>OZ005741.1:200766643-202124059 GCA_963930735.1 Dioctria linearis | reverse complement strand
AATAGTTTTTTTTTCACATTAAGTAATTAATTAATATGATGACTTATTAGGTTATCTTTGGCGATATCTTCTCACATTTATTATCAGCTTCCAGTCTCTCACGTAACCCTCGGAATAAGCTATGAAGTAAGTCTTGACAAGAATAGAGTGGGCCGGTTAGAGGAGGATGACATTACACTCTTCTTCCCTTGCCAAAGTGAAGTTGATATAAAATTAGCTTTTATTTTGATCAAACGCTATAACTTCCATAAATTTATTCTACATGCAATTTTTTTTGAAACCATTAGAAAAAACACCGTATGTGGTCCAATTTAGTTTATCTTAATTATTCTGTGGGAGCAGTAGTTTTAGACTCTAGGATCTGTTCAAGATGAAATATTACTTCTTTCTTCTTGCATGGCTGTAATCGGCCCGCTATAGATTTTTAATGTGTTTGTGTCATCACCGACTTCATAGCTTGTATTATATTCCGGGGGTATGGCCCTCACTATGGACGATCTCTTGCTGATACGTACATATCGACGACCTGGTAGACCTTGGAATAAGAGGCTTCGAGACGGAGATGTGTGGGTTAGTGTAAAACGGAATACAAGTAGTTAGCAACTAGGGCTGTTGATTTTCGTAGCTTCGATTTTTTTTCGCAGCTCCGACGCTTCGAAAGATTATTAGAGAAATGAAGCTTCGAACCTAATCAGGTGACCGTGATTCAACATTTCAACAGTTTGACCCACATCCCATTGGCATGACAATATAATTTAACACCTTTATATAAAAATCAACATGGCGTCTACAAGATGGTTGCCGAATATTGTCATTATGGCTCTATTCAACTCAAAATCAATATCTTGGATCATCAGGGTCGCGGATTACGACTATTTGGTCAAAACTTTGAATTTAAAGATGGCGACGCAAATTTGTCTGAAAAATTTTGCCATTTATTGCTCGATTCGACTTTTAAGCGATATATGCGATTTATGAGGTTGCAAATTGTAGATACTAAAGGAAAAAGTAGTTTTGCATAAGCATTCGGCGTCAGAGGATATGAAGTCGCATATGGCTTGGAAGTTGAACCCGTCGAAGCAAAAACGTTTTACAAACGAAGTACCGAAGTATAATAAAGAATTCGTGCGTATTCAAATGTATCAAGTTTGGTACAATCTTGGATAACGCATTTATTTCTTCGGTGATATATCAACCTTAGGAGAAATCCAGGGGTACGGTAAACAGAATGAATAATTATTAAAATAAATTGTAAAAAAATGTTTCCATATTTACAACGGTTTAAGGGATTTATTTGAAAATTAATTAAATTTGGCTTTAAAATGTAATAATATTTATTTAATTTTTCATAACTCAATTCAAAGTATCATTAGATTCTTATTATAACCTGATGAAATCTGTTGGGTATTATGTGTTTGATTCAAAATGTGTGACCCAGGTGTATGTCTCTCTTGCGACTTTCGAATAAAATTCGGCCACTAGCTCGCAACTATGAAGTGAAATTAAAATCAAAGAAATTTGTAATCTGCTATCCCTAAAATCGAATCTGACCATAAATGATGAAATTCGGACTACCCATTTTGGAGCTGTCGTATTCATTTTGTGTTATATAGAGTTCATCCAAGATGTAGGTATAACGAAATATGCACATTTATATATTCTTATCATAACCAAAAGATCTATAATACTCTCTTTAAAATATTCAGAAATTATTTCAACTCACCTCGAAGATTATAATTTAACCTTAACACATGCCCTAAAGAGGAAATGTTCATACTTCGAAGCTTCGAAGCATTGGTAAAACATTCATGCATTAAAGTTTTGAAAATTTCGAAACATCAGAAAAACGTTTATGCTTCAAAGGATTCGACGTTGAACCATCTGGTTCGAATTCTATCAACAGCCCTATTACCAACTGGGCCACAGAGTTCGGTCTGAACATCAATCCACTGAAGAGTGATCTCTGCCTTTTCTCAATTAAAAGAATAAACCTGCCCTCCATTTCGGAATTATTTTAGTCAAAAACTTTTGTTCTTAAAGTAAGATATTAATTCTTGAAATATTATGGGTATTTCGATTTCACCTTATATTGCTTCATTACGATTCCAAATATATGTAAATAAATTCAATAATACGCCTACCAACTTCCTATTCAATTTAAATTCAATATTCATATAAAAACTCATATCTTGCAGTATATTAAAATATTATCTCTAATTAGGACACTAAAAAATAAAATAATTTTCGTATATCGGCACCTTAATGCCATAATCACGAATATACTCTTATAGCTATTTTGAACTACGGTACTCATGAAGCTCAGGAAAATCAATTTTATATTCTCAGGCCCGTGCGCAAGGGTTTTGGCGGTTCCATTTTTTAATACACACGGCAAAATTGCCCTGTATTAACACCAATTAATACACCATTGCATTTATTTTTATATACGTACCTGAAATAATAAAAATCATAATTGAAATGCACTCGTAAATAATGGCGAAAATCGCTCCGGTATTTCTTGGTAAAGGCGTGCTCACAACAATCACTAGCAAAACAACAACAACAATCGTTAGCAAAACTTTGTAAAGTTGAAATTTTGATATTTTCAAAAGCGTTTGTGTTTCAAAGCGTTTGTGTTTCGTAATTCGATTTTTAAAAAGTAGCTATTGTTTTCATTTTTTTGATTAATTTTGTATTGTATTGTGTATTTTTCATATAAAATATATAACGAGTTACTGAGAAATGATGAAGAAAATGCTTGCTTACTAAATAATCGTGGGCCTTTGAGTTGTTTGGAAATGTTTTTGATTTTCAAAATAACACATTTGGCGTGCGAAAAATATTTTCATCGTATCAAGTAAAACTTTCTATTAAATACAAAAAAAACGTGGCCAAGCGCGAGTAGGACTCGCATACGAAGGGTTCCATACTATCATGCAAAACTTACCCTTATGTACTTTTTAGGGTTCCGCACCCAAAGAGCAAAATCATTCAATTTCCCTTTTTATTGACATCTCATCAAATAAATGTATGCATTTTTTGTCTAAATTAATCATTTAATTTAAATTTGCTTTAAGTAAATTGCTAATACTCTCACAAAGACCGGTATCAAATGTTAGCAAAGAATATCACATAAAATGCATCTAACAGAAGCAGAATGAAACCCAATTTTAGCATTTCTTTGTATAAGGCAGGAGACTTATAATAAAATTTGAGGGAAGTTCCTTTTCGGTTTCAGACCAATGACTATTCGCTTTGTGAAAAACTTGTTTCAAGTGAAATGACTGCTCAAATTTATCACAAAGGTCTGGTTAGAACAGTCAGAACGAATTTAATTAGTTTGTTTTTTGTTTTTTTTTTTTTTTTACAATATATTTGCCTTACTTCCAATACTTTTTCAAACTTCTATCTGAGGAAGAACTCTTTAGGTGAAGGAAACTGAAGTGTTTGTCTACGATTTAGCTTTTCTTTCTTATATGAATCTACATATAGCTGACACATAGGATCTCAAACTGATTCTGAGTAAGCGCAGCATGCTTCATCATATGGCTTGGGAATCGAATCTCTGCGAGAAGTTAGTTCGTAGACTGAGTTTTTATATGATTTTCAGACAAATGATTTTCATAAAGGTACAATTTCTGAGTTTTGTCACTTTTAATTTGCAGAAAAATATTTCCAGAATGATTAATAAAAATTGTCCTTCCACAGTCATCTGGCATATAAAAAATAACCGCCAAGTGCGAGTCGGATTCGCGCACGAAAGGCTCCGTACCGTCGTACAAAATTTAACACTATGCACTTTTTATTTATTTTTTTCAAATGAGAGTAGGCGTCATTTGAAAACATAATGCCTACTTATATGATAATAATAATGAATGAGAATAGAACGAAGCAGAAACGCCGAAAAAAATCACGTTTCTTGTATGGGGGCGCCCTTTAATTTTTAATTTAATTTTATTTGTATTATTGGTTGGCATAGCGACAATAGAAGTACACACTCTGTGAAAATTTCAACTGACAACCTATTACGGTTCATGAGATACAGCTCGGTGACCGACAGACAGATGGACAACATCGGAGCCATAGTTATAGGGCTCCCCTTTTTATTCTTTGGATACGGAACCCTAATAATGGAACGAGCCCGGCTTATGCACATTTAAACAAACGTGATAGCAGAGCTGGGCAATACTTAAGTAAAAAAGACTTAAGTACTACTTAAAGTACTTTTTCGTTACTTAAGACTTATTACTCATTACTTTTGAAATGCCCCTAATTAGTACTTGAACATAAGTACTTGCTTCTATTTACTTGTACTTAAGGACTTAGTTTTGTACTTAAGTATCAAGATTTTTACTTAAGTATTTCTGAGTCTATTAGGTTCCTACAGATATCTAACTCTTCGTAGAAGATTAAATTACTAATGGATTTTAAATAAAATACGTAAAGTTCAATTAATTGTTTAAATTCCAAGTGACAAAAAGTTGCAAATTACTTAAAAACAAATCACGAATAAATATCCAAGAATAAAGCAATGAACAAAACTCGCCATTTTTACTTTCTATTTCTAGGACAAATTTCTCGGCAATAAGTAAAAATATGCCTTCGCGTCATTGTCGTCTAGAAGTTTTCAGTATAACAAGTTATTCCCAGCTTTGTTATGTTTTTAAAGCTAAATCAGTGTCTTGGATAGGTTGGTTGATAAAATCGGAATTACGACACATACGACACCTTCTGAGAAGTGCCGACATTACTGATTACACCGAACTGGCATATCTATATATTTTATAATCAATGACTCGGACCAACACGCGCCGTGGGAATTGTATAGGCGCGAGCTCGTCCTCAGTCACTAAATGGCTTAGCTCGTGAAACCACGCGCAGTGGGAAGCAAGATTCAGGGTGTTGCTGACGCCTGTCGCGTTGCTTAAAGCTGAAAACATTTTAACTTGAAATTGTGAGTAAATGTTGTAAGTTTTAAGTTATGCCACAGTATTTAATAACTAGTTGATCTATTTATTTACAACTTAATGATTTTATTTAATGATGGAACGAAAATTCAATACATGTTAGCGCGTCATCATTGGAACAGCATAAGCAACAGTCACTGCGTCCGCGTCAGCATCAGCGACAACATTCGCGACAGGCTTCACTTTACACGACAATTCATCTGAAGTATGGATCAATGTAGGCTGCACCGAATTGCACATAAAAAAATTAACAATTCTCTCGAGGCTCTTAATATCTGCAGAAAATATGAATTCCCAAATGACCATAAACTTTTGAAAATTTTGCCATTGTTATCTCTGACCACAACTCCGAATGGGAGTTAATTTTTAATTTTGCATTGACTCAAAACTCATTTAAGGTCCACAATGGGAGAAGATCGTTTAAACGGATTGGTTACTCCAAACATATGAACATCTGGACATAAGCACAGAAGTCGATGCAATTCCTGATGATTGAAACAATGAAGAAAAGAATTTGTATATGTATTGATATATTCAACAACAGGATTTTGGAAAAGAAGAAAGTCTAAAAGCAGGAATGTTTCTTGTTTGTAATCTGTTAACATAAATAATTTAGTTGTTTCCTTTACTAATTGTTGCAGTTTGTTAAATGTTAGTACAACCTTTTTAAACATCATGTCCAATCCATGGAAGAAGACTTCGAAAAAAACAAACTTCACTATTCTTACTCTAGAAGAACTATAATTTATGTAAGTCATTGTAGTGAACAAATATTAAACGGGGTATTTTTAGGGACATATGTAAGTATTGATTGTACGAATTTAATTGACACCAAACTCAATGAGGAGAAGTAGAGTTGTATCGCAAAATTGAAATGTGTTATCTTGATCATCCTTACCATTATTGGCTTTATCAAGTTCATCTGTGCTGTTCCGTCGTTACTATTAACCTATATACTACCATATTCATTTTCATCCCATTTATCGTCAGTACATCATCTTGTTCTTCATCTTCACATTAACCCAGGCTAGAGTAAAATCTATATTGGTTAAAAAATTACGAATTTCTTGAATCAGGTACCCACCAAATAAGAATATGAAATTAATGTGCTCTGTGCGATTGTTTGTTGGCTCTGCCATACATAGGTACATCCCTATTATCGAATCCTTAAGTATAAGACTTGTATGTAGCGTACGATCTAGAAGGACCCTTTTCGGGTTGTGGCATTGTTTCGGACATTTCAATGGATATTCGATATTGAACCGATGGATAAAACTTGACTTGGATGAAAATAGTTTGTAACTATAATTCAAATTACGTCAATAGCATAAATTTAATACCATTACTAATTACAAAAATTATAATTACAAATTTTTTATGAGTTTGTCATTTTCATATCAATTGAATGGTTTTAAATAAAATTATAACAAAAAAAAAAGAAAAAAACAAGAAAATCTCACTTCTTTCCAACACCTCAAGGAATCATTTATTGAAGGGAATTCCGACGGCAGCTTATAGGGTAGGAGAAAATCACTTACAAATTCTTAAACTATAAAAGTGAAACCAGAAATTTGCGGAGCTTTTATATTCGTTTGAATCCAATGTCAAGATCGTCACAGCATCCTTGGCAAACAAGACACTTTTGAAGGACCCAAGGGATCCAGTAGCGTGGATGAAATGGCACAGGGATAATTGTTAAATACTGCAAAAAGGAGCAGAGAATAAATAGCGAGTCTAGCACTACTGGTGTATGCCATTTGGGTAAAACCCTTGATGGGGTCGTTACACATTGAGATAGGAGATCTCGATTGCCAATAAAACCGTCAGTGCGCCATTTAGGGATATAAAGACAGACAACATGTCTATATTGTGTTTATGTTGGGTTCCCTTCTTTTCTTTGTGTATTCGAAACGTTATGGTATATACATATATATATATATGTACATATTTTTTTGGGGGGCGAATGAATGAAAAAAAAACACTTCACACTCTTCTTACTTCTCCATTTATGAAAAGTATACCCGAGAAGCTTTAAGTGCGGATAACATCACATCAAAAGGGAAAAGTGTGCCACATAAACGACAGTGTCGAAAGCAAACTTTACCCTACATTAGGATCTTTGTTGCTACTCAAAAGGACTCTACTTGTAATACTGTTGCTGGCTTCCGAAATGTATTTCACAAACAATTTCCTTTTATTTTATTTTAATTTAATTTTATGTTATTGTGCAGGGCGAAGGGCGAGGATGTAAAAATTACACAACATTGATGGGAAATGCTGGTGCGAAGTACTTTTCAACAGCGAAAGCTATTTGAAATGCCTATGGCTAGGGCGATTTTTACTTGGTGACAATTCAATGCACTTATACAATAAATTAAATGGTAAAAAATTTATATTTTATGAAAATCTATAGTTTTAAATAAGCAAAATTTACTTAACTTTTCTATGTAGAGGACCAATTCTTAAGATATAAGTACTACCGTAAATAAGTGTAAGTAACAATTTAAATGCTATACTATCATACTGCTCCTGTGGAAAACATTTTTAAAGCTCAGAAGTAGACATATTTACATTCTCTTTATTTGGACATTGACGTACATAAGCTTCATTCCCTCCTCCCCCAACAAACTCTTAATGCTGCACAAAACTAAAGTAAAAGTCATCCAATTGTTTCACATCGTGTTATTAGCCTTCAACAAATATTTGTTCCAAAAAACAAAAACTCTTTCCACTTGGAGAATAAACAAAGCGTAATCTTCCCGAAGTAAGCTTAATAGATCTCCCGAGGGACTAATCAAAACAGGGGTACCATATGCAGCCGGGGTTTTGTGTATCCTCGTATTAATGTAATGGGCGATGTAATGGAATCAGGCAACAACAACACTGATAAGGTCTACAGGAAACAAGGAGCATGGCAGCAGGAGACTCAGCCACTGAATGTAATGACTAAACAAAATGATTAATTGTCCTGAGCTTTGATTCCCTCATACACAACACAAGGGTAGCTGACTAATCCTCTAATGAGAAGGGTTGGAAACTTGGAAGTTGGTATAGTAGAATAGTTGCTATATTTCTGTATTTTAGAGGTAAGGTTAAAGGCGTCGAAAGTATAAATTAAAATAGGAAAAACTAGACTAATCCCACTTTTAAAGTTTTTAACAAATCCCACGTGACTGGTCGCTTCGATTGTGATATTCGGACAAGGGTCAAAATCTAAGTACAGCAGCTATTTTACATAATTCGACCATATCTATGCTGTTCAGAAACAGAGAAACGTGTCTGTAATTAGTCTCGTGGTCCAAAATTATTCTTGATTTCTGTAAGGTTGTTGGAGAAAAGGGTGAAGAGAAAGATCACTTTTACTTTTAACAGAAGAGTCAGTGTTATTTCAAACACCATACCATTCAATCCAATATCCTAATAATGTTTATCTCATTGTTATCAAATGTTTATGCCATATCGAAAAGTCTCTCAACCCCCACATTGTTTCTGATGGAAAAAGTGGGAAGTGCTATTAATATTCTAAGAAAAAAGGACAGAACGCATCAAGAAGGGATAAAATATCTAGAGCTAAGCCCAACATGTTCAACGGAGGGATCTATCGGGGATTTCCTATTCTATTATTGGAATTAGGCATACCCTGTGTGTTATGCATTTAAATGGCGTACTTTCAATATGAATTTTATTAAGGTAACCCGGATGCTGTAGAATTTGCTTGTTTCCCTTCTTCGTTGCTACATTGCATGATAGAATATAAAAAAGTTGTCAGAATAAATTTGGAAATAATAAGCGAATATCGTTGTTTTTGTTTGAAAACTACGTAAAAGACAGATATGAAAATTAGTTAGATTGAAGTTACTTAGAATTGTGACGTAATTACAATCACTTGTAGAGCTCATTGGCCGAAAGCAAAAACCATATTATATCAAAATAAGTTATTTTTAAGGAGAGCGATTTAAATTCAGAAATGTTTGTGGGAAATAGGCGCTCAGTAATATTAAAGTAAATAGTAACTAATAAAATTAGTGTAAATTAATAACATGAAGATATAATTCGTAAAGATGTTATGTTTTTTCTTAATTCTTTAGTACTTTCCAAGATTTAGGACATAAGTCGAGCTAAAATTTTTTGGTTAAAGTTCAATTTAAAATAACACTGTCAATTTATAACGAAAATAAGTGCTTTATCGCAGAAAAAAATATGAAACATGTTTTGAACTCAACAGTATTCTGATTTTCTGAATTATTTTCATCCGAATAGGTATAGTCAAATCAGGATGATAGTAAGGAAAAGTAGTACTAGGTAAATTTTGATAAAACTGGTGAGATATTGGATTGATTAGATTAAGCACATCTAACTAATACTTCTTTTTCTTGCAACAGATTTCAAGATTCTGCAAGCAACATTTTTTTAAACATTCGATTCCAGTTCCAAAAGAAGAGATACTTCATCGGCCAATATTTAATGATTTGAACGGAGTGGTTTTATACTAATCAACACTAAATTCCCTTGTATAATTTAATCAATTTATTTATTAAAATTGATTGATGAAAATATAATCTTTTTGGCATAATAAACAGTTTCTTATATGCCAAAAATGTTATATTATTAAAATTTTCAAGTAAAAAATATGTTGCATTTTAATTCAAATATACATACACATGAGCCCTTGAATTAGTGGGCAGAACCGAATTAGGGGGACTGGCTATCGAGTGCCAGCTCGGTGGACTTCAGGGCTGGTGAAATCGCTGTTTTTAGGGCTGAGCGGTTTCGAGATCAAGTGTCAGCATGAAGTTTCGCACTAGTTTTTATGACTCTTCTTTATTAGAAGTACAAAAGAGGCGGACGTGGGGGGCGCGCCTGTTATGCCATGCCAAGAGTCCTCGATCCAAAAGACAAAGAGCCGCTCACTTGCCAAATCGATTAATTCCAAAAAAGAAAAGGTGGCAAACATTGATACATTTTTAAAAATTTCTGGTGAAATAGAAATATTTATAATCCAACGGCCATTAAAATTACTTTCATAAGAGGCTGCATGACAACATTTTTATGGTCATTAAATACAAAATATTCCTCTTCACAAGAAATTTATAAAAATGTACCAATGTTTCCTACCTTTTTTTTATATAGTTAATCGATTTGGTAAGTTAGCGGCTCGTAAGCAGAGGACCAGATATATGCATATATGGTTGTAAACCATTCGTGACAACATAATTATTTGTCCGATGCAATTCTCTTTAAGTACGTGAATTTATTCAAATGTGAAACTTTTGTCCGATAGAGGAGAACTACTCAAAAAATATTTTAAAGTGATGAAAATTTATCTTAAGTTTCCTATTAGTAGCTTACGCCTCACAGCCTATGCATTTCAATGCAAGTCCGCGCACAGCGTTACTAATTGGTAATCAATTTGCAACGCTTTTGATATTAGTCATTTTGACATCACCATCTATCAGCTAGAAACTGGTTTCGTTTTTCTTTTGAACATGAACGATCAAGTTTTTAACATTAGATTCGTAGGGTGGTATGTAGACAAATATCCTTGGTCATATAATTAGGTGCCGCCACAATATTCCCTAAAAAATTAAGGGAAAATGGTGTAATGAAGTGGGGAAAAATAATAACTTGGCAGGTACGTTGGATTTCTGTTATTTGAGTATCATTGAGCTATCATTACTGGATCCGAAACACACATAAAACCCACCCCAAATTGATCTACAACAAAGAAACTGAATGGCTGAGGCAAAGCAATTTACATTACTCTTCATAAAAGCATTAACCCCAATATCATCTAGAAATTTGCCAGAAAAACCTAGTAAGGAACAAAATGTGCTTAACTGGGTCGAAGATGACGAAGAAGGCTCATCGTCAATACTATAATCACCTCCCCAAATTCAGTCATTTTTGTCACTCGCCACTTCCCAAACACCCCTACTACTACGACCTTCTCTCCGGCATAGTTGGTTTTCCCGAGCTATCTAATAAAAAAAACTTGTAGCTCGACAGGTACATTATCAGAGGTCGACAAAAGTTCTCCTGAGAATTTTAGAGCCAAGAAGTCAATATTGTAGCTCCTACGAGTGATAAGCAAAATGTCAAAAAAATGTTTCTTTAAGCTTGCTTCCTGAATTCAGTGACATGACTCACCAGCAAATGAAGATGTTCAAGCGTAAGATGTTATGTTTGATTGAGGACAATATGCATAACGCAACTGCGGACATCTCACTCCAATCTGCGAATTCTCTAGGCTAGTCCTGCCAACATAATGCTGCAAAATAAATATATGCACAACATAGCAATCAAAACTGCTCCCATATTTCCAAAGATAACCTAATAAGAAGATAGACCCTGTTTAAACGGGTCAGAATGCTGGCTCTGCCTCATGAAAACTTGTTGGTAAGATGATGGTTGGGGGCAGGAATGAAGCATCCCCCTAATTGTAGATTACGAGCGGCAGAGTCTGCATACTGACGTGGCTAAACTGGGTCATAGGAATCAGCCGAACAAAATTAAAAATGTTTCGTGTTTTTTAGACCGAAACAAGTAGTGTTATATACTTTCGTCTTTTGTACGAATGGGGAAAAAGAACTTGGCTATAATGCAGTGCGACTATGACAATAAGTTAAAAACAAAAATCGCGAGAACGTAGGATTAGCCGAACGACAAAATGTTATCGGATCCCTCAAAATCCTATCAAACTATTCATAATAATCTACTTCGGGTCACACTACCTCCTTTTTGAAGAAAAAAAAATTACTTTGCACAAGGTGCTGGAAGGAGTGTAAAATTTCTGTCAAACAAAATTGTCATTTTTCCCGGAAATATCATAGAACCCAGCATGAGATCATCCCGCTTAATCTCTTCACAGCAAGACGAATGTAAACAGAAGCACGTGCGTTCAAATATCATAAGATTACAACAAAAACTTTGGAGCAAAGACTCTTAATATTTCAGAAAAACCTGTCTTCACAAAAGCGCGGTACATTTTATGAGAGTAAAACTTTTCATTTATTTACGGAAAAAAATCATTTGCCATTCTGTTTCGTTGCATGTAATCTACGCTTTCAAATTGTTTGTAATTATTCGTAAAAGTTTAAAGGGAGTTTGATTTTTATACCCAAGATGAAATTTATAGGGTATACTATATATATCAATCCGTTTGGAACGCACAGAAATAATATTAAAAGTTATTTTGATTTTTATCTGTCCGTTCATCCGTCTGTCTGTCTGTATGGTCTGTCTGCGCACACGATACATCGAGAACGCGTATACTTAGAGAGCTGAAAAACAAGGATTTAAAAAAAAAAGTAAAATTTAGTTCGAAAATGAGACAAACCGGAACCTCCTTCGTGGGGTTGCCATGCAAAAATTTCGTTTTCCACAATATATTTGGACTCTGCTTGAGAACGTGTCGACATAGAGAGCTGAAGTTTGGTGCATGGTGTTTTCATAGTAACAGCAAATAAAATTTCAAAATCGATTAAATTGGGCAACCCCTTCTTGGTGTTACCATAACAAAATTTAGGTTTTTTTCTTCAGAATATGAAATCCTATAAAATTGGTTATAATCATTTTTTCGGTCCGACGAACCGTTCTAGAAATACTTATATGCGAAAAACCACCGAAAAAATCAAAATTGCTCAAATGGGTGATCATACGAAATTTCATCTGGCCATTCATCTAGGGTAACATACGAATTGGTCTTAGACCAATTCTAGCTTTTTTACTTCTTTTGTTATTTTTCCCTTCTTTTTCCTTCCTTTTTATAGCCATCTAGATTTTAAATGTAAAATAGTCGGAAATCTCAACTGTGTCCTATCTTATTATTTGGTTATCTATGGTAACGTGTAACTCATGTTGGATTCTCTGATATTTTAGAGAAAAAAGAGAACTTGTTTAAGAGGAATTTTACAACTCCGTGGCCAAAGCAGAATTAATATTTTTCTTGAAAAATTGCGGTAATGCTACCCGAAGTTCATTATTAGGAATAGTTTGATAGTATTTAGATGAATTCAATAAGATTTTGTTATTCGGGTAATCCTAGGTTCTCTCAATTTTTGTTTTTAACTGTTGTCTCAGTCACACTGCAATATGGCCAAGTTATTTTCCCCAATTCATGCAAAAGACGAAAGTATATATGTATTATATTAGTTTCTTTCAAAAACACGAAAAATTTCCGACTTTGTTCGGTTGTGTCCTATCTTCTTATTAGATTATCTTTACTGCATAGTTGAGGTCCTTGCCATTTGGCCTACATCAGTAATGTAGTTTAAAGATATTTTTATGATTTTAGATTAAATCAGAGTACAATCTGATCTTCGCACAAGGTTTCCGGCTAATAGCTTTAATCTGGCTTCTTCCTCTTCAAACTTAAGAAGTGAACTCATAGCGACCCAGAATACAATCGCCATCTTGGACACTAATCTTAGTAGCAAAAAATTCCTTACGACAACAACCTCCTGATCAGATGGAGTTTTCTGGAGGTAGTGATTCCGTCCTGGCTTCGCACGCGTCCCTTCAGTTAGCCACACCTTTCGATACTTTATACAAAAACGTGTTTGCAGACTATCATATCTGCTCCGTTTTCTGACGTTGCTGCATCTGTTTCTTACGTACCACTTGACTTGGCTTCGAATATATGTAAATGCTCCTATTCCTGTGGAGTGTTCTAAGCCAATTCGTAAACGAAGCAGCCGTAATAATCGTTCCCGGAAACGTGTAACTGCGACTGAAGGGAGGGGGCTTTCCACAGTAGCGAATGGTAGTTCATGTCTGTCCTCTCTTGGTGCTTTTTTAAGAACGGTACCAAAACCTTCGAATGTCTTCGTCACTCGCCTTTGTCCAGAAATGATTTTTATGTGAAAAAAAAATATGTATTTTTCAAAGGCCATAAAAATGTTTCCATGTAGTCTCTCATGACAACAATTTTTATGGCCATTGAATAATAAATTTGTTTTTTTTTTTTTATAAGAAATGTATAAAAATGTATCAATGCTTTCTCTACCTTTTCTCTTATGGAGTTAATCGATTTGGCTAGTTAGCGGGTCATATTGGAAAATTACCTAATAAGCAGCTGTTCATCTGGATTTCACCACAAGCACAGTTGCGAAAGTGTTTTTGTTGTAGTCGCAAAAAAAAGGTACTTGATAAATCTAATATTTGTGTGCTGGTGTTTTTAGACTTCTAAAAAGCTTTCAACAGTGTTGGCCATATAAACTTTCTGACAAAATTGTTCCATAATGTGCATTTATCGTATCGAGCAATTCATTTAATTAAAGAATCCTTAAACTTGCGATCGCAAAAGGTTACTCTTGGTGGTAATGGATTCTTCGATTTCTTCCTCTATCTTGTGGAGTATCACAAAGATCTATTTCAGATCCTCTATTTTTCAGCCAGTACATTGATGATATGACTCAAAGAATACAAGATGCCAAAAAATTCATATTCATGCTGGGTCGTTTCATTTGCGCTCTGCGTAACGTATACACCTGGTCGTTTTATAACAAGCTTAAACTACATCAATCTGCGCAAGTCAGAGTGTATCGCTTTTACGAATGATAGATTCGCATTACTCCAGACAATTACATGAATTTCATGATTGTATAAGGCTGGTTTCGGGTTGCGAAGATTCAATTTCACCCAAATTTTATACAAATACTAGGTTGCTCCTTTCATCTAAAGCTTCTTCCTATACAAATTACTAGACATCTTTCAACCCGTTTACTTGAGGACCATGTTTCCTTTAAACTCTAACAGTAACAGAGGCTACAAATTTTCAATTCCACATTTGTAGACCTTTCTATTCGATATATCTTATATTATTCAAGTTACTTGCATCTGGAATTCTTTACCACACAACATGCCGAAGGAAAATTCGATGGCACTTTCAAACATCTTCTTGTAAAGTTTTTGACATAAGTAACGTTTTTTTTTTTATAATGACCCGAACTTAGAGATATTATTTTTTTGTTTTTTATACAAACATTTTTTTTTCAAATATCTTTCTTTCTTAGTTAACTTTCTCTTTTGTTATTAGTTTTTTATTATTATTTTCTTTTCTGCACATAGCACGCAATTCAATCCAGGTTTTAATTTAAGGAATCATTTAGATGCTCAAAAAAGGCTATTTCTGCAAACAATTTAAATTTTTTTTATATTGATATAACATTTTTTGAGCTTATTAAATACACTCTCGGAATACATAAAACATTTTTTTTATTTATTCTAAACACTTTTTATACAAAAAAATATCAGGAAAACAGAACCCCTCGAAAAGTAGATATGTCACTGATGGCGTAGTAAAAATAACAACTTAAACTCACAGAAAAACATAGTTATGCTACTCCGATCGTTCTACAATTTTTACACAATACTTCTGATACATAAACTTCCGAAAAATGAAAAAAAAATAAAGACCAAGTTTTTGAAAGATCTCAAAATAATAATTTAGTTTATATCTAATATTTTTTTGCTTTTAATTTCTTAAGATATAGAGGGATAAGATATGTTGCTTTCGTCGAAATTTCACAGCAGATTGTTTTGTTTTCCAGAGGGAAATTTTAATGATGATTTTCAATTTTTTAGATTTTAAAGAGGTTTCTGTCAATTCGTCGCCATTATCTTGCTTGCATAGGAGTGTTTCTACTCTTTGCTAAATTCTTTGATATTGTCTATGTTTTGAAGATGAATCAGACACAATATCGTAACAACATTAGTGGAGTGCAAAATTCGATAACTGATTCATTTTGGGCGTGGATTTTTCTGACTGATGCATTGTTAAGGGGTATTCCGGTTCTGCTCCAAAATAAAAATTAAATGTTTAGTTTCGAGGAAAAATGTACATATCTCGTGACCCTTACAGAACTTTCATACTGTAAAATTTTTATCTACATAAATCTTCATATAGGTTTCACTCCGAAGATGTGCGAGTTATACCATAAATTTCTCAGACCATGCGTAAGCAAGAAATATTACACTTTCATGTAAATAACAAAACTCTAAGTTCCGATGAAAATAGAAAACTACGCATTCATGTATAGCGACTATGATCAATGTTTACATTAAATTTTTTTCTATTTATGAAATCCACCAGTAATTTTCATATGATTCATCAAAAAGATTGCAGTAAGCATTAAAATACAATCAAGCAAGTAGAGTTTCAGTTGAATCGCTTAAGGTCGTGATCCAGTTCCGTTATTTTTTTAAGACGTTAGGCAAATCCAACAGCGAACTCTGATAACTATGCGAAGAGGTAGATGAAACCTCTATGCAAATCATATGCGAGTCTCCTGCGTTTGCAGCTTTAAGGATATAAATCACTGGAGAAATATTTATCACTTCAAATAAGGTTTATAGTCTAACAGCAAAGGCAAAATTCGAGCTCGTAAAACGGCTAGATTTATCTTAATTACTCTACGGGAGAACACCATAGATCCACTCTGGTCGCGATGTCCGCAGTTTCCTAGTGGTTTACTCGTCCTTACTCTTAGCCCCATCGAAGATTGTGATTCAAAAATATTCCATTGGTGAAGAGCATGTACCCCAAAAGTAGGTACCTACGTGCATAATCCTTAAAAAAAAAAATTTTAATTACCCAAAACCAAGGCGGAAAACAAACAAAGTGTAACCATAATCCTGTAAACACCCAAAATAATCCAGCAGTCATCAATATGCTGGATAAGACAGTGTTACATATGTTCCCTCTTCAGTGAATCATACTATGATCCACATGAACAGGACTAGATCCAGGACAATTTGTATGAAGTGTATAGTAGTGGGCGGTAGTACAATGACTGCACAAGAGTTACATATAAGTAGGCGTATTTAGGAGCAATAATTCGACCTCAATGTAATGAAAGAGTACCTAACTCTCTGCTTCTATGAAAAATTGAACATACGAACTATTAAACAATGTAGGTGGTAAGAGTTCGAATTGGACACACTTTAATATTTTTTTCTTCCTAAGGATAGATTAGCGGGTTTATTTTTATTATATTGAAATAATGTCAAGAAAATGTCGCACAGATTAATAATTTTTTTGTGGGTACAATTTTTAGTATGTAAAATAAGTTGATATAATATGCCCACCCTAAGGATTTTTTTTTAATTTTTTAACAAGATATTGTTAAATAAGAAAGGGAAATTATAAACATGATATAGTAAAACTTTTTAGAACCAACAAAACAATACTTGTAGGAAATTGTTTTGAAATATTTTTTTACCTAATTTAAAAAAAAAAAAAAAATTTAAATGCTATATTGCCCCAACACAGTGTTGGTAATATGGTCATATATGAAAGAGTCCGAAAAATTTTATTACTAACAAGGCAAACCTTGTTCTGTTCTTTCCGGCAGGTGGCGATAAGATAGAGGATAGGTAAGTGGACCGTAAAGTGGCCACGCCAGTGATCAAGGACGTAGAAGTGCAGAAAATTAAAGTTTATTTGAATGAAGAAAAATAAACTGCTAGATGTTTGTTGATTGAACATTGGTAATGACGATTCAAACTTAGAGTTCGTGCATTGAGTTTTGAAAATAAAATCCTAAATAATGGAAATGAAAATTCAAAATGCTTCCACTTTCACTATAATGATGTCATGCAAAATAAGTTAACAATAAATACATCTATTTCATATTATAAACATTTTTATTTAAGTACGAAACTTTAAGTAAATTATAATGTAAGAAATGGTGATTAATATTTTATTATTTATTTTTTGTTTATCTTATCGGTAAATCATGAACAATATGTTGTGTTAGTATAACAAGTGCATAAAGAAAAAGGTTTGATGGTTTTTCAACACGTGAGAATGCAAGAGATGATTGTCCTTGAGAACAACATGGATTTTCTAGATGCAATCCGCATATGGTCATTGTTTGTTCTTCCGACTTACTCGTTTTTATGGTCGTCGCAAATGCCAATTATAAACGTTAGAGCTGAGTGGTGTATCGCTGAGGTATTATTGGAGTACGTATCAGTAAAACATAGTCTCCTCTGAATTTTCCGTTTAATATGGCCACTGCAGTGATATTTTCCATAGCATTTTTAATACTTAATTTCGTTCAATTCCAAAGTCTCAGTGCATTTAAGTTTTGAAGCAAAATTATAATTTTCAAACGTAACTTATGAAGTTCGGGTAAATCGAGTCAATTCAAGAATTAAGTAGGCTAATTTGCGCTTTCATTTTCATCTACCAATTTACAATTGTATGAAATTAATTCCCTAGAAAATGTTTCATGTATTTTGAGAATGATTTCTGCAACATCGACATTTTTAGCTTCCAAAATCTCTCGTTCGCTGAGACGTTACTATAATTGTCGCGTCTATTAGGGAATACGCTTTCTATTTTATGCATTTTTCGGATCAAATATATTGCAGAAATTTTCAGGCAATTTAATTAACTGTGTATTTTCAATAAAACCAATTTTTTCATTACCAATATCCAGCACTTGT
The DNA here is from genome assembly GCA_963930735.1 of Dioctria linearis. NCBI lineage: Eukaryota > Metazoa > Arthropoda > Insecta > Diptera > Asilidae > Dioctria > Dioctria linearis. Next base: position 202,105,640 of record OZ005741.1, on the reverse strand, counting down.
TTGGAAAATACTACAGGAGATACAATATTGTGTAGTGTAACACGTATATTGTGAGTTGGAATGTATAGATACTTTGCCACAAAATTCATGATTTTAAACATACGTTGATTGCATCCGCTTACGTTGAATGTGAAATCATGACAATGAAATCAATTAATCTTTTGTCGCCATTTAAATCTTTTAGGTATCAATTTAATGCTTCCATTGAATGTTTATGGGTTATTGTACTTTCATCTCAGATAATAATGTGAAATTTTTGCAGTTCTTTAGCCATACCTGAGTGTTTTTGATTTTACATTCTGTATTCACATTGGTCTATATAATGTCTGTTTAATGGTGGTTCTAGAGCCGAATGGGCTGTTCTTCCACCATCCAACAAAGTTACAGCGATGGCAGATGAAGCAGTTGCTAATGATGCGATGTTACCATGAGATCTAACTTTGGTAAAGATAAGGGAAATTAAAACGTTTTACCAGTTCCACCTGGCACGTCCAAAAAATACTTCTTTTGCTTCAATTGCAACCATAACATAACATCATAAATGGCCTTTTATTAGTTTGACGTATCAAATTAAGCCAAATCTTTAATATGAAATTGTTTTTTACGTTGCATATCATCATTAACTAAGTTGTTTGCTATTTGATTAGGTGAAGGCCTTCTCAAATTTACCAGTGGTTCATTCAAGATGACTATGCAAATGCCTTCGATCACAACCAATGCTTAATTATGTATTTCTGTTGTGAACTGAAGATTTGCGTCTTGATATCTTGTTCGAATTCTGGGCAGTAAAGCTTCACCCATTCAATCTTTATATTTTATCCATATTTCAGTTGGGTTTGTTGGAAAACATGTTGTCATCAACAAGGTGAATAATTGACGAATTTGATGTGGAAAAGAAATAAGTTCTGCATTGGTAAGTGCTGCTCCGCCTATTGGTAAATCCGCCCCTGTAAGGTGAATTAAATTGTTTCAATGTCTGGTGTCGTATGTCCTCCCTGTATATCATTTCGGCCACTGGCCGGGCCCCCCTAAAAGAATGGAGCTCTAGGCAACTCCTCGGTGAAATACTTATTTGTGGCATGCGACAATTCTAGATTTTGGGAAATCGCATTTGAAGTTTGATGGAAAATTAATACTAGTTTTTATAAAAAAAAGAAGTTATTTTTAATTTTTGAAAATAGATCTAGTTTGTTAGCACTTTTAATTCCTTCACAAAGCAACAAGACCTTTTATTTTATTTTTATATAATAACGTTTTTTAATATTTTTTTTTTAAATTTTGCATATACAACAGAAACTGTTAAAAGTGTAATCTTAATGTTTCATATACAATAAAATGTTGCACATTTTACCATAGGAACAGAAAAAAAACACAAAATTAATCATTCGCTTTTTATGATAGTTAAAGCCGTTTGGTTTTTACTGGTAGAACAATAATGCAATTTAACAAACTCCTGCCTTAATCTTTAAATTCAAATTTAAAAATTGCATTTTTTTTGTCAAGTTATTAGTATTTCTTCTTACAAATACAACACAAAAGATCAGTCCATTTAAATGAAAATATTTTCTTCAGTTTAAATTATTAGTAATTTAAGAGAAAAGCAAATGTAAATATTATTGTAAATAAAATAATCTTAAAGTTTGTACACAAAACATAAAATTCAAATTTTTTTAATTCTCATTACATTGCTTGTAAGTCACAATTATTAAAGTACCTATATCCTCATTATTTTAAAACATAAATTTATATTTCAGTTCATATATTCATTATTATTTTTAATATAAGTGTTACTATATATTTAATATTTATTTTACATACAGCATTATAACATTTTTAAATATACATATTTAGAAAATGAAAAAGGTATATAAACACAAGAACATCTCTTCATAATAATGTAGTTAGTTGTAACGTTTTAAAAACAGCGTAGTTTCAATAAAGTTTTATAGTAATTTTGGTTGACATTGTCCATGTATTTTAACATTGAGATTATATCTGTTTTTTTTTTCTTTTTATTTATAATAGCAACATATTGTGTGACTTAGGCACATCTGGAAGTGATAAGTGAAGTGTACGTATTTTAGGAAACATTATTTTTACATTAATAAAAGAATCACCAAACCGCGTTTTGTAATCAAGAGATAATAAATTGTTGGAACTATACTTCATACATCTGGCTTTAGTAAATGGAACCATCGAAAATCCATGTGATGCAATATTAAAATATATGAAATCTCCATTTGTAGCATCACATTTGGATATTTCAACTTATTTAATTATTTTAAAAGCGACACTGGGCTAAATATGGTCAAACCTCTCAAATATCTCTCTATAGAGCTATGTACTGCATCCATTTCCTGGATTAGAGAGTGGCGTGGCTCGGAGTATTTATGTTCGATTGATAAAAGAGATGGATTTGCTTCAAGGAATTTAAACAACATCAGTGAATTTGATCTATTTTTATTTTGTGGGGCACATGAATCTGACCATAAAATTATAAGAGTGATATCTGGGTTGTCGACTATAACATTATGTAAAATTTTATGAAGCGCACTCGCAATATCGCTACCGGCCCTCCCACTATTTATTTCCGTCCAGTTAGCACAATATGTTCTTCCATTTTTATTGCAATGTCCAGTAAAATTGTACACAGAAAATTTGGGTTTATAAAAATGGAAGACAAAAAACATTTTCAAAGATCGTAACAAATTACTGCGGTGTGTTCATCTGAATTTACACGATCACTACCTCTCATCAATTTAGCCGTAATCTTATTATTTTTGTGTTACTCAAATTTTGGAAGCGCCGCTGTTTCAACCAAAATATTCAATTTTTTTTCGTATTACGAACAAATATCGCATCTATCTTTCTTAGAAACATACGAAGACAAATTAAATTGAAGGTTAAAAACATTCCTGTGAATACATTCTGTTACAGGCGAACCTGAACATCCCTCTTTATATAAAGTGTGCATTTTTCCGATACACAAAGTTGACTCTAAGTACTTCCTTGAAGTATTCCTGCGGCAATAATGTGAATCGACAACAGTAAAGCTTTCGATATGTCTTCTCACTTCCTCTATTTTTTTAGGATCTGTGACTTTTTTGACATGTTTGCTTTTTTTGGGAGAGATTGCTACGCCTATTTCTTTATTAACTTTTTTGTTAAAAAAGTAATAAATTCGTGATTCGTTTATATCCAGGGTCTTCAGAAAGATCTTTTGGCGCACTCTATATATAATTGTTTTGAAAAAAATATATATAGGAGCTCAATCGGGACTTTTTTTGGTTAGGTTTTACACTCTTGGCGCTTACTTTCTTTATAAATTTCGAGTAAAAATGATTTTTTGACTTGTCGTCTAATTTCCAAAAGCTTTCATGCATGTTTTATCTGTCCGATGCTTTAAATATCGTTTGACACTTAAAAGTACAATTCGGTAAACAGCTATTATTACTAACCTCGACATTCACAGCTCTTGATGCATGTTCGCGCCCATTATGGTCAATATACTCTCACCTCTTTCTCTGGCAAGCTTTCGTACATTCCTTTTCGAGTTTTTTGGTTTCCTTCTTCTTCGAGAGGGTGGCATAGCCTGCGCTATTAGCTGCGAACTCGGCGGCGTACATATAAAACTTGTAGTCGTATGACCCTCGGTATCCCTGGGTGGGTCATCTATGAACAAACGGCATGATCTTGGCAACAGAAGTTTTTTGTGTTGACTCCTTTTCTTTTTAGGTCTAGTCTTAGGTGTAATATCTACATCGCTTTAATAGTTTATAGTGAAATCCAGATCCGCATATGAATCGTCAGAATTTCAGTCTAACGCTTTAGGTGCATCTTCAGTTAGTCTAAAATAATAGAATAAAATAAGTCTAAATAATTTTTAGAATCATAAATTGGAAAAATTATTGCATTTCCTCTAAGGCATTCAAAACTTCAATAGGAACGTCCGGCACTGGTGAAGATATTCTACAATACATTAAAATAAGAAGAAAAATACCAAAAAATATTTTATATTTTTACTTGTTTTGAGTCCAACAAGATGTTTACGCGCCAATGATCAACCAGGAACTAAAAACCTGTGTACTACACCACGTGGTACAATTTGGTACAAATTTCATTAGTGATAAATCCGTTTCAGGAAAAATGCAGAGTTTTCTGATTTTTCCGAAAAAAATTTCCGGAATTTTCGACTTTTCCGGTAAAAAAGTTTTCTAAATATTGCAGGATCAAGTTCCCTACAACTGGCATCATTACTTTCTCTCCGACAATGGTGAAAACTTGCAAAAAAATCGAGGAAAATTCATGTAAAACGCTTTTCCGGGGTTTTCCCGACCAAGCGTTTGAGCGTTTTGCAACCTAAGACAAAGTTGTAGACTGTAATGAGTTGCATAAAGTTGCTTTTGTGGAAAACTCCATGGAAAACGCGGGAAAATCATCGGAACAATTTTCATCGATATGATTAGTGATAAATCTGTTTCAGGAAAAATGCAGAATTTTCCGAAAATTTCCAGAATTTTCCGACTTTTCCGAACATTTTCCGACAATAAAGTTTTATAAGCTATGCGGAATCATTTTTTTTCCGTCCTACTGGCATCAATACTTTCTCTTCTACAATCATGAAAACTGGCATGAAAAATCGATGGAAATTCATGTACATTTTTAAAAAAAATTCATAGTAATAGGAAAAGTCTGTGGAAAACATGGAAAATTCTGGAAAATTCATGTTATATGGGATCAAGTTGGAATACAGCTAAATTGTTTTAAAATATCGCCATGCAGCACGTAATAACAATTTAGTTAAAATGAAAAAGTAGAAAATAAAATTTTCTTCACACACAGAGGTGGACTCAGATTTTATTCGCTGACAATCACCGATATATTTCAATATGATCGATCAGAGGTAATAAGTGATTTGATTCATGAAGAGAAAGAATATTCAAGAGAAATGTCACAATCAAAAAATCTGAGTCCACCTCTGTGTGTGAAGAAAAGTTTATTTTCTACTTTTTCATGCGGCTTGGCCTCAGTTTTGTTTGAAAACTCGTTTTTTACTTATTTTATCACGCATTCGTTGATGTTTTTTCTCCAATCCACTTTAGAATTGAAAACTTGAAATCACTCTAACCCGCTCATAAGGGTATAATGCTCTTGATGGATTTAACCCTAGACGGCAACACAACAAAACAAAAGTAATATGATTCTATGCGATAACTGCCTGCGAGGACCTGTATTTTACCAGGTGTGCTGTGGTTAATTCCTTACGATACAACACTAGAACCTCTTGCTTTTATTTGCATGACAAGTTCTTTTAATTTGAAATTATATTCTGTAGATGGAATTTGCTTAGTAAAAGGACCTAAAGATTAACTTAAAATTAATGCGGAGAATTTTGCAGGAAACTTAAACAACAATTGAAATTGAGATTTCCCAATTTAATTTAGTACAGAAATGGTGTAGCCAGATGGTGTTGATATTAATGTATAATATAATTTAAGATTAAACAATATTATAAAATTTTTAAGGGGTGAAAAGATACCTCATGACAGAAATAGGTATGCCTTGTATGTATTTTTTGGTCCAGGAGAAGGTGGAGGAATAGTATAGCGCTAAATTAGTTTAACAATCATTATAAGAAAAGACAAATTATTAAACTTGGAATCTATAACCAAAAGTTCTGTTGCTTTTTTAATTATATATGAAAAGCAAAAGTAATTTTTTTTTCAATATTTTGCTCTAAGAGTTTGCTGTAGTTTTGTGGAAAATCTACACTTAATTTGTTCACTTCAATTCCAATGCGATAGTTTTCTATGAAGCAACTGTTTCAAATCTTTTAGTCAATTTTTGCCGAATTTTTGCTTACTATACCACGTTCATTAACCCCGCCTAACTCTAAAGAAGAAGTCGCTTACCTCTACCTTATCCAGGATATTTTATCTTAAATACGAATATAAGCATTGCTCTATTTGAGTATCTCTTCAGAGAATAATTTATTACATGAAAAAAAGGATATTTTAATAACTTACTTTTATATCAGAAGGCAGTAAGAGAGGTATAGCTTCAAAGTCAACAGTGAAAAAGTGTACAACTCTAAGCTGTCTGACAATTTGTAATTTAAAAAAAAATATTTTGTGAGGAGTAAAGTTTTTATTATTTATTTTGATTCCTGGAAAAACTTTTACATTTGTGATGTTTTTTTGTTTTGTTTTTGTTTTCAGGTACGCCTGGGTATACTAGCATAAAATAAAAGGTTAAGGTAAGCCACAAGTAAACATTTTTCAGTTTATTATATAAGTTAGGTGATTGCAATCCCAACTAACAACAATTTAATTCTAATAATGGTTTCAGATACGTTTCCAGCACCAACTTTTAATACCAGTGTATTTAATATTTGGTGCTGGCAACGTATGGGTGGCTTGTATAAACCCTTATAGTCGCATTTTGGCAGTTTAAAGCATTCTTGTAATTTTGGATATGTATAGCCCCTATAAGTCTGTAAGCTCTGTAAGGGTTCCTTCAAGGACTTCTATATGGGCGTCTTAAAGAACCCATATCTTGTTTTGTGGGAATCTTCTCATATTAAAAATGTACATTAATTTTTTTCTAATACTACGTATGTACTACAATTCGTATACAAGTAATTGGATATGACAAAACGAACTTAGGTATTTATTTAAGTGTATAAAAATAAATGCATTATAAGAGCAAGTATACGAGTGACGTAAATCTCATATATCCTTTAAAATTGTCTGCACGTCGATGTTTAATGGGAATTTTTCAGAGAGGGGGGTTGCAGTAGATCTTCTGAATTTTTCCTAACAAAATGATTCACTGAACAGTAAATCTATTCTACTGCACCTTTTATAAAAGACGCAACAATTTCTGGTAGCGTTCAATTTGATACATTTAGGAACGCCGACCTTAGCTCGCACCTTGTTCTGCGCTCCAATTTAGGTCGACGGGTTGAAGCTTATAGAGAAAACAGGAAGCGCGGATACCTGTACCTGAGCGTCGCTTTGCTCGTGGTGTTTGAAGCAGGACAGAGTCTATTTATATAAACGCGATGGAAGGTTTGTTTTAATTGAAAACAGCTGCCAAAGGATCTTTGATGATCCTTCCATGTAAAGACGGATTCTTATAATATTATCGACTTAGCGTGGCTAAACAAGAATTTAGAGAAACAATTATAACTCGAAATTGGAGAAATTCAGCGAAACTACACAACGGCGAACAAGTCCTTGTGCATTGTTTTAATGAGTGTTATTACATTTAAAGCAAGAGATTAATTTTTAAATAATTTTTTTTTATCAATTCGTAAAATGCAATTGTTTTTATAGAATACTTAGCCCAAACGTTAAATAAAAACAAAATAAATCTGCAGATTGGGAAAGTCTGAATCAGTATCAGTATGCGTTAAGGGATGTTGATGAATGCATATTTGAATTTAGTACAATTCTTAGTTTTTGCATGCGTAAATGCATTCAGTATTTATACAGCAGTTCTTAACAACAGCAAAATCGCTCTTGGTTTAGCAATAAGTGCGACCAAGCAATAAAATCGAAATAGTCTGCTTTTCGCACCTATCAATTACATCCATGTCCAGAACTGGAACACTATCCAAAGAGAAAAATTTCTTTTCGACCAGAATGTTAGAATCTTGGCAAGACGCAAAGGCAGCAAAGGTCACTACTTTACAATGAAGTGATTGTTGACTCCCTGAATAAAACTAATATTTTGACTGTTAGATTCACTTCAAATTCTCCTCTTCCATACACTTCACATCTCCCTTGTGATTGTGCACAACAGCCAATACACATCCGTACGAGAGATTTGGTCAATGTCCTTAAGGAGATAAACGTCTCGATAGCTGCAGGTCCTGATATCACTAGTGCCTCATTCTTGGCTAGAGCTCTGCGAAAACTATTCTACTTGTCTTATTCGACAGGAAAATTTCCAATTGCTTGAAAACTAGCTCACGTTCAGTCCCAAGAAAGGAAAGGGTAGCGATTCCTCAAATTATCGACCAATTGCAATCACTTCGATTCTTCTGTTCCATTTCTTTAAAACAAGATCATTATTTTTCGACTCCCGTTTCTTTTGATGGAGCACTGCTTGACGATGTACCGTCTTAATGCATTCTTGCAGTAAGTTAAGCTGAACAGATCACATCATCTCTGTTGCCAAATAAGCATCGAAATATCTTGGATTTCTAAAAAGGTGTGCGAAATATTTCAGCCCATCGATTTTAGCGCTCCTCTACAAGTCCTACATCAGACCTAGAATGTAATACAATTTCCATGTGTAGGCCAAAGCAGGTCGCACAGCAGTAGCTTTATTGGATATTGTCCAAAAGAGAGCCTTCAGATCATTGGTGATCTGGCAAAAACTTGTCATATGGACTCACACGAGCATCGCCGTAATGCTAGCTGCCTTTCGCTCCTATATTGCTACATGCATGATCAATGTTCTGATGAAATGTCTAGTCTGATCCCGAATTCCTGCATGTAATACTCGCACTGCAAGCCGCGCTAATCCTTTTATCCTTCAAAGTACTTTCGGTCTTGTGCGAACGTGGAACAGTCTCCAATCTGACATATATCAGCACCTTCGCCATCCTCCTCACGTTTCCTAATTCCTTTCTTTATCACCTTCTTGTCATGCTGTGCTTTGCATCATAGTTCAAAGAATATCTCCTGAGCTCGGCTAAGTAATATAAAAAACAAAACAAGTCACACTTTCGTAACTTGACGACGAAGTTCTATACGTACCAGTTATGTATTGCATCTATTCTGTGACTGCTATTTTAAATAAATGTAAATTTTTAATTCCTGTATTTTACAAAGATACAATTTATGATGATTCGTGAATTTAATTGAAATACATTCCCTAGTTTTACTAACTAAAATGGATGATTGTAAAGTTACAAATAAAAACAAAATGTATAATCTGACATCTCCCTTGACTTTCGAGAGCGGCTAAGAACTTTGAGCAACTTTCTTCGTTGCGAGTGGTACCCACTTGCTTATCTGTTCGACTGGTATCTTTTAAATGATAATTATTTAGATTTTAGCATATACCATTTTTAAACCATAGTTGCGCGCCCCTCACAAGATTCCTGGATTCGCCACTGCATTATGCAGAACTGTTATAGCACTGAAAGTTTTACACAGAGCCTCAGGTACAATGCGAAACCATTATAATACCCATGGTCTTAAATGTAACCGTAAGAGTCCCTAAAGGTGCTCCAAAAAATATCTCTTCTATGCCGGCTATTGGAGGGGCTAGTATTTTTCAATGGGGATCTTAGTTTTATCAAAAAGATTTTACTTTTTGCGGTTATTTCCTTATTAAAATCTTAAGATAGGAATTCTATCCATATTTACATTTATTGAAATTTATAGCGATTGATTAATGTTGCGGAAATATTTTTTATGTTTGCTTCTAAACCATGGTGCCAGTACTGTCCCTTGTATACCTCAAAGACCGTAATTGCAGTCGGTGTTTTCAATAGTGTCCCCGGATCTATTGGTAACAATTGGGTAATCTTTTGTGTATAAGTTTTAAAAATTCCTTTAAAGCAGCATGTTTAATACTAAAGGAAATTCCCAAACTATCAAATCTTTATGAAAATCTTCATTTTTGATATCCCCATCTTTTGACAGGCATGCATCGTCACAATAAATATCGTCTTATAACTCTATAGACCAATTTGATTTGTCTATTTCCTCAATTATGTGACATTGAGTTTTGAATTGTGTGCCTTGCGTTTCATTTCTAATTTTTTTTTTTTTACTTTTCAACGAATAGAAGTATTTATTTTTATGACTTTACACTTAGATCTTCCCATCTTTGTGTTAACTTCTTACACTATATACAGAAATGTTAAGAAACTTAAAATGCAGACTCATTAAACTCCTATAAGGAGCCCATCTTTTTGATTGAATTTCTCAACTGTTGTAAGAGCTCTAAATAAAACTTAGGTTTTAAAGAACTATAAGTTTTATAAAGGCGCTATAATTTAGTGCTATAGAAGTTTCCAAAACCATCGTTATGACATTATTACTCTCAGAACTTAAACCCTTATAAGAACACGTTTGTAGCACTGTGTTATTAATTTTATTAGGGTTCAGGATACGAAACTAAAAGGCACGATAACGAATCTGTTAAGAGCTATTAACCTTAAGGAAACCAAGTAGAGAGCTGTGTAAAACCAAAATTTAAATAAGAACGCCAAAGGTGTCAGAGAATGTTACTTACTTGGGATATTCTCATGTTGACAATATTCCCACTGGACGCAGTTCGGTTATTTCACGAAAGATATACCACATGTCATACGCAGAGTTTGCTATTACTCCACTGTAATATCTCTACTAGAAATCGGGTTAGTTGATGACACGAAGAGAGTAGTGTCAGCGAAAATTGTTTTTTAAGGCCAAGTTCTAATATTTACAAGGCAAGTAGAAAAGTGATATTGTACGCAATATCTTGTGTTCCACACATCGGTATTGAAGCTTATATTGAGGTAAAAAGTGATTTATTTGCACTAAAACACTGGATAAAAAAGTAACCTAACTTATCTTGATATATAGTATAATCGTTGGTGCGTCTGTTAGTAATCGTGCAACTTCTGAACAACTTGACAAATATTGAGGTCATATTCCCACAACATATTTGTTTTGTCGAAAAGATGGTTCATAGCTATGTTAGCATTTGATAGGTGGCGCTTAAACAACAAAATATTTACGATTAACTCGCAAGAGTATTACTTTATTCCGAATTTTCAACATTCTTTACATGGAATAAACCATAAAAAATGGGAGCCACGTAAACGAGGTGATTATGAAGAATATTTCTAGCAAATACATTAGACGTATATACACTGTTCATCAAAAACAATGTGCTTTTATTTATGATTGCTATTAATAAATGTACGTGCCAATTTCATAAGAATATTTGAGAACAGTTAATGGTCATTTATACGCTACAAATTATGACGCTTTCCGAGAGCTGCAATTGTTGCTTGAAGCTGACGTTCATTATGATGAACTAAAAGGAAGCAAATCGAAGTCCTACTATCCGGCGTGGTTCTGCTTATGAGAACTTGAGTAAAAAGTTTGACTTTTTTCTCATGAAGCGCTACACAGTATGGAATCTCAATATATTCGCGGGGGCGCACAGAACTTGAACGCCGTCTTTCTATCTAGGAGATTTAAACGAGTCTTTAGAAAAGGAGTGTCTGCACCTGCTAGCTCATTTGTCGTCCGCTGAGATAACATCGAGAGATCAATTATCGGCCCTGGAGTTATAACAGTAGATCCTGGAAAAAGGCTTTTTGGTCATTTATCCAAATGTGGCTATGGCGCTCCGGATGTTGTTGTGTACACCACGATCAAACTGATCGGCAGAACCGTCATTTTCAGTGCTAAAACGAGTGAAGAAATATCTAACATCCATCACAGAGGGGATCATGCTCAATTTAATATTCGTGCTGTACATAAGGTCAGAAATAATGCAGTCTGTAGACTATAGTGAGGTAATCCGTTTCTTTGCAAAGAAGAAAGTTCGTCGGATGGCAATCTAAGTGTATGTTAACACGCAACGAACTTTCTTTGTATACAATTTCGGACTTCTTTGTGATATTTCTAAGTCTGCTTGTTCATTTTCCAAGGTCGATGTACGTTCAATAAATGAAAAATATCGATAGCAATTTTTCTTTATTCAATTATCTAAAAAAACGGTCCTGACTTGGTTAACCGTCTAGGGGCCATGGGTATTCATGTCCGGGCCTGAAGAAAGGGGCACTATTTTAATAAAAAGGCGGCTTACTATATAAAATGAGCTCCACCCATTTCTCGAATCGTGGAATGGAAGTTATGCTCCATCTACTACCCTTAGACATTCATAGCATGGTAAAATATAACTGCAAAAAGAACTTTAAGTAAAACAACAGACTGCTGAGTAACCGCAGAACAGGGTGAGAGATAATGGATAGTTCAGGATAGATCTGAGAAGAAATATTACAAATACTATATTCCAACAGTTCCGCAGATTTAATCCACTATATAGTGTTTAACGTTATACCTAGTTTTGCTTACTTCACTTCCCAAGAGTGTCCAAAAGATAGCTTTCAAATGGCGCCATCAGGGATTACATAAGGGGAGGGACTTAAATCTAATTACGACTTAATCAGGTACATGGTACTTTGATTAAGAACTGCCAAAAGACACTGTCAGACTTTCACCCCGCTGTTATTTTAGCTTCTCGTCATCATAAAAGAAAGAGGGTTGTCGTCACCCCGGACCACCTCACGTATGACAAATGCTTCACTACGAATGGGGTGCATATTACTTGTGTCACATATGAACAGATTTGAATCCACTGTACTCGTATTCATGAAACTGTAGTTGGTTCCAGCTCCCAGGTCTCACAGGTCCCGGAGTGCAGAATGGTGGTACACGTAACAGTATTTAATGAAAATTGCAAAATGAGGCGCGCAATAATTCAATGAAAATCGTTACATGTCAATGCGTTAATCACGTAATCCCATTAAAAATAAAAGAGGGGACGTAGTCTGGCAGACAGGGACACACCATAACTTGGTTTTGTTGTTGTTGCATGCCTTTTGTTGGTCACTAACACGACACTAATTTGCATACCAGTTTAGGGAGAGATAAAACTTTTTAATCTGGTTACTGATCAGCTTGTGTGTTTTTTTTTGTTGCAAATGGGCTCTCTTTGGCTTTCGATTTGTGCACTGAATCAGCTTAAATGTTTTCCCCGTAATTTTTTTGGAATTAAATAAAATGCGTAGGTACCCCAGCCGCAAAAATGCAATTTGGTATATAAGGGTATATTAGTCATCTATATAATAGAGTTTAGTTATACCATAAATATGCTAGTGCTGAACTAGCAATTATAAATTGATTTAAATTATTTCTGTAGTAATTTCACAAGTTTCATTTATTACACAATGATGGTTCTATTCATAATGTAATTTGAGTGTAATTGATTTGTGAAGAAAATATAGCCAACGAACAACTATTCTTAACAAGAAGCAAGGCTTCGCATTGCCCATGTAAACAGGTGAAAAACGATTGTGTTTTCTTCCTTATGACCACTACACAACGCGAGCAACAAAGTAAGAAAGTTTAAAAATTATATTTTTTTAAAAAAAACGAAAGCATTATCTAATGTGTAAGAAAGGGATGGATAAAGTATTGAGAGCTCCATAAAAAGCACAGTCTATAGAAAACAAGATCTGTGACCAAGAATTGTCAAATTTTGTTGACGTGATTTTAAGCCAATAATTTGTATTTTTTATGGGAAAATTCGGAAAATTGTATTTCTTGCGGTGTTTCGAAAAGTATACGCGTAATTTTATTTAATATGAAAATTTAAGAACTGTTTACTATATTACAGAGTGAAATCGCAGTTTTTTTCTTTTAAAAATATGGAATAAATGTTCCATCAAATTTACCAATTTGTGTCAATATTTTTAGCACAAATTTAAAAATATAATTATAAAGAAAAGAAACACCTTATACACATTGTTATCTGCGCCTTCTGCAGGCATTCAAGTGTTAGTTATCAATAAAAAAAAAATTGCATTTTGTAAAAGTCTTCTTGACTTTTCTTTTCTTTAAATTGGTTACTCCCACCTATTGGCTGTATTGGCTAAGCGCTAAAGGAAATTCGTAGTATTTCGCCTCATATGATTCATATTCAGAATTTATACTAAAACTATATATGAGGTCTGCTTAGCATTTTCTTCTGGCGTCTGCTGCAGGCAGGAACTGGCCGTACTGAAGAGTATTGGCTCCTGCTGATACGTAACGCCTTATACACATCGCTATATAGCTATAATTTGTTTATAATTGTTTTTAAAATAAAAATATTGCTGAGAAAAAACCGAGCGTTTCAGAATTAAAAAACTTTACATATAACTATGCTTCTACTAATAACCTAAAAATAATCTTGATTCGTCAGAAAAACTTCGATGAAAATAATTTATTTGCTGATAAAGGATACGTGTGCCCCGAGTTGCCGTCCAGTTGAGAAGACAAGAGAAGAAGAGGTTACCCCTAACCCGGACCATTTCCACTGTGCCGACATCAATTGTTAATTCTGGTATATGTCATGCCAGTTAAGTCATATAATCATAAACCTTACAAATTTTAGCACAATATTAACACTGCATTTTAATTGGCAGTAGTTAATTATCATTATAATTATTAATATGCGTATAGTTCATTAAGAAATATATTATGGTATACATATATAGTTATCTTCCGAGTTATATTTATCTTCCGAGAAAAATCGTCCTTAGATTCCTGTTTTTTGAAAAAGGTTTCTTGACTAGCATCTCTACTGGAAAGGATTGGGAAGATAATCGCGGGGCAATTGACTCCGTTATATGATATGTCACTTTATAAGTAGATGGTTTGAGCATGGATGTGGAATTGACATGCGGGGTATACACAACAATCAGTACTACTTGAAATACAGGAATCGTTGCAGTGAGCTCGGGTCACGAGAGAAATTTGTAAGTTTGTATCGTTATCTATGTTCCTATATTCCGAATGATAAAAATACTGAAAGAGCTTTTGAAAGGTATTGCCAGTAAAAATAATTTAAAATAAGTCAATTATTTTGTAAATAACTTCTAATTTAAGGAAAACAGGATTTCACGATGAAATTTATTTGACTTTGTAGAAAATCAATAAAATAATAAATAATTTAAATGGACTACAACTACACTAAATGTTGCTCAGGTTCAATTCATAAAGCGGCAACTCCAAAATGAAATTTCCCTGACCTTGTTAGTTCACCTTTCGGGCGCGGTCTATAATCATAGAGTTATGCTCTGCTGGATGCCGGACCACAGTGATATACAATTGGTTATGAGCTGATGCTCTGGCTAGGAGGGGTGAATATATGCTTAGCGAAAGAATCTATATGGAGTCCAGTCCCCTAGAATCAGCCAAGTGGATTCTAGATTTAGAGGGCTGCAAACTGGCTAATCGCATATGGGGAGAATTAACCACATGCGCGATTTTAAGACAACAATGGCCCAAGATATGTTCTAGGAAGACAGACCACTTTAAAAATATATATAAAATGAAAACGTTTGTCTGACAACTCTACGAAAACGTAACCCTCGATTTTTCGCATTTTCGATTTTACTTAAAAAAACAAAATTACTGTCTAAAAGTTTCTGCTCGCTAGATCACCGCGTTATCAAATTATCGTGCTAACAGTTGGACGGATAGTCAGATAGATAGACATACAAAAATGAAAACATCACAGGATTCTATGCATATGTATGTATCTAATTTAGTTCTTGTACCATAATTATTTTTATGCATTGCAGGCATATAAATAAAATTAATATTTGTTTTCATCTAGGGTATAAAAAGGACGCAAATATAATTTAATTAGAGGTTTGATTTATTCTGGTAGATTGAGTTTTATACATACGTAATTTTTTTATACTCTCCCTTCATTACGGCGGCCTCCTTTTTAATAAAGAGATTTATATTCTGGCATTTTTGATATGATGAACATGTTAGAAATTGTAGAAATTTGTGAAACAGGTCCTGGAGGAAATAAGTATTAATCTGATCTTAATAGGCATTTTTTTCCTGCAGATTTTCTAGGATAGTCACTGATCTTAAATCGTTTTGAAAATAAAATTCAACCACATTAAGCGTAGTTACAATGGATCGCCGTGGATGCTTAGATATGGGTAGGTGTCTATTTACTATATAATCTCTATTTATGGTGACCAGACCAATCTATTCGCTTTTCAATATGGTTTGATCAAAGTATATATACTAACTGTGATTGTTTTGTGTCATTTCTCGAAAGCCTTCAAGAAGATCAATAACCAATTTAATTAGATTAGATTAGATTAGATTAGATTAGATTCGTAGAGGGGTGTGTAGGCGTCAGCCTCGCAATCACCGCGACCTAAAAGATCTATTGTGAGTCCCCGTTGAATTTATTCCCTTTCTAGGTTCAGACTGTTAATAAAGTCTAGGATCCTTCTGGGATTGAGGTTCCGTACGTAGTTAGGTGTAGGAAAAGCATGTTCGAGATGGAGTAGTCTCCGCCTGGTCAATGCTTCGCAGTTGCAGAGCAGGTGCTCCGAGGTTTCATGAGCATCCAAGCCCATCTTGTTAAGGTGATACCTCAAGGGGCAATGGCCTGAGAAGAGTTCTGTAATTATTTTGAGCTCTGTTTTCTTGAGAAGTAATAGTTCTTTTGTTTTTCCTCCAGAGGTGTCGATAAACTTTTTTGCCTGACGAAGTCCTTGTAGCCTTTCCCAGTATAGGGATTTTTGTTTGTTCTCCCAGTTATTTAGGGCAGCTTTGAGGTAGCACTTTGAGGTGCCACAGAATGGCTCCGGTCCGATAAAGGGAGTTTCCGCTCCTCTTTTGGCTAGGCCATCAGCAATTTCGTTGCCTTTATGGCACTCATGTCCAGGTACCCACATGAGGATAACTTTGTTTCCTCTTGATAAATCTTTTAGGTTTTGTAGACACTCCCAGACTATCCCTGACTTGATGGTGTAGGACTTTAAGGCCTTGAGGGCAGCTTGACTGTCCGAGAGAATATTAATAGTTGAGCCATTTATGGCTCTTTTAATGCAGGTATTGGCGCATTGTTCTATGTCCAATACCTCGGCCTGGAATACGGTAAGGGTAGAGCCCAGGGCCTTTGATATATGGCATCTGGGGCCGTATACGCCCAGTCCGACTCCACTGTTCGTTTTTGAACCGTCTGTATACCACACCATCCTTGTTGAAAGGACGGTTTAGTGGAACGCCATTGCTGTCGGTTTCCTAAAACCACATCGAATGGTCTTACAAAATCCACCTTGGGTGTGATTATATCAGATATTGTCGTCATTTGCTCAAAGCGTATCTGTTTTAAGATACTTAAATGACCAACCAGATTCCCTGGTTTTAACTGTTTCTCCTTTTGCAGTCTAATAGCACTGGAGATTGCTTCCTTTTTCACCTGCAGATGTAGGGGTGGATGGTTTAGTAAGGCTTCCATGGCTGCTGTAGGACAAGTCCTCATGGCACCAGTTATTCCTAGACAGGCAAGCCGTTGTGTTTTTTGAAGCAGAGCCTCAGCCTTCTTTTCATTAGTTTTTGGCCACCATGCGAGGGCCGCATAGGTGACCATGGGTCTAACAACCGTGGTGTACATCCAGTACATCATTTTTGGCTTCAGACCCCATGTTCTGCCAATGAAGCGACGGCACGTGTAGAGAGATCCTATCGCTCTTTCCGTCACTCTAGACAGATGCGAATTCCAGGAAAGTTTCTTATCTAAGGTGACCCCCAGATATTTGACTTCTTCTGAAAATATCAATTCCGTGTTATCGAGAAGAGGAGCCTTTAGTGAAAGTTTTGATCTTCTCGTGAACGGAACGATAACCGTTTTGTTTGGGTTTACACTGAGGCCTTTGGTTAAGCACCAAGTGTGGACTTTAGAAAGGGCTTTTTGCATGAGGTCGGATATGACTTGGTCATGCTTGCCCCGTATCGTGACTACTAGGTCATCCGCGTAGCCTTGTACGGTAAAACCCGAACTGGTCAGCTTCTCTAAGAGATCATCAATCACGATCGACCATAGGAGTGGAGATAGAACTCCTCCTTGTGGGCAGCCTTTAGCTGCAGTGATCGTGACTGAACAGTTTCCTAGAGTAGTAGTTATCCTCCTGCTTCTAAGCATGGAGTCTATCCAATTAACCGTGGGGGGCTCGAAGCCCTTGTCCTCGGCAGCTGATTTAATTGCTTCGAAGGAGGTGTTATCAAAAGCACCTTCTATGTCTGCAAATGCACATAAGGCCACCTCTTTTGCTTCAAGAGCTTTTTCGAGGTCTTTAACCAAAGTGTGGATGGCAGTCTCGGTAGACTTGCCTGCTTGATAAGCGAATTGCTTAGAATGAAGTGGTGATTTAATCAAAACTTCACTTCGAATATGTAGGTCTAGGATTTTTTCCATGGATTTAAGTAAAAATGACGAGAGACTAATGGGTCGGAACGATTTGGCTAGAGAGCTAGCTCTTTTTCCTGCTTTGGGTATAAATACCACCCTGACGTCTCTCCAGCATTGGGGAATATACCCCAGAGCGTAACTGGCTCGAAAAATGTTTTGTAGTGGAACAAGTATTTCTTCGACCCCTTGCTGTAGTAAGGCAGGAAAGATGCCGTCCCCTCCAGCAGATTTAAAGGGTTTAAACGTACCAACGGCCCATCTAACCTTGTTAGGAGTGAAGATTCTTCCCGCAAGGCTCTTACTCCTGTTAGAGACCCTGTAATTGCCCACCTCAATTGGGTCTGGAGCTACTATTCCTTGAACGGGACTGGTAGAGTCGGGGACGTGAGTTTCTAATAAGAGCCTGACTGTTTCCTCACAACTCTCGGTATAGTTCCCATCTTCTTTTTGAAGTGAGCATATACCATTCGTGTGATCCTTCGAAAGTACCTTATGGAGCCTGGTAGCTGCGGGCAGTTGATCTATGCCATCGCAGAAGGTCCGCCAGGTTCTT
This sequence comes from Dioctria linearis, assembly GCA_963930735.1. Lineage (NCBI taxonomy): Eukaryota > Metazoa > Arthropoda > Insecta > Diptera > Asilidae > Dioctria > Dioctria linearis. The sequence goes on along the minus strand of OZ005741.1, from coordinate 202,087,075 downwards.
CTTTTAGATCTTCTTAATTCTATGTTATATTCCGTTAGAGCCTTTTTATATTCTCCCCAGGTACCAGAGAGCTTGGCTCTGTTAAATAGTTTTCTGACTTCTTTTCTTTTCAAACTCAGTTCCCTATTCCACCAAGGTACCTGCCGATTACAAGTCTTTTGCTTCAGAGGGCAGCTGTGTTCGAATGAAGTCAGTACAGCCGTTTGTAGCTGCGTAGTGGCTGAGTCCAACTCCTCCGTTGTGCTAATGCTACTACCGGGAGAGTTAACTACAGCCTTAAGATGTTGTCGATAGAGTTCCCAGTTAGTTAATTTAGGGATTCGGTACTCTAGACTTGAGTTAAGTGCGGCTTCTATACCGAACCTGCTATGTCTGTGATCGGACATGGAAATCTCGTTCGATACGTGCCACCTGCTTATTTTTGTGCTTATGAACATACTGGCAAGTGTTAGGTCCAGGACCTCTTGTCTGATAGTGTTCATAAAGGTTGGCTTATTACCTCGATTTAGTATCTCTAAATTATTAGATATTATAAAATCGTGGAGGTACTCACCCCTGATGTTGGCATCCGTGCTGCCCCATAGCGTGTGATGTGCGTTCGCATCGCATCCAACGATAAATTGCTTTCCTCTTCGTTTGCAGTAGCTGATGAGTCTTTTCAGCTCTGTAGGAGGTAGTGTATACGCATCTCCAGGAAAATAGACTGAGGTCACTACTACCTCGTGACTACCTCCCGGAGTTGGTACCTCGAGAGCTACTGCAACTACGTCCCTCGAAATGAACTGCGAAAGAGGAATAAAATTTAGATTAGTGTTGAGCAGCAATGCTGCCCTGGGATATTCATGCTCATTACTGTAAATTAACTTACATGATTTTGTGGGAAGTCCTTTAATGCGGCCTTGATGTACCCAGGGCTCCTGTATGAGCGCCAGACTAAGTTTCTCCGAGACAAATCTCCTGCTAAGCACGTCAGATGCCGCTTTAGCATGATGGAGATTTATCTGGAGGCAACTTAGATGATGATTAGTCATGACTAGGATGACTTTTTATGGCCGCTAGCAGCCTTGATAGGAGATCCTTTCGGATTTCCTTTTTTGCCCTGCTTCGCACGGGCAGGAGGAGGCTTCTTCTTAGTGCCTTCGGACTTCTTTGCGGAAGTCCCCGGCTTAGCCTCTGCAGTTCCGACTGCTTTACCGGGGCCAGCCTTAGCCTTGACAGAAAGTTTAGGCCTGCTGGTTCCTGATGTCGATGGCTGAGGCTCATCAGTCAGAGTTTTAATCTGACCTTGGCCATCCCCAGCCTCCGCCACAGTCTTTACTGCCCCACCCTTGGGCCTAAGTTGGACTGAGCCGAACTTGTACCCAATTGTGTAATGAGCCTTTTTTAGCTCCTCCATGGACGTATGGTCCACGGAGAAGGTTAGCTCTGTTACGTGTGGTTTTTGTGTCTTGCGTAACACAATCCACTCTGACACCTTTAACCACGCGTTCTGACCCTCGATGTAGTCGAGAATCAAGTCCGTAGGGTCCTCAGCGCTGTTGGGAAAGTATCCCACAAGAACTTGTGGGCGAGGAATTTCGCTTTCCTCGACCATGACAAGGTTGGCTCCTTCCCAGGGTTTTAGCTCCCCAACTACACCTTTTAGCCACGTCACGGTGTCCTGATTGGCGCAGTTGATGACCATCCACCCTGGTCTAAATGTGGAGCCCAGGAATCTTGGCTTTAGGGGGCTTTGTTTTCTAGCCGCGATCTCTCTCAAGATAGCACTCTGTACGGACTTCAATTGATCCATGTTGAGTGCCACCTCAGGATAACTGACGGGAAGAATACCCATCCGAACGCTGTCTGCAACCTCTTTATAGGAGGTTTGCTTACGCAAAGGCTGGGAGACGTGCATCTTTGAAGGATTCTCCGTTGCTGCCTTGCTGCGTTTGGCGCTAGGTTGCTCCACTTTAGGAGAAGATTCGTCAGAGCGAGTCCGTTTTTTAAGACTCTCCTCATTCCGCTGTTCTATCTGAAGTGCAGCAATCCTTCTAGCCTCTGCCTCTGTGTGGCCATTTAAACCTTTTTTTGGCCGCGCCACTGAGCTTTGGCTTGCGCTCTTTGGATGTGGGAACTTCAGTATTCCCGCTGTCCTGTTGGCTATGGTCTGGTGATCGAAGGAGATCCTCCTCGTCTAGGGGTAGTGTATCCATCGCATAGCCGTCAGATGAAGGACTTGTAATGTCCTGGAAATTTTCGAGTTCGTTAAGAGCCCCGGATTGGGTTTTTGGTACATTTAGAGGTGCACCTCCCTCAGAAAAAACGGGCTTATCTATTTTGGTCCCACGAGTATGCTCGGAAAGGTTGGTCCATCTCAGCAGAGCCGGCATGCCGAGATAAGGCTAAGGTTGAAACCGGAGGTCGCCTGGTATCCGGAGTCCATCGTTATAAGACACACTCACGCAGGGCCATTCATCCCATAGGCACGATTGTTTACACCTGGGATTGCGGGTTTTATCGAGTTTTCCTCTCTAGATCCGCCGTATTCAGTCAGGTAGCCAGCTGCACCCCAGGGGATGCCCACCAGCTGCCTGTGCAGGAACACCTCGGGCAGGATGTGACTCTTCGTCACGTACGGACGGTCTTGATAGAGTGCCTTGCATGGCAAGGTCCTCCCCTGGTAGGCGTTAACGTAATTAATCACCTTTACCTTGTTCCCTATTAGATTAGATCGGTTTGAATTGCTTAAAGCATTCTTAGTTGGGATTTACTGTTATTTTTGTATCTGCGTTTGAGAAAATATTGGACGAGACATCGAGGACAATGTCATGGTTGTAGGTCATATGAATGTTTATTGATAAGAGGAAAAACGAACTTCTAGCTTTTGTGTCTTCATTTTTAATACCACAGTTCTTAAATCCGAAACATTTCTTGTATTAAATATTTATAATAATTTGTTTTGTTAAAACTAGGAACAGCGGAGACAATGTCAAGGTTGTAGGTCATAGCGGTGCTCTTGAAATAATTTTCTGACTGAGATGTCTGATTGGCGGATAATTTTGGTCCCATTAAAGGTCTTTGTTTGGAAATCCTGAGTTAAGATTTGAAAGGTAAATAAAGAGATTGCCCTGTGCCTCCTTTGAAGCTGTATACATCAATCGTAGCGGCAACTTATGTAGTGTTTGGACTTGTGATTTCAGCTAGGATAGTGTTCATGACTTAGTCAAAGGGAATGTGTAAGATTTAAAATTACATTTGATGGCTATCATGGAACCTCCAGAGGAATCTGAAATGTGTCTCCTACCAAGGTTGTAGCCTTTTAGATATACAGAAAAACCAGTTTTGAGCCACGTTTCATTTAGCAGAATAATTCCAATAGGGCTTAATGTAGAAATAGCTCTGGGTGGAATTTGTTTGTGCTGAAACTTTGGATATTATAATGGGGTAGCTTCATAACAGTTATGGACTGGACAGGCTGTCGGCATCTATGCCTCTGTTGATAATTTCGGTTTAATTTGAGATGTTAAAATTTATGATTTTGTTTTTAAGGTTAGAGATTAAAGGATGAAATGGATTCAGATGCGGATTGACTCTTGAGCTCAAAAGCTCACCCATGATTTTGCCTTCTCTTTTCTCTGAAATATTTTGCGTGTTGTCTTATTTCTAGAAAGGAAAGCCTTTTACGCCATACGACTTCTTGGTGAGTACGCTGTTGGCATTTTTTTTATTATTATTATTAAGCCAAGCTCAGGGGATACCCTATGATGCAAAGCACAGCATGGTAGGAAGGAGATAGGGAAAGGATTAGGAGATATGAGGAGAGTGGCGGAGGGGCCGATGTATGTCGCCCTTAAACTTCCGCAGATTGTATGCCGGGGGAAACAGAAGATGGTAAGCTGTTCCACATTCGCACTGTTCGGGACAAAAAGCATCACGGAATTTTACTGTACGGCCGAAAGTAATTTGAAGGGTTAAAGGATGTGCGCGGTTTGCAGCGCGACTATTGTGTGCAGGAGTCATTCTACAAGGAATCAGACTAGATATTTCATCGGATTATTACCATGCATGTAGCGATAAAGGAGCGAAAGGCATCCATCATTGCGGCGGTGCTCGAGTGAGTCGATATGACAAGTTATTGCCAAATCGCCAATGAGCTTGAAGGCTCTCTTTTGGACTATATCCAATGAAGCTAAGGCAGTGCGACCAGCCCCGGCCCATATATGGGAGCTGTATTCCATTCAAGGTCTAATGTAGGATTTGTTGAGGAGCACTAAATTTGACGGGCTGAGATATTTCTTACAGCTTTTCAGAAACCCAAGACATTTCGTGCTTGTTTGGCAACAAAGAAGATGTGATCTGTCCAGTTTAACTTACTGGAAATATTACTGCCAAGAATGCTTAGTGACGGTGAATCAGAAATTAATGCTCCATCAAAAGAAACGGGTGTGGTTAAGTTATGATCTTGTTTTAATTAGATGAGACAGCTTTGGGTCTTAGATGCATTGAATTCGACGCGAGTCGCTTTGCCCCAAGCGAGTATATTGTTAAGATCGTTATTCAATGATCTAATCATGCAGTCTCTTTTAACACATGCGGCATTCCCTCTGGAGTCCGCAAGAGTGTCAAAGGAGTAAGCGAAATCAAGAGTACTGTCATCTGCGAAAATATGGATGGGATTGAAAGCAAGGGAAAGCAGATCATTAATGAAAATTAAAAAGAGAGTTGGAGAGATAACAGAGCCTTGAGGCACACCGGCATTTATGGGATGCGATTCAGATGTAACGATATCTAATGCAACACGTATTTGGCGACAAAATAGGAAACTTTCAATCCATAATAGAAGAGGAGGAGAGAGACCAAGTGCTTTAAGTTTGGCTAAAAAGGCTGGATGCCAGACTCTATCAAAGGCCTTTGAAATATCTAGGGCAACGATTTTAGACTCACCAAAATTGTGAAGACTACGGTTCCAACGTTTCATAAGAAAGGTCTGCAAGTCTCCAGATGAGTGTCAAGCTCGGACGCCATATTGGCGAACGTTGATGAGATGATTAGTTTCTAGATACTTCGTTAATTTTTAGTTAATGATAGATTCCAAAACCTTTGAAAGAATCGAAGTGATCGCAATTGGTCGATAATTTGAGGGATCGCTACCCTCTCTTTTCTTGGGAATAGGCTGAACGTGAGCTAGTTTCCAAGCAGTTGGGAATTTTGCTGTTGAATAGGACAAGTAGAACAGTTTGCGCAGAGGTTTAGCTAAGGATGAGGCAGAACTTTTAATTAACAGTGGCGAAAAGCCATCAGGACCTGCGGCTTTGGAGACGTTGATCCCCTTAAGGACGCTGAACACATCTCTCGTACGAACGTATATTGGCTCTTGTACACATTCACACGGGCGATGCAAAACAGGTATCTGTGAAGTGGGTAGAAGACGAGAATTTGAAGCGAATCTAGCAGCTAAAATATTAGCTTTATCCAGGGAGTCAACAATCACTTCACCATTACTAAGTAGTGAGGGTATAGAGGAACTGGTCAAGTAGTTCCTGATGGTTTTGATCAGGGACCAGAAACATTTGCTACCTCTACGGCTTGCCAAGATTCTTTGTCTAATATTCTGGTCAAAAAGAAAGTTTTCTCTCTGGATAATGGACTTGCAGGTGTTCTGTGCAGTCTTGTAGACTTGTTTTACTTCCGGACATGGATGCAATTGATAGGCCCGAAAAGCAGACTCTTTTGCTTTTATAGCTTGGTTGCATTTATCGTTAAACCAGGAGCGATCATGCTGTTGTTGAGATCTGAATACGGAATGTATTCACGCGTGCCAAGATTTAGTATGTTACTAAATTCTAATGTGCATTCATCAACATCCCTCGAAGCAAAACAGACCGACCAATCAATTTCTTTAAGATACATATTGAGACTTTCTCAATCAGCATTCTTATAGTGCAAAAGAAGCCTACTTATAGGTGGAGAAGTAGGGCGGCACAGGGACTTTGTATTATGTTATTGGGAGTAAGTGTCGACTGTTACTGGTACTACAAGGAATATAATATTGCGATTGAATCTACTGAATGATCTCTTCAACTGGACTGGACGAGTTCATGTTGCCAAGAGCACTATGTTGAGTACTCGAAGGAGGTTTTGTTACTGTATCTCTGATCCATTCATAGTTGAAGTAACAAATTACAAAATAACAAATTACAATGTAGAATACCCCTTAGTTAAGGAAAACATGCAACGGATGTCAACCAACTCATACCTGATGTCTCAAGCTCTTATCATGTCCAAATGATATTTGTTGATTGGAGACCATTAAGAGGAGGCACGTGACGAATAAAATTGGGGGGGGGGGGGGGGGGGTTGAGAGCGTTTTCCGCCATCTTGGATGAAAACTACAAGAAATTGGGTTTTTCAAAATAATTCTTCCTATGACAAAAATGTAAAAACATAAATTTGAAGAAAAAAAGACTAAATTCCTTACATTTTTTGTTCAAACACTTTTTTTGTAAGTCTGATTGTAACAAGTTACAGCTGCGGAAACGTGAACATTCTTTCAAAAAACTTCCCAACCCTTCGTTTGTCACATTTTAACAAATAATTTTTAGCCATTCATTACATAATGATGATAGTTTTTTAAATGCAAAGTCAACTCATTTCCACAGCATCACGAGGTAGAATAAACCATGCGTTCTTTAATGGTGGTATCCCCAGTAGGCCTAATCCACAGATGTTCTTTTTTGAGGCCATTCCCTTTAACTCGTATATGAATTTGTCTGTCTATTTATTTATATATTTCTTTTTTACTATTTTCGACACTCTCGTAGACCCACTTTTCGTCATCACAGCGAGCTGAAATTTGGCACACAGGTTCATGTCGCGTGACAATTGAATTTGTCAAAATTTGAACCGGAAATTTCTATGGCAAACCCGGAAATCGGGAAAAATCATTTGAAAATTTGGTACAAATTTGATTAGTGATAAATCCGTTTCAGGAAAAATGCGGAGTTTTCCGATTTTTCCGGAATTTTCCGACTTTTCCGGAAAATTTTCCGGTAAAAAAGTTTTCTAAATTTTGCAGGATCAAGTTCCCTATCAACTGGCATCATTACTTTCTCTCCGACAATGGTGAAAACTTGCAGAAAAAATCGAGGAAAATTCATGTAAAACGCTTTTCCGGAGTTTTTCAGACCAAGAAGCGTTTGAGTGTTTTGCAACCCAAGACATAGTTGTAGAGCGAGATGAGTTGCATAAAGTTGCTCCGGTGGAAAACTATGTGGAAAGCCCGGAAAAGTGGGAAAATCATCGGACAAATTTTCGTCAATATGATTAGTGATAATTCTGTTTCAGGAAAAATGCAGAATTTTTCAATTTTTCTGGAAAATTTTCGGAAAATTTCCGGAATTTTCCGACTTTTCCGGAAAATTTTCCGACAAAAAAGTTTTATAAGCTATTCAGAAAAGTCTGTGGAAAACATGGAAAATCGGGAAAATTCATGTTATATGGGATCAAGTTGGAATAGAGCTAAAAAGCGCTGTTTAAAACATAATTTGAATTTCAGAAAACCGTTGCAGTACTTCAACGGTTTGATACTCGAAAAATTGTTATTTTCGAATCGGCACCAAACGTGACTTAAAAATTGTTTTAAAATATCTCCATGCAGCACGTATAACAATTTAGTTAACGTGAAAAAGGCAGAAAATAAAATAAGTATAAAACGAGTTTTCAAACAAAACTGAGGCCAAGCCGCATGAAAAAGTAGAAAATAAAACTTTTCTTCACACACAGAGGTGGACTCAGATTTTATTCGCTGACAATCACCGATATATTTCAGTATGATCAATCAGAGGTAATAAGTGATTTGATTCATGAAGAGAAAGAATATTCAAGAGAAATGTCACAATCAAAAAATCTGAGTCCACCTCTGTGTGTGAAGAAAAGTTTATTTTCTACTTTTTCATGCGGCTTGGCCTCAGTTTTGTTTGAAAACTCGTTTTTTACTTATTTTATTTACATTTGGGTACGACTCGTATTCCGTATTTTATGTCCCCGAGTATGTTTCAATTATTTCTTTCTTTTTACGGTCCAGGTCGGTTGATACTAATGCCTTCATAATCGTCTTCGTTAGTGTTATCATCTAACACATTTGGAGCACTGATAATTTGGGCTTCCATCCATGTCATTGCCTCATCGTCGTCGCTCTCGATGAGGACCTCTGGTGCATTCTCGCATTATTCACCATTGCAGGCGTAACATATCTCGAGCAGGATTCTCTGACATTGGTACTGGAGTGAGCTCATTTATACCAAGTTTACAGTCCCAGCCGGATGGAATCCACAACATTTTTGAAGCTGTCGGTTAATTTTTGCAACTATATAATTCACACTTACTTTTTATAAAAAGGATTTATATGGGCAATTAGTGTGGCCTCCATCATTGAACTATGGTTGGCGATCAAAGATAACCATACTGACGAGACCTCTCTGATCGCTGAGTCGAAAAGTTCAATTTTTTTTTTCACTTAAATGCATTTTGTAAATTTATTGAAATTATTTTGAATAAATTTTAGTCTGTTAGACGAGAAATCTACTGCGTGAGTCCCAAATGCATGATACCGAGCAGCGTCCTTCATTGGTGGTAAAGAAGCAGGTTGGAGTTGCTTTTTATTATCGGTTTTGGGAAACGTTGATAGCGGACTTCTTCCAAGGTTTCCTCTTGCATATTACCATCATACAAAGCAACGAGAATGCGTACTCCAGCGTCTGCGTTATCGTCTGGTTTGTCATTCTGATCTTTGAAGACGCCAATGACAGAATTGAGTCCTTAGTTTTTTTTTTCACAACCGAAAAAAGTTTTGTTTTTCTTTGGTTGAAGAAGGATGATGTCGCATCGCTGCCGCTAAGCGCACTTCATGTAAAAGATACTCCCCCGTCCACAACAGCATTTAGGTAGGTACATGAGCATAGTCAAATTAAAGGTAACATTCCGGGGCTTTTAAATCATGTAAATAAACTGTATAGTTATCGTACATTTTGGCGGAAAAATCGTTAAAATTTGAAAAAAATAGGGTGTATATCAAGTAATTTACAGGGTGTAAAGTGGAGACAGTACTAAAAATAGTAAACCCCCCCTACCGACCACATTTATTTCTCAAATTTGTGTAAGGAATCCGGGGTATAAAGGAAAACCGGTACGTCTGGGACACCCTGTATATCAAAATCGTTTCTACACGACCTCTCAGCCTTTTTTCGGCCCTGCTGTCTGGACTTATCCGTTGCAAACGCAATTAAATATTTCTCTGAAAACTTTATTAAGAGATCAACAATTTTTCGTTGTTCGTTCTTGCTTGGAACGTAACTTTTGCTTTTTCAGCAGTTATTGAGAAAAGACTCCTATTATCTTATAGCTGACGGAGCTAAGTCCTACACATTGTTACATACCTACTGTTTTATTTAATGTAGGACAATCAGCTCGTTCAATACTATCTTATATGGTAACGCAGACTACTCTTAAGATTAATCATTACTGGAATATTCATATGTTATAACTTTTCTTTTTATACATTTTATAAAATGCAGTACAGAGAGCAGGATTTAAGAGTACAATATTTCTCTACAGGAAAAAATTTCGTATTTTATGTACATATGATAAAACTAAAAGATTTGAAACGTCTTGAAGTTTTGCGTTTTAATCGAAAACAAAAACGTTTTGTACAATAATTTTGTTAACCTCGCAATTTGAAATTAATTCAGGATTTGTCAAACCACCCCCGATAGCAATTACACATTGACATTCTTACACGATATGAACCTTAATATCTCACTCAGTCGACGCAATAAATCTGTCCATAATCACCGAACAAGTATTTGGCCAAATGAAGTCAATTTCACAAGAGTTCAATGGCACAACTGTGCGTAGATACTCCAGGCTAAATGACTTTTCATGTCACGTGTCAAAGTAGGTGTAACCTCATGTTGTGCCCAGAACGCCCAGGCAACATGCACCTTGGTAATTTTGGTCCTGGTTATGTCGCCAATACCACACACTATTCTACGAAATACTGTTGAGCCCAATCCGTTGTGTATAGGAAGTTGTCGATATGTTCTGTAGTGTAACATGTCCCAAAATAAGGACTAAATTACCACCCGAAGGCGTACGTTTATGCTTGACTTACAATTATCAGTTAATAGTGCATCCAATTCGAAATATGAGCTACGTAGTCTCTATGGCTATGTTTGGACAACTATATGGACATTAAAATCTTGATAGCGCCTACAACAATAAAGTGTGTGTGTGGATATATACTGAGGACAGTTATCAGACTTGTAATTTGTACCTATTTTAATCAATTTATGATCAATATAGGAGCACCCCCTTCAGAAGTAATCTTCAGAATTTCAAATAGAATGCTCGAAATCCCCATATCTCCTTACAATACTCTAATTCAAGCAGTGTCCTTTTACTATGGTGCGCGTATATTCTGTAGCCCAATTTAAATGCTCTCAAATATATCATTCTGGATGACAGCGCAATTCTCTTATCTGCAAACCCAGCAGCATTCAGGATGAATATTAAAAAGTAAAGTCCCAGCCAGTTTGGAAGAAAAAAACTTTCTCATCCTGGTACATGGATGCTGGATACACAAGCACAGACCTACGGTAGTAGCATGAAGGATAAAACGGAAAATATGGAAATTCTACTTTAAAGGGATCAAGCGATTTGCCATTCTACTGAATGTCAGTTTCAGAGTATTGGTGGGTGGCCAAAGCATTTTGTTTGTCAAAATTTCAGATTTGGATTAGATGATGACACGACCTCTTTGTAGTTCATGTATGTATGTATGTAGTAGCTATTATACATATATTTTTAGAAGGACTTTATTTACTTACAAAAATACTGTATTTTTAAAGAACTATATAGCACTTCAACAAAGTAAACAAACTTATAAATGATTACTAACCATAAATAAATTATAAAAGAAAGTTAAAAATAACCAAAAAAAAAAGAAGAAAGATAGTTCTTCTTCTTGTTGAGAAAGTCATACAACGTCGCATCTAGAATTTCAGTAGTGTCTAACTCCTTCGAAGATTTATATTGTCGGTGATACGCCATAACTAACTGAATTGAGTAGCAAATTCCAATTTTGGAGTTAATGATAAGCTAAGAAACCATTTGCTTTATAAATCTTATGTCTATAATCCAAAAATATGATATTTCTCATCCTATCCTAGAGTTCACTAGTAATAATTTAGTCTCCGTAATTGAGAAAAAAAAATTTTGTTTTTGCTGAAAATCTTATTTTGACTTTAAACGTGGTAATGACATTAGTAGTCTCGCATATATGCAGTATCACCGAAAATATGCATTTGTATCGTACGGTAATTTCTCTACCTTACCCCGCAGCTTTATTAAAGGTTCAATTATGTCCGTTGTTGAAGACATCGCGGTCCGTGGAAGCTACCAAAAATCTAGAATTTTTGGCCACCATTGCTTCTGATATTAAATTCTTGGTTACTGAGAAGAGAATCTTCTCCAATGTTGTACCAGGACTTCTTGCTCACATATTTCTCAACCAAAACTTGTTCCTGTTATTTCCAATCACTCTACTTGTTTGCTAAGAATGCATCCCCAGTCCCAGTGACGTTACATCGCCGCCGATGATAATGTGAGATATCGTCGGGAATTTATTGATGAAATTGAATCTGAGGATGCAGATACTGGGGCAGGGGCGGATCCAGCCTTTCAATACTACTCAAAACAAAATTGCTGTATATCTTCTGAATTTTTCCTAACAAAATGATTCACTGCGCAGTAAATCTATTCTAATGCGCTGTAAATCTATTCTACTGCACTTTAGGTCGTGGCTGTTATCCTATAGAGAAAACAAGAAGTGCTAATAGATTCATGTACATGAGAGCGGCATTTCTCGGGGTGTTTGAATCAGGCAGAGGTAACAGGGTAAAAGTGATGGAAGGTTTGTTTTAATTGAAAACAGCTATCAAGTGTCTTTGATGAGTCTTCGATGTAAAGACGGCATGCTAGAATATTATCGGCGATTCATAACAATTACTATGTAGAGAAACAATTATAACCCGTAATTGGAGAAATTCAGCGAAACTACACAACGGCAAACAAATCATTGTACATTTTTGTAGTGTGTTATTATATTTAAAGCAAGAGATTTATTTTTGAAAAATATGTTTCATTATTTCATAAACTGCAATAATTTCACTAGACAGCTCAAACGATTAATATAAACATGTTATGGTCGTAGCGTACTGCAGGCAGCAATATGCTACCCGATGACTAGCAGTAGCACACAACGTGGGCCACACGGCGAATGTGCTGCTGACGAGACTCGACCAGTGGAATCAATTCTGACTGGGACAAGTACCCTAGAAAAGAGGAAGAAAAAAGGATAAGAATCCGGGAGGTCGAGAAGAAAAACGTTATTCTAGAAAGCTGTGGAAAAGGGGAAGGTTGAGGTACAGAAAGACAAGACGTTTGCGAAAAGAAAAGTGAGGGATGTAAAAGTAAGAAATAAGAAAATCGGAGTCTACAAAAGAATCGAAAAAAAACAAAAGAAAATAACAGCGCTCCAGGAAAATAAAGTTTGAAGAAAATTAGTATATAACAAAAAAAGAAGCGAAAGAGGGCAGCGTACTAACATGAAGTGAAGCGATCGATGGAAATTTGTGAAAGCCAGGAAACGACAATGCGGCTTTTCAGGTAGTGGAGAAAAAAATGTAGAGAGGTACAATAAACCCAAGTAAGTACACGCTATTCTTCTGTCCTTTGATCGGGCTCCCCAAGTGCGGGCGAATAAACTGGATGCTCATAATTTAGTACAGTTTTCATCCACTCTTCGTTTTTTCTTTTGGGCGTCAGCTCAGTACTTTGGGAAGTGATTGAAATGGGGACAAGTAGCACACGAGATGTATTTATTCAATTATTGACCCATTAACTTCGCTATAGAAGCATATTTAGTTACCAGAAGTACATAAGTAGCTGACATTTCCACATATTTACATAAAATTTCTTGTACCTAACGAGCCCCAATCGTGTACAAGATGTACTGGTTTCATCAGTAACATTTCAACGACGCATTGTACTAATGCAGTAAGCTTATTCATATACCAGAAGGGCATACCTACCTGCCGCAGCGACGACACTCGCGAGGCTCAGATTTTTGTTTGCAGAATCTGTCACAACAAGGAATGATTATACATATCGACAGCGTTCAAATGTGGACGACAGATATTCTGATGCACTAGTCCGGAAATCAACAGTTCCAGTCTGAAAATGCCTTTCCTAGCTAAGAATAGTATGATTTAAACAATTTTCCTAGTTAAGAATGGCACGAGTACTTAGGCACATTTTGATTTATGAATTCTTTTGAGTGATGATACATATATAGCATGATCTGTTCTTATGTTCACGGCTGTAAGCGTGCAACCCCAAGGGATTGCGGGCGTCAGGCCTTGTTTTAAAAATTTTTTTTATTTCAGAGATATTACAATGACGATTCTGGAGGCCTACTGGAGACGTGCCGAGCTCTGCCAATGAATTTGTGAGTCCTTTTTAGTGTAATTTGATTCGAACGAACATCCCTTCGGATTGCCTCTGAGGATCTTAGTATTTTGTTTGATTGAGATCCTACGTAGCTCTTATCGAGATCTTGTAATCGCATTTATATTTAATTTCTTTTCTGTAGAGATCATATCAATCATATCTAGTTGTCTAGTTCGGGAATTCGAGTTTTGTAGTCAAATTGTGGAGCTCAGTCATAATTAGTAACAGTGGAGCTTATGTTAACGAGCCCAGTAATTAAATTGCTTCAAACAAACCTATAGGTTAGAGTCATTAATGCAATCAAGTCGATAGGACTTAAATGCCACTGTATTATAAATGTTGCTTCAGCGTAAATAAAAAATGTAGTACATTTATAAGATTGAGATTTTTATTTCTCCTCTCACTCTCCTGGAGCCTTCTCTTGTCAATGGTTGATTAGGTCCGCTACTCCTTCTCTTTCAGATCCACTGGGACATTGAAACAATTTCTGCCCTCAATGTCGTTGGGTGGTTGGGGCGAGCAGTAGAAGGGCGAACATCAGTGCCTTCGACGTACAAGGGTAAGTGGTGTAGGGCCTCTTCAGGGCTGGATAGTGTGTTTCGTTTTTTTTAGTAGACACGAAATTTTTTGATTATGGCTGGTGGCTGCGGCAGGTTTTCGTGGAACCTCCCTCCACTCTCCGCCAATAGACGAGGCGAGCTAGCGTGGCGCCCAGCAGTCAACGCTGTCCACCGAGTGATCTGTCAGCTCATGCTGACAGTCTGAACTTCACGTCCAAGTCAATCACACTTCATACTAACATACCAAATGGCGCCCAATGAAGGGCCACCTCAGTTAGGTCGCTTTCATATTGGCAAGCGGTGAGCGATGAGCTGTGAGAGATAAAACTCCGCTTAGCCAGGCCGTTGCTATGAAAGTTTTCGCATTGAAGAGTGTTGAGTGGTGAGTGTTGAGCTGTGTCGCCGAGCGGTCTTTTCAAAGCTCCGCTGAACTGAGCGGTGAGCGGTGGCTGTGAGCGTTGCCCATTAGTTGTGGTGTAATTTATATAATAAAGTTTATTCTCTGGATTTATTGGCCATTAGAAGTCTCTTTTTTTCTGCAGGCGATATCAAAGTTTTATTAAAATTTAATCGAAATTTTTAATTGACATTTCTAGAAATTTAAAAAATTGCTCAGAATTTCTAGGAAGATCTTCATATAATATGTTATTTTCAAGACTCCAACCGGTTTTTATTTATTTTAAAATCGCTAGCCTTTTCCGTTTTATTGCTAAAATCAATCGCTTTGACCGTAAATTATCGAGTAATACCATTTTTCTAATAAGCCTTGACATCATTATACACTAAAAGTTACGACGCAACTAATATCTAAAGCGGATCAATGTGAAAGCTTTGCCGCGTATCGCGCACCGCTCAACGCTTACCGCCCGCCAATCTGTGGGCAGCCTTAGACTTCGGTGGCCTAAGTGTAAATTGCACTGGGGACGGGGACTTGTTGCGAGATGATCATCTGGCATCTGCTAGTTGATTGACCTCAAGTCTCATATCCAGTGGAAGTTACATGCAGACCTGAGTCTAACTGTTGTCGTTATGTAAAGTATTTGTAGAGTAAAGTTAAAGTTGTAAAGTTTTGAGATTTTGTTGTCATTAAAGTAAAGTTCTGTTTTGAAAGTTTAAAGTTTTTGTATTCTTGTATTCTCTTTTAAATTATTCATTAATGATCTGTTTTCTTTCAATCCATCCATAGTTTTGCCGATGACAACACCTTTTATTCGGCATACACCTTTGACACTTTTGAGGAGTCCAGAGGTGATGTTACATCTGTCAAACGGGATTGCATGATTGGATAATGGCTTTGATAATATCCTCGCATGGGGTAAAGCGAATTCCGTCGAATTCAGTGCATATAAGTCCCAAAGCTGTCCCATCTCTTTGAAATAAAGTCTTAACATTGCCACTCCCGTTTTTTTTGATGGAGCATTAATTTACGATACACCATCTTTATCCATTTGTGGCATTAATATTTGCAGTAAGTTGAGCTGGATTTCTGAAATGGTGTAAGAAATATTTCAGCCCGTTAAATCTGGCGCCCCTCTATAAGTCCTCAATCAGACCTCGAATGGAATACATCTACCACATCTGGGCTGAGGCTGGTCGCACAGCCTTAGCTTCATTGGATATTATCCAAAAGAGAGCCTTCAAACTCATTGCCGATGTGGCAATAGCTTGTCATATCGACAAACTCGAGCACCACCACAATGTTGGATGCCTTTCGCTCCTTTATCGCTACTTGGTCAATGTTCTGATGAAAATGAATTATCTAGTCTCTCCTCATGTTCCTTAATTCCTTTCCATATGCCCTAACTGCCATTATGGCGTTTGCATCATAGGGTATTCTCTAAGCTTGACTTAATAATAGAAAAAAAAACAAAGTCAACCTTTATAAACTTTTCCATGAAGCACAAGGTATGACTGCTATTTTAAATAAGTGTAATGTAACGCACATTTAATTTTAATTCCTGTATTTTGAAGGTCACAATTTATTATGATTTCACTACATATATTTCCCTTCGTTTTACTAACTAAAATGTATGATTTGAAAGTTTAACACTTCCACCAAAACAAAATAAATAATTTAACACCTCGTTTGACTTTTGTGATTCCAACAAATACAATAGAAATGTATGCTGTGTTTGGCCTTTTAATTACAATTTTTGCTCTTGCTCTCAACCAAATAGAGAACCAGTAAAATTTTTATGATGTAAAGATAAACTGAACCTCAGATCGATTTTTTTGTGCCACTACGCCCCGCGAGAGGCTTGTTTAACTTCTCTCATTTATGCGATTTGGCGATCTTACGACTAGAGTAGAGCGTAGAAATATTGCTAAAATGGAGCAATCAGGAAATTATTTGAAATATTTGTTGAAAACTGCGTTATTAACTATGAACCTGGGTTCCACCTTACAATCGATGAACTTGTGCCCTTCAGGGGGAGGCTGTCCGTTTAGAGTGGACATGAAATCAAATCCAGCCAGATACGGCATCTAAGTATGGGCCTTTCCGAATGTACATAGATACTACGTCTGCAAAGTATCTCCAAATATATACTGGAGAAGAGGGAGATAGACCTGAGAAGGAGCAGGGTAAGCGCGTCGTACTGGATTTAGTTAAGTGCCTTGGCCGCAGTTACGGTATTACAACGGATAACTTTCTTACAAGTATACCTTTGACGAGAAGTTTGTATAATCTTGGACTAACACTTTGTGGCAATCTTCGAGAAAATAAACATGATATCCCAAAGGCTTTGTTATCCACCGAAAATACACTAGAAGGGTCTTCAATTTTTGCCTTCAGTGAAAACATAAGGATGGTTTCGTATATTATAAAAGCCAAGAAACATGTTATTCTAGTAAGTTTTCGAATAAATAGATTCCAACCGGAGATGATTCTACATTATAATTACATTAAGGGATCTTTTGATAACAAGGATAAGATGGTCAATTAGTATACAGTGAAAAAGACCAGCAATAGATGGTCATTTGCATTGTTCCAAAACTGTTCGGATATTGCTTCGTTGAACAGCTTCGTTCTATGGACTACAAAAAATACATAATGCCATTGAAGACAGACTGAAAAATCAACCGACCTATACGTAGTTTTGAAGCTATTTCTATCTCTCTGTCTTTCCTATAAAAATGTATATACATTGGTCACAGAATTACGTCACAGGCTATCAGCTGCAGGGTGTCAACATTTTAACGGGAATACCCGTCTTCTTTACACCTTGGTGTTTACTATGCTCCGTCTCTCTAGCTTGCCTACACGCAGAATTCAGGTAAAAATAACCTTTTGAAAATTAGAATCAGAATGAGTTTAATTCCCTATAAGCGATTAAAATATCACTTGGACACAAGAAAATATATTTTTTTAATTTAATTCGGTTTTCGGTGTAAAATGTCATCCGATTGGTTGCATTTTAATCAAGTGTGTCATTCCTTGTGTAATGCATAGAAATAATGATTGTTGAAAAATAAAAATACAGTCTAGTCTGTTAACTTTGCGAGGGATCCGCAAATGGAAATTTTAGCTGTAACAAAATCTAAAAAATTTGATAACTCTTGAATTTCTCTAAGATATATCTTTCATGAATTTATTTCGAAAAATCAATATTAGTTATTGAGCAAAGAAGCAAAAAATTGCTTATTGCGTCACGCGTCTACGCTCATAAAAATTGTTGTCGCCCTCGAAAAGTGTGTGTAAATTCTAGGCAAAAAATTTCCAGTAAATTTCTAAGAAAAAATTGTGGCCTTCCCTACATCAAGTCAAGGCATTGTTGATTTTATATTGTAGCGAGGCACTGCTCTCGCCTCGGCCATTGCATATTAATTCGAAGGAAGCAATTTCCAGTAAATTTCTAAGAAAAAGTTGTGGCCTTCCCTCATAAGATCATGGCAACGGTGATTTTGTATGGAGCGAGGCATTGCTGGCTTACCCTTTAATCAGATCGTCAAGTGCCAAGACTCGATATCGTTGAGGCATCGTTAATTTTGCATATTTTTGTTCTACGTGTCCAGTCTTTGTATAGGCTTAACTACAATAGAAATGTACGTAAGTACATTTACTTACGTAAAGCGAACGCGCCCATTAATTTAACAGACGTACACAAATTAAGTTTAACTCGTGTGAGGGGAGCTTTCGTCAAGTTTAAATATCCAATTTTCCGTAAGTACAGTGCGCTAAGAATCGCTCATTCCGTAGGAACGCCATGTGTTCAAACAAATAAATTATTACTAAATGATTAAAAGTGCAATGTAAAAATTCAAATGGAGTAAAAATGGTACTGCGAGTTAAGAGAAAGCACAAATCTTCAATTACATCAACTTTCATTTGTTAATTTTTTCAATTTTACCACTTTTTAAAATTGAAAACATTAAATAAGATAATAACCCTGACGGAATGTGATATACGAGTATATTTAGGTTAAAAATATAAAGTTTTGATTAGTAAACCTCAGTCTCGTTCAATTTCGTACAGTTATTTACTTCTATTGTAGTTCAGCCTTATGTTATTAGTATGTCTATGATATAAGTCTAACAAGTCGCGTTGTCCCACAGCCAGACTATTTCAGAGCATAGCAAAACATTACAATTTTCTGTTAAGTCTATGAAATAAAAAACAACCGGTATCCATAATCCATTCTGATTTTAAGTTTACAAAAAAAGAAGTCAATGACGTACTTATATATTAATTAAATGAATTGAAATACATATGTATATTACCATTAAAAAATTTTGATTTAATTATAATTTTCTAGAGAAAATTATGTTCTTACTTTTGTCTATGTTAAGCTCCAAATGATTAAATTTACATAAATTTACGAGTTTTGTATTATCATCTTGCAATCATGGATATGATTAATTACTATAAAAATTGTAGCGACATCAACAGTGTACAGCTAAGTGTCAGATTGAGTGATAACATCGAGGCTGTCGTTTATGATATCCACTAAAAATGCTTCAATGGCTTGGGAACTCACACGTTGTTTGCAGTCATTTGTGAATTAATAATATTGGTGAACTATTTTAATAGAAAAACTAATACGTTGATATATAGTTATCTGGAAGAAATATTGAATTTAATTTAAAATTTGTTCATCGATTTGTGTAACTTGTTGGTATTTTGTTGAATATTATTGAAGTATTTCTGAAATCTGTTGAAAATAACTGAAATTAGTTGATTGATAAAAACGGTATATGTGTGTACTGATCTATCCTCTTTCTAAGATATTGTACATAGCTCCACAGTGAGTCATTGTTCCACGCTTGATTCAAATAAACGTATATTGTTAAAATGACTGGCATTTTAATTCAACCTAACGCATATATATTCAAAGTTAGATGTATTGGGAATGTCAATTTTAGTGCAGCTGTAAACATATCCTACGGCGATGAAAATTCCAACTCCTACTGAAGAGAAGTTTTCAGTGTAGCGATAGTGTCGAAAAATCTGAAAGTCATCCTAAAGCAATTCAGCATCCGGAACAGAATAGTTAAGCCATTATTTTTTTTTCATTAAGACAAAATCATCAATGAAAGATGTTAAGTAGGGTTGACGATTTTTTGTGCGTAGACTACGCACAATTTGGTAAAAATCTACAAGGTTACATAGTATGACCTTGTTTGCTTGTTCGTCGTGAATACCATCTTCATACTGAATTATTCATACGCCCTCAATCTGCACTTTCGAACTAAGTATTATCATCTTCTTTCGAGTAGGTAATATTCTATGGAAACTTGAACTGTTACCTTCTCTCAGATCTTTTCCAATAAAAGATTTTTTAAATTCAAATTGCGAATTTGAGGTCAGCTGTTTTCTTAATATGAATGTTTCCTAGCTTGGATACCTTCGCAGATTTCTTAGCCAAAGAAAGAAAACCAAAGAAAAAAAATTGATAATTTCTTGAAATCTGCGCATGAGTGTTCGACCCTGCATATTACTTGAATCTGGTTGCAATATTCCTAACAGCCTAAGTGTATGCAATATGAGTTAATTTAATCTTCTGATTGTCAGGGAAAAATCTCAGCGAATTATAAATATTTTGTTTTTTTTTACACCATAGACAAGATGATATCATAGGATATACTTAGTTTTTCGTTCCGTTTGTAAAGCATAGAAATAATGATGTTTCTCTACCAATGGATTGATTGGACACCCATACATAGTACATGTCTGAGAAAGCGTCGACGTAAGTGCTGAAATTTTGTACACAGAGTTTTTATAGAAATATAAATGACATTTCAAAAATAGACTAAATCGGCTAATCCTTTCTTGGTGTTGCCATAAAAAAAATTTGGTTTTTACTTATACTGTGGAAGCAATCATTCAGACGATGTTATTGTACCAAAAAGTTCTTCTAAATGTAAAATCGTATGAAATTGGTTATACAAACAGTTCTGGAAATGGATGCCAAAAACTACTTTAACGATCAAAGTAATGATCAAACTTGCACAATGGGACCATGCGAAATTACATACGGGGTATCGTAGGAAAGGAATATTGTTAGACCAATTCTAGCTTTTTTAGGAAAACTAATTTTTTTTTTTTTTTGCAATTCAATATTTCGGTCATAAGAGAGAAGCAAAGAAAATAGCGGTAACTATCACGTTTGCCTTCTAATCTTCCAAAAATTGTTCATTTCATTAGTTAGTAAAATACCCAGACCACTGACATATACCAATGGACTGACTGAGCGATTTGCTATTTCATATGGCACAAAAAATATTGTGTTTCTGTATATCACCGTTAGAGCACTTTTTAAAACGATTACATAAAAACATGTAAAACTCAATCAATCAGATCGAATTTAATTGAAAAAATATATTTTCTTGTGCCCAAGTGATATTTTAATCGCTTATAAGGAATTAAACTCATTCCGACTTTAATTTTCAAAAGTTATTCTTAACTGAATCCTGCTTATGGGAAAGAGAGATGGAGCATGATAAACACTATCTTTACCTTATTCCTTCTGAGGTGATTGCATCTGTAGCCAACATAGAAACATCAAATGGCATAAGCAAACGTTCAGAATGCAATATTTTGTGTTGCTAGCTCCAACTCTGCCATAGGGCGAAAGAGAGAACTATAAAACTTGTGCCATGCTTTCCTATAGGAAAATGAGAATACGCTCAGTCCATTGTTATAAGTCTGTAACCCAGGCACACTAACACTAAATGTACATATAGTTTAAAATTGCAAGACGCTTGGCAAAACTCTTCCTTAGTTTTTAAGCGGGCTTCCTAATTTTGTCTACACTTGAGAGAGTTTTCTAAATCAAGCCCAAATAATTCTTTAAGCATCCAAAATATGATTTGCGTTTTATTTAAATAGTTCGAGAAAGATGCTGTAATTGGTTTAATGTCAAAAACACAAATTTGCTTCCAAAAAAATACCAATTTTGGGTTGCTTTTTGAACTATACCGCATGTTATGCTTATTAATATTGCCATGTTTTTTTTTGCTCAAAGCTCTAAAAGTATGAACGATATGATTTGCACCCCATTTGAATCTGAAAATATTTCTTTGGATACAACCCCAAAAACAAAATATCACGAATAGGCGAGCTTTTTCTAGAATATATGAGGCGCTTTCGGCAAGCACATTCTCAGTGAGACAAGTGAGATATTCTCAGTTGGCTCACTGAGACTGCACTTTCGGTGAACTGTCTTACTTCCATATTGAGCTACAAAATTCGAACGCAACCACTGAGCAACTGAGACAAGTGAAATTGAATTTTCTTGTCTCAGATGACTCAGTTTCGTTATTTTGTGATTTTAATTACTAATTAAAGTTTAGTGAGCTATTTGAATGAACTAACAACACTTTCCTCAGTTTATTACTATCCAATTCTGTGGTCAAAATTATTTAAAAATATCAAAATTGGCAAATAAGCTGATTGGTTTGAACTGAGACAACTGAGACGGTTGCTCAAAGCTTTGTCTCAGTTGTCTCACTGAGACAGTGCTTGCCGAAAGCCCCTATGTATAACCATTCAAAAAATTGACGTTGTTTTGCTTGGACAAAAAGATGTTAGTGTAGTGAAGGAAATGTACGTATGTTTCAAAAGATATAATTTGAGAAGGATCAGTTATATTAATAACAAGTATTTTGAGCACATTTTGCTTTTCCGACTTATGCTAATAAATTGATGAACCAGAAGAGAAGAAAGAAAAATTAGAAAATTGTTTGAGCTCAATTTTGCTCGAAACTAACGTGCCTTAGTAAATAATTCCTAATTTCTGTTCGCAGTGATACTCATTGCAGGTTTTACGTATTTCCCTTTTCATAAAACCAGTCACTTTCATTAAAAGAATGTATGGGAAAGTACGAGTGTGCTCCAGGATCCATCTAGAGGTAAATTAGTAAAACTTGTCCAAATTATAATATTCACCTGTCTTCTTGGGCATTCTCTAACAAGTGCTTGCATTTCTATTACAACCGCAACTGAAATGAAAATCCACATACCCTGAGATTGAATAATTTTTGAAGGACTTCTTTTTCGACAGGTCAACTAAGCACTACATATTTTTATACATTAGATGAAATCATAGGGTATACTAAGTTTGTGATTCCGTTTGTAACACCTAATGATGGTAGAGCTACATGGATTGGACACCCACGCATAATATTAAAAGTTATTTTGATTTTTGCATGTCCGTCTGCCCGTCCGTCTGTCTAACTGTCAGTCTGCTTGTCTGTCCGTTTTCATGATAATTTGACAACGCGTTCACTTTGAGTGCTAATATTTTGCACACAATATTAAAAAAAATTTAAGTTCGAAAATAGGACTAATCGGGTAACTCCTTCGTGGTGTTGCCATAAACAACGCATCGTCGTAGAGCGCTGAAACATAAATAACATTTCAAAAACGAGCTAAATCGGGCAACCCCTTCTTGGTGTTGCCATACAAAACTTTTAGCTTTCACTTTATTTGACTTTTATTTTCATCTAGGGTATATTATTATTGGTCTTAGACCAATTATATCTTTTTCTCTTGTTAAAATAGCTGCTGACAGGAATTTTTGCAGGGTCATATGCTAACCAGGGGCTATAAGGCATAAAATAATCTCCCTAATTAATTTCACAATTTTTTCAAAGGCCTACCTAGCAACGACCTTTTTGCAATCAGCAACATGTTCTTAGTGAGAGCTTCGAGTTTTGTAGGAAAATATTTAAGAACTCGAAAGTGTGTGGTTTGGTATTGACTTGTTGCCAAAAATATCATCATCATAAATTTCATTTGGTATAAATTTAGACTCGTATACTTTCCTAAAATTACAAACTAAAATAGTAAACTCATTTTCGTGTGGCCTTGTAAAAAAGGGTAGACAAAACCACATATCAATATTTTAGCAAGTAATTTCACAGCCGCGTGCTTTATGGGCTATTTCCCGTGAGTCCAATTACAGCAATTCAACAAATCCATTGGTTTCTGAAAACACCGTAGCTGGGTTTTTCCACAGTTTTTACGTTTTGTTCCCCATTGATGGGGTGTTAGCGCATGGGGTGACAAGTGCAAGCTGCATTTAGCTTTGGTGCAGCGCACGAAATGAAAATGTTGCAATTTTATTAAACGATTTACCCCCAACGAGAAGCCCCATAATCCCCCAAACTATGCAAGTAAACACTATTGCCACAAAGGGGATTGGGCACTGGATACATTGAGCGAAGCACCCAGAGACAATTGCAAAAGTGCACCTGTCAGAAATTGTTGAAACCGCAAATTGTTATTTGAAATGATTTCATGTCGGTTCTGCTGCGGATCAACTCTGAAAGACGAGAATCACTTTCGTGAGTGGTATCAGGCAGTTCAGGGAAGTTATTGTGCTTTATCAATTGGTAGTTCCCCACTTCTACATGAAATAAAATTGCACAATTCTTCAAGTTCTTGAAGTATTTTGCAGGTGCATGAAGTCAGAATTTAGTTCATGACTGACATGGGACCGAAGCAGCTGATATACAGCAATTAATGTCGCGTGCTTATCACGTACGCAAGCAATTTTATTTTTCAACTAACTATTTAAATTTCTCACTAATTAATCAACGTCCGCATTCGATTATATTACTACTAAAAGCCCTTTATCTCTTCACATTCTAATATCATCCTTTTAATTCTTTAATTGAGAACTTTGCTCTGAACTACAAGAATAGGTAATAAAGAGAATTAGTCGATTGTTTGAACATTATTATCGTTTTTAGATTAATGCATAGATTTAAGCTGCTTTAAATTCCTGGTTGATGTTGGCTTAAGGAAGAAATTAATATCTTTTTGATTTTTTCGTTCATCATCTATTGCCGTTTTTACTTAATGTGAGTTGGGATAACTTTTCATCTAGACTATCCGTAGTAATAATTATGATCAAATTACTAAATAAAGTTCGGGTATCAGGGGATTGGATTTTATCACACTATGAAGAGCTTTTGAACAAAACATATTTTAATGATTTATGTGTAAATATATATTTTTTTAAGCAGTAATTTCAATTGGGATCCGTTATCCGAAAACCAGGATCTATTGGCTAGTATTGCTTTTCATGCCTCCGCTTCCTATGGTTCTTGCAACAGCAATACCGGCTGGTCTTCAGCATGGTTGATATCAGGTCTTGTTTGATTTCATTAACTTTTGGTAAGGTTCTATAACATTAGAAGAAATAGATGACATAGTATTATTGCAGATTAAAGTTGTTGTTTAATACTTTAATTAATAATAGAGACACATCCCCTTTACACCAACTGACCTCCAATTTATGCAACGGTAGCTCGGCTTTATGCAAAATCTTTAAATTTGTAGTATAGTTCAAATTGAAATTCTAAAGAATTATGTAATTTTTAGCTAATTTTTTTTTTTTCAAAATGAGTGAATTTTCGGCCCATCAGAGCCATTTTGTCAATTTTTTTTTAATTTAGATCTAGCAGAATACTGCATGGAATATGCATCGCTTATTAAATCAACCAACAGTCCATATTTCCCGTTGATCATTGCCTTCGCCTGTTTAAATCGTGTGGGTATGGCAGAATTGCGTACCTAATCCTTATTGAATCCGAAAAAAAAGACTCTCTTCATCTAAGCAGAGTGAATTAATGTATGTTTATCCAACCGTCGGAAAAGAGCTGAGAAAGAGTTGGTTGAGGTGGTTGTAGTGCAGTAAAATAAAATTTTAGTAATTCCTCATCTGCTTCTGATGGCGTTGCCTTGTATCTATCAAAAGCAAACCTATAATGAAAGGTTCAACATGAGGGTGAGCTTGGGAAAAAGAATAATAACTATCTGAAATGGGAGGATGGACCATCAGGTAGATAAAATATAACTACTGAATATTTAAAAAAAAAATTTCGACATTACAATTTATGGCGAAATTGTAGCTTTCAATCAATTTCAGGGATTCAGACGTTTATATTAGGTTAGGTTACAGCAGCGGTTATTGAAATATTTACGATCAGTCACATTTAAACTATGGAAGGTATATTGTGATGCCACCTTGTCGGGACCTGACATAGAAATTATTGCTTCATTAGTGGAGGGGAGAGCGAGCGGTGGTAAAATCTTCTGCACGAGATAATCAATTTTACTTGGTTCCTAGCTATTTGTCAGCAATTAAGTCACTTTCACAACAAAAACAAGAACCGAAAAAATGTGAACCGAAAAACTCAATCTATTCCACTTTAAAACACTTTATCCTCTTTATTAGAGTTTTTGTCTTCCGAGAACATAAATATTGACATATCGCATACGTGGTTATTTCTCACAATCTTCGATCAGCCAAGATTTCTAGCCTTTAAGTTTGTTATTAGGAAATCACTGAAGAAATATACACTATAATCCTAACTGTACTTAAAACAGAAAAGTGCTAGGAATTGGAAATTGGAAACGAACAAAGGAGAAAACAGATAATTGCATATTGGGTGCAGACGGATCAAAAATTCATTCATCCGAATTACGAGAAGGAAAAGTCTGTTCTTGATACATAACTATATGCAAAGAACTGAAAAATTTCGTTAATGAGAATGATCCGAGCATGGAGAGAAGTTTAAATATTGGAAGGGAATTGCGTGATTGCCTGGTTTCATATCAAACAATTTATAAGGAGCTGAGTTGAGATTTGAGACAATCTTTGATTACGTATGTCACAAGATATTAAAGTTAAGACGCCGACAACAAATTAAAATGAAATGAAATGCTACAGTCTTGTACATGTAGTTATTTTGCATGCAATAAAACTAAGGAGTGAGGAACCGTAGAGTGAAATTAAATAATCAAATAATGAAGAACCATTTCCGAAGTGTCCTTGAAAAAAGGGAAAGGAATTTGTATAGGTCGGAACCGGTAGCTGTTTTGTGACTTATGCTGTGCATCTTGTTGAATTATGCTTATGACAGACATGGGGAATTTATACCTAGATAAACGGAATACCCCGTTTCCAGTGTTGGTAGATTGAGGGAATTCTCCCATATTATGGGAATTTTTACCCCCAAAAAATTGTAAAAGGGAAAAGGGAATAATCGTGTCTCTTACAACAAAATCGTGGGAAAAATTATACACAAAAATATAGTCTTAAGTTTTACACAATAAATTGAATTTTTCTGCATAATTAAGACAACATTAATTGAGCATGGAATATTACTAAAATTTAAAAAATTGTTACAATTTATAGCTACATATTTCTTGCAATAGCACGTTCAAAACCATGAAATTAAAATATCATGCATTTCTGAAATAAAAGCTTTGAGAACTTGAATGGGTCTAAGCGACAAGACAAGAAAACAGCGATTCTGAAATAAGTACAATTTACAAATTCAAGAGCTTCTATAGCCGTCGCTTTGAAGTTCTATAGAAGATTAGTCTACTGAAGCGCTTCTTCGGAAGTATGCACTGCTGCCTTTCTCTATACTCATGGCCTTGCCTCATCGGGATGCTTACGGTTGCAAGCGCCCTACTACTGTTTTCGGGAAGCAGGTCTTTAAGGTCTCTTATGAGATTAAGGAAGAAGCAAAATTAAGGTTTTCAAAAGACATCTTCAAAAATCTTCGTCGCCCATCATAGCACACCTCCTGGAATGCTTCTTTAGAACAGTGAAATACTTACATCTGCGTCGTAAAGAAGTAATGAACTGGGATAGAGATCGGAAGCGCTGTGAGCTTCTAGGATAGTGCTTAGAGCGCTCTTTTTCCCAAAGGGACTCTCCAGAATATGTACTACATATAATTAAAATAATGTAATGAAGAATACGAATAACGCGAACATACTTTTATACAGGAAGAAGGCTTTCTCATGAGTGAGCTTTTTGCTTGACTGTTAGATATGTAGTTTGTTTGAAATTGTTGTCAGTAAAAATGAATTTGTTCTGAAATATTATTCTAGTTGTTCCTTCTAGTGTATTTCTATGACCTTTCGTTCAAGGGAAAAAATGTGGGAAATTTCATCATAATCTGTGGGAAATGTGCCCAGAAATTCCCATTTTGGAGGGAATTTTCAACACAACCATCTACCAACACTCATGCGTGCCATCAAATACTTTCAATATATCCAGCAAACTAGTGGGTATAGACTATAGATATCAATATCCCCAAAAATTACTAGGTTTAGCCTGAAAATCGGCACTTTTCATGTTGCGGAGCGCCATCTAACATTTTTTGTCAAGATGGACTCGAAAGGAGGAAAATGTTCACTTCCCGGAAAAAATAATGAAAAAAAAGGAAAATATTAAACTCTGTGGAAACAAAGTTTATTATCGAAGTATGGAGAAATCGCATTTTTCTCTTTTTTGTCCCGAATCTTGAATTTGTCGTACATTTACAATTAATTGTGTCAGTTTAGCCTGCATTAAAGCTAACATATTTGTCACTTCCATTTCCAAATTGTTTACGTTAAAAATCTGTCAACTGAACTGAAATCTCAAAATACGGTTTGTCACATCAATGGCCCCTTTTATGTCTGTCAGAAATTCGGTAGATATTCGGTATGAATAATTAGATATCGATACCCCATGTCTGTCATAAGAATTACTGAAATTTTATTGAAAAATATGTACACACCTCTATTAAAAAAAAACACATAGTTTGAGGATCTGTTAAATTTATTGCATATGTATTTCTTTTGAATTAGTTGTAAATGTAGTAACACAGTTTGTGGGAATATTATAAAGGGTTTTTATTATGCGAAATTTACAAAAAACAAACTCGGAATTTATAAAATAATACAAATCGAAAAAAATAATGTTATTTGCGACATTCTAATGGAACCTCCCGCCAGAGCATCTCCGATTTTAAAACATCTTAAATATAAACACGAAACGTATTCTTGAACTTTCCAAATAAATGTTGTTCGATTATACTACACGATTGAGTTGAATATATTGTCCACGTAAATTAAATATAACATTTTTCGGGGAGGCCGACGCAGACATTATCTGAGGCTACGCCGACCTTAGTGGCTTATATAGAGATTATTAGTTTATAGAAAGACTACATATAAATTGAGGGCTGAGAAAATAAAAAAAATTAAATATAATTTATAAAAAAGAAACTAACATTGAACTATCATCTTTCGCTTTTCTAATTTCTAAGATTTCATATTTCACTAAAGTCGAGTCAGAATTTAATTTATGCAAAATGTCAAGATGTTCACTGAATCAGCCTTTAAAAAATCCTTTTAACAAAAACGTGTTTTCTTTAACAAATAAAATGTTAAATGCGAAATATTTCCATCAAGTGCTAACTGTGAATACAATTAATTAAATTAAATATAAACTAGTTTAAATAGTAGGCTGGTTCTCCCAACTAATGGCAATAATTTCTGAAAAAAATTCACTACTAAAGACGAATATATTAACCATAGCAATGCTGATGAAGTTTTTGAGCATCAGTTCAATTATTTGATATTTCAAATTGATAATTTACTATTATCATCTGTTTAGAATTAGCAACAATTCTCATCAACGTTACGATACATCGATTCATACAAGCGGAACCCATCATTACATTATTTGTACATCCACTCATTAACCCGTAGTCATGCTCAGCTGCTATGATAATCAAACTAGTTCAAGGCTAAATTACTATATTCTTGTAAACTATTTTTCATCTGTTTTAACTTGAAATATACCGCCTAATTTGTTTTGTAACCATTGTCAATAAAACCTGTCTTGTTTTAATTCGGACACTCATTTGATTTACATGCACGTAATACAGCAGTGTAGGTATTGTTCAGTTGTAAATTTAGTGACTTTTGCTTTGAAGCCAGTACAGAAAACATTGTCCAGCTGTAGAATCAATTTTTGTATTAATAAAGACAAGAAAAAATAGTTGAGTTTTTTATTATAAACATCCTTCCACATTCAATCTTAATCAAGTTCCCTAAAAATACATCTTCATATTTCTTAATAAAATTATCTTTGTGCGGGCCCTACTGTGTATTTTTCCATTTAATTTAATGATATACCTAATAAGCTCTTAACTCAAGTATAGGAGTAGTGTCAGCATTGACAAAATAATTCTCGATGCTTATATTATTATGAAACATGCAACTCAGATGTACTTTATCGACACTTTAATTACGTAGCCGCCATGCGCTTTTAAATTCGTGGTGCTTTCTTTTCAAGCCTGATTAGAAAAGTAAGTTGCTTATGTGTAAGTGTTTAGTGGATCCCTCGATGACTTGATCTATTCATCTATCTATCTATACATATATTATATTATTCATTTAGTGCGAAAGGATAGGGGAGACCGAATATGATTATTTGCAGGGGTTGGTTGGCACAATCTTAACAGTTCTCAGTATACACGACAGATCGAGCCACTGCATAATTCGATACTACGTGTGCCACCATAATTGTTTTCAGTCTTCAGCAAACACGTGTTTAGACGTGGATATTGAATTTTCTTAGCGCAAAAGTAAATAATGCATGTACATGCGGTGAGAAATATTTATTCATACGTGGAATTTCTTACTTTATTTGTTTGTGCATTATTTTTTGAAGTATTTCCATAGCACCATCATAAGTCACTTTAAAGCCCTGTAACGAAGTTACATACATTCCAACTAGACACTAGCAGAAATTAGTCCTCTAGCAGTAGCCGCAACAAAGTAAACCAGCCGCCGAGAGAGGAGCACGCTACTGATAAGCAGGTCAAAGGTTTCCCGTGCTGGTTGCGTGATAGTAGAAGCAAATATTCTACACCCCAAACCAACAGCCAGACTGCCTATAAATAGCCGGCCGCCAGTAATGAAATCACTCTGTTGATCACCGAGCGTCCAAGTGGACACAAGCCGAAATCGCAAGCACCGATCACGCAAAATATCCGACATCGAGAAGCTAACTCCAAAGTAATAAGAGTTGACCCCCACCACCAGTGGACTATCAGAATACTGGCTATAAAAGTCAGTCAGGCCTGATAGATTGGTCATTTGCCATCCAGCAGCTCGACCGATCGACCAGACACATCTCCCGTCCAGTCCTATCCGCAAGTCATGTTGGCTAATTCAACGGCAAGCACAGGTTAATCGTGCTGGTCCGAGAGTTAGCAAGCGCACGCATATATTCCGTTGGCTACTCCGACGATAAGCGCACATTAAACGTGTTGGTCAGAAGAGTCCCAGCGGGAAATATATCAAGCGCTTGTCAGGGGAGTCGCGTCCACAACATAGCCAAAAAATATCTTTTCCTAAGCGCTCTTTTACCATAGCAAAAGGAATCTTTGTATGTTGCAGATCTCTTCTATAAGTTTGGGCTTATTCGTTTTTTTGTTGTGAAAAGATGAATAATTTGCATCTGAAAGCGCAGTAGAAGTTTCAATATTTTCCAAGTAGCTCTCTTACCATAGCCAAAAGAATTTTTGCGGAAGCACATCTCTTCTCTTAGATGAGGCTGACTTATAATTTATTTATTTATTGAAAATTAATATAATTTAAAATTAAACGGAGCGCTTTCAGAAAAAAAACTGAAATTTTTAATAAAGTTCTTATCTTGATACCCTCTGTATTCCCTATTAGCGCTCCACGAGTACTACCCTACAAGTTCTACGAGAGTACTATCCTACAAGCGCTCCTAGAGAGCTTCCCAAGAATCTACACTTAAGCGCTTCCCTTTGAGGACATGATCACGTTAAAACGATATGAACAACGATACGGTTGGGAAGCCCTGCGAGCTTCGAAAGAAGTGCTCTTGGCATCCTTTTTGAGCGCTTCTATTTCCCGCTGGGGTAGTAAGCGCACACATATATTCCTTCCCCGTACGGTGTTGGCTAATTCAACGGCAATCGCACGTTAATCGTGATGGTCTGAGAATTAGTAAACGCACGCATACCGTCCCGTACCCCCGAGTTGGCTACTCTGACGTCAAGCGCACGTTAATCGTGTTGGTCAAAAGAGTAGTAATTGTGCACCATTTTGTTTTTACCACCATCGCAGTTGGTCTCTAATAAAACCTCAGGGGAAAATATTAAATACATAAATTTTAACCTCCGTGTTGGATATTCCAAACGACAAGCGCACGCTAATCATGTTGGGCTAGGTCTAGTAAGCGCACGCTCCTACCCCACACCAACGCCGCGTAGTTGTAAGTTAGTATAAGTTAGTGAGTGAGTGAGTGTTGGCTAACCAGTGGGAATTGGAAGCATATAATCAGGCCTTCTCTAGAAGGTGTTGCTGCATGACTCTTCCTATCCCACTTCATTTCTTTTTAAAATTGGATGACCCTAGAGGGAAGCAGTCAACTTCGGAAAGCTTTCAAATGCTTCTTCATAGCTTCTTTAGGATCAATGCAGAGAAGGAGTACAGAAGGTTTTGAAAGAGATTTCTTTTGTGGAAATGGAAGGTTACCCGCGTGCAAGATAGAATCCTTCCATACTGCGTGTCGCATTTTAAAATGCACGGTTTAATATATCTGAAGCTATGACATATAGGAGGAAAACACCTTACATGAAGTTGATTTGAATGACATGAATTATAAGTACAACTTTCATATACCTTGTTTTTCTCCTATATATTATAATTTTAGAGATAGATTTAATAGTACAGTTTTATTTGAAACAAAGTAAGTAAATTAACATTCTTTCTATAAAAAATGTGATTTTAAAACAAAATTATTAAAAAACAATTTGTTCACTCAAATAGAAGATAGCACACATAAACAATACATAGAGGTACTTATATAAAGATAATTTTAATTGTATAATGAACATTTGGCGATGAGTGGCTTTAAAGTTTTAGATAAAAATCTAGTTTTTCTTATTTTTAAATGTTTTTTATAAATTCGTCCTAGTGCCAGACTGAATCCTTTTCGCATTTAATTTTCGAACTGTGGATAATCAAATTCTTCGCTCTTAACCGCCTCTGTAACAAATATGAAATCATGTATTAGCGTCATAAATGTTGTAAAATAAACAAGCAACAAAATTAAATATCGTGTTGAATGTTTAAAACTCCTTAACGGCTATTTTGTTTTTAACACCATCCCAGTTGGTCTCTAATAAAACCTCAGGGGAAAATATTAAATACGTAAATTTTTTACTGAATTAATTCAAAATCTGAAGGTAAAACACTTATTGTTCGTTCCTCAGGTATATTATGGACAATCTTATCCAAGTTTTGCAAATCTTGGCATGTAGCTATAGGAAAGATATTCAATTTAGCTGATATATCTTTTGCATGATCTTTTCTAAATATACAGTCTGTTTCGCAAGAACTTTCTGTTGCTGGGTTATCTTTTCCATCAATATTTTGTTCATTTGTTCTAAATTGTAATTCGATTAGATACTAATTTGCAAATTTTTATATTACCCAGTTGCTTGCATGTTCCACATGACGGCTTTTTCTTTTTCTGTAATAGAAAAGACATTTATATTTTGGTTTTATCAAATGATCACCACCTTCTTTTGACTATAGGCTATTACTTTCAGAATGATTGGAATGTAACTCACATTTAAATCATATCTTACCATTATTCACTTTATTGTAACTTGGCTCTTTCTGAGTTATTCCTAGTGTGGCGGTGTATCTGACAACAAGGACGGCTTTTAAAAATCCTATTTAATACTTAAGAAATGCACTGATGCAATATTGGTATAAATGCTAAACCGTCGCTAACTGGTAAACATAGAACTTTTCACAGTAGGTTTTCGATTTTAAATTGCTTTTCTCCTTTGCTGATATTACTTACTTAACATATACCCAAAGTTTGCATGGAATCAAAAGGCTCTTCAAAGTAGTTTTTGACATTGAGAAAACTTAAGCCTATGATATATTCTTTCGCATCTAAGTCTTTGAAAAACGTCAATATTTTTATATGTATAAAAGCTTTAATATAACAAAAATTATCAGGCCTGGTATTGCTCAAGTAAAGTATTCCGAAATAGTAATTTGTGTATATTGGCAGGGCTGTGGTATTTAATGTTTTTATTGATAATTTCCCTAGGCCTGATTTCTTCATATTATTTTTTGCAAAGCTATGTACTTGTTGCTGTCGACAATCTTTTTTTTAAGATTACATAAAATTCTCGCACCTATAAGCGGAGAAACTGTCTACATTTCCATAAATTTTTACACAATCGGTCAAATGCAGCAAATTGTACACATTATAACTTCTTTTATCTTTTCCATAAAGAAACGTAAAATTGTATACAAAGATCAATGTAAATTTTTGTGACAATTTTTTAGGCAGGATATCAATCTATATACTCCATGAAGTAGAAGAAAGTGTTGATATAAGTCTTCATGTAGAACATCTTTAAATAAAACTACATCAGTATATAAAATTAACTGCCGAAATTCTGTTGCTTTCCATCTATGGAATTCCAGCAGACTCCTGGGCTTCCTGCAAAATTCTTTGGGAATATAAATACCAATTGAAGCTAGTTTTCCATTTAAATATTCTTTTTGGCTAACACTATGTTTCGATCTGCTATGTTTATTTTGCCATATGTGACCTCTTATTTTCTTTACAACTCCCAAATCAAGCATATGCATAACGTCTAAGGGAAACTGTGTATTCATCTTTAGACTAACTTCTTCTAAGCAATGGGGATTATTATGGGGAAGCAACTGTGATGCTATATGTAAGCCGATTATTAATTTTGCGACTTTTTTGATTACATATTGCACAACCATTACTAGAAGTATGGCCAACAGTGCCAGTCAAAAAAGCCCTGGCGGGTGTATCACAAATCAGAAATCTTACTTTTACATTTATCAGATTCCCTTTTATTACCAAGCCTTCAGTTTGAAGTTTTTTAAGTTTTTCTCCCAATTCCAACAAGAAGTTATTTGGGCTCTCAGGTTCTTTAAGCCCAATGAATGTTCTTATCAGGAATGGCTTAATTTGGTTATTGTTAGAAATGGCCCCTAATATTTATTGGCCATACTTTCTGGCCCGAAGTCTTGTACAACGGTAAGCCATCTACGCCAACATCAATATAAAAAGTTTGAACAGAATTTGATAACGTAAGACTTAACAATTTGATACTATTTTCCAGCCCAAAGTGGTAAAATTTGAACATTTTTGCTTAATTGCAGCAAAGTTTTTGAGCATATTGGAATATCTAAATTTGCATTATTTAGAATATTTAATAAGTCATTACATGCGCTCCTTGCTATCTTATGTTTAACACACCAGGTCGCTTTACTATTAACAAGGCTGTTGCTTTAACTAATAGTAGAAAAATTTGAATCATTTGTGTTTGTATTTTCAAAAGTAATATCATTATTTTCCATTTCGAAACAATCTGTTTTATTGTTTTCTTTTGATCCATTTCCTTCACCGCTACTTATTTCTTTTACCACTAAACGTCTTAGGTGCCTTTTGCTAATTCCAACTATTTTATCATTCATTTTTATTTTCATTTATAAGCAAACTTCAGAGTGCAATATTTTGATTCAAAACCTTCCTGCAAACAAAAAAAACATTTCAGTTCGCTAGGCCAATGCAGTACCATTTCAAGTGGTCCACTGGCTGAAGATACTTAATGAAAAGTTCAAAACATTTAGAAGGGTAGCATTTTGGGTAATAGGTCATTTTGAAGAGAAGGCTGTGGGCTTCTTAAATCCGATATTTAAAAATTGGTGTTGATAACGTCTTTTTTGAAAAACAAAAGTAGTTAATTAAATAGAACTGAGTTGCAATTCTTCCCTAACCGTTGGGTGCCCCCCTTTCCCCCTATAATATCATTTTTTGCTTATCTCGTCGAGATCTTTCACTGGACACCCTGTACACCAGGTCTGACACATTAAATATTACGTAAAGGTCTGTAAACTCCAAAACCTACATACCTCGTTAAACAAAAATGGCCGCCACTGGTAAACTGGAGACGTTAAAACTAAAATAACTTTACACATTAGGGCAACGGCACACACGAAATTAATTTTTTTTTAAATTCGCGACCAATTAGTTCTGGACCGCTTAAAATGGACTGAACCTTATATAATTTATTTTTAAACCTTATAAAAGTATTCCTTGCTAACTTGTGCATTTATATTTATAGCAAATTGTTATTAATTTACCTGTAATTTAAATTTACCCTCATAAAATCACTTATCACAAAAAATGTCAAATTCATTTCACAACTTGCGTACACACTGAGAAGAACTGAACTACGCATACCTCGGCCCTTCACATTTCATTATGTCATACATAATTTCACAATTTTTTTGGAAAACCAACCAATTCTACGCCGCAAATGTATCCCTCTCACCTAGCTTCCTCGCGATTAATGTTGG
Organism: Dioctria linearis; assembly: GCA_963930735.1. Taxonomy (NCBI): domain Eukaryota; kingdom Metazoa; phylum Arthropoda; class Insecta; order Diptera; family Asilidae; genus Dioctria; species Dioctria linearis. The sequence goes on along the minus strand of OZ005741.1, from coordinate 202,051,264 downwards.
ATACATCATTACTACATCACTGGGAATATTGCTACGTAGCATTGTGCCGATACTATTGCTTCTACAAAGCTTCCCCTGTCAACATTTCCCGCTGAGTGTAAAGTAGGTAAAATAAGAGACCGTCCGAACCGCAGAGCTAGAACAGCGCTCTGAAAACTATCAACGTCGGAAAAACGACCCAGGACAATCTCCTGACTGCCCGCACTCCAACACCCGATGACATTACAACCAAACAAAACTAACTTGGGGTTGATTGGCTCATCTTCTTTGGGGTTGGTTGGCACACTTAATTATCTATTTTATTGTTTTATATCATGGTTAACTTATAATTGTTTTTTTAGAGAAAATTCCAGGAATATTTGATAGAAAAATCAACAGGCGTAATGTGCCCAATGATGTAATTTTATAAGCGGATGAACAGGAAGTTATCCTGGCAGAATACCTTAAGAAGCTCCAGACATCTACTTGGGTGGAGAATAGAGAATTTTAAGAAGTTATATTTTCAACGATTCGAAATCAAATTATAAATACAAGATGAAAAACAACCCCGTCGTCCGGGTTTGAAACCAGAATCTTCTGCTTGCCGGGCCACTGCTCTTACCACTGAGCTAACGAGACAGATGATTTTCCCTCAAGGTATATACAATACAAGGTATTCTCGGTACTGGTACTAACCACGTTCCGCCATTTTGTCTGGAGAGAAAATTGTGATGATGTCACTCTGTGTCTAATATGCACTCTATATATAGAAAAAGATATAGAAAAATAAGAAAATCTTTGATATCTTAATAAATTTGGCAATACATTACTGAAACTGTGTGTAAAATGAAAGTTCTGAATATTCTAGATGATTTTTTATAAAGCTTTTACCATAATTAAGCTCAATAAGGTAAAATGATGTACTTTCAGGTTCAAGTGAAAATGTAAACAGAAACAGAAATAGTTTTTTTATGCCATAAATATATTAACATAATAATGATTTTGTAGCAGTAAAATATTTAATTAATACTTCATTAATCCTTTTGTGTTTTTTTTCTTTTTTACTGTGTTTAAATTAGTTTTCATGCTATATAGTAAAATTCAGTACGAATAGTCCCACACGTACCTATGTGAGATGATTTTACTTAGAAGGATGCTAACTTGTGACATAAGAAAACTTTCATAAACTTCTTGTATTTTTTAATTTGTAATTAGCCTAAATAAACCACGTTTGCTTTCTGCTGGCATTAACCAGTAACGATGAAAGCGCACAAGTAAATTGTAAATTCAATTTTATTTATTTTTTCCGGGACGGGAATCGAACCCACACTTGTTAGAATCGCTCAAAGATGGAGAATAGAAAGTCGAATTTGTGCTATTGTGAAAAATATTTAGATCGAAATTATAAAATGAAAATGTCTAGCTAAATTCGATATCTAAAATATATTAGATTTATCCCGTATATAATTAAAGAGAAAATCGAAAACCTTAGAAAGAGCTTATATTTTGACAAGAGTTAAGTTTTATTTTTAACGTCTATAATACAAGGAAACTGATACCAAGAATACTTTCTCTAATTCAAGAAACCTTCGTTACCATATTTACCTTTATTATATTTTCTGCTGATATTTTACGGAATGCCAATCTCTTAGCAATATCGGTAGATTGAAGACAACCTTCACTTTCAAATCCATGCCTACTGCTGGAAGAGCAATAATAAGTGGAATGAAAATATATCCTAAAATGGTTAGGTATTTTCTATTTTTTATATATTTTTTTAATTTAATTCAATTTTTAAATAACACACTAAATATACTTCGGTGTAGCAGCAACATGCTCTGAACTATATGCTTCACCTACCAAGGATTATACATTACGGCCCCTATTTGGAAATTTATAGCCCACATTCACAAGAGATTTCCCAATCGAGGCACTGATGGGAAATCGGTTAAAATCATTAAAAAAATTTTTTTACAAAATTTCTATAGCCGCTATAATTTATTTTTGTTGTTCCATAAATTTTTTTGTGGCCTATAAGTGGGAAATTTTGCGTAAAATATTCCTGCTTGACAGGTGTGTTCGCGCTCACTTAATTGCTTGCAGGTGTTATTTTCAGGCTAAATTTATTTTGTATAATTTGGGCTACAAATAGTTCTGTTGATTGATTAATATTTACCTGCGCATGAAGTGCAGTGAGAAATCACCGACTTCCTTAAGTACATATTCAAACATAATGTGAATCATTTGTTCTTAAGGGTCTTGTTTTTATTGTACTAAAGTAGTATAAGCACTGCTGAACATTATAATTTCTCATACCACCCGCCGCTTGACTATTTGGTTACGTCATGTTCATTCGGCAAGTAAACGTATAAGTTTGAGATAAAAAGTATTTCTCTTTTTTATCTCAAACTTATATGTTAAATGTATAACGTTAAACTAAGACTACTATATCTAATAAAATGGCAAAATGAAGCCCTAATCCCTAAAACTAATTAAAAGTCTTTTCTTCAAGGTGTTGGTCCATCCATCGTATGTGAAGCAGTAAAAAAAAGTCGAATTGGAGCGGCAGCAACAAATGGATACGGCAACAATTCCAGATATTCAGATCCGCCGCTCATCTTAGATCCAGAAATAGATGGATATATATATAGATTGGATATTTTCATTGGTGGATGATAATTGAAATAATGGAAAGGATCTTGGTTTCTTACTTTAGGATATAAGCATGAAAACTCTCGATCGTAACAGAGCCGACGGAAGTGAATACCTGACATATTAATCTGAAAATTTGTTTCTTTGTAGCGCCACTCAAATATTTGGCTGGTAATTTGTGGACGATACAGGCTAACAGATAACACACAGATAAGAATATTAATAAGTTTTTCTTTTCATAATTGTTGACCCCTTCTAACTTCAGGTTGCAGTATCCAACAAACTCACATGAAACAATATAAGTAGGGTCTAATTCTAATAGCGACAATGACACATGACAATAAAAAACAAAAAAGGAGATTCTAAGATTTTTTATTATTATCTAACTAAAAAAAATATTTCTCATACCTAAAACACAATTTGTGATGAACTCAGCTCTGACTATGTAAATGAAAAAACAAATTGTAACGTGGCCTAACTGTTTGTTTTCTGACAAATATCCTACTATTGTTTTTATCACTTCATTACACAGGTGAACGCAATTAATCTATGCAGAATTTTTGTATCAATTTCGATTATATGCAACCATAAATTAAAACAGGAAACTTGAAATCTCATAATTGTGTTTTTTTTATATATAGTCCCGGATGAGAACAATTACGGCAAAATAATTTTCCATTAAAATGCGCAAATGAGAATTGACTAATTATCAGCAATTGAGCATTTCACTCTTTGGTCGGCTTCGACGTACGGAAAATCGACTGAGTTTTTTCCAAATCATTCCAACTTATCAATTCCCATTGATAACAAAGCTATCTAAATTCATCAAACGATTATTTCCTGGTACTTTCGCTAGGTAACACGTACCGGTATTCATATTTTGTAGAATTGTAAAAAATCCTGAAAATCGTTGGTGTTTTAAACGTTACTCAATATCATATGTTTTGTAAATTGCCTTCAATTGTTTAAATATTGGAAATTTTCATAATACAGTTCATACCGATATGAACATAACCATTTATTCCAACTAATTAACTACCTAGGGCTTTTTAAAAAAAAAATTTAATTGATTCCGATAATTATATGTATACATTGATTAAGTACAAATTACTATAATAATTAACAATAATATCAAGAATATAAGTAGGTACCTAACTTATAACCATTGCAAGGTAAAAAATATTCTTAAGAAACCGTAATGCTTGCGTGCTTGATTTTCTTCAAATATTGTCAGTTCAGTGCCTCAGGTTCATTAATTATCACAGCATGACGACTCCTTCTGCATGCGGTCATGAAAGAAATTCAAAATGACCACGCAACAGTAGGCAAGATATTTAAAAATTTCAGTAAAATTAAATTAAATGGCTCAACCTTTCCCACTGCAGCACCTCATCACTTTCTGTCTGAGTTTCATCTCTTGAATATTTAATTCAGACACGACTCACGCAGAAAGCCCTTTAATGGCAGTTTGAAAAAGTTTTTAATTTTCTGTATCTGAATAACGTCGGTAGTCTCATTTTCTGAATCCGTTAAGATAGAATAAACTTACCCCTCGCAAACGGGTAAGGGTTAAAAGTTAATTGAAAACTAAAAATTAACCACTTCTTCCTCTACCGCGAAGGGTTGTTACTTGTTTTCCTGAGCTCCATTCCCTCCCCCATCCTACAGTACATGTTATGCGATAAATAACCGAAATGTTTCTCCTAAGAGATGAGCAGCCAGCCAGCATCTCTCATTTTTTTTTTAAATATTGCAGGAGCTGCGACAAACATACATATAAAAACTACTACTGGTCCCCAAGTTAATAAACACATAAATTTTTAATTTGATAAACTGGTCTTGTCGGGTGTGTTAATTTGTAATTAGACTTTAATTATCTTATGCGAAAATGGTGTGAAATTAATTTATCGTCGAAGTGACACATTTGTAATTTTGATTGCTGGTTATCAAGGTGTATGTGATATGTAATTAACTGTAGCTTATAACGAGGCATTTTGTTCTACACAATTTCATTATGCTGATAATTGATAAATTATAACATCCGCCACTGGTAATTGTATGCCATATCCCATCAATGCTCCCGATGGGCTCTTACGATTAAAATCCAAATCATAAATTTCTAACCGAGCGTTGGGCTTTTATTCAAGAAGGATTTATTAAATAAGTAATAAATTTTGAAAATCTACTAGACACATAAAAAAAAATAGAGAAATAAAATTGTGTTTTTCTTTCAGTTTTTAGAGCTGCATGGAGAAAATGATAATTATAAAATTGATATGTGCTTTAATTAAATTATACCAACAATATTAGGTGTGCTCCGACCATTGTATTTTTTTTATATATATTATATTACTCACCGTAGTAAACCTTCACTTTGCACTTCACTCAATAAAATCTCAGCTTAGAATGCCTGCGAAGAACAATTTCATGTATAGAAAATATTTGCATTAAAGAAAATATTCCTCGGAAATTGACATGAGCCCCGTATCGTAACTTCTATATATAGCAAACAAACCGAAGAAATTTCGAGCTATAAGCGATACATCTATTTCAAATTCTCGGAAATTTCGGCATGCTTGAAAACGTCGTTTATGGTAAAAATGTCGAAGAGAACTCGAGCCACAAGCGGGTTACCTATTTCGAATTCTCGGAAATTAGGACATCATGCTAAAACTTTGTTTAAGTTAAAAAAAAATCGAAGAGTTTTCAAGCTACAAGCGTTTCCTCTAATTCGAATTCACTTCGCTACGGCGGAATTTCGTCCAATTGTTTGCAGAGAACACATATATAATTTTCTTTTGAATGTATTAATATAAGCATACCCAGCAAACATTGCGATTCGAAATCGAATCGAAAGCGATTCGTTTTAATGGAGTTTGACTTCGATCTCGATTCGATTTCGATCCGGCCACGACTAAAAGGAACATTCTATATCGAATCGTGATAACGATTCGATAACGATTTGTAATCACGATTCGATAACGATTCGTAATGACGATTCGATAACGATTCTAATGACGATTCGATAAAGATTCGTAATAACGATTCGATAACGATTCGAGACTGTTTCATCGTCCCAAATTTAAATCGACGGGTATTCGTTGGGTTTAAAAGATTTCAGTAAATTCACAATCACATGATATCATATTGGTAAAATAGGGAATAGGAGTAAATGGAAACTCTGCTCATATGTTGCAGAAAATTCTTTTGAAATCCAATAAATTTAATACTTTTCTGTGGGGTTGGAAAATAAATATTATCTTACAAATTTATCAAATTTGGAAGGAATTTTCTGCAATATATTGAAAATGTTATAACTGACTGATTATATTCTTTGATTTACTATAAATGAATGGAAATAAAAACAATTCTTTAAACATAAATAAAATAAAGCCTCTTCAGAGAAAAATTAAAAGAAGAGAAAAAAAACGGAAAAGAATTTATATTTTGGGCTTATAATTAGCTTTCTTTGTCAGCCTGTCCTTCGCGTAATGGAAATGACGCATTGCAGTTTTCTCGAAGAATTCTTCGGGAAGGCCAGGAAAGTTTTCGTGAAATGCATCTATAGAAAATGCACAATTATAAATGCAATCTGTTAGTGCATTTTTTACACTTACTTTTTACAGCCGTAACTATCCTGAGCTCCCTCGCTGACTGCTTGTCCTTTATCCCAAGCCAACAAAACTCCTGAGCAATGTCATCCGTAAATATCTTTTTGAGAGAATCCTTAATAAATTTTTTTGGATCAGAAGATCCTTTTTGCACAAAAGATCGTTGCTGCAGTAAATATTTTATTTTGTTAGTAATTATAGGTATACGTAAAGTAAATGAAAAGTTTGTACCATTTCTTCGAATTTTTGAATATTTTCTTTCAATATTTTTTCAAACTCAAGAAAATCTTCTTTTGTTGGAAAAGGAAATACTATGCCATCATCTAACTGAGAGCTAGTACCTTTAAGAGAGCGCACCTTTTTTCGTAGCTGGACTACACTATACGTTAGGTCTGTAAACATTTGCTTCATTTCCTCTCTGAAGACATTAAGTCCTTGTGAAAATTGTGCAAAGCAATTGCATTTATTGAGTGGAACTAGTGGACTTGCAGGGGCAGTAATATTTGCACAAATTAATGGAGGTCTTCCTTGTGCAGATGTATCAATTCCTAAAATAATTTTTTAAAAAAGGACAAGATATATTTAGAATCTATTTTATAAATAATGAATACCATACTCTGCAATGGTACATTCTGAAGAATAGTTATATGTTTTTTTCTAGCTGAAAGTCCTTCTATTTCTTCTTCACAATAGTCTAAATTAAAAACCAATAATAAAAATATTTTCGTTTATATAAAAAGATTAATACCTGATTTTCGTTTCAAAGCTGGCACATATAAAAAATCCTCCGTTGAAGTGTTTGGATCAGACATTTAGGAGAAATAATCTAGGAAAATTCTAGGATCAAAACAAGAAAGGATAAATGGATTAACTAATATAAAGACTTAAAACGATATAATTGATATAAGACCAATTCTGCTTTACCTTAGATGAGTACACGTTCAATAAATATGAACATATTTTATTTTATCATTATTATTTGTACGCATTATTATTACTATCCTTATTATCTCACCTAGGGAATACTAAAAAATTTTAATAATGAATTATTGGAACTAAATATGAAATACTGTCTTCAGCATTTTGAAATACCACAACTTTTCTTTCAATTTCGGCCAGGGTATGCCGTTCTTCCTGCGAGTTTACTTTCAAAGGAACTAATTCTGAAGAAAATATATTGAATAATGCTGCGTTTAGAGGACTAGTAAAGAACGGATGAATGTTTTCAACTTGCGAACTCTCGAAAATCGGTTTTCCTAATTCTTCCTTTATAGTTTTCACCTTAAAGATTTTTTTTTCACTTAAAAGGTAATAATTATTTGGAGCCTTTGTAGATAGTTTGAAATGTTCTAATTGTACAGATTCAAAAGATGTTCCATTAAATTTTTCAAATATCGGATATATTTTTGTTCCTGAACGGATGTTATTGATGCTTCTTTCAACTAAGCGATTGTAAATTTGACTGCAAATAAAACTGCATTTCCTTACGTCTTTTTTTAAATTATGCAGAAAGTTCTCAAATTTAAAAGCGCTATAGTTTTCAAGGCTCCCGAATGATGCAACATCTTCTGCTAAATGTGTCAAGCAGTGAAAATTAAAAGTGATGAATTGTTCATTATATAATCGAGAAACATCTCTCACGAAACTAATAAGAAGCTCATGAGCACAAGAATTATTAGTAAAGCAATCTTCCTTACTTAAAAGAATACGAATTGCAATACTAAATTTAAGAAAATGTATGTATCTTTCATCATCTAATATATTCTTTAAAACAAGTGGACCTGTGTACAGTAAAAACTGCCGCAATTCAGTGGCTTTCCAGCGGTCTAAATCGCATAAATCTCGGCGATGTCTACAGAATTCAATTGGAATTTGCTTTTTAAGATTTTTCATTCTATTATCGAACATTGTAATCTTCCATGAAGTTAAAGAAAAATTATTACCTTTTGATTTTATCCATGCTTGCAATAAGGTTTTGGTAACTCCTAGACAAACAACATGCATATAATCGAAGGGGATCTGTTTGACGCAATCAATATTAAGAGATTCTAATATAGTAGTACTTTGCTGATGATGATGTTCAGCCTGAGTTCTTAGACGATAGCTTTCATTTGTTCGAAGGGGGCTATTGTCAAGGGGAAAAATTATTTTATTTCCTGCACGTGTCCCCTTCGTAGTACATTTAATACAAGGATAATAGCCTGAATGGCCCTTTGTATTTAATACAAAGGACCTAGCTGGGGCGTCAAAAATGAAAGTCCTAACCTCAACAAAAAATTTTTTTGGTTAAAAATCATTTCTTTATGAATAATTTCCTTCAAATCTGAAACAAAAGTAGATAGAAAATCATCGGCATTTGCCGGTTTACTCATGCCTGAATAGCAGCTAATCACAAAAACATATCTAGTTCCAACAATATTGCATAAAATTGGCCAAACTTGTTGTCGTGAACTTTTCGCGACAGGAAGGCCGTCTATGTTGAAATCCAAAATGAAATTATTTTCGTCATAAGAATTACTCATTAAAAAATCAGTTAATCCATCCCTTATTCCGTAATGGAAATATTCACCATCCCCGAGAGGTTTCGCAATGCTCTCCTTTGGAGTTCTTTTCAACGTTCTAGGATCTTTTGGTAAATCTTTAATTGACTTTGAAAGAATTTCCAACAAATCTTTTAAGGCATTGTAGCCAACTAAATGTTTTGTTGCCCATTCGCTTAATAATTTGTTTATGTTATCATTTGATGGCTGCGAAAGACCTAGCACAGAGCATTCGAATTCATTCTCTGAATTTGAATTTGAAGAATTTGAATCGCGTTGTAAATCTTTATTATAGAAAGCATAGGAAAAACATGAAGGAATAGAATCTTTTTCAGGAATTTCCGAAATATGGGAGCATGACGCAGGGGAAGTAATACCAGGCAACTCATTACTTCCTTTCAAAACCGAATTGACAATAGCCTTCGCTTCTCGTCATATTTTTTTAGAGCGATATATTTCCCCAATCTATTAAACTACTTTTATTTTATTTTATTTTATTTTAACAATGCTTTTGAGTACTTACCGAAATTATAGATACAAAGTTGAATACACGGACTATCACTTTTATTAATAAATATATTACCACTTTACTGCACTTCTAGACTACAAATGGCATTATACAATAAATCTCCAATAAAATTACAAGCAAACTGTATTTTAAGTGCTTTTCGGAATTGAGCAACGGTAAAAAGGAAAAAAAATGGAATGAGCGTACGGACGACAGCTAAACATCGCTAAACGAAGAATTCTCGAAGAAATCTCGATTTTCGGAATTCGGGAATATTTCCGACAAATACACATTGCTAAACGAAGAAATCTCGAATTTCGGAATTCGAGAATAATTCGCTGAAAACGAATTTCGCTAAAATGTTTGCTGGGTAAATAAGCAATTATACAGATGAAGGGAACATATCAGAAAAATGATAACCTTATCAACATTTAAAAAAAAAATGGGTTCTATCGGACTAAAATGCATCAAAATGATGCCACATAAAAAAAAAACATCAATTTTTTTCTTAATTTAAGTCCTATTGATTTAATTTATGAAAATTTTGCTAACCACATTTACAAGTAGAGAGAATATCATTTAACCTGATGCTCACTTACGAGGTACCAAATGTAAAATTACGAGTTGTGCACAATCACTACAAACTTTCTTGCAAGCAACCAACAATTTTGTCTTGTTTTTTTGTTCAAGGCATGGGAACTAACAAAAGGACAGTTTTGTTAACAAATAAGTCTGAACCAGGGAACGGATTTGTTTTGTGACGACTAGAAAAACAAAATTTCACTTTTCTTCTGAATGATTATAATAATCTGGCCCCATGCAATACATATGTCAAAACAGCAGATCAAAAATGATGTTTTATGTTGTTGTCTTTCACTAAACACTGTATGAATAATGTTAACACGTCATGTGCACAGTTTCAATTTAAATGCTGGAAGTTACACTTTTGTATTAAAATCATATGTAAAATGGTAAAACACATCGCATGCTTTAAATTTCATTACGATCGGATCATTTTACATAAATTTTGTTTTTCAGTTGACTGAAGTTGCTTACTCTCGCCGAAATATTGTGGGCTTTGTGATTTTTAATGCCTGGATCTTTTAAGGAGATTTTAATATGCCGCCTACTGTGAATTTTTGTTATGATATTGCCCCACGTTTTTGCAACAACTTACAATTTCCCAATCGAGCTTGCAATCGCTCTAACAACTTCAAGGTTTAAAAATTGATTACAAGATACCGCCCAGAACTAAATAAGAGCGTTTAAAAGGTTTTCTTAAATATTTCAAAATAATTCACAGAAAAAATTATGATTTTAAGTTAATATATTTTCGTATTAAATAATTAGGAGAATTAAAGAGTTTTAATAATTTCTTAAACAATTTTACTTAAAAAGTACAGCGAATTTTTTAAAAGAATGTAAGTTTGGTCAATGACTATTAAAGTTCTTGTAAAAGCAGACTTGATATCTTGGCTACATGCGTACCTGTAGAACGCCTCTTAGCACTTCGCTTGATCGAATAGATAAGACTCTAAGGTGGACGGACTGCAGGAGATACCATATTGAATTAAACTCGAGATACGTCCTCAGGTTGTGCGTATTAAGATAATTGCCGCTATTTAGCAAGTAGTAAATTTTTTCTAGTCTTCCGTCGTAAATGCGTTCACAGGTTTCTATACAATTTACATCAGAATGAAGGTGAGTTTTCACGCGAACAGAAATCTTGACAATATTTACTAGGGCTTTAATCAAAAATGCCAGGGAACTGACTTAATTTTATTGTCAAAAGTACAACGAGGCACGGAGGGATTCTATTCTACAGCTTTTTAGGAAATCCAGAAAATAAGGCTCATTATCTTCTTCGAAGAATGGATATTACAAAATAGTATGGTTACCCAGGGTGCTGAAGAGAGGCCCAGTAGTTAAGCTTACTACGCTAATTAAATCTACGGTTTATATGCGTTAGCAAATGAAAAGGCCTGCATGTTTTTCAGGTTGATTCAGGCTCCAAATATATGTTGGACCCAAGCTGAAAGAAATCCCTATATCTCTTGATTCTGTTCAGGGCTTATTTCACATTGGAGTATACCACTAGGTTATGGGGAATGGCAGGACATAATATAGGGTTTCAAATAGATTTCGTAAGCATGTATGTACTTAAATCAGTGAAAAGATTGATCTGTTGCTTAGCATACATAGCTGATGACTTTGACTTTTTCAGAGCATTTGTATGGAAAGCTGATGAAGTTTTCTGCGTACCTTCTGGGATAAGAAAGGCTTTATCACTGTTGCTGGTGACAGATTCTCATTCTGCTAATTATTTCCCCTACTAGGTTCCTTTTCGTAAAATACCAAAATTGCTCGACTAACTATTTCCGGATTCAATGACTTTTGACGTATTCTGGATCTATGTTAGTTTCTAATCGAGGATAAACTTTGGAAGCTCTACGTTTTTAGTGAGTTATATTATGGCCGTTCCATGCAAGAAGGGTGACTTTAACTGAAGTTTAGTTCTGCTTGTATAATAAATAATATGGTAGTGGTTTTAATAGGATTGATGCGAAGAGCCTTGTTTTCTTACTAACCAGGGAATTTTTTAGAACTCCACGGATGAGGTCAGAGATTCTATGTACTATCATAATTAGTTCTGATTACAATGCTTACTTACATTAATAGCATTAATGTCTTTTATAGCAAATTATCGATCACAGTCAATCAAACTGGGTCCGAGAGAACAGGTAGAGACCTGTGAGTAGCCTTTTTTGATTTTGGTATACTTTGAAGGTATCTTGTGATGCTAAGCATCTCAAAGTGTACCTAGACTCAATACTATCGCGGAGAATACATGTGAGTGAACATGTAATCGCGATTGCTAGCTTCCTAGACCAGAAGGACCCAGAAGGACTTACTTATGTCTCTCATGTGCGAAAACGTAAGTTAGTGTCTCGAAACCAAAGTGGCTTGCATATGCTGGGGCTTGATGTGCGAAAATGAAAAATTCTTTCTAAACAGAATTGAAATATAGTTTATGTAATTTTGCCCAACATTTAAAAGTTTAACGATTTACAGGAATTTTCCTTGATATTTCCATGAAGTTGTTTTCAATGAGTGTTAAATCTGGGTTAGAGCCTTAGACATTTAAAAATAATTCCATATTTCATTTTTTTGTGAATCGCCCCCAATCTTCCCAATATTTGCTGATACTTTTGTATGATCAATTTAAATAGAATATTTGAAAACTTGGTGCCATCTTACGCGATTTTAACACTAATCCGGCAACTATGTGTTGGAGTCTTGCTTTATTATTCATGTAGCATAATAAGATTTCGTGCTATATTGTGAATTATTTTACTTACAAATTAAAAAATCAGATTCTGTACCGCATAAAGGCTGAATAAACACAAAGCAAAGGTATAGACTGGTTCCTTATGACCAGAAGTTTCTGAATAAATATATATATATATATAAATATACTTAATAAGAATAAGAACTTTCGCCTGATTAAAGCTTCACCCTTTCGTAGAATATGCAGTCAAAACTGCTGTGCTGAAAACAATTATGTAACCAGATCCATTTGAAGAGGGAGCTAACACATTTGGGATTTCATTTGATATTTGTAAACAAAGGACAAATCCTAATTGAAATAAAAATACAGCTTAACACTCATGCTATGCACTTCTGATATGAGTTGGGGGCAAGTAAAGGGTTGATTGTGTACGGTTTATCCAGTTCGAATGGGCTCATTTCATCCAAATTTATTACTTCTCCAGGGATTGTCTGATGCGCGGCAATTTTTTGCTTATTAGAAATTTATTAATTTTTTCTTTTGACCATAGATATCGTTGCCGCTATATCGATTCATAAAAACTCTGTCTTCACATTATGTTCAATGGTTCGAAAGATCCTGCTGTAACAAGCGACGGGATTATGTTTTATTTATGGAACCCCAAGAAGTTATCTTCAATAAATGTCCAAGAAGTATATGGAGCATATGTTCTGGGACAATTTTTTCACCGATTGTCCACCGAGCTCAATAACTATTGCCAACATCGTGTTTCCTCTGTCGGTGGATTTGTAAAGGAAATGACGAGGTGGGTGCAAAAAATCCACCGCGTATAATAATCCCATAAAAACCGCTCTTCATCGTGCATTGCCACATCAAATCCATAGGTGGATGGGCATACCTGTGGTATGATAAAAAATCCACCGGAGACGATAGAGGCTTCTTTGTGGTTATTGACTGTCCTGAATTAGGTCTCTTTATTTTTTATGATTACAACTGCTAGCTATGTTGGGCTATCTGGGCTGCTTTCTTTCTGGTTCTTTTCCGTCAGCGTGGTACGCCATTCGTTCATCTCTAAACTTGCCAGATAATTGAATTACTTGACTAACGACGAACGTACATTGTTTATATGTCCGGCAGGGCAGTTAGCTGAATTGTGTGCTCTGTGCTGTCGTTATTTATGCATTTCGGACGATTGTCCAATAAATCGGCTGTAGCATATCCTGCAGCACAATCTCTGCCTTCCAGCGAGTGTGAATCTATGTGCATCCAGAAATTTGTTTTCTGATATCTTTATTGCACGTCCAGCCGCTTTGACGGTATTGAGCCATATGGGGATAGGTTGTACCTTATTCCTGTAAATTATAATTGCTATGGTTTTGCTTAATATACAGAAACTCTACAGGAAAATAGCTAATAGAACACAATGACAATTGACATTTAGTAATTAAGCCTATTATTGGAAATTCTGCAGTTGATCGAAATAGTAATTATTCCGTTGCCGATGAATATTCAAAAATTTTGAATGTTTTGAAAGTTCTGTTTGATGAAATTATTGTTTGAAATGAAGGTAAAGATGCAGCTATAATAGATAATTCCATTCCATGTTGCATAACCCTTCAGCAATGCGATCCTTTAAATTTTATCGAGTGGTAAGACAGTATAAAGTACAAATTGATAAAAGGACTGGCAAATTACTAGAAGGACCGATGTACTGACAAATAGATAGATGGAGTAATCTTATGGTAATATACATAGACTGTGAGCATTGCAGTTCTACTTACCGCTAATGTAATTCTAATATAATCAATTTCTAGATCTAGCCAGCCATATAGTGGATTAAGGATTCATGACCGATGCATACTCCTTCCCTCGTATTTTTTTCCTACAAAGGAAGGCATTGTATTTCAAATGTAGAAATAAAAGTATTTTGAGAAAAACATTGTGTAAACAAATCGTAATTTGCAACAGGCATAGAACGCGTAGTTTTTACTAAGTTTTGTTAAGGCATAGAATAGTTTCGAGAGTTTTTAATTATATTTAACTCGTTCATTTATCTTTTATACACTAGGCTTTGCTAGGGATTATGAGCATCATTTCTCCGTCGGACCATATTTTTAATTGCACCTGGAATAATGGGTTGTGCTCTCAAGTGTAGGTTCTGAGTAAATAATTTTTTTTTTATTGAATCTATAAAAAATTATCAATAGTTAAGAGGAGTCAAGTTTTGCAAGTTTCATACATTTTTCAATGCAAATTTCTGTCAAACTGTTTGTAGCAGAATAATGATTTATATCTTAAATTAAAGATAACGAAGAGGGCTAGTAAATAACGTCGGAAAAAATAAAAAAATTGCCATTAAAATGGAGATATTACCTCGGAAACTTGTAAAAAATTGTAAAAGTTGAAGTTTTTCAAATCAAATTCCTTGTTAGTAGGTATTCTCATTTCTTTAGATTGTGACTTTTTTGGAAAGATATAGCCCAGATCTAGCAAATAAAGTCGAGCTTTTTCACTTTTAGTTTCGCTTTTTTTAATTATTTGACTTGTTTCTCTCCCGATATTTCCCCGACGATATTTTGCAATATTTCATTGAAAGTTGTTGAAATACAAAAGCAAAATAGTATATTTAACAATTATGTGCAATACAAATTTATTAGAGTTAATTATGGTTAAAAATTTATTTAAACTGCAAATATTCATTTTTCGTCTTAAATTGTATAATTTTGTCGAATGTTGAGTTTCTGTTTTTTACGCTAGATGTCTCTTATGTGGTCTGTGCTCTTGGTCTAGACTAATTTTATATGAATTTTCTTTCTTTCAAGACACAAACCTAAGTATAATAAATTTGTTTGCCTACAGTTTCGCTGATATCTATATTGAAATTTTTTCTGACTACTGACCCCTCTTAAGCATTAATACTTAGTCGTTTGCTTATCTTCCCTGCCACTGGCCCATCAAAATCTTTGGGTGACAGGCAAGAAAAAGCATGTGAAAATATTTTACCTATTTTTTTCTGCTCGGTACCACATTTTTTAGGAGCGGCAATATTATGTGAATTTTGGGTAAATTGGGGGGAAATTTTCTTTTCATGTCTTAAACCTAATTACAACCACTATAGTGATTGAGTTGTCATATTAAACCAAAATAAAACAATGAAAAGAAATGCTGTGATATGAAGTGAAATAAAATTGTTGTTAATAGTGTTAATATTCTCGACAATTATCTACTTTTGTCCCAGTAGAAATCTCTTATGAATTATTCTTTATAATTTTATTATAAATCTTTGAAACCTTACAAAAATAAATTGCGATTCGGCTTCGATGTTAACAATTTTGAAATTCTCATAATATGCGCCTACATAGCAAAACTTTACTTTAATTAAAAACTTTACTTTAATTAAGCATGGATTAGAATGTTTGAACTATTTTGTAATCTTGGTATGCGTGAATACATTCCATATTCCTACAACAGATCTTAACGGCGGCAGCAAAATCAGTCTTGGTTTAACGATAAGTACAATCAAGCACAGGCGCGTATCTAGACCTTCAGCCTGGGGGGGGGGGGGGGGGGGGGGGGGGGGTCACACCTAAAATGTTCGAGGGGAGAAAAAAGTTGGAAGTAGTCGCTTTTAATTTTTTTTATCATATTTAAGTTAGATATCACAAAACCCAATTTTCGGTTTGATTTGGAAAACCTGTCGATAATATTATCCACATCAATGTCGATCTGGACAGACATTAAGGTCTCATATCCAGATTTTCTTTCTCGTGCAAAGATTGTAGAAATAGTTGTGACGCAACCGATACTGTCACGGGTGAAGTAAATGACTGAGAGTTAGAGCTTGCACCTAGAATCACATTCAAAGGAATAGGAGTAGAAATGCATGATATGTCACTGACTATATCTTTTGATGCGAACTTAGTTGATCTTGCTTTCTTCTGAAAATAGTTATCAATGGTCTTATCAGTCTTTTGCTTTCCACTTTCGCTACTATTTCTATCTCCATCGCTAACTGCTGTAGCAAGTTTATTCTTCTCCTATAAATTAAAAGTAAACGTGAAGTTAAATTAAACAGCACTACTTGAATTAAATACGAAAGTACAAGCAAAGCAACGGCAACTACCGCAGAGGAAAGCGAATGGTTTTTATTTTTATAGTCTTGCCGTAAAAATTGTAGAATCAATTTTAATAAATCCAACTGATCGTTTTCACCAATAGCGTATAAAAGTTCGAAAGAAAAATGTTTAAGTAAATTACTAAGAACAAAATGTATGCTTGCCAATGCTTATAAATATCTTTAGCGACCCAGATCAGCCAAGGCACCTGAATCAACATAACTCTTTGGAATCATTGTCCGCCCCCAATAGTGCATGAAAAATCTAAAGAATAATTTTCAGATCTTTCTAAGAAAACTGAATGCTTGTGCCCCTGTCCGAAAAGAGTGAGCCACCAGAATCAATGCATCAATTCGTTTAGATCGTTGTCGGCTCAAATTCTTAAGAACAATTTGCAAGTGTATTTCTAAGAAAAATTTAATGCTATGAACGTTAAAATTTTGAACAACTCTTGAATCAGTGTCGCTATGACAATGGCTAGACGTTGATTGCATGGAACTAGGGTTTCAGTGTTCCCAGACCTGAGGGATTAAACCCTTTTTTAAGGGATTTTTCCTTGAAAGTTCGGTTGAGACACAAAAATTTCAAATTAAGGGATTTTGACTGAGGAAGCAAATTTAGATTATTTTCTTTATTAATATCACATGCACAAAATATTTTCTGAGCCGAGTGACTGTTTCTATTTGATTGTGAGGGACTTGTGTACTGCCACTATGCTATACTATGTTTTGTTTGTTACGTAATAATATGCCCAATGCGCTGCGGTGTACGTGTGGTTAGTTTCCCGTTGATATATTTTGAGGAATATCTTGTATTGGAAATAAATTAGTAAAGTAGAAAGATAGTAAATAGTGGAAGAAACATTAGATATTAATATGACATATTTCTTCATTAAAGGATATGGCGAATTCTAAAATTCAACTCCTCAAAAAAAAAATGTTTAAATAAGACAGTTTAAAAAAGTTGAAATCAAAAAATATGTCAAGAAATTTTCCGATTGCTGGTTGGAAAACGAAAGTAAATATAAAGCCTGGATTCAAAAGCACAATGACCGAAAAAAAGCTAAATAAAAGGTTTGCGGTTTTGAAATTTGTTTGTCATTCAAATCTTCAAATAATTTATAGGCTTGCAATAAAATTCTTATTTGTGGAACATTTGAACTAGAAAGACATTCTACCAGAAAAATGCATAAACAAAATTTTAAAATTATGAGTGTCCAAAAAAGTGAAGGCTTTTACTCAAATGCGAAAAATATTTATTTACTTGTTCTTGTTACTTTTTTATTTACCATAGATTTATTCAATGTGATAATTTCGTTCTGAATAAATGATTTTGTACGAAATTGATTATGTCACTTTACAAAATCATTCTTAAGATATTTTAAAAGATTTCTTTGAAATATGGTATTAAGGGATTTTAAGGGATTTTTATGTCCAAAATGAGGGATTTTCGTTGGCAAGAATCTGGGAAGATGGAAGAACCGTAAAACAAAATTTGTTAAGTCAAGGCTTAAATACAATTGCGACGGGCAACGGCAAACTACGAAAAAATGCCGCAGACAAGCTTCTAAAAGCACAGCGTCTTATGCGACTCCCCAAATTTCGACAGGTGACGGTCAGCGGTGGACGAAGTTGCCGTCGGGATTGATCAATTTCTAATTTTGCCGTCGTCGCCACAAAATCAAACGAATGAAATTGTTGTGGCATTTATTTTTGTCAAGGTTGTAGGACGCGCGTCAATTTCAAAACAATGAATTTTGATGAGAAAATTTATGAAGTGTCAAATCATAAAATAATTTATGATATACAACACACCCAGTATTTGACACAAAATACATGGTTTGGATGAATATTTCGAGGCGTTTAAATACAAATGGTAAAATCGTGATATTTTTGGAATTTAGTTTGATTTTAATTTAGCTAATTTCTTTATTTTAAATTTTTCTTTTCCACACTTTGGTCCTTTGCAATTCTTTCAAAATAATATAAAATATTCTCGATAAAAATCTGTTTCAAAACGCTCAAAACATAATAAAAAATGAAATCTCAGTATCTTCTTCTTTCACAATCGCAGCTTTTCGACTACCTGTTTTGACAGTGAATTTCCCGCTGCCATCCACCGTCGGAAAGATAGGTAAAAAAAATTCATGATCGCTTACCAATTTCTTAGAAACAATAACACTTTTTAAACTCGAAATTGTGTTCTTTTTCATATATATGTATATGAGTAATGGGCGCAACAAAAATAAATAAACATCTTCATAACTGCGCTGCTAAGTATTACGTGCCATTTTCTAAACAACCAAATACTAAAACAGCCTTAGCTTTATTGGATATTGTCCAAAGGAGAGACTTCAAGCTCATTGGCGATTTGGCAATAACTTGTCATATCGACTCACTCGAGCACCGCCGCAATGATGGATGCCTTTCGCTCTTTTATCGCTACATGCATGATTCTTTGTAGAATGACTCCTGCACGCAATAGTCGCGCTGTAAACCGCGCACATCCTTTTACCCTTTAGATTACCTTCGGCCGTATAGTAAAATTCCGTGATGTTTTTTTATCCCAAACTGTGCGAATGTGGAACAGTCTACCATCTTCTGTCTTTCCTTCTACATACAATCTGGGAAAGTTTAAGGGTAACGTACATAAGCACCTCCGCCGCTCCCCTCACATTCCCTAATTCCTTTCCCTATCTCCTTCCTGCCATGCTGTGCTTTCCATCATAGGGTAACCCCTAAGCTTGGCTTAATAAAATACAAAACAAAAAATTACAGGACTAAAGGTATGTACTGAAGCTATTACTGCTGATAACTTTGAAGTTGATAAGTGACGGAATAAAAAAAAGTAGGTTAAGCTACACTCCAACTTTTTTCCCAAGGTTAAGCTTCTAAAAAACTAACCGTCGTATCAGCTACCGAAGTTCAACTGAAGCCTTAGTTGAGCTTGTCAGAATTCTTGATTTACAAATAAAAATTATAAGAGTATATTCAAAATAAGCATTATATACATAAATATTGACAGACGAAAAATTTAAAATATTCCAAGTTCATTAAGTAATAAAAAAAATCGTGGAGCATCAACCCAGAAATAAACTACGTCACCAGGCAGTAAGAATGTGTACGAACACCCTGACTTAGAAGCATTGACTTACACGCTGTTATTCGAGGAGGAAGCTCTTCTATAGTTAAAACAATCTCGAGATGAGTGCAATGTAAAATGTAGTCATATACATACCAAATATAAAAACTTGAAGCCAATTTCTTAAGGAAGAATTTAAAAAACTTATCATTGAAATTAACAAATGAATACTATTTTATTTTACAACCATACTGAATTTTCTTAATTATATTACTTTCATAAGTTGAAAACAATTTCATGCAATAAATATTTGATAAAAGTAAAACAATTTTATTAATTATATCCGCACATATTCTTAGAATTGAATTGGGTTGCTTACGAAATTCTGCTTTTCAAAATGCTGCTTTAAGAAAATTCTGTATGAAAAAATTGTGTACTAATGCCGATTTTAGAGATAGATGTTTTCTTTTGGCAAAAAAAAATTATTATATCAAAGTGCAGGAAAAGTAAGAGCAAAATCCTTTCACCTTTAAAAAACCAAATATATGGAGATAAAAACATTAATAAAATCTTAAGAGAAAATCTAAAGAAAGACTTAGTAAAAATAAAATAATTATTCTTTCGTATATTGTTGAAAAAGTCTATAATCAATAAATATATAATTTTCTGTGAATGAAAATTTATAGGAATTTTATGCCACTATACTATATTAATTAATAAAATTATCAAGTTTTTGGTATCAGTTAGTAAATTCCTGAATTGCGAAATTATTATAAGGTGCGGAATTTTAAATACAGAGCTATGAAATATAAAATTTCTTATTTCAGGTGTCGGCGAACTCCTCCAGATTCTTACGCGAAACAAATCACCACAATGAATCATGATCTTCAATATGAAAATTATACTTATCTGAAACTGGTGCTGGATGGCTCTCCGATCCTGAATGCGAAAAGCTTTGTATTGGCTGAGATGACCATCATTTTTGAACTCTTCCTTATTTATAAGACTACAAGTTTTGTTCATTAGAACAATAAGTTCATCAATACGTTGAATATAGCTGAAATGAATTGTATACATATTTAGAAATAATGATATTATTAGAATTAGATTAATACCGTACCCTGTTAATTATGGAGGATAGCAATTAGATTAACAGAGCTACACTGCCACACGTCACGATTATTGGAACGAATAGAGAAGAGAATAGAAATAGGTAAAATTTTAGTTGTTGACAATAAATTTCTAATGCATTATGTCGATAGCACAGGTCATCATCGATTATAGTATCGATTTAAGACTAGTCTGCATTGAATAGATAGATGGCAGTTCATACTCAAACCATATTACTAACAATAGAAAAGAATGTCGATGAGTTTAAAAAACCGTTTTTATATGATGAAGCAAAATCTAGAAGAATAGTGTAGGTACACCTAGTAAAGGTAGCTTACTGAAGTCAAGAAGGAAGAATTAAAAATAAAGGTTTTTAGTATCAAGAGTTGATTAATTAATATACAAATAAAGCAAAACTTGAGAATTAGTGTTTGTTTTTCTTGGTGAACTAAAGAGAAACGCAAGTTTGTACAGCAGGGTTTTATTTTTTTTCAAATTACAAACTTCAAATTTCAAACTTTCACATACATAAAATCAAGGTTTACACAATTTTTTAAGATCAGAATCTTAGCTATGTATAGAATTTATTTTTGTGTTCAGAGTATTGATCCATAATATCTTTGCAATATAAAACTGCGATCCAAACTCAATTCCATTCCATCACAATTTTTGGTTTCTCTGTTCTTCAGAGAAAATTGCTTTTTCAGTGCCATCTCAAAGATATTTAACAGAATTCAGGTCTGACGACTGTGCACGCTAGACCATAATTTGAATTTTGTTCCGTAAAACTCAGTAATAAGCCCATCTAAGCCTTTGCATATGGAAGCATAGATAGTATCTACGTAATCGCTGGGTCATTGATTCATTGACACAAACTGCATATGCAGATGTGTTTTTCTGCGTTCTGTCCTTTTCGCGGGGAATTGTTTTCCTTTAAAGCTTTGAAGACCATAGTTTTCGATCAATTGCAATTGGTCTGTAGAATTTTTCTTCCATATGGGGCTTTCAAATGAATCTTCTTTAAATCATTGATACAATGCTTTGAGAAACACACTTTCATCGGCTTGATAGCACATTGTCTGGGCCACCTCAGAAACTAGCCAGCTGCTGGAGTTTATAATTTAAGCGGATCTGGTTCGGTTGTTTATCAGGGAATAAGCCAACTTTTACTACCAGCTAAGACAAGAATTCATTGATGTGACTTTTGAGTCCTTTGATGCTTCTCATCTATCTTCCGGCTGGAGAGTATCACGAGAGAAGTCTTTCTCCGATAATCGCTACATAGATGCTGACTGCATTGCACATTTGCACGGACATGGGAAGCATGCCTATGCCGTGATGGTACGGCAGTCTTAGTAAACTTGGTAAGGCTTCCAGAAGGCTTTTCAGTAAGGCTAGAAGGTCTGGTTCGAAGGTGGACTGGGGAATCTAGCGTGAGACTGAGAGTAACTGCAAAAGGCTTGTTAGGAAATCAAAAAGACAGGCTTTTTTAGATTTCTGCGAGGAATTTGAAGGCTATCATGAACCAGTTAGGTTGCTCAGGGCTCTTATAGGTGACCCGTCGGCTAAGCTGAGTGTTCTGATAATGCCAAATGGCTCCTTTATGGCATGGAATGAAGAGGCATGAAGGAGATCAAAAGCTATGTATTCACAGCAAGGTGTCCATTCAGTGGTTCCTGGGCAGACCTTCTAGCTAGGTCTGGCTCTGGCATTCTGTTCCTTGAACCGAAACCCTCCGTAGGAGTGTGCACTTCGGTCATCCGGTATCTTATCAAAGTGAATGTTCGTACGATACGTCAGCACAGATGGGCGAATAGCACTTGCTGGGGCACAAACTTTTCTTGATGGGCCTAATATGAATTCCCCTGATTTTCTCTTAGGTCTCGGAAAAAACCAATGCAGCCACAGCTCGCTTCATGATCATCTAACTACGATGGTAGTTGTTAATAGCCCTGAGTGTCTCTCCTGCCTGAGACAACTGAATACTTTCTATGTGTTTGCCCGGCCTTTGCCCGCAGCAGGCTGGATACGCTTGGGTCTGTCTTCCTCTCTGTGGATGTGCTGCAAAATTGACCTAATGAAGACCGGATGTGCTTCATTAAGACTTAAGAGGACAGGAAGCTTTTGGTGATAGGGTTTGCTAGCAGGTTAGCACAATGCACCCCCCTGGCCCCAATGCTAGGGATATCTCATCTCTCTGTACTTCAAGTTTCTTGTAAACGTACTGAGTGTTTGTTATGAAGAGCATCGAAGGTAGTAGAAAAATTGGTGTTTGTCTAAGGTTAGCGGAAAGAAATAATTGCGATAACAAAAGGCAGACCACAATTATTGCCTGGACAACTTTTCGGCCAGTAGAATTTGTCGGTTGAGTAGACTAAGTTGATTATGTAGCTCTGCTTGCGGGTTTCATTGGCTTTCCATAGATTCTTTCGATCGCAATCTTTGTGGTGAAATTTCTCATGACTTGAATATTTTCAGATTGACCTTCAATCGCTGGCATGCATAATTCTTCACTTAATTGTCGTTAAACAGTCGGCGCTCGTTTGTCTTTTTTTTAACAATCTATTATTTTCATAATAAATTATGTAGCTCACAATACTGGCCACATCAAAAATATTATAAATAAAAGAGAGAGGCCATCGGTTAGTCCACCTGTGGATTGTGTAACGTACTAGAATCTGATGCATTGTATATACTCCAATCTTCGTTTTATTATAATAGCGAAGAATCTCTGATTTTTTTCTGTCTTCGCAAATTCCTGTATCTGCGTGCATCGTAGATAGAAGTAACATGGTTTTTTTTTTGGGACCTAAGAAATAGAGTGGAAAATTCTTCGTGGCCTTGGAAAGCTTGCCTCTTCGCTGGAATATACTTTTTATTTTTTTTATGTTCCCATAATTGTCAGGTGCCACGACAATAAACGACAGTCAGCTGCAACTGAGCCTGCTGTTTCCTTTCTTCCTCCACCTTTATAAATCCATAGAAAAGCTTTTCTCCAGGTAGTGGAGCTTGCCACTGCGACGTCCGACATGAAAGAATATGAAGGAAAAAAATTTCCCAGCCATTAATTTGTTTTATGGAATAAATATTTCATTTGGCTGTATCTACACACAACGACAGAATTTTTTCAGCGCCGGTAAATTGCCTATTGCTATATTTCCGTACCGGTACAGTTGCCGTGCATGTGTGCAATCGGGTGATTTGTTTCTATATAATTTATACTCACGACAATAGGGCAACGGCATCGCCGTCCTATGTGCAAACAGCCTAAGTGTACCGGAGTACTCCGGCCATTGAACAACGTTATAACGACTGGGTATTGACATAAGGGTTAAGATGAAACTATCACAGGTGATTGTGAGTGTAATGTGTTATCAAAGTCAGTTCTATTTGCATTTTTCACGCGATTTTTGTGCCAGAAAATTCAGCTATTTTCATTCGCAATTACATACAGCTACGCTCTTCAATATTTCCTTCACAAAATTTATATTCCTTGAATTTAGTTTAAAGAGAAGTTATGATGATTTTTCCATTACCCTTCATGTTGGAAAACCTTTAAGGCAACATAAACCTCAACAAAATGCTTTCCTTAAAGCCTACGTGCATTACATAAAATATTTTGAGGGCTGAAAATTGAAATATTTATGCCTGTACGCATCTATCCGAGTTACACATGTTTGGGTAGTTTTAAATTTACCGCTGAAAAATATTTTCCTGAGAGCTCCAAAACGTGATGTAAATTTCAACATCCGAAGGAGCTCATCTCGCGCAGCGTTCTTGAATGGCATCTTTGCTTCTTTGCATTATTCCAGTAGTATTGGAACAAAGAGAAATCTTTTGTAGAGGTTTTATATTACGTAAGCGCAAATTTTCCACGTAATCTATTTGGACTATTAAAGCAAGTAGAATACACATGCATCCTGGGGGAGAGGACTCTTAGAAAAGTTGTTTTGCAAAAAATCTTTCTACAGGAAAAATTTCTTTCTACCTCGGTAGCCTTTTCATGAGAGAAAGCGCTACTTCCTAAAAGGAAAACTCTTTCGTGCGTGTGATCTGAATGAAATGAACATCCGAGAAAATTACTTTTCCAGAGGATGAAATTTTCTATCAATGTATGTGTGTATATCTATATCCATAAAACTCGTGCGGTACAGATTACCTTTCAGTGTGTGCTTTATGAGCCCGCATATCTTGAGGGAGGTCGCATGAAAATTTGTGAACGGGAAAATTATTTCGGCTCGGCGTAACTAACTGCAGAGATATGATGAAGTACTGAGGTTAATGGGAAACGTAAACGCCATTTTCTCAAATTACTCGAGCGCTGCAGAATTACCTGTCGTGACTGACTCCAGTGAATGGGTCTTGCTGTTCTTAACTACTTTTATAACGTGCATATGGGATTTTGAAGCGGATATTAACAGAGTACGTTGTTTAGCAAGCACCACTTATGTGCAGCTTAGCTTTCACGGAATGACGCTGTTAGCATTTTCTTAACGATGCGATGATGCCATAGCATTTTATTTTCTGTGTAACAACATTTAAGCATAATGTGGATATTTTGGGGAAAATTTTTGCGCTAAAATGAAAGGCAAACTGTGTACATAATTAAATAAAACTAAATAATTACTTGTGCCTGAAAGCTGGATCGGTATTTCTGAGCTTTTCCATAAAAGCCTAAAACACATCTAACAATTTTTATACGATTTCGTTTGTTTCCTAGTTCTTATTTGCAGCTTAGCATTTTCTCATTACTTCTTTTCCGGCGGTGGACAAGAGGGCAACTTCAGGACACGAATGCTATAAAAACATTCCACAATTATAAGAATACGTTATTAGATAACTAATGAAGTTCCATTTATAACGAAGTAGGTTTCAGTACTGAAAGTCTTAGGATGAATTTTGGTTTAATTAAAAGACATATCACTGTTATTTTTATTGATAAAGTTCTCATTTTCATATATTATATATAAGCTTATAATATTGCATATATGGATATATATAGTAAGTGATAACTTAAATGCTATACAAATTCTTTAATAGGCTAATTCACCCCATGTGGATCGAATTAACAACATAATATTTACTCATTATTTGACGACAAATCAGAATATTTTATCATTTATTTTTCAGGTGAATGTAGGACATTGTAAAGAAATTATATTATTTCCGGAATGAAATCATAGTGTATACTAAGTTTATTATTAAATTTGTAACTCACAGAAATAATGCTAGTAGAGAACAAGTAAGAAAGCTAGAATTGGTCTAAGACCAGTTCTTATGATACCCTAGATGAATGCCCGTATGTAATTTTGTATGACCACCTCTCTGTGCAAGAATAATTTTTGAAGTGGTTTTTCGAATATATTTCTAAAACGGTTCGTCGGACATTAAAACTGGTTATAACCAATTTCATAGGATTTCACATTGTGAAGACCTTTTCAGTACATTAAAACCGTCTAGGACTGATGGTTTTCACAGCCCGAGTACAAAATTTCAGCCCTATAAGTGTACGCGTTCTCTAGGTATCGTGCGGACGAACGGATAGATGGACAGAAGGATGGACGGACTTCTAATATTATGCATGGGTATCGAATTCATTTTGCTCTAACATCATTATTTACAGATGTTACAAAGGGAATGCCAAACTTAGTCTACCCTATAGATTTCATCTAGAGTTGGACACCAGTGCATAATATTAAGATTTATTTGGATTTTTGCATGTCCGTCCGTCCGTCCGTCTGTCTGTCCGTCCTCACGATAAATAAAGTAGTCGTTGACTTAGAAAGCTGAAATTTTGCACATGGGCTTTTAAATAAAAAAGTAAATTTATGTTCAAAAATGGGACGAATCGGGAAACTCTTTCGTAGGGTTATCATACAGAAATTTCGTTTTTCACTATCGGGCAACTCTCTCGTGGGGTTGCCATACAAAAATTTCGTTTTTGAGCAACAGTTGCTTATTGTTGCCATACATTTAGACAGAATACCTGTTAAGATTTCTGAACATGACCAGCCCTATTGCATAATATACAATTTTTATTTAGTCAAGTTTTAGTACATTTCTGATTAATAAAATTCTCTAGATAGTTTTCCATATTCTCTTGCAGACATTAGTTACGTGCTTATTCATCTTTAATTTGTCATCAATAATTACCGCTAAGTACTTTACCTCCTTAACAAATTGCAATGTTTTTCCCTCTATTTGTAATTTAAACTGATCGTGGCCGAAAGTCATATTCTTGGATTTGTTTAGGTTTAAAGCAAGCTTATGTTGAGCTAGCCAATTAGAAATGCATCCGAAACCACTACCTAGTTGCTAAAGGGAATAATTAGTTTGTATCTGAACAAGAGAACTGTATTATCAGCAAAAACTATAGCATGGTCTCCATTGCATTGATCTCTAATCTGCAAAGATCGGTAATATAATTTAAGAAAAAAGTATGTGACCAAGAACTGTTCGTTGGGGTATTTCACATTTAACTATTAACGGGTCACTTATATCATTTACTATTTTCACGGCTTGGACTCTATCACATAAGTAAAAATGGTAGCTCTGTATCCTTATACCTATTAATGATAGGTTATCCAGAAGCCATAATTCACGTACCAAAGGCCTTTTTTAGGTCTAAGTATATTACCTAAACTTTCTAGGTTTTGTTAATTGCAGAGTTAATGAATTCCGTAACATCGTATAGCACATCGATAGTGCCAGACTTATCAAGGTAAAACATGAAACTCGTTTTAGATGCATTTCTCCAATAAATTTGCTATGACTGTAGCTATTGGGATTAAATCTGTCATCGATTTTATACATAGGTATAATACCTTCTGTCTTAAGTTTCTGGAGGACAGCAGTACCTTGCCCGCGACACAAATTGAAAACCTAACATGAGGGGGGGGGGGGGGGTGGTTATGTAACATGCCAACATTTTTAAGATTTTAGGAGTATAATTATCTAAACAAGAAGGTTCACTTATTTTCAACCCCAATATTTGGATTGGAAGGAGAAATCAATAATTGCTTTACTTGCTATTGTTTGGTTGATGACACTTTCAACATCCCAACTCACGCCGTTTGGGAGACACTCGTGTTAAAATGTATGTTAAAAGCTGATGCTATATCTAAGAAATAATGTAGCAAGTGTTATACCATTTTAGAATCCTTATTAAATGTGTCAGCTTTTAAAGTTACTTGCCAAACTGGCGTAGTAGATTTTATTTTCATTACAGTCAGTTAAAGTTGGGTGAAATATTAATTTTCTATTCTTGGTTCGGCAAAATGTGACATTTTCTTCCAAGCTGGAACAGTTGGCTTAGAATTTAAAGCAACAGGTTACATAAGCACTATTCGGGATTACATAAGAAAAATAAAATTGAAAAAAAGTAACGATTTGTAGCAACAAGAGCTAAAAAACCATCACAAGGTGTACATTTTCTCGAAAACAAAAGAAATGTCTATAATTTGAAAAATACATGACTTAGATTTTTTTTATATTTTTCTGGTAGCTGTTATGATTTGGTCTATCACCCGATTCCGGCTTGACTTACGGGACTCACTGAATATGGTCCAAACAAGAAGGGTAACCAGGTGCATCTTCCGTTGCTTCTTTTAAAGATCTATTGAAGCCATACTTTATAATGCATCAAGGTTATCATTTGAAAATGTACTTGTGCTATTATCTAAAATAATTAAAAAATATATGTATGTCGCCAATTACACATTGTTACAAAAAAGATGAACTCGATACACTTCTGACGAGACATAGTATAGGTTGTAGGTATATTGGAACTAAAAGTAGAGGCATACTAGAATTTTGCTCATACACCTTCAAAATCGTGCGCGAAATAGGTATGAACGAACTGACTGGCCACTACGTGAACATTCCATTGGTGCGGTCCAAAGATGTCATCCGCCACTGCATTTGAAGATCGCCTACATGAAGCAGTTCGTGAAAAAATTGAGCTTCGTCAGCGAAGCATTTCGTCAACTCAGAACAAAGTTTCCTGGATTGAGAGAAGCTAAAATCAAAGAAGGTTCCCTACATTTTCATTTGTTGACAATAAGTACCTACTGCAATATGTCAATTCATTTTAGTTAATTTTCAGGAATATTCGTTGTGTCAGAAATTTGGAAAATTATGCGGAACAACAATTTGAAAGCAAACTGACTACTGCGGAAAGACGAGGAATAGTTTTATTTCATTGTGGAATAATTTTCTTGGCAACAAAAAAGTTTCGATTATGTAAACACACTTAAATTTACCATTTTATCCTACTCATAATGGTAACAATGATACTTGGTATTTCCGCCTTACATTCCAAACAAAATTGTCATTAAAACTACTGCATCACGCTTGGGCATGCGTCATGAAACTTAATTCTAAATTGGCGTTGCTGACAACAGCTTTTCAATTTCTTATTATATTTGTTGCAGTTGTTTTTGTAGTTGTCGTTTTGTTGAATTTTTTAATGTATTCACACTTTTTAGGATTAAATTCCAGTTCTTCTTCAACTCTCTCCGTAAATAAATATAGCTGCTTAATAAGCAAACACTCGATAACTCAGTCAAATTTCAACCGATTTTAGTTACCAAATGCTCATTACGCGCGAAATCGGATTTGCTATTAATAATTCGAATAGAAAAAATATTGTAGAGCAAAATAAGTCATCAAATTGTTGTCAAAGTTGAAAAAATGAGTAAAAATGGTAAATTTCAAAATTTTTGCGGCTTTAACTTTGTGAGCTTTGATCGCACCGAAATAAGGACAATACGGTTGTAAAGGTCTATCCGTCTTCTTTCATATATCATTAAAACACTTGACATCGTATAAAAAATGGCAGAGTTATAAATTATTATATACATGGACCTACCGAATAACAGTTTTTTTGTTCTAAAATAAGATTTTGAGGGTATATGATAAATTTCTAGTATGCCACTACTTTTAGTTCCACTAGACCTACAGCCTACACTATGTCTCATCAAATGTATATTTTCACTGTAACACAGTGTTATTAAATGATTTTTTAGTCAATAACAAGGAACAAAAAACGGCTAGTCATGAAAACATCCGTACCATCACATTTTTTATGAAAATTCAGTTTGTTAATCATTACGTATTCATCTAAAGAATAAGTTTCCTTGAGCTTGAGCCAAGTTTCCATCAACACAATTATATAAAAATTTATCCTCATATCCTGAAATAAACCATTGGTTTCTTCAAAACGTATCGGACCACTTATAATGTTCATGTGAAATATTTTTAATTCATTTAGATTGGCATTCTTTAAAAGAAAAATGGAAATCTACTTAATTGAGAAATATATCAGTGTTGTTGCTATTTTCTTTATCTAAAGAGCTCACAAAATCATCCATTGAATCAAATTATACAGAAAACTTGCGAAACTAAAGAATAATTTAGTCGCTATTGATCAAATCAGAAATATTTCTTACTTGGAACGATCTAAAGATATCTGTCCTCCTAACAAAAAACCGTCCTTGGTTTACCCAGATGTATTTGAATTTTTCTTCCTTTAACGCAATTTTTACTTACTTAAGCAAGGCCGTCGATTGACTCATCAGATGAACTCAAATGAAGATGCGATCATCTTCGAAAGATTTGCCTACCATTTCGGTGGGTGGGGGGGGGGGGGCGTAGGTGTCCCAAGTCCTAACGAGTCGGAAAAATAGGGCTATAAAGTCGCGTCCTGCACCCATCTGAGCACTTAAGGACTGCTATTGTAGATTGAAAGGTTTTATTTTATTTTATCGGACTTTGTAATAACATATAGACCACATTTTATACGTAATTTGTAAATTATGTTCAGAAAAATGACATTCTGGAGGGGGACCGGTCCCGTTCCTCCACCCTCTCGGTGCGCCCTGTTTCGGCTCTTCCAGCTTTTCTATATTCGCGTATCCAATCATCTCTAGTGACCGTATGAGTGAGCTTTGCAACTATTATCCTAGCCGATGATGGTGTTGTTTGGCTGTGCTGACAATAACAGTGACTTAGATCATTTTCGTTTAAATCAACTGACTTTTGCTATTACTTCTATGATATTCACCGGATTTTCATTTTGATGTTGTTTTGAAACCGCTTATTTAAATGCTTTCCCTTCAGCAAATTATTTTGAGTTTTAAATTTTGTTTTTTAAAATGGAATTTTCTCCTTTTAGAAGGTGCACTTCTTTCTCGAATTTGACTGACATGAACTGAATAGCAGTTTCAATAAACTTTATCAGTTTTACACATGTGCCCTTGATTATGAAAATAGTCTAAATCAAGAATTAAAAAAAAAAAAAAATTGATCTGTTATTTCCCATTGCACTCTTTTACACTATCGTTACATAAAACAATCTTTTGAATTTAGAAAACTTGAAACCGTTAGATAGCTTAAGTTAAGTTCAATTTAATTTTGACAGTGGACTTAATCAGTTGCACTGGGAGGAATTTGAAATTTGTGTCAAATATATTAATTATTTTATTAACTTGTCATCAGATAACGGTTCAGGTAAATACATTTTACTTGAAAGTGAAAAAGTTATATGCATTGTAACGCGTCTATGTGAATAAGTTCGTTTTTCTGCTGTGAATTGCAGATATGTATTGTACAATCTAAGTACATTTTAAGTTTTCCTGCATACAAAAGCCACTATACCAGAGCTCGTCATTCTGCCACTCCAAAATACTAAAGTCCTTATCTAGACATTACAAAAATGTATGATATTTATATTGAGAAATGTGGGAAAAATAACGAAGAATACTTTAATGAGGGAACATACAGGAAAGTTTTTAATAGAGAATTGAATTAAGTTTTCATTCTTCAAACTTAAAGTTGTAATGAAGTAAAGAAAATGGATTATAAACGAAATTAGCATGTATACACTTAGAAAACGCCAAACGAGCGAGAAAATATTTGA
Organism: Dioctria linearis; assembly: GCA_963930735.1. Classification (NCBI taxonomy): domain Eukaryota; kingdom Metazoa; phylum Arthropoda; class Insecta; order Diptera; family Asilidae; genus Dioctria; species Dioctria linearis. Next base: position 202,019,461 of record OZ005741.1, on the reverse strand, counting down.
AAGATGACCAGGAAAAAGCAAAATGGAATCCTAACAAATATTATGGATTCTCATTTGATTTAAAAAAGGTACTTCCCCAAGCTTCCTGCTTCAGTAGCTTATTTTAAGCGGAATTTGTATGTGTACAGCATTAGCTTTCATAATGGAATGAGACAATAGCAAAACTTATTAACAATGCTATAGTGCAGAGCCATGTAATAGCTTATAGTGATGTCTGCAGGACAAGACCGTAATATCAAAATAGCATTGACATGGATGAAAATTATTCAATCTGATGATATTAATATTGAAGTAATTGATCATAAATTTTAGTGTCTCGCTATTCGTATCTGCCGAATGATCGTGATTTTGGTGCGATAGTAACAAGAATAAAAAAAGTCAGTTACTTATACATATACAGCATTATTACCAACTAATGGCACTACGTAGTAGAAAGAATCCATAACTGAAATGGATGAATTTTTTACAAAATGCTCCATATGAAATGTTTTCCAAAATTTCATTAAATGACAATGAAGATTTCAATGTTTTTGGAGTTTACATCCAAAAGGGGAAGTCCAAAAATATACGGAAATATTCCTTTACTTCCATTCGATAAAACTAATAGAGCAGTCACAAGGGAAAATATGTAAATATTATGGGAATATTTTAAGTCACTGCAAAATGTAAATCGCATTCCCGAAGAATACTTAGACCACTTTCATAATTAAGGGCAAACATATCGCATCTCCATCCACTGACGTAACTAACGCCTCCTGGGGAAGGGGCAGTGGGTTCAGATTGGAGAGGCCCACAAAAGCCTACAAAATTAATATTTTCATATGAAGTGATGAAACTTGAAACCACATCAAATAACAACGCTGGATTAACCCGAGTCCGAGGTACATTTCTGAAGCTCTCAGAGGGACAAAAGGTGGTTTTCAAATTCCCCCCTGCGCAGTGCCCTGCATGGTGCTGAGACAATATGGTCACTGTGGGCTATAAGGGAATTGTAAGGAATATATGGTGTGGATATGTGACAAATAGTTTTCTCCAGGATTTTTAGGATTAAATTAATAAAACACTGATTTCCTCCTTTTACTATTTTTTTGTATTAAACTTAACTTTAAGAATTTTTGATTTCGATACATAATATTTATATACCTAAGTCACTCTGTTAAATAGATTCTTATCAATACAATACTTACAAAGACTGTTGTAAAAAAATTATTTTTTTCTTGTGTATTCTAATTTGAATAAACTTGTATATATTTTATTTTTTATTGGATTGGTTTCGCAGTAAGATATTGCTGAAACAGCTCAGGCAAAGTCCAACATCACATTTAAGCAATCGATTCGTCCAACCGATTTGCACAATTCGCCCGCACAGCGACGTCTTTTATGGCATTGGGTAGAATAATGGTGTATTCCATCGAATCAGATAATTCCAGCTGATGATTAAAGCGACTTTCGCTTTCGTGTGGGGCCGGGATTCTTTGGACTTTCTCCTTAATGTTTTCAATAGTAAACAGCAACTTGTCGACGAAACTCTAGCTGAGGCATTTCAGGATGAGCCGTGCGGTGAAGAAGACATGCATTCTGAATGCACGCACCAATCAACCAGGTATAAAATGAACTACACCATTTTTCCCTCGGATCGCAATATGATACAGGCTGATGTTTAGGTTCAACCGAACCACCCCGCATATGAACTTGTTATATTCGGCCATTACGTAAGGGCGTATCACTTGAATTCGTTTAGATTACTCTCGCCAGGGCTTGCCTCTAATAAATTGTTTGCAACCATGGCGCCTGAAATACGCTATTATACTCTCATCATACGAAAGGTTTTGCTCCGGGTGGAAATGTTTGATAATATTAACATTTAGGTGATGTAATTGGTCGCAACTTTCACATTTTGTCTCCATTCCTTGGATCCTCGAAGTGAAGATATTTATGAATCTCTAAAAAGCGATTGCTCCGCATAGCTTTCGCGATACAATCATCCCGGATATCGTCATCAGTGCTCCAATATGAACGCATACTGGCAAGAGTGTTATAGCCACTTATTATCAGTATGCGGATAAAACAGCGGATCTCCTGAGCAGTTATGTTTGGGTTTAGCTTGCAACTCAGACTCCTCGCAAATGTGCCGCACCAGGCATTAACAATTTTTTTTTTTTCAAATTTTTCATTTGGATGAAGATCTTTGCAATCTTCATAGTTCGGGAGTAGTGGAAAAATTGTGATCATGGCTGCAGCTATATCCTTCTTTCATTTGAAAACGGTGTACTTAGAGGCTTTTGGGATTGGGTGTCATAGGCTTTTAGAAGCTACGCATACGCAGTTAGACAGTAGTGATGATACAATAACAAAAAACTCGAGAATTCTTCTACTTATGCTTTGTGTTTAAACGGAGAAAAAAGGTGCGCCTGAAACTGAAACACTATAAATTATCTTCTGGGAAATATTTGGCTGATATCGTTAAGCTATGCGTACACGCTGCTAGCATACATCAGAGTTCATAGATGAGAGAAGAATACTATTTTAAACTTTAGAATATTTGATATGTAAGTAAGCAATGAATGAAAATTAAAAAATGTATAAGATCAAATTTTTCACGTTGAAAAGTTTCGAAATTCCCTCAAGCTCCCAACACTGTTGTGATCAATGGACTCGGGCTCTTACTTTAATTAATCGGATATTCCCGGCTAGTTATGTGGGAGGGAAGCTTTGCCTTTTTCGCTTTGGCTTGCTTAAGCGTTTCTGATGAATGTAGAGCACGAAGTAAATAAAAAAAAATAAGTTAAGCAATCCAGATCTTGGTAACATTGCTCGTAGGATCTACGAAACCATTTTATTTTTTTTGCATAACTCTGGCTTGAAGTGAGTGGAGCGAAGACACTGTTGGAAGATCGTGGGAATTCTCCCATATTGTGGGAATTTCTGGCCGGAAAAAAAATTAAAACGGGAGAAGGGAATAATTTCGTCTTCCCGTACAAAATTACTGGACACATCATACATCCGAATTTCAGAAAATATTTCCTTACATTTGACACCAAAAATTAAATTTTCCTACGGAAATATGTTAATTTGCGGGGAGGGCCATACATCTTTAGTTACGCCACTGTCTCCACCTTTCTCGTGTCTGACCGAGATTACGTAGGCTTAAACATTTCCGGATTACAACAGCCAGAATCATAGTAGACTCATATTAAAACGTCCTTAGGATTAATAAACGGTTCATTACAAGTAAAACACTTACTAGCCATTTTTATACAAATGAATTTAGGATCTCTTATCTGCATGACTGTTACAATTGAATACCAGTAATTTCAACAAATTTTGATATTAACTCTGCTTTTAATTATAATATTAAATTAAAGATTACTATCATATATGATCCATATATGTAATGTCGAAACAATTAAGTCTTAAATCGATTTTTATGCAAATTATTGTGAAATAAGTAAGCTGGAATGTATGCATGTACATATGTATCAAATAGCCGAACAAGCCAGCTGGACACATATTGTACTACGTTCATAAACTAAACTACAGCGATTGGAATCTCGTAAACATGATCCGCATGTCGCATATCCAACATCTCAATTTCACTCTCACCAGGGAGCAGTAGCGTCGGCTCAAAAGCACAGCAGTATCACGGTCCCAGGACAAAAAAAAACACAAACTGCCCAAGAACAGATGGAAGTATCAAGCAATAAATCTCTTCTTAAAGCGAAATTAACATTAGCCACCCCGCCAGGCCAAGTACGCTACAGTAATGAAAAATGTCTATGGAATATCACACAATTTCCTGCAACGTATGTAGGTATTACGTCGGACATCGGCTCGGTATCCATCGACCCCTTTTACATTGCTAATCACATCGTAGTGCACGGAAAAAGCTCTGAAGAAATTAATTAACCAAAAAACAAGGAGTGTGAGTGGCAGTTTAGAGTATAGTCAGATACGCGTAACTATATATGTAGGTGAATATTTATGTATGGGCTCCTTGTAATATGCCCAAACAGGATCTAGCGATGACCATATCAGTAAGCGGCTCCCTTACCATCCAATCCACAGTGTCAGACAATAAAATGCCCAGACCCGAAAGATAAATTAACTTCGAGTAACTGGCAACTGCATTAACTCGTTCCTCCTCTACTGCAACTCCGCAAGTAGTCAGTGGTGCATTTAAGGCTGTCTGCCTACTTCTTTCCTTCTTAATATTATGGCGATTTGTTTTGCCAGCCTTTATAGCCGATGATGTCTTGGCCCTTGCAGATCCAGCTTTCTTGGGCTTGGTACAACGAGATAATTAGATTCCATATTGGATTATAACTGACATTAATATATTTGTTTGACGTTAATGATCTTCTGGTATTTACCTCGATTTGGAGCCGCGCACACTACCGCTGTCCATTTCAAAAAGCATTCTAGAATTTAGATTCTATGCATGGTGCGTACGACCAAAGGAAGTTCCAAATGAAAGTAAAAAGATGAAAGGAATTTCATTCGCCATGTTAATCCATAAGTTACTAGTAATTTTCCTTATAATAATTGAATGCATGAATTGGACCAGTAACGTGGTTTGTATTCAAAATTGCATAAAATAGAAAAATTGCGCATCTCAGTTGTCGTGAAAACTGTATAATATGTGAAATAGAAAAAATAAGAGAATTTAAAATTGTGAATATGTTTACAGTATTATTTTAAATTTTGCAAGTTCATTCATTAGGAATGCATCTTTGGATTAGTGATCAAAAATTCAATTATTTTGGGAGTACAATGGCGTTATGAAGTTATTTCCGAATGTACGGAGGATCTTGCAAATGTAGTGTCTGTTCGTATCGTTTTGATAATTGCGCTCAAAATCAGGGATGTAAACGACTCACATTTGATTCAACTCATCGCTCAACTCAAGCAGTGAGTCCGCTCAATCACTGAGTCCGCTCAACAGTTGAGCGGTGGTTCATCGCTCGAAATTTGAGCGGACTCACTGGTTGAGCGGACTCAATCGTGAGCGGACTCAGTCTTGAGCGGACTCATTGCTTGAATGGACTTGAGCGGACTCACTGACTGAGCGGACTCATCATTTGAGTTGAGCGGACTCAAATCATATTTTAAATAAGGAAGGAAGGAGGAAGAAGAAAAGCTAAATTAATAAAATATAATATAATGAATGACTTTTTTATAAGCTTTTCTTATTTTATTGAAATTTCAGTTTCAATTTTAATTAAATCAGATTCTCTTTATGTTATTTAAAAAATGATTTGAGTCCGCTCGACTCCAATGATGAGTCCGATCAGGCAGTGAGTCCGCTCAAGACTTGAGTCCGCTCAAGTTCATTAAAGCAATGAGTCCGCTCTAGACTGAGTCCGCTCACGATTGAGTCCGCTCAACCAGTGAGTCCGCTCAAATTTCGAGCGATGAACCACCGCTCAACTGTTGAGCGGACTCAATGATTGAGCGGACTCAAATCCTGAGTTGAGCGATGAGTTGATATGATAAATGAGTCCGCTCATTTACAACCTTGCTCAAAATGTTTCATTTATTTAACAAAACTCTTCATAATTCTGCAGTCGACTTTTTGTTTCTTTTCTAAAATGTTCCAACCTAACCCTTCTTTTTGGCTGTCGAACTTTTTAGGAGGACAACGTAGACGACACGGATTATTTCGTTGGAAATCTTATTCCAATTGAGACGAAAGGAAGTTCTATTGTGTGAGGAATTTAGTTCTTTCAGAAATAAAAGTAATAGTATAAAAAAAATCCAAATAAATTGAGGTTTTATGGATTCCGTAGTTCAGTTGGTAAGCTAAAGCTCCATCCTAGAGGTCGTGGGTGCGAATCCCAGCAAGACACGATCCTGCGATTTTACCTAATATCTAGTTATTTTTCGACCGTTATAGCTTTATACCTATAGTTACTCTGACTTAGTAGGTTAGCACTACTGGCCGCCTGGTCTTCTGCGCTTGGGATCTTACGTCCCTACCACAAAAAAACAAAACTTACAATAGAAAATCTATGAGAATACTGAGCTCTAGAATTAACAATAAAGATGTTCGACATTCTACTACTACAATTACTCACATTTTCAATACGGCTATTACAAGATGATGTTTCCCAACGCCATTGAAATTAGCGAAGATCATGCTATATAAAAACAATCCTCAGGCATATCTCACGTCTGATTATAGACCTATTAGTATCTTGCCCGTTTTATCGAAAGTCCTTGAAAGGCTTCTTTTTGACCTGCTTATAGGTTATATTGAGATGTATGGACTCTTATGCCAAATCTTAAATACACGGCAAAGCGACGTAGTTAAAATGATATCGTTTGCTGAAGAACGCATATAAATACGCGAATTATATTTTTTGTTTGTCTGGGTGAGGAGTACTATCACCTCTTGCTCTATTGACCTCCTAGTGGAAAACACCCTATATAGTAAACTAGTAAATTATTTGGGACAAGTCGAATAATATAAAATATTTCTTTCCAAACCGAAACTACGAGTTCCAGTTTACAGCTGTTTTGTTCTAAATTCCCCTACGTGGTTCTAAATTATGCTGAATGCACCTGAGGAATTACTAGTTCGTTTTTGCTGATTAACTGCTGTATATACGCCCGTGCTCATGTCGTCAAATGAATGAAAGGGACGAGGCTTTTTGGAAGGCATGAATTTTCAAATGCAAGAGTAGGAAGCAAACACAAAAATCCATATAGGTTTGACGACTCGGTTTTACCATGCATTGTTGATTAGGCATTAAGCTCTGCCCAATCTAGATTTCGCGCTAGGCACAGTATAGTCGCAGCCTTGCTAAATTTAGTTAAAGATATTAGGAATAACACAGAGAATAATCTGACAACAATTCTATATCTGCTTGATTTCAGTAAAGCTTTTGATTCGATAAATTTTAATATACATATAGTGCACTAAACTCAAACCTGAATTCAAGCTATCAAGCTGTTCATGAAAATTTATGCCAATTCTTATCCATCGGGCAGGCAACAGGCTATTGTAAACGGAATGAAATGTTCTCAGCATAAAAAATTATACTTAGGGGTATACAGGGGTACTTTATAAGTCCTCTACTGCTTTGTCTCTACATAACTGACCTGGTGAAAGCTCCTAGGCATTGTTGGCTTAACCCATAAGTAGGCGCACTACCAAAATCACACAAATGGGCGCATTGACCCCAATTCATTTCCTAGAAATTTAAGTAAACCACAAAATATTCAAAAACAAAAACAATGCAGTTCTATAACTAAATCTTTTTGCTTTAACAAAATTTGAAAACAAATAATTTCTTTTTAAATTAACAGAAAAAAAAATAACAATTATTTTATATTACATTCTGAGGAACTTCTTGCCAATCTTTATAGAAACGTAAAAATATAAGAACCCCAATTCGGAGTAGAGTAGAAAAGCTACACTATTCACTCAAATCTAGAATCTCAACATACGTTTTATTTATTTTCGCTAGAACTCGTCCGAAAATATTATAAAATGTCGAAATTTCGAAAGATATACCTAACAAAACTTACCTCACAAAAAAAAAATTACGTAAGTGGGCTCATGGGGTCACACTTTGCTATATTACAACAGCATGCGGACGTTGCAGTGGCTTTAGTACGAAAATTTTCAAAATAGTGTTCTAAGATGAAAAGCTACTGGAAGACGCAAGGTCAAGAGAGAATGCGTTCCACATTTTTTTCGCGGCTAAAATTGCTCTGACCCCATGCGCCTACTTAAGGGTTAAACTTCATGGTGATTATTTCCAGTTATGGCTATCTACAAGGTTAGTTGATCTGCATCTCAATGTAACCAAAGCTAATATGGATGGACTTGGAGGTTATTTCTAGCTGCGGAAAATTGAAATCCTGCTAAGTCGCAATCTATTGTTATCTTTAAAGATCACATCACTACGTTTCATCTATCTTGTATGTCTCTTAATGATGTGCATATTCCGTTCGCTGACTTTGTTCGACATCTCGGGGTGCATTTTGGCACAACCCTTAATTGAGAGAACCACACCAAAGGTTGGAAAAATGTGTGGTTTATGGTTTAAAGCGCTTATGGGGACATGCAAACTTCACTCCTAGAAACACAAAAATTCGTCTTGTGAATGCTCTGTTAGAACCAAATATAACTTATGGCTGTAGTATATGCCGTATTAGAATATATGTTGAATATAACTTATGTGCCAGATACATCTATTGGCTTCGCCGACGTGAACATATTTCTGAATACTACAAAGGTATACTGGATTGCTCTCTTGATAATTTTATTCGGTTTGGAATTGCCTATATGATGTTTACGATAGTAAATTCTATATGCCCTACTTATTTGCGTGATAATATTATCTTTCTCAAATCAGCTCGTACCAGATTGCTACTTGTACCGAGGCATAAATTGCATTTAAGCACTTGTTTTCGTCTACCATGTTTACGTACCATCCCATTTGAAATTAGAGCAACCCGCTGTCCTGTTCAAGAGATAGTCATTTAATCACTTTTCTAAGATGTAAGCCTAACTCATTTTTGTTCACTATTGAATATCATTACTTAGTTTTTCTAAATGTGAATATAACATAGATTAACGTACAATAAAATTTTTGTGAGACTCATAATTTACTATAAGTACTGAATTTATGAGTAGGCGCAAATTAATGAGGTTGATCTCACTTGTGCTCTTTTAATACAGAATTATTTATTTATTGACTAGTGTGGTGATCTGGACATTTTAAGGTCATGTTAAGTATTGAATTTTGTTTTGATAAATTGCATATTTTTATTATAATAAAAAAAGAGTTACAATCTTTCCGATTAATAATGAGAGACAATATGTGCCAAATCACTATCTTGGCTCCTTGCGCAATTTCGCACGATTGCGTCACTAATTGTTTGAACACTTGTGTGCCATGTAGCGCCATCTTGTTGAAAATAAAGTTCATGCTCTATCAAAGTATCATCTCACCATAATAGCACAAGCAATACAGTGTAATGGTCACACCAGCTTCATTTGAGAAAAAATACAGTCCATTGACACTTTTAGCCAAAAGCCATTCTAAACTACTACCACTTGCTGTTGATGAAGATTTGTTTTGGTCTTTCAGAGCCTCATATGCGACAGTTTTACTTATTTACGTAGCCAGAGAGATAAAAATGATCCTCGTTACTCTAAACGATTTTCTTTAAAATACTAGTCAACTTCTTTCATATTCAACACTCAATCATCAATGAGCACACGTCAGGGTGGCTGTTAATACACCAGTTGCTGCGAAGGTCTTCGAATTGACATACGCGAGTCTTTTGTAACACTTTCAGCTACAGCAACAGTATTGATCTGGCTGGGAGAGCACGGGATGAGTTTTCTATATGCGCTACTTGATTGCAACGAGGTTCAATGCATTATGTGCTTTATGAACTGCATCCGTGTAATTTTCAACAATTTTGTAGTAATTTTTTACCATTTCACTGCATTGTGCAAACGTGAGTGGTTCAATTTTCGGTAAACATAAAGATTTAATTACAGATTACAGAAATGTCAAAGAATGACCTCTTATTGAAACACCTGATATTTGGGGTTAAAAATTTGTTACAAACTTTTTTTCATTATAGCTATTTAATATTGATATGGCCAAAAACTAAGTTAGAAAAAAAAAGTGTAGGAGCAAAACAATTGGAATCACATTTATAAGAAAATTATTAATTTTGGAGTTATCATTAGTTGCCCGAGTCACAGAAATCATACATAATTAAATTGTGCCAAGAGAGTTGTGAATAGTTAAGAGCGAAATAAACAGCAAGTAAAATTTTTCAACATAAATATAAAGAAAGGTGTAAGATTGTTGCTTGGATTGATAGTGTGGGGGGGGGGGGGGGGGATAAATGCTCCTACTTCGAGGAAAATTGTACTTCCATATATGTGGCACCACATCTATAATAGGTAATCAAGTAACAAACAACACCGATAGAGTTTTGTTTTATTTCTGGAACTAAAATCAGAATTTTTACTCGCACGAATATGTGACTGGAGCTTAAGTTCAAATTGTGGATCAAGTTACAAGTGAGTTAATAAGAAATTTCGCGAAGTATTTGGTGCGTACTCAAAGTAATCAAACAGATTATCTCTGATGAGATATATTTTGCTGACATACCGATTTGCAAATAATTATTGTGCTCCAGCAGTTCTAGTCGCCTACTGTGCAGATAGCTAAGAAGCCTTGGTACAATTCTATAAAAATATTATATACATATATTATATATTACTTTATAATTTTCGATACATATGACTTATGAAAACAGTCGTGAAACCCAGAGGAGCTTATTCCGTAAATGAGCCAAAGTAAAAATTTATTGAAAAAAAAAACTCAAGGATTGCATTGATATCCTACAGATGATTTTTCACATTTAGACCAATGGTAAATAGCTAAAATTGACTCTAATAAGGATGATGATAATTTAAAATTAAAATTTGGAAAATTAAGTAAAATATTTCAATGAATTGTACTCAATAAGAGTTTACCACAGAATAAAAGATACGTACTTATTATGCGCAGTGAATTTTTAGGGCACCTATTGAATGAAAATAAGGTCAGCCTCAATATAAAGAAAATAGATTGTCAGGCTTGGATAGCGAGTACACCCCTTATGGTTAAGATGAATCTTGTTAGACAATATTATGGCAAACCGTAGTTGGTAGTCTGGAAACGTCAGGACTCAGAAGTGTTTAAGACAGTGAATTTACACCTGAAATCAACAAGAAAATTTATTGCCTGAATCAAATATATCAAAACGATAGTATCTTCAATCTTCCACGAAACAGTAGAATGAATACTACTTTATTGTCATATGAGCATCCAATCATAATACCAAAGGTATATATTGGATAGCAAAGCGAACGATACATTCGATGTCGTCTCCATATAGATTAACTCATTAATGTAATTTTTTGGAACTTCTGAACCGATTTATTCTTCGATGTTTTTCATCAAATATCTCCGGTAGTATAGTTGTTGAATTCAAAATCATGTTCCTGTAGGCATGACCAGAATTGTTAATGTTGTGTTATTATCTATTTACCAAAACTACAAGAATTTGTTAAAAGAAGCCATTACGAGGAGTCAAATCAAAGAAATGATGAAAAAAGCAAGACCTTGGACCTAAATGTTAAAATATATCCGATAATAGTCTCGGATTTCTCATAGAATCGCAGAACATTTTTGGGAAATTGTCGTGTTGTTCTAGCCCAGTTTCCCGGTTCTTTCCTGATTGGGCTGACCTCCATACCGATGGGACTGTCTCTGCCTTTCAACAACAAAATTCTTGGGTCTCCATCTTTCCGCGATGTTTCTTTGGAATATTCTGGCTCTTGTTTCCATGCACCTGTGGTCATAGCATCAAGCCTTTTTGACTGTTTTTCGAAATAAAGAGCTTCTTCTCGAACTTTTTTCAATATTACAAACTACCTTACAGTAAAGAATACCCGGGTGTCCTGACTGCCCGCACGAGCTTTAAAGGTTGTTACTGTGTCGACTTCCAGTTCTGCTAGCAAACCTCCATCCATCTTTGGGTATTTATCTGAAACCGCCGACTTTATCTGGTCCACCTGTTCCACTTACAACATTTCGGTGCGTACTTCACTGAAAGATTTCCGTGGCAAGTATGCCGTTTTAATCACGTGTTGCAAAGATGCAAAGTCCTCCCAATGTATGTGTATTGGAGTAGCTCAACAGCTTTGCTCCTAGTGTATAAAAAAAACTTAATTTGCACAAAATCAATTAATCAATCACTTCGGCTGAAAAATTACACTTAAAACACTTTAACCTGAAAAGTAAAAGGGTTAAGTCAAATAGATATTAATCTATTGCAATCTCTAAATCACAATTAATTTATAATTAAACAAATTACAATCTTCTCAAAAGAAATTTAAAAAATTCAATAACACCACGACAAGAAATTCTCAAATTTCTTACCTAAGCTTTACCGGCTGCGCCAATTTAAAACATTTGATAACTGTGGGTTGTCGTTTTAAATTATTTTCTCTAAAACGCTGAAATACCTCCCTTAGCTTTCTATTATGCTCGTCCAGATCTTCTACGAGCTTTTCTAGTTGTTTCTGACACTCTTCTCGGTGAGCCTCCGGCAGACGATATTGTTTCTTGTGAATGGGTCCTGTATTTGACAGTAATGGTAGTTTAAAAGTCCTAGTTGGAGTATAAGTTAACTTGTCACCTGGCAAGTAGAATATGTCATTATACTCACTGCTAATTTCAGACACCACTTCTCTTTCTTCGCAATTTAAATCTTCCAATAGTACTAGTATTTGTCTCAGTAATTCGAGTCTTTGCTGAGAACTACCTACCGCCTTTATCTTATCTCTCAGCGGCTGCACTAAATACCTATCCAACCTCTCAAGCGTGGGTTGACAGGTCGTTATCTCAACTGGCTCGGCTCTAGCGTTGACAATACCTACAAACGCCTGTTCATTTTCTGTCCTGATTATGGCATTACCACATTACACATATGGGACAATCTCTTCCGCCACGCGCACCAGCTCGTCTTCCCTCTCGACACAGATTCTTACCAATTGCTCCGTTCTTGGTTCCACGTGTACTATAGACTCCCTGCAATTTTTCGAGTTGATGAGGGTTTGGTTATATTGCCCTGTTTAGGAGTTGAAGCTTTTTCGCATATTTGAGCCTCCGCAAAGGCTGCAGTTTCGGGAATGTCTTTTTTCGATTTCCGTGCGAAGATAATCTGACCCATTCCCTTTAAGAACTGCCTCCTGAATATGTTTTTTGCCCCCACATTCCTTCTGGCAACCTTACCAAAATCTCGTCTGTATAGAGATGACTTTCTTGCTTCACCTCTGTGCAAAGAGCTGACGCCAAAGTATATCCTCTTTCCGGGCTTCCACGTAATTTATCCTCTGTACACTGTTGAGTGTTGCCTCTTTTTTGACTCTAAGCTCGTCACTGATGTAGCTAGCATTGCTAAAATACTTGGTTATACTCTCAAAAGGAGATTCATCGTGTATTATTATAGTATATCGCCTTGTTGTGAATTGCAACAGTTATATCTTAATTGCAGAATATAATGCTGTTTTTTAGTATTTTCAATTCATAGAAAATGTTTAAGACTCCATTTTATTTAATTTACTGGGAATCCTACCTAAACCACGAGCGAGAAGATTTCAAGTCAGTCTATATCATTAGTAATTTTTTTCACTTTATTTATACTTCTGTCGGTGAAATCCTGTTGTATTCGCCAATTTAGTCGAGGATAGGAATCTACTGTTCAGAAGGTCAGGAGCTGCCCAGTTTTTAATAGTGGTCACCCCAATTTATTTATTTCTTGTCTAACATAAGTGTCAATTCTTCTGTAGACTTTTTGTTTTTGCTACAATCCAATAGCTTTTACACGGATAAAATGCTTCTTTCGTAATCCTCTACTTTGGGGTCAGTGAATATGCCAGAGTAAGAGCTTAGGGCTTATGAAGCCCCATTTAAAAATTGTCATAAAGTTTGTTCATTATTTCTTTTATTACATTTTTGACTGAACTTTTCATTTATTAAATTTTAATTAAATGTTTCTATGTTTTTTTAATTGTTATAATGCTTACAATTTAAATAGCTATAGCAGAGAAATCTAAAAAATTCCAATTAGGTATATACTCCAGATATTATTAAAGCTGCCGTTGAATTTTGGACTCAAAGGTATTTGAAATGACATAACTAGGCTATTTTTATTCAACGTATATGTAATATCCTAATGATAAAGTAATGAACTTTAATATTTTTCGAAAACATTCTTATGTGGACAGCTCGGCATATATCTTGTCGAAGTCTAAATATTTCATATACCATATATGTAATACTACGCTACCTTTGCTAACATTGCTGAATATATGAGAGAATTGTACCCATCATCTGAAGCCATCTTTAAGTTATCAAGTTAAATTCATGTTGTGATGCAACTAAAAAAACATTACCCTTGCTAAATTGAAATCGTAAAGCAAAAGTTTTTAAAAAATCGCGCGTCCTTGGTTGTTATACAATCCCCAAAGAGAGAATGAAACACCACTTGAATAGAATCGAATTAAGCTAAAGAAATTTCTATTTTATCTACTTGAAGAATAATTAATGATTCGCTCTTATCTCCCCTTAAAATAGAAAAATAAAAAAAAGCGGCAGATCCGAAACAACATGAAATCTAAGAGAAGCCGGATCAGATCCCAGTCTTAGGGCTGGGTTATTCTTGGCAAAATAAGAACGGTAGGAATTATTACTGTTAAGGTTGCAAAAGAAGCAGCAAGGACAAGGGGACATGGGCGGGAAGGAAAGGCGACACGGGAACGCTTTAAATTAAAACGAGTCGCCTTGCACTTTAATTTCACATTCCCTTCAGGCAAAGTCATTTATCATTTTGACTCAGTTATCTAAAATAAGATCGCATCGAGGGAGTTTTTTGTTCATTTTCCTTGGAACCACCCTCTGCTCTTATCTACTTCACACCGTTCACTCCTTTTGTCTTTTCAGTTCGGTTTCGTTTGATTCGCATGGAGTTTGTCACATCATAGTCATACATTTACTTCATACTATTGAGTAACTATTTCAGATTTAGGGGTTGCAAGAGGAATGAGTTGATGACGCCAAAGTTAATGAAGTCAATGTCCGAAAATATGTTGACTCTGAACTGGTGTCCTTCGTATATTTTTCTAGAGACACATTTATGTTCATCGTACGTGTCTTTTCTAAAGGAATGTCCGGCGGGACAAAGGAAATTGCTAACTCCTTGATAATTAAAAAAAATTCTCCCTAGGAGCTTATGGCTTCTGTTTAGAATTTCCAGCTCGTAGGTAATTAAATGGCTTGGAGAAACTGAAATTTGCCTTTCTTGAGATAATGTCTTCCGTTGCCATTAGCTTAATTGATTTTAAAGAAAATTAAAGCACCAAAGGAGGCTTCTACTTTAGATAGTTTATTTTCACCAACAGAAGATACCTTGGAATTCAGTTTTGGCCCTTGGCTTTTAGAGCTATACAGAAAATGTTTTATGAAAGCTCTCTAACTTCGGGACCATAGACTCAGCTCATGCTCAGCCAATTACATTTAAAATACACACTTCTTGAAGCGTTTGGAAATTCTACTTAAGTTTAAAATAAATTCTCCTAAAATATTATAACGGGTTGAGCTCGCCGTTATCTTTACTGAAGGTATCATACCATCTGTTTTCAAAGGTTTACTTTTAAGGTTTCATATTGAAATTTATAACTAAATGGCGTTAAAGTAATTTGCAGAATTAAACAAAAAGGATAAGGGTAAAATACAGCTGTTAAAATATCTGGAAAATTTTTACACTCTCATAATGGAGCTTGCTGCTGGATGAACGATATTCCATCCACTTCCATTCCATGTTTTGAAGCTTTCAGAAATTAAAAAAAAATGATATATTAGAGCAGAGATAGCGGTATACATACTTAATATGTTGCTGAATTTTTCAAAGCCAACATAATTTTAAAGTCCATTAATGAATAATGAAATATTCCCATGCTGTTTGTTGTTAGTTGCGCGTAGAAACCTATATATGGGACTGGATTAACTCAATGTTGATGCAGATATCCATTAAACTGACCTTTCGTTAAAAACGTAATCCATAAGGAGGCATTCTATCACCGGTGCTCTCTTTAATGGCTGTCACGGTATTTAAGTTGACCGTCATTAAGGAATAACTAAAACCATTGGCTTTGCTGGTTAACCATTAAATGTCTTATTTATTCCTATATATACGGAAGTATATTGCCAAGGTCCGCAACTGGTAGCCTTATATTGGAAGATCTAGCCTAATATTTAGGTATTTTTTCCGACTCCAAACACAATTAGCGCACTAAGATTGAAAAGTATATTATAAAATCATTCGTAGCGCTTTACCCCAGTAAGGAAGCATATGGGCAGACGTTCGGTTTTTATCACCAGATTATACATATACCGGATCCGTCATAGAAGGGCATATTTGTACTTATAGCATTACACCTTAAAAACTAATTAAAATTCAAAACTACCTTTCTGGGTATCACCAGAACTGTTTTTCAACGCAAACTATGGTATTTCAGATAACGGTTCAGTTTCTACTTCTGAGCATCAAATGCAAGGGTGTAGATGCAAGAAGGGGCTTGAAACTGAAAGAGGCAACTCGTTGGGATCCTTCCCATTATAGATATGGCAGAGTACAGACGGTCTTCTCCAGATATCAGTATGTGACTACCAAATATCTTGATCCAATGGAAAATTTTGCTAACCGGTTCTCTACCAAAATTCTAAGTAAAGAGGAAAAGAGCGATCGCATCGAGTTGATTTTCTTCGATAACGGACAGGGGCCGGGTGCTGAAATACGAAATGTTGTGTAGTTGGGGTGATAAGTTAAATAGATAGAGCTATTTTGACATTTAACTCCTTAAGAAATTTCGGTAACCGGTACGTTTCTATGAAGCATGCATCTCTGATATCGAAGTAATCCCGTATATAGCACTTTTCTTACCAGGGCTCAATAGAGAATTGCGAATGGAGAGTTAGTTAGTTTTAATTGGAGAAAGCGAAAATTTTCATCTCCCAAATCTCCAGGTATACGGAATCCGTCTTTAGGAACGAATTGAAGGTTAGATTACTTCAGTGTTTTTCGAGTTGAGTTCGCTTTTCATTAATAAAACGCTTGATAGAGGCTCTCCAATGTAAGCTCTGCAATAATACCTTGAGGAGCATAAGGTGAAAGCTGTTGCTCTTCACAGGACTCTACTCTGAGCGACAGTTTTCAGTTTACCCCAAGATCTTCCATTAGTCCCGGCTTCTGCTTGTATACGGCTTTTCTTCAAATAGTTTTTGGCATACTTATGTGATGGCTTCCTTGAAAGGATTCTTGGCAATGTGTTTACCCTCATAGCCCGAGCATCTCAACGGTTCTTTTTTTGATATTCGTTCTGTCGCGCTAAGCCCGAGCATCTCAACGGTTCTTTTTTTGATATTCGTTCTGTCGCGCTAACTTTTTAGGATGCGTCGTAGGCACCCATTTAACTAAGTCCATCAATGTAACTTTTTCGATTTCAGTATCATATAATTAAACTAACTTCATGGAGTTGAATAGACGGAGTTTTGTTTAGATTGAGTTGATGAAAATATCATTATTCCAGAATAGCCTGGGGTTGGGTTCTGATAAAATTAAAATGACAAATGACAATGACAAAATGATTTCGAAGAAAGGACAATGCCGGGAATTCTGATTGTTAGTGACATGACATGTATCTTAAATTATAGCAGTGGCAATTAGACAATTGCTGGTTAAGTGAATATATTTCTGAAAAGACAGTAATGGAGCAAATTTTAATGCGAAGGTGTATGCAACGTTTGTAACAACTTATTGAATATCTACTAGGGCCTTATCAACGGCCAGTTGAACAAGATTTTCTGTTAGCTATGTCACAGACTTCAATTTCTTTAGATGCGTAGAAGAAGTATGTAATCGCATATGATGTTAAAAAATTTCCAATATCCGCAGAAGATTGGAACCACATTAAACAGAAGTAGGTATATAGAAAAATTATGAAATGGTTCAATATGACTGTTTTTAGATTTTTCCAGAAATTTGGTATAGCTATTCATAACCGTGGTTGTTTTTATGAAACCTCCTATGTATCAAATTAACCTATTTTGAAAAGGACTCCTTTGTGGAAAAATATTTTTGTTGATATTTATAAAGCAGAAAACGAGAGGTCCAATGTGTTTTTACAATACATTCAGTTGACAAGAATAATCACTTATTTGTCTCTCCTATAAAATTGCACTCTTGCCATTTAGGAAAGTTTCATAAAAACAGCGACCGTATGGCGGTATTGTCTGTAACTTTTGTATTGGAATGTGACAAAAGTCACATCGGCAAGGGTTAATTGACTTCGGCTGGAATAATTGTCACGGAAAAACTTTTGTCCTCTCACACAGCTTTTTAGGAATCGGCTTTTCGGAAATGAGTCACCTTTGAACGCTAAATGTCACTTTTTATGGCTGAAGCTATCGTCTATAAATCGCATTTTCGATGTTATGTCAATATCATTTGTCATTTTCATTTTATATAAGAACACATATTTTTGCAGCGGTCGATAACTTAAATTTTTTTATACACTAGATAAATCTCGCATCGTATATTAAGTATATTTTAATAACCATTGCCATTCCGTTTGTAACTCATAGAAACAATGCTGGTATAGCAAAGTAGATTGGAAACCCACGCATAATAATAAAAGTTAATTTGATTTTCGCATGTCTGCTCGTCTGTTCGCCTATCCTCCTGTTTGTCCGTCCACACGATTACTTGAGAACGCATCGACATAGAGAGCGTAAATTTTGTACCCGGCATGTTCATAAAACTATTAAATACAATTTTCTGGAAACTCCTCCTTGGTGTTACCATACAAAGCTTTTATTTTCCACTTTATTTCATTAAATTTATAATATCAATTGTATTAAACAAATTAGAACTTATTCTATTCCTGACTAAAGAAAATTCTCCCAGAATCAATATGTCAATATTTTCTTCTGATGAATCTGCTTAGAATTTGTCCAAAATAAAATAGGATAGTAGTTAGATATAAGAAATAAAAAAATTAAACTGTAAATCGTCAATAACTGAAATGTACAATGTATTGAAAGCAAGTTTTGACCGAACGGAGGTGCGAACTGCGGTAAAAAGACCAAGAAAGGCCAATGTGAATATTTCAATATTATGCTTAATATAGCTGTAATAAAAACTTCTTTATTTTTAATAATGACAGTTTAATTTATTAACTGCTTACATATTTAAGCTATATTTACGATAAATTAACAGAGTAGAGAATGGTAGAGAGCCTAACATTACAGAAACAAGCCTCTCACAATGAAATGCAAATCTCTGATTTATGATATGCTAAAAATTCAATCATATAGTATCGAATTCAAGTACAGGAAATTTCAAGTTATCTTAAATACGTACTTATTGCATGAAGCGTTTAAAACCAATATACTTTGGAGCGAACACCAGTATAAAATATATCCAAATTATAATTGAATTGCTTAGAATTGAAAGTACGTGTAGAAACGTCACATGTCCATATCGAACTGAAGTAACGTTATCCAAACAATAAATCAACAATAAACAATCATTTCTAGGACTTTTGCCACTTCCAATCTAAGCCTAGTCCAGGACTTTTGAACTTTGGACATACGGCATTCTAATTCTAAACGATTCTATTCGAATGGGAGCAATACTTTAATTCACTTTTTATTTTGAAATTTTTAAATTCATAATGTTGAGTAAAATTTGAAAACCAGAACAGAAGTTATGGTGACAAGCCTTTGTTTATTTCAGCACAGCAGGATCCGAGTAGTCCGAATGGAATTATTTAAATGTAACATTTTTAAAGTTTTAATTTAGGAATAATTTGGAAAGAACTGTGCCAAGTAAGATACTCGAAAATAGCCACTTTAATCCTGTAAAATTTATTACCCGGATATTTACCCGGCAATCGGCAATCGGCAATCCTGTGCATAAGGGTAGGTGCACAACGAGGCGAGGCGAGATAAGCAGATGATAGGCGAGGCAAGGTAAGCCGATACTAGGCGAGGCGAAGCTATATCAAGAGTTGAAGAAATAAAATGATTGTACGCTGTACTATGAGAGTGTTCACAACAACGCTGTGGCAACGCGCGATGTGACGAGACACCTCGAAGTATCTCGCTCAAGAATGAATTAATTTTTCGCGACTTGCAGCCCGCTAATATTGACATCTGGCATTTACGCATAGTTTTTTTCTTTGATATGATTGAAGGGCTCTTTACTTATTCTCATATACTGGAAGAATCTATGAGGATCACTATGTAAACCTTCATATATGTGGATGATGGAATTCCCCAAATTCTCATCGATTGTTATTGTGACCCGATACAGAAGCAAAACTGCAGAAAGGGCTGGACAAACAGAAAATGATTAATTTTATATCCTTAATAGAATCTATCAGGATCAGGCCATAAATCCTCATATAGATGATGAAATTCACCAAATTCTAGACATTTCATATTAATCGGGTTTCAAGTAAACCAGTAGGAAGTACACTTATGTGGGAAAACAATATAGTTGCATTACGTGACAAACACACAAATTCTTCTCCAGAATCTGATGACATAATTTATGCTCTCACTTCACGATTTACCTAAAAACTGAACGCCTCGTTGTGATCGCTACACCTCCAGATGTATCTTCACCTCGCCTCGCTCAACTGCCTAGCTCAAAGTCTTTCCACCTTTAAGAAGTTTTATGTAAAGAGTACTTACCAGTACTTTGCTGGTACATTACTGGTACTTAGTTCTTATTACTGGTTTTAATAAATGGGTACTAAATTTATAAAAACCAGCCAACTGCGAGTCGGATTCGCACACGAAGGGTTCCTTACCATCGTACAAAATTCAACACTATGTATACGCCAAAAATACACGTTTCTTGTATGGGGTCCCTTTATTTTTAAATTTAATTTAATTTTTTTTATTTGCTGTTATAGTAGCAATAGAAATACACACTCTGTGAAAATTTCAACTGTCCACCTATTACGGTTTATGAGATTGAATCCGGTGACGGCCGGATGGACATCGGAGGGTTAGAAATAGGGTTCCAGTTTTTACCTTTGAGTACGGAACCCTAAAAACCAGTAATTACAAGTAAGTAAATTTTCTAGTTTACTATAATTATGTTATTAAGCAAATTAATTCAATTTCATATAATCACACAGGGTCTTTCTGCCTAGGAGGTGATAGTATTCACCTCAAATACACAAAAATGAATGGAAGGGGGGGGGGGGGACATATCAAGCTTTAGGATTTACAGGGTGATTAATAAAAAAACTAGTTTTTCACCGAACATCTTGTGTCTTAAAAAGTACAGAGCATACGGTCATAGTTAAGAACTCATTGTATGCAGAACTCTATGGCCCTCCCTTCTCCCCTAAGGTGTTACATATTATGTACTAAACTAAAAACTTCGGATTTTGTTACCTTTTTTTTGTTTACTTTTTCACTTGTTATTTCTTTAGTTTGTTATATTTTACTTAAATAACAAATTCTAAGATTACAAATTGTCGAAAAATATTGTGAAAAAATAAAGTTTTAGTTCGTATTGTCATCAATTTGTGTTAGTTTCTGAGCTTGTCTTATTAAAATTTTGATTTAGTCGTACGTATACATTTTTGTATATATATAATCATTGGTACGTCTGTTAGTCATTGTGTAAATTCTGATCGACTTGACAGATTTAGGTCACATTCCCACATTATATTTATTTTTCTCGAGATGATCTAATAATTTACGGTCAATTCGCAAGAACATTCCATGGAAGTACATGGAATATACCACAAAAAATGGGAGCCACGTAAACGTAGTGCTGCTGCCATCCTTTCTGTCAACTTCCGTCGGAGGTTGAAGGCCGTCAAAATAAAAAAATTGGAAAAAAATTCCTAATTCTTTCAAAATGCATGCTAACTATACAGTTTTTTTATTTGACTGTGCACAGGTATCTACCTAAATGTAATTGTTTTTGACATATTTCAGTTTCTATGATTCATAATTTCATTAATTTTGCTACTGACGATGGTAATCGCGCCTACTACATATTATGCAATTTCACGCGAAATTAGTAGAATTAATGAAATTATGAATCATAGAAACAGGAGTATCTCAAAAAGGTTTCATTTAGGCAAGTACATGTGCATAGTTAAATTAAAGGGAACATTCCGGGGTTTCTAAATCTTGTAAAAAAATGTTTGGGCAGGAAAATCGGTACAGTTTGAAAAAATTAGGATTTTTTTTTAATTTTTTGGATTTTGACGTCCTACAACTTCCGACGGAATATGACAAGAAGGCTGCTGATTGGGCATTCATTGGAAAGCTGAAACGGTTTGCTATTATCTGAGATGAATAGGATGTATATCAAGAAGGTTACAGGGTGTAAAGATGAAGAAGTACTAAATATCTTAAAAACCCCTCCCTACCGCCGAAGCGACGCATCTTACCCACACATCACCTTATAACTTTTTGCTTGTCTCCACATCAGCTATCAAACCCTTGATTTATGTGCACCAATTTATGAAACACACCATAAAAAAATTTAGTAATTTGATTCTAACAACGCTGCTTAATTTAAACAAATTTTGTCGCTTTTGTCTATGAAAATAATTTTCACATGAGAAATGCAAGCTTGCATTGTGACATCTGATTAAGCCCAGGTAAGAAAATACGTTCCCATACGCAATGTGGTACTAAGAATTTAAGAATGACAAATTATGATGATGAAATATTACAGTACATATGTGTATCACTTGAGTGAGTGGTTTAAGCTCTACTAAATATTATTTATCAGAATATCTGACAATTGCATGAATCTAAATAGATGATTGATCAAACTATTGACCCAAGGAGCACTTTGAACTCATTAATTCTTTTGTTGGATTTTTTCAACATAAAAGTAAGAGTCGTCTGGGGCGGATTCCGCAACTATGAGTTTACGCGTGTTCACAACATTTTGTGTGCACCTCCTTGTTCTGATTCTGCAAAAGTGGAAATGAGTTTTTCTGTCAAAATTGTGTCCATTTAGAGAAAGTTAAAATATACCCTTGCAAACATGATCTCGCTTTCTCGAAGTAATCTTGAATTTAACCAAACAATGATAATTTCAAATTTCAAGATTGCTCCGTTTCTGTGATTCTGTTACGAATGAGAAGAAAATAAAGAGCTCGGCACGACAATTCCGCTTTTTTGCCAGAGTTTTCTTCAGCATGTTTCGAATTTATTGAGAGATTAGTTCGTTTCTCTGAGTTAGATTTAAATGACTCATCATTTACTGATAATCTCAAAACAAAAGCAATTGATCTGTTTAGAGGCATGCGTAATGTGGCCATTTATTTCTGTCTTCAAAACGGGACATCTACCAATTTTTACGTAATAGTATTCAAGAAAACGCGGATTTTTTTATAGTTTTTATTTATTAATAAAAAGAACAGGAATGTTGCTGGAGAAAAGAACAGGAATGAATAATATAAATATAAAAAATAGCTGTCCTGATGAGATCGCCCTGTTACTGCTGATCGAAACACTTTACACATAGTACCTATACTGCCAAAAATTTCTATATGGAATTTTTGGTCTTCGGCTTTAGGCCAAAAATTGACAGTACCTCGGTAATTGTTTTTTTAATTTTCTCTGCTCATATGCAGTAGGTTGAAAATTGCCTGTAGACTGGTATTTTGTACTGGTCTCGAAAGAGTAAAACTCACTAGCACTAAAAGAAATTATGTTGTTTTATATTTTTCTGACGAACAAATTTTCTCAAGTATTACGGGGTTTGCTTTTAAATAAGAATGAAATGGTTGGCAGGATTTCTTAAAATTGATTTTACCTAACAACATCGCTTTAAGAACTGTGACTTGCAATTGCGTTTTCACGGTCGTCCACAAATTGTTCATTAGTGAAAAGACTCTTTCTACGGGTGCATTAGTTCCGGGTAGGCATAAAACGAATTCAATAATTATATGGAAGTTTTAATGATTTAAATTTTTAGTGCGAAAGCATTGGAACAATTCCATCCTACGAATTTCCATTGAAACGTTCCCAATGTTCCACAATGTCATTTTTTGCGGTATAATGTACTTAGAAATAAGTGGATACTAATCAAATACTTCTGTAACTTGGTTACAATTAATAAATCCCTTTTGAATCAATATATCCATTATACATTGAATTTCTTCCCACGTAGGTATTTTGGTTAAATCCACGCATTCAAATATTTCTAATTCTTCAAAGAAGAAAGTTCACTGCGCCAAATATTCTTTGCTTATTTTATAGAGCTCAATAACGTAGTTTTTATTTGTTCTTGGTCAATACTACTGCAATCACTTTCTTGCAATTTTGTCATTAATATACGAGCGGAGTGGGGAAGAACTTTGTTTCATTGCCAAAATATTTTTAAGTTAATTTATTTCCATCGTGGCTTCAATTTCAGAAATACTCTGACCCTCGATCTTTAAAAAGCTTGATGGAACGTTGCGGAATTAGGGCTTTCAAGAAAGGTTCTCAATATGTTTGGACATTTATCAATACTCAAAACGTAGTTTTTTAATGGCCTGTACAATTTCAAAACTTTGTCAATAGCGGGCATAAGCGCAAGCCACCTAGTTTTACTATAGCCTAGTAATTTCTGATACTCTATATCAACTTCATCACAAAATTCTATCAGAGTTATAAAAATGTGAATATATTTTCACAATAATGCATTCAAAGTCTACGGGTAGACAATCTGCAGCAGTTTTAATCGCATTGTGAATTATGTGAGCTCCACATCTGACTCTTACCAGTATTCATCCGAGAGCTGAATTTAGTTTTGCATAAACACTATCAACGTCTCGTCTTTTCAAACCGCCAAAATTGCAGTTAGTATTATCTCCACAAAATGCTACAACTTTTCAAGTCAATTTATTTTCCATCAATACTTTCATTAGAAAACTGACAAAAATGTCTGAAGTTTCGCCCGGTTGGTCTTGAAATTTCGAAAGTTTGATTTGTACGTCTTCGTATGGTAAAAAGAAGCGAATTAAGATTGGAAATATTTTATATTTTATATATATTTTTTTGAAGTTGGTGAATCCGTTGTCTTAAAAAGATCGGAATTTTTATGTTTTTCTGATCTTAAGTGTAACTCAATGTCGCTGGCACCTCCGTGGGCTACGTTAAATTCTGTACGACACTTTTCACATCTGACGTCCGATGGAATAATACTTTGCTTTACAAGCGGATACTTAGTTTGAAAGTTAACATTAAAAGTGCACTTGCGTTTAGGCGTTGTTAAAATGAAGGGTTCACGTAAAAAAATGACTACAATAACACACATCAATAAAAAAAAACAGTAAGCAATCGTCAAGAAAGATGCGCGAGTTGTAAACGTGCACTCACAAACGAGGAGAGAGCGAATTAACGAATTCTAAACACACAAATATAAATGTGTTTATGACGTTTGGCGCATGTGCATAACTCGCCGCCGCAGAAAAACACAAGCGTTATTTCTACGAATACGGTCATACTACATACTACCGTCGACTTTTTGCACTGTTTTTTTAAATGGTTACCGTGTCTTGCTCTCTTTGTGAAAACGGGACATTTCGATGTCTGTACTTGGGGACACCGGGACAGACTACGTAAAAACGGGATGGTCCTATTCAAAACGGGACGTATGGTCATGCGTGACTTGTCTAGTGTTGTTCCGGGAAAACTGATATAATTAAAGGTGCAATGAAGTGCCCAAGACAATAATGTCCACGGACCTTATTTCCCACTTAAAATGAAATAATGTTCATTTCCATGGGTCTAATTTAATTTCCATAAAAACTCGCTTTGCGAGAATAGCTTAAGACACGAGGATAGCTCGCTTCTCTTAATATTTATATAAGAAATATATAACACCACTAATACAAACATGCTGTTCGCATTAACATCAATTTCGGTTCGTTTTATGCTCTAAAGTAATTCGCTATCGAGTGACTAAGGGAAGGTGTACCTTGGTACCATATTTGAAATAGTCTTTGTTTTGACAAGACTAATAAGACAAACTTTATTTAACCGATAATTATAAATTGTGTAATCCATAACCGTTCCAATAATAGTCGAATATGCAGCTAAAGGTTTATATTTCAAAATATGTGAAAGGAAATATGAAGGTCCTGATTTCGGTCCAAGGTGCAACTTGCTGCTGTACCATGGACAGTGGGGTGGAAGATATTTACTTTTCCCACAATTTTTTCCAAAAACGCAATAACTGCACATTTGTCAGACAAACTAATTCCCAAAAAAACTTAAGTCATCTATTGTTTAGTAAAATTGGATAAAATTGCGTTTATGTAGGTAGTAGCTACAGCCCGTGTGGAAAAAAAATGATCAAGGTACACACATGTCCAAGGTACAGCATGTTCCCCTATCTCGAGTTGATAAGTCGAGAGTCGATGGTAATCTGTTTTCCGTTCGGTATCGAGTTCGTCTTCGAAATTTACTCGCAAATCGTTTTCGAATCATAATTTTTGCACGGACTCGCCCTGTACGTATGGATTATGTTTGAAACCAAACTGGAGAAAATGCCAGAGTTACGAGGCAGATCTTCCGAGATATTTAATGTGGGCTCCTTTTATCTTTTGCACTGCAGTGCAATAACCACAATATAAAAACGCCGAAAACCGGTTGGAATTAAAAAATGTCAGAAATAAAGATGTCAATTATAATAAGACATATTTTTCTAATTTTGACATTATCAGTTTTTCGATATTTGCAACTGGAATGCCAAGAAAATATTTGTCAATCTTATCGATCTTATACAAGATTTCGATTCTCGCAAAGGTCTTGTACAAGTAACTGACCTGGCATAATAAGGTAATTATGTATATGCTTATTAGGTACTTGCTTCGCTTTCATATATTTTAATATCTAATTACGTAATAACCATAGTAACGTAGTAACCATATCTCTGTGGTACCGTAAATAATGACTTCGTTAACTGATTGGAAGTAATTAGGGCATCTAATTCAAGTAGTAAACACGCCAACACTCCATTTATTCATTTAAGTAACATCACACTTAATAATATTCCACGCCGCCATGCTAAATAAGCTCGAACCATAATTCATTTTTACTATGTTGCTCTTTCTTTAGGCGTTTGGTAGACCAATTTTTCTCAATAAGCATAAATGTATAAATCTAGGTAGGTAGCATACCCACAGATATAAACTCGTTATCATTTTTCCATCTGTAGTCCTCCACCTAGGAGTCCCATTACTGCTCAATTAATTGCTTTGCCCCTGGAATTTTTCCTGAGTAAATTATTTCATCCAAACACCTTGCATAAAATTGCTGAGCAGAAAAAGGCCGGTCTTTTTGTTTTCTGTAGATATGTGAAAAAATGCAAAGAAATTATCAGCAGGCGTGATGTCTTCAAAAAATAAATGTCTTTTCGTTTCCTCGAATGAGCACATGTGTCACCTCTGGATACGAGCTCGAGGAATATCATCAGCCACGAAAACTACTCAGGTGCATGCCAAAGCTCAAAAACGAAATTTATTTACCTCTGAAACTGATATGATCGTGCCAAAAGGTGTTTCTTTTTCTGATTGGAAATTCGTGATCAGAAAAATGTTTGTTCATCTCGGGTTTCGATCACATCTTCCAGACTTACTTGATACGCGAATGTTGACAATGATGCAGGCATGCATAACATCGGCAACAGATGATGTTCAGTAAAGATTGTGTAGATTACGGAGTCAGAAGGAAGACGCACTTATAACAGTTGTAGGTAATATTTATGCACCTGATGATCTGAGAAGGGAAACATATATTTATCTTATATGTGTGCAGAATTAAGAAAATTAATGTGAAGAACTCTAGATAATGACATGAGAGAATTAAGAAAATTTAATATCATATTCATAATTAAATTCTTTCTTTTGTATTTGATTCATTATAATAATTTACACAAACTATAGAAAGCTTACTGCTAGAATACCGATGCACTTGAAAATCAGCTAGGAGAAATATTCAATCTATAGGGATTCCCTGTAGAAGTCAAATTTTTCTTGGAACTTCTTGAAAGGTGAAGCTCCTATGGGAAATTATTTCAGGGATCCCAAACACTTTTGCAATATTTTTTAACATTTTTTTTAAAATTCGGACAAATATTGGTATTCAATAAAAGAATCATAGAGGAATGGAGCATCTTTTGCAAAAGATTCATTCTATAAATCGCTCTGAATTGAGACGAAAAAATCGATTCAGATTTAATTAGTGTGCTGAAATTTTTATATCTCTTGATCGGTATCTATATTTATCCGTTATGAGAACTTGTTTTGCTTCGTAATCGAAATGCTTCGCAATATGAGGACAATGTAGGACCAGTAATTAAATTTTAGATGGAGGTAATATAAAAACTAGGCAAAAAAAGAAAAGAAATAGAGATATTAAATTACAAAATATAACCACATAAATTACTATGAAACTGTTACAAACTAATGCCGAAGTTAAAGTTGCTATCAATTCTCCTAAACTCAATTGAAGTGGAAAAAAACTGACTCCCACTCCTTAAAAAAACAAATCAAAGGATTTTAACGAACATGTTCTATTTGATTAGTTACAGAACTAGTATTATGATTTTATACTTAGCATTAGATTTATTAAAATATAATAATTAGAAATTTGGTGGTATTTGTCAAACGTACATACAAGTATGTCTCATTATAATTTGAATGTGTGTTGTGTAAATATGAACATAATATGACCACAGAATTGAAGGCACCGTTGAGAATACTTGCAAAATCACCGACTGTAATTAGTGACTAAAACGTCTGTTAACTTTGCTTGTTACATGCAACAGCGTTCAATACCGCAAACGGCTCTGTTATACGTCAGTCAGCAAATAAACAAGTATAAAAGCTAAAATTAGTAAACTCAATTCTAATTTCTAATGATATCCTACTAGAGGAATGCTCGTATGCACCTAATTTAATATGGCCGGTCATCCATCTGTGCAAGTTAGATTGTTGAAGTGGTTTTCGCATATATTTCTAGAACGGTTCGTTGTACAAAAAAAATGATTATAACCAATTTCATAGAATTTCATGTTTTAAAGAACTTTTCAGTACAAAAAAAAAAAAAAACGACTTGGACTGACCGTTTTCGTAGTATACGTAAAAAACATAAATTGTTATATGCCAACATCATGAAGGGGTTACCCGATTTAGCCTATTTATGAAATTATATTTACTATTTTTATAAAAACGCCGGGTACACAATCCCACTCCTCTACGTTGACGCGCTCTCAAGCAGTGTCAAAACGTAAAGTGAAAAACGAATTTTTTATATGATAACCCCACGATAGAGTTACCCAATTTGTCTCATATTCGAAATTAATTTAATTTTTGTTTTAAAAGCCCGTGTGCACAGGCGGACGGACAGCTGACAGACAGAAATGCAAAAATTGAGAAACATTTCAATATTATTCATGTGTGCAAACCATTTTGCTCTGCTTGCGTTATAAACGGAATGACAAACTTAGTATACCCTATGATTTCATCTAGGGTATAAAAATGAGAAGCGTTTTGACGAATGTCAACTGACTGAATCGAACCGAATTTGTGTTCAGTCTGCATCAGCAACGTTAATATCAATCAGTTGGATGTTACTGATCGAAGAAAATAATTTTTGATAAAAGAAAATTAACCTACCGAAATTTGATTAAAAGGCGTTCTTCTACTGGCAAAGCTTTCCTGAAGTTTTCGTATATTTGGGATTACGTACCTTAAAAGCAAAATAATGGAACCCTTATAAGATCGCTTTTACGTCCGTCTGTCTATCTGAAACAGAGCTTTTCTTCTTTTTTTTTAACAAGGTGACGTAAAAATTTTGAAATTCGGCAGAATATTAGTCTTCGAAACGCGGACACATTTCAAAGATAACAAAGTATTTTGTGAACATTTTTATGGTGATGAGTTGGGCCCCTCAATATTTTTTTTTAACCGTCTCGTATGTCGTATCATATGAAGGGGCTACTTTCAAGGATCGCAAACAAAATATTCATGATTTTTTGTGACATAGTTATAAAGATATAGACTAAAATGAGTGAAATACATCGAATTTGCGGTGCTAACTTACGTACATAGGTGATAGTTCAAGTACAAAAACTTTGTTGAATTTGGAGAATTTCTGCCACTGGTCTTCTTCCATTAACTTCAAACTTTATCAAACCCTCCATTTTTGATTAAGAGAGCTCTAAATGTTGAGTGTAATAATTATCGTTCTTATTCGCCGTTATAAAGACTATGACGAGCGTATGGGCCTTGAATAGTTTTAATAGT
Source organism: Dioctria linearis (assembly GCA_963930735.1). Taxonomy (NCBI): domain Eukaryota; kingdom Metazoa; phylum Arthropoda; class Insecta; order Diptera; family Asilidae; genus Dioctria; species Dioctria linearis. The sequence goes on along the minus strand of OZ005741.1, from coordinate 201,989,526 downwards.
TGTTTCAGTAGGATTGACAAAAGTTCTCCATTTTGCGCCAAAACCTTGTACCTTCTTGTAGAGATACCTTGCTGCGAAAGGACGCATCAAGAAACATTTTAAAGGGAATCCTTAATCGAAGTATGAGGTGTTCTTTGATATTGATCAGGCAAATGATTGGTGATATTCTTCGAACAAACCGAAACATTTAAGACATCTGCATCACTTCTTTTTTCTTATCTTTCAACATCGAAACATATATAAAAATTTATTGTCGGTATCAGCGATGGTCAATATGACAAACTTTTTCATATTGAAAACATAAGTCGAGCCAGTATAAGCCGAGGTAGTACACATTGAATTGACACATAATTGTAGCATGTCCACCATCGATACTAGTCAATACAATTAGGAACCTCTAATTTGTCCAATATTCAGATTTTTCCCAAATGTCTTTATTTAGTTCAGACATATGCACATGTAACTATCGCTGTTATCTATCATGTTGGTGTGAAAGGAATTTTATCGCTAGTTTATCGCTATGATTATTGCTATCGTTATCGCAATCGCTATCGCGGCGGTGTGAATCGACTTTTATAGTGAAAATCTTCGTTTTTTTGTCATATATGTGAGAAATTGTAATTGATCTGTTGTTGTGACTTCTTAACCGCCGTTGCCGAGCAAATATTGAATTAGTGAAATAAGTGAAACCTGTTAATCGTCGTGCCGTATCGGCGTATGTAGACTGTTCCAAAGTTTAGTCTACAGCTTGTCTCGAGAACGGCTTGTCCGTCCGAAACAGCCTTGCTCTAAGGGTGCTTGGAATCCTTAATGGGTATCGCCATCCTTAACCAATTACCATTATATTTAACCAGCCATCGTGCGTAGCTGGATTGATAAGCGTAAAAAATAGGATGGCGATGTGTATGATGTGAGAATATATCGCTCTCAAGATTTTTATCTGCCATTTCGTATATGAATTTTAATGATTTTTTGTAAATATTTATTTTATCTCAATGCAATATAGTAGACGTAAGTTATACACATTTTCTTTATTGCCGTCTACCACCACTTTCCCACAAACCAAAGTGTCTGCCATTTTTACTATTGATCGTGAAATGTAATTCTCCGCTGTAACACCAAAAATCAACCTTTATGAAATCTCGTTTACAACTGATTTTTTTAAGCTTCGTGGTTGTTCCGCAGCGCCCTCCATTACTGGAACCCTGGCAGACTCCCATATCAATTATCAACGATGTTAAGAAAGTATGATATGATGGAAAATTTTGTTTATGAAATGACGAAAGAACTGTTTTTTTCCTATTTATTTAATAAAATTTGACTATAGAAAGAAGTGCGTATCATAGAGACCTGAAATTCTGGAGAATTTAAAATTTCTATGTCACATCATTTTCTAGAAAATCGTCTACGGTAGAGAAACGGAGAGACACACGAACGATATTATAATGGTTCAGCTTGTCCCTTTTATTGTGCGGAGCCCTAAAAATAAATGTTTTCACTAACATGATGTGAGTTACCAACGGTAGTAGATATGGACGGTCTACATAAAACAACTTTATATCATACCAACAATATAATTAACATGATTTGATAAATATAATGATTCATCATTTTTATAGTATTTTTAAGAGTTATGATGACATGATCAACAAACGTCATAATGTTTGAGTTAGGTGTATGCAAGAGAATTCCCTTATCTGAAGCCATTTAGGTGGTAAGAGAACAATATCATCTTTCATCCGGCAGACAGATGATGCTAGAAAAGTCTTAGAGGTCTAGATAAGTTGAGCATCGTCGCCGTATAAGTTATAGTCCCAATTATACAAAACTAACGGAAATCATTTAAAAATAGCCCAAAAGGACCATGGATCGAGAATGGGCCTTGCAATATTATTACAAGGAATATTTTGCAGAGTAACTACCCAGATACGACCTGCAAGAAATGCAAAAAACTGAAACTGGTAATTTTTGTTGGCTGGGGGTTTGGGGGTTTGGGGGTTTGGGGGTCCTCAGCATTGTCCGACGTCTTGAGAAAAAGGGTGAAATTTTGTTATTTAAGTATCTTGCTTCCCATTTTAGATAGAACAAAATCTAAAAAGGAGCTGGTAGCTCTTGAAATTCTTTACAATTTAAAATGTGAGAAATGTCAAATGTCAAAACAGGTTTGTACTTTTCTATCATTTGCGGTTACTCCTAGCAAAAAAATGTCTGTTATAAAAGTAGTAGAGTATAAAAATTTCTACAAAATCATTGAAGTTTCATTTTGTTTTCTTTTAAATATCAATTGGAAAATTTTTAGATCGCTTCGAAAGTAGCACAGCATGCGTGATACTGATGAACGCGGATCCATGTACACGCATGTAAATGCTTCATAGGTGCACTCGCAGCCGTTCCCCAGCGTATCCTTGTTCTTATCATTTTAACGTGAATATGTCCGCAGAGGGAAGCGCTCAAGTGCAAATTCTTGGGAAGCTCTCTAGGAACGCTTGGTAGCACTCTTGGAGAGTTTTTTCTACGCTTTGTTTATTCTAAATTAAATTAAGTTTCAATTAACCGCATACTTCAACTGACTTCTAATGAATGACAACTCTGCTGCGTTTTCAGATGCAAGTTATCATAACACGCATAACAACAATGGTAACATGGTAACAATTTTAATTTATTGTAAAATCAAATAAATTGCAAACGCAGTTATGTCGAATAGACAATTTTCGGTAAGTCACGTTGACTGACCAACAAGTATCGACACCGGATACGTGTTGCAATTTATTTGATTCCATTGAAACAAAATTATTTTTTAGTTATTCAGCTTTTTCTTTGCCCAATGAAATATATAAAATTATTGTCAAATAAGCCGAAAAGTTCTTAAAGGTAGAAATTAATTAATGTAGAAATTAAGAATTGTACAGTTTTACGAGAGCTTTGGAATAAATCGGTCATTACATTGAAATTAGTTTTTTTTTCTCCTCCGGAGAAATATCATAACTTGCATATGAGTCAACTTTTCACAACAAAAAACAGATAACTTATGAATCAGCCTAAGATGAGAGAAGAGATCTGCTTTCACAAAGCTTCCTTTGACTATAGTAAAGAGCGCTTCGGAAAAGATATTTTCTGGCTTTGTGGTGGAAGCACTTATCCTGACAAGCGCGTAACATATTTCCCGCTGGGCAGATTGTACGTCCGTCTGTCTATCTCTCACAAAAGTTTTTCTCTGATGTAGGAATTTGAAATTTGGCAGTTTGTCAGGTCCACTGAGATACTATATAATATGGAATGCTTAACTTTCTATATCATGTGGGCCCAATTGTGTGTCACAAATAGGTGAGTCATAGATAACAGGAAAACTGCGACGTGTTTCATCAGTTTCCTAGTTGATGGAAAAAATAAATGTTTCTTGTGTTAACTTATAAAACTCAATTTGGTGGGAATGATTGCGGTCTCATATCCAAAGCAATTGTCTGAGATCTTCATAAAAAAATTGTACTGTAGTACCAAACAGAACGAAATTTTTGAAAATTTTCGACTTTTGGCTCAGTAGAGACCTCTAGCGGATTTTTCTTTTTCTCTTACTAATTAGACCAAATATTATAAAATTACATTTTCGTCCGTCTGTTAGAATATTATTCAGTTATCATAGGCAATATATGGATTAGATTTAAATATACTTGAACTCGATTGATCGACTATTCGATTAAGTTCTGGTACGGAACCTTAATTGCGCGATCCCATCTCGCTCTGAACCAAATATTGAATATATATAGACATGTATTGGGAAATTTTTACTTTTATTGCGAAACTGTCCATAAGACAGCTCGGGAGTGATACTGTATATGAATTCATAAGCAGCATAAGAGAAGAAAACCTTCTGGATTCCGATTCACTTTTATTCTTTTTCTGTTATTAGCAAGTTCTTATCGAAGAGTTGAAATTATTACTTTGACCCGAATCGGCAGGAGGATATGAATATTAATAATTTTATTGAATTAATTGAGAAAGAGAACCTGTTGATTATTATTAGTATTTTTTTGGGAATGATAAGTTCCAGCAAATTTCGGGGCAAATTTTGACCATAAGATCATGAGCAAGTTTTTATTTGTGCAGTAGCTTCGTAGCAGATAATTAGTAAAGCGATTGCAATTTTTTTTGTTATTAATTGAAAATTTTGTGGAACTTAATTAATGAAACTTAGATTGTGACCATGAGATCATGGACAAAAGAAGTAACCCATGTACACATACATACTGAACATTATTAGTATCATATCAATTTATTTAAAATATATGTAGGTACTATTGCCAGTGTGGTACCATACGTATACGGTGCGTATAGAATTCAGTGCAAGTATGCATGACTGCATAAATTCAATTAATATAAGTATTTCTAAAGAGAAGAGAAGCGATTGGAAGTTTTTTTTTTAAACGGAGATTGATTTACTTAGTTATCGAATTCGATTTATCTACAATAATTTTTTTTAATTTAGAAGTAATTTAGAAAAATTTCGCATTGGAAAAAGAATAGTATTGACGTAAACGGATTGCCATATGGTTCTCATTCTAATTGAATCAATCTGAAATTTTCCATGAAAAGCTACAAGAAATTCCCCTCTGAAATGTGAGTAGGTATACAAATATTTAGGTTAAGTAGACTCCTATTTAAGTAATATTAAATGAATTTCAGGTTTAATGGATCTCCCGTAAAAATTCTTCCTATTCATGTACATTTTTATATTCCTTTTGTAGGAGATAATTACATGTACATGCACTAATTGTGCTCTCATCACATACAATCGCATTTGTATGGTATTCTATCCGCCTAACGGAATTCACTTGCAAATATCGATCATTGTCATCTTGTTGCATTCCAAAAAAGAACAGTCACAGGCTGTAATAAAGTGTCGTACCGTTGAGATCGAAATTGAGTTTTTCTTTTTCATTCCGGCCTTCCTACACTTTTATAATAAAATCATCTAGCATTTTAAAATAATATACAATCTACTTTTGAATAAATAATATCTACCTTAAGTGAACTTAGACTGTCATTTAAATATTCAGCTTAATTTATCAGGGTTATACATACTCTGTAGAAGATTTAATTTTTTAATTTCAAAGAGTTCTTTTTTATCTCATCATCAAAATGACTAAAAGTGATTGCAATACACGAAAATGTTTTATTCCTAAATACGTAACTTAGGAAAGATTAATTTGTTAGGGCAGAAATTAACTCGAGGCAGAAGTAAAATGCATTGGAGATGTATTATTCATAAAATTTAAGCCAATCGACTCGATGATATCTCTGAAGTATCTTGCTTTTGCGCTGGAGGTGAGTACATCTATGTTGAAATCACCACAGATTATTAAATGGGCATACTGATGACCAATTTCAGCAATTAGTATCTCCACTGCACTGATATTGGATATATGAGGTGGTTTATAGATTGTACCGGTTAAGCACCTTAAATGGTTAATAAGAATTTCTACAAATATGTATTCGACCTCTGCCATAGGGTCGGAATAAGCAACAAGATTTGAATGGAATGTATTATTTACATTCATTGCAACACTGCTACCCACTCGGCCCGTTCGATCATTCCTAACACCTTCTGTAAGCATGACAAGATTATTGTTAATATGTGGCCGCAACTAAGTCTCAGACACACAAATCACATCCATACGCGAATTATTAAAATTATCTCTAAATTCGACAGCCTTTATGGCAATAAACTTTGGGCATTAAAATGACAGACTTTCAATCTACGGCTCCTATTACATATTATGTTCAACAAACCGCGGGAATTATTGACAGTCTATCAGACACTGAAACACCTGAACCTATATGTACTTGTGGGAAATATTCCTTCATAATCAGTAATAGAAACGCCTAATTTCCGTGTCTCCAATTTTTTTTAATGTTTTATTCCATGTAAAACATGTTGAAAGTTCAGAAAAAAGGAATGTTCTTGCGAATTGACCGTCAATATTTTCTTGTTTATGCGCCTCTTATCAGATCCTAGCATAGTTATGAACTACCGTCTCGACAAAACAAATCTATTGTAGAAATATGACCTCAATTGTTTTTCGAACCTTAGAGATTTTGTACATTGTAATGTACAATATTAAATTTTTGTACCCGTTGTATTTGCTTACCGAGACAAGGTAGATAGGTATGTAAATTCAATTGAAGATCTTTTATTAAATAAAATAAGCAATGCAACACCTTATTGTGCATCGATTTAATCAAAATGTATCTAATGACATCCACTCCTCATTCATTAATTCATTCATTCTGTCAAGTGCTCCAGGACTGCTTTTAGCTTCCATTTGAATGCTTCGTAAATTATATTTTTCCATTCTCAAAAGATCTGCGCATCATGACTTAGGAACAAGAAAAAAAAAGTATCGGAGTAGGGTGTCTTTCAAATAAGCCGCTTCTGTAGGTTCCCGCTCTCAGAAATTATGGAGATTATCTTTAAGGAAAACTTGTTTTTTTCTTTTTGAATATATTTTGCACTAGATGATTGCAGATCCAATATGCAGTTTAATATCTCCAGCAATCCGATCTGCAGAGATTATTTATTGAGACTTGATATCTAAGGTTAACTAGGTGAATTAAATGACATTCGGACATTATGAGCAGGATAAATGCTTCAGCTTTGTTATGCATAAATGTTTTTTTTTTCAATTTTTATATTTATCTTGTCAAATAAGACAAATTATTTGCAATGTCTTCTGGTAAATTTAAAGGGAAAATGATACAATTGTAAATTATCTCATCGTAATCTTCAACTAAATGTAGCAGGCAGATGCGCTAAGTTTTTGTCTAATACGCCTACATGTTTGGATACTCGACGAAACTCTACAATTTTTATGATAGTGCTTTGATTTACTTGCTTCGAATCGTTTACAATCGATTTACTTTATAACCAAGTTCAAATATTGTACATCAAAATGTTTTTACCTATTTCAAATATGTGAATTCAAATTGAAACTATTGTAAACTTATAGTGCGAAATCAATTCGAATTCATTGCTGAATTTCCTGTATTTTCCTAGTTGATTTATTTGGAATATGGATGCAAATTCATAGCTAATCAATTTTATAATTTTGTATTCAAAAACAGCAGAAAGGAATATGACTAGCGATGACAACATATTAATTATCCAATTCAAAGTCCAGTTATCTTGTACGGTCCCGAACTGATCCTCAAGATTTTTGCGGGTCGTCTATATGATTTCAACCTGAAAATAAAAGATATAAAACTAAAGAAAATTTAAGATTATTAACAAATGTTTGTTGTGTGTTCTCAACCATCTGAGTGATGCTCCAACATTTTTTTTTTTATCTTATAGAAGCTATGTATAAAAATACTGAATAAGTAATACTACATGATGGAAAATAGAAGAATTTCTAAGAACTTTTATTTTTAACGATTCTAAATTAAATCATAAAAACAAGAGGAAAAAACAACAGCCTCGTCCGGGGTTTGAAGCCGGGACCATCCGCTTTCTAGGGATGGCCGATAACGATACGATATTCGATGTATGGATATTTCTTACGATAGAGGTAATTCGTGTCGATAGTTTTATACTTTAAATATCGTTGTTACGATATTTCTATAGCTGTATCGCTAGAATAAAGTTTTTGTTCGAATGTCTTAAACGTTGCATTATGATACTCTGCGCATATTTTATTAACACATTTTTTTTTCAAGCTGGGGAAAGCTTTGTCGATCGGATGTATTTTGAGCGACTTTCTTGGCTGAAAAAGTGGACTTTTTCCCTCGCGTGATTGTGCGAAATTGGTGCATCATGGAAAATGACTTCCTACAAGAATAATGTTCACAACAGAGCACTAATGTCCCTGAAAGAAAGAATGGAAGAAATATATGCGAAATGTAGTAACTGGGGTGTATGTTACCCAAGTGAATAAAAATGGGTTTTCCGGCGTGACTTTCCGGGTGACTGCTCTTACCACTGAGCTAACGAGACAGATGATTCTCCTAATTTAAGTATTGTACTGTATTGTACAACTATAATAACAAAATAATTTTTACTTCTGCTAATATTATATTTCACGAACTATACTAAGCTTCCCCAATTTTCAGAGCGCAATGAATACTGAACACCGCAGCATTCGTATCGTTCCCATTAAAAATGTTTGTCAAGTTTTTCTAATTCTGGATTCGTCGAGATGATTTGGTCTTGGTTGTACTCCATGAGAGATTTCAAGAGATGGTAACCCTATGTGGGAGCTTCAGTTCAGCTGGACACAGAACACTCTCTAAGAAGATAAAACCCCACAGATGTCCGGATATCCCTACAGCATCCTCAAAAATATACCGTCTATGAATAACTAGAGAATGCTTGCAAATGTCCTCAGATGTTTGAGATAGGGACGATGTGAGCATATTGCCTGAGTTTGTAGAAATAACATAAGTTGAAGTAATCCGTCAATCAGAACCATCGAATTCAACTAAATAATAACCATGACTGGTATCAGGTATTATGGAAAACAATAATGGAGCGAAAGTTTATGCGGTAAATGGAGCAATCAATATACATAAGTATATTAATGCAGTTGCAATAGATTAGAAAATCAGGAATAGGTGATTTTGAGAAAGACACCAAGAGGAAAATGCATTGAACCCTTTTGTGGATTATGTGTGCGTTACCTGGGATTGATGTGTGTTCCCGTTAAAATTTTTTAATTTGTGCCTTGGAATTTTATGGCCTGCTCAATTCAGGACCACGATGTAGTTCAAGGAGATAAGTTCTTTGTGTTTATTGTAGAATAATAGCTAACAGATAAGAAAAACCAATACAAAAATAGTCCAGCTTTCATTTTAGGTTTTTGACTTTGGATTTCTGTTGAAGAATTTTCTGGCCTGTTAAGCTATAAAAGCGAAGATTTAATCATTCCGCAATCTACCCATACAAGTATTGTATGAGTCGATTTTCAGAAGAAAATGAGCATTCAAGCAAATTTTAGGGATAATTTTTGGCAGTTTAAAGAACTGGACAAAATTATTAATAATGCTAAATGAACATTGGTCACGGACATATTAATTAGGTAGAACATGTCATCCAGACAAATTCACAACAAATTAATTAACACTACTATCCAGTATCACTGACCATACAGAAAGGGATTAGTAAAGACGTGGATCAAATACTTGAATAAAGCGCAGTGGAATCGTCCACTAGCGCCTAGGCGTCCCCAATGATAATAGTTAAAAAATGACAGGAAATATCGTTTTTGTATCTATTAACCTTGGGAAGGGAAATAAAGTGGCAAACAAGGACGAGTATCCACATCCATTTGCTCCTACTATCCTAAATATTGAAGAGGCAGAGGTTTAAAAGATACACCCGGTAGTTTTCATACGGTAATAGCTAGAAATTTCGATAAACGTGAATACTATAGACTAGGGAATCTGGTTTATTTATGGTCTGTAGGTAGATCCTTAGAATGTCCTGGGTATTTTAAATATTACAAATTCAAAGAGTATGTGAGAAATATTTTGGCTTTATGTTTGTGTTTAACTGTTATAGATAACATAGATACAGGCATAGGTATGGTCTAATGATGATACAAACCCTGATATACATGCTATAAAGTCAAATCCATGTAAGTAATCAATTTCATGAATTTGTGGCCACATAATATAAAATGCCATTAATTGTTCTATCTCCATTTTTTACATTTCCACAGGAAGAAATATTCTTCGTGAATTCAAAATATATTTCAGTTCCCATATTTTTTCCTACATTATCAAATATTATCACGTACAAACGTTCGAGCTCAAAAATATAAAAACATCAAGTTTCATTAATTATTTTTGCTAGATAGTCAGCAAAAATAGAATAAGTTGTGGGAAAGAAGATTTGCCTGAGCACCAAGAACAGTTAGTCTGGAGGTAACCGTCGCAAAAAATTAAAACGTTTTTCTTTGATAAATTGTAAATTTAGTTAATAAACGTTCTTGTATCTATTTTGCGTTTAAGTTTAATAAATCGTAAAAATAACTAATTTCGGTTGTTTCAATTTTTCTTTACATTAACTGGAATTGAAATACCAGCACTAAAACACAATCACTAAAATGATTGCGTAACTGAGTTGCTTACTAAACCAATACTACCAAAATTAATCTAACACCGAACGTGAGTGTATTTCTGCATTGTGGGCGTGCTCGCCCTTTTTAGACAATAGCCTTTGCCTCATTAGGGTCAGTTTTCCAAATGTCAGATGGGGTCACAATATCGGTACCCAGACATTGCAGTCTATGGGAGCAAGATCTGCGAATTCGCATAGCACGTACCCTGTAGATTCTATCTCTTCGTTGCAGATTGGGCAATTGTCGTCTGCGGTCTTACCCATTTTCTTAAACATAAACGCAAGTGGGTAATGGTCAGTCATTATCTCCTTGAATAGCTTGATCTGGTCCTGGATGGATGGATGGATTGAAGACAGATTAGGCTTTTGAGGATCTCTGGAACGTAGAGCACAAAAAGGCCCATTGTTCACCCCACCAAGCAATTGCTGATAAGTCCCAGTCGGAAACTCTTACAAAGTTCAATATTGGCCTCCAACCCTTTCCACCGGCTTCATCGATAATCTAGTGATGATTGTATGCTTACCACAAAGGATAGGAATAGCATGTCTCAGTCCATGAAGGTTCTATCATTGTACCTGATGAGATTTTTCTGTTTTGGATATTAGTTCTCCTAATTGGTGCCTTCTTCTAATTACTTTATAGTCTATTGTCGTCCAGTAATATATCTAAGACATTCCTATGTATAGTCCCCAACCAGCTTAGAAGTGAAACCCTTGGAGCTTAGTGCCCTCATCGCGGCTTGTACAGTCCCTAATCCTCTTTCAAATGAAGTCTTTGGAGCTTTGTGCCTTTATCGCAGCTTGGCTGTCGCAGGTTATATATACATGTTTTTGTGCCGATAATTTCATCGTACATTCTACTACACACTTCTATAACGTAGATTTCTGTTTGAAAAACAATTGAGTAGGATCCTTCAACCATGTGTAATTTACATCTCGGACTCCCACATCCACCATACTTTCTATCTTAGATCCTTCTGTGTAAAAAATCAGTGAACCGCATGGGGATTTCGGTCCACTGTTCTTTCAGTTTTGGTTTAAAGTGGCGTCCAACTTTAACACTCTTGGGAATTATGAAATTGGCGGCTATTGAATTATTTTGAAATTCTATAAGTATTTCTTGATGCCCAACTAAGTCTCTGGGTTTCCTGGAGCCGGCATTTAACACCTTAGCCCTAAAAGCAACTTACTTTTTAATGAAAAGATATAGAGAAGGTAAGCCCAACATTATTTCTAAGGATGATGTAGGACAAGTCCTCATAGCATCTGTTATTCAGAAGCATGCAAATTTCAGTAGTTTTATAACTTTACTTGCACTGTTTTTCCCTCTGTTTGGGCCAACTATGCGAGGGCGCCATTGGTAATGATGGGCATAACGATAGTGGTGTGGTACCAATTATTTTCAGATTTAAGCTTCATTTGTGGCCATACAAACCTTGGCATATCATTCGTTTCACAAAGATAAAGAAACTTAATCTAAACGCACTTTCCTAGCATATAAAGTTTCCAAGGATTATGTTCGAATAAAAACTTAAATGAATCCAGTATATGTCGAAGGTCAGAATAATACTGTGGATTTTTGCGTAGTCTTCGACAACTGCTAGTTCCATATAAGTTTTTGCCCGAAGATAATCCCTGGAAGCTTTACCTCTTTAGAGAGTTATATGATCGTTCCATATAAAGAAAGGTACTATTATATTAAATTTCTTATTGTGAAATGGACGATAGTAGTTGTGTTAGGATTGATGCTTAAACCTACGCTTTTTGACCAGCCAGATAAAATATTATGGGAACTTTGCATTATGTCCGAGATCGTACCGTCATCCTTACCTCTTATTATGTCATCAGCATAACCCAGTACCAGCGGTATATGATTCCCGCGATCGAGAGATTTTCTAGGAGCTAGTCTGTCACCATTGACCACAGATCATAAGTATATTCTTGAAATTACTGATCAGTAACCGAAAGCTTTGATGTTATTTTATTATATTATGAATTACAATAAGTGAAACTGGTATAAAGCAAAAATAACCTATGTATTGCGTAATCAATGCGTCGACACATATGAAGGCATATGAACTGCAAAATGGTGTGATCTGAAAGATAATCCTTCAAGCCAGGATAGTTATGATTAAGAAACAAAATATTTTTTCGGTCGTGCCAATAATGTATCAGCAGTAAGCAACTACATTAATCAGCTACTTAATTTTGCTGCGGTCGTTACTCTCTTAATATGACTTGTACATCATACATGGCGTGAGGTGCCGTCTAGTAAACGCTAACATTTATACAATTCCAATTCATTCATATTCTTAAGTATAAAGTATATATAAATTTGCATAGTTGCTGGTATACTTTGGTTCGTTTTGTTGGAAGCGTATAAGTTTTGAAGTCCAGCTATTCATGCATTGCGCGTCCTTTTATTTTCTTTTAGTACCTTGGTATCAATTATAGCTGACATAAAATACGAAATCAAAACGGAAGTGTTTATATTTCTATAATTTTGACGAAGGTTACTTTAACCACATCACATTAAGACGTACAGATAGCGGCAAGACCATTCAAATCATGTACAAACATAGTTGAAATTTTTGTATTTTTCTATTCGCACAACTACATTGATGTTGATATTTTTTTAAGTTTGTTTATTTTTGTGTTTCTTTCCATTTAGCTATCCATTTAAATTATTAATTTTATTTCGTATTTGTATGTTTTTTGGATTTTACATGAGCCTCAAATAAATTTTTTTTTAATGCCAATCAAAGGTCTCATCTAGCTCTTGAATATATATTTAAGAAAGATATACATCAGCACATCCGCCACTCTACTCATGTCACCTAATCATTTCTCTATCTCTTTCCTGCAACGCTGTGCTTTGCATCATAATATAGCCCCTTGCAGGGTTTCAAATTAAAAATAAACCAAAAATATGTATAATTTAATTAAAAATCAAAAAAAGAAAAAAAAATTTATCGTGCGGGAAAATAATATCCTCTTGTGGTGTTTTTATACAATTGTTGTTGATTATTTTTTTTCAGTGTAATTTTACGCAAATTTTTGGATCAATTGTCTTATGGCCACTTCCATTTCAATAGGATGCCTTTCGGACTAAAAAATGCACCTTCTATATTTCAGAGGTTAATAAACAACGTCCATTCCTGACTACAAGGCATACAATGTTTTGTGTATATGGACGATTTTGCTGTTCATAGGTGCAGTTTTAAGGACCATAACGTTAAGCTCATTAAATTTTCGACCGCCTGAGGTACCATCGATTCAAACTAAATATACCTCTGCCCCTATCCTGAAATATCCCTGTTTCTACGAATTATTCCTGGTCAAGCCTGATGCCATTAACTTTGCAAGGCGAGGTAGGCACCTGTCTCCTACGTTAGTCGAACCCTTAACTCGGCTGAAGTCCAATATTCTACAGATGAGAAGGAGCTTCTCGCTATTGTGTTCACTGTCGAACAATTTTTACTCTATTTATATGGTCGACGCTTTACTAAAATAACGGCTCACCAGCCACTTACTTGGCTACCCTGCTTCCAGACTAATAAAATGGCATATTCGACTAGAAGAATACGACTACTGTATAAAATATAAATCAAGAAAACTAAACTTGAATGCGGCCTCTTTCAGTGGAATTGCTCCTCTTGATAGTACTGGACACGCCGCAATACGACAGTGGGCCCAGTAAGGTGAAACTCATACCGAGCTACCCAACACTGTTGCTACTGCTAAGATTTAAAACTGCCCTACCAAAATTCTTCATACTAACGCAAACGACGACAAGATGAAGGAAAGCCTCGAGCTGTATACAGGTCTACAAACAGACATCCTTCCTGGAAAGCGTAAGACATGCGAAACCGAAAAAAAACAAAATGCTAATCCCTTCTCATTATCAAGCCCCTCAGAAAGAAGACCACTCTTACTACCTTAAGAGAGTGCCTTGAATGTGCTAAATCATCTAAACTCGCAATGGTGATACTCGCCTTTATTGCCATACACGCCAGTCTACTAGTACTGAAATCTATGTGTACTTTTGTTTTATCAATGTCAAAGGTTCCTGTCCATATACTCCTCGATGAATTCAATTAGTTACGTGATAGACAGCATATCCAGCAGGTGATCCACGATTATCATACTTCACCTCTAGGAGGACAGACTGGAATATACAGAACCCTGAAATTGATAAAGATGGCAGGGCATGAGCAGAAATGTCATGAGTTTTATAATGAAATATTACTCCTGTCAAGCTAATAAACTAAATCGGAATAGGAAGGTTCCTATGAAAATAATCACTACGAGCAGGAGACCTTTTAAAAAAGTTTTTCTCGATATTGTTGGGCCACTCCCTAATAGTTACAATGGAAATATGTTCATTTTGACTTTCCACGCGAATACCATCGCCAAAGAGCTGACTACTAAAATCATATGCCGCCAAGGAACTTCCCTATGTATCTTTACTGATCGGGGCACTAATTTCCTTAGCAGACTTTTTTAAGAGGTCTGCAAACGGCTCAAAATTCATAAGATAGAATCTACTACGCTGCGCCCATAAACTCATAGTGCGTTGGAGTATAGCCATAGGAAACTGGTCGAATACCTCCGCCATTACGTTAACAAAATCCCCTTTCTTGAGATTGCTGGATGCCATATGCTATTTTAGTTTTTAATTCAACCCCTCCTTCCAGCACCGGATTTACCCCGCATGAGCTTGATTATGGATTTCCCGCCACAATCCCCACTTCTCTGAAACTTGAACCAGCAACTTTTTACAATTACGATAACTATTCTAATGAGGTAAAAGCTCGACTTCGGCATGGATTTGAAATGGCGCGTCAAACCATCCTGAAACATAAACAAAAATCAAGAAGCTATTATGACAAAAATTCAACGGAGCGTTCTTTTATTCTCGGAGTTAAAACTCTTTCTCATGCGAAAAGGTCCAAACTCTCGCCCCTTTGGCTTGAACATTATGACGATTTGGAATTGATTTTACCCGAGAAAACCACTGTTAAGGTAGGAAAAGATTATACATAATACCGATTAAAATATGTAAATCGAGTAAGTGAAGCTCTTTCCTTTCCAGGATGTCCAACAAGGATAAACACCAGCTATTTTTACAGCTGCTATGTCTATGGAGGAACCAGGTAGTGTGGGTCTTTTTATCAACGAGTGGCATATAATCGTTGACTTCGACCTGAAATGTCTTAATTATAAGTTTAGGCATATGACAGAGAACATTCGCGTTATCAGAAGTCTTTACCAGCGATTGACCTCTTATTCAGACGACCCCCTCCTCTTCCAGGCCACTTTAAAACAGATTTTGAGTATCGTTGACAACATTATGGTTTAGGAATGGTTATAATCCCTCGACAACAACGTAGCCCCTTCAGTGTAGTGGGCTCCCTGAGCAAAATGCTCTTTGGAACTTTGGATGAGGATGGCGCCATTTAATACGGCCAATGCATTGACAACGTGAAAACAGATTAAAGGCTTCACCTCGATCTGTTGAGGAGTCATACGTCAATAATAGACACTACGGTTAATATTTTCAACAGGAGTTAGCACGAAATTAAAACGCATATTTCCTTTTTGGAAGAAAAGATCAAGAATATAGAAGTACTATCGAACACGACGTTTGTCGCTGAATCTCAGTACAACAAAAATCTGCAAATAGAGTCACTAAATAATGCCTTGACACTGTCGTTAATAAGCATATCTCATAAACCATAAAGTCTATTCTCGATTAATGATAGATGTGAAACATAGCAAACTTCATCCAGCCATTATGATTCCTAACCCATTAAGGAATTCTCTATTGGTTATACAGCAGAAGCTCCCCGATAATTTGAGGCTCCCAATTTCTCCCGGTCCACAGAATTTGTTCGGCATATATATGTTTTGAGTTAGACAAGCACGGCTAGAAGCGCAGATAAAATAATATTTGACTTCAAATACCCTTACCCTATCGGACGGCTTATCAACTATAAAAAGTTACCCCGTTGCCAACCACCGATGGGAGCGAATTCCTCTATATCCAGCCATCCATTGACTATATGGTGATATATTACAATCGGGACATTACTACACTCTTAATAACTTCGACTTTCAGAATTTCCTTACCCGGAATGCGTGGAGCAAAAATATACATAATATCAGATAGCCAAGCAGTACTTAAAGCGTTAAACTCGTTTACGTTTGAGTCTAAGCTGGTTTGGGACTGTCTTACTGTCTTGAAGCAACTGGCTGAGACAAATAGGGTGACACTAATATGGGTACCAGGACATGAAGGCATTAAGGGGAACGAGATTGCGGACCGCCTTGCAAAGGAAGGAGCCAAATCTCCGTTTATTGGCCCGGAGCCTGTCTTTGGACACCCAAAGAGTCACCTCCTGGCTCAGATCAGGCTTTGGGAGGACAGAACTAAAAAAGAATACTGGGAAAACACCCCGGGGCTGAGACAAGCGAAAAAATTTATAAAGTATTCGCAACAGAGGACAAAAGCAGAAAGGAACTAAGGCTCATAACGGGCCTACTTACTGGGCATTGCCCACTTAGATACCATCTCAAGAAGATGGGTAAGGTCGATGATGAGACCTGTCGATTCTGTATGGAAGACAATGAAACTGCTGAGCATATCCTGTGTGATTGTGAAGCTCTATGCCGCATAAGGCTAAGACATCTAGGAAAGGCATTTCCACTGCCTGAGGATGTTGTTAAAATGGCCCCCAAGGACATTATAGGTTTCATTAAAGACCTTCGAATGGGCGCCCTAGGGCGTTTAGGGGTAATGTCACAAAAGATCTCCTAGGTCGCGGTGACAGGATGAGAGACGGAAGTCCTGTCTGCATCCCCCGGAATAATAATAATAATAATAATACCCGGAATGCTTTTCATTACCTTTACCAACTGATGCACCCAATATTTATTGTACATCCAGAAAACAATATCTATGAAATTGCACTACTAAAGCACGTCACTCGATTGCCCGACTCTTGTCACATACGGAGCTCCTCCCCTGGAAACATCTGGATCCCACTTTCATAGGCAAGCAAATGGCTCTTTATTTGAACCACGAACACTACATTAGACGTAGTTTGTCCTAGCAAAATCATTACACATACCTTACTGGGCACCGGAATATTTGAGCTCTCACACAAATGCTATCTGCGAAGTGACACTCTGACTATTCAAATTTTCCTCTAACAATGACCTGCAGCGGTTGAGTTCACCATTATAATATTTAATTTTAAAATCAAAATCAATAGCTTACATCCAGAGAAACTAACTTAACTAACTATCTGAGGACTTACGGCGGGGAAATTGTATGAGAAAGTAGAAAATATATGAACAAATCAGGATAAGGATGTATTTCCACCTAGGTGGTCCATAGAGCAGGAGTCAAACCAAAAAATTGTTTCTCGGGCGATACATGGACCACTTAGTGGAAACACCTAGTATATCTGTACGGATTCCTCATGTAATAATTTGAGAATACTATTTTGGGATATTTCAGATGCTTACAGCCGACCGTGACATATCGCCTGAATATGTAGAAATAATTTGCGCGTATTGTTGCGCTACAATAACAGTAATCCATCCAAAGTGCTTACAATATAACCAATGCAATTAAGTTCCAACGAGCGCTCCCGAAAACCAGAAAACGATAACAAACCTCAGGTCTAAATTGCAGATCGGGATATCCATTAAAAACCCCTGCCTGATTTTGTGTCTTCTAGTATATCATTCCTTTCATTCTTTTAATCTCCTCCTAGTTTGGGAATTTTCTAAATATGGGTGAAAGAATTGCACATAGAAGTTATGTTAATGATACGGTGTATTTATAATATTTGTAACCTATCCGCATGTCTTTATGTAAAGCATTAGAAGCAACGCAAGTATTTCAGATTCCATTAACATGTTAAGAATGATTTTTAGGTAGAAATGATATTATAACTGCTCTTGTAATGTCTTACGCTTACCTAAACGCTCTTATACAGCGATTGAACTACATTTTTGACTCTCCCGAATATAAATGAAATAAATGCCATTTTTTTGCCCCAGATGAAATATCGTACAGTAGATATACTAAGTTTGTCATTCCAATTGTTACCCATAAAAGCAATACTTGTAAAGCAAAATGGATTGGATATCCATTCATAATATTAAGAGTCATTTTGATTTTTCCATGTCCGTCTGTCTGTCTGTCTGTCCATAGCTCTTCATGATAACGCGCTTACTTAGAGAGCTGAATTTGTGTAGGTACAGATCGTTTTCATAAAAATAGTAAACAATATTTCAAAAATCGACAAATCGAGCAACTGCTTCTTCGAATTGCCATACAAAACTGGGCGTTTTCAAATTATTTCACTTTTATTTTCATCTATTCACTTCTATTTTCATCACCTCTCTTCCTCATTTTTATTAATGATCTGCCAGCTATCACTTTCAATCCTATTCATAGTTTTACAGACGACAGCACCCTTCATTTCGTGTACTCGTTCGATTCTATAGCTGATTCCCGTGCGAATGTTATAGGTGACAACTACATGTTCAGTTCACTAAACTATGAACTCACAACAGTACTTGCTTGTGACAGAGCGAATCGGGGCTTGTTTGATGCTTCCAAGATGCAATGTTGTCTGTTATCACTTAAGCGTAATCAAACTTCCACTCAACCATCCCTTAACATTTTAGGCATTCAAATATCCAACAATCTTAGTTGGTCTGATCACATTTGGTATTGCCAAAAACGCAAAGATGAAAGATATATTTTACTCCATAAGATTAGGCGCAAATCTACGCGTCTCATATCAGGCCTTCCATATTTGGGCAGGGGCTGAACGCACTGCATTGGCCTGATCCCTTGTAGTGTTCCTTCTATGCGCACGTACCACACGAGCTGTAACCCGAGCTCACACCCTTGAAGTCAAATTCGAACGTACCGTGATATTCCGCAAATCCTTCATAAGCAGAACAGAAAGTTGTCAGGATTTTACGTGAGTACCTGCCAAGTATGGCTTAATCTCATGGCATTCTTCATGCACGGATTGTAAAGATCAATCAGATTCCTCGTGTCGAGACAACGAGTACCAGTATACCAAAATTGCATGACATGACATCAACTTACTGGTAGAAGCGAGACCTATCCCATTTCTGCCGATCTCAGGTCACGGCACCCTATACCACAGCCACTACGATGCTGCCATAAAGGGACCATCCCAAGTTGAGGTGGATAAAACCTTGTTATCCAGGGCTCCTCTAACCCCGCAGTACCAAGTTAGCCAATGTCGGGCCACCCATTTGGTACGGCTTTCGTAAAGCATGATCAAGGACCATGAATACTCCCAGTTTCAATCTTTCATGCTAGATATCTTTTTTAAACGGTACTGGTAACTCCGTTCGGGCCTAGATCTTATTAGCAGTGTCTAAAAGAATTGTACTTGGCCTATACAGGTAATACAATCTTTTGGACGCTGGCAGAGGGGACCACGTCAAGGTTAAGTTATGCCCAATTCAGTCTGGATAGACTTCGTGATTCACCATGTGGATCATATAGCTGACCATGCATACTAACCATATAAGCACTACTAACATACATAACTGATTTCTGTTATTCATCAACTTATTCATCATCTCACTCCTCGCACCACTATGTCTGAGATTTTATTATTCTGACTTACATGAGTACATAACTTCAATTGCATCGTGGGCCATCTGCCTAGCATCTACTACAGTACCCACACAGCCAAAGATCTCAATTTCAATTTCACTAAGGTAAAGTTACCTCGCCGTGGGAAGTACCAATTCGTGCACATAGAACTGAGCTAACTATACCACCCTACTGCACGTACTCTCGTGGGAGATGCCAAAGCGATCTACAAAAACATCAAAACGCTCATACCACCATAAACACCAAATCAACAAACCAACAAATTCCATCTATCAAGTATGCATGCTTTCCTCTTATACAGCTTTCACCTTGTTCAGCATTGCGCTTCACAGACTACTTTCCCCCCTCATAAGCAGAACAGTACGAATGTGGAACAACTTGCCAATCCCTGTTCTACCCCCCCCCCCCCCCCCCCAAGCCAAGAGCCATAAATATTCAAGCGTAATACGCACCGCCACCTACTTGTCTCAACCGAATAATCCTCAAATTCCTACCCCTTATTCCTTTCCTGTCAAGGCTGTGCTACTGTTTCTTAGGGTCTTAGACCAATTATAACTTTTTCTCTTGTTTTAGCTATAATAATCTATGTCTAATACAATGATTATGATGGTAACAAATGCATTTACTTGAAGTTTTACTTTACTTTGACAAAGCTTTTCTGAAGTTTCAATAGATATCAGAGCAGATTTTCCAGAAGCAATACGGAGTAGATGAAATTTAAATATAAAATAATAAGAAAAAACATTTTTGTATCGGTAGCTTTAGTGGTCAAGTTCGAATAATTGATTGATTTCAAAATGCAGCTCCAAAAAGCTAGCGTCGTCAGCGTTTGAGTGTGATTTCTATTAACCTAGAGAAATATATAATGAAATTAAAAATAATAATGGATACTACTAAAACACCACCTAAAAGATATATGTACTGAAGCACAAATATAAACCAGACAGCTTCAACATAAGAATATTTGTTTGAAAAAGAGTTACAAGATTATTTCAAGGTCATCTAGACCCAAGATCTTATTAGTGAGGCTTAAATCAGGTATCTTCCTGTTAAAATATTTATAAAATCTCATAAAAATTTGATGTTGAAATACATACAGAAAATGTATGTCCATTTCGAATGCTCCTTGAATTCTGTCAATAATTCCTCACTCGTTTGAAAACTTCTAGCATTGGGATCTCAAAAAAGTTCCACTTCATATAATTGATTCTGTCTAAATAAAGTTGAAAATAGTTAGTTGTTCCTTCCTTTAGTCATCAAGCTATAGCCGTATCTCAATATTTATTCGATCTCTTCAAAGTGCAGTACAGATAATATGCTTCTGTTGAGTGTTAGGACGATCAAGAATCTCAATCGCAAAGTAAAACGATGGGAAAAAAATATACGATAGGTAGCAGTTAAACTAATTTCAGGTTAGGTCTTACAGTATTTATGGTCTGAATTTGTAATCGTTTCCATTTTACTTTAATTGTATAATTTACTTTAAGGGCATAAATATAATGCAATCGGCTGACTCTATATATATATATATATATTTTATTTAACGTTGTTCAGTCGGGCATCAACATAGCCAACTTGAAACATTCTTCTTGCAATTAAGCTTCCGGTTGTATTCCAACGTATAATTTCTTCATCAAAGTCTAAAGCAACGTGAGGTTTTTAATTATGGTTTCATTCATCTACTTTAATGAATTAAGAAAATTTTAAAATTGTTGCGTTTTGCTATAAATAACTCCAAGGAAAAAGGTTCAATTACATAAATTAAAATGTTGCTTTTCATATTTATCATCATAATCAAAGGTAGCTGTCTAGTTGAGCAAGCTAATCTCTAGATTCTTGATAGGAGTTGTTAGTTTATATTTGGATATATCAGAAAGTATTCGGGATTATACTATTATAATAAAATGAGGGTGTTAAGTTGTAGATGATAAACCCCTGTTCACGAGCGCGATACGATACCGTGCGATATTTTAGTGACATCCTGCTCTTCCTATAGATCTGTCTCTATTTGCGACTGGTTTTTATCGCTCGATACGGTCATAGGTTGACAGCGGCTCCAACTTAATTTGTTGAAATTTATGTGAAATATACATATATTTATGTTTTTATATTTATGTATCTTTCGACATCACTACGAAGCTGTCGCATCCGATTACAAATGTAAACAAACATAAGTGTTGATGTTAAGTTGAAAATCGCGTACCACTAAGAGCAGTGTTGCGATAAATTTTTATATTGCACGAAACGTAGAAAGAGGAAGCATGTTCAGCGACAACCATATTGCTGCAGCCAATTAGATCTCTGTAGCATGCGATGAATCGCGCTCGTCGACAAGCCCTAAGAAAGTAAAATAGTCATCAAATCTAAACGCATTCCGTTGACAGATGAGGTTATACCCAATTGCTTGATATCATTGTTCGACTATAAAAAATATATTCCAGTACGACCGAATAATCTACACAGGAATATTAAATTATGTCGAAATGGCTTTTTGTGTGACTAATGAGCAAAACTTTTGTAATATCAAATATCCCTCTAAAACTTTTATTATACTTATAGACTTTATATCACACCACATCACATTTTTATGTGATTTCACGAGCGGTGTGTATAGGTCTCTAGGGCATTACAAATGTAAACCTGCTTCTAATTCTGGTTTAAGAGATGCCTCTTTTCTAACATTTTCGTAATTCTTATTTAAAATTTAATGGGAAAATAGAACAATTTATCGCTGACTATGAAAATGAGAATTTAATTGAAAAGCAAGAAATTTCAATTATGTTGAAAAAGATTAATATTAAAAGTTTAAAAACGTTTTCAAGGTTATTTTAACGTGCAAAATCTTTCTTTTTAAATTAAGCTGAACTAGTTCAAATCAGTGAATAAAGAATGAAACTGTTATTATCCCAATATGTTTCTTCATATTCCTTTAGAGGATCATTATACGTACAAATACAATTGTGTTTTTCGTAATATGTGCTTTAATTTTTGTATTAATTTGTTTTCTTGAGAATATTGAATGCTTGTAAATTACTCTTATTGAAATATATAAAAAGTGTATTTGTTTTTGTATTTTATGACTAACAAACAATATTTTACTGCAAAAGAATTTACATTAATTAAATGTGATATCGTACCTTCATATATATAGTTTGGAAATAAATACATTATATGATTTACAAATTCTGCCTAATCTAAAATAATCCATTCATATAGAACTTTTTCTTACGATTGCTGTAGCGAGAACTAAGTATGTACTCAAGGCCTCAAAGTCACACACCACTAAGTCAAGCCTAACCTGCAAACTCTTAAAAATGTATCAAGGAGAAACAAATTTATCCTTATGTGCGGGCCTTGATATGTGGGCTACAAAAGAAATGAAATTGCTGCTGGCCAAAAGAGGAGCAGAAACTACCTTTGTCGGGAAAGGCTACAAATTACTTCGTCAGGCAAAAATGTTTCTTGACACTCAAAATGTTTACAGAACTCTTCTCAGCCCATTGCGCATTGAGGTATAAGAGAAGAGCTTGGCCGAGACTTCATCCTGCCGCTTCTGTCAGGATGCTCATGAAACTTCAGAGGACCTGCTCTGCAACAGTGAAAAATTGGCCAGCCAGAGATTACTCCACCTTCTCGTCAGATTCTCGATTCATTCCTCCGTCTGGTTCTACAGCGTCCTGTGGGGTTATGCACTGAGTCCGTCCCATATAATGAAAAGTTCGTGTCCGCCGAGTGTATTGATGTTCAAATCCGCATTGTCGACTTCAGGCGGCGCTGTGGACGCAACGACAAGAGAATTTTTCGACCCGAATTATTTGTACAATAAAACACCGTCGCCTATTACAAATATGCGAAGTCCTCCAGAAAAAGTCTTCCAACCCTTGGAGACCGCATGTGGCTCTACGGAAAATGGACCTGCTCGACTGGAATACCAGGTTGGAATGGGTTTATGGAAGAAGTCACTGCAAAAACCTTCGTTAAATCGAAGATCATATTTCTTCCATTTATTCATGCTCCACCTTCCGATTACGAGACAATATTAATAATAATAGTATATACGAAATTCCAGCTTCAAACTCTTATAAGAAAGAGGACGGCAGAAACCGCAATGAACATGCAAGCGGTGAAACGTGAATAAGACCTACTGGAGACACCACGTAAAAAAAACCACCCCTATTGTGGTGAGGAAAGGAGTTCGCAAAATAGAATTTTACTTTTCTCTGTGCCTTTATCGCAAGGGTAGGACCTTAAATATTGGTTCTAGGAAAAAATTCGTAGAGATCAAAATTGTAAGAAATGTAGTTCTATACAACTGTATTTTATGTCCTAAAGTTAATAATAAATGAGATATACTTTACCATTTTTTCCACGCTAAATTCGAAAAATATTGATTGTACGAAAAAATTGTAAAGACTAAAGCTGTAGAGAATCCAATTTACAACGACCTAAGTCCTTACCATTTTTGCTGAACAGTTGAAAGCAAAAACTATTCCCTCTAAATTCAAGATGGCAGATAACGCACCGGCGAAATTTGGTCGTTATTTTGAATTTAGACTACCAGTGACCTCCTTAAAGGTTAGAGTAATAAAATTGCTGGCGTGAATTTTTCCGAAAAGTGAAATCTAAAAAAGTGATGCTTCATCTAAGTATAACGTCTCTGGTGAATTTATAAATAATGGTTGTAGCCATTCTTCATATGATAAGGTTTTACTAAAATCTTGAATTTTATTACTAAGCAGGAAAAGTCTGAATCCTGAACAGCTTCTATTTTATTTTTGTATATAACCAAAGCGGATTCCGTACCATATAGACGTATTCTAAGGACCTTGATACTAATGAAAAAAAAAATCATATGAATCATATATACATATTACATTAAAATTTAACACTTTAAAATTGATCTTTATAGTTTTCTCAAAAATTTGCCATCACTGATATGCTTATTTCAGAAACCTGAGTTAGTGATGTATATGTAATCATTGGAAAAGATGTGTTCATTCCTTGCAAATCTAATTCATTTGTAATAATTGGTATTCAGGGTAAAAAAATTTGCTTGTTTTAATTGGTTACAACCAATTTCAGTCATTTTAAGAGTAGGAGAAGGTGATGTACCTTTTTTGAAATAGTTTTTTTTTTTTTGACAAAACTAATGAGAATACTAACAATTATAGATTATTTAACCCATAACAACATATTTAATAATATTTAATTTATTATTTTTCTATGGCTTTTTTTAACATGTCCGTGGTACAAATGTTTGAAGTGTCCAAGGTAGGGTAAGAACACCTGTTACCGGCCAACTAACACTATTTTTATAATTGATCTTTTATAAAGAGTGGCTTTGGGGAAACATGTTATATTTTATATGAATAAGTATACTTCTTGTTTATCTATTGCGATAATTTTCTTTGAATTTTTATTTTCTAAATCATTATAATAATCAAATAATATACAAAATATAACTTTCATTAGTTTCCGGCGACGAAAATTCTATTTCCGGACAAGATTGCTCCTATTACCGGCCAAAAGGTAAACTGAATCAGTTATCTTTTAAATTGCAAGAAAAAAATTTAAAATATATTATTCAGAAAAACAGTAGTGCATATTCCTAAAGTAAAACAGAAAACATAATCAGGGAACAGAATGTAAGTTCGGTTACATTTTCAACACTTCCTGTAGATCTTTGCCAAGTCGACACAGTTTTTCTCCACTCTAACTTTAATTGCCTAAACCCACTTTTATCTTAACTCCACTATTTGATGGGATTTATGTCCGTCTACAAAGAATATAATTATCATTTAAGCTTTGTTATATTTTAGCCTCAAACAAGATGTTTCCCTTCATTATCCAGAATCGGAATCAATGCTTTGGGTGAGCGCACGTAGCGGAAAACTATGCAAAGTGTAATGATCTCTCTGCTTGCGCTTAAGGTAAATAACACGATAATACTGTCTTCCGGTATCCTCTTAAAGCCAATATCCGTCCAGTTTTTGGACATAAGGTGAATCCTGTTGCATCCCCATTTAAAATTCTTCTGGGATCATTTAGTATGTGTTCAGTAACAGTTAGATAGTTTCAAATAATCTTCGAATTATTCGAGCCATGATCTAATTGAAGCTTCTGTAATCCACACGCCTTACCTTGGTGACGCCTTCAGGGACACGCTACATAATGTCAGGATGTCTTTTTAAAAATAACTCGAACTATATTCTGCCTGGTCGTCCATCCTTATCCGGCCATCGCTCTTGATTATCTTCTATACTGTGGCCAGAATACTTGCTCTCTTAATTGGAAAACCCCATTTGGTCTAGTTAACGCACCATTTGATTGTTTTTCTTCTTTTAACGAAGTAATTACAGTAGAAAAGCCAGGAGTTGAAATATCTATACGAAGTTTTCCACTTAGCTTATCCGGTATTTCTGCAGTGTAGTTCTTGGCACCCCGAACTTTCTGCCAGCTTCCCTTATTGAATTTCGCTCTATCCAAATGCAATCTAAACCTGCTTTTAGTATATTTTCTGTATTGAATCTTGATTTTGAAGACATCCTTTTGAAAGAAAACAAATCAATTAACAATTGCATTCCAACTACAAAATATAATGCAAATTTTGTTAGCCGTAACTAAGTGCTTCGAAGTAAAAGCTGCATTAGATACAGTCCACAAATTTAATTCATTAATCAAACGGAAACTCAACTCCATGAAACATTTATTTTATTTTTTTTATGATTTAATTGACTATATCGTAAATTACTACAATAGCTTGGAGTTTATGTAATTAAAAAATAGCTTTTTGTTATGCTGTGAAGCTGGTTTCTTTGAAAGCAAGTAGTCTCTCAAAGAAAACGTTTCCAAAGGATTATATTATAATACTAACTTTATATATAAATTATCGTTTATTAATAAAATATCTTTCTGATTTTATAAAAAAATTATTCACAATAATTATTAAGTTATCTTCCTTCTTTAAAGTATTGGCAGGTAACTAGGACATGAAATCTAAAATCCGGTCATCTATGGCTGGTTATTAAAAATTCAACAGAAAACTATTTCAAAAACCGGCCAGGATAATTTTGCTATTACTACGTGATTTTTCGTTACTTTCCGACAAATTTATTAACTTAACAGGTATTTGATTGAGAAATATCCACCTAAATAGCTTAATCTTTCAAATAAAATGCTACTTACATTCAATAAAAGTCGCGCTTCGCTTAAGTAAAATAAAGACGACAATCTCATTTCCGCGCATTTCAAAGGAAAGACTTAAAATAAAATGAAAACTGCACTGTCAGAAGTGCGCAATATATTGTCAAACCTTTTATAATACTTAGATAACAAACCAGTAGTTTTATTGAGACATTTCAAAAGGTGTTAATATGTAAATTGATGGATTTATTTTGGTACTTTTGCTAGAGTGGCTGGGAACTAGTGATGGCATTTACCCTACTACCACTTGCAAAAGAAACAAAACTGCCTGTGAAATATTTTAAGGCGCACAATTTACCACATTTTGCAGGATTTGTAACATAATACATATGAACAACATAATAAATTATATATGAACAAGTTTTACCTTAGCTGGAATCCAAAGATTTAGGAAGTATAAAACTCCAACACTTTCAATTCTTTATCACTGGAAAATATTTACTTTTTACACGACTTTTCTTTAAATCGCCATAACTGCACATTTGTCCCAGAATAACTTAAGTGTCATCTGTTGGTAATTCGGATAAAAGTGCGTTTGTGTAGGTGGTAAGTGTATGTAGCCCGCGTGGAAAGTGAAATGACCAAGGTAGACACATGTCCAAAGTGCAACATCTTCCCTACACTTATTTTATTAGTTCGATGAAATCAATCATATTTTCCTAGGTCGAAACCTAGCCAAATATAGCCAAATATTTTACAAATATACAAGAATTTTCCGTTTAATAGTATTTAACTGATATTCTATAATCCACAAATTTAAACCCATTTTTATTAACCTTATTAGAGTTAAAAATTATCATTTCAGTTGGCATAAAAATACACAACTAATTGCTTAAAATGGTAGTCGCTTATTTTTATTTGTAGTGACGTTTCTGTTAGAAGATTCCTTTATTCTACATTTCCATCTCCTTAAGCGGTTTAAAAAGAAAGCAATTTGATTGTAACACCGGAATAAAGGAAAGATGAAACTGAATATTGCGAAAGGAGTAAGGCATGAATTTAATATATTTTGATTTAGATTACAATTGCAAATTAAAGAAAATTGGAAGTTATTCCGATTGTGAGCTATAAGATTGCTTTAATGCCACTATATCGCCACCCAGGTAGTAGTGTATTTTGACCTGACCTTAATCCCATGATGGTTTAGATTGATAGCCATTAATTATGTGAGAGGAAAAGCATTGAAGGCTTAAATTTTGGTGGCGACTTGGGCTTTGACAGCTTCAGAACCATGAGTTCCTCATCTAGTGTGATATACATAATATGTACATATATACAAATATTACTCAGTGAAAAATGCATGAGATAATATCGGCGAAAATTTTGAATTGTGAAGTAATACGAATGTCGTTGATGCGAACAATTTCCGCCGAAAGAATGTTGCAACGAGAATAAATAACATGTTATAAGCCAACAATTATGACCAGTTTTCCGATCAACAGAATTATCTCATTGACTATTCCAAAATTTTACATTAATTCCAAAATTGTTTAGCTTTAATGGAATGTTGTGTGCGGTAAAATAAGGAAAACATTAATTTTGCAGCCATCACCAAGGTTCGGAATACAAAAAAAAAATTTACTTTTCCAAAAAATTTCAAAAGTCCTGAAAACAAAACAATGTTTCGCTCTTAAATTTTGCATAATGTGTTTAATTTTCAGCTTATTTCGCCCATCACAAAATAAGTGATTATTTATTGTAAAATAATGTTTCTGTTAATTATAAATGAAATAAATTCAAAAATGCTGCAAAACAGTAGAACAATCTTTTACTTGGCTGTCAATTTGCAAAGAAATTGCGAATGTTTTGAAATGCGGTTGCAAAGGTCCAGATCATTGTTCGTTACAATTTGGTAAGTTTGCAACTTTAGACAAGTTGCGCACACTTAGAAATTATGCAAAAATAAACAACAATTATGTTTTACAAATTCTGGAAGAGGACCCGAATATACTTACGGAAATATTTGCAATTTTCGAACTACAAATTGTTTTATAAAATTTATGCAAAAGTGTTACTGCCTGCTTACAGCTTTAACTGCTATGATACGAATTTTTAAGAGTAGATATATGAAAGCTGGGGCAAATCGTTGTATCGGTCGAAAATTTCGATACTCGATAATTTGTCGAAAATTTCGACACGGCAGTATGTTTTATCATAAATCGACTGTCGAAATTTCGATAAATTATCACTGAGTATTTTTGCCAAATGAATTTCCGTTGGAAGCTAAATAATGTAAGTATCATATAAGTAAGATGATGGGAAAAGGTGTTTATTTTTTTTTTTAATTTTTCATTACCTTATTAACATGTTCCTGATTATTCGCAAGTGTGAGCCGACTTCAAAAATAAAATAAAAGAAAAGATGCGAACCGATAAATTGGACTGCAATAAGACAGGAAAAGTAGTGGAATTCAGTGCGGGAACGATTTTGGCGTTGAAGAATCTATCATAATTCACAAATGATCACCTTACCCATAATATTGTCGATAATAATTGTGACATCACTGTAGATAATATATATAATAATATAATAATATATCCATTTTATAACTTTAGAGAGCTTTATTGCATTAATTTTTAATTTATGCTGCCACTTGAGATTGTCAAGATTGCCGAAAATGTCATTTACATATTCGAAAACGCTTGTCGAACGAAAATGCTACAACATACTGCCAATAAAAATTTTCGTTACGACAGTCGACAGCGCTTCGTATCGAAAGTGATACAGCAATATCGCGCCCCTGGGCTGAGCATTATTGGCATTCATTGCTTAAGTTTGCAGAGCCTCTGACTTTTTGTTACAAAAATTATAAGGGCATTTTTTTGTAATTTTTCGCAAAATTAAATTTATCATCATTCGAATGAAAATTATAAGGAAATATTTGAGGAGGCGATTAAGGTCGAAGAACATGGATGAAATCTTAAGATCTGGGGCAAGATGTTATAACTTCGAAAGATTCGACGTTCGACAATTTATCGATAGTCGGTATGTTGTAACACTTTCGACAGACGATAAATGCGATAGAATATCACTGAGTTTTGCTGAGAGTGATAGTACAAGCGAAGATTAAAAAATGTATGTAAAATTAAAGAAATTAGATTTAAATGTTAAATTTTTTTTTAATTTATTCAATATAAATGATTTTATATATTAATTATATAGATTCTTCAAACTGAAGCTATAAAACTTGTAAGAATATTTCTTGAATCCAAAAATTAATAAGGCAATACATTTTGTTAGGCATATCCATAACGTATTACCACTGCTTTAAAAATTTTCTTTTGTCCCGGTAATTAATAATTTCTTTGTCATTTTTGTTATCCTCCACAAATAAAGCCACTGCGCCTGAAAAATTCATAAATTCCAATTTTATTATTATTAAAATTTATCAACAACTAGAAAAAGAATCTATAAATGTCATTTGTGCTATGGAAAAAAATTCGGAAATAATTTCGAAACAAGCAAAATCGCCTGTCGAACGAAAATCTTATAACATACCGCCAGATCGAAATCTTCGCTTCGATGATCGCTTTCGATGCGAAGTTATAACATGTCGCCACTGTCTTTCTAGTAAGAAATTTGATCGTAAAAATGTTTCTTTGCCATTATTAACAAGTAATTTTTATAGACTTCACGTTATCCCTGCAACTACCAAGCAATAGGTTTGAAGCAAACAACATATAAGAAATTCTCTAAATTCTTAAATGAGATGTCAGGAAAGTGTTTAATAGTGGCTCGAAAAGAAGCCATTGGGATAGAGAAAATCATTTCTGTTGATTTTGATCATCCAAACAGTAATTTTATATCTAGTGACAAAACATCTGATGATAAAACTGAAAATAGTGCAGCACAACTGTTTCTTGCAGAATTGATGGAGCTATATCTGATCACAGATGAACCAATTGTCATTTTCTCAAAGTAAAGTTACAGAAAAGGCGATAATATCGATGTAAAAAAGCCAATAGAAGAATATGTAATTAAGAAAAAACTGGGAAATATTTTTTGTGCATTTTAATATTTATTTATTCTTAAATTTTCAATTATTTCACCTATTTTTTAAATATGCTCAGGAGAACTGTCAGAGAAATGTCATTACATTAGATTTACCCGGTGTTTTAAAAACTTGTTCGATGAGTGCACAAAGCCCCGGGTAAATTTGGGGAAAATTGTAGGGGAAGATTTATACGGTGTTTTTACACGGTGTTTTCATCGAACAAACCTATTATGGCAGCAAACGCATATAACTACAAGCGTGTACGAATATAATTGTTTACACGCAATCATATTAAAAATATTTGAAGAAAGTCACAGCACATCAGCTGGAATATGTCAAAGCTATCCTGATGGATGTAGGTAAGTACTTCATTCAAATAAATATTGCATTAAACTATACACATCCTATAAAATGTTCACTTTTCCAAATATATTGTCAGTGAAACAAATCAGATAGATAGATGATGGCCTTATTTGAGAAACGTACTTGTTGTATATACTACTGGCTGGTAAAATAGTCTTAAATAGTAGGTACTTGGACAGCAATTTTTAGTTGGATCAGTTGGCAACGGAAGCGATCTCATACTCCAAGAACACAATCAAAAGTGGAAATACAAATAAGTAAAACTAACCAAGATATTATACAACTGAATTCAATATACTGGCTGCTATCTGGAGCATCCTGCTGCTATGGAATTTATGTATGTGCTTTCAGGTGATTAAAGGTAAATATACATATACTTCTACGCACAAAATTTCGAAATATTTTATTAAATATTTGTAGGAACTGCAGCCTTTAATTGATGGAAAAACTCCTCCAACATGATGTGTTCTAATAATCAAGATCTATCAAAGAGTTAATTGGGAGGAGAAAGGGATTATATCAAGGTCTCAGGTAATGGAAAGACTTCAAGCAAGTACTAAATGATCCCTGTTATGAATTGTGGTACGGCAACTTTTTCTCCAGATGGGTTAAAATTAGCAACTTGGTCAAAAGATTCTTCAGCAGTTGTGTGGAATCTTTACCCACAGAAACTTTAAGTGACTTTCAATAGAATAATTGATGGATATTCATAATCATATTTCATTTGTGAACTGGAACCCAGATTTCAAGCACTTGCTATTTGGAGGTCCCGATGAGCTCCTAGAAAATTATGTGAATGGAGTATTTCCCATTCAATTGATGATAATTTAGCATGTTGAGTATTAAAAAAGGCC
The DNA here is from genome assembly GCA_963930735.1 of Dioctria linearis. Taxonomy (NCBI): domain Eukaryota; kingdom Metazoa; phylum Arthropoda; class Insecta; order Diptera; family Asilidae; genus Dioctria; species Dioctria linearis. The sequence goes on along the minus strand of OZ005741.1, from coordinate 201,957,319 downwards.
GGACTCGTTTTGTTTCTGATGACACACGGGGCCAATTTTTTTTATGCGATCTCTTTTAACTATTATAGGTAACTAACATGTTTGTAAAAAGAAAAATCAAACATTAATGGCTGATTTACATTACTCGAACATGCGATTTTACTGCCAAAGTGAGTGAGAGGGTCTTATTACTTTGCACTATTAGAAAAAAAGGAAGAGGTAATCGACTGTGAAAACATTATTTCCCACTCTATAGCGAAGTAACACTTGTGACATTTTATCAAATTGTCAATTGCAAAAATTAGTCAGACGACAAAAACAGTAATTCGAAAGATTGTGATAATTTTGCAAAAGCAATAGCACGTTTCATCAAGGAGGATCCTACATTCCAGTTCATTTATGATGAGGATAAAGAAACTATTGTATCAGTAATGGGTAAGATTTGTATAAACAATTTATTATCATAACATGATGTTTCTAAATAGATATATATATTTCAGGTGAATTGCACTTGGAAATTTATGCTCAACGCATGGAACGAGAATGTCCAGTAATTTTGAGTAAACCAAATGTGGCATTTAGAGTGACATTAGTAGCACCGTGCTCGTTTGACTATCTTCATAAACACAATCTAGAGAATCTGGTGAATTTGCTCGCATTACAAGAATAATGGAACCGTTACCACCACAACAAAATACATCGCTAGAATTTTCGGATGAAACGATGGGAACAAAATGTTCCCAAGCAATTTGTCGACTCAAGTGGCTAGATTTTTATTTAGCATCTTAAGGTGCTGTTAAGGAAGCTTTCAAGGTGGTTTTTATATAATATATATAGCTATACGTTTTCGCTTTTTATAGATTCACGATTAAACAACGAGGAGAAGAAGTACTCTGAAGTATTAGATGATCTCTCCAGATATGATAACAGTTATTCGACTGCTGACCACTTACCTCGATTAGTTGTAACTGGTGATCAGAGCAGTGGAAACATTTCTGTATTAGAATCTATTGCCCAAGCAAGAGTTTTTCCCTGAAGAAGTGCAGACATGATGAAAATAGCACCAGTGAAAGTAACTCTCTCGGAGGCCTCCTATCATATTGCCCTTTTTGGGACTTAGAAAGAGAATATGATTTAATAATATTTAATTTAATTTTTATATGTAATTGTGTTAAGTGTATATATACATCCACTCTTAAATAAATTATTTTATTTGAATTGCACTCCTTAAATCCTTAAAGCACTAACTATTTGCTTGAAGCGTGCTACAGTTTTGTAGTAAAAAAAGATATCTTCAGATGAGTTCGAGTTATATGTGGGGTCTTAAAATGAGGAGCTGATTCTGCTAAAGGAGCTTGTATTATGTCAGTCAGGTGGAGGTGGGGGTGTCTTTATAAAAACGGATCGTGTCATTAACCACTGGCATTGCATCTGATCATGGTAGGTATGTTTGTACTCATATGAACAAAATAACTTAGATCTCCAAAGCATTGAGCATATCGATAACTTGAAAGGACTCATAGTGCTCTCATTGCAAACTTGAATTGAAAGTATGGTTTATGTTGATGAAATCAGAATGCGTAAATAATACTTTTGAATTGAGTTATGAAATTTCAATTAAATTTTTTAATTTTAATTATTTTTCAAATAAATTTATTCACTAAACCATGGTAAATTTGGAAACATTTTTTACAGTTTGTGTTAATATTTATTAATTCTGTTGAACGAGCTCCTGGATTGCTCCAAAGGTTGATATATCGCCGAAAACTAACTCCGCTATCCAACATTGTGTCAAACTTCGTACATTTGAATTAACACACACACCTTTCTCAAATCAAGATTTAAAATCTTCGACAACTCAAGCAGATTGACTCGTCCTCCAAGAAATATACAACTCGTTCAAAATTTCCTTTTCGACATGTTGCGGTGTTATGAATTCCTTCCCGTCATTGCTGACCAGACCCTTTTCAATCAATAGAGTAACTATCTCTATACAATTTCTTTCCGAAAGCCTGTAATTTCACATTTGTATAAGAAAGTTTTTAATTCGCTTTAATTTAAATACTAATAACCTCTGAGTGTTTTTATTTTGTGAGAAACATTCACTGATGGCACGACACGGCTGTTCCTTTTAAATTCCATTATAGTATCACCGTCTAATGAAAGAGACAAAGTCGGATCAAAAAAGGCACAATTGTCAAGAACAATACAGATAGAGAATACAATAGAGAATACCAAATATTCCCTATAAAATTTTGACACATTCCATATTTAAAGATTTTTTAAAAAAATTTATAATAATTTTATAAAAATATTTTTAATTTGTGTGCGTGTAAACAATTATATTCGTACACGCTAGTAATTATATGTATGAGCTTGCTGCCGTAATAGCAAAATTTACTACCATAAAATATACTTCTGGTTAGAACTTTTTATGGCTAATTATGGCAATAAAAATTTCCCCTTCGTCGAGGAATTTGACATTTAACTCAGTAAAATTTTGCTAGATTATCTTTTGTCCTTATCGTTCTAAAGTATTTTCAGATAAGGGGAAACTACTTACTCTATTTTCTAGCAATTTTCGAGTAATGTAAATCAGCCATAATAGACTCTGTTCATGAAAAACTGATTGTCTTATCGTGCTTGTATCATAACCTTTGTGTTTTGAGAGCATTTATCGGCGCAATTTAACAGCGACGTTCATTTTGGTATTTATTCCTTTAAAATTTTAAATAAACTGAGTAATCCTGGATTTACATTGCAAGAACATTGCTGAAAAATAGAGTGAGGAAATTTTTTTTGCTAAATTTTTTTGAATAAAATGTCAAATGGTCGAATAATTTTGTGAAAGTATATTTCCATTTTATTTCACAAGATGCAGATTACTTTGTCAGCATATCTGAGACATGTAAATTCAGCATTTCATTTCACATTTCAAAACATTTCATTTTACTAGCTAAAGTTGCCCTTTTTCAGAACGGGACTCTCTCTTATGTTTGTAATTTTTTATTGTCCCTTAATTTTTTTTTTTGAATTTGGAAATTATGTTTTAGTTGGTTTTAGTTTATTTTAACATTCCTTATTTTCTTTAATTTTTAATTTATTTAATATTTTTTTATTGTTTACATATTTTTTTCATTAAAAAAAAATATGCTGGGATCTGGGACTCGAACTCGTTACAGACAGTTTTCTTAAGTTTTTTTTTAATTTTTTCACTTTAAAAAAAAAAGCATGCTGGGATTCGTCGGGGATATGTTTATTATTATACCCTAGATGATATCTAAAGGGTATACTAAGTTTGTCATTTCATTTGTAACACCTATAAATAATGATGGTAGAGCAAAATGGATTGGATACCCATGCATAAAATTAAAAGTTATTTTGATTTTTGCAGGTCAGTCTGTCCGTCCTCACCATAGCTCGAGAACTCGTGTATTTAGAGTGCTGACATTTTGCACATGGGTTTTAAAAAAGAAAAAGTAAAATTAGGTTCGAAAATCAGACAAATCGGGTAATTCTTTCGTAAGGTTGCCATACAAAAATTTCTTATTTCACTACATATTTGGGAACTGCCTAAGAACGCGTCAACGTAGAGCGGTAAAATTTTGTACATGGTGTTTTCATAAAAACTGTAAATATAATTTCAAAAATGGACTAAATCGGGCAATCCCTTCTTGGTGTCGCCATATAATATTTTTGGATGTCTACGTATCCTGTGAAAACGATCAGAACTATACGGTTTTAATATACTTAAAAATTCTTCGGAAAATGAAATCCTATAAAATTGGTTATAATCATTTTTTCTGTCCGACGAACCGTTCTAGAGATATATTCAAAAACCACTTCGAAAATCAAGGTTGCGCAGATGAGCGACCATACGAATTACAAACGAGCATTTATCTAGGGCAGTGTTTATCAACCTTATTTGATGTACGCTACACTAAAATACCTGAAATTCTTGCGGGTGCACCGTGTTTTTGAATCTGCTAGAGGGAGTACTGAACTCTGGGAAGTGCTATTGCGTTGCGGGAAGAATGCGAAACAGATAGAAACAGTCGGGGAACTTGCAGTTTTTCACATATGGCTGTGAAGAATGCTTATGTAATTTCATCACTTTTCGTATGATATCAGAGCTTACTAGAACTGAGGTAAGGAGAATATGTTACAACTGACTTATTTATTTAAACTAACTGATTTCAATAGCTCATTTCCTGGACTACATTTTAACATCAAATACTAGAACTTAAACTTCTTTGTTTTTAGGTTAGGATTGAAAATGTGGCGTCATGACGTCACGGGGCAATACCGCGGAAGGTATAAGTCAATCACAATAGACTCGATTAGATAAAAGCAAAACTGAAACATAATAAATTTTGTTCTTTATTTTATTACCACCAAGATGGATTTATGATTTTCTTTTGTTTTATTACCACCAAGAAGGGTTTATGATTTTCTTGTAGTTTTATATATGCTAATTACTTATTACTTATTTCAAGATAAAATTAAATATTTTAGTAAATTTAAGATATTTAGTTTTTATTTTACGCAATCTTGGCAATTAACAATTTTGCACGGTATTGATCCTAATAGTGCGGGGTATTACTCCAGCCCTTGGGGCAATACCGTGCAATGGAACAATTTCATAAAATGGGTTTTACAATTTAAAACGGCTCGATATTTCAAATATCGAGCCTAGCTATTGTAGAGAACTAAATTTGTCCCCAAAATGAGATAATTTTCTGCTTTATTTGAGTTTCCAAATTAAAGATAAAACTAATAAAGCTTAAGTGCACGGTATTACCCCACTCTCCATCCTAGATCCAGAGTATGTATTAATATATCTAAATAACTTTTATTTTAGGAACAGTGACAGCCTCAGCAAGACTATATTAAATATGAATACAAAAAATTGTATTAAAAATTGCTTCAAATATAACTTTTTGAAAGATATCCACAAATTTTGTTACAAAAAGTAAAATAAAATGTTACTAAATTGCCTCGCTTTAACACCCTGTCTACAGTGGCAATAAAGTATGGTATACTACGGAACTGTCAGTGTAGGCCGTGTAGTCATGGAAATAATTCATGCAATAAATGGCATACCATATTGCGTACCAAAATCCTGGCAAAAATTTTACGTTTATCATCAAAATGCCTGAAATGAAGCTAACGCATTCGGAACTAATTAAATCAATTAATTTTTACAAACTAAAGGAGTGCTTATGGAACTATAAAGGTGCATATTGGTTTTTTGTTAATATTTAGTCTCTTCTAACTTGCCGAGCTTCAAATTCTCTAATGCAATCAATGCACTGTTCGCCTTCCTTTTCGGTCTTGATAATGCCATCGGCCAACCAAAAATGAAATGCTATAAAATAATTTGCCCACACCAAAAATTTATTTTCCAAGATGGACTTTACCATACAATATGGTGAGCAAATTTTCATGGTCCCTTTCTGATTAATTTCGCGGTAAACCTAGTGTACGAGAATTTTTCATATTGTACGAGATTTTTGTAAAGTTGGCACAAGAATTTATTTGTTCCAATCTAGCAACTCTGCACTTGATGTGAGGTGGCCACCATAATATAATAAAAATATAAGGAACTTAAGTTTAAAATAAATTTTTTAGAATATTTCAAAGTTACATACAAAACCCATGCAATTTTAATTATTTGTCGGAAAATCTCGCGGCACATTTAACAATCTCGCAGGGCACACAGGTTGAGAAACGCCGATCTCGGGTATCATAAGAATTGGTCTTGTAGACCAACTCTAGCTTTTCTAATTGTTATTATTATAAAATAACCCTTTTTAATTTTGTCTTTTGATACTTTTACCATTTTATAACATTCACTTCACTTGAAATAAATAGCGAGAGCTTAGCAAACTATAGTTGTGTCGCGCTTATTATTATTATTGTCGGAAATACCAACAATGTCGCCTCGCTCTCATTGTTATAGGTATGGCATTAGCAAGCCTTAATTTTGTCCGAAGTGGCTTCAAGCCATAAATGTTCGCGATTCTCAGACTCCATGATATTCGAATTCACGTAGACTCATCTGCCGGTGTTTTGGGCTGCAATATTTTAAACATTTAAAATATTAGTAATGCAATATTAAATATTCGAGTGTGTATTCTAATGATCAAGATACCTGGCATGCGGTAAAATTCTTCCTTCAATGAAAAACTAATAACTTTTGTAACCAAAATCGAAGTCAAAATTAATTTTCATAATCCCCCGGCAACAATATTCCACAAAGAATCTTTCACAGCATGATGCAAACGTAACCTTCATTCAATTGTCATATGTCAGACAGAGAGGCTCAATTTAGTGTTTCATAATTAAGTTTCGTAATATGCATACCCACTAGCCAGTACTCAGTCCAAGACATGTTGCATGTGACATAAAATTACGTCCAAGGGCTGAGTGGGCTACTATTCCTTCACGCTTCAGCTTTACGTTAAATTAGCATGTCGTGACTTAATAAGTTCCGAAGGAGTCGAACGTGAACTCGAAGAACCCTGCTGAGACTAGCATAACCACTTAATGGACATTGTGACGCAACCTGGTGAATTTGCTTTCATTGGTTTTAGTTTTGAGGGTAATATGTGCAGGTGGTTACTATGGTTAGGTATATATGAACGAGCCTCTTTGTGTTATAATTGTATGATGAACTTTACTTGAGTAATCAAAATCACTTTCCTTGCCTTCGTGCATTTCACCATCGTAATGACTTCCAAGGAGTGCGACTGACCACAATTGCATAGCGGGGAAATGTGGAATGCTTGCTCATCGTTAATTTGTCAAAACCACAATTCAATGTGCGGTCGTGATGGGTAGAACCTATTTTTCCGATTATTGAGAGGCGGTCACGGAACCGACGTGTATGTCGACACAATTAAGGCCGGTAGTTAAGCTAACCAAGACAAGATAATTATTCTCACAGGGAAGGGCAGTCTTGAATGCATATAGATATACGTAATGAGGGATTTTTAACCGATCTATAATGACGAAGCAGGCTAATTTGATAATTTGATAAAATACTCTCTCCAGCTGACACCAACCCTTCGTCAGGCATTGGGAAGCTATTGCCCGAGCTAGAGATCCATGTCCATGTTATAATAGTAGAAAATTCATGATATGGTGAGCAAAATAATTGTCGGATAAAATTGCCCCAATTTGCATAATTATTTCCAAATAGATGGAAAAACATATCGGGGAAGGTTGACTTCCGCTAACATTAACTTCCAGGTGAGTTATATACACGACGATCTGTGGTTAGTTTACGTTGATATCACGCATTTAGCACAGTTTTGTAAAATTACCGATCATGAGAATATGATGGGTTGCTAATTGAAATATGACAATCACTTAATAGGAACTTTTCGTGAACAAACTTTGATGTAAGTATAGGTAGAATATATTGCGGCGGTTAAATTGGGTATAATGTAACTAACTACTGTATATTTCTGAAAAAATTATGATACTTGTGAGATGTACAATGCTTAAGTAGTGTGTAAATGTGTATAATGTGTGTAATGTGAATTGCTTTTTGTATGCCATTTGTTAGCTTTAGTCGTACTACGTTGATTTTTCCTTTTTTTGGTAGGAAAGCTGATTTGGTCTTAGGACTTGGACTTTTAAGCCATCCTGAGACGCCTATACACTCTTTTTCATTGCTTTTAGAATAAATGGAGTTAAGCATATAGTACGATATGATTTAGGCTGGGCATTAGGCCTACACGCTGCCTTAACTGAACATCTGATATATGTATACCTTGTTCATGCTTTAGAGATATATCGCCATACACGGCCTGCTTTAAAATTTTTAGTTTTGTCTTCTATTTTTCCTTCAATTTCAATAGAAACTCAAAAATGTCTCCGTGTAGCTTAGCTATCATCAACTTTTTTAAGATGTATTTTTGGCAGACAGAGGGGCTCCGGTTATACCTACAATGAATTTCCCTCAATATTGCTCTTAAGATATATTAAAAACCGATGATCATTTCGCTTTATTATATAACCTGCGCCGTGCCCATACTTTATATCCTAGACGTAATTTTAAATTTAGTCATTTCAAGGAAATGAACAGGTGACAGACTATGGACGAAAATTTATTTCATTTGGAATGTCAGTGACAGTTCTTCACTGTGACTAAAAATCATGACAATAATTAATGAAATGTTATCAAGAAAATTTGCGACTATAGTATTTGCTGTAACTACAAAGCATTTAGCAGAAGACAATTTTTGGTGTTGAAAGCGACCCAAACAGAAGAAAAGCTGCAAAGAGATTTCATTCATGATCAGCTGATGGTTGTCACTGCTATCTTTATTGAAAGACCTCTCCATTTTCCAATAAATTCAGGTCATTTCAATGACGGTAGGTGGCACTTTTACTGGAATTTCACTAAATGAAAATTAAACGAAATGTTTCATATGGGTCCTTGATGGATTTAATTTGTATGACAACTGCACATTTGACTCCATTTAATTAAAAATTAAGTCATTATGGGGATAGTCTATCTAGGGTAGTAGTCCTGAGTTTTATAAACTGGTTGTTCCACCAGCACAAATTGCAGCCCGCATGATGTGAGGGTATCACGGCTTATTCGATTTTTAACGAGTGGATCGATTTGCGTAGTTATAGGGTGGATTATTATACGTATGTGATCTGGTATTGATAGCTCTTGTGAAAGATTGGTTTATAGGCGCAGTTTAATACGTAGACATTATTTGAAAATGTAAATTCAGTAAGACCCTTGCTCTGTTCTGTGTTCTGTGTGCCTCCTGTTACATTGCTTACTGCTATTGCCAAATCTCCTGTACAAAACTGTAGATTTCAATGGATCTTATTTGAAAAGATACTGGTTTTTGGCACTGCTTGACGACTAGTGTTATCATATACCAAGTTATCTGCACTGGTAAGCCTCTTTAAAATGCCGTCATGAATCCACGGGGCTCCTGTGTCAGTATATGTTAGTTTTGTCTTGTGTGAGCCTCCTGTTTTGCTCAGTACAGCTGTTGCTCCAAGCCATGATTGAAAGCTATCTCCTATGAGTGCGTTCGCTATTCTGCTTGCTTAGGTATTTTGCCTGCCCTGCCAACATCAGCATACTGACTCTTGAATCAACCTTTTTGTTTCCTTATTCTTGTATCGGGCATTAGTACTCTTTTAGCTACTAAGGGATTTAGTTTTCTTATCCTGTTATCTATCAATTTTTGTCTTTCGGCATTAGCACACGTAATAGTTATCGGACTAAGCTTTTTTGAACCTCCCTACAAGTTCAGTTTAGTGTCATCTTCTGGTTAATTGTATCAAATTTCCCCTTTTTGAACTGTTTCGCGTTATGTCATTTTACACATCATAGCGAGTTTAAACCACCTATTCTGAATGTTCACCCGAACAAAAACAAGGCTTAGCAAAAGTGCGAAAACTTCAAGAACTGAGTCACAGTCTTGAAAAAGTGTTTCTTATCTAAGAAACCACCGTTTGGATTTTTGGAGATTTAATACATCAAAAAGAAATATTCTTATTAATAGGTGTACTGTGTAGAAATCTGCACTGCCAGATAAGAATTTTCTAAAACTGATAAGAGCCCTTTTATTTTTCATAGATACATGTATTTTGTATTACACATTCAAATTTTGCAAGCAATAAACCAAACTTTGTTGCAACTGGCATAAATTAACTAACTTACTCACTGAATATACGAAATAATATTTAGATGGATTCATTCAGTTATTTATAATACTAAGTTACAAAAAATGCATTAAACTGAAATTCAGATATTTACAACTTCAGCATGCTGCCTATTTCTGGACGGCTCTGAGTTTATCATAAATGCACATTGAATTGCGGATTGCTGTACCCTTCTTGGAGAGCTTGTTGCAGACAGGATTAGAAGTAATTTTGAAAAGGCTAATATTATAATATATAATGCAAAAAAAATCATATGTCTCCACACAAATGATAACACTCCCCCGGCAAAAGCTGTGAATTTGGACGGTAAAGCTATTTTATTGTGGAACCCTATTATGATCGTCTTCCAAAAATGAGGCAGACCCTTCTAGCCCAATAAGAGTTTCTTATGTTAATTGGTTGAAGTTATCATGCAACCAAAGTATACCATTAAATGCTGCATATGTTCTGATCTTGCTTAAGTAGAATGTATTAAGGGAAGAGTAAAATACTATATTAAAAAATTTATGAAAACTTTTGTGGTAAATATTGAATTGGATTAAACAAATGACGCTTGCCAGTGGTGCGTCCTGGTAGTTAGTGATTTGCTGGGAAAACATTCTCTGAAAGTTTAATTAGTTCCTGCTCAAATAATACAGTATAATGTGACATACATAGAAGCATAATTAAGAACTAGATAGTTAGTATGCGCATATATATGCATTAGTTGTAGCACATTTTTCTAACATGCAAACATTTTGAATAGTTCGTCCATCAGCCAGTACCCTCTCCCTTAAGCGTCAATTTACTGCAAATCTCAATTTACCCCACAGCACCAAGAGTGCAAGCTCTCACAGGAATGCCTTTGAGGTAATTACAATAATTACTTCACGAATTGCTCAGTTCCCTCCTAACCAACTTGATTAGTTTTGTAGAAACTAATTTTCTTGCACACGAAGTTCACTTGGCAGGTTCAAGACCTGAAGAGCATCGTCACGACGATACGATTGCGAACCTGAAGTGCAGCAGAACAACCAAAAGAAAGAAAACAAGAGTGGCAGCACCAGCAGCAGTCTGAATTGGATGGATACTAACAGTGTTTATAGCACTTGAAAAAGGAAAAAAGAAATCGGAAACAACAAGGTTCGATTCGAGACCGAAAAGATTGGCGGATCAAACATATAATCGAACACCACCAGGGGTACGAAACAAGATGGAAAGTTATACCACACCTTGAAGTAATCGAGATCAGTCGGACGGACCGGGCAAGATATGAGCGACGATCGGTCTTTAAGAACTTATCAGAGGCAGGTGAGGAGTGGGATCTGACTTGCGCAGCCCACAAGGGAAGGAAATGAAGCAAATAAAAGAGGTGATCTTGTTCGGGGGATCAAATCGTGCTGGCGACTTTCAGTTTAATGTTATTGTTGTTGTTGATGCCAATAATCTCGTCTATTTGTGGGCACCAAGTCACCAGTAAGAGTAGACCAGTTACAAGGGCTATCGTTGCGATCTACTTGTAACTGCACTCAATAGCATAGTAGGTATATGATTCTGTGAGTAGCCGCGAGCAGACCAAGCTGGACCAAACATACATATATTGACGTAATGATAGAGCTAAAGGAATCAAGAAGTAGAAGAGGAAGAATTATTTTTAATGATCTTCGACCGACCTCAACGTGTGATCATTCTTATTTGCTGCTGCTGCTGTTGCTATAGTTACTCTTCAGCACACTATTTCAAAACGATTTTTCACAATTTCCTTGCCTTAAGAGATTGATCTTTTTCCCAGATGGAAATAAATGCGTCATTAAACGAGCAAACAAACATCATGTTTTCGTTCGTGAACCTGTAGAAGATGAGGCAACTCTGAAAATTTAAAAGAAGAGTGGAATGAATGGTCAAAAAGATGAGCCTGAAAGCACACCATCAGAGTCAGTCAGGCAAACGATGAGTTTTGCCACGCCCCAACGATTCCAAAGCAATTTCTCAAGGGAATTGCATTTTAAATTGAAAACTGAAACGTTAGTGCAAGTCTTCAGCCTTCGGTTACTTAAGAAAATGGAGGAGCTTGAGCGAAATGGACTTTTGATGCTCGTACAGGGAATGCTATTAATGCTTTGTGCGCTGCCATACAAACTTAAGTGGGATGTGTGATCAGTTAATGATTTTTCGTAAACAAAAGATCACATCTAAATGAGATCTTGAATAATGATTTTTCATCTTAAATATAAATCAATCGTTGCTGGCATTGTCGATAAAATTAGGTGCAGAAGTATAAATTGAACTCTTTTAAATAATGTTTGTCGGAGAATAACACAATGACAGATGAATAACGGAGTTAGATTTAGTTAATTAATATTCTTTATACTGGCGATGTTTTAAATATTCCGTATCTTGTTCAGTCTCATGGCAGAAATGATCATTTCTTGCTATACGTTATCCTTAACAATTAAAATGAAAAATATGCTTATCACATTTGTTAACCGTTTTTTGCAAAAAGCTTTCAACTTATTATAGCATTGCAAAATAAAATTCTTCAAGAAAGTTGTGTAGTTCGTTTTACGAAATCATTCCGATAAGCGCGAGTTGTTGTCTTGTGAATTCGAATATTTGTCCTGATTATGATACATGTGATGTGATTTTAGATAGCACAGGGCATGGGAACAGATTTGCTCGAGCATAAAAAATTACCTATAATGTAGTATTAACCCAACTAAATAACAAAGAAGCTCTAACCAGTATCATTAATTGGCCAGCAGTTTGGGCAATCATATTACAGCACGCTTGCATACCAAATTAACAATTATGACAATTTTCTCCAATTGAACAGCCGGATCATAACGTCTTCTTGATTCCTAACGCCTGCTGAACCTTACATTCTAAATTAAAGTTGTCGTATATATAGACACTAGCATCAATATGCATAAATCAAGATTTTTGTTACTTAGGGCCTATCCGAATCCAAGTCTTCGTCTTCATCTTGTTATAATAGCTAGTGACGTAACACTGAGTCAAGCTTTATCCGAAGCGTTACCAGTCTACATTTTCAAATTGCTGGAGTTTTTAGGTGAAAATTGCTGGCATTTGTTGAAATTTGCTGGAAGGATCATATGGCACAGAATTCTTATATTCAGTGGTTCCTTTCTCGTATACATTGCCAGTTTGCTCTTATAAAATAAAACATGTATGTATAAATATTAAGCATTAACATACTTCAGAATAAAATTAATATCATCATGTTAGGCGATAACCATATGATGATCTATGATCGCTGGATCGAAAATTATTATTCTTTTTGCATTTTTTGCAGTTGGAAAATTCATTGAAATTATTTTAATTATATTCAAGCAAACATGTAAATTAGGTAAATAAAAATATATTTTTAACGCAATTCGAGTACAACGAAGGAGTTCATTGATACATAAAAAAATACTAATTCAAAAGAAGAAAACAACAAAAATAGATTTCAATAAATTATCAAACCTTAACTATTCTGGATTTGCATTTAAATACATGACTGACGAGTTCACTAAGGCATCATGATCGTCTAGATAGTACAGTTAATTGAATTAATATAATACTTTATTAAATATAAGTACATAATTACAGAAGGCACAGGTTGAAAATTGTATGAATTATTCGTTGGTACTGTTAATATTTAGAAGCTTACCCAATAAACAAAAATTCCAGATATGGAATTCTCTCACATCACAGGATTCCAGTGGAAAAAAGTGAGGGCATTCTTACATGCCAGCGCTATTTTACACGTTTACAGGACGCCATTTTCAGCTTTACAGATGTGTGAATATTACGGCGGTGAAATTATTATTATAAAAATTAATAAAAACAATTAGGGGTAGTCATAACTTCCATACACCACTTTATAGAAGTTATGATTTCCTCTTATTTTATTTATTTATTTATTTTTCACTGAGCCAAACCCGCATTTTACCTGCATAGAATCTGGACTTACAATTTCTTAAATAAAAAATGCCGAGAAAGCATTTGAAATCCTTAGGAGTTCCACATAGAAATGCCATGGAAACTTCTGGGAATTCCATGCGAAAATAATAGGGAAAATACATGGAAATCTATTAGATTTCCACGTTCAGTTCCAACTACCAGTACAAGACTTGGAATCTCGACGCAATTCCCTACGGCTAAAGAAGCGGAAATCCGTGCGCAAATAGTATTGATTTTCAGCTAAGCTCGTCAAAAATGACAAGTAAAACGATCGGAATTCCATTCGTATTTCTTAATGGGTAAATTTCTTTTACATGTCATTAGTAATGTCAGAAGCGGATTGGAGCTCTGGTGTTGCCAAGTTCATATTATGTATTTTGATGGAAAAATTATTGGTTTGCTGGGATGCTGGGAAGAAAATTAAATGCTTAAAAAATCCAGCAATTGCTGGGAAACTGGCAACGCTATTCCGAAGCGATGTGCCTGATATTGAGCTTTTCTACTTTGGATAACAGTATGGACAACTGGTTAGCTTTACCACCGCGTCAAGAATCGAGTTGACTTATTCAAATTTACAACAGATTATGGGGTTATGTTTCTTTGCTGTTTGCGACATCAAGCTAAGGAAACGAATTCGGATAGGTTAGCTTTGACTTGAGCTTGATGAAAAAATTGCGAACGCTGACAACATTATGCATAAATATAGGCAGGGTTTTTACTGTTTGTTTTTTATTACGCTCGTATTCTTAAAGCAGTTATAGTTTGTGGCTAATAATAAAGTAAGTATTTATTGTTTATTCTTTGTATTAAAGCTTACCGTAGTAAGTACAACATAATTCATGTCGCTATAAATTTATAATTTTTTCGGTAATTTAACTGCATTTGCTATGGTCAAGTGTTATATGAACACTTTCTGAATATAATCCTAACATATTTTGCATTTCATCAAGTAAAACAGCACAAGCTGTTAATAAAACGCTATGCATACGAATTTGGACAGGTTACCTTTGTCTTCGTCTAATTCGCATAGTAGCTGAGCTTATTGTTTGACATCATTGGCTGTTATAACAAGACGAAGTCTAAGACAAACCCTTGAATTCGGATTAGCTGTGACCCATATGTGGTGTTACACCCGAAGGCTATGGATAGATCATGTTTATACAAACAAAAAATTGCATGGAGGGGGGCGGAAATCTTAACGGTTTCCGAGATAACGGGACTTGAAGATACTTGGGTATCTTTTGTAGATCGCCCTGTAACTTCTGAACGTTATACCCTCTGATCATAATTTAAAATTTGTTAGATTGATAAGCGTTGGAACTTTTCCATCCTCTTCTTCGTTTTGAAGCTATGGCTCAACAAAGTTAAAATTTCGGAACTTTAACTCGGTTGTTTTTTTATTTAGATACTATTTTTGCATAAAAAGCGCCATTAACACCAATTTTTCATATTGGATTAAGAAGCATAAAAGCTTTGAATTAAAATGGCCAACCAAACTCTGCGCCCTAAATGTAGCCCTTTCTGCGTTTTTTGCACTTTTTCTTGAACATTATCCAGTGAAAATGGCTTGAAAAGCTCATTACCAAGAAATAGTTGCCCAACTTCTCGCATTAATTGAGCTATTTCGCGAAGCTTGTGGGCTTTTTAAATCCAAAATGAGAAATTGTTGTTGGTGACGTGTTTTTTGATAAAAAAAGAATTAATAGAGTCAAAATTCCGAAATTTTGATATTTTTGAGTCATAACTATAAAATGGAAAGGTCTAACGATAATCTATGTACTAAATGGATGTAACGTTCAGAAGTTGAAGGCTGATCTATAAAAACATCAACAAATAATTTTAAGTCCTCTTATCCTAGGAAACCCCACCCCCACCCTCTAATACAATATCCATCGCCTTCGGGGGTTACACCACAGTATTGTTTTTAATCTATTAGTTGCATATCTCTCGTACCCATGCTATGCTTTTCTAATTACGGACTCAAAAATAGGAGAATGAATGGATCATTCGAGAACAAGAAAACCAACTTAATTTTCTCTGTGCTTACTAATGATAATTATATTTAACAAAAGGTATAACGTCAAACATTCACAGCTCTACGATTGAAAGAAAATTTCAATAAAGGAAGGTTTATTCGCAATATAGATTTAGTATATATGTTCTGCGCTATTTAATTGGACCTGTAGATCTTAAATTCTTATAAAAAATATGTTTACAAAATATTAGCTTTGTAAGCAAACGTGCTCTTGGAAAAAGCGGCAGGCGGACGGACATGCAAAAATAAAAATGGGTTTTAATAGAGAGCGAATATAACTAGTATTTTAAAATTTTTAAACAAAGCAGCCGGTAGACAAGTCAGAAATTTTTTTTTAAGGTTAAAAATCGGTTATTGCCAAGCCTGTTTAAAATTTAAATTTATTTGTTTGAAAAAGTAGTAGATTTCAGCAGATAGTGATTAAGTTAGGTTAACTAGATTCCTGAATGGTTGAGGAATTTCGGCTGAGTGCTTCATTTCAAAGATAATCCAACAGTGGTCCGAGAATGATTCTTTTACTAGAGACTGTCTAATTTACAGCTTTTAGATAGTTCGATTCACTGCTTCACTTCTGATACCTCCAATGTTTACTGTGATAACGCTGGAAGTATTATCCCTAATACAGATATTTAAATTGGACTCCATAATGATAACTCAGCTCGTTCATTGATGGCGGTGCGGTGCGACCAGATGCTTTAAGACGGACATTCGCGTCGCATCATAAGAGTAGGTCGGGCTTCTTCGTCTCCACTTCCTTAACGAGATTATGCACCTCAGTTGGTAGTAGTGGGGTGGGATAACCGTGCGCCCTGTATGCCGAATCCAAAAAGATTAACCTCGCATTTTTACGCTCCCACTCATTAAAGCTATAATTAGACGTCGAAAATAAATTTGTCTTTTTTTCCACTCCGATTCCTGACATCCCGGTTCGGTATAACCGTTGTGTCCTTTATCTTCCACTATCTGCTGGCCGACCATCGGTACACATTCACCACCAGCTGAACTCTAGCCTGAAATTGGCGTGATGTTCTTCCATCTTAAAAGCCTTCTAATGCATGCAAGGAATCTTCTGGTTGCGTGTAGCAAGCACCTGTAAAAAGGCCTCCGGTGGGAGAACCAACTCTATTATCATCACTCTAGCACTGGGAGTTTCTGGTATCTCCAACCCTGAGTTGAACTGAAGTCGTAAATTGTTCTACACTTCCCCTACCTGGGCTACAATGGGATTCAGAAATTCCAGTGAGTGCTGCTCCGTACAATTAAGGACCTTGGTGCCTCTGAACCATCCCGAAGCGTCGTACTGTGGAATTAAGCCTGCAGCATTGCACGATAAGTCCTACACCAAAATGGTCATGAGCCTTCATTCAACATCCAACTGACCGCGGAATATTCCGATAATTGCTGTCGATCATTTCAACACTCTGAAGCCTGCGAACCTTGTCGCTCACAGTCGGATGTTTAGCAGCATCCTTTAATCCGCTAGGTGCTACAGGTGGCTTTTTCCTGCCATTTGCGACCGCTTGTCTCTCAAACAACAATCTCCAAGCGAGCGCTTGTGAATCTCTTTGAAATCACTGCCCGGATAGTAGGTGCCAATGCAGGTTTCATGGGGGACATTATAGTGAATCGTCGAACGCCGCCAGGCGTTGCTTTCTTTGCCTCCATCGTTTTTTCGTCACTATATTTAACCATTCTGATAGCAGCAAGGACTGTCCTAGTGTTCTTGGTTTTCTCCGTAGCTCAATCGGAGGCTATTGCCTAGACTAAAGCGATATGATATAGATCTTGAGCCAAGCTATTTCTAATCCATTTCACCGTCTCCATGCCCCTCTATATCCATGAAACTTCGTCCCGACTTTCCAATTTTTCGAGAGGAAACCTCGTTCTCCCACACCGTTCCTTTTTCTTAAGTCCAGTGTTACTTTTCTTCTAAGGTTTCTTACGGCCGGCTTTTTCCACCTTCGCTCAAACTAAGCATATATATTTCCAGACAACCAGCTGCACTACTAAGTCGCCAGTGTCGGACGGCTGTTGGTGTTGGCCGTCAGCAAATTGCTGTTGGTCAGCGGATTGGAGTTTGTCTGCACTTTTATTGGAAACACATCAAGTTTCCTCCATTTTAGCGACTATTGGCATATTTATGGGGTAGCCACCCTCTTTAAGAACTAAACTTTCCATACAGTTG
Organism: Dioctria linearis; assembly: GCA_963930735.1. NCBI lineage: Eukaryota > Metazoa > Arthropoda > Insecta > Diptera > Asilidae > Dioctria > Dioctria linearis. Next base: position 201,939,470 of record OZ005741.1, on the reverse strand, counting down.
AAACGATTTGCGGGAATAACTGTCACCCACGGCAAAGATCCGCATTATTGGAGTCAGGCTGATTACAACCGGACGTCGCCTCGCAGCCGTTGCTCGCATACTACCGACTAATGGTCCTTTCGAAGCATTTATCGATTTTGTACACAAAAATCCTATTTCTATAAGTATTCCATATGCGGTAGGCACAACATACAAAAATATTGTGGAAATGCGAAGTCATTTTACGATAAAATTTTTAAATTATATATTGTCGCAAGTCTTCAGACTTGACAAATTCCTATTGCAAATGATACTGGGAAAATATCTTTTTATAAGACATATATACAATTTGCAATGAATAATATTTATATCGCAATTATGGGCACAAATAGCCAGCGATTGGCGTAAGTACTCGTTGGAAATAAATTAAGAATCTTGGGTCTTGTGTCAAAATTGTTACCCTTAATGAAGATTTAAAGGAGTCTAGATCCATATTTGCAATACAGTCAGTCACCTATTAATGAGTGACTTTTGCAGGATTTGACTCTTAGAATATAATGAGTATAGGAAGTGTGATAAGCCAAATTTTGCGTAGTCAAATTCTGGATGTGTTAGTATCTGTTGCCGCTGTATAGTGAAAACTCAGTACACGCGTGTGGTATGAATCAACATAGAGAAGGGCATCAAAATAAATTAATTTGATTTTCATATTAAGTGTTCACTTAATTTAAACATTAATAGCAAAAGAATATGTGAAATTTGAATGAAGAAATATTTCCAGTACCGAATATTGGTGTCATATTTAAGATATCTCATATGTTAGATTAAATCATACTGTATTATAAAATGTGTGCTAAGGGTTGCGTATACTATACAGAATATTTAAGTTTATGTATTGTTACAGGTATATAAGTTAACCAAGCACTAGTTATCTGTTGCATGCATACCGTGGAAATTCATGAGCTATGATTTGAGCAGTAAAGGTCTTAGGACAATTATTTATTATTTAATTTTCTCGTACTTCTATTTTTCACTTCGAACAAATAATTAAGCACTATGTTTCCTTATACCTTTACCCACAACAAGATAAGCGTTATCGTGTTATGTTTCCAGCGACCCCCCCATCTGTCATTATAGTATTTCGTATTATTATTTCTTTAATTGGGCTTCTCTATTTCTGATGCGGATCAAGAAATTTTATTTACATACCTTGAAATATGACCATTTTATTTTAGTGTTGATGCAGTGAAACTGTTTCTGATGCCTTCTTGTCGATGAAATAGTACCTCGTGCGAAGGTACTTCTCAAGACTATAATGACTGCTGCACTTCATATGTTCTTGTTGATCGTCGAAGAGAGATCTATTCAAGAAATGCTTTTGGACCTCAGTTGAGATTTTTAAAAATACTTTTTTTCTAAGAACAGCATCGCCTTTTAAAAAATGCATTTGTAAACGCAAACTACTCTCAGTTTGTTTGTATATCTGTGTTACACTATCAGACGGTATTTAAAGCTTGCCCCTGGTTTTGTAGGCAATAAGTGTAAGTTCTGGATAACAATCTTGTAATGCAGACAAACACTCCGGGCATTTCAAAATCTTATAAATCCTCAAAACAAGATATTTTTCTGCTATTTAGCACATCGAATGTATCGTTGACAACGCGGATAAGTTCGGGCAAAGGCTTGCTTCCAGAAAATTTTCGCAACTTTAATACTTCTCTGCAAAAGTCGAAGGCATCTGCTACAGATTTAATAAAGACCTGAACTACCAGCTTAATGTTCATTTTCTTTTTTGCGCAATATATATATGCGCCCATCTTAGTTTATTGCCTAAATGGACTTCTTCCTTCTCTTGTAATTCCCTCAACCTTTCTAAATACTTCCAATCAATGGGCTCTCCTTTTCCATTTATAATACATTGTAATTCACCCAAAGTATTTCTAATCAACTTAACCATATGACAAGGATCTGGGTGAGCTATGTATTTGCCGCTTGTATTATTTAATTGAAAATAGCTGGGACCATCGATATTCCGAATATCGCACCCAAGAATTACAAGAGTACTAAGATTCACTATAGCTCCGTCAAAAGTTATACCAATAATCTCAGCACCAGTATCTTTTAATTCTTCTAAAGACAAATGAATTATGTTTGCCTTTTGCACTGCCTTCATAGAAGCAATAGGGAAGAAAGCAATAGAAATCTTAAAAGATCGATTTAAGCAGAACGCCATTAACACTAATATCTGAGAAGCGAAGGTCTCACTTGCACCACCAGCACCCATGTCCACATATCCATATGACATATCTTAATCCCAATCTATATGTTCTCTAATGTGGATTTCATCAAATACCACATTTATAAATAATTTTTCATTACTCTTCTTGGCAACATCGCAAGCTAGTTTTATTGCCACAAAAGATTCTTTGGTAAAGTCTGGGTGGCAGCGAAGATTTTTATACCATTCCTTTATAGTCCTAGCGTGTGGAAAACTTCTTTTAAAGACATCCCTCAGGTACGTGTAAGCCTTTGGTGACAAAAAACTCAAATTCAAGGCATAGGTACGAATATACGGAATATACGGATTATGTGTCTTCAATTAAACCCTTCTCTTTTAGCTCCTCTAGCAAATTTTGTATTTGACTTGTCTTTTTCTTCTGTCGAGTCATTTTTTGGTGCAATTTTTTCACAGTCTTGCTTCTATTTCGGACACATTTTCTTAATTTTCTAAATTTAGCTTTCATCCTTAAAATTTTTTCAACTGGTAATTCTGAGCAGCTTCCATTTTATGTTTCCATGCATTCTTTAATTGTAATATATTTTTCTACTTCATCTTAACAAAATAGATATGTAGTTATAACTCAGTTTATTATTTAATTTTTTATAACTATTTGGATCAGCGCGTGAAATACCTATTGTGGCAACTGGACTTATCATTATATTCTCTGGAATCTTCAATATGCACAAACTAAATAATTGTTTACAACTTACCACTGACATTACCGGATTTTTTTCTTCATATGAAGAGGACTCCCCATGTTAAATTTTGAAATCTTTCATTGTCTTATCCTGAAATTCAGATTTAGACAACTTCAGATACAATGTACGTATGTATGTGTATATTTAGTTTCATGGTACTTACATTTTGTTCAACTTCCTATCGTTCAATGATATGTCCTTACGCAACAGGACTGATGATTCGCCTCGAAAGCTTCACATTCTCCAATAGGGAATACTTCGAACTGATTCTATTAAAGGATTGAAGTTATTTATTATGAAATTATAAAATCTGTTTACTTTAACCTGAACTTGTTGGTTCTGAAAATTAATTCTAGAAGTAATATTTTCGTTAACAGCACTTACCACTTCCATACAAGTGTGAAAATTGTTTATGACCTGCAATTAAAAACTTGCAGTATCAATATTAGCAGTGTTCACAGTGTTACTTGTTTTTAAACGATCACCAGTTTGTATTGCAAAATAATGTCCAGAGCTAACAATCACGCATGTTTGAGAATCCTTAAATATAATAATTTAAATTGTAGGTTAAAATGATTAATGACTCAGCTAAAAAGCACTATGGGAATACTAAAAATAATATTTCAGAAGGTTGAAGGCTTACATCATCAATATTAAGAAAGGGTATCGCTCCTGGTTTCAGTACATTTTTTTTGAAAATGATCTGTATCTGTGTATAAAAAATGCTCATCACAAATCTTGTTTGTATCTTTAGGAAGAAATTCTGGCCGGCTTATTGCCTCCAAGCATCTATTTTCCAAATCGGCATCTTTTGGGAATCTAAAAATGATACATATTACAATAAATTACAATTTGTTTTAGTTAAGTATTTAAAATTGAAATTTATATTCTAATGCATGCTAATCAATATAAAAAAATATGAATGAGATATTATCACACTTTTATTTTGAAGAAATTCTTTCCTTTTTAATATAAACGTTTTAATGTTTAAAAATATTACGTTTGCTCCCATCGAAAATGTTCTTATTCGCTGTCACTACTCCAATATACCCAGAGAGTTTCTCAGCTATCATAAACGTAAACAAATCTTGGTGAAGGAAGGAATTCTTGATATTTCATCGTTTTTGTTATGTATTTTTAATTTAATGTAATATAAAAAGGTGTGTAAAGTACACAAAATAATATTTTATAACTATACTTGCCTAAAAAATGATTTTCCATGGAGTTGTTGTGGCAATTTTTCACCGAACACTTCATTCTGAAAATACATGAACATTACTTAAAAATTTATCACTATAATATCAACAGATAATTACTTACACTCTTTACTTTATTTAGCACAAATTTAAAAAAAAAATCTTTAACTGTTCAGTTTTATCACGAGTTTTAAATTAGATACAAATTGTTGTAAATTAGACAAACTTGGTTTTTGGCATCTGAAAATAGATTTGTCTCTTTCTTCAATATAATGCTGACCTACTTCACGGGACCCTCAAAAAATACACGCTCATGTACACGAATTTTACAGGTATCAACACTTCCTATTGTCGCTATATTCTAAGATTTGGCTAGTATTGAAACTTCAAATCTTATAGCAAAAGAACATAAATCTACGTAAGCATTCCAAAAAGACAATGCTGATTCTCTTTAGATCCGGGAATTACAGATTTATAACAATGGTAGAGAAAAAATCACTATAGAAATACCTGACACAAGTCAGCACCACTTCGCTTTATTCACACGTGTACGTTTCCACAAGCTTGATATTAATATATAATATACATATTTATTATAGCCCATACAAACCATTTACCCAATCTGTTGTATAAGATCATCCAACTATGTGCAATAGTTCATTGCTAAAAATTATACTCAGAAGGATGTAAGCAATCGCCTAAAATAGGGGAGAGCACAAGAGAATCATATTAGGTATGTCGACCCAAACTCGACTAGTATTATGAAAAACGTGTCAAAATCCATTACAGTCTTCTAGAGTATTGGAAGGACAAGAAGTATTGGTTTCCTATTCTGCGAAAACTTACATATTGAATTCACCACAGTACCCGTAACAAAAATCAGCATTGAGAATGATTTTCAAGTTTTAAAAATCTTATTGAATGAACCACGTTTCAATTTGTTAGAAGAAAATTTGCGAAACATATTGTTTGCTTTTATTCATAAATAATAACAAAAAAGTAAAAAAATACAAATAAATTATTTACAATAAAGTGTAAAAAGCTTTTCTGATATTTGACATATGTAAGGATGCAAAATTTCAATTCAAAATTGACTTTATATTTGCTATATAATGTTACCTATGAAATAGCAATAGGCTTTTACTTACTTTGAGGGAAAGCATATCATGATTTTGATTTTGTTTTTTTAGTTATATTATCAGTGGTGAATATTAAGTGGAGGTATTTTCAGAAAACGCTCTTTCCTACTAAATGTTCGATTTACACAGTCGAAGTGAAATTTTAATTACATCACGCGTAGTAGTTTGTTTATCCGTTAGCAAGTCTACTGAGACTGCCAATCACACATTAATCAAAGACTTCGAAAAATCTCCTGATACAACAGAGGTAACATTATGGGGCATTTGTAGACATACGTAGAAGGAACCCTCTCCGCTTCTGTGGTCGATATTAATTGACGACCTTTTGGTGAAACTGACCAATTCAGGATTTAAAGTACAAGGAAATGTAGTAGACCTCGTGGACACAATACAATGCAAGCATACATGAACATAAGACCAATTGCAAAGTACGCACATTCTGCTTAAGCAAAGGCTGTAGATTGTTCCGTTTACAAGAAGAACGAGGCTAGCATTAACGGCTCCAGTTTTGGAGTCAACAGAATCAACCTTTTCATGTTAGGTCAAAGTTTTAGGTGTAAATCTTCATAAAAACTTACCTGAAGTAGGTGTTCAAGGTGCCGGAACTGTGGAAACCATACGGTCATAGAGTGGTGTCCAAAAACTAATCAGAAATAGCTCAGCTGCAAAAAATTTAGTGCCTGGCTTGCCCTAAAAGTAGCTGTCCTACTGTCATGGAAGATTTAAGAAGAATTAAACACTCTTCAGTTTGTAAAAGCAGAAAACTTTAAGCCAGATACTTCGACCAAATGACTAAAATATGTTATATAATCACACCTAAGGTGGATTTTGTGGGACCATTTGATTTAGTTTTGGGAGACCAACCACAATGGCGTTCCTGCAAACCGTTATTCCAACCAGGATTAATGGCTTTCTACTGGATGCCCGCAAAATTAATAGTGGAGTTGGACAAAGCATATATAGCCCCAGATGCCACATCTCGAAGGACCTGGGCTCGACCTCTATCGTTCTCCAAACTGAGGTATCGGCCGTAAGAGGATGCGCCAATACCTGGATGAAATAGTAATAAAAGCCTCTACCATCAACATCCTAACTGGTAGTCAGTCAGCTGTAAAGTCCTTCAATATTAACTCAAGAATAGTATGGGATGGTCGACAAATCCTGAAAACTTTATCGAGAAGAATCCATTAATTTTTCAATAATCAAATGCCAATTTTGATTGTATTTAAATATAATTAAATTCGGTTGATCGACTAATCGTTGATAAACTTCTGGTTCGGAGCCCTGATTGCGTCAAGCTATTTTTGTTTTGATCGGATTTACATTACACCCGAAATTGTAATAGTTATGTATAATGACTGCACCCAAAACAAAATTTTAAGTCTCAGTATCAGCACGCTCTAAATCAGAATCAAAATATAGTTTAGAATAAACGCTTTCATCCGACTTAAAGCTGGTTACTACAATTCATAATAAGAAAAAATATACAATGTAAAAATATATATATATAAAAAAAGCGAGCAAAAACAAAAGATCTACAAAATGCAAATTACTACGGTTCATTTAAGAGACGAGACATTGCACTTAAAAGTATCGTTCGCGTTCGTTCGGTGTTAAGGAAGGTGAAGGACATTATGGCTTCTCACTGTGAGCGAGTCGGGAATAATAATATCTGTGCGTCTAGATTTCAGCATCTGCAAGGATATTAAATTCAAACGATCCACGAAAGAAGGCAAAATAACAGGACTACTTCAAGGAAAGCCACGCAGTTCAAACTGGAGGAATCTGCGTCGTTGAACAGCTTCAATGTGATCAATCTGAACTTGGTAGTAAGGAGACCAGATAGGGTTGGCATATTCAAGTATCGATCTGTTTCGACCTAACAAAGGTGCAGTAAAGAACAAGAAGAATAAACAACATGAAATATTTTTACATCATCATAACAAAGTATTCTGGAATTGCGTACAGAATAAATAGTAACAGACTAAGAATAATGTCTTGAAGCACACCCGAGATATTTTTCGTCTCAGCAGAGAGTGCTTCGCGAAATAAAACTTGCTACTTACAGTTAGACTGTTACGAAAATAAGCAAGACAAAGAGGCAAGAAACTCAAGTATGGAGAACTTATGGATTAAAATTCTATGATTATTTTATCCAATGCCTTGCTAAAATCAGTGAGGACGCTGATAATCTGCATATCGGATTCAATGGCTGGTATACAATAGTAAACAAACTCCAATAGATTAGTCGTGGTTGGTATAATCTTTAAGAAACCATGTTGGAAGGATCCCAAGATTGGTTTGCAGTAAAAGTGGAGCACTTCACTAACCAAGGCTTCAAAAATCTTTGCAATATGGCACAAGTTAACAATAGGTCTATAGTTTGAAACATTCGATTTATTTCTTTTGTTATATAAAGGAATAATCTAAGAGTACTTCCATGTCATTGGAAGGGACCCACAGGAATGGAAAAATTTAACAGGTAACACAGGACATGGTGCAGGAATGAGCCGTAGTTTTTCAGAAGGAAAGCGGAAACTCGAAGAACCTATCATGAAATTATCAAATACATTAAAAATATATTCAGTAACAGCTACGTCGTCAAAGACAAGATTTTTGGCTTCAAGGGAAGCAACCTTATCTAAATTAAGTCAAATCAATATCGCATTTGGAGTCGCAGAAGGTGGTACTAAAGAGCACAGAGTAAAAATTTGCAACCAAGCTGGGTCAATACTTTCGATGCCACCAAAATTCAAAGATAATAGATATGCGTCACAATTAAACTTAGAATTTATAAATTTAGAGCTCTTTAGGGCAATTACGAAGCGTTAGTTTCATACTAGTGTTACAGGTAATCAGGAAAAATCCATCCTAGCGACAGAGGTAATAAAAAAAATGACACTGTATAAAACTGCCCTTTTAAGAGACTGTAACTAATTAAAAGATGTACCCAATATCTTCTTTCGTCCCGTCTACTTTTTCGCGATTCGCGATGGTGAATTCCACGATGTAATATCAACGCATGGCTGCTTTAGCACTGTTAATTTTGATAAATCCCTTATGATAATGTCGCTTTGTAGTACTAAGAACATTAATTGAGCGAAAGTCTACGACGATTGTGGTCAATGGTTCCATAATTCCACCGAAACCGTATAGAATGCGATATAAATCTTAGATTATATTACAAAAAGAAAGGCTATAAAATTCGTGTACGTATGAGAAGTATTTCTACTTGTGGACATGGGGGTTGAAATGAATATTTTGCGTCAGTTCAACAATTCTGCTTCATTTCTGATATTTCTGATTTTACGAAAATAATTTCGGTAGTGTTTTAGTGATTAACAGTGAGTTATACTTAAAATTAGTGAGAAATATTAGTGATTTTGTTTTTTTGTGTAAGAGATATTGTGTAATCGAAGCTCCGGAGTCAGAAACAACAGGTTATTGTGGTAGAAAGTACTTTTTCAAGCTTGTTTAATTATTTCTATAATAAATTATTTTCCGGTTTGTTTGTTTGCAGTTGAATTGTCATTGAGACTCGAAATTATATCAGCCATACAAAAGCAACGGCAAGAAATATTAGCAGAAAATAAATAGGGCCCAGGAAGAATTCTTAAAAATCAAAAAACTATAAATTTAAAAATTAATTTAAACATTTTGTGATATATTTGGATTTATTCTGAAAATATCGTAGTTTACTACTTCCATGACTAAAGCCCGCTACACACGATCAAGCAAATCTTGCGACTTATACATTGCCGAGTTGTTTCATTTTCATGAGCGTATGTTGCGAATGTCGGAGCTTGAGTTGAGAGCATGATTGAAATCGGCCGGAACTATTGCGTACAAGCAAAATTTATGACTATGCCATGGAATTGAACTAGACAAAATCAAATGTTAACTTTTGCCTCCACTCGCAACGAATTTTGTTCAAATTTTCAGGTCGTCAGGTTTGCTTCTACAGAATAATTTGGTCAGATGTCATTCATTGCAGACTTCAATCTCAACTTACTCTCCGATTTGCGCTATACACGCTCATGCAAATCATACGGCTGGATTATGCATGGCCTAGTCGTAAGATTTGCTTGAGCGTGTGTAGCAAGAACCAATCATTACTTTTCTTAAAATACTTTCTGCATGTTTTACAAATAAACTCAAACTTTTAACCGTGTATAATTCACCAATAATACAATATCACCCGCTCGCTATCTTGCATTCTTACTAATAATAACAAAATATAAGAAATGAGTGTTATTTTATATGTAAATATACCTATTATATTCAATTACAAATTACATCCAAAAATCGGTTTATTTCACAGCCGTCGCGTTATTATATATTCAACTAAAAGTCAGTCGAAGTTTCTCACGACTATCATTTGCTTGAATGATTTCTCTTTTATCTGATATGCGCCGCATTTGAAAATTAAACATCTTAACTGCACACTTCAGAAAATCAAGCTTGAAAACGCAAAAGTAAATAAAATAGTTTGGATTCTGGAATATAATTATAATTAAAACTATTTTCACACTTACCTCGCAACTAATATTTATGTATATTTCATTATCTCAGAAAACTCCTTTCTCTTCCCAAATGAATCCCACCAAAATTGTATGTAATATGGACATCGATAATTTGTTCTCAACCATTCTTTTATGAAGGCCGATGGAAGTCGTTCGAACACAAAAGCAATTATATGAACTTGGGAGTGATATAAATTCCTGTAATCGACAAGATCTTGTTTAAATGTGCCCGTAAATCACTTTATAAACAGAAGTGATCTCGGCTAACATCTGTCCATATTTATAAGAACATTTTATGATTGATCAGTCTATTAAATTAAGATCGCTACTAAATTTTTCTTATTCGTCGGCATGTTGATTCACATACATATATAACTACAAGGCACCACAACTCAAAAGTGTATTCATGTTATTACCCGCCTTTGGGTTTGCATCAAAACGGAATGAATTTCTTGCGCGCTAGCGAGATCTGTTGGACAATGTTGAATTTATTGGAGACCATTATATAAAAGATTTATTGAAATGCACTTGATAGAAAAATTATGATGGCAATTCATGGAAGTCGGCGAACATTTAATTATTATTTATTCCGTAAGGAAAAGATTGGATAATTTTTAACGTTTTTCAAGATATCGAGATTTTAAATTTCCGTGTAGTTGTTATTAAGACATCGCATCATTATCTTTACAATTTATTTAATGAACTCTTTAAGGTCCTTTTATATAAAGTTCAACATACAACCAAAAATTATTCTAAGCTCCGTCTGCCGGTATATATCTACTATCAATAGCGGTATACTAGGTACGCTAGGTACATATGGGCTCTAAAAAGGGATCAGCGATGAAACCTGGCCAAAATAGATGATCGTAAATTCAGGAATTTGTTAAGAATGCATATTTTAGCCGATTCTATTTCTGTAAGTCATGAATAATGTCTTCATGTAAATACTGGAGAACAATTCGCGACATACAAGAAGAATTGATTTACAATTTCACTGATTTGGTATATGCTAAATATCTACTTCTTTTTTCACCAACATTTCGACCTTAACGCGTTGTTAGAATCTAGAAGCGGATACAGTTTGTCAAGAAGAGCTTCTCCAAAATCCTCGTTAATACTTCCCAAGCATTAAAACAGGAATCTATATGTGTGCGTTGGGATTTCATTCTCTAAAATGTTCTATATTGATACTTATGGAAACTTGCACAACCTTGACTTTATATAAACTAAACTAATCTAATACCCATACAGGAAAATAGACTTCTAGTAATTTACAGCTTGGTTCCTTATCTTTCCAAAGGCTACACTTACTATAATACCTTACTTAACAAAATAATAAAATAGTTTTGATTATCTCTCAGCTGAGTAATAATTGCATGTGGATATATTTATAGCCGGAGTCTGAATCTGTAGCCACCTACATTCGACATGCTGAGAGTTTTTGTTTGAGGAATCGTAGTCATTTGGTTCAGATAAATTTTTCTATATAATTTTGTTAGGAAAGGTATAAACATTTTATTTTGGTTCGGAAGTAAAAAACAAGAATAAGATTATCAGAACACCATTTTTCTGTATGAATAGCAATTTAGGGTGCAGGACCTATTCAAATCAAACTCTTGACAGTTTTACATATGAACACTGAAAATATTGTAGAATGTTAGGACCCCGTTGGGGCTTCGTGAAGTAGTCTCGAGGGTTTTGGCTTCACCAAATCTACTCCACACAAAAGTCATTATTTCTAAAATATTTAGATGAAATTCAGAATTTCTTCAAATTATTCTGACATCACACAGGCGTATACAGAGTCAAATGCTTTGGAAAAGTTATGAGAAAGTTTCTTGTAGCCCGTGCCACGAAAAAGAGCTATCAAGGTCAGGGAAATTTTAGTTTGGGGTTTCCGGTTCACCAATTTAACCTGAACAATATTGTGTAATTTTTACAAATAAATTAAGATATTTGATTGATTTTCTACAAGATCAGATAAATCTTATCCTCGCAAACATGATTTATATTGTCTTAGGTACTTAAGGAGTACCACCACTCTACAATTCTGGAAAATGTTTTTTTTTTCTCTTAAAAAATACTTTGGGGTCATAAAAACAATATGCACTTGGTTCTGAAGCGACATCTTTTTTCAACAAGTTCAATTATACCTTTTGCCGCAGCTCCTCGGAGTTCGTGCTGAGCTCAATACCATTCAAATTCTATAATAAATACAGCAATGTGAGGTTCAGGTATTCCAGGTAAGAAAATACAATGATTTAAGTGCTAGTACAACTTTAAACGCGATTTTTCTCGAAACCGTTTTTTTTTCAAACTGGGAAAGCAGATTACTTGAACACCTTTGCATGGATCGATTTGAAATTTTGATAGTAGCTTCACAATTACATTCTCTATGGTATGCAGTCGTTTTTTGATTACATGTAAAGTTTTTGTTTTTAAATAATTTACTGCTTTGGTCAAAAATCGAGACTCTCAAGTGTACAATTTTTTTTAAAATATGACAAAAAAAACCCCTACGTAGTCCCATAGCTAATAACATATGGATTATAATTTTTTTTTGTTTTTTGTTCCAGGTCTTATAGTTTATGAGAAACCCTCTCCCGCGAAGCTATTAGTGAGAAACACGGTTTTCTAGATATGCTCTTTCGCCGACTTTTTGACTAAAATTATAATAAAAATATATTTGTTTAAAGCTTGATATGTATTAAATAAACCCTTTCAAAAGAAATCCTATTCCTTTTTTGATACTCCTAGAATAAATTAAAGTTTGGCCTTATTTTCCGCCGCTAGAGTGGTGCTATCACTTAAATTTTAGAGTTTATTTACAAATAAATTCGACTATTCTAATCAGTTACATGCCGATATCTTTATTGCACATATGGAAAAACGCTAGACATGTTCCTTGGTCTGGTCTTTAGTTACAAAAATTCCCTGATTGAACTTTATCTTCTATTCTATGCCAAAACCTCTTAGGATTTTACTGATGAAGCTTATTGATTAAATATTGATTTTTGAGAAAATCACCGTTTAAGATATTTCTCTATATCTTTAAGCTACTCCACAAATAATAGAAGTATTTAATAAATGTAAATTTCACTTTTAAAATTTGTGCTTTCCATTAAAGGGAAAGCATATTAGTTTAGAGGCAAGCCATCTAGGATATTTGAACTGTCATTCATTACGCACTTTATTTGAGACACAAACCAAACTTGTCAAAATGAAAGTTCTGAAGTTCTTCATGTTGCCGCATCAAACTAATTTTTATTGATTTAGTTATAGATTAAAATTAGAAATTGTTTTTAGAATCTCTGTGACGAAATTTACTTATAATAAATAATTTTTTTTTCACGAATTAAAGAAAAGAAAATATTATGAAGTCATAAATAATTATTAAAATTACAAGAGAATACAACAACAGTAATTCGAAAATATCAAGAACTATTTTTTTTACTAGCCTAGCAATACCCTTTCAAAGCTATTTTACCATTTGGAATACAGGTAATTTTTAAGTTATGAAATTTAAGCGTAATAGTATCTGGAAAGCGTCTATTCTTGCTTAACGTTTCAAATTTATACAAAAAAATTTAACATATCAACATAATTTTTAGACTAATCTAAATGATATATGTCACTCGGTTTTGCTCTTCGGCCGTCTTGAAACGATATTCATGACCTAATACTTATTAAAGAGAGATGAATTTCCCAATCTTTTATACACCACGTCTATGTGTTTGTATTTCTATTCAATTTTGGTATGTCACTGATTAGGATTTAATCCAATATTCTTCAATAGTCGCATATTTGTGTCTTACTGATCAAAGCCCTCGCTCATTGTACTAGTTCCAAGCTTATAAAACTTTGCTTAAAGTGAAATATTACATAAAACTAATGAGGTAACATACACTGTAAAAAATGTGCACAAATGTACCACAAAGCATTAGTTATTTTTCACTAAAATGCATGGGAATATTCCTTAAAATGTAGGGAATATTCCCAAAAATCTAGGGAATATTCACTAAATTTGAGGGAATATTCCCTATATTTTAGAGAAAAATGCCTAAGCTTTGTGTCAACAATTGTGCACATTTTTTACTGTGTAATAAAATTGGCAGAAGCTTGAAAATTTCAATACGGAAAATCTATTATTATCATGATTTATGTTGCCATTCTAGATCTTAATCAATTTGTTTCATAATTCCAACTTAATTCGACTACTTTCGTTCTTTTACTAGTACTCTATCAAAAATTTGTCTTTGACAATAAAGATTGTATCGTTTTAACTCTTATTTGTGGTGTTCCCGAAGGATCCATTTTGTGTCCGATTTCATTTAGCATGTTCAGCTAAATTAGATTTTTGAATATTAAACTAAACATGGACAAAAATTATTAAGTAAACAGACTAAGGTATGATATGAAACCTGTCCAACATTAAACAATACATTTATTCATTGAATTCATTCCTAATTGACAGGAATGGAATCATCCAAAACAGAGTGCGGAGGAGCGTATCGAATGACCATAAAACACTAATTAGGATCAGTCTGCATTCGAACATAATGGCCGGCTCTCTCTGTGCATAATGCATTAGCAGGCAGCAAAAAGTCAGCCACGTTTTAATATTCCGATTAATTGGGGGAAAATGGCATAGCTTTTGTCGGAATAGCATGAGTTCCCAGCCAGATTTTGTATAGCAGCTGCCATGACCTGTCCGATTATTTGCAATAATTCAAAAATTTTACTCTGGTTACGTCCATTTTCGAAATGAAAAATGCCATCAGCAGTTTATTTTGTTAATTTTGCAATTTCAGAATTAGCAGCACTTATCAGCCGAACGGCAGATATGACATAAATAATAATAAGGGTTGGGGTGCAATTAGAGCGTCACAAGAAACGTTGATTTTGTTTGATTTTACCTATCCAAACGCATGTGAAAAATGCCTTTCCATTAGACCGACGATTTACAAGAGAAAGATACACGCAAGTTCGTTTGGAGCTTTGTATACAGTATTTTTACGGATGTACAAGGCTAAATCGCGTAATTGGAACGAGTAAAAAATTTATTCCCAATTAAGGTAATTGCGGGCGAGCATCAATACGCGAGCCATATCTTTTTACTCGCCTTAAATATAACTGCTGTCTTCACTGATAACAGCTTGACTGAGTCGGAGCCAAAGTGCTTTACGGAAAGTTTGCGTGCCCTCAATGGTGGATGATACTTCATTTAAGCTCATTTTGATGGCTTTCGTTTTGTTACTACCACTTGTACTAGTATGCAAGTTCATGACTTCATGTGTTCGGTCTATGACGGGCTGATGACTCCGAGGCACGCAATATGAAAATGAGTTGTTCGCCTATATGCTCGCCTGCAAAGAATGAACGGGGTGATCCTAGCTCTGCATGAAACATTCTACAATGCCACTTGTGCCTTCCTTGCAACTGGAGGAGAGCCTCCATGGGAGCTGTTAGCAGAATGGCGCAATATTTATGAACCATTTAAATTTTAGCCAACTGAATACAATTGCAAAAACATATCGAATGGCCCAGGGCAACATCTACAGTTGATACTTCTGTACATGACTACCCCTATGCATAGCGGTCTAATGCACTTAACTTCATGGGTCAACAGTGCCGCTGCTGCCATATGCAGAGCCATACTACTTGGTGAGTTCATATCAATTTCGCCCCTTCCGCCGTTTTGGCCTCTTTGCAAAGTGATGTCTGCTTGCTACCTTATCGTTGAATTCATAAAGTATAATTATCTGAAATCCGACACGCCTCCCTGTGGTGGTATCTAGCAGGCCCTTAGCTCCAATCTATCCATCTAGAGAGGTGATGTTGTTGTTTCTGTTACCTGAATGAAAGACTGAACACTTTCCAATCCGACGAATTGGCGTGTGTGGTGAAGGCTTCACAGTCAGGCAAGAGCCGAAAGGAGTCGCGAAATTTTCTTATCGCTATATGTCCCACCTTCCAGGTTATATTGCGGCCATTGGTCGGGCATGTGGGAAACTTAAGATCTACTCGAGTTGATATGCAAATCTTTTAACCATTTAATTACAGGATTATTCTCATCGAATGTCGCCCATGGATTGCATGTTCCTCGCGAAGGGTTCAATGCAGCCATGCTGGCTGCGATTGGTTGCTGTTTTCTTTTTAATGTAATTATCGTCACTACACCGATGACAAAAGAGAAATTTTGCAATCTTGAAGTAATTTTGAAGGAAAAATTGATTTGAGGTCTTTGAAACTCCTGTAAATGGTATTACTTAATTTAGTCGATGATTTCGCTAAAAATCCAACTGTATTTCCGGATAGTTTTTCTTTACTATGTTTTGATAGTATCGCAGCACAAATTCGTTAAACAAAAATCTTTTCGCTTTAATCCCTTTAGAGATGTATATCGTAAATGACAGTTTTCCATGGGAGCGTATGGTATGACATAGTGGAAATGTTTCATTTAAGTTGCAGCCTTTTTCTTTTGTACATTGATCATCTTGATATTCGGTTCAGACTGCACAAAATTAAAGTATGCTGGACACATTCATTTCTATTGTTTACGTGAACAGAACGTACAGTCTACTTTAGTTTGGTTATTCACTGGACTCGATAACCTAAAATTATTGTTGCAATATTGCGTTTGATATTTTTTATATTCCTTATCTATATAATTAGAACCAATACTTTTCCCTTGGCATGTCCCAGCTGCTGAAGGTAGCTTTTGCTCGAGAACGTCTATTGACTGCTGTTCACGGCCTGGCTTTTTTATAACAGCTTATTGTTGTTTGCATAGCTCAGCTGCTCATGCAGTATAATGGCCTTCTCCACTGGCAATTCCTCTGTTTCAAGTAAACTCTACTGTAGTTTTTTATCAGCAACGCCTAGCACAATCCGATCTCTGAGCATACGTTGTTCCTGATCACCAAACTGACAAGACCTTAATAGCTTTTTGAAGTCCATTAAATAGATATCAAATGGCTTATTGAACGACTGGTTTTTGCTATGAAAGACATATCTTTCATACACTTGATTCTTTTTCGCCGCACAAAATAATTCAAATGCTTTCACTACTCCTTTATAATTTTTTTAGTTAGCCTAAACCTATTAAAATGTTCTACCGCCTCAGGGCCAGCAGCGTTCAGAAATATTGCGTCTTGTACACATTCAGATTTTTTACTGAGCTCCGCTGCTATATAAAAGTACTGAGAATTCCGCTGAAACGCTCTCCAGTTTTCTGCGGTATTTTGGAGGTCTGTCACGCGGTTGTTTTTCTTTAACAATTTCTGGGTTTTTGCGATCCCCATTCATATGTGTGGAGAAGGTACTATAATTGCATAATACTTATTGCTAGAATGCTAGGGAGTATACTTTTCGTTAAATAAACTGATATTGCCGCATTCTTTTGCACATTCCATTTAAATCCTAAGCATCTGTTTCACCACGTACACATCTCATAGTAAGTCTTTGTATATTTGTAACACTGCAACTCTTTTCTCGAATTTGTATTGTATTTTTAATATTCTTTCTTCCACACCTGTTTTTCTTTCAACTTTTTATTTTGTTTTAGCACGTTATATTATCACGTGCACTTCACTTCTCAATTCCTCAATTTATTCCTTTTATTGTGTTTCTAATAGTAAAATTAAAATCACGTCGTTGCCATGTGATATTTGTCTTAATCCAAACAAAGCGGATGTTATTTACTATTTTACTATCTAAATAGCTTATGTGATATGACAGTGATTACAGTGATTACCGGTCAGAAGATCGTTCTACTCTGCTCAGTGCATGGCAGCTGTCCCTGATCAATCGTGCTGTTCATAATCACAATCTCAATCTCGCAAATCGGATGGAATGTTGTCTATTTCTACAACTTTACGTACAGTTAAAAAGTAAATTTGAATGTTTTTTAAATTTATGGACTTATATACCAGGTAGCCCCAATAACTCTTAATAAGTTCATGTCTTTATTATTTTGATGCTAACCTTCAACTTCTTTTTTTATTTTTAATAGAACCCCTGAAAAAGTATCTCTAAAATTTTTATTAAAAGTTAAAAGAAATAAAAAGTACTATACTGTCTGCCTTTCAGGAACATTATGGTGTAATTGAATTAAAAATATTTGCGGTACCGAATAAGACTACATTAGAGCGTTTATAACTTTTGAGAGAAAAAGTATTTTAGGCAAAATTGCTTTGTCTCTTTCCGTTGAATTCGAATATATAATTTGTGCTCTCTGGGCTTTTGCAGGAGAACGGGAATACAAACTTTTACGTTTTCATCGTCTGATTTAAGTACAAACTAATTTTAGGGAGCAAAACTGAAAGGAAATCTTAAGATAGTTAAATATACATATAAAACAAATTCGTCATAATAATAGACAATAAAAAACAATTTAATACCCTAATATTCATAATTAAAAATATACTGCAATTATATGAACATAGGGCAGGAAGGCTCTCTTCTGATTAAACTGCTCCTGGATTCTGTCCCATTCCCTTGACAAAATACTCTTGAAAGTCCGTTGTTGTTGTCAAGGGAAAGGGACAGAAACCAGGAGCAGTTAAAGAAGAAAAGATCCTTCCTGCTCTATGTTAGAGGTGAGAAAAGTTTTGAAGCGACACGGTGTGAAATCCTTCTTTTTACTACCCAAGAAGATAGTTTTCCACTCCAAACACCAGGCGTATACGCAGTCCCTTGTAGTTGTTGGTCATATCATATTGGGCAATCACAAAGAAGTATTGCTACCCGCCTGAAAGAGCATATAAATGCTGTAAGTAAGAATCAGCGGGAAAAATCAGCAATTTGCGAGCATAGTCTCGACCATCCAACTGAACATCATTGGATTCATTTTAAGGCGTCCTGGCTCGCGAGCCTTATTATACTGCTCGTATCGTTCGTGAGGCGATTGAAATAAAACGTCGACTTAATTTCAATCGCGACAACAGTTTCCAGCTTTCACGAACATGGGATTAGGGACACACCGAGAGGGGGACGAACGGAATCGGTCCCACTCCAGAAGTCAGTTTTCTGAACATAATTTACAAATTACGTATAAAATGTGGTCTGTATATTATTACAAAGTCCGATAAAATAAAATAAAACCTTTTAATCTACAATAGCAGTCCTCTAGTGCTCAGATGGGTGCAGGAAGCGACTTTAGTGCCCTATTATTCCGACTCGTTAGGACTTGGGACACCTATGCCTCTCCCCCAAAGCCAAATCCTGGGCACGTTACTGCATGGGATCCCATCCTTAACACATCTTCACGGTTAATCCGAAATAAATTGTGCTTAAAAAGTGACGTAGTGAGTTATGTTTCTTCAGAAAATTCTGCACAACAGCAACAACAAATGCATCAAACACATGAACAGTATACGCACCGATGCAATGTGCGTAGCTCAAGTCGTATGTAACAATTCAGGCAGTTACCCGGTGACCACACTCAATGTAACTTGAAGCGAAACGTTCGGAGTGAGTACTTGTTTTAGCACTCATTAAATAATTAAATTATTTATAATGCGGCTAATCCGGAAAATGTATATAAAAATGTCAGTAAGCAACCGCGAAAACCTTAAAAGTTAAATTATGCATCTATCGCCAGTCAGCCACGAATAACCAAAAATGTAAAATATACAAATCTTTTATTTTTAACGATTCTAAATCAAATTATAAAAACAACGAGACAGATGCTTTTCCCTCTTGAATTTCTTAATTTGTAACTAGCCTACTAAGCCACGTTTTTCTATCAAGTGACATTAACCAGTAACGATGAAAGTTCACAAATATCTTCTATTCTCCGTTTTATACCGATTCTAACAAGTGTGGGTTCGATTCCCGTCCGGGAAAATTAGACAAAAATCGAATTGACAATTTATTTGTGCACTTTCATGGTTTCTGGTTAATGTAGCGGCTACTAGGCCACTAAGGCCTTGCAGACGCCTCAGCCAGAGTTGATCTATTACCACGTCTCTTTAAGTGGTTAGACTAAATCTAGCCTCTTTACATGAGCTCGACTATTGCCTTTGGGGCTAATTCCAAACCTTCTTTGGAGAGATAAGTGATTAGTGATTTGCAAACTTGTCAGTTTGATATTTCAAATATATTGTGTACCTTTCCAGTATTTATTGATCGACCAGGTAATTTAATATACAAAACGCTGGTATGATGTGATACAGGATATGATTACCTGCTGGTTAAATTTCAAATAGTCTTTCCTAGTTGGCGTCTTCGTTCAAGCAGTTAAAAGAAAGAAGCTTGGCCGCACGGATTGCCTCAGATTAGTCTTATTAACATTTTTAACTCGCGAAGGATTCTTGGTGTTGTTCTCCCTTCTTTCCAGAAATTTATGTTTTTTTTATTTTTGCCGTTCCCCCTAAAGTGGTTTTGGTGACCGAAGGCTTTGATTTTATTTATTTTTAATTATTTAATCCTGAATTCTTTTGATATTGAAAGAAAATTGATTTTTTATTGAGAGTTCACCAACAACAACCAATGAATGCACCTAAAAATTACATCTTTCAAGTTAGAAAAGTTTTGTTATAATAATTCGTAAATTTATTAAAATTAAACTACCCAAATGAACAATGATGAGGTGGTTCGATTACACTTAGTGAGCGCGTAGCTGCAAATGTTTCATCATAGCTTCGAAGCATGACAACAACAGTTTTCTTTAAAATACAAAGATAAAAATGAAACCTGATTAGCAGTTATTTGATAGAGTACTCATGTTGTTGGTCGGTTTCACTGTACTCATCAGAGTATATTAGTGATCAGTTCCGTCAAGTCTGAATGCTTCTTTTCTTAATACCTTCACCTCATCCCATCTTCCATCCTCCCAAGAGGGCGTACAAATGTATCAATTTCACAAAGTTATAGATCTCGGACAAAGCAAGATCATAAAAAATTATAGGAAGGATTGCGGTGGAGGGGGGGGGGGGGGGCGGTTAAAGCCTTCGGTTGGGAACTAGGGGATTTTGTGGTTTTGGGTGCTTTTTCATCTATCTCAAATTATAGCAAATCGTCCAGGCTTTCTAATGAATGTCAACCCAATGAATGCTCCACCCCGTTAAGTCGTTAGTTATAAGACGTTAATGTCAACAAATTGCAATTGCAATTTTTTTAAATTTTAACCATTTTCCCGCCAAAATCTCTGATAACTGATCGCACCTAAATTTATGTATTTTCACGCAAAAGCAGCAAAATTTATGAAACTATGAATCATAACAGCAGGTTAATCTCAAAAACTGTTGCATGTTGATACATATAAGATTGAATGAACACTCTAAGGTTTCCAAATATTGGAAAAAATATATCAGTTATCAGGTATTTTGGCGGAAAAATGGTGAAAAATATTAAAAAAATATTTTTTTCCAATTTATTGGCTTTGAAGTCCTATAACTAGCGACTTGATGGGGTGGAGTCTTGGTTCATTGGAAAGCCTGGACATGTAGCTATTATCTGAAATAAAAGTCATCTACATAGGGTGTATAGCAACAAAGCTACAGGGTGTTAGGTGAGAAAGCACACAAAACTGCAAAACCCTTCCTCCCCAATGAAGCGTTTGGCACCCCAATCACATATAAATTTTTCTTCCTTTCATCGCGACCTATCATCCTGTGAAATAAATGTACAATTATACGTAGCAAAGTCTTTGTATATGTACACGGTAGCTTCATAAATACAGAATTAAACATATTCAATACATTTCGAAATATTTAATAGAAAACTAAAAAAATCAGCATATATAAATGAAAATTTGGACATGAATGAACAATGATTGAAAAATGTTTAGCGCTAATTCAAGACCATATAGAATTACTTTTCTAGGTTTAATTCAATGATTATAAATATGCTAGAAAGATTTTTGAAGGAAATATGGTGCCACTTATTGCTTTCTAAATCAACCAATTGCAATCACTTCGATTCTTTCAAAGGTCTTGAATCTATCCTTAACTCCAATTTAATGAAGTATCTAGAACTCATCAACGATCGCCAATATCGCTTCCGAGCTGGACGCTCATCTAGAGACTTGGTGACTTTTCTTACGGAACGTTGAAACCGTATTCTTCACAATTTCGGTGAGTCCAAAATCCATAGATATTTCAAAGGCCTTTGATAGAGTCTGGCACCCAGCACTTTTAGCCAAATTTAAAGCAATTGGTCTATCCCGTCCTCTTCTATTATGGATCTATCTTGTCGCAAAATACGTGTTGTATTAGATGGCGTTACATCTGAATCTCATCCTATAAATGCCGGCGTGCCTCAAGGCCCTTTTATCTCTCCAATTCTCTTTATAATTTTCATTAATGATCTGCTTTCCCTTACTTTCAATCCTATCCATAGTGTAGCTGATGACTTCTTTGACACTCTTGCGGACTCCAGGGGGAATGCCGCATGTGTTAAACGAGATTGCATTATTAGATCATTGAATAAAGTTCTTAACAATATCTTCGCTTGGAGTAAAGCGAATCGCGTCGAATTCAATGCATCTAAGACCCAAAGCTGTCTTATCTCATTAAAACAAGATCATAAGTTAACCACTCCCGTTTCTTTTGATGGAGCATTAATTTGTGATTCACCGTCACTAAGCATTCTTGACATTAATATTTCCAGTAAGTTAAACTGAACAGATTACCTACATCTTCTCTGTTGCCAAATATGCATCAAAATGTTTTGGATTTTTGAAAAGCTGTAAGAAATATTGCAGCCCGTCAGATCTAGCGCTCCTTAAAAAGTCCTACGTTAGACTTAATATGGAATACAATTCCCATATATGGGCTGGGGCTGGTCTGCCATCCATAGCATCATTAGATATTGTTCAGAAGAGAGCCTTCAAGCTCATTGGTGATGTGGCAATTACTTGTCTTATCGATTTACTCGAGCACCGCCGCAATGCTGGAGGTCTTTTGCTCCTTTATCGTTACATGCATGGTTAATGTTCAGATAAAATATCTAGTCTTATTCCTTGTGAAATGATTCCTGCACGCAATACTCGTGCTGCAAACCGCGCACATCCTTTTATCCTTCAAATTACTTTCGGTTGTACATTAAAATGCCCCGATGCTTTTTATCCCCAACAGTGCGAATGTGGAACAGTTTACCACCTTTTATTTTCCTCCGGCATTAAATCTGCGGAAGATTAAGGGCGACATACATCGGCACCTCCGCCACCCTCCTCATATCTTCTAATCCTTTCCCTATATCCTTTCTGCCATGCTGTACTTTACATCATAGGTTATCCCCTGAGCTTGGCTTAAGAATATATATAAAAAAAATACGGCTAAAGAGTAAGATAAAACCGTTTCGAATCAGATTAAGTTATATTCTAGTCCATGTTTGTAATTGTTAAATACTAAATATAAATGAATTAATCATCAGCAAGTATAACTCGTCCCGTGATAATATATTAAAGAAATCAATATCATGGACATGTCGATCCAGTTCCTTTTCAAAGAAAATTAGCTGGGAAATAATTTTCGCTATGTTATCATGCTTACAAAGCAACTTTATACCCGTGAGATCTAAGGTTTCACAGTAGCGACAAGACTATGTGACAGCAGCCTTTGATGTTAAGCCATAAACATTTTAGATAATTAGAAAATATTCTAAATGAATACCTCAGTAGCAATTAATTGCTTAACTGCAAGATAATTGAAACAATTTCAACTTACACGGCCCCGGGTAATAATTTAAGTGTGTGTACCTTTTTCTTTGGCTTTTCAACTTGAACCAGTGCAGAGCAGTCACAGTGCAGAGTAGCCATGCTATATACCTCCATAATGTATCTCCGTCTGATCACCGTTCATCGCGATGATCACGATCATTCTTCCGAATGTATTCGCCATTAATTATCCGTCACAGTTATGCACGTATTTGCAGGCAATCATTAAACATTACATTTTGTATAAATTATGCTAATGATCTTTCAATTGATTTGTAATAAAAATTCCCTGGGAATGATAAATACCAGCGTGGCACGCACTTGATATCATGCCGTGGAAAGTGTTCTCTTAAGGATCCTTGAGTTTTCATCATCTCTTCCCCACTTTCCGCATCATCGTATTTTCTTATGCATATATGTACATATGAGTAGTACTATTATAAGTAAGAATGTTAGTTTTAACATGAGGAAATCGAAATGATATGTAAACATTTGGAAATCTACTGATACTTTCTAATTATTACATTCCGTTATTCAAATGTAATGGTTGGTATCAAAGATTGTGCTTTTAATTTTTTTTTTTTAAGTATACTTTGCTACTGATATCCGATTTGGAATTTATTCGTCGAAAATAGTTTTTGAAATATTATTAGATTCATTTCAATTCAATTATTTATTCCAAGTCGAAGACACAACAAGACTAACAATCTTTGAGCAGTATAAAACTTTGAAAGAGGTATAATATGCTGACTAAAATACATAATTAGATTATCTTAAAATAACTAGATGTACCAAGAAGAAAATAAAAAAAAAAACAAAAATTGAAATTAAAAAAATTATTAAACATGTCTACTAGGAGTGAAATAGGAAGAAAAAGAAAAATTAACAAGAATATGAATATAAAAATATCAAATAGAATAAAGTCGCTAGTAAATGGAAAAATCTTTAAATTTTTTTAAAATCATTTCTGTGACTTCCAGACAGTATTTCCTTAGATATTCAGTCGAAGAATTTAGTAAGATGATAAAAGATAACTCCAATTAACAAGAATTATTTATAATTAAGGTGTTTTCGAAAAAGAGCAGGTTTGCCCTTAATCAGCCGATATATGGTACCTTTTCCTGTCCTTGAACCCCTATAAGAGTTACAACAATCGAGGTATTCTGTATATGTATTACAGTTGAAACTAAAGAAATTGCTTGCAATAAGCACATTATTGTTTTATGAAAAACATAAAAAAAAACAATTATATTTAAATTACAATTTCAGCCTTTAATAAAATAAACGTTAACACTTATTTAATTTAAACTTAACACTAAAGCACACGCCCCCGACTTGGTTCTTGGGAGCTTGCGTGGGGACAATACGTACCCCATTTTTTTTAAATAGGTTTTCTCAGTCAAAGATGGTGGAAAATAAAAGAGTGCTAATAGTTATAATAGGGGAACTTTATTGCAGTTATTTAAAATAACAATTTTTTTTTAAAAAATGAATAATATCAATATACATCTCTTTGAAATTCAATCAGCCTTATTAAAAAGGAAAGAAAATGGTCCTTAGCCATTATTTTCATTATCTTCGTTATATTCTTGGCAGTTGGGGCATATATAACTACTTGATGATCAGCCACTGTGGCTGACAAAGTTCGGAGATCTATGAGAAAACGAATCTTCTTATGCCGGTACCAAACGAATTATTTATATTGCATGAGGTCCCTAGCCGTGAGCCATAAACAAGGTAGACAGTTTTTTTACATTTGTGCCGCAATAAGAAGTATTCCCTTTTCTCATAGATCTTTGCGTTTAATTATCCACAGCGGAGAAAAAGTGGCATCGCACTGCAAGTAGCTGGGCTTTCATTTTTTTTTATTTATTCTATATAATTAAACTAATATTAAACTAAAAACTATAAGCATTAAGAAAAAATATTTACAGTATTCATCTTTTGAAAATTTTCACAATCATACACGCGGGGCTATTTGTACCCCAGTACCATTAAACTGATTTTTACACAGTCGTACATGCACACCAAGCAATAGCAAGTTATTAAATTAACATTGGGAGACATTTGTATCCCGAGCGTGTGCTCTTGTGTTACCTTAACCCATTAAAGCCTGCCCATAGATCCTGTCGAAGGATTGTCTTGATTTTTACCTGCAGGCATACCTGAGATATGAAATTGGTATTTAAATACCCAATGCCCTGCCTCTCTGGACTAATTTTAAAGAGTTTACATGACACTCTTTTTTGTTGAGAGTACCTATACTTAAATTTTTGAATAAATGAAGCTTAGTAATATTTTACATTTTTCTCATTACTATTTTGCAAATAGTTAGCCCGCATGATCAGGTTGTAATTATGAAAGTTAATTTTATATATTGTGTAGTAGACATTCATTCGTGCCCACATGTAAGTTTAGTACAACATATTAAAACCTCATCATTCGAAATATTTATTTAGTTTGAATTGGAGGCGGAAGTTGATAGTTCGAGTCAGAAGGAAGGCAATTATCACCATGCGGACAAAATAAATGTGATCATCACGATTGAAGTAACACTAGAGAATTGGACGACAATTTTCAGCTGATCACCGATGAAAATGAGCTGCCTTGTGAATTAGATTCCATTTTGAGATCTTTGCATCGACGATAATGTGAACACTCCCGAATGCGTTGTGATGATAT
The DNA here is from genome assembly GCA_963930735.1 of Dioctria linearis. Taxonomy (NCBI): domain Eukaryota; kingdom Metazoa; phylum Arthropoda; class Insecta; order Diptera; family Asilidae; genus Dioctria; species Dioctria linearis. Next base: position 201,913,309 of record OZ005741.1, on the reverse strand, counting down.
CGCAATGGAAATTGACGAAGAAGATAAGAATGATGAGCCACAGCCTTGAAAACGATGTGGTAACTCTGTCAGTCCAATTTTTCACGTAATACTCGATAAGAGCGTAACATCAAACAAGACAATTCATAAAAATTATGAGATTGAGGATCCGCTCCTTGGTGTGCTGTACATTACTGGCTACGATACTTTGCTAATACTCGCCCATATCGATCCATTCCGGCATTGTTGGGATGCTAATTAATCAAGTATAATGAAACAAACTTTCAAATTTTTCTCCACTGATTGAGCTAATGTACTCACTAATTTATGTAATTCGGCGTGTTGTCACACCATTTGTGAATCACGAGCAAACGATTGCATATTACGTACGGCATTCCTGCAAAATATTTCCTAAAAGCAAGCCAATTAGATTTGGTTATAAGTACGTTGATGCTTGGCATCACCCAATGGATACTGCTACTGCTACCTGTTCAGCTATATGCTCGTGCATCAAGAAATACGGATAAAAATTATGGTCTTGACGAAAACGCTGTGTTGCAATAGGTGTCTCATCTGGAGACCGTGTGCCTCTGATGGAAGTAAAAGGAATGAAGAAACATCTGCGTGGCATATCTGATTTTCAATTTGACAGGAATATTAACTTGCGCTGGAATGACAACTCAGTCATTATTAAATCTTTCAATTGATTCACGCCATTGATTGTTTAACTGTTCCATTTTATGCTCTAATGTCTAACTTTTTAAGACTTTCGCTAATATGTCGAGCCGGCCTTATCAGCTGTGAATGGGTCGGCGTTGACCTTTTGACAATACCCTGAGCAACTACCGCATTAGAGTACGGGGAAAGAAGTGTTATTGGCCACTGTTTAAGAATGCACTCCATGCAGCCATGGTAAGCACATAGAAGTTACATGGCTTCTGCGCGAAGTATGAACGTTCAACACCTATGAACCAATTTGATTTTTGTGTGAATGTTGTAGCAGCTCTAGTAACACCGCTATAAGGACTTCGTCATGCAAAATAGTTTATCGACACTTCTGGCGGAAAAACAAAAGAACTCCTACTCCTTAGAAGAACAGAGCTCAAAATGATTACCCAGCTTTGCTCAGGCCATTGCCCCTAAATGTATCACCTCAACAAGCTGGGTTTGGCTAAGACTTCATCCTGCCGTTACTGTCAGGATGCTCACCAAACCTCGGAACTCTTGCTTTGCAACTGCAAAGTATTGGCCAGGCGGAGACTACTCCACCTCGAACATGTTTTTCCTCCACCAACCTACGTGTGGAAACTCAATCTCCAGAATTGTTCTAGACATTATTAATAGTCTGAACCTAGAAACGGAGTAAATGCAACTGGGACTCACAATAGATCTTTCAGGTCGCAGTGATAGCGAGGCTAACGCCTACATACCCCTTCACAAATCTAATCTAATCTAACACCACGGCAGGTTCGTAGTCCAAGTGTTAATACGTTCCAAATGGCCAGGGGTACAGATTGCATAATACAACACTAAAACTAAGTTTGGTTGTAGTAAATGCAAGGTGAATCTGCATCTCAAGTCCTTCATCGACTGCCATAATGACGTACCACGTGATATGGAAAATGTTAAAAAGGCTGAATAATTTTCTATTTTCTGTAATATCTTATTTTCATACAATTAAGCAATCTTGAATAAATTCTGTCTTTTTAAATACAAAGAGTTGTTTTTCAATTTTCATGTGTATTTTGATTACACTTTGGCCTGTTGGGTATTTAAATAACCATCAAAGTGAATTCTCTCCAGAGACCCAAGGATTGATGCGATCGTGTAGTTTTTTTTATTCGATAGAAAACACTAAAAGCTAACTAGCGCTAAAAGAATTTGGGGATATTATTAAAATTTTCACAGGAAGTTTTATGCCAATTTCTTATTTGTGGAAAATTCACGGCATTGGATTGCGAATAAACGCAAGTAAATATAAAAATTTGTTTGTAAAAATTATTAATACCTCTATCTTTTTCCTCTCTAATAGAAAAGGAATGAGTGCGTTATCTCTTACCCTTCGCCAGATATATTTTTTTAAACACCCTAGTATTTTTGGGTATATAAATACGCATAAAGCATTAAGGAAAAAAAAACAGGAACAATTTAATTATTTTATTTTATTCTGGTAGGTACTCCACAAATTGTAAAATGCTAAACATTTATTGTCAAAATGTACGTGTTCTGAGAACGAAACTTCATGATTTTTCATTGCTGTTATTGAAAACGACTACGATATTATTGTGCTCACCAAAATCTGGCATAATGATCGTACTGGTGAACTTTATTGTTTACCGTTCTCCTTTATCGACTGGTCTTATAATAGGAGGACGAGTACTAAACTAATTGCCGTTCGTAACTCTTTTGTGAGCGAGATAATTCATCTCCATAATGATTCTGCTGAAATCGATCAACTATGCGTTCAAAAGTCATCTTGCTTTTATTCTATCTCCGTTGATATGGATGGATCTGTATAATAACATAGATGGCACAAGAACTAGATGTCGCATGTAGTACCAAAAAAGTGTACAAAATTTATATGGCCGAGTGGTCCATTCCGGAATGGACCAAAACATTTGGAATGTTGTATACGTCGAGTGATTCATATTTTTTCGTATCTGAAGTGTTGAGGAAGTCGATCAAATATATACAAAACTGCTATTATAAAAACATTTGCTTTCGGCATGCTCTAAAACATGTTATGGTTCATTCCAGAATGCACTACCTATTTCACAATCTGTATACTCTTGCGCCATCTATGATAATAGTCATGTAAATAATGTTTTGTCACTATTTGAGAAGTATGATGACGATATCTTTTTATGTCTTCGTGGTGATTTTAATTTGAACAAAATATTTATTGCCAATTGAATGTAGAGGAATCTATTTTAATTCCAAAAATTGTCACATCTGAAGTAGAATGTTTCATGAGGTAGATTATTTGTTATTATTTTAAATTTGAGGTGTATGAAATAAGTAGTCCTTTAACGTCTATTGATTTTCATCATTAAGCTGTTAATTTTTGCATTTCTGTTTAAGAATTTTATTCTTACTGTAATGAAGTAGACATATTTGAATATAATTTCGATAAGGCAGATTACTATAATCTTCATAACTATTTTTCAAATTTTGAGTGGAATTTGATACACTCTGATGATTTATATTAAACTTATAGCATGTTCCTAGACGTTATTCATAAAGGCCTGATAATTCATGTTCCTATTAATAAAATTTCATCCCATAAATATCCAAATGCTTTAACAAAAGCCTTATAAAGTTTAAAAATGCACATAAAGTTTTAAAAGAATCTGGTGATCTTTCCGATAGAATAAGATACTGTCAGCATAGACGTGAATATATGTAAATTCTTACTTAGATTTATTTATGTATAATTTATACGTTTGGCTTATGGAATACGGTATTAACTCCAAATGCAAGGCATTTATAAACACAAAACGTAATTCTGCCGGTCTTCTTTAAATGTTGCAATACAACAACAAAAAGTCCTTTAATTTAGAACTTAGTTGTGACCTGTTTGCTGAATATTTCGAATCCGTGTACACTAATGATACTACTTATCTTAATGTTACCGATTGCCCCTCCGTCTTCTCGCGACATCGGTGCAGTTTCCTTGTCTTCCAGCGAAGTACTTCAGTGCTTCAAGGAACTTAAATTCTAGTACCAAGTCTAACACTGACTTTTTATGCACTTCTCTAATCATAAATTGAGCTGACACCTTGGCAAAATTAACTTCAATTTTCAATTTATCTTTACAAACAGGCATTTTTTTTAGATACTTAAAAAGTCTTCTTCATTACATCGATATTTATATTTGGTCAAAAGGATGGCATAAAATATGACTGAGGTGTCTTTGTTATGCAGATAATACCTAAAATTCTTGATTCGTTGATTAACTCTAAGGATTCATTGATAACTAAGGAAATTATTGGATTTGAACAGCGTGGACAATTATTTGTTAGTAATTTAACTTCTTTTTCACATTCCATGGAAGTATGGATAATTTATTTCAAGTTGATGTTATTTACATGGATTTTTCTAAAGCATTTGATAGGATTAATATTTCTCTTCTTTTATGTAAACTTAATATACTTGGATTTCACTCATCTTTTTTTTTAATCATATCTGACTGATCGTACACAATTTGCGAAAGCTGGTGGTATCCTCTCCAGAGAGATTAACGCTAATTCCGGTGTCCCATAGGGTAGCAATTAGGTCCTCTACTTTTCTTGAATTTCATTAATGATATACTCATATGCTGCCGACTTGAATTGTTTTTAAAAGTCAATTCTCTTCATGATTGCGCATTCCTTCAACGTAATCTTAATAGTCCTTCTGATTGTTGTTCTGTGAACAATTTTCACTTAAACATTGGTTAAAGTAAAACTATGACATTTCATCGTTTATCCAATCAAATAAATTTTGATTATCTTATAAATATGCAGTATTCTTCCTAGAGTTTTTGACATTAATAACTTGGGAGTTGTACAAGATACTAAATTGAGTATATCCCTCACCTTGAGTTTATATTATGTAAAGCTCTTAGATATCTAGGAATCCTTAAACGTAGTTGTAAAGACTTCAGAGATAATCACACTCTTAAAACGAGGTCTATATTAGAATATAAATCTGTTGCTTGGTGTCCTTATTGTAACGTTCATATGGATCGTTTTGAATCTATATAGAAAAGCTTCACTCGATTCACGCTTTACAAATACAACTACCCATATGATAATTTACTTTCATATTCTGTAAGATGTTTACTGTTTGGATTCCCTCAATTGGAACTGCGGGGGGAGGTGAACTGGGCGACATTTGCTAAAGATATTTTGGATTACAGATTTAACTCGCCATCATAAATTATGCACGGGAGGCCAATTCACATGCACATGTACTCCTTATCTTTGCTTCAGAAAAGCGTATTTCTGAATGAAGTACATTTATAGAGAGACCAGTTTTCACATCGTTTTCTGATCGTTCTTCTGTATCGATATTCTCATTGTTTTATTTTGGTACATCAAGTTTAGGAGTTTGAGCCTCATTTATAATATCAATATCGGGATTAATATTTTTTTTATAACAAACTGATCCGAAGAATTGAAATGAAATGTCAGCCAGGTTCATTGTTAAGTTTTATTTGACGTTTGAGAATGTTCATTAATGTGAGGTTTATTCTAATCTTTTAAAATATTTCGAATGCATCGAGTATACAATTCAATGGATTGGGACCAAATGGATCGAAGTCAGATCTTCTGAAGGAGTTTCTGATTATTTCTGCTCGATTAATCCCATTTATACCAATTTCAAGTACCTACTTGGCAAATATATTTAACTTTAGAAGTTTATTTTCTTGTCGTTTCTTTTTTTTCATTCAGCTACTGTGCTTTTGTAGCCACGCTTGATCCCTGGTAACCTGATACTGATACCCTGGTATTGGGTACAAATGGATATAATATAATTATTATTTTTCTTCGGAAAATTCGATAAGTTCGAGAGTCATATGAGATTTTTGGCAATACATAGTATCCATTTTCAAGGAATTCCATTTCAAAGAAATTCTAAATAAATTGTCCCGTCCAGACTTATTATTCCTTGGAATTGTCTGAGGAAAAACTTAAGTTTTTTAATGGAATGTCCTATGAGAAATGTAACGCTGTCCATGGAATATATTGGGACAAAATCACAGGATATTCTGTGGATATCACGAGGATATTTTCAGCGAAATAAATTCGGAAATAAATTAGAATATTCTGTGGATATCAAGACGATTTTTACCAAGGATTAAATTCAGACAAAATCATAGGTTAAGAAATTGTTTAGATATAATCTCTACACTTTCTAAAGAATAAAATCAGACAACCAAGGGAAATTCTCTGGATACCGCGACGATATTTTCTAAGGAATAAATGTAGAAATAACCAGAGGAGATTTTCTAGATATTGAGCCGATATTTTTTCACAATTAAATTCGAATAACCAGGGAAAAGTTTGTAATTTATGATTTCAATATCCTTTTCAATAAGGGATTACACATATAGAAGGACACAATAAAAATTTGCAAATAAAATAGAAATAGGCCTGTCTTCGATTATTTATTAAATCTATCCTCTCTTAGATATATATACACAAAGTTTTTCTTTAAACTAAAATTATTTCGACATTACATATATTTATATACTTTTAAAAAAATTATATTTATTTTTGTTAAGGCATAAGAATGATGAATATTGTACATATATTCTAGTTAAAATTATCTGGCGAAAGAAAAATACAAGCTGCAGTTACTTAACAAATCGGTTTATATAATACATAGTTCGCGTTTGTGATGTTTAAATGTTTAATTCTAGAGGATTATGAAGTGAATTATTGTTGTTGTTTGGATTTTTGGCTGCCTGTATAAAACCAATCAACTTAGAAACGCCGTATTTATTCATAAAAGAAGTAATTATACTTACTTAAGATATTTCCGGGATGAAGATTTTCTCAGAATGCCCTTTATTTTAGGAAGAGTTTTCTTGAATATATCCCTAACATCCACGCTACTGCTTTTTGAGTACAAATGTCTACAAGTACGGATTACTTGCAATCTTATAAATTTTCAACAAATTGAACATACTAACTTCCAAATACTGGATGAATTTCGATTTTTTCAAAACCATTTTGTATTCGCTCTCGACTCTATTTCATGTTAGCTGGTTTACTAGTTCTTCAGAAAATTAATTTTACACACACTTCTGAAAAGTCGCTAATATCTTTAACTTGCCGAAATATATTGTATGAAAGCCCTGTGTCATTGAAAAGTCAAACATTATTGCAATAATGCAATGCAAAGCTCTTACCATTTCACATTGACATTTTGTTCCTCAAATTTTTTTCTGATTTGTGGAAATCGTTAGTTTTTTCGATAGATATTGTACTTTGATTTTCCGGCTGATAGGCTTGAACGAAAGAAGAAGCCTTTAGTAATTTAACTGCCATGCTTTCGATGCACTTTGACACATTTTGTTGAAGATCTTTAATGGATTTTTGAACTATATCTGTGAGTTCGATCATTTTTTTATCTATATATTCAATTATATTTTTTTCCAATTCTTTTAAAAACTTTCCGGAATACTTTAAGGTGAGATTAATCATAAAACTGTGATGTGACTATAACTCGCTTTTAAAGTACCCGTAAGATAATCTGCTTCTATTTTGCCGTTGGTTGGAAAAATTGAATAATGTCATCTGCGTAGTGACTAACAACGTTTATAGCCAGTGAAGATTACTCTAGTTCTCCCACCACAATACCTGTCGGGTTGATCTAATATTCATAAATAACTTCTACTTCAGACAGTTTTAATTTTTTAACACATATTTTGTACTCCTCATCTTCTGTAGAAGGCTGCCACTGATACTTATCGCACTTTTTATATGTATGCCTCTACGTATGTTTCTATAGCACAAGACATGTAAGATTATGTAAACATTCTGAAACTGCAAGGAACTAGATAGAAATCTGCAAGGACAAATATGCCAATCTGATTCAGGTGTGGATCTCGCTTTTTGCAGCTTCCTTACATTTTTGCTTATGGGCAAAAAACAATGAATTTTATCCGAATGCAAGCAATTTTCCGGAATGAATTCACATTCTTCTTCATCTGTTCTGTTCTACTGTTCAAATGAGAATCTGTATCTGCTTTATCCGTGAACTCTACATCATTTCGCAGTTGATGAATCCAGTATGGAAATGTTACACGGTGAAGTATATACAAACCTCGAATATTGTAACTGTGATAGCCAGAAAATGTCGTTACATGCAAAATCAGAGAGCTGCCGCAACCCAAGCAATCGCCCTTATTTAACCTTGATACATTTTATCTTTCCATAAATATCCATTTTCTATTATCAGTTTTGTTTCCTCTACGAACGGTTCCAGAAAAGTAACAATGTCGCTTAAGGTAGATGTACCGAAGTATGTTGCTATCATTGTAACCTTAGTAAAACCAACGATGCTCATTAAAATTGGTCAGAGAGTGCTTGTAGAACTATTACTCGTACCTACTCCATCAATACCAATATCACCAAGGATTGTAATAACTGGCTGATAAGCTATTGCCAACGATCTTTCAAGGAAATCTCAACATTTAGCAATGCCTATATGAAGATATTGTCCCTCTAACTTATTAATAATACTCTGCTTACTTGGAGTCTCTAACAGCTTTCTGCTGTCTGCAGCTAAACTAGGATAATAGGATTTTAAGATTCAAAGCAGGCTGTTTAATCTATGGCAGGACATTTACTCGTACTATATTATCACTTGATTTTATCATATATTTTTCGGAGTCTGCATATTAATCAGCCTGCATTTCCATTTCCATATCTTGAACATTCTTAACGGAATGTGAATTCAATACTAGAGGAATAGGATGGATACGATGTTTTATAATGAGTAATATTAAAAGCATGATTGTGTGTTTTACTCACTCAGAGTAGTCTTTGTTGGAAAATTTTGCAGAACATGGATGCTGCGGCTAATGAAGTGGCCTCAGAATTACTATTACAAGAGTTAGAAAGAACTTTAGAATCATGTTTTACGTAAATATGTCTACAGACGAGATTAGCAGCCTCACGCTTCAAAAGGTGATGTTTTTTAATATCTGAGAGCCATCAATTTGCACCAAGCCTGCGGAGAAGACAATAAGAATAATAAAAAATGTTCTATGTAGTTCCTGAGATTAGCAAAATTCGGTCAGTCTGAATGGATTAGAGAAGATTAGGAGATGAAATACGTGGTTATTAAAAGTTCTTCCTATTGAAGTCCAGGTGGACTAAAACTATTTATATACATATAAGAGTTATGTATTGTACCTAATTGGGCTCTGGTTCCGATTATTTAGTTGTTAAGTTAGGATAAGTGCTATAGGAGGCAAAAGTTAATAGTATGCCGGGAGTGCGTACCACTTGAATAGCAGTCTCGTAAAGAGGCAATTTTAACCGCGAAAAAAAATGTAGAATGCAGTCTATCTCGACCTTGCGTCTTCCAGTAGCTTTTCATTTTAGTACGATATTATGAAAAACGTCGTACTCAAACCACTGCAACGTACGAATGCGTTTGTACTATAGTGAAGTATGACCCCATGCGCCCACTTACGTAATTTTTTTAGTGAGGTAAGTTTTGTTAGGTATATCTTTTTAAATTTCGACATTTTATAATATTTTTGGGCGAGTTCTAGAGAAAATAGAGATTTTAGTTTTGAGTGAATAATGTAGCTTTTCTACTCTACTCATTTTTACTTTTCTATAAAAACTGGCAAGAAGTTCCTCAGTATATAATATAAAATAATTGTTATTTAATTTTGTGTTAACTTAAAGAGAAGGTATTTGTTTTTCAGATTATGTTAAAGCAATAAGATTTAGTTATCGAACTACATTGTTTTCTCTTTTGAATATTTTGTGGTTTACTTAAAATTTTAGAAAAAGATTGGCGTCACTGCTGACCCCATGCGCTCACTTGTTTGATTTTGCTAGTGCGCGCTAGGGTTAATTGCAATTAAAGATAAGTAATACAATATAAAAAAAAACACCCTGTAAAGAAGTTTACTAAATTAATTACGGTACTAAGAAATTACACATCGACAATTTGTTCCATCAAGCTCAATCTTGGGTTTTTAGCGGACAAATATTGGACAAGACTGAGAAGAATCTGCATTATATCCAATGTTTGTCTCATTGAATTCGAAACTAGAGATATTTAGCAGACATAGGTGGGATAAAGTTATTTCCGTCGGAGCAATAAGTTCGGGATATTTAGCAGACAAAGGTAGCAAAATTAACGAATTAACTTGTTATTGCCATGCGACTTTTATCCTTATTGGTAATTTAGATGGAACAAACGTGGCATACATCTCGTTTTTGCATTCCGAAAAATAAGAGAAGCCCCGATAAAGGTTCCCGATGTATTGAAAAATTACCTATACATAACAATTCTCTAGAATATCATGTTTCCAATTGCATATGTCATTTTTGGCATAAACGATATCTAGTGGCCGAAATCGGCAACTGAAAATTTTATAAAAAATTGTGGCTTCGTATTGGTTTTTCAAAATGACCACTACTCCACCTTTGAGCTCTCCGAAGTAGTAAAAGCCAGGAATCATTTTGACGACCTATAACTAGAATCATGAAGGGATGGAGCGATGGTTGGATATTCGCTGATAAGCCTAGATGCTTTACTTCGTAATGTTGTATAACGAGGAAGTTGCGGGTGTTTTGTGAATAACTAGCATAATTTCTTAATCGCCCTGTAGCTTCGAAATAGTTGAGATGCCATCTCCTGAGTTTTTTGTTTTTTTTTTAGTAGTATCAACTCTTTCCCAGTGGACCTTACAGCCGGAAACACCCTGTGGATGTTATATATGACATATTCGGCTATTTCGGCATCCACCAAAAGCTTTCTCAGTACCTTATTACAAATTACGAGTAGTTTAACTTCATTGAATTCCTGTGAATCAGTCAACTGACTTACTTCAATATATAATATAGAAAAGAAAGAATACAATACTTTAGATGCTTTTAATTTTAAGGTTATGAAAAGCTCATATTTTCCCCTAGACATTGTTTTATTATTCATTGAATCTTCTGCTTTTATATTATGTGTGGTAAAGCAATAAGTGGACTCATATTTCTGTTCTAACATAAACTTAAGATTTTTTACGGTATTTCTTCATTTTCTTTAAGACAACCGAAAAATACCCTCCTAACAGCAATTTTCCTCAGACAAATTTAAGCATGCATCCCTTTCCACTTAACCGTTTTTGTTGTGGGAAAATTATTTTCGCCTGAAAGCCTCTGTGTATTGGGGACTCGCAGCGGAATCTCTCAACCCCAATGTATTCCCATTTCTGTATTTTTTTTTTCTTTTTTGTATACACATTTTGTTTTTTTTCCTCTTTTTTTCTTTTGAACGTATAAAATTTGTCACAAAAATTTGATAAGTGTGCGAACTTTAAGCGAAAACAGGGAACGTGAGATGTAAGCTCCGTGGAAAATGGCCCGTTGCTATCTGAGCATCTTTCCAATTTTCTTTATTTGTTCCCGAGGACAGGAACCTGACTTGATACATATACGAACAAACCATTTGCCTCGTAGGCTGAATTATTCATAGATATACATGCCTACAATGAGAATTATTCAGTTGCTAGAAGATGAAATAAGAAAAACGAAGAAAATTTCGTATGCCATGAGACAATATTTGGAGAAGGATTTATGGCATCAGATTCAAAGGTGCTGCCTATTCGCATTTTATTTTTACCCGTATATTTTCATTCATCCCAAATTTATGTCGTGTGGAAATTAGAAACTCACATATGCTTCTACTTCTATCCCCCTGCTATGCTGAAGCGATGCTATTTAGTTATTTCGTTTAGATTTGAATCTGCCTGAAGATTTTCAAGTAAATTGTATTAAAGAGCTTCAGTTAATTTAACAAGAAAGTGGAACGTGCTTTGGAAAATTGTCTCTGCCTATAACTATCGTTTAATCCCGTAAATTATACTAGAGCCAAGGAAATTTATAAGCCCTCAAAACATGCGCATGCTCTATTTGTAAATCTATGATATAATTGGAATCATTGGCTATATTCACTCACGGGCATTGTCAAATTATAAAAATAGAGCTGTCATTTAAATTGTGTTTATTTTATTTCCAACAGTCATATGATCCATAACCTTACTTAGGATTGTGTTATTATACACTTCGGCGGAGTGGATAAGCTCTTCTTGATTTGATGTATTTTAATCCTTTACGGCTAATATCAAAATAACAATAAACCCGTAGAAGCTATGTTTTTAGTTAGAAGTTCTAAGCTATTTCATAGCAGTACAAGAATTCTATCTTAAATGAAAATAAAAGTGAAATAAAGTGAAAAACGAAACTTTTGCAATGCAATACTAAGAAATGGTAGCCCGATTTAGCCCATTTTTAGGATAAAACAGAACCATTACAATATCACTCGTGCGTCTGTGCGTCTGTCAATCACTAACGGTTTTCTCGAAACCGACGCGACGTAGGAATGATAGAATTCTAGATCTTTGTGACACGTGAATATTTGGACAGTCAAAGATTATGTTTTTTTTTTTATAGAGTGGGTTTGGTCTCCTGAAAAAAATTATATTATTTTTTGTATCGCTTGAAAGGGCTATTGTTAAGGATTAAAGGAAACAACACACAATTTGTGGTGAATTGGTTATAACGATATATGCCAAAACGTGTGAAAAAGTTCATTCCCTTCTAGGTTTCCAAACCCAAAATTTTGATATTATCATGGTTATAAGAATTTAGTCAGTCTCACAGTTGCTGAAAAAAATGTCTTTTGTGTTAACTTTTAAAAAAAATTCTTATTAATAAGACTAACTCTGATAAAATTACTCTTCTACATCTGTATAAAAATTATTCAGTCATCATAAGCAAATACGGATTAAATTTAAATATATTTGAGTTCGGTTGATCAACTATTCGATAAATTTCAGGCACGGAACCCTGAACCCTGCGCGAGCCCGACTCACTGCTAACCAAATTATTTAAATTACTAATATTATAAAAACTCCATGTATGAGAAGCCAATGAACAAGTTATACCTGTGATACACATAAATTTAACTGGGTATTTAAATTAGCCTGCTTTCACTCCGTGTGTGTTACCAGATTCCCTTAGTATTTTGAATAATACCCCGAAAAACGGGTGAGTAATTTCGGCGTGTTCTGTATCCCAAAAATTGCTGGGTAATTGCAATTACGCTCATAATACCGCCAACTATTAGTCGCTAGATATATGAAATGTGTGTAATCACTTGTTTTGCGATAGACAGTGACAAATCAAAACAAAAATTTAAATGAAAACTGACATTTCGAAAATTACCATCTGTATCAGCTGCTGATGCTTCGCTTGAATTAATGCAGTTATACATCCAGACATGATTTATGTATATCACGGGTCTCCAATTAATCAAGTAATTTGATTAAATTTACCGTATGCTTTTCATAAGCAGTGATTCTACCAGGTGAAGCAACAGGAGTAGTAGAATCGATGAAAAATAGTAGTAAATTTGACAAAAGGGAAGTATGCATATTTCAAATTCATGAAATGACATTTTTATTAGTCACCTTTGCATGTATTGTAATAAAATAAGTTTTTAAACTTTTATTTTGAACTTACAGTTAAATTCATTTTTGTGAAGCAACCTGCATGGAAAGTAAAACCATTAGCATAATTTATAAATTTAGCACAAGCTTTTCATCATTTTTTATATTAAGCCGATTCTCATATACTTAATAGAATTAATATTCAAGCAATTTATTTTCTTAGTTTTTAATATTATTTCAGTGGAACCAACGGGAAATACTTCCCCAGGCTTGAAACAGAAATATATACGTGTTCGTGCGAGTCCTTTCCTCTACAACGCAATGTCGCGAATTTTGGATTTATTTGAGTTTTTTGAACTAGAATATTGGTATAAATATTAGCACTTTGAACCATGTGTGGATTTATGTCCACTCGACAATTTCTCCAAACAAATTTTCATCGAACTTCGGTTTTTTTACAATTTGGAGTCCAGAGCTTTAAACGCTCACTGTTGTAGAGGCGTTAGCATCATCCAATGTACTTTCATGCATTTTCAAGTTAATTAAACTCATCTCTAACTAAAGACCAAAGGTTACATGTTACATGACTTTTTCTTTGGTCCCACTGGATTTGAATATGGTCCAAATTATTTTAGAATCTCGCATCTTAACGACTATTTCTCATCTGTGAATACTGAATGTTTAAATTTGGTGAAACAAATTAGCTCTGTTTAAGTTAATTAATTTCGAATTTGTGTAGAATTACTTGGGCTACAGAAAAAAAAGGAAATATTATTAAAAAATCCTACCGATTTTAGCCGGTTAGACCTTAAAAATGTCAAAAGTGATTTTTAACTATTGCACACAGAAAAAATGAAAGCACAATATTAAATAGATTAAATAGAAACAAAAAATTTACAATAGAATATCAGAACCAAGATACATTAACAAATAATTAATTAAAATAAATAATAAGTTGGTAAAACTAACAACAAACTAACAAATAATGGATTACGTTATAACTTGACACAAATGGCGCATACGGACTGAATCCTAAAACTAAGCTCCACGCTCCATGTATTTTTAAAAACGGGATGTCCGATGTTCTAGCTGTCCGAATCATCTCATCATCATCATTTGCTTTAACAGAGTAAAAAATAAGTGAGTCAATGATTTATAAATTTATAGTTATACATAGATTTTCAACAGACCCTACGAAGGACAGAGGAGAATCGTTAAGTAAAACGTCGGGGAATTCGGTAATATTCAGCCTGCTGTTATTGATAATTATGTAGTGATAGTTACTTGGATTGAGATTCAGATAGTTGGATCCTGCCCATTGGTGTATCTTATATAGGTTACGGCTAAAGCAATTCTCAATCAGACCAATAGGTCTGCTGAAGTAAATCTGCACGCCATCAGCATACAAGTGAATATTAACGTCCTCCACAGTTTCAGGCAGATCATTTATGAAGATTCTGAAAAGCAGGGGTCGCAATATTGATCCCTGCGAAATAGCAATACAAGACAGTGGAAGGAGGCCTAAGACAGTATTGTTTTTTGATATCTGTCTGACAAGAAACTTTGAATTAACTGAACAGCCGTAGAGGTGAATCCAAAATAAGTAGATGATTTCTGCAAAAGCATCATATGATTGACGCAGTCTAAAGCTCTGGAAAAGTTCAGAAGTTCCAAGATACTGACACAACCGTCATCGAGAGCAGCTCGCAAGTCATCAGTAACTTTTAACAAAGCTGAAGTACAGCTGTGCTTCGCGGGGAATCCTGATTGCCATTTGGTTAAAAAAGCATTTTCCTCTAAACATTTTGACATCTGGGTGTACAGTATCCTTTCCAAAACTTTGAAGAGAAAGGATAGAGTGCTTATCGGGCAGAAACCAGCCATGTCAGTAGGAGAAGGTTTTTTCGGTAGAGCCAGCACTGTTGCAATTTTCCATCTATTACGAAAAATAGAACTAGTCAAACACGAATTAAACAAAAAAAAAACAAATGATCAATAATCACAGGGAGGATAACTTTAAGAAAGCGAGGGTGTATTTCGTCGGGACCCACTGATTCAGAACGTATCGAACGAATAGCACAGATGAGTTCTATTGAGCTAACGAACCAAAATGAGAAAGGCGACGTTGCGATTAATCTATTTGATTCGACTGTGTTATCGGTGATATCCTCCGTTGTTGCTGTTTCCTGTCCTTGCTGTAAAAAGTGACTATTTAGACCATCGGGGTCGAAATCAGGAAAAGTTGAAATTTTTCCCTTTACCGCAGCAGCCAAGTTTCCTCAAATTATTCCATATTGTTTTTGGCGGACGAATAGAACAATTTGAAACGCCGATGAAGCTGTTAAAATATTCCCGTTCTGAAATTAGAGCATATATGTTAGCAGCAAACCAAGAACATCCGTTTGACCTAACCCTCTTGCGAATTAATGGAAAGTGCTGGTTGTATAAGTAATTGACAAAATCATTTAAAATAGCCGCTTGCTGGTTTGCACATGCACATTCGTAGAAGTCGCCCCAGTCAAGGTTACTGAAGTATTCGGAAAGGGCAGAAATGTCTATACTATTAAAGTCTCTGTATATAATGAAGGAAGGTTCACAGGGTTGAAGGGCTATATCGTAAGTAATGAACAAAATATCATGGGCAAGGAAACTCGACGGACTAAGCTGATTATAAAAGTTAACACGCTTGAAGTCGGAAGTAAGAAAGAGATCCAACAATGAGGGATAGAGGAGCTCACATAGGTGGGCAAAGGATTAACTATAATTAAGCTTAGTGACTGCAACAATGACTGGAAGCTGATAGAGTTTGCGTTTCGATGAAGAATGTTAACGTCAAAATCACCACCCACGAATATGTGCCGGTAATTTTGAACGCATGTTGATATAAAGTCACATAATTCGGCTGAGTTCTCAATATTGAAACGTTCAACTGATAACACACATTTATCCAACCCAGTACTGATTTTCAATGCTAAGAACTCCAGATCCTGCAAGGAGGATGAACCAATTATTTTGGTTTTATATATATCTTTTATTTAAATAGCTACACCTCCCCCGATACGATTTTTGCGGTCGTTACGAAGCAAGTTATAGCTTTGGAGTGATACTAGACAACTAGGAACATGCTCGTACAACCATGACTCACTAACTAAAACTACATCAACATTGGATGCTGCCGAGATCTGATGCAATTTATCAATCTTGTTTCTAATGCTCCTTGCATTTAACAAGCATACGGTTAAGACCCACATTGCGTCCGCAGAAAATATTAAGCATAGTTCTTAGTTTGTCCAGGGCACAAAGGTTATTCATTAATATTAAAAGAACTCACGCCAGTTATGAGCAACATGCTCAAGAGCTGGAATACAACAAACAAAAAAAGGAACCAACTCAAAGACCTCATACATAATTCCCTAAGTCCACATAAATATTCCACAAAAGATATGAAAAAAGAAAAAGTACTTGTCATGACACTTCTATACGAAGATCTAAAATTAGAGATAGCAATATTATGACTAAAATCAAAAGTAAAAATTCTAACAAGCAGAAAGTTAAAAATAAGAAACAGGGTAATTCTACATAAATGACAAGAAATTCAAACAAATTAATTAAGTATAGATCCCAATTATTTAAGTTATATAAAAAAGTAATAAACTAATGCGATAAAGACATTCCACATTAAATAGCTCAGCCTGCAGCAATCACTGCAGCATCCGACACAGCAGGAGTACCAGGGCAAAGATCACGAAAGTCCGTATTAACCCCTTGCACTCGTATGTCGCCATACCGGCGACATTAACGGTTTTGCTTGTAGTTCCTGAACTAAGACCTGTAGAAGGTTAGGTGATATCTTCAGTTAATGCTATCGTCTTCGGCTATAAATGGTTAGAATTTCAGGTTCCTGTGGGGGTATGGGGCGGAGCTAAGGGGGAACAAATTTTCAAATATATGGCTCGAAAATCACTATGCATTGCAAAAAAGAGGAACGATTTAGGTCCCAAACCAGACATCCGATTGGAATCACGTTCAAAACAGTTGTGGAGAATTACAGCGCGGGATGTATAGGCTATTTTTCTTTCCGATATTGGTGGAGGGGGCAATGTTCTGAGTGGGGGGCCTTCTTACTAGACTTTCGTTATAGCTCAGCCATTTCACCTCGCAGCATAGCGGTGTGGGTAATCAAACTTCTCCCTAGGACGAGCTCTACCGATATTTGTACTAGATTTTTCAAATGTACTTAATCAAACTTTGACCCCCCCCCCCCCCCCTCGGGGACACAGTATAATTTTTACTAAAAAAAACAAATTTTGGAGATCTCTCGTTCCCCGTACTCACTTTTTGTTATTCGAACTGAGGTACTAGATCTTTCCAGAATAGATCGACTCTACCTCGGTATTGTTATATCTGCTAGGAAAATGTGGTTGACTGTTAAGCTAATCCCCAGCTACAATCCGTAGAAGAAATTAAAGGTCTCGCCGAGTACTACCCACTAATATGCCTTTTGTCCGATTTAGAATACCTTCCCGAGACGTTTTTTACACAAGTATACATATCCACCTGTACCCCATATCGCGGCTAAATATTATCCGATTTGCGAAATTCCCTTTGCATATTTTCCCTCCCCTCCCTATTATGTTGAGAAATTAACTTTTAATTTAATTAATTTTCAACCGCCAAAATTTCTGTCTGAAAAATTCATATCGAATTTTGACGAATTATCGATTAATCCAATTTTTGTATTTTTTTGTAGATATAGATATTTATATATAATTCCGGCCAAGTGCGAGTTGGACTCGCACTCGAACGGTTCCGTACCATCGTAAAAAATTTAACGCTATGTACGTACTTTTTATTTAATTTTTCAAATGAGAGTAGGGTTCATGTGAAAAAATAATGCTGTCATTTGAAAAACAAAAAATTACTACTTATGATAATAATAATGAATGAGAATAAAATGAGAAAAATGCCGAAAAAATCACGTTTCTTGTATGGAGGCCTCCTTTAATTTTCAGTTTACTTTTATTTTTATTATTTAAATTTATAGCGGCAGTAGAAATATACACTCTTTGAAAATTCTAACTGTCTACCTGTTACGGTTATTGAGTTGAGATACAGCCCGGTGACAGACAGATTATAATAAGAATAAAAACGCCGAAAAAATCACGTTTCTTGTATGGAGGCCCCCTTTAATTTTTAATTTAATTTAATTTTTATAATTTGTTGTTATATAAATGAGGTAATTTTGACTCTAACAAGTGTAAAATTAGCGCAAATACTACAGTTAGATTAATTTTATCAGAAAAATTAGTTTAACTCAAAGCCGGAAGTTGAAATCACCCTCCGATTCGTTAAAAACAACTCAATTAAAGGATCGATATAACGCAATATAAAATACTCACTTGAACTACATTTGTGTATTAAAAGAATTCCAGTTATGAATTTTTGCTTCCTTTATTTAACACGAATTTCAGAGTCTTTTTTGATTTTAACCCATTACTTAAAATAATTTTCAAAATATAGTGGATTTATAGTGATCCTATAAAATGAGTTAATTCAACTGTAAACTGTGTACGTTCTGAAGTAGATTAACCCCCCGATTCTACGTAAGAGAATTTTAAGAGATCTCTTAACCTCTTAAATTTAGCAAGTAAGAGATTTTAACAGAAATAGTATTCTACATACATTTTTTTGGAGAAATATTAACTTTAAGAAGTTAAGAGGGTTTGGAGAATCTATCCGTCAGCCCAGCTAATAAAGACGTTTTCTTTTCAAGAAGGAAGAAGAAGAAGTAATGTTTTTGGTGAGGCGATGATGGCAATATAACCAACCCATACGTGCTATAATTGTGTACGCCTTTAATTAAGTTACAATTATCGATATAAATAATAATTGTATGATAAATTCACAGAAGGTAATGATAATTGAATTATTATTTTAATACCTAAATCGCAGGTAAAGGGCTCCGCAGCCGTCGTTACGTACAACAGGATTTTCGTATAAACCTGTAGCAGAAAAATTAATTGTTACCAAAACTTTAAAGTGACGACAATATTGTCGAGTAATGGAGATTATCGTAAGGCTATGTTATTTCTATCACTTTAAAGGCAAACGATTTTAGCATTCTGAAATTCTATACAGCCTCAGAAATAGTAAAATGATTCAAGTCGTCTCTCATATTGCTCAGAACTATCCTCTAAGCATGGCTCAAATTGTATAATTATTTCATATTTCACAAACTTGTACATATATATAAATGTGTACTTATTTTACAGCATTTTTGTCCAACATTTCGGTATTTTAAAACAAAACAATTTCTGCACCTATCACGATAAGAGATTTAAGCGTACCTTGGTGAGGAGCTCTTATGTTAACAGATATTTGACAGACATTTTCGTTTCCTAGATTACCAAATTTCGTAAAAATAAATCTCCACAAAAGTTTAGAGATCAGCTGACGTCTGACGTCTCTTAATTCTTTACGTAGAATAGCAATATCTGCTAAAGGGCTTTTACAGCCCAGTTAAGAGGATAAGACCTCTTATCTCTTATGTAGAATCGGAAGGTAAAATAGATAAAATATGGAAATTTTTGTAGGTCAACCCTACAAAAGATCTGCCCAATTTCGCCCATTTTTGAGCTATATCTACAATTTTTATGAAAATGTCTTTCAAAAAATATCAGCTCCCAGCCCAACGCCTTCTCAAGCAATGCCCAAATGTACAGTGAAAACAGAACTATTATATGATATGGCGTACCGTAGAAACTGCTACATAGTGAGTTTCAACCAACATGATGTAGCTAACTACACATGAAGCTGTAGCTGATATTAGGCAAATTTCTAATTTTGTAGCTGTAGATGCAATAACACCAACATGATAATGAAGTAAAAGTCATATGGTTCATATCAAAGACATTCTGTGGTTACGATAAATAGGCAATATGGATAAAGAGCACGTATAGTGGAAAAAAGATTAATTTTATCTAAGGATATACGATAATATGGCACTAAAAACTTGAAAAACTTTCAAAGAAAGTGCCACTTATTTATTTTAAGTTGTCACTACGAATATGAAGCTTGTAGCTTGTAGCTCTCATTCATGAAGCTGAAATAGAGCTTCTTGTAGCTTATAGCTTGGAGCATGTAGCTCTCGATATAGATTGGCCCTAACTGTTTACATGAGATTACTTTTATTGTGTACAAAATTTTAGCTCATTCGGTCAACACAATCTCAAAATATCGTTTGGACAGACAAACGGACGGACAATGGACATTTCTAGTATACCCACCCAATGATTTCATCACGTAAGGTTTATAAGGGTTACCTTCGTACCTACATTATATTTCTCTTGTATTATATGAGAGTATATTTTTTGGTTTATTACACTGAGGCTATGTGCACTGGTACAATTTAACTGAACATTAATTTCATATTCGAAAAGTACTTTGCAAATCACTTTGTGCTTTAAATCCAAAATGGGCCAACAAAGGGTCGAGGCCACATTGTGGAAGTCCTAAACTGTATAGTACTGGCAGCTTAAAAAATCTTTGTTTGCATTCAAAATTCAACAGGGTGTACCAAACGGTGCTTAACAATAATTGACAGAACAAATTAGGAAAGCTGTCAAAACCTGAAAGTCTTTTCTGCTTTGGCACGTGTGTAATTTTATCCCTTTGAATGCAATTCTTTTTTTTTCGAGTGGTACGAAAACATCCGTTCTTCCGGGCGTGAAGAGGGGGCGAGAAGCGCAAATAATTAAACTCCCTCACCCACATTATGAAAGAGACTTTTACTACTTAGTCTCGTGTGCTTGAATTGCATTCTTTTCCAGTTTTTTTCATTGGGTCCTTATGAAACTGAAAGGCAAACCACACATCACAAAAGGCCGAGGGTTAGAAACATACGTCCTCGCCCACATACACTTCTGGACCATAATACTCTCAATATAGAAGGATGAGGTTGCATGAAAGGCTGCAGACTAAACAACAAAGAATGGAAATGGGAATTTACTTCCAGAGCTGGAGGTTTCTTTTTTCAGCCGTCTTATCCATTGCACAAAGCACGCATTGTGGGTCTATTGTTGGACGCTGTTCCAGTTTGCCTTCTGCATGAAGTAGGACGAATGCTTTGTTTGCAGTATTCTTTTTTTTTTTTTTGCGCGAAGAACAAAAGTCGGAAAACCGTAACAACCCCTGAAGGCAATTATTTGGAGGATGTAAAGGGTACACACCGGCGGATGTCACAGAGAAGACATTTTGATGAAGGAAGTCGCGTGTTTTCTCCCACATACACCTACACTTTTGTTAGTTGAATTGTCTTTAAGGGAAAAAGGGCTATTATAGCTCTATGCAGTTCATTCAAAAGAGTTAATGTCAATTGCCAACAAAGAAATCTTTGATGCTCCGCCATTTCCCACGAAGTTGGGTAATAAATTTTGACTGGGCAAAGTAGAAGACGAATGTCATGGCTATGGATAAGCAGTGAATGACCGACAATGCAAAAGTTCGTAATTCTACGTAACCCCTTTTCCGTCATACCCGAACTGTTCCTATTTGTCCTGGAATCATTAATCATGTGACCCTAGAATTACGGGGGAGATCCAAAGACTGAATCAACTATGCTACGCTGTGAATTTCATATATATTTAGTAGTGCTGGAGAAAGCAAACTGGTCGAATACATAGCCATTTGCATTGCACGGTTCTGGCGCTCTAAAAACGTACACATTCACACTATTCAAAAACTAACGAAGGACTTAAACGCCATATATCATGCTTGGTGAGGGTGGCTTATCTCGAGCTTGTACTTGATGCATGCTCACTTTTTCGTTCCCTTGGCATTCAAGTTTTGTCTCAGTCTGCGAATAACTCGGAAAATCTACTTACTTTAATAAATAACTAGGACGAATATTTGTTATGCTGTTATAAAAAATAGGAAAAATTGAAAAGAAAAAAAGATAAATAGAGCAGACTACCAAAATTTGAAATTGTATAATTTTATCCAAGACGTTATAAAGGCATATGAGAATACTGATATACATACCTACTTAAGGATCATACTATACAGGGTGGTGAATTTATCATGTTAATTTCAAATATATCCCAAAATATGAAGGAAATCAAAAGAATGCTGTATACAAAAGTTTATTATTTTGGAGCGAGCTTTCTTATGTACCTGACCCTGTATATGTTTTTTTATTTTTGTTAAGCCAAGCTCAGGGTATACCTTTTGACTGAAAACGCAGAGTCAAGAGTATTGCAGTCGAAGTGGAGATGTTCAGCAGATTCATCATGCGCATGCAGACGTGACAGGTCTCGCTATCGCCTTTACCCATCTTCTTAAAATAGAAACCATGTGAGAAATAATGAGCAAGTGGCCCATTATTCTATTCCGTTGAGCTGAAGAATATATTTGTCCTCTTCTGCGACTCTTTTAGCCATTGGGTATTTTTCCATTGTACCAAATTAATTCAGTCCTCCGAAAGCCTGACTTGTACTGAAAGGCAGACTAAGGGATGATAAAAATTGATCTTTGTAAGGTACCCCGCAGACTCGTTACTATAAATCCCTTGATATCCTGGAACCAAGTTGCTGTTAACCAATAACTCAAATCTAGATCCACTTCTACTTAAAAGGACTGCTTGTATGTCTGATTATACAGTATGTATTATAAGTGTAGAGTAACTTTTATGGATGATTTCGCGAAAGTTCTGTGACGTGGAACTCTGCCTTGAAAATGTTATGCGAAGTCTCCAGTGCCTTAGCCCATATAGGCCCAAGCCGGCTCTGTCATTCTTTCTTTGGATCCAACCGTGTATCAATTAAGAGATCCTTGTTCACCAGCATGCCATATTGATGATCCTCCAAGGCTACCTTGAATGGTGTTAAAAAGGTATTGCGCTGCGGCATAACATCTGAGATGGAGTTAATCATCAGCTCCTCCATAAAATGTTCAATAACTTTCAGGCGGGCGGCCAGATTGCCTATATTGATCATATTTGCTCTATGCAGTCTCATTGCTTTGAGGATGCCCTCTTAATTGATTGACAGTATAGTCTCTAATGCTGCGGAATTCGGATGTGTTGCCGTTGCAGTTTTTATAACCCGGATAAAATATTCAGGTTTATAGCTGATAAGAGGCTAACAGCTGGGTTGTCTTATTGATCGAGTCTACGATGTAATTTTTCTATGTTATTGTTTAAGGAAAACTTCCATATTTATTATAATGATTTTTTATATGGTCGACGTTTCAGACCTTGGTTTAGTATTCTTCTTCAGGAGTTAGGTATATTAAATATAACGAAATAAATTCTAGTTTTTAACTGAGCACTAGTTTTGAAAGCGGGTGCCGGTTTAGAGGAAACACTTTGCCTTTTGTTATAATAATGATATTTATTCCGAACTGTTCCCAGATTTATTGCCTGCATTAAATTATAAAATTTGCAAGTATTACAAGGACGAAAAGGATAAAATGAAACCTTGCAAGTGCAATGTGGGAAAATACGAAAAAGAACGACAAATTTCCTTGAAATGAAGTGCGAGTTATCAATTACATGCGATACGACAAGAATTTAAGATTTTCCCATTGTGCTTTCCTTTGTAAGTAAAATTTAATGAAAGTTGATGGTTTAAGATTTATGTATACATTTTTCTTGCTTACGTGAAAGGGATTTAATTTTTATATAATTGTGTGTAAATATGAAACAAGCGTATTCCTAATTGAGCTTTTATTGAATTACGGTTATTGGTAATTCCATGTAATTAACTATTTAAGCTTGAGATGTCATTTGTTTAGTTATTGGCCATCAAATGAGATACGTGTATGTAGAATCATGGGTGATATAGTGGATTTATATGTATTTAATCTCTGTTAAATAATCTCCCTTAAAATCCTCGCGGAATTTGTGGCTTACTATGACAGTACTGCAGTGCTATTAAAATATATAGCGTTCGTACAGGTGTAAGACCTCTCATTTCTGCCTCCTTAATCTAATTCAAAGAACGCTCCCAAGCATTGACAATATTTTCCAATCTGTTTCATTCAAACAAAAGGTGTTCATTAAGTTCTCTTGATGACTTAAGTACTCCGATCTGCGGAAGATTATTAGTTTCTCATGAACAAATCCTTTATTCTGGACCCTTCGCATCAAAGCACTTGTTGAACTTCAGTTAAGAATTTACGGTCGCTTTCTTGTTTTCATCATTGCCTTAGGATAGGAAATTCATTGAACTTGCTCGGCCGATGAGTAAAACTAATTTCCTCTCCGACAATTGGGATGTTATCCTTTTCCGGTCGTAATCCTTTCTATCAAGTATATATTTAGGGGTCGATTCAATTTATGGATGATCCTAGAGGAGCTGGGAGTCATACATAATTTTGCTGACATTTCAAAGTGGGAAATTGGAAAACGTTAACCAATTTCTGAAACTTCTGAGCAAAAAATTTTAGGTAATCGAAACTAATAATCTTTGCGGAGGAGTGAGAGGGTGAAAACAATCAGAAATAGTAGTCGTGCGAAAGATTCGCTCTTCTTTTTTTAAAAAAAAATTCGAACGAATTTAAGACCAAGATGTAGTGTGTGCGACTTCATCGATAAGGTTAAATATAAGCAATATCAACATTGAAATCCACCTAATGTGGGCATAAACAAACAATAAAGAGATCCTTATTCAAATCAGGAACAATAAGATTACTGGGAATAGGTGTAATAACATAACAAGGACTTTGGGGCAGGATGCTATCATACTCCAACGTGAATTGAGCGAGATGTAGTATGAGGGCAAGAGAAAACTATATAAAGACTCATCGTAGTGTGGTGACTACAAGCTGAAAGTGGATCAACCCTATTTTGCGTGATTTTTTTTTGTTGTTTCTTTTTTAGCTCGTTTCCGTCTTATTGTATTTGAGGGAAACGAATTACCCATTTGGGGGTTGTTACATGGTACCATAAAATTTGAGACTCTGAATCCTTTCTTCCTGGCTGTGCGATACATTTGCCCGTTGGACATACTTTGGCACATGTCGAATGATTCATGACGAGCCCTCATTTCTTTAGATGCTGTCGCAGAGAGTTTTGCATTTTCCCTTTTGCGAATGTTAACTCCCTGTCACGATATACACGCAGTTTTTGGCAATCTCGACTTTCCTGTAATTTTAATAAAAAACCGATAAAAATACTTGAAACATCTTTCAGGAACATTAACATTTTGAGAGTATCTGCCCCTGCTCACCACAAAATTTATGGCTTCTAGCATTTATCCTCTAGCGACTTTTCCAGTCTTTTGCATTGACTTACATGGAATCCTGTGCCATGGGGTAAGACATGAAAACCCACAGGAAAAGTATGCCCAAAAGGGTAAAACTATATATCTCAAGTGTCGACTTGGTGGGCTGGGTCCATTATTATTTTTATTTCATCCGGCAGCCCTTCGGCTGTTGGCTGCTGTCAGTGTTGCTGTTTTATGCAAACACTCCTAATGATATGTTATCGGATATTGATCACTTGCTGTGAGACAATTTGTGTACTGGATATGCTGCCGAATACATTGTTTCGTGATTTATGAACGCATTCAACTTCCATCTGGAGTGATTCATTCTGTCGTCGCGTTGCGAGAATTGATTTTGTTCATTTTTGATCCCGAATGCAATTGATATAGGAAAAAGATTGTTATGATCTGCAAATGATTGGCATGAAAATTTATAACATATATACCTATATATTTTATTATGTAGAGCAGCATTTATGATTAGGTTATGGTAAAATTTGAATATCTGCCCTAAAGCTTTTACTATGGTGATTAAATTAATTTTGCTAGAGCTGGTCCAGGCTTCCAAATAGCTAGAAATGTACCTTCTTCCACCTGAAACTCTACATATTCATTTAAAATGGACACAAACATTATGCGCTGCTAATTTTTGTAGTATATCTGCTGCACTTTATTTATAACTTGTTTTCAGCATTTAAAAATGAGTCATAGGTGCATAAGAATTTTCGGCTTTCATTTCGAATGAGTCATTTGAGTCTTGGTTTTCAGTGGAAGTGGTTGCCGCAAGTGCTAATTAAATTGTGTTTCACTAATTATAATTTGATAATTTTGAGGTGGATGGAAAAAATTAAATTAAATTACATTTACTAATCCTTTAAGGAAGCGAAGGTACACATATATTGTATTTGACAAAACTAATGCCATAAAATTATTCTGTCATTACAGATGTAATGCAAAAAATAAAAACTTTATAAAACTCAGTACCTACAGGAGCAGAAATGAATAAATAAACTAATGAATTAATCCAAAGCGAAGTCCTGCAGCAGAAAGTAATTTGCCGTCAACTCATTAAACGTAAAACCACGAAAGATGTACTTGTTAAAAACTTTACACTTAAATATATTGAAGAATTAAAAAACATAGAGAAGAAAATAGCAAATATTGATGAAGGTAAAATGGTAGGTATTCACCAAAACAATGTTTCTGTTGTTGTAATGAAAAATAATTTTTCATGATTTATGTACATTCTTTTCTATAATAAATAACTAGTGATGAAATAAATAAAATAAAAGATATAAGTAATAAACTTATTCAGTCAAATAAAAAAGTTATAACTAAACTAGTAGAATTAGTAGAAATTATTTCTCATTCAATAAATACTGAATTTATTTTCTGGTAAAAATCTTGTCAATAAATTAATTTTTTGTATTTCATTATTTTGAATATTTAATGAAAATATTTGATTAAGAATTTTTTTTAAATCTTGAAAATTATTAAAAATGGAGGGTTGCAGAAAAACTTACCCAATACTTTGAGCAAGGAAATATTTGGAACAAGAAAATAATTCCAAGTTTCGACTACGACGGCATACATTTAAACTATGTGTCTTTCGTTGAAGTGTACAAAACAGTTTATTGATTGACCTGCACAACTGTGATTGACAGCATTACTGGCCACAGCTAGCTCATCTAACAAATATGGTTGCTGTTGACAGTCCTGAGTGTCTGTCTTGTTGGAAAGGAGAGTCTGAGACAACCAAACACTTTCCGTGTGCTTGTCTAACCTTAGCATGGTACAGGTTAGGCACGCTTGATTCCGCCTTCCAATCTGAGGATGTGCTAAAAAGCTAGCCTCATCTAAACCTGATGTGCTTCATTAAGAGATATAGACGAGATTATCAATCGCACTTACTTTTTAATTCAGTACAGATCGGCTTCAGCACATCGGCTATCATCATCAGTACACTGAAATTGTATTGCATTAAAACTGATCACGTACAGTGGCTTGCAGAGTGCTAGCTCTGTTAGGTGGATGAAGCAGGAGTGGTCTTTGTCTAGCAGTGCTCGAGTTATCTCAAATAATTTCAATAGATTTAATTTCTTTCCTTTATTACGCATATGTAGAATCTTTGCGTTTACATCAAGTATATGATTGTTGTCTAATAAATGAGTCACATAACTGGATTTCCAATTTTTATTTCTGTAGGAACTGGTATGTTCGTCTATTCCTTCCTTGAATGAACCGTTCTTTTATCACTCTAACGTCTTATCTTTTATACTGGGAAAAATATTACCAACATTTTGTATAGTCCTAAAACCAATTATAATGTTATGCTTTCTTAACTTTTCTTCCAAGGATACCGAAATTTTTCCCATGTGTTGTGGCAGGCTTGCCCAGATTTGGTTGTCGACCACTATTTTTTGAAGACTAGTTGCTTCTTTTATTGCTTTTTCTCTTAGTTTTCGATTTAACATTTTATCAACCAAGCTATTTTTAAACCCATTATTATGTGCTATTTTTTTTATAGTTTTTATATCATCTTTCATGTTGTCCCTATCCATGGGGATATATATTGCCCTGTGAATCATGCTTTCGAAGGAAGATTGTTTATATTTGGGATGTGTAAAAGAGGTTTTGTGTATGACCATATCAGTATATGTCGGTTTTCTATACTTATGTTTCAAATTTGTGTTTATTATTGTGTTTTCTATTGTTAAATCTAAGAAGTTTATTCTATTGTCTTTTTAAAGTTCTATTGTAATATGTTTTTTCTGGTTAAAGGTATTCATGTATTTAAGAAAAATATCTAATTGTCTTACGGTACCTGTCCAGAGATATACCACATCATCCACGTAACTATACCAATACATGACGTTACATAAAAGTGGAGAGTTCGAGTTAAATATTTTATTTTCTAAGTCATTCATGAATAAATCCGACAGAAACGGAGATATCGGGAAGCCCATAGCTAAGCCATCGTTTTGTTTGTAAAATTGCTTATTATAAGTAAAACGGTTTTGGTTGAGAGCCGCGACTAGAAGATTAAAAAGTTCATGCTTTTGAACCAGACTTAGGTCAGAAAGCTTAATAATAAAGTTTTCACTAATCACTTTACACCCTACACAGGGTATGTTGTAAATAGATTAGTGACATCAAGTCAGACCAGTTTGGTTTTTTTTTGAATCTCTATGTCTTTAATTTTTTATATTAAATCAAGCGAGTTTTTGATGGTATATCTGAAGATTGAACTGATACAATTTTAGTGTACTGATGATTGCCGTTGTGCTGCGATCGGTCTGCACTCAATTAAAAAGTAAATGTGATTGGTAATCTCGTAATTATCAATATGTCGTATCATACAATCTCAGCCGAAATCATTCAAATAACATCATTAATAGGACAGAAAGGTTTTGAAGAGAGGTCTTCTTTTTTAGTAGGTTAGCAAAATGGACCATCTTGGTCTCCGTGCTTAGGATCATTCGACTCCCTGCCTGGAAAATAAAAGGAAATGGGTTAGGATCTCCATTGTGCAATACCATTATCATAGTTCACTTTTATACTATAGCTTCACAAGCTACGAAGGCAAACCCAAACTTTACAGATCTGCAGGTGTTTGCTTTATATTGGTTATTTCATAAATAAAGCTATTTATTTAATAGACATTAAAATAATGCCAGAAGTCTCCAAAAGAATATAAAAATGATAACTTTACTAATTACAGAAAATCAGATCTTTAAAGATATTACAGTAGGCTCGCGAAAACTTGAATATAAATGAAAAAATTAGTGTTCATTTAAGTTTCAGTTTAAAATAAAACCGTACTTGTTGAATACACTCATTGCCGGGGAAAGTTGAAAAATAAACGAAATATTTACAAAACTATCTTATAAATATATCGCGAGTTCATACATATGTAATAAATGTCACTAGCAAAATAAATTAGTATTCTTTACAAATTAAAAAAAATTACCTTATGAAAAATTAAGAGAGTACAACTTATTGAGCTTGTTGAAGATAATATGAAATATTATGAAATATAAGATTGGTTAACTAAATTTTATTAAGATAAATGTCGATAAATATGTTCTTTTTTATAATCTGTTCGAGTCTTTGTGGCATTGGGCCAACCAATTTCATACAATAGATATTAATTAGAACCTTAGTTATACATACCACACTTTCGTAATTTCTTCAAACAGCGCGCTACGTTTTGAAGAAGTGTATGATTTTTAATATGGAATCAAATGATTTCTTAAAGTATATGGATATCGATACATTATGAAACATTTTCCCAATTGTGTCTTAGAAAAGTAGGAAGCAGACTTAATGTATTTTTTTACTGAATAATTTTGCTTCCCTGAAGCTTTTTAAGCTCCATTATGTCCTTCTGTAATCTCATCTGATTGGAAAACCTCACTTCACTCTTTAGAAAGAAGCCACTTCTTTACTAAAGCTGAATCCAGTTTGCCCCAAACAATACTGATATTTTTGACGAAATTCTTTAGTGATACTCGTTTCTCGTTGCTTCAATTCTCTCGAGTTTGCGTAAGTTAGGATTTTCCCCAATGTAAATAGATTTCTGCCTAGTTCTCACGGTACGTTAACTAGGGTAGGTACTTTCCGTTTAGTGCTTTGCGAATGTAAAGAAAGGTGTTTCATGCTCTTCCTAGCATTGCACAGTGGTTTCCCGTATATGGAGGAAGCGTCAAAAATAGATAACTTCATCAGTATGTGATTGCAATAAATGAAAACCACTCAGTTTCAACTAAACATGTGTCTTTAATGATAGAAATAAAAAAATTGATGATTTAATATAAAAAAAAATAACCATAAAAGAAAAATACATCGAAATTTTTTCACATTTTATAGAACATAACAAAAAATCATAAGCATAGAAAAAAATAACTCAATTTGGTAAAGTTAAAAGCTTTATCTTATTAAAAATAGTATTTATTTAAAAATGAATAAATCTGTAACCATATACTATAGAAAATACACTATACACATAGGTATAGTTAAGTTAAAATTACTTATTATGCTACATATCCTAAAATAATTTTATTGAGACTTCTTAAGCATACTTTTTTATACATATCTACTATGAAGACAAAATATTCTTATGATAATAAATCTAAAACCGCTTTGGTCAATGTAGTCTTCTTTTTACGCGGTAGTTTTCTCAACCACGTAATCAAAGGATCTGAACTTAAAAGAAGTCGGTTTAACAAATCCGTATTAGTAGCGATCCGGGAGATTTTTCGGGTGTGGTTCAGTATAAATATCTTTATGTCCTTATTTTTGGCTTCGGCTGCTTCTTCCGATAACTCTCCGATAGGCAGAAGAGCAAAGTCAATTACTTCTGAACCGTGAATAAGTATCTTGTGGACAGACGCAGGAAGGTAGTACCACGAATATTGCTTTACAAGTTTTCTAGCGGTTTCAATGGAAAAATCTCTAAATTTATCTTTATTTATTTTATAACCAGATGCCATTGCCTTTAATATAGTTGCACACCTATCGATGAGACACTTATCTATACCAGTTATCTCTGCAGAAACTTCAGAATTTTCAAACAACTTTCGGGCAGTATTGCCATCATTTGAAGTTCAACTTCCGCCAGTTCGTGGCTGATCTACTATCAAACTTAACTTAGCCCTAAACTGAGATTGTATATCTTTCTTTTTTATTGCAAACTGCTCCTTTTCTTCTTTTGTTCTAATTTGCCACTTTTTAATATCTAAACGATAAGACACATCAAAAAAGCGAATCCATGAGTGAAGAGGAGATAGCCCAAACTCATATCTCTCCTTGTGCACTCGTTTGTTTAAGCATTTATCTACATCGTTCATCTCCGTTGGCTTAGCCTCACATATATAACACTTCGACGAGCTTGTTTGACTAAGGGCACTGCACACTTTGCCATCAACCATAGTTAATTGTAACTCGTGTTTTATTGACAACACTTTGTTGGTTATATTTATAACAGAAGGCACCAAGAAATTTGTTTTGTCTTTAAAATACGTTTCCTCTTGACTGGTTAAGGCACTATTCTCTTTTTTAAACTGAAAGCGTATAGGCCTACAGTATCTAGTCGAAGATGGACGGGGATTTTTCCAAATTATTTTATTATCTGAAGGATCAACTAAGCGTAGAGGCACATAGGAGGTGACAAACAAATTTCCATCTTGCGTTTCCGAATCAGTGAAAGATTGTTTGTACTCGTTATGACCT
Source organism: Dioctria linearis (assembly GCA_963930735.1). NCBI lineage: Eukaryota > Metazoa > Arthropoda > Insecta > Diptera > Asilidae > Dioctria > Dioctria linearis. Next base: position 201,881,656 of record OZ005741.1, on the reverse strand, counting down.
GTACTGCCATCGAAACCCCAATTTCCTATCATATTTAATGATGATTCAGACATATTTTCTATAACATGTTTTTGCGAATCTACTATTCGCGAAGCTGTGTGATCTAAGAGACTTTGCAAATTTATTTCCGCAACACTTTCAGTCACTGTTATTTTTTCAGGATAACAACTTTTTTTTGCTTTAAGGATCTCGTTATATGATGGTAAAACTTTAGATGATAATTTAGAATTTATAAATTCTTTTACCAATAAATATTGGTGCTTAGTTAATTTTGCTTCGGTAAGCAGAGATAAAACCTCGTTTGTGCATATATCTATCGTTGAAAAGTCGGTATTCGAATTATAAGAACTTTCACGGAATGACTGAGAAAGGGACTCGTCAATATTGTCTAACTCAACCAATCTTCGTTGTTTTGTACGTGTGCTGCACTCAGAGAAACCTTTTCTAGGCCTTCCACGCTTATGAGTAGAAGTTGAGCCTTTTGTACTCTCTAGCTCAACATCTTCTACAATACTTAACCAATCTGAATTTTTGGCTAAAAACTGTGTTTTATTGCGGTGAGCATTCTTCCATAAAGCAAAAATTCTGTGACACAGATATTCAACACGTGATTTTAAAATATCCAGGTTTAAAGTTTCTACGTACTTGGGTTCCATGCCATCCACCAACATTTCATAAACTTTTTTAGTTCTTTCAGTTTCACCACCACTTTTCGAGTGCCATATTTCATATACATGCATCCTTGAAAATTTACAATGTATCGAAGTACCTGGAAAAACAAAATGTTTATGACGCTATTAACAAAAGCACAAAGTCTGCTGTCAATTTTTATCACACATATGCTACGCAGAGTCTTTGACGGGGCGCGCGTAGACCTTGAATCCTGACCACAAACGCAAATTCTAGCAGCTAATTCTTTTTTCCCTTACAAGTTAAGGACTGATTTCATAATAAAGTGGAAAAACTATTTCTACTTTTTTTTGCGAACTTTAGTAAAAGTCTATGTGAAGTTACAGAAACGTAAAAACATATTGTTTAAAAATGAAGTTCGTAAAAGGGCTAATATTCCAAATTCAATTAAAAAATTAAGTGTCTAAATAACATAAAATTAACAAACATACCTTGGTCTTGAAAATCCATTGCAAAACAACTTTCACTTGTATCACTTTTCCAGGAACTGACACGAAAAACAAAGGGGCTGCAATGACTCACCGATAACACGTGATTAGCGCTCGCTTAATCTGCTCACTTTCGATTGCGAAAAAGGAATGATGGGGTGTCGATACAGATAATATATTTATACCTGTGTATGGGACGGATATCGGTCTAATATAACTAGTCTGTAATTGGCAGAAATTTCGATGTACCTCTTTTTATTTTTGTCGTATGGGATGGACCACTGTGCATTGCTTGCATAAGTATTAGTTGATTTTCTTAGATCAGTTATCCGCAATACCAACTGAATCTTATTTATTGTTGAAGTGTACAATTGACTATCTACGTGATTTTGGTTAATATTTCCATTCTGGTTGGTGTTGGAGTACTAATTTATATAAGCTGCCAAATCCAAACTGGCACGACAGGCAATTGGACACTAGCCCGATGGGTCAGCTGTCTCCGGGATAATTGCGACCACACTTATTTACTACGTACTCTGGTCGAACGTTGCGGCTGCGGTGGCAGAAGAGCTATAATTTGAAAATACTCAGAAATGTCGCACAATTTACGAACACTGACAGGCCGCCGAGCCAAGGTAGCTTGTGGCTGTTACCAAAATAGAATTATATATGGCAAATTTGGCATTCTCATGGTTTCCAAGCTACTCACCTTTTTACATTGCATTTGGCTTTATTATACCCCAGATGAAATCTGAAGGGTATACTAGGCTTGTCAATCCGTTTATAACACCTAGACATGATGATGATTGAGCAAAATGAATTAGACACCCATGCATAAATTTAAAAGTTATTTTGACTCTTGCATTTCCATTGGTCTGACCGTCCGTCTGTCCGTCCGTTCGTCTGTCCATCCGTCGGTCTTCACGATAATTCGAGCACGGGTATACCTTCTGGCCTGTATGCCACGAGATGCGATGGTACCAGAGCTTCGTTTTGGGCGTCGCTTCTCTGTGAGCTTTTCTGTAAGGTAATCGTGGATTGAGGGAAGTGCCTTATCGGGTCTTCCCTGGTTCGCCCTAAGTATTTTTACCGACGGCTCTCTCACTGACGAGGGAGCCGGGGCGGGTGTCTACCTCTCTGAACCTGACATTGGGATGGAGTACTCACAGGGAAGACACACCACTGTCTTCCAGGCTCAAGTTTTCGCCATCGCAATGGCAGCGAAGATAGCCCTTGATATAGAGATCAAGGATAAGGACATTGCTATCCTTTCGGATTTTCAGGCAGCCTTGATGGCTCTGAGTGGTCCTCGGATAACATCTAAGTTACTGGGGGATTGCAGGTCGTCTATGGATGAGTTGTGTATCTGCAACAAGATGTCCCTTCAGTGGGTCGCTGGTCACATGGGGATCATGGGGAATGAAAGGGCTTTGATTGGAACCTGCCGTAGGCGTTGCCTCTCCGAGTATCGGAGGCATTAGCAGAGATAGAAGTACCTGAGTACTTCTAGGTGCACAAAACTGTTTCTTGATGGGCACAATAGTAATATATCCAATTTTGTTATGGGGATCGGAAGGAACTAATGTAGAACTAACTGTGGTTGGCATCATAACCGGCCACAGCTCATATCAGGCTCATCTAACAAAAATGGAAGTTGTCGACGACAGCCCTGAGTATCTGTCCTGCCTAGAAGTAGAGCCTGAGACAACCGAGCACTTTTTGTGTGCCTGTTAGCCTTCAGGCTGGATACTCTAAGGTCTGCCCTTCTATCTATAGATGAGCTGAAAAATCTTCCTCACCAAAATCTGATGCGCTTGGTTAAGAGGACAGGAAGGTGTTGGTGAAAGGGATTCTAGCAGGATAGCACAATGGGCCACTCTGTACTCCGAGCTTCGTTTTTCACTACGTATTTGGACACTTCCTGAGAACGCGTGAACGTCAGAGCTGACATTTTGTACGAAGTATTTTCGAAAAATAGTGAATGTAATTTCAACAAGTGAAAAAGCTAGAATTGGTCTAAGACCAATTCTTATGATACCCTAGATGAATGTCCGTATGAAATTTCGTATGGGTACCCATTTGAGCAATTTTGATTTTTGCAGTGGTTTTTCGCATATATTTCTAGAATGGTTCGTCGGACAGAAAAAATGATAAAAACCAATTTTATAGGATTTCATATTCTGAAGAAGTTTTTAGTACAATAAAAATGTCTTGGACTGATCGTTGTCACAGTATACATAAAAAACCTAAATTTTTATATGGCAACACCAAGAATGGGTTGCCCGATTTAGTCCATTTTTGAAATTTTGTTTTCTAGTACAATGAAAACACCACGTACCAAATTTCAGATCTCTACGTCGACGCGTTCTCAGGCAGTGTTCAAATATATAACGGAAAACGAAATTTTTGTATGGCAACCCCACGAAGGAGTTGCCCGATTTGTCTCATTTTCGAACTTAATTTTACTTTTTTTTTAAAGTCCGTGTACAAAATTTCAGCTCTAAGTAGACGCGTTCTCGAGTTATCGTGCGCACAGACAGACAGACGGACGGACGGACGGACGGACATGTAAAAATCAAAATAACTTTTAACATTATGCGTGGGTGTCCAATCCATTTTGCTCTACCATCATTATTTCGAGGTGCTACAAACGGAATGACAAACTTAGTATACCCTATAGATTTCATGTAGGGTATAAAAATGGACTAAATCGGGCAACTCTTTCTTGGTGTTGACATATATAATTTAGGATTTTTACGTACACTGTGAAAACGAGAAGTCCTATACAGTTTTAATGTACGGAAAATTTCTTCAGAATATGAAAAGCTTTAAAATTGGTTGTAATCATTATTTCTGTGCGACGAACCGTTCTAGAAATATATGCGAAAAACCACTTCAAAAATCAAACTTGCACAGATGGGTGACCATACGAAATGACATACCGGCAGTCATCTAGGAGGGTATGATAAGAATTTGTCTTAGACCAATTCGAGCTTTTTACTTGTTTTGATCATCACATCATTAGCATAACTAACGAAAATACCCAAATATGTATATTGGAAAAAGTATGAATTTTTCTAAATTTGGTAAAGTAGTAGCATTGTTTTTGTTACTATGTTGGCCCATATAAGTCTGTGAAAAAGAGATTGAATTTCTAAGCGGTTACAACAAATTTTCAAAAATAAAGGGAACGGAAAAGAGATGAAGAGCTCACTTATTTTCGGAATTTCTTCATTCAAAGCCAGAAGGACTCATTTTGGCGCCAGAGGCAAACGAACAAACTTTCTTTACTTGTCCTAACGTGGTCAATCAGCTGCCTGAAAAAGTCGATATTAATTTCTTGCGAGTAACGTAGATTTAAAACAAGTGAAAAAGCTAGAATTGGTCTAAGACCAATTCTTATGATACTCTAGATGAATGCCCGTATGAAATTTCGTATGGGTACCCATTTGAGCAATTTTGATTTTTGCAGTGGTTTTTCGCATATATTTCTAGAACGGTTCGTCGGACAGAAAAAATGATTATAATCAATTTTATAGGATTTCATATTCTGAAGAAGTTTTTAGTACAATAAAAATGTCTTGGACTGATCGTTTTCACAGTATACATAAAAAACCTATTTTTTTATATGGCAACACCAAGAATGGGTTGCCTGATTTAGCCCATTTTTGAAATTTTATTTGCTAGTGCAATGAAAACACCACGTGCCAAATTTCAGTTCTCTACGGGGACTCGTTCTCAGGCAGTGTTCAAATATATAACGGAAAACGAAATTTTTGTATGGCAACCCCACGAAGGAGTTGCCTGATTTGTCTCATTTTCGAACTTATTTTTACTTTTTTTTTTAAAGTCCGTGTACAAAATTTCAGCTCTCTAAGTGTACGCGTTCTCGAGTTATCGTGCGCACAGACAGACAGACGGACAGACAGGCGGACGGACGGACGGACGGACGGACATGCAAAAATCAAAATAACTTTTAATATTATGCATAGGTGTCCAATCCATTTTGCTCTACCATCATTATTTCGAGGTGTTACAAACGGAATGACAAACTTAGTATACCCCTTTAGATTTCATCTAGGGTATAAACATTGAAGTGAATCAGTTTGATACATATACATATTTGCACGATTTATTAGATGGACTTTTCTGACTTTTTTTCTCACAAACTAGTTTATAATATTCTGGAAATTCAGAACGCTTGACAATTCTTTATCAATGGACAAAACAATCACATTCGACACATTTTTCTTGCCCCATTGCAGATCGGATATAACTTTTTAAAAACATCATTTTTCTGAACTCAGAAATTTTTAAACGAATTTAGCATACATTGCTTAGTTTAACCATATTTTTTATCACTTTGAGAATGACGAGCTTATTTTTTACACAATCAAGCCATGCTCAATTCAAGTAAGAACTTGCTTAAATGGTGGTTGCAATAGTGCTTGATTAAGCATGGGATGTGGTAAATACTAGCATGCCTGACATGTCTGTTAAGAATGCCCATATATTTTCTGCTTGGATTAAGTATTTATTGTGTTTGGAGCATTACAAAAGCTCTAACTCTAAGCATTCTGACCTTATTTAACAGTTTAACAGACGCCGTTGTTATTATCAACTATAATTAGACGCTGTTCGGTTGTAAAAATAATGAAATTTTTGGTTCTGACTTCTGAGTTGTTCTGTTAGCGGTATTTTCAATAAGTGCACTTTTATTAAAATTATAAACTGTGAACAAGTGAACAAGTGAATTTAATTTGGATCAATAAATTGGTGTGGCTTTTAAATAACTTATAAAATTAATGTCGGAAGTTTGTAAGTTTGTACGGTAAGTAGTAATTTAATGTAAATGTGAATTTTAGTCACGGAACAGATTATTTAAGGCGACACAAATTTACGGGATCGAAGTGTTTTTTCAATGCCTTTTTTCAACCAAATTTCGAATGCAAAAATAAATGAACTTTTAGAATCTTTAAATGATCCTTTACACATTTCTGAGTTTAGGGACAGGTTTAACTATTTGGCAGTTAAAAAATATATGTGACGACGACATCAACGATCTTTTTCCTGTAAATCAAATGGGTGATCGTGTTCGGTTCAAAACTTTCCTTGCTTCCTGGCGAAAATCAATTCAAATAGAAAATACTGAGCTGGAGACAGCACTCGAAAATAGCGTTCCAAGAGAAGTCATACCAATATCTATGCTTTCGTCAGAAAATCAAGGATGTTCTTCAAGCTCAGTCGATTCATCTTCCCGGTGAGACATAATTTAATTGTTAATAACTGCATTTTTCAATAGTTATTTTGCTTCAGGAACTGCTTATCTTATTACAGTCATGCTCGTATGGCAATCACACTCTGAGCAATTATAAACAAAAAACTTCTTGGTTGAGGAAGACAAGAAGGTGTTAATGGACATTATTACAGAATATTTTATGTCGAGTAGTCAAATTATGTCTTAGGACAAATAAAATACTACTCAGAACAGATGACACAGCTGTTTTCAAGTGAAAGCGAGGTATTTCACTCTTTTAAGAAATATCTAAGCATAATATATGAATAATTGATTTTTTAAGTTAACATATTACATTGCGCGAAAAGCAGGGTCTTGCCCCAGAGGTATGCTATACGACAAACATAGGAATAAGGCAAGAAAATTGAGGAAAAAGGGTTTAATAGACAAAAAAAAATTAGTTGAAAAAACGCTGTCCCAGTTAAGGATCAAAATGCGCCGCTTTTGAATGCACTACATGAGATTGAAACAGGAACACTAGGTTCTTAAATATTTAAAAACATTTTCTTAATCAATTTAATATTTTATTGAAAATTCTTAAATTGTGAAGAATATAAGAAAATCAAAAGTTCGCTTCGCCATAACTACACTGGGGAGGATTCAAAGGGAAAATACCAGCAAACCGCAAAAATGCGTTTAAATGAATATAAAAACTGTAGTCTAAATGATATTTTTATAGAATGGCCAATGCTTAAAAGTAGTACCGCTCATGTCTTTGTAAGATTAATATGAAATGATTTTATGAAGATTTTAACTCTAATTAAATTTCAGCTGGACCTGGATTTTGATATTTTGCACTCGGGAAAGAAGGACGAATTTCTTCTAAAGTGGGAGCATTTTGCGTCCAAATACGGTCAATTCTCAAAACTGATTTAAGAGACACATCTTGTATCACTTTGCTTTCTTCCCTTAAAGATGATTCCACAGATGGTAAGTTATCATTTATATAGCTACATTCAATTTGTTTTAGTCTATAATAATGATTTTTAAAATTAATTTTAGATACAATAAACTATACTTTATTGTTTTCCCTGCACGGTCTTATAAAACCAAATGCCAGACTTCAAATAAAAACACCTTTGGACACTTTAAACATTGCAGGCTGGAAAGTAAGCATCAAGGATTCGTAGGATTGATTCGTAATACACCTCAGCTCAATTAATAATTTGGAAAAAAATTTATCTGAGAAGAGAAAGAAATGTGAGCTAAATAAAAAAACACTCCATCCTTTCATCATTGTAGAGGGTGAATCTACGTTATTACTGAATAATTATATACCTATGTATATATTATACTATAAGCACATTTACTAGTCCGCCACTTCACTCTTATGTTTTGTCAAATGGAAAGCGATTCATTAGACATAAATCTGTTAATAATAAATAAGCATATCCACTGTATTTTATAATTTTGGTCGACTTTTTGAAATAGTATAAGTATAAATTTATATAATCTGTTTAAAATTATTTTTGGGTTTAATACGACTACACTAAAAATGAATTACTTATCCGAGTAATATAATATTAAACCTATAATGTACTACTTATACATACTTATATGTAAGTTTAAGTTATATATTTTTTTAAAGAATTTTGTACACAAGTTTGTTATCTTAAATGTTAGAAGAACGTATACTTTTTTAAATCAGAATCAATGATAAATTTGTATCTACTATCTATGTAATAAACTAATCCTAACTAAACAAGCATGTATGGAGACTTATACCTATTTTTATATAATAATATAACTAGATGTGTGTTAAATTTTTTTAAATAAAGTTTTTCGAAATATATGTATGGCTTGACTTTTATTTCTATAATAATGATATTGGTTCTTATGATACGGGTAACTGGGCATTTTACTAAAATTATGTTTTGTAATAATTTAGTAATTATATTTGGGTTTATGAACTTTTTTGAGTCCATTTTTCAGCAATCTTCGTATCTATGTATTGAGAGATGGTTATTAGACTTTATTACATTGTGCCGTAACATCAAATTCGATGAATATGAATAACATGATTGACATTGAAGAATCAATGTATATTTTTAATCTTATTAAAAACAGATTCTGCTTTTCATATATATGTTATACCTATTAAATTAAATAAATATCAAATAATGGTTAATTGAAATGTACATATTTACAGCTGAGGCGAAATAATCCAAAAAGTGACCATTCTTATACATAAAAGAAGCACTTTAATGCTTAATTCAACTACTAAATATATTGGTTAAGCTGAGTATAATTCACTTGTATTAAGCACGTCACTATATAATTAAGCACGTTTTAAATTGCTTGAAATAACACAGTTATTAAATTTTAATGCTTCCCCCAATCATTTTTAGGTACTCATTTTAAGCAACGATCGTGATTAATTTAAGAATATATTTTAAGTATGGTGATGCTTAATATAACAATATACCATACTTGTTTCTAGTTTAACTGGAATGCTTAAAGTCAAGCAACGGTGTGATATATATCAACCACTTGTCGTGCTTGACCCAAAATCATACACGTTTATGCTTGATTTAAACCCCGTTTTCATTAATATTTCTCTGAGTGTGAAACTTTGTTCACATAAAGTTGTCGTCAATGGCAATGTCTGAAAAACTCGGAGCGCGTTTTCAAGATTTAGATTGAATTCTTGGGGGCTATACTTGTGAATTGATTAAAGCAAACCCAAAAGCCGCTTTTCTTAGACTATCGGGCATCCGTTTTGTTAAGAAGATCGCCAAATAGGAATCCAAAGCCAACCTGTCACTCGCGTGAATTCAAATCGAGAACAAAAAATTGAATAAATAGTTATAATTCGAAAAAAAAACATCTGTCAAATGCAAATATTGTTAATATTACTTTTTCGCAACAGTAAATTTTTTTCTTTCAACGGGCTAGAACGTCTAAGGCAAGTGCCTAACTTACTCTCGATGTGGGTCTATTTCACGAGTAAAATTTTTGATCTCTAGGATACTGTTTCCACAGAGAAACCCTGTTTTAGTTTTAATCTTAAAGGTGAAAGGGCCAACTGATCTTATTCATATTTTGTGCATACATATTTCCAGTATTTATATAAATTGCTTACTCCCTCTTCTTTATTAAATTTCGCAAATTGTGGAAAAAAAACCAATTTTATCTAATAGCTTTAATTAGTGGTCCAGTATTTAGCATAGAATCTAGCACTCCTTCTTTGAAACATAAGATTATTTGTTTGTTAGAAGACTTCTCTTGGATTTGCAACCATTTTAACTTTATTTTACTCGATTCAGTGGGAAAGGTTCCATTTGAGCTACACGTATACCGAGTGTAAAAATTACATGCTAATTGAAAATGCTGTCTTACCACCCTCTTGCTTGGTTCAGTAGGAAATCAGACAAATAATTTGGGTTGTTTGTCTCCTATAAAAACGAAATTTTTGAAGACACTCATGGGCTGGTTTGTCGTCATTTGCTCGGGCCGGTTAGAAAACACAGTCCGCCCCTGGAAGCTACATATTCTTACTTTTGCGCATTGTAAATAATATATAAGCCCAATTTTATTTGAAACATTGAAGAAACGCTCCTTTTACCTGTTCTTCATCGCTGGTTAGCAATTTTCAATCCTGACTCTTTATAGCATACTTTGTAGAAGAATGATTTCCGTAGCGTTGCCTCGTAATTTTTCACACAGCATTCTACGGTTTCCACTGATAGCTCGCATATTCTATCTTATCTGTCAGATCTGCAATTTACCTTCTGTAATCGCATCGGACACTGCGCTTCACCTGTCTGTGCAGGCTACTATATTTGTTGGCACTTCACGTTTCCTCTATTGATCGCTAGTGGAGTTGATGATATACTTTATTACTCTTCGTTCTAAAATTTTTTTTTCGGATCTGATATCCATTTTTCTTCGACTATCTTAACGTAGACTTTCTTCAATAGTCGATTTAGTCGCATCTTTTCCTATACTGCACTCTTTGTTCATGTTGACGTTTCGAGTAACTTTCACTAGAAGAAATGTTGGCTAGAAATGATGATTGTTTAATAATGTCGCCTTAGTATTTTGTGAAGCGTGCTTTGACTAACCAAATACGTCCGTGTATGCCCTGTCGCATGCAATGCAGTGGTAATCTCTACCGATAACTTTTCTTTTCTGGAATCTGGATATCATTAGTACTGTCGATCTGCATGATTCATTGATTACCCAGTTTAAACGTCCGCTGGCACCCAGATCTCCTCGTACATCTTCTTGTATTCCATAAGGTCCCACAAATATCACAAGAGCTACATGAAGTGATCGCGTGTATGATCACTCATACCTTATTTTCAATCACATGCCCAAGATTGGTGATAACCTAGATAATTTATGCGTTCATCTCACCTATCAATAGGATGATATTTCCTCGGGATATTGAATCAAATACGTATTTTTCCTTTGGAGTGTAACACTCACTTACATAATATTATTAATTTCAGTTCTTAGTTGAGCCAGCTAACCACTGATTCCATGGGGAGTATATTATTCATCCGCGATGACGCTGTGAGCTATATTAATGGATTACCAGATTATAAGCCGAGTTCTTTACTTGCGTAAATATGCTTTCATGCATTATGTCATCTTATGCTGCTGAATCCTTTCAATATTATAGTGTCTATTCTTATAGGACTTAAGGACTTCATCTAACCATCTGTTCAAAAGCACAGCTTTCACGTTGCTTTGTCAAAATGTTTCTCCAAGAAAACAAGGGAAGTCATCAATAAATTTCAAAACTGTGTTCGTCAATTAGTAGGAATATATTTCTTGAAGAAGTTCTTTAGCCCTCACTTTAACCTCCTCTTGCAGGAGTACGATGCTCACATTTTACTTGAACTCTAAGATTTCGATGCTATGAGCTGGAGTTGCCACGCGAAGTCTCGTCGAGTATCTGATGAAGTTATTGAATAGGTGCGATACAGCAATACTGCCGCATAGAGACCTAATATTTTATATTTTCTTCACGAAAAATCATAATTCAAATCTAAAATCTGTCTTCACCTGCAACATTGCGTTCTATGATGTAAATACACATCTGATCATGTCTTTATTATTAAAAGAACTACTACACACAACAAGCTGGTGAGAGCTACAAAATTATAAGAAGAGATTATCTTATTACTGTTTCCGTTCTTGCCTTATTTTTCGGCTGAGCTAATTCCGGAATTAACAGCATATTTTAAGTTAAAGATAAAAAGCACTAAAAGGCAATTTGAAGTTGCGTGTACTGTAGACCTAAGTTTCAAATATAATATGTAATGTATAACCAAAGTAGATGAAGTAGTTTTTACATTTATTTATTTATTCTTAGTCTACAGATTATAAAAATCAACAGACCATGCATATACTAAAACTAAAATTTTGTTTTGGTTAGAATATAAACTAAAACTAACTTACTATGTAATATAAAAATATGAACATATCTAATATTATGGTTATAGCAAGGTTTCTAGAAAGTCCGAAACAGAGGCTTTAAAAGAAACTCTATCTTGACTAAAGTCAATTATGCTGCTACACAAATTAAACTGCCGAATACAACGACTTAATGGACTACTGAGGCCATAATTTGTTCTATGGAAAGTTTCAAAAAGAATGGGGCGCAGTCTTATCTGCTTAGATGGCACATATAAATGTATGAGCTTTAAAATATCAGGAGAAATAATCCTGTTTTCAATAACATCTCTAATAAACATAGTATTATAAATTTTTCATCTAAGAGACAGTTTCTGTAAGCCGATCAACTGGCATCTGGCATTATAAGGAGGTAAATCACCGGTCCAATTAAGTCTCCTAAGAGCAAACCTGGTAAATCTCCTTTGCACATTTTCAATTCTGTTAGAATGCGTTACATAGAACGGATCCCATACAACCGTGCAATATTCCAAAATAGGCCAAAATGCCTTAAGCGTGTATGGATCAGTGAATTCACTAGCCCGACGTTTAACAAAACCAAGCCGAGAATTAGCTTGACTTACTACATGATCAATGTGGTAGAATAACACCAAGGTCCGAAACTATACTACATTTAGGAATATTAATCCCATCGATAGACACTTCAAAATTAATTGGTGATACTTTTTTAGTAGCCATAAAGTGCTTACATTTAGAAGAATTTATCAACAAATGATTAAGATGACACCATTTCGCAAATTTATCGACTTCTGATTTGAAATTGGATACTTGAGACATATCAACAATTTCCATGAAAATTTTTAGATCATCAGCAAAACCTAGAACAGAGGAAAATTCAAAGATGTTAAAGACATCGTTGATAAATATTATAAAAAGAAGGGGCCCTAGATGGCTCCCCTGAGGCACACCGGAATGTACCAAAATCGGCCGAGAGTACACCTCGTTAATTTTGATAATTTGTATGCGATTAGTCAAGTAGGAAGCGAACCATGCAAGAAGAGCAGAATGGAATCCAAACGCCTCAAGTTTGTGTAAAAGCAGGCGAATATTGACCTTATCAAATGCTTTAGCGAAATCAGTATATAGAGTTACAACCTGACTACCTTGTTCTAGGACATTTAAGCAAAAGTTGACATAGGAAACTAAATTGGTTGTTGTAGAGCGTCCTTTTACAAACCCATGTTGGTGTATAGAAATATACTCCTTAACTAGAAAAGAAATTTTTTTAGAGATAATACTTTCAAATAGCTTCGGAATTGCAGAGATTTTACAAATAGGACGGTAATTACTGACACAGTTTTTAGCACCCGCTTTATGTATAAGACGAACGAATGAAATTTTCCACTCATTGAGGAACAGTCCCGAGGATAACGACAAATTAAAAATATATGAAAGAGGCATCGAAATAGGATCACGGCATCGATTTAGAAATATCGCTGGAATGTTTTCAGGACCAGAAGAGTAGCTGCACTTAGCATTGGCCAATGCTAAGTTTACATCCTCCGTAGACACATACATTGAGCCCAAGTTGACCCGTGAGAAGATATGTGTGGTAATCTCAGTGTCAATGGGAAAGCCTAGGTCCTCCATATATACAGACTCAAAGTATTCCGCAAAAAGGTTACATGAATCAGAAATATTATCCGCAGTCTTATTCTTAAAGCCAATAGAAGATGTAATTTCATACGAATTACGCTTACTGTCTAGAAATGACCAAAAAGCTTTTGGATTTATCTTTATACTAGCCTCCACCGATGCCAAATATTGACTATACAGAAACTTATTTAAGAAATCATATTCTTTCCGCAATCTTTTAAAAAGCATGTGATCCTCAATCACACCAGACAGTTTGAATCTCTTATGAGCCTTTTTCCGTGCATTCCTCAGTCTCTTCAACCTATAGTTCATCCACGGAAAACCAGAATTATTTCTCCTTCTAGTGAAAGGAACATACAAAACGAACAAGCTGTAAAGAACATCCAGAAAATATGAATAAGCAGCACTTACAGTATTTAGGGAAAACAAAGATTCCCAATTATGCTCACTTAAGCTTCATTGATAGCAGCATAATTGGCTTTCCTAAAATCATTAAAATAAGACAATTTGTTTTGGTCAATAGCATTAGAGGAAGAGCTCGAAAATTCAACAAAGTTAAAATTTAAATCGATAGCAATATGACTAACAGTATTTTTTGATAATAAATAACAAGCCTCAACTACAGTATAATTCAAATTATCACTAATAAAAACTAAATCAAGAAGCCTACGTATGGAGTTTGTAACATTATTAACTTGGACTAGATTCAAAGAAAAGAGACCATCAATCAGGCAAAATTCAAAATCCTTTTTTGCGTTCAGCGGAACCAGGACCTTATCATCTTCATTCCAAGACCACTGTAAGTTTCCAGCATTAAAATCACCAAAGACGCAGACCTGATCATTCTCCAGCAGCATATATTCAGTCAACCAGTTGATATTATCAATTAGTTTTTCATATATTTCTACTGACGAATTAGGAGGAATATAGGAGACTAGGCAATAAAGAACCCTTTTTCCCGTAGAAACACGGACACAAATCTGCTCAACTTCGAACGAAGAATGTGGCAAAGATACCTCACGAGCATGAAGAGAAGAATTTATCGCCAACAAGACTCCACCACCACGACTAAAACCTGAGTCTAATGATCGATCTTTACAAAACACTATGAAGTTACTGCTGAAAATCTCCGATGAATGTATGGAATCATGAAGCCACGTCTCCACCAAGGCGATTATATCGTAGAATTGCTTGCGTCGGAGAGAGATATAACTTGCAGAAAATACGTCATGTAGTTAAATTATGTTGCATAAAACAATATTGATATGTCCTTAGCCCGTTATCAAAATCTTCAATTCAACCATTTTCTACAAAACTCAGGATTAATGTTGTTCACCCTCTTAATTTTACCGTGTCAAATTTAAATGTTCATCACCTGAAAGGAGCCGAAAGTGAAAATTGCTTCACGACACTCGACATGTGTAGGCTCCCAACTGGAATATAAATCTTTCAAGAGTGGCGCGTTAATTGCAATCGAGCTCCATTTAGCGTAGCTTCATGTCACAATATTTGCACATGGTCAAAGTCTGGGAATGAACTTCTTTTAACGTTCCCTAAAACGACAACTACTCGTACTACTGGCTGATATACGTACGTTAAACATCTATTGCACGTTCTTTGGGCAGTGGCTACCACAGCATTTGCTGTCTACGCAGGAAATTTATTTCCAATTAGAAAATTTATTTATTCGTTGGGCCTAGAGGCTGACAGCTTCCGAAGTAGTATACATCGCTCTGTGCGTCTACGATGTCACACATTTGCATCCCTATCACACACAGGGTTATCTACGAAATTTCTACAAAATTTATTTCGTATGAAGATTTATCGCGATTTTAGACAGCGTTGGCGACACCTGCCAACGCCTACAAATGTTATTTATGGCTTCATATTAAGCATACATTCACGACGTAGTAGTTATACGCATACATGCTTCTCTTCATACTTGGACCACAAGGGGAAATCTTCACCTTGGCTTTGGTACGTTTCATGCAAACGAGTTTCATTTGGGGTCGGAATATTGAGAAACATTTGGAATTACATGAATCCAAGAACTTCCGTTCTGCCTGCCTAGGGGACATACTACCCCAAAATTAGAATGTCTCCAAGGCGGCTGTGCTATGTATAAGGACCACATCTGGAAAACAATGCCAACAATAATCCATCAAATCCCAGTTTTTACCTCAATCAAAATTCTGCTCTCCCCAAAGTATTTATCGTTCCCGGGGCGATGGACCCGACCCTGATAAGGTGGGGTGAAAGCTTTCTGTAAACAACCATTGAAATGTGCAGAAATGTGTTACCCTTCCGGGATAGAACAATAAATAATTGTACGCCGGTTACATATTGCACTTTATGCGCTTCAGCCATCCACCCATGCCAACCATACTATTGGAATATGTTTAATCGATATATTTGCATTGTAAGAGAATCTCCTCCACCTTCTTGCAGCTGTGCCTGCAGCGATTTAAGAAAAAAAAGGATTGCTATATCGTATAATAATGTAATAAGGAGTTGTGATCCGATGGAAAAAAGAATTAGTTTGAGTTAGTACTTGTTCCCAAGCCATCCTTAATCCATAATTTAGAAATGCAGTTGAGTTTTGGAAGGAAAGATTATTGATTTCTGTAATTTTACATTAAGTGATAAATACAAGTCTATAAAAATTCTAGATCAACTATAATGCAACCCAACGTGCACCAAACAGTCCTCGTATTATGTAAAAAAAAAATCTTATTGCTTCAAATATGCGAGGACGGACATAATTTAACGAATGGGAGAGGCTAAAAGTGTAGCCCGAAACGATTACTAACAAGGAAAATTAAAATTTTTTATAGAAATGGTTTAAGGCCAATTCTTCCGATAGCTTAGATGAATGCCTGTATGCAATATCGTATAGTCACCCTTCTCCGCAAGTGTATTTTCTATATTTATTTCTAGAACCATTCGTCGAACAGTAAAAATTATTATAACTAATTCAAGAAGAACATTTTTGTACAATAAAAACATCTGGAGCTGATCGTTTACATAGCATAGGTAAAAAACATCTTCTTGGTGTTGCCATATAAAAATTGATGTTTGCCCGATTAGACCATTTTTAAAAATATATTTTTTCTTTCTATTAAAATGTTGTGTACAAAATTTTAACTCTCCGTAACGAAGCATTCTCAGGCAGTGTCCAAATATATATTGAAAAACGAAATCTTTGTATAGCAATTCTACGAAGGAATTACCCGATTTGTCCTATTTTCCAACTGAAATCCACAATTCTTTTAAAAAAAGCTGAGAGATTTCAGATTTCTATATAAACGCGTGCTCGATATAGAGCGGACGAACAGACGAACGGACGGGCGAACAGACGGGCGGACAGACGGGCAGATGTACTGACGGACGGACAGATGGACAGTTGATATGATATGTAAATATTTATATGTCAAAAGATAAAAATATGACTATGACCGTCTTATCTGTAAGCAGTGCCTGCATTTTATTTGTGAACGTAATCAAACATGGTAGATGTTTCAAAATCAGCAATATTTCGATGAAGTAAAGTAATACGGGTAAGCACACAATTAGTAGGCAAAATAACAGCAAGAGCAGTTTAGAAATGTGATTCCCACTTCTGACACCAGTGCTGCATGTGTGACCACCCCCTGAAGATGTATCAAATATAATATGAGCTGAGCTAAAAATCTTATACCTTGTGTCAGTTTCACTGAATGTGACTGTAGATGTGGATTCCATTTCTAAGAAAACCTTAAATAGTCAGTGCTGAGATGTAGATGATTTTGTAAGAGTTGTTTGTGGTTTCACAATTAAAGTATTTATTATAGTTAACGCAATTTATATTTACTTACATGATAAAGGGATCACGACAATTGCGGAATAATTAATATAAAATCGGTTTAGTAGGTCAAGGACGGAATTTTGAATCAAGGAGAATGTATAAATTGCTGCGGGAACAGGAAAAACTAGGGCAAACCCCTCTTCATCCATTATCTGTGGGGATGGTGTAGAGTTTCAATAGAACATTAACCGAACATCTGAAGTTAGTCGACATGATCAACATCTACATAATACTCCTAATAGTCTATCGATAAGCTGTTCAAAACTCGACCGACACCAGCCAAAGTAAGTTTCGGAATTGATATACGGTTACCTGGTGACCTAAGGTTTGGTACATTTTAAACTAATCAAAGGTTACCAGGCAAGCTATGACTTAAGTACCATTTCTGCACGACTTATTCGACTGTATAACCCGAAATGGCGTAAGAGTCATTTTTAGAACTACAAAACCCTTGTGAGAGACCGCGTACATGCTGACTCGAGTTAGTAGCGAGTTACAAAAGCTATAATGAAAATCTATCATCTGGATCACTTGTGTGAATACTATTAGTACTAGGATAAAGGGATATTTAGCTATAAAAAAGCAAAAGCTTTCTTCAACGTTTTAAAATCTGCTTGCCCCGGAGTATTTATTCTACCATTATGTGAAAGGTCTTACTACTAAGGAATACATAGAAGCTTTATGCAAGTGTACTGCAATAAGAAAGATTTTCAATGTCATTCAAAATACTCTGAGCTTGAGTACGAAATACCTTGGATTTTCTAAAACGAAATAAATTCCTCGCTTCTCGTTATACTACGAATTTAAGGTAGGGGAACCTGTTTATTTTTATACGAGACATAATCATATTTTTATTCAATATTTCCTAGTCTTGTTTTATGTTTCTACCATTATATAAAAAAACAGAAATATTTCACCGATTCGAAACTGTACAAACAATACTAGTCCCGTCTCATTTTTAAAAGAGATAGTTTTACTTTTCTGATCAAAAAACCACTTAGTTACAAAAACATTATAATATGCGCACGTCAAAGACCCAACTGGGCCGAACGGAACAGAAAGTAAAGAACTTTGAATTGATCCAATACCACCTAGATGAATGCCCGTATGTAATTTTTTATGGTCACCTATCTGTGCAAGTTTGATTTTTGAAGTGGTTTTTCGCATATATTTCTAGAACGGTTCGTCGGACAATTATAACCCTAGGACTTCATATTCTGAAGAACTTTTCAGTACAATAAAAACGTCTAGGAATGATAGTTTTCACAGTATACGTAAAAACCCTAAATTTTTGTAGGGCAATACCAAGAAGACTTAACCCATTTCTTAAATTATGTATGTTTACTATTTTTATGAAAACTCCGTGTACCGTTCAGTCCTTTACATTGACGCGTTCTTAGGCAATATCCAAATATATAGTGAAAACTGAAACCCCACGACTTTTCCCATTTTCGATCTTAAAATTACTTTTCGTGTAAGAGCCTCACACGCGTTCTCGAGTTATCATGAGGTCGGACAGACAGACAGACAGATTGACAGACGGCTGGAGAGATGGATTGGATGGCGACAGGGACATACAGACATCCAAAAATCAAAATAACTTATAATATTATGCATGTCGAATCCATTTCCTCTACCATCATTATTTCTAACAAATGGAATAACGGAATGACAAACTTACTATACCCTATGATTTCATCATATAGAGTATAATAAATTACCTCGTAAAAGATACTTAAAATAACGAGAGAAATTGTATTACGTGCGCCACTCGACTACAGGTTATCTACCCTACTTTAAAGCCGCCAATATTTCACAACTCGAATCTACTTTTTTTTATATTTAACCACTATTTTTTTCCAAGAAGCATTTAAATCCAGCAATGGATGCATAGAACTTTTATTAATAGGAAATGATGAACTGTGCACTAGTTCCTGAGGCAAATCAGCATCGATTATGAAGAGGATCGTGGTTCTGTTTTTCTCTTTCACTTTTCTTTTCAGTATACATGTACTGGGCTACCTGTGTTACTTCGAAAACTTAAATTCTACTACCATATTGATTAGGAAGGATTTGGATGTAATGCATGGATCATTAAAGTCTTCATTATGACTGTATCATTCATCAACAATAATGACATCTTCTTGTACCCCTTTTGTATGATGAAGGCATGATTAAGAGATGAATGAAGGAGTGAAAAATGAAACATGGCAAAAAAAATATACAGGACAGGGTGTCCAGTAAGTGGTGTGATACCCGAAGGCTATGGAGAGGTTATACTTGGACAAGCAAAAAAATTGTAAGGCTGGGGAAGGGAAGCTGGGATACTAGCGGCTTCTTAAATACAATATGAAAAATTTATATTGATGATGTGTTTTTTGATAATAACAGTAGTTAAATAACAAAAAAAAAATATCCGAAATTTTAACTTTATTGAGCCCCTTTGTTTTACTTTGTGTCAGTTTGTAGATGATTGGTTCGTCGTCCACTTTTGCATAATAACCATCATCACGTCAACATCATAGTTTCATTGATAGTATCTATCTGGATAGTTCTGATTAATCTCAATGTCCTTTTTTAACCAAATTTTGGAGAACATATATAGATTGAATTGTAATTCTTTTAAATTCCTGTTTTGAGTACTACAACTTTCCAGACGCTTATTCAAAATAGCTTTTAATATACACCACTTTAAGATTGATTTGATTGCCCATTTTAATTCGTTACCAGAATTCAAATATAAGTGTTCGACATGATAAACTCGTATATTAATGTTCATATAATTACTGCCTCATTCCAAACAATAGAATTACAACCCCTCAATCTCTATAACTAAAATAACATTCTGTCCTCATTGTCATTTCAAGAACGCCATGATATCCAGAGGCTGTGAATGATCAACATTCCCCCTGCAGCAAGCTGTTACAAATTATCCCGTCCTTTGGATTATTTTTCTACTCAAATCCACAGCTAACACTCTTAAAATCCAACCCTTTCTTGGATTCTCTACAGGGTTCCAAAGAAATACTGCCCTATTATTATTACCCTTAAACGCTGTTTTCCTTCTGGTGATTACAACTCAATAACAATGACCTCATCCCATAGTGTATCCGCAGTCCATTCCTCCGTGCTGTAAGCTTTGATCATTGAAGATATTGTTCCCAAGACCGAAGTGACCGATTCTTTTCTGCTTTCGAAACGAATCCTTCTTAATTCTCTCTGGATGGATATACGAGTACCTATGGATAAATAAGTAGGTATGCGGTGTTAACTTATCGTACAGTCTTTTCGCAGATGTGTATTCCCTGGCACAGATGAAATTGCAGGCCGATTAATGAAAGCGAGAAAGAAAGGGTTGAGGGTGATTTATATCTTCTGGCGTCACCTGAGCTAAAACACATGAACACAATCTCATTGGCACCATATGCTTCGTAATTTGTGATTGTTGAATAGACTTGAGCAAATTTTATTAAGAGGGATGCAGTAAATTCGTTCCGAAAGTGGCGTTATAGAACTTTTCGGCGCTCTTAATAGCGCACAAAATGGCCCCATAAAAGCTGTCTCAGTACGTATATTCTTGGATGTTTTGAATTATTGTTTGTTAGTTAGTGTATATGTTTATTTATTGCAACATTTGGAGTTTGTAAAGTTTAATTACTGTGACTGTTGTAAAGCAACTACTTAATTCTACACATACATATGTCTCAAAATCAGATGACGAAATCAATTTTTGAGCTTCCTCAATTTTATCTGTCTGAAAAAAGGTTCGAGACATCACGTCATTATTTCTGAAATTGAAAACTTTGAAAGCCTTTCATCTATACAAAATAATTACAGATTCCCTATTTGTAGCATGTAAGCTTATTGCAAATTGAAGTCATCCTTGACTCTGTTTTCGTCCTTTGAATATGAAAGTGCAGAATTGAATTATAGAATTTTATAAATGAATATGTTCAAAGAATTTGACTAACGAGAGGATCTATTACAGAGTACGAACATGATTTTTTATCAAAAATATATTTTCCAGGGCAATGATAGTTTATGTATTATGGGCAGTCTATTCTCAACCAACAAGTTTAACAGTTGAAATTCCACCGTTCTTTTACAGAAATAAAAATATTTTACTAGAGAAAGGCAACGGAACCAAGAAAATGTGGATTCTTTCAATTAATGAAAACTCCACGTCACTACAACTACGTATTATGATTTTCTACTTCTCTCCTGTAAACACTTTTTTTCATTTGTTTTTCTTCAGAGTTATTTCAGTGATTATTTGTCATACAAAAACAAATCTGTTTAGTTCGAAGCGGAGAATTTCACCTGAACTAAACTACGGTAGACGAGATTGTGACTACAAATTATCAAATATTAATACATCTCCATGAAAAGTATGTCTCTCCTTATACAAATTGAAACAAAATAATTTAACTGTAAGGGTAAGATTTTGAAACGAACAGACTTTCTTTATAATTTCAAATCGGACAGTTTTATGAAGTCCTGAATTTGATATAAAGTAGCTATTAATTTTGTTACTGTACAGATTTTACGAGGCTACGATATAAAATTAACAATATTTTCATAACTAACTTAGCTGGATAGAAAACAATCTCTACACAAATTATAAACTAAAATCTAATTTTCAACCTGATGTGTTAATAGCTACTCACTTATTCATTCGGTCTACAAATTATGCAGTCCTACAGACTCAATATAAATTACTTCTCACAACGTCTTAAGAATAAATGTATACAATTAGAATAAAATAATATAATTCACGGAATGTTTTCACAATATTTAATTTTTATTTGAATTCTTTCTATATAGATTATATTTAACATAATATTGTTGAATAAATGACTACATTTCCTCTTTACTTTATTGGAGCCATATTGGCATATATAAATGTTGTATATCCATTCAGTATGGCAAGAATGACTGTATAAAAACCTGAGGAATGTCAAGTCTCTGGACAGATTTAAAGTGAACTTGATCTCTCGCTTCTCTACCAACTGTCAAAGTCGTTGGTCGCAACGAACAGCATATCTAATTATATATTTAACTATTAACTAATAAATAATAAGTAAGCATTACATGCTTGTTTCATTTGCCAAAAGTTACAACAATGAAGTTGTAGAAAATGTCTGTACAAAGATGTGTTATAATCGCATAGATGTAAATTTAATTCAGTATATCAGGGTATTTAATATCATCACAAAGAGTGTCATTTACAATTAAAATGAACTTTACATACCGTCGACAACTAAGTTTTGGAAACCAAGAAATAATCGTCTGAACTCATCCATATGTAAATTTGTTATCAAATAATTTAATCTTAATTTTTTACCATATGCTGAGTGGAGTAAAACTTTTTCATTCCAAAACTTTTGTTTTGTTTTCACGTATTGTGTAGGCCGATTTTAAACATTTTTAAACTTTAAATCGGTAAAATTGTTTTCGTATCTCTTTCTTGAACTATTCGTCGTACGCTGAAAATGGTTATAACAAATTTGAAATCATTCCGAAATTCTCTTTTGCAATTAAGATACCTTTTTCTCAGTATACATTCCTCAGAAAACTGATTTTTTTTTATAGAAACCATATGAATGAATTGCTCGGCTTACGCCTAGAATTAATGAATTTCCACTTAACATTCAGATTTTTACGTCATCAGGCTCCCATCTAGGACTTGAAGTAAGAGTTCGTGCTTACCTCTAAAGGGCGGTATTTTAGAGCCAAGGAATTAGGTCAAGGAATTTTACCACTTATTTTGGTATTTTTTTATAACAATGTAGGTACATGAAAATTGTCTAGTGCAAAATTGCCGTTCCTTGCTTAAATTTTTCATATCATTCTACAAATGTCAAAATTCCCTACAGAAATAAGAGAATCGGTATTTATTTCTCAAAGAAATATTGACATAAATGGATTGTTCGAAAAAGAACAATCAATCTAGAAGTAGAGTCTTCCTGTTCGAACTTATTTTCTCTAGCATACTGATTTAAGAAATCGGCACAGAAAAAAATCCTTGAGCATTCCAAGACCTTTTTTTTACATATTTTGATTCTAGCATACCGCCCTTTTTACTCTAATAGAGAAAGAACTACAATTTCACTTGTGTTCTGTAGTACTTGAGAGCTAAAATGAAAACAAGTGATGTTAGATTAACTGAGATGTTTTTTAACTTCAACTGATGAGTACTTCGTCGTGTCAGAACTGAGGTATCACTGCCTGTGATCTCTTATCTGGTTGCTGATCACCCTGGTCCTATATACATATATATATAACTTTTAGAATTTTACCTTTTCAGCAAGATAAAAAATAAAAAAAATAAAAATATTAGAAAGAAAAAACACAACTTTGATTTTAAACGTTTATTAGAAAAAATAAAGCTTTCTCGACTACGACCGACTTGTACGTAAATTAAAAAACAGACTGACTTTCTTCTTAACTTGAACTTTTCATTAGGTTCTTCACCGAGTAAGTAAAAATGCTTGCTTCTACAAAATTACAAAATCCGCGTGTGAGAAAATGATTTAAAAATGTTATTTGATACTTTTGTTTTTCACAAAAGTCTTCTGACTTTTTATACCTAGGCTCATTTACATATACAACATCACCTTAAATAGGTTTTAGCTCCTAAAACCTGGTGTAAAATGAAATATTTTTTAATATTTTTATATATATTCCTATCAAAATCATAAATAATACAAATATCGAATAACTTTATAAACTTCATTAATAATTTTAAAATATTAAAATAATACTAGGAGTTTAGTTTTCATAACGGTTCGGTTTGAATTTCTTTTATATAAAAATTTATATAAATTTCATCTCTTCGCTGACCTATAACAATCGATTGAGCATATTGTCTCTTTCGCCCTATGACAGAGTTGGAACTACTAACACAAAATATTGCATTCTGGAACGTTTGCTTATGCCATTTGATGTTTTATGTTGGCTACAGATGCAATCACCTCAGAAGGAATAAGGTAAAGATAGCGTTTACCATGCTCCGTCTCTCTTGCCCATAAGCAGGATTCAGTTAAGAATAACTTTTGAAAATTAAAGTCGGAATGAGTTTAATTCCTTATAAGCGATTAAAATATCACTTGGGCACAAGAAAACATATTTTTTAATTAAATTCGATTCACGGGTGTAAAATTTCATCTGATTGGTTGAGTTTTACATATTTTTTAACTAATCACTTTAAAGGGTGCTCTAACGGTGATATACAGAAACACAATATTTTTTGTGCCATATGAAATAGCAAATCGCTCAGTCCATTGTTATAAGTCAGTGCGTATACCTAGTTTATTTTATTTAAGTTATACATTCGCTGAAATAGGTCTTTTTGCTTTCATCTGTGTATACAAATTTGGAATAAAATTAATATGAGAGATATTATAAGAATTCTAACACGATTTAGGTATAAAAATAATACGAAAACTGTGTTGAATTCTGAGAAACCGTTGAATTTTTGAAGTCTCTTGATATTTTGTTCAGTTAAGTCAGAGATTTCGATGAGTACGGACAAATCATAGTGAAAGTGCGCATACATAATATTATAAAAATGTTTGTTACTTATAAGTACAATGGTGAGCATAAACTACTTAAAGTGCACAATAGAGGTAGTGAATTACCATAAAAGGATTTTGTTAGGTCAGGTGCGTACAACATTTTTGTTAATAAGTCCAAACTGATAGGAACCATTTACATGCATATTTACTATTCACATACCTACTTGTATTTACTATTGTACTATTGTAATATAGCATTATTTTATCGTTTATAATGTATAATAGAGATTGCTCTTACACTCTGTAGGACTAAATTGTTCGACTTTTCCTATGTGGATTTTGATTGCTTTTTAAATAAATATATCGCAATAATAGATGTTGAGATTTTTATAGAATACACCAATCAAATGTCTTCACATCCTCTCGTTATTTTAAAAATAAAATTGAAGACATTATTGAACATAGGCGGTAATTTCCTTTCACTTAGTACAAAATAAATAATTATTTAATTGTAAGTAATTTTGAGACAGTGAGTTATAGTTCAGCCAGAGTTACTTTGAATAGATTGAATTGTTCTATTGGAGAATCGGTGATAACTACTCGAGAGGTATATACAGTTTTGTCAATATTAATAAATTAAATTAATGAAATGTCTAAATTTAGAAATTTGCAACTTATATAAGTTCAAAATCTGGAGAATTACATATTTTAAAAAATATTGAGCGAAATGTTTCATTCCAGATGAAGAGTTGTGTCAATGCTAGCAGCATACGTTGAAAAAAAGCTTGGTTTTAAACCATCGAAAACTGCTGCTTCTGTTTGCATTAACACTTTGCCTTCCTTAAAAACTGATGGTGAAAATGAATTGGTACCTTAATTTATGATTATGAACTGAAATTGATATTAAAATGAATGAATTTCAGGAATTATTAGTGAATAATTCTAATACAGGCTTTCTTTAATTTAAGCTAAAAAATGATCGTGTGTGATCCAAGAAAAAGAAGAAAATGTCGACTTACAAAAATTACACGATGCACTAATGGAACTAAAACAGAAGAAATTGATCATGTAAAAAGCATACTCCAATCGACCGTGAAATACAGAAGAAGCAGGGATGGTAATTCCAATATCTGGACGAATTACCCATGTTTTTTAATTTGCCCCGACTTGGTTAGTAAGAACTTGTGCTCTACATACATATAACGTATCCCATTAGCTTTTGATCCTAAATATTGTCGTAATTTTTTTTTTTTTATAATTTTGCTGATATTTATTTTGTGAACTATTGACTTTAAAATATTAGAATTACATATACTGTTTTAATGTACCTATAGCAATATTAACTAAAAACATTTACTATGTTTAAACAGATTAATTTTGATTTCGAGTTAACACACCAAAAGGTAAACTTAGCTGCAGTGTGGGAAAAATAAAACCTCTTATATTTCAAGCCGTCCGAAGCTCTGGGAAAAAAATATTATACACGGAAGCGGAAAGAGAAAAGGGTATTTAATAATAATAAAAATAAAGAGTTTATGATTTATGAAATTTATTCTTTGAGACTGGGATATATGCACACCATCTCTAAACGATTTTATTCGGCTACTTCCTCCTCCACCAAACGGAATTAAAAAGTTGAAAAGACTTACCGAGGAAATCGCTGTAGATAGGTTCATTAAATTCTATACGGTAAGTTTAAATTTCCAAATTATTATTATTCTGGATACCAAAAAAAATTTTAATTATTTCAGCCTGGATTGCCAAACGCGAAATATTTAAAAGATTTAAAAGGTTCATCAGGCAGAGCAGCGTTCGTGATCGCTATAGATACTTCAAAAACTAGTATAAACCAATATTTCTTAGTATTGGATTTCAATATTATAAGCTACAATTTAAATTAATAAAACGGGAGACTTTCACTTTATATAGTATAAGTTTCTAGAAAATATGTATAGTGGGCAAAAATCTCTGCCTAATTATTCCATAATTTATATGAATAACAAATTTTGTAAGGTTCTTTTATATGAGCAAGTATCTGACAAATTTCTAAAATGAATAAAAAGTTTGTATAAATTTCAGGGATGTAAAGGACTCACATTTTGACTCAACTCATCGCTCAACTCAAGCAGTGAGTCCGCTCAATCACTGAGTCCGCTCAACAGTTGAGCGGTGGTTCATCGCTCGAAATTTGAGCGGACTCACTGGTTGAGCGGACTCAATCGTGAGCGGACTTATTGCTTGAATGGACTTGAGCGGACTCAAGTCTTGAGCGGACTCACTGCCTGAGCAGAAAAGAAGGAGGAAGAAGAATTGTTGGCTAAGAAAATTAGCAAAAACTAAATAAATAAAATATAATATAATGAATGACTTTTTATAAGCTTTTCTTATTTTATTGAAATTTCAGTTTCAATTTTAATTAATTCGGATTCTCTTTATGTTATTTAAAATATGATTGGAGTCCGCTCGACTCCAATGATGAGTCCGATCAGGCAGTGAGTCCGCTCAAGACTTGAGTCCGCTCAAGTTCATTAAAGCAATGAGTCCGCTCAAGACTGAGTCCGCTCACGATTGAGTCCGCTCAACCAGTGAGTCCGCTCAAATTTCGAGCCATGAACCACGCTCAACTGTTGAGCGGACTCAATGATTGAGCGGACTCAAATCCTGATTTTAGCGATGACTTGATATGATAAATGAGTCCGCTCATTTACAACCCTGATAAATTTTATATATAATTAGTTTCTGATTCAAACCAAATTTATATTATTTTGTTTTATTCTGAGTGCGAATGAATTTCATATGATTTTTTTATAAAATTTACTTATACAGGAGAGTATGAAATCCATATTTACGTGGTATTCATTTTTCATCATGTTGGTATAAGGTTTACACTATCGAAATATACAAATTTATACTTTTTAAAGTATGCGTTCGATACCATATTTTGAATGGATTTATATAGATACTATTAAAATATAAAATTTACTCCAAGATTTTCAACTGTGTATGTTCCCTGAATATTTACATATTAAATATAAGTGTAATGACCGTTTATGTACTTTAATTTCCGTGATTTTAGGATTTTCGGGCGGTCAGGAGAAAAATCACCTCTTCAATTCGTGAGAATTTTATTTGTTCGCCGACGTTTTGACCAACGTCTTAAACCGTTCTCAAGGACGCAGTCTAATTACAAATATTAATGTATTGCTTGATATAAAAATTTAAAAAAACAAAGTGACGGATTAAACAGCATTGTAAAAATATTAATAGAAAAAAATATCATTAAGCTTTATCATTTCCCAAAGCTCTCCAAGTGCGCGTCTGTATCCGTTTTATTGTTCATATAATGCCTCTATCAATAATCTCTTCTTATAGTGTTTTTCGTGAGGTAGAGGCATTTTCAAAATCCACCTTTCCGCATTTTAAGTCAGATTTGTGGTTTAAAATCCTGTTTTTAAAGAATTGCTTTGTTGTTCCCACATAGTTCATCGCACAATTTGCGGTATTACTACCCTTGCGAGGAATTTTGTAATTTACATCCGAACATAGTTCTTTGGGTGGCTTTAGTTTGATTCTCACGAATTAAAGAGGTGTTTTTTCCTCCTGAGCGTCCAGCCCGAAAATTTTAAAATCACCGATATTTACATATAAGATTATGTTCGCCATCAAAGTCCCAATTACCGAGGAAGTTAACCTCAGCGCAAATTAGACTAAATAGGCACATTTTGTCACCTGAATACTGTTTTGCCCCATATGCAAAAATGTATGATATGGGGCAATTAAAAATTAAGTTAAAAGAAATATTTTATTAGTTTAATGTCTTTATCTAGCCATGAATGTTTTTTAGTTTTTTCTAAACAAAAATACATATCTTCATTCGTAATGAATATATTTTTAAATTTTTTTACCGGGTAAAGTTTATATTTGTTTAAATAGGCCGTTTTGAGATTCTCCGGTAAAAACGAAACTTAAAAAAAGGAAATTTGTTATTTATTCTATCACACAATCATTTTTTTTAGGGCGGTAAATTTCAAAGCAGGCTTCAACTCATGAACAGGGCCCAAAAAATATGAAAATAGCAGAATGGAAAAATTTTTCTATGTTCTCATTTTCATTTTGTTTTTCGAGTCACTAAATTTTGTTGTATGGGACCGGTTGATGAGTATAACCAAGAGATGAAATTCTGCCGCCCCAAATGAAATAATTATGTGATTTGAGCATTGAAACTGTTTGATAATAATTTCAATCTGTATCTGAAAGACAAAACAAAAGAGGTTTTATATTTTTTGCCTTATCTTAAAATCTAGCTTGGTTGATTTAAATCGCTACAATGTTTTGAAATAAATTTTTCGGTGTTCCAAGTTTATTTCTGTCAGCTGTCATTAAAATTGACTCCGAAATAATTTGTGCCTGTGCAGCCGACATTTTATAATGTACGTTGAAAGGCTTTCATTTTATTTCAATTGCAATATTTTTACTTATGAAAATGTTACCTTTTGGTAATTTAATAAATCCGATTTTTGTTAATATGCTAAAGAATCCTATTTTTGAATTTGATAGCTATATCTGCGCCACTGTATTTTCCATTTTTAAAAATTTTTATGAATGACACGATAATTTGAATTTCAGTATTCTTTGTAAATTGGTCGATGCAGCTATGGATGCTATCAATATCTTGTATTTGAGAGTGACCAGGCTCACAAAATTTTTGAATAATTTCGTCCACTCCCTTATATCTGAACTTAACATTTTTCAAAGCTGTTGTTATAATTTTGTTCTTATTTTGAGGAACACACGAGTCGCGCCAAAGGATTATTCTTCTTATTGTAAGATGCTAGTATCACTATTACTATTGTCAAGTCATTGCCTAATCCCCCACTTCGACATTGGTCATGGATATTTTATTTACAATTGCTATGAAAATACCTTGAACCAAATTACAGCTCTCTATATCAACACGTTCTCAAGCAGTTTCCAAATATAAGGAGAAAAACGTGACTTTTTTATGGTAACCCTATGAAGGAGTTGCTCGATTCTTCCGAATTTCGAACTTATTATATTTATGTTTATTTTTTCCTTGAATAGTCCGAGTGCAAAATTTCAGCACTCTAAGTGAATTATCGTGATTACGGACAGACAGACAGACAGACGGACAAATGGACGGACGGATGGACATGCAAAAATCAAAATAGCTTTTAGTATTTTACGCTGGTGTCCAACCCATTTTGCTCTAGCAGGTTCACCTCAATCCTAATTTACCTAAACTACCAGGCTTTGAATCTGTGTCAGATAGTATTTCGTCCAATATTCTTCAATATATAAAAAACAGTTTTAAATTTGTTATTTTAATATTTTCTACATCATTGTGATATAAAAACATTATACTAATAACGGATGGCGGTAACTTGACTTCTTCATATTAACTGAATTTTTGAATTGTATTTATATGTATAAGAAAATTTCGCCGCAACTATCAGCGATTCAATTTAAAATATAATTTTATATTTCCTCACGTGTATCACAACAAAATTCAAAAAAATATTGTTATGATCGTGCCCTTAGTTCGTTATTTAAAACACAATATTTCAGATATCATTAACAAGTTCTTTCTTTATTTAACTTTACTGTTTACTCTCACAATTTACAAACAACTCTTTATCGCTAGTACTGTACTTCTAATTTTCGCAATCCAAATAGTTTCCTTCGTTCACTTCACTGTCTGAAATAATACTCC
Organism: Dioctria linearis; assembly: GCA_963930735.1. Taxonomy (NCBI): domain Eukaryota; kingdom Metazoa; phylum Arthropoda; class Insecta; order Diptera; family Asilidae; genus Dioctria; species Dioctria linearis. Next base: position 201,851,130 of record OZ005741.1, on the reverse strand, counting down.
GCCTCCTGGATGTGAGTAGCGCCGTATTTATACTCTACAAATTATACTAGAACCTTCTTGAATATTCCGTTTTCCGAACCCAAGGCTTACTAAGATGTCACTAGCCTAAAGTTGCTTCCATTTCCAACAGATGTCGCTTATGTCACTTTGTGGTACGTAACAATATTTTAAAATATTTAATGTAATTCATGCCCCATGTATAAATAAATTTGATTGGGGATAAACCAATACTAACTTTTCTAGCCAAAATATGATATGGGGCAAACATATATAACTTAGAAAAATACTGATAAAAGCATTTAATTCCACTTCATTAATATTATAAAAAACCGTACTTAACTCAAAATATAAAATTTGGCGGATGGGGCAAAACAAGAAACAAGAAGTTTGTGTCACAATTAGCGAGTATATCAGTAATGTTTTTAGTTTTTCCTGGTGATGTTTTATTGTGAAATAATTATATGAAACGTGCAAAATGGTTTATAGGTAAGTCATGCCTTATCGACACACCTGTGATTATTTTCCCAGTCTTTTCACAGTTTTACCTGTTTTCCTCCACCATTCGAGCTTCTTTATTTGGCGAAAAACTCAATTTTGTCAATTGTCAAAGTATAAATGAAATGAAATGAATGAAATGAAATGAAAAGTAACTTTTTTCTATAACCTAAAAGCCTAATACAACAAAGTTTATAGGCCCAGGGTTAAATTCTTTAATTTAGAATGAAGGAGATAGCTTTATAGGAAAAATGGTAGTTGACTTTTAAGAAAAAAAATACTTAAAGTGGGATTTTTGAATTGAATATCGAAAATTTTGCTTATTTTGCCTTAGTGTACAGGAAACTCGTCGTATAATACGTCAAACTTACTTTTAGGGCTATATATATAATATATATAATAAGGAAATAATGGAAAAATTGCATCATACTTTAAATTAATTTTCTTCATAGTTACTGCATAAGCAACCTAAAAAGCTACATATTTTTCAAATTAAAGAATATTAATATTAATTTCAAGACATTAAATAGCAAAACAAAGGAAAATAAAAGAAATATTTTTATTAAAATATTCAATATTTTTATTAAAATATTCAATATTTTTATGACGCATAGTGAATTTTTGAAATATTATTTCCATATTTATTAGTAGAATTATACGCGGTTTAATCTGAGGGTTATGAAGCTGAGAGAATTGGTTTTGAATACTTAAGTCCATAATTTCTATATTTGTTCCTTATTAAATCAATACTTTTCATATCACTCAAATTAGTTAACACTAGTTAAACTAGGATAAAAATAGGTCGCGATGAAGAAATTTTATGGAAACTCGAGTTGAAATTTGCGCTCAATTTCCATAATCAAGGAAGTATGTTTTTTTGCCTATCAGGAAATATTCCCAAATTTCTCTGATATGTACGTCGATATGATATCGATCATATGCCATTACCTAATATTATAAAATCTGAAACTTACCTGGGGATTACACGAGGAAGTGCAGCTTTCATGCAAGCTGAACCATGTAGCCATGTAGGCAGTTCAACTTCCATCGAACTTGAATGCTGAAAAATCATAGCAGCTCAGGTGATAGTAATTTGACATTATACAATTTTCAAGATGACTGATAAAAATATTCGAGAGCGGATCTTTTTAAATTAATAAATTTATATCGGAAAACTGAGTGTTTCTGGGATCATATACATTATTCATCATTTTACCAACTACTTCCTCTTACTTTTTCTTCTGTTTTTCCGATTCTGTTGCTTCCTTTACTGCTATAACTGCCGATATACACAAGTCTTTACGTCTCAATGCCATTTTTAAATGAAATTGCATGCAAGTTGATAAGACATCAAGCAAACTGCCCTGCTGTCAAATTTAAAACCGCGTTGAAAGGGAAGCTTGCATGCAACCCTACTTCCTCAAGCAATCCCCAAGTAACATCGTAAGGCTTTTAAAATATGACTTATGAAAAATTTACATAGAATAAAGCATTAAAACTTTTAGAATTTTTTCTTTCATCAGCTTCGAAGGTAGTAAAAGCTTCTCCAAAAGTAGAAAAAATTATATCCAGCAATTTCTGCAAGGTTTTTTTGTCCTTTTTTCTTTTTATTCTTCCATCAGAATTAATACTGATTTTTGATACAAGCTAAAGATACGATTTAAAATTACATATTGACTGGAAACACCTTGCATCAAATACACCAATGTGAAATATAACAATATCAAAATCCCGCAATTTCAAGGAGCCCCACCCCTCTTCTTAAAATCCAGGCAAACAGGCCAAAAATTCAGTATATTTTACGTTAATGTTTAAACATATTTTATAATACATTCATAGTCTCTAAAACTTTTATTTAACTCCTAGACTTAAATAAAGGATGATGGACATTTTTGTGTTGGCCATAAAAGCAACACATACGATTTTTTTTTACTTAATTATAACTAAAGAGATTTACTGAACATCAAGGCGTAATGGTGAGAGATTTCAGTCGTAGCGCTAATTTACTAATAGCAGCCAGGAAGTTCTACATTTGAACTAAGAACTAAGAATTCAACCAGAGCCAGAATTAACTAAATAATATTGAATTAATACTACTAGTATCAATTGCATTCCGTTCTAGATTTAACTAAGTTATATTAGTTAAAAATAAAATTACCAAGAGAGCTTTGCCAGAACTAGGATTTTCTAGTAAAATCGGATTTTGACGGATTTCGTGTATTGACTGTAACATATAGGTTTTTTTGCTTGATAAACTAAAAACGTTTTTTGATGATGGTGTAAATAGATTTAAAGTTGTAATTAGGAAATTACCTTACTCGTGATTAATCTCAGGTGTTTGTTACTAATGATCACCACAAAATCAAATAAATTAGACATTACGCTTAAATTTTGCACTGAATTTTTCAAAATGCTTTCAACTGTGCTTTCAAATGAGGATTTTTTTTTACCTTTGAATACTATTCGAACGAAGAATTTGAAAACTTTGATAGGTGGGTATAAAACACTTTTAAGTCAACTTTTCCACACATTTAATACGGGCACCGCAAAATTATTCTTGACCTTGTACGAAAAGTTTGTTGTTGACCTTGCACGAGAAGATATACCCCCATGAAAAAAATATAGTAATAAAAAAAACATCGTTTCACTTTCAAGCTTGCGTACGTTCACGAATACTCATATTATCTAAACATGCTACAAACTATTAGCTCGGAAAAATATCGTAGAATTGAATTAGAATTTTCCGTTATGCTACCATTTCATGAGTGTTGAACATAAAGTCTGTACGAAAAAATTATAGAAACAAGCATTAGTTGGCGTGCAGTATTTCAAAATTTGTTTGCGCATAAAAAGGTTTGTATTGAATTGGCCCGTATAATTATTCACTAAGTTATGTTATATACATATTTTAAGGCTTTCTTGGTTAAAGCTTTCCAGAATTTAAAATAGGGTAGCAGTCATGCCACACGGTAAAACTTTGACTGAGTAACAAAAGGGAAAAATCAATGCTTATCGTGTACTAAATCTGCTTTTAAGGAACCCCAAAAGTATCACGCGGAGCGTAAAAGTTTTTCATCGTTATCTAAAACTGAGGGAGATCCATGGTACAATACTATAATTCGAAGGACGAAGACCGAAATTGAGTCAGGAAACTGGAACCCCTAGCAGTCAATAGTTCCAATAATCCATCTCAAATTAAGAGCGATTTTAAAATAGATGTTTCTATGCCACAAATAGAGCAGATTTTATATGACAAAAAAAATGTGGATACAAAAAAAAGAGTATCCGCAACATTTTGAATATAAATTTAAATTGGCCTGATGGTTCCCAAAAATATTGGCATGATAATCGTAAAAAAAAACAGACCGTGTTTCGCGAAATTTTCGAGGAGGATCATTTATAATATGGAATGATATTGGATATACTAGAAAGACTCCAATGAAGTTATACTGTTTCTAACAAAACGGATACTGCCTACTATATAAACCTTTATTAAGGCAAACTCTTGTGGCTTGAGGATACATAAGTTTTGGGTATGGCCCCTTTACTGATATCTGCTTTATCTGTATATGACTTGCCAGCCTTTTCGCCAACTGGCAGACCAACCGTTGATAATTCTTCATTCGATTTAGACTGCTGATATTGAGTGACTGTACTAGTTTTATTTGACTAACTAATATTCGTACTGTTTGGTGGTGATAGTATCTTTTCCAGTATCGAATTGTTGAGCTGCCCATATATGTCATCAGCTTCCTTGAATTGGTTCAGTTTTGTAGACAAATATCGCCTGAACTCGGGGTAGACCGCTTCTATCTTGTAGTAGTAATCCATAGCAAAATATGCATGGTCTAGCGATGGCGACGGTAAGCCTCGGATTTCTTGGCCAATAGTTTCAAAGGGTTACTATCAAATATTTCAGTCCATCAAATCTAGCGCTCCTATACAAATCCTATATCAGACTTAGAATGGAATACAATCCTCACATCTGGGCTGGGGCTGGCCGTACACCTTAGCTTAATTGGATATTGTCCAAAAGAGAGTCTTTAAACTCATTGGCGATTTGGCCATAACTTGTCACATCGACTCACTCGAGCACCGCCGCAATGTTGGATGTCTTTCGCTCCTTTAGCGCTACGCGCACCTCCGCCACTTTCCACATATACCCTTATATATATATCTCCTTCCTGACATGCTATGCTTTGCATCATAGGGTATCCCCTGAGCTTGGCCTAATAATATAAAAAAAAAACACTTCATCCAGACGTGTCAGTCTTTCTTCATAGTAACTGCAAGTTATCCTGTTTAACGGATCCTTGGGGAAAAGATTTGTCAATCTTCGGTCGAATCCTTCTTGGTTTAATAGCTCAGCAAATTGCGCTTTGCTTATATAGGATGTCTTCTATTGAGCGTGATTGAGTGTGCTCAATCCACGTTGGGGTCACCAAATGTTAAGGCAAACTCTTTTGTTCCCCTGTTGCTAATGAGTAGGTTTGATGTGATTTACCCCAACTTCGTTGTTGTGTATTCATTGTTTCACCGACTATACAAAATGCTAATACTGAAAAGTACATTGTTAATTTTTTTGCGGACTACTCGGTTCTTGTACCGGCAGCAATAGCTAATATAATATCAAGATGCTTTAAATAAAAACTCCGATATAGTCCAAAACCAAATGACAAAATTTTCTTCAACTTAATTCAATTTATATTTATAAATAACAATTTAAGCACCCGTGCTTCAATTGCTGACTTAAGTCACACCACATAACTTGCCCAGCATATTCTTGCAAGCTTGACACCGAATATCGCGAATTAATTTTAATTTTTACACTGTAAGAATTTAATGACAATGCGATTTTATATATAATAGTTAAATAGTGATTTCGGGCGGTTAGAGATAACCATACTGATGAGACTTCTCTGATCGCTGGATCGAAAAGTTCAATCTTTTTGCATTTTTAATGCAATTTGCAAATTTATTTGAAAAATAATTTTTTTCTCAATAAATTTCTGCAAACAATTTTTTAGCTGATGATTATTATGCGTCAATTCATACTCCTAGACAGCGGAGAGATTTCTTAGCTGATCACAATATTCCTTTAATGGGTTAGCCGGCACGTAGTCCGGATCTCAATCCGATTGAAAATGTTTTAGAACTTCTTGCACATATGAACGTCAATTCATATTTGTCTAAAATCTTAGGGATGCCGCAATCAGGAAATGGAATACAATCGATCAAGGATATCTTCAAAGTTTGATAAATTCTGTACCCAAAGACTCTAATATGTCAACGCAACCAAAAACTATTAAAATATCTGATACTATTAATATGAAAATACTTTTTTATGTTTCAATATCACTTTAATTCCTTAAGAAAATGACCATTTGCAGATATTTTAATTTTGTTTCCATAATTGTTTCGGTCCTACATACTTAAGTTATTGGGAAATATATTCTATTAATTAAACATGAAATAAAATTTTCGAATATTATTATATTTTGTAATATCAATATGTTGACAGCTAGAATTTTCAAAAATTTACTTTTCATAACTAGCCGGCTTTGTTTTTGTTTCTACAATTTTTTCGTGGAGGTATATTTTTAAATAAATCGACTCATACCTACTTCCCCTAAAATAATGGTTAGGGCTACCGTAAGATATTTTTTTACTGGAGTAGTACAAAAAAAACATCGGTATAAATAGCTTTTATAATGCATTCATTTCATTAGAGTTGACTTTCAGGTCATCTTGCAGCAGAGATATGGCCTTATTATTAGCAAAATTGTTCCTACTGTAGCGCAAAAAAGGCAATAATTTACTGACTTTATAACATGATAATATATATAATGAAACTTAAAAGTGAATTTGATTCCATAACCAAATTTTCTCAATCCATAGGTGTGATTGATTGTACTCACATTAAAATCAAAAATCCTGTGGGTATTTGGAGTCACTGCACATGCAGGAAAGGCTTCATTTCATAAATGTTCAAGTAATTACTGGCTTGTATCCTGTAGTATTTATAAGCTCTCTTTAATATAGATAATCGCTGATGCTAAATATAAAATTATGGATATTGTAGCCCATTGGACAAAATCAGTACATGACGCTCTCGTATATAAAACATAACTGTGATAATTTAGGTAGTTTGTTACGTGGTAATTATTCCAATTTAAAAATTTTACTTACTCTTCTTCGACAGTTAGCAATTTAACACCAACGTGAGAGTTGATCTGGAAGTGGGATAAATTGAAATAGATGCCTTGGCAGTAGTATTCAATATAGCAAATGAGAGAAGTTCCCTTTTCAATAGAGGTGACTTAAAAAAATAAGTAGGATCACGACATAGTATTTATTTCACATATCATCAACGAACAAAATATATTACCGACGGTGACATGCGAGGAAGAAAACTTCATCGGCGTCAGTACTTCAAATGCGAGCGTTTTTTTACAGACAACAATTTAAATATGTAGATTCTTTTAAAATAAATAACAAATCCATTAAAGCAATAAGAAAATTTTAGTATTTATATGTTCTGTTTTTCGTTGTCCGACAATGTCTGCTATTGACTTCTCCAAATACAGTGTTATTAAGTAGGTTTCAAACTCGGTTTTCATTATTTACAACTCGTACTTTCCGCATCGTTCTTATTTTCTTCTTCAATTTGCGTACATCTTTTTCTAACAATTTCTTCAATTGTTACTTGGATTACTGTCCGTTGATTAAAGTTCTTTTCGTGATATAGAAACACATTTTTGGCACTATTAACATCAGCAGTACAGTAACGTCTGGTGAATTATAAGAACTATTTTCTTTTTCAGAATGATTGATTATGATATTCTGTAATAAACGCTAGTTAATCATAAAAAGCTTAATTTTAAATATAGTATAAATTTGTAAATTAATTACATCCTTAAATCCTACATTGCGAAAAAATTTTCGGGCAGGGGCGGGGGTCATAGGCCTATCACACAGTTGATTTTAAAATTGTCGGCTTGCCTATTAATATCTGCTTTTTTATCCGATTTGAAGCCTCTTCTTTCAAATTTATATCCAACAGCTTACATTTCTTATCAATATCATTCAAATCAGTATTTTTTTTATTTCTGTCGAAAAATTTGATTGCGATTGTAAAATAAGAACATGGGCGTTAAAAAACTGATAAATGCATTTGTCATTATTTGGGTTCAATTCCCCCCCCCCTTTTACGATTCTGTATATATACATAATGTTAAGTATAAGTTATATAATTTATCTTTTTTAGAATTCAATTGATATTGATTTTTTATCAACATTTCCTAATTTGTAAAAAAAACTTCTCTCGTATATACATACAATCGAATGACAGCAAATGTGTAAACAAAATTCGGCAATTAACTAAATCAGACTCTATATTTTCCATTTACTATTTTGCTAAATTACTTTTAGAACCAAACTAATAAATTTTGCAATTCTTCTATTTTCATGGGTAAGGCCCAATATCTATAATTGATTTCAATCGGACGGCCTTGCACAAAAATAAACAATTTTCATTCTACACTCATCAAACTTTTAGTAGTATCTAAAAGATTTAAAAGTTGTATTGTATTTACTTTAGATTCTAAGCATTTGTCATCTATACCACTTTTATATAAAAAGTTAGTATGTAGATGCAACAAAATAAAAATAATGAAAACTTAAACAGCAATTATATCTCCTAAAGCTTAATCACTAAGATTGAATTGGTTTTCTTCAGATTATGAAATAATTTTTAACAGGTGAACGAAAATCTCTTTATTCAAATTGAGTATGTACATACACGAAAGAAACTAATTGTTCGAGTAATTATTTTGTCACTTTAGCGGCTGTCACAAAATGCCACGCCAGACTGTTGTTCTGTCATCATGAAGAAATCATTAATCAGTTCAAGAATGATATGTGATGTGACAAGCACATTAAATAGACAAGAAAAAGCTAAATTAGCCCGACTTCGAATATTTTTATTTTCCAAAATAGTCGCCCCATTCATTGATAAGTTACAGTGTGAAATTAATTAAATTCAATTATAATTAATTTCCTGTATAAATCAAAATGTATAATTGTGCTAGCAAATTGCATGTCACAAAAATGGATAAAAAAGGCAAAACAAAATGATAGGATTAGGAGGGAAGGTTCAGAAGTGAGTTGAGTACAGCCTGACTTAAGTTCAACTAGTGTTCCTTGAAATGAACACGTCGCGCATGCATAAGCTTGTAGAGTTTAATACAGTCAGATAAATTGTACTTGCTGAGGATGAATTGTAATTAATTGCGGATGAAGAAGAATTATTAATGGCCTCGTCAACCTTTCGCATATCTATTAATAGCGACCTTATTCAAGTTGTTATACTCTGCTAAGTTTACCTTAGCATGATCACTATAAACTCATCGCCATCGCTTTTGTTATGTGTTGTTGCTCAGTTTTTAGTCCAAAATAGTCACAGACCATTAATAAAAGTCACAACCTGTCAACAACATCGTCCTACTGAAATTTTCTGTACGAAAATAATTTCCGCTTTTTCTGTCGTTTTTTACAAAAATGGTAAAGAAAACTGGTGGAATTTCGGCAAAATTTAAAAATTATGAGTCACGGTTAAAAATACCTCGACCTTTGTCTCTCTTTATACGTAATGTGTATATACTTAGAGATTACTTTTAGCCAAAATTTTTGTTGACGTGTGCAATATCATTCTTTTATTGCCTTTTTAATTAACACAAAGTCCTTTGGTCTGACTCTCACTTACTACTTCTGATTTCAAGTGAAAGAAGCATCCAATCCCACCATTCATGCTGTCTTACGTATAAGAAAAACAGCATTGATTTTTTTAGAACTCTTCGAAAATGCAAGAAAAAAAGTTGTTGCTCACAATCTTTCACTTATTTATCGATGTCTTTATATACACTGTTCTTAAAATATGAGCCTTCAGACTAAATCTGCTAGGCTGCTTCTTATACTCTTCTTTTATTCTACCATCCCTTATCATGTTTCTTCTTTTCCTTGGCAAAGCTATGGTTAGAACTGTTCCCTGCACCATGGCAATACTAATAAGAATTTGAAAAATAACACAAGACCCAAAAGAACAATGAGAACTAATATGACGCAAGAGACAGGAGATAATGCCGTAAGAATTCAATTCATTAGATAACTTAGGGAATATTATAGAAGTACCTACTAATTCTACAAGTCTGCCTATCTCTGCAGACAAAACCCTCAAGAAATACTGCCTAAGCCATGGACCAGAAATCTATATGTGTGCGTGATTGCCCAGTTCTCTAAAATGTTTTATACTGATTCTTATTGAAAAGTGACTAAACATTGATTTTTTATATGCCATAAAGCCTAAAATACTATCCACACAGGAAAACAGTCTTCCAGTAATGTTAAGCTTGGCTTCTTACCTTCCCAAAGGCACTTAATATATACCTTACGCAATAATAGTAATAACCTTACCATTTTACGCTCAATAACTCTCAGATGAGTAATAGTTGCATTAGGGGATGTGCGTAGTCCGATATGAACTCGAATCAACCTGCCTACAGATTTAGAGTACACATCAGGAAAACAGCAGTGCGTTACCAAAATAACTAGTTATGTCTCTAGCTACTCGTTACTTCAGTAGCTACCAGTAACCACATTATGAAATCAATTACGTAATACGTTACTCTCCATATATTCCGTCACTCTGAACTACATGTATTCGAAAATGTAATAAGGGGAGCTCAGGTTTAACTTCGGGAATTTTGATATGACCCATGCTCTTGTCGCTGTTTGGAATCAGGCAGCAGTAATTTAAAGTAGTTCAGTGATCAGGCGTGTTCGCGTAAGTTTGATACCCACCTGTGATTGAATTTAATCTTTTAATCAATGAACCTTTTTCTTTTTTTTTAGAGTATATGTACATAATTTGTTTGATTTTAATAATGTGTATAAATTAGGCTAGAAAGAAAGACAGAAAGAAATAAAATGTGTAAAACTATTTGCCATTGTTATTTACACTTTTATTAAAAGCGTTATGGGAATGGCTGATAACTAGTTCGCAATAACTGTGCCAATAACTAGTTCAAAGTCTACATTGTAAACTACGTTTCCGGCAATGACAACCAATGCTAAAAGTAATACAAATTATAATACAACACTTCCGTTATTAACTCTCGACATTGTTCGAAGTGCCTACATTTTCAAGGGCTTGTTTTCTTTGAAAAATAGCTTTTCATGAATTTTGATATTGCTTAGTTTTTCAGAGAGAAGCAGTTATTACTTATGCTTTTCAACTTATAAATATTAACAGTACGATGGTACTACATTCAAAGAGTATAAAATAAAAATTTATAATAACTCTAACCTTTTGCTTAAACCACCGGTCTTGTTCTGTGCTATTGTACTTAAATCAAAAGTTAGATCTTATTTTAAACATAGAACTTGGATAGAGGTCACATATATCATACAATTAAATAAGGTATATTTAATACATCATATCAGTTGCCCGAAATCTTTTAACAATAATTTCATTCCATACATTACAGCATTCTTGAGGTCCGTAAAACAAAAAGTGGATTGCTGTAAGTGGCGAAACAGTTCTACTAACTGTAGCGTAATTTTACTTATTGCAAATTGTGGATATAATTTTTAAAAAAGAACTTTCCAAAAATAGCACTTTTATCACAAATTGTTCAGAAGCTATGATTTCATTTTTCTGATTTTGAAAACGTTTTTAAGCCCTGGCTTAAAGTTTCATTTTGCAAAGTTACATAAATTATACATTTTGTTTCCTAGATTACTTGATACTTAGAGACATATATCCTGTACGCAAACTTGTATGCTACCCTCTACTCTCTCTATCTAGTATTCATTGAGATTAGCTTTTTATCGTGATGAGATGACGAACCACATTCCAAATCTTATGAAATGATAAATCACCCCGTTTTAATATCCAAATGAATTCAATTCAATTCATTTATTAATAAATTTAAGTACACGAGATGTAAATCTTAATTAGTACTCTATATAAGTTAGTCAAGCTACTCGGAGATCAGTAAAAAAAAACATAATTTTTAGAAAGTGTTTACTATAGCTAAGAAAAAGTAAAGACAAGCAACAAATACCTTTTGAATTCGTTGACAGAAGCCGCAGTATTGTGAGGGAGGGAATTCCATAGACGAACAATTTGGGCAAAGCAAGTTCCATCATAAGTCAATGTATCTACTAAAACGCGGTATACGTCTCTCCTAGAATGCAGATTTTTTTTTTTTTCATAAAGACACAAGGGCTTCCTAGTCTGTATTAAATTGAATAGGAAGATTAATGCCTTGCGTTTTAAATAAATTTTAATTGAGCATCCCAGTAACGAGTACCTAACAGGAGTAATGTGGGCAGATTTGCGCTGGTTAAACATGAATCGCAAACAATCATTAAAAGGAACTTCCACCTTACGTTTGCACAGGCAGTCAAGCTTTGCGTAAATTGGACTGCCGTAAGTAAAATGAGCCAAGTGACTTAATCAATCTCAAATGTGAATTTGTAGGTAAGATATTTGCAAATAGCCAAAGTCTTCGCAAGCCACCATAAATTTTACCCAACATACCCTTAACATGATCACAACATTTCAGGCGACTGTTGAACTTCACTCCCAGATTAGACACCGAGTCAACAAAAGGTAACATGACATTATTGACAATAACATCGAAATTAGGAGGTGAGCCGCACAACACCAAACACTATGATTTATTTGGAATCAGAGAAAGCTAATTCTCAATTGACCATCTGCGAATTGCACCAAGATCATCATTGATTCTGCAAATAATCAACCCAAGAGATTTGCTCAAGTACAATTGAATTTCATTGGCATATAGCTGTAACTGTACATTATGTACGATATCACCGATATCATTAATGTATAGACTAAAGAGGAGACGTCCTAATACAGATCCTTGCGGGACATCCTGAAAGAAAGGTAAGAAGGAGGAGAAAATACCATTTCCGTTTCCTTGTTGAAAATGGTTTGTGAGGAAACTACTTATTAGCTTGACTGCAGAAGAAGAAAAGCAATAATTAGCATACAATTTATGGAGTAGTGTAGAGTACACAACGCTATCAAAAGCTTGAGAAAAATCCAATAAGAGCCAAACGGAGATCATTAGATACCTTTAGCAAGGCAGTCTGACAACTGTGCATTGCACGGAAACCAGATTGATATCTCGTGACCAGATTATTTTGAGCTAAAAGCTCCTGAATTTGGTAACAAATAACTTTTTCCAAGACCTTCACTAGGAAGCTAACAATGCTAATAGGTCTGAAGAGAGCTGACAGAAAAAGTTTTCTTAGGCACAGGTATGACCCTAGCAACTTTCCTAATGTCAGGAAAACAGAAGGAAGACAAACAAGAATTGATAATGTGCAATACATATGTCGATATATACGGAAACAAAAGCTTTACAAAGCGGGGATTGAGCTCATCAAAACCGATCGCACAGGGCTTTACACAAAAGATAGCTCTGTAAAGCTCATCATGCCCGACGACCCCGGAAAGACAAACAATTCATGTCTTGCTAGCGCAAGGAATAGGTCTTAGTACAAGCGACCTGTGAGAGAGAAACAGCAGTACCAGAACATGTAGTAAAGTGCTTGTTAAAGGCCTCTGGTTTAAATGATCTTTCAGGGCTCAACTCTGGGATGCAGGTTAGGATCAAATTTGTAGCTATAATATAGACGCTTTGCTTACCGAATATCAGAAGTTACCTTGTTCCGAGCACATTTGTATAGAGATCGAGCATATTCAGTTCTACATAAGTCGCCTCTATTGACGATATAAGACTCCTCTTTCTACTATTAGACCACGAATTGGTTGACTAAACCAGGGATAGCTACTAGCACTTACATGCTTAAGTTTATTTTTAATTATACAAATAGGAGATTAGTTCATTCAATATGTCAACTTTACCTTGAACAGAAGAACAGACATAGATATCAGTCCATGTAAGGGACATACATTCATTAGTCAAGCTAAACAAGTCACTGTGCTTGAAATCTCGATAGTAGAATTACTTCATTTGATCAGAGTTATCAAACGAAGCATTATAAGTCATGAATAGCATGTCATGATCAATTACGCTCGGAGGGCTAATCTGATTATGGGATAATACTTTTTCTTTATCCGTTATCATAAAGAGATCCAGTAGTGAAAGATTAGCACAGCAAAAGTACGTGCAAAGAGAATTCACAACATTGAGGTGAAGACCTTGAATTACAGATCGAAAACTTTCAGCGGAAAGATTACTGTGAAGTAAATTTACATTGAAGTCACCTCCAATAATAACATTGCTACATATAGCGATGCGCAATACTTGAAATGGAATTAGAAAGTTCTTCTGCACATTCATCAGCAAAATTAGCAGGAGGACGATATACAGCACATAATACACACCTCTCCAGACCCACCTCAATCTCCACACATAAATAGCACTACTCGAGGAAAGTTCGATAATTTTAGATTTAAAAGAAACTTTCAAATAAATGGCAATGCCGATATTCTTTTCATGGAAAAGGCGTAATTTTCCCAAAGCCCTTGAATTATTGGATGCACAAGTTGGAGCTAAAGTGTCTTACTATGTGCTGTCGATAATGTAAATGAAACAAAACAAAAAAAAAATTTCCTAATTAAGCTAAAATAGAGTAAGATAAATAAGGTTTATTAGTCACCTTGCTTCGTAAACACAACCATTCTCTGAGCGAAATTGGCCACATTATTTTCAAGTCGTTCATAGTAATGTAATTCTATTCTTGTGTAGCGCGCACGCAATTATTTTGGCTAATTTTTTGGTATGCCAAATGTACCAAAAGATACGGCGAAGGGGTGAGAGCGATCGGGGTTACCGCCTCTCCAGATCTCTAATAAACTCAAAATTTATGCTCTAGTTAAATGGAATAAAAAGATTGCTTCAAGATCCGCACTAAAAAAATTGAAAATAATTTGTCCATTCACTTAATACAGAGTTTCCCTCATTTTGTATTTAATTAAATTTTAAAATTATATTACATGTGTATAAAAATAAAAGTTTAGAAAGCACGATCTGGGCAGTTCAAATTTTAAGTTACAAGAACAGCAACTTTCGGAAAATTAAAGTTGGAGCACCTAATGTTTTTGGTAATTGAAAGTTATGCAATTTATGGTGGTTGGACAAAATCCAAGCTATTTTTATATGAAAAACTCCAGCAGAAAGACAAGGCAAGAAGTGTGAAATTTTGGCCGCTAAAGGCTGAACCACAATGGACGTAAAGAGCTTTACGAATTTGAACGAGGTTTACTTACAGATGATTGACAATTTGGCCCTAAATAGACGTCGCATTCAGTAAGAGTTATTATCTTGACATTTAATTCAATTTGAAAAAATGGTAAAAGCAAAAAGTACCAAAGGGAAGTTGATTTAATTCAAGACTTGAGCCTTTTATTGACAATATATATAAAAATATGAGAAGAATCTAAATAAAAAATGAGCAGCACTCGCTTTTTTAGCTTAGATTTTGCCTTAGAAGGGACCACCGCTTTTCGTATTCTTCTTCCATGATAAAATAAAATAATTAGAGTATTATAGATTTCATTAGTATCGTTAGATGGACAGACGAGTCCGTACGTAAGGAATGACTTTTACCGCACTTTTTTACGGCAATTTAGCAGACATAACATAAGTAACTTTACTTACGTTTACGTCCATTGTGGTTCAGCCTTAACCTTTAACCAGTCCACTATCCTCGCATTCACACCGCACTTCTGCCTCATTTCCTATAATACCAAATTTGAGTATGCTAACCGAATCAAAAACTAATATCTTTATAAATAAAAATCAATTGCCGCATGTATGTTTCATCATCACTTGAGAACGGCTCGACCGACTTGCCTCATTTTTTAGTTGTGTTCGTAATTGTCTGAGCAAGGTTTTTAGGGAAAGAAAAATTGTAATCGGCAACCTCTTCTTGGTATTGCCATATAAAACTTTGGTTTTTCATGTTATATTTGGAAACTGCCTGAGAACGCGTCGACGTGGAGAGCTCAAATTTTGTATACGGGATTTTTAAACAAAATTTAAATTTAACCTCAAAAATGGGAGCAAGCACCCAACTCTGTCATAGGGTTGCCATACAAAACTTTTGATTTTAACTATATATTTGGGCACTGCCTAGCAATGCGTCGACGTAGATAGCTAAAATTTTATACACTTCATTTTCATATAAATTTTCAATACAAGTTCAAAAATGGATCAAATCGGGCGACCAGTGTTGCCAATACATCTTTTTTCGCTATATACAGGGTGTTTCCTCCATTGTGGTCGAAAAAGCGGGCGGTTATAGTCCTCACCTAGCCAAACAAAAAATTGTATAGCAGGGGAGGTCCATATCAACCGTTTCAGAGTTACAGGGGGATTAAGAAAATATGGTAGGTTTTCACAAAAGACTCTATATCTGAAAAAGGACAGGGAGTATGTTCACCGTCGATGCGCTATGCAGAACCTCATGGCCTCTCCAAACGCTGCTCAACCTAGTACATACTCCTCTTCTGCCAAACTAAAAATTTTGAATTTTCTTACCTTCTTTTTTTTTAATTTGCCCTCTATTTTTTTGTTTGACAAAAGGTAGTTACATAACGTTTTTTTACAAAAACTGTACACAGTGCCTATGTGCTAACGACCTTTTTCCAAAAATCATAGAGGTTAAATTTAAAAAAAAAGAAGAAAATCCGAAATTTTTAGTTTAGACAACCATAATTGTTGAGGGGAGAGTGGTACGAGACTGGTTGAGTGGTCGTTGGAAAGGTCATGAAGTTCTGCATACAATGAGCTTTTAACTGTGACCGCATGCCCTGTACTTTTCAATATACAGGGTGATTTTTAAAAAAACTATCTTTTTTCATAATCACCCTGTAACTCCTAAACGGTTGATAAGCCCCCCCCCCCCTGCCATTCAATTTTTGGTTCATCTAGGTGAGTACTATCACCTCCCGCTCTACTGACCTCCTAGTGGGAAACACCTTGTATGCTATGTGGTATCTGTACCGTTGGAGAGTTGTTAGCGTTTAACCTAGCAAACCTACAGATGCAGATAGTAACTGTACGTCATTGTGTGGATCTGCAAGAGTTTTCACAAATTTTATGACATTTTCCTTAGATTTACTAAAAATATGTGCGAAATATTTGTAATTTTTACATTTTGTATTATCAAAAGTATCTTATATTTCGTAAAAACTACGAAGTAAGCTTCCACTATCGCAAGCGTACATGTGTTCCAGTTTTATGAAAGGTTTTATAGATTTTTACAATATGTTTAAACACCTCTAGATTTTAAGTGATATTCTGCAATACTACGAAAATCCTTCAGATCGAGATTTTATGACAGCTTTCGTAAATACTTTATGAAAAATTTACTGAGTATAGGAATTAGTTTTTTCCCCAATTTATTTTTTATTAATAAGTGCGGCTTAGTTTATGTACAATACTATTTTATGTGTAGCATATAAGTATGTTCCATATTGTTTATTCAGTCTTATTTTTCATTACTCTAGGTATCATATATTAATACAATATTGTTAACAGTGTGCTTTTGTTACATTAATAACCTGTTGCGTAATAATACGAAATAAAAATAAGTAATCGATGTGCCAAATGTAAGCTGTTGTTTATAATATAGATTCTTTGATTCGATTTGATTTATTTTTGTTTTTATCCGATTTCTTTCTTATTTCCAATTCGAATTTTAAGTGTTTTATTTTAGTTTTTCAGAAAATGGTATCATTATCGCTTGCAGTACAATCAGACATTTGATTTTAACAATTTAATTAGATAAATATAAATTTTTTAGAAATCAGTCAATTACATAATGTACACAGTCCATTTCCTGAGTAAGCGAATGGAAATCTTGACACCAATTCTCTTACATTATGATCTGGTAAATTTTGAAAATAAAATCTCAATCGAGTTAATTTAATTTTTATTTTTAGGTACGCAACCGTGACTCGATAGCGTTATCCGTGTGATATGTGGATTATCTGTACATAATCGCTTCAATTCCTCTCAGGATATCAGTATTGAAAATTAAAGACATTGGCACTCAATATTTTAGAAAACTAAGTGTATAAATTACTATGCTTAGAGGTATAGCATGAAGGCTGCTTTATTTTATTTATCACAGAAAGTCATTGAAAAATCGCTTTTTTTGTATGTCAACAGACACCGGATCCTCAAATTGAAGACGACAACTTATACTTCTGAAGTAAATGAGTATAATAATAATGCAAAGACAAAAAGACTAAAGATACATTTAAATTATAAACACTAAAGCAGGCAGTTATCATAGAAGTAGAATTTTACTGAAGTCTGCAACTAAACCAACCTCAATAAAGTTTTTGCAATGAAATTCGAAATCATTTAATCGTAAAATATTAAAAACTTCCTAAAGCTATTATCTATTATAGCTCTGGTATACGAAGGTAATAAAAAATGTATCCTCAGTGTGGCACATTGTAATAGCACGGATGAAAGTTCAAAGCAAAGTCAATCCTTTCTCGTTAACAAAACTGCTTAAAAACGCCCTCATTCGCACATAAAAGTGTTACAAAATTAAGGCAAAACCTTTGCCGAAAGGGCCAAAACCTATCGATTTTTCGGTAAGAAGAAGAATTTAATTTGTTTTCTAAGAATCTCTGTACCATGTCGTGTAGGTCAGTTTTATCGCAAATGATTGGTTGCTCCGGAGAAGAATGGCCAAGATGATGACACTTTTTATGGGCGATCTTCCGTTCTAGTGTGATGAGTTTGAGTACTAAATGGGCATCTTTATGGCCATTCGGATGGCCTATTCATCCGTGCCTCCTCTCGATGGCCATTTACTGTCCTGATGTGTAATTAAGTTTTATTTTGCCGTTTATAGGGCGTCTGCATCTTTTCTGGCAACAGACGCATACGCATAAAAACCCCTGCCATTCGGCCGGCCTTATAATATGTTCAGTGATTCTCTCCATGGTAATTAATAGTGTTTGTATGAATACTTATGGTGTTATGGAACTCTGCTATACTTTGTGGTTCGGGATTGAAAGCGATTAAAAAGTTTTCGCCGGGTAATATCCAGACGTTCAAGTAACTTTTTTTTCCCCCACAGGAATTGAGTTTCGGTAAATTTCAATTTTGTCGGAGAAGAAAAGTTCTCGGACGTGACAGAATTCTAGGGAAAACAAGAATTACAAATTCCGAAGAAAATTTAATTTTGAATTCAGAGCAGATTTGGAGGATAAAAAGTTTGTTGCGCAGAAATTGATTTAAATTAGAAAATAAATTTGTGAGCTATACGTACTTGTATCCACCTTTTTTGGGGTGGTGGCTGCGGAGTTAGTTATTGCGGTCAAAGTTTTGATAGAAAATGAAGGACGAATTCTTCATAAAATCTCCCCATCTTTTGGTTACCTTTTTTAAGCTTATGTATGATGAAGCTCGAACCCTTCCAACATTTTATTTTACAAAACATCCCTTAAGTAATTCGCACACAAATTTAATAGTCTCTTCGGTTGTATAATTTATAGGGTGATAATTTAATTCATCCATTGTTGCTATAGTAGAACTGAAAGCCCGTGAATCTCCCTTGATACAGTGTGTCGTGTGTTTTTCAAAAGAAGAAAAAACCCGAAGGAGCTCTGAGTTTGAGTACCAGAATTTCATCTTATAACCCAAATTCTCGTCGTCTAAAAGCAATTCACCCACAGGAGGACGATGTTTAGAATCTGAGAAAGTACAGCACAGCATCAGCAGTCAACTTTGCTACAGATAAGGGAATTGTTCTGTCAGCCCGTTTGATATATTTCGGCTGAGAAATTTCCATAAAAAGTGAATGAGAAACTGAAATCGATTTCATTTGGGAGGGTAGTATCAGTTCTTCCAGGGACCACCGTATTGTTCGCTCCGAGACCAGAGTGAAATTCTGTCGTTAACATTACACAACTTATTTGATATAATCTATCCTTTCGTACTATAGGTAGGTACTTAGTTATTCTCTTATCACTTGCATCGATTAAGGTGTAAACTTATAGAATGCATTGGTTTTATTATTTAATTTTTTTTTTGTTAAATCGTACATATTTTAGTAAAAATATAAAGAAGAGATTAAAGACGGCAATACATGCACAGCATTCCTAAATGATGATTTATCCCAATGGGGAAAGGTTCCATTTACTTCATTTATAATTTTCATCAGTTTTTGATGTTATTGGTTTACACAATGCGAAAATTGAAATGGGCTAAGTATGCAGTTAGCTCAATACAAGCCTAGTTATGGATGACGGATGTTGTTCTACCAATAACGTAACTGGTGGTACCAATTTTATAAATAAAGCCAAAAACAAAGCAATTATATTATGCTTTTCTTTTCTTCACAGTTTTAGTCACATATTTAGTGGTCTGTTTTTTTCAATTTTTAGTGGTTGCAAAAATGTATATTTCTCAAACAATTCAGACTAGTATATTTTTTTTCAAAATATTGAGTAATATCTATGTTTAATATTTTTGTTTTGTTTTACATTAAAACTTTCGGTATAAATATGGTTCTGACGCTATTCCAATATATCATCTCACTTGCCATCGATTAGCTGTTAGAAATCATCTCTGTTGTATATATTAAATCCATTCACTAAATAAAGGATAATCTATTTACTTATTGTTAAATAAAAATCAGCAAATCATCATTTGAACGTACACCAATTCAGGCTTTCATCTTGGAATATATTGGTCTTACTTTCGTGATGTGGTTTAAATTAATTTTCCATCCTAGTGAGACTTAATACAAATTATTTGGTGGTATTGAATGCCCTAATTTTGATAGATAATAGTATAAAGGTAATAAGATTTTCTTTAAAATTATATGTAAACAGATACAAAATTATGTATTGTGAAGTTTCTGAAACGAGTTCTCACAAGAATATTTTGGATATCAATACCATTTAGCTACCTTATCTCTGAAAATGTTCTTTAAGATTATATTAAATTCACTAATTTAGAGTATTGAAGATATTATACAATCAAAACCACTCAACATTGTATAATTTCGTAATGCTGTCTTTCGTTAGTACCCAAGCGCCAATTGCGTATACAATATTCTCATAATTACTGTCTTGATGCCTTTTTGTTTTAAATTATATAAATTATTTACTCCGCAATTAGATTTAGATTTACAGGCGTTGGCCTTGCATCCACTCCGACCTGAAAGATCTATTGTGAGTCCCCGTTCAATTTATTCCACATCTAGGTTTAGACTGTTAATGAAGTCTAGGACATTTTGGGACCTATGCTCCACACGTAGTTTGGTGGAGGAAAAGCATGTTCGAGATGGAGTAACCTCCGCCTAGCCAATGCTTCACAGATGTAGAGTAGGTGCTCTGAGGTTTCCTGAGCATCCTCACAGAAGCGGCAGAATGTAGTCTCAGCCAAGCCCATCTTATGTAGATGATACCCAAATGGGAAATGGTCTGAGAACGGCTCTGTGATAATTTTGGACTCTATTCTCCTAAGAAGTAAGAGTTCTTTAGTTTTTCCGCCAGATGTATCGATAAACTCTTTTGCCCCAAAAACCTGTAGCATTTGCCAATAGAGGGATTTTTGAGTGTTCTTCCAGCTATTTAAGATACCTCTGTAGTACCACAAAATGGCTCTGGTTCGATAAAGGGAGTCTCCGCTCCTCTTTTGAATAGGCCCTCAGCAATTTCATTGCCTTTATGGCCCCCATGTCCTTGTACCCACCTGAGGATAACCTGGTTTCTCCTTGAAAATTTTTTAACGGTTCGCAGACGTTCCCAGATAATACTAGACTTGATAGTGTATGCTTTTAAGGCCTTGACAGCAGCTTGACTGTTCGAGAGAATATTGATAATTGAGCCATTTATGGCTCTCGCAATGCAGGTATTGGTGCACTCTCCTATGGCTAATAACTCAGTGTGGAATACGGTAGGGGTAGATCCCAGGGCCTTTGATATATGACATCTGGGGCCATAAACACCCCGTCCGACTCCACTGTTCGTTTTGGAACCGTCTGTATACCACACTACTGTTGGAAGGACGCTTTAGTGGAATGCCATTGTTGTCGGTCTCCCAGGGCCACATCGAGTGGTCTTACAAAATCCACCTTGGGTGTGATTCTATCAGATATTGTCGTCATTTGCGCGTAGCACAACTGCTTTACGATACTTTAATGATCGCCTGGCTTAAACCTTTTGCACTCTAATAGCACTGGAGAGCGCTTTTTTTCACCTGCAAATGCAGGGGTTGAAGGTTTAGGAAGGCTTCCATGGCTGCTGTAACACAGGTTCTCATGGCGCCAGTTATACCTAAACGGGCAAGCCGCTAGGTTTTTTTAAGCAGAGCCTCTGATAGCTTTTTGGCCAACATGCTAGGACCGCATAGGTGACCATGGGTCTAACAACAGTGGTGTACATTCACTACATCATATTTAGTTTCAGACCCCATGTTCTGCCAACACGTATAGAGACATCTAACGGGTCTTTCTGTCACGTAGGACAGATGCGAATTTCAGGTAACTTTTCGTCTAGAGTGCCCCCAGAAATTTGATTTCGTCTGAAAATATCAATTCCGTATTATCAAGAAGAGGAGCAGTTAGTGAAAGCTTCGTTCTCCTTGTGAACGGAACGATAACCGTTTTGTTGGTATTTATGCTAAGGCCTTTGTTGTGACCTGGTCATGCTTCCCAAGTGTTGGTATCACTAGGTCATCCGCGTAGCCTTGTACATTATATCCCGAATTGGCCAGCATTGTTAGGAGATCGTCAATCACAAACGACCACAAGAGTCGAGAGATGACTCCTCCTTTTGGGCAGCTTTTTTTTTACAGTGATCGTGACTGACAGCAGAGTTGGGGTTATCCTCCAGTTTCTAAGCATGGAGTCTATTCAGTTAACCGTGGATGGCTCACAGCCATTGTCTTCAGCGGCTAGCTTGATTGGATCGAAGGAAGTGTTATCAAACGCTCTTTCTATGTCTGCGAATGCACATAAAGTCACCTCTTTTGCCTCAAGAGATTTTTCGAGGTCTTTGACTATTGTGTGTCTCAGTCTCGACTTTCCAGCTTGATAAGCATACTGATTAGAATGAAATGGTGATTTAGGCAAAATTTTATTTCGAATATGTAGGTCCAAGATTATTTCCATGGACTTAAGTAATAATGAGGATAGGCTGATGGGTCGAAATGATTTGGGTAGGGAACTAGCTCTTTTTTTTCTTTGGGTATTAAAACCACCCTGACGTCTCTTCAACATTGGGGGATGTACCCCAGAGCGTAGCTGGCTCGAAAATTTTTTTATAGTGGAAAAAGTATTTCTTCAAGACCCTTCTGTAGTAAGTCTGAGAAAATCCCAGTCCCTCCAGCAGATTTAAAAGGTTTAAATGTGTCGATGGCCCATCTAACCTATTGGCAGTGAAGGGCTCTTGCTCCTATTAGAGACTTTGTAGTTGTCCACCTTAATTGGGTCTGGAGCATTTATTCCTTGTCCGGTAATAAGAGAGTCTGGAAAATGAGTTTTTAAAAAGACCCTGACTGTTTCATCACAACCCTCCGTGTAGTTTGCATCTTATTTTTGAAGTGATCCTATACCATTTGAGTGATACTTCGAAAGGTCCTTATGGAGCCTGGTAGCAGCGTGCAATTGATTTATGCCATCGCAGAAGGTCCGCCAGGTTCTTCTTTTGGAGCTTCTTAGTTCCCTTTTATATTCTGTTTTCATATTCTCCCCAGATACCAGGAAGCTTAGTTCGTTTTGAATAGTTGTCTGACTTTTTTTCTTTTCAAACTCAGCTCCCTATTCCACCAAGGTACCTGTCGATTACAGGTCTTTTACTTTTTTATTAGACGAACAAAGCCAAACAAAGTTAGTACAGCCGATTGAAGCTGCATAGTGGCTGAGTCTAGTTCTTCTTTGGCTCTAATGATACTACCGGGGGGTCAACTGCAGCTTTTAGCTTTTGTCGATCGAGTTCCCAGTTAGTTAATTTGGGGATTCGGTAGTCATGACACGTGTTAATTATGGCATCTATATCGATTTATTATATCTAAGTTATTAGGTAGGATAAAATCATAAAGGTATTCACCCCTGACGTTGGAATCCGTGCTACCCCGTAGCATGTGATGTGATGAATTGTATTCCTCTTCTTTTGCAGTAGTTTATGAGTCGTCTTAGCTCAGGGGGAGATAGTGTATCCATTTCTTCTGTAAAATAGGCCGAGGTAACTATACTTCGAAGCTGCCTCCCAGAGTTGGTACCTCGACAGGTGCTGCAACTGCGTCCCTCGAAATAAACTGTGAAAGAGAAATAAAGTTTAAATTAGTGGTGAGCAGCAATGCTGCCCTAGGATATTCATGCTCATTACTGTGAGTTAACTTATATGATTTTGTGAGAAGTCCTTTGATATGACCTTGATGTACCCAGGGCTCCTGAATTAGCTCCAGACTAAGTTTCTCCACGACAAATCTCCTGCTAAGCACGTCTAATACCACTTTAGCATGATGGAAATCCGAAATTAGATAAGGCACATCTTAAAGTCAAACAAGCAACTCAGATAAACTGATTTTTAATTTAGAAAGATATTTACCAAAGCCCACATTTATTAATTACCAAAAACTAGATTTATTAGCACAGCGGCACAAAACGTGGCACCAAGGATATTGACACTTAAAAAAATTTTGAAAT
The DNA here is from genome assembly GCA_963930735.1 of Dioctria linearis. Taxonomy (NCBI): domain Eukaryota; kingdom Metazoa; phylum Arthropoda; class Insecta; order Diptera; family Asilidae; genus Dioctria; species Dioctria linearis. The sequence continues at coordinate 201,826,893 of OZ005741.1, read as the reverse complement.
TGGAGCATTTGAATGTTAAGAATGTAAAAGAAAGATTGTAATTTCACATTTCTTCACAAGAAGCATTTACGGGATTGATTATAGTTAACATAAATACTTCTACAATTTTCAAGCACTATGCAAACATTTTGCATCCCTTGCCTATCTAGGAATAACTGGTGCCATGAGGACCTATCTTATAGCAGCCAAGAGAATCTCATAAAACTTTCCACCCCGGTAAAAAAGAATCATATTGCAAAAGGAAAAACAGTTAAAACCAGGTGATTTGGTTGTTAATTTAAGTATCTTAAAACAAATTTGCGTCGAGCATATGACGACTATGACGATTTAATCACCCCAAGGTAGATTATGTAGGACTACTAGACGTGGGTATGAGAGACCACAAGTAATGATGTTCCACTAAACAGTTCTTTCAACAAGATCGATTGGATGGTATACAGACGATTTTAGAACGAACCTTGGAGTCCAAGTGGGGTTTATGGTCCCAAATTCCATATATAAAAGGCCCTGGACTCTATCCCTACTGCACTCCAGACTGAGGCATTAGGCATAGAAGTACGGGCGAACACCTGCATTAAAAGAACCATAAATGGCTCACTGAGTGCCTTAAAGTCATACACCATCAAATTAAATATAGTCTGGAGGTGTTTTAAAACCCTTACAAATTTATCAAGGAGAAAGAAACAAAGTTATCCTCATGTGAGTACCTGAACATGAGCGCCAGAAAGGCATTGAAATTGATGAGGGCCTATTCAAAAGAGCAGCGGAAACTCCCTTTGTCGGACCAGAGCCCTTTTGAAGTACTTCAAAGAATTACCTCAGAGCTACCTTAAATAGCTGGAAAAACAACCAAAAATCTCATTATTGTGAAAGGCAACAAGGACTTCGTGTGGCAAAAGCGTTTATCGATTCCTCCGATGGAAAAACAAATGAATTTCTACTCCTTAGGCCACAGGCTAATTTATCCATGAAGCACCTACTCTGCAACTGTGAACTGGCCAGGCGGTTATTACTTCACTTCGAACATGCTTTTCTTCCACAAGACTACGTGGTGAGCCTCAATCTCAGAACGGCTATAGACTCCAAGCACATAGAAAGCGAGTAAATTGAACGGGGACTCACATTAGATCTTTCAGGTCGCAGTGACAACTTATAGGGTATATACTTAGTTTGTCTTTATAATTCTGGTGAAGCAAAATGAATTGGATACCCACGCACAATATTTGAAAAAAAATTATATATCTAAGTTCGAAAACGGGTAGCTCCTTCGTAATGTTGCCATACAATAAAATCGCTTTTAACTATATATCTGGATACCTCCTTGGGAATGCGTCGACGAAGACAGCTGCAGGTAAATACAAGGATGGATCAAATATAGCAATCGCATCTTGGTGAAAAATCTTAGCCGTTTTTATTGTACAGAAAAGCTCTTCAGAATATAAAATCCTATAAAAGTGCCTATAATCATTTTTCCTGTCCGACAAATCGTTCTAGAAACAGATGCAGAAAACTCTTTTAACAATCAAGCATGCACAGAGGGGTAACTATTCGAAATTACATACGGGCATTCATCTAGGTATCGTAAGAATAGGTCACCTCTAGCGTTTTTTCTTTTTTTTTGCAAAATAGGTTTTTCAAGTAGCTTTTTGAGACGAGTTGCCCATCCTCTGGTGATGCATTTTCTACAGACAGTAGAGTATTTCATGTTGCAATATATGCAGATGTTGGATTTTTGCTGGTGCTAGAATTTTTTGTATTTGATTTTAAATTTGTGATTTCCTTAAATATATTTATCATTAAAAAATATATATTACAAGCTGTTGCTGTAACTGCTACAGAAACTCTCCATTTAGACAATGCATTTGGCTAAATTTAAGTAGAACACTGTGGCCAGCAATTGGCATTGCGATTGACTACGAGCAATTGCAATGCAAGACAGAACTGATGAATTCGAATCTGACTAACTGATTGGTAATATAAGATTTAATCTGATGAAATTTATTTACTTTTCAGACATTAAGCCAGTTGAAACATATTGAGATCACAAAAATCCATATATATGGGCAGAATTTACATGAAACCCATTCTATATTTTTAATCAAACTAGAAAATTATAATACATATTCTATACTATAGACTAAATTAATTAATTCATTGATTTAATCAGAAAAACTAGTAATGATGACATATTCTTAAAAAAACAAAAATTACTAACTGAATAAAACTGATTTAAAACTCCGAAATTTTATATTTGTTGAGCAATAATTTCGACACGGAGGGAAGGATCTTCCTTCTACTTTCATTAGTTTAACCCCTCCCCCTTTCGACCCACAATAATTCTTTGCTTGCAGAGTTTCTACATTGTTGTCAGTATAACAATGCAATAGTTTTACAAGAAAAAGATACTTCCTAGGAGTAGTAGAAAGGATACCAGAGACCTAGTAGGGTAGGGGTAATAACAGGTCACTGGGACATAGGGAACCACACTAGAAGGCTGGGTCTCATCGCAAATGAGTTCCGTTAGAGCTATATGAATCTCGAATAATCAGTGCAGTTCACCATATTCTTAGTTAATGTTCAGCTTTGCTGACCAAATCAAGTAGGTAACTAGGGAACAACTTAAGATTTGCAAGATAATAAATTCCTCTTTAAACTGTGACCCAGTCCTAATGACTTTTATTTCGGAGTTTTTTTTTAAATGTTGGTAAATTAACAACAATCACATAACTAAATTAAAAGCAATTAGAATATACTGCTGGACGAAATATATTTTTATACTTGATTGGAACACAGTACTCAATATTGTATCATCCATTACGGGTTATACAAATTTTCCATGGTACCTTAACAGCTGCACCAAATTAGCCGTACTCGAGAACTTTAATTTACGCTAATCGATGGAGTGTCTTAATTCGCATTGTCTATTATTACTCACTTAAAGAATGTGTCAAAAATTGGATGCCAATGTTATTCAAATACTTAGTTATTTGTTTAACATGGTAATATTCCATAATTTTGTTTATACACTGTAACAGTAAATTATTACGCAAGGTAAAAATTTCTAAACTAAATTCCCAAAGTAGTAGCAGTTGGCTCGGCTTTTTCTGTATGAAGTCTTTTTTGCTTTCTGATAGTTCTCTTACCATTTAGAACGCCTTTTGCTATGTATATCGCTTACGTGAGACGTTTTGTGAAAGTTAAGTCCTCCTACAATGCAGACATAATAAAATTGGAGAGATCCGCAAAGTCACCCCTTTTCCTTTCGGGACACCAATCTGAGTATACATACAGTATATCTACCCCAGTACGTACCTAGATAATATTGTTTAAGAAGCAGTTTGAGGACGAGAGGGTTATATGGAGCGAAAATATTGGAAAATCCATCCATGCAGAGTCCCTAACTACTCCCAGAAGTGACATTTCCACCATTTTTCCATTTACGAATCACCACAATATGCCATTAAGGTGTGTTTTTGCGATTTCTTATTCCCTTCCCCACTTCCCTTATGGATTTTCTGCATATCCTTAACCCAATGATGGAGTAAAAGAAGGAAGTCGTGTAAGGACTTTTTTGGAGTTTTTATTAGAATTTTGCCTTTAGTATATACCGAGGGAGATATAACCAGTGGCGGGTAGAATAGCCTTGTTATTGGTTTATTTGAATAACAGCCCCGTTTATTGTTTTACAACTGAATAACAGATTTTTTGTTATTCTTGGCTCCCATAACGCTCAGTATGGTGCTACATGCTTCTGAAGGGATCAGCGAAAAGGATGTTTGGTTTGAGATTGAATTTTTCAAAGTTATCGTTGATTTGGGATTGATATTGTTTCAAAATGAGATGCGGAGATTTTATGTGAATTTGATATATTTACCTTCGGACCTCCCCTTTAACATAATTACATTCAATTTCTGAATATATTTACTATATTAGAGATTAACAAAAACAAAACTTTTAAAATTTTCTAGGCCCGTTCAATTCTATTTATATGGATATACCTCAGAGCTCAAATTAGCAATATCCAAAAGGCATTCAACAAATTAAACGAATAAGGTATTCATATTATTAGCATTCAAAAGTATTTAGATATTGTTTTTATGAGTCATATATTTATTGGTATTAGGCTCAGAAATAATAAAATCAAAATGCTTCGTAAAATTTGAATCACTATTTATAAATACACCTCAGAGTTATAATTAACCACATTAATTACACATTTATTTATTGTGCTCTTTATATCTTTAAAGATTTGAGAAGATTTACATACGCCAAAAATTATATTTATTATTAATTAATAATGATGCTTGAAGCCGCACCAATAACATCAAACCTAAATGTGATTTTGAAGTTTCAAGTTAGCAGACATTTGTACTAATATCTTCCGGAAATGTTATTCATATGGCATATTCAAAAAACTTTGAAAACATCATTAATGTTGGACATGAATTAGGTCAGCCCAGATAATTTTTTGAGGTACACCTAAAGGATCAAGAATAATAAAGGGGATCTTACCTTGTTAATAGTATGAACCATTACATCAATGAAATCACTCGCCCTCCTCCTCATACATTTCAAAATAGCGAATTTATTGATAAATTTTCTACCTTTTAAGCTGTCTGTTTCATAGTTTATCAACTCATCAAAACTCTCCGATGAACTGTACATCGTTTCTACTATGGTAGTATAATTTACCTCTAACATTTGTATACCACGTTCAACTAGCCTAATAGAAATTAAATCGCTATTATTTTGATAAACCTTTTCTGCACTAAGATAAACTTCTATGTACACTACAAAAAACAATTACTTTTTTTTTTGTTAGTCGCATCGTTTGCAAAGGTGTTGTAAGTACATATATCTCTTTCTGTCACCATTTATCCGATGTGTGCTGATAGAAAGGAATTTGTTTTTAACGGTAAATATGAAAATGTTAAATAAAATGACTTTTTCATCAGTGCCAACATTGTGATATTACTATTACAGTGAGTATACTTTCATGCTTTCATTATATGCCTGATCAAGAAAATATTGCATCAACTGATCGACGTATTTATTATATATTTAAGGTGTAATACAAATATGGGGCCTACAATATATATGACTTCTTTGACTAAACACAGGAAAACAAGTTTGTATAAAAACAAAGTCTAAGCTAAACCCAATTCTTATGATAATCTAGACGAATGCCCGTATGTAATTTCGTATAGTCACAAATCTATGAATGTTTGATTTTTGAAATGGTTTTTCGCATATATTTATACAACGGATCATCTCGACAGTAAAATTATTATTACCAATTTCATAGGATTTAATATTCTGAAGAATTTTTCGGTACAATAAAAACGTAAAAATTCTAAACTTTTATATGGCAATACTAAGAAGAAGTGGCCTGATTTAGCCCACTTTTGAAGATATATTTACTAATATTATGAAAATGTCATGTACAAAATATCAGCTCTCTGCATTGATGCGACTTTTGTAACTATTATTGATTGGAAACAAAAAAAAATGTTTGAAAAAATTAAAGCCACCGAAATTATTTCAACTTTTAAGTTTAACATGGAACTGATTAAAATACGAATTCTTATTATAAAACTTGCATACAAATATTTACACTAGAAAATATATCTATGCAAGAAAGGAAATGGAAGATCTAATTACATTTCAAGTGACTTTTGCCTTTTTTGCGAATAAGCTAAGTTGTGAGAAAGAAAAATGAATTAAAGGCTTGCCTAAGTTGGCTTTTCATATATATAATGAAAAGCGAAATTTTTGTATGCCAACCCCATGAAGGAGGAAGATTTAATTTTTTTTAAGCCCATATGCAAAATTTCAGCTCTCTAAGTACAACCATTCTCGAGTTGTCGTGTGGATAAACCGACTGATGGACAAACGGACAGACGGGCATGCAAAGGTCAAAATAACTTTTAATATTATGCGTAGGTGTTTAGTATATTTTGCTCCTGCATCATTATTTCTATGGGATACAAGGGGAATAACAAACTTAGTATACCCTACAGATTTCATCTAGGGTATAATAAAAATGAACTAAAAGTACCTTCCCTGTACACTTAACAGTTACTGTACCTGCATTCAGAAAAATAAAGAGTAAACATCAACTATTTTTTTATTAAAATTGATATACTACTCGTTATTTATTAACTTGAGTTACACCCCGATTCTACATAAGAGAAAAGAGCCCTTATCCTCTTAACTGGACTGACAAAGCCCATTAGCAGACATTGGTATTCTACGTAAAGATTTAAGAGATGTCAGACGTCAGCTGATCTCTAAACTTTTGTGGAGATTTATTTTTACGAAATTTGGTATTCTAGGAAACGAAAATATCTGTCAAATATCCGTTAACATAAGAGCTCCTCACCAAGGTACGCTTAAATCTCTTATCGTGATTGTTGCAGAAATTGCTTCGTTTTAAAATACCGAAATGTTAAATAAAAATGATGTAAAATAAGTACATATTTACATAATTCGTATATATTATATAAATATATAAAAGTTTGTGAAATATAAAATAATTATACAATTTGAGCCATGCAAAGAGGATAGCTCTGAGCAATATGAGAGACGACTTGAATCATTTTACTATTTCTGAGGCTGTATAGAATTTCAGAATGCTAAAATCTTTGCCTTTAAAGTAATAGAAATGACATAGCGTTACGGTAATCTCAATTACTCGACAATATTATCGTCACTTTAAAGTTTTGGTAACAATTAAGTTTTTTGCAACAGGCTTATACGAAAATCCTGTTGGACGTAACGACGGCTGTAGAACTCTTTGCCTGCGATTAAGGTATTAAAATAATAATTCAATTATCATTACGTGCTGTTAATTAATCATACAATTATTATTTCTATCGATAATTGTAGCTTCATTAAAGCGCACACAATTATAGCTACATGTGGGTTAGTCATATTGCCATCATCGCCTCGCGAAAAATACTACTTCTTCTTATTCCTTCTTGAAGAGTAAACTTCTTTAATAGCTGGGTCGACTGAAAGATTCTCCAAACCCTCTTAACCTCTGAAAGTTAACATTTCTTCCCAAAAATTTATGAAGAATACTAATTCTGCTAAAATCTCTTACTTACTAAATTTAAGAGGTTAAGAGATCTCTCAAAAGTCTCTTATGAAGAATGGGGGGGTTAATTTGTCTGTTTACAGATTCGACAAATGAAATGGGAATAACAATGAAATGGTTGGATATTACATAACTATTTGGTGATTAACTGCAGTTTTTCCTTTTTGGAATTTATTAAATAAATATTTAATAATTTCTAACTACATATAGTAAACCCCAGGAATTAATTTATTATTTGTTTTTATTTTAATATGTATAAAATATGTATCAATGAAAATTATTTACTTAATATATTTTCAAAATTCAGAGGAGTAAGCACTGAACTTACATTTATGTCGATTTCGATGGGACTAAGCCAGCGTTGCACTTTTTCTGGTAGGGGAACACTGAAGAATATATTGTTGTATTTGACTATTACATGTAGTAGATTTCTACTTAATGACTATAAAATATCCAAAAGAGAAACAATTTATAATTGCTTTCAGAAATCCGACTGCGAAATTGTTGAATTTAACAAGTTATTAGTCATTCAGGAAAAAAAATCTATCAATCAGAATCTGTTATTATGTATCAAGACTTTGTTGTAAAACTTTTACCTACTTTTTAGAATATCCTTAAACACTACTATTTACTAAGCAATTTCTACAATAGTTTTACTATTTGTAGTTAAGGTAAGTAAAATGAATAATTATTTAAGTGATAAGCTAAAATAGTCGTCTGATTCTTTTATGTACTATATATAGAAAAAAATATGATATCCGAAGAATTAAAAATTAAGTTGGCCACAAGCTAAAAATAATTTTTTTGGGGCTTAGCTTATTTGGTCGAGGCTTTTACTAGTAGCTTTGAGTACACGATGAATCTACAGCCTCACCGATGTAAGACTGCGTCAAGTTATGGTAGTTTATTTGCTTGGACGAGTATCTTGCTAATACTTTACGTAAACGCAAAATCAAGAATTCCGTTGATGTCAGGTACTGACATGAAAAATACGGACAATGGTACCAGAAATTTCTCGATTATAATACTGCTGTCTTGATTGTGGCCAGATTTTACAACACGGCGAACTGGAAGGTCAATAGATATTATCAAAATTGTTAAATCCTATTAAAAAATAGCAAATCATCATATTTTATTTTTTGCCCGTCATCAGTCATTTGAAAATTGCAAAAATGATTTTTTTCTATTTCCACATTTCTTAAATCGAAGATTACCACATAACAATTTTTCCAATTAGGAAAGCTATTTTCGAAACGAATTTTCTAAATCCTACAAAAACCTCATATTAGCTGCCCAGGATCTGTGTTAATATTCAGTTCGACTATTCATGCTGCCACAAGTTTACCGCAATCAAGGCATCCCCAGAAAGATTGAACCCAGAAGATAAAGTTCGATCGTTTCTTAAAACATGACCAAAATAATTTTTCAGAAGAAATGCAATCATGAACATATCATAATTATATGTATCCTAAAATACTTTCTTTACTAGTTAATCCACCAACATTCTTATAGGAGCTGTGGACTTTTGTATCCGCGAGAAAAAAAAAGAATGCTTCAAGAGAATAAGGTTTTATTTCAAGTAGCTGGAAATGCCTTTGATGGTATTTTGTCAAACATTTTTGACTAATCAAGAAAGATCGTCATTACTTGCTATGCACTTTTGAGCGAAAAATTGGAAATATTTGGAATAAGGATCACAGCACTTTGTAGTTTTCATAGAATATGAGAATGAAGTGAGCATAACAAACAGTTCTCTGCAATCAACATAAAAGTATTGGTGTTCTAAAACAAGCTACACACCAGAACACAATTAGTATAGCTTTTTAAGGAAAACTCAGACCTTTATTTTATCGTTTTTTTTTACTATTTTCTCGACGTTTCGGGCCTTGATTAGTACCCTTCTTCAGAAGTTAAGTGAAATAAATAATTAAATTAAGAAAGGTGAAAGTTCTTGATATGATAAATGTTTTTAAAAGATATTATTAAAATTTATTTCACAAAAATGCACATTAACTGAACATATAAAAAAATAAATAAATAATTTAAACATATAAATAAGTACAGGTTATAACGAAAAAATGAAAATATAATTTAGACTACTGTTTATATTAAAGGAAAACAGATGAATGGTGTGTAAAGTTCTTTGTTATGGTTCACTTTTCTTAGTATGTGTTAGTAATATTTATTTATTAAATCTGTTACTTGCATTAAATTAGTTAGATTCCTTTTTTCCGTGTAGATGTGGCATGCTTCTTTGAACTCGCGTTTTGCTTTGATTTTCTCTATGTTTGTAATCATCGCATTATCAAATGCGAATGCGTGTCCAGTTTATATTGTACTTATTTATTTGTTTAAATTATTTATTTATTGATTTATGTGTACAGTTAACGTTTTTACTATATTTTTAATCGTGAATTTTTGGAAAATAAGTTTTAATAAAATCTTTTAAAAATTTTTATCATATCTAGAACAAAGGTAAAAGCAACAAATAATTTATTTATATACTTGATACTATGCCTTTTTATATTTCAATCTATATATAAATCCTGAAGAAGGGTACTTATTAAGGCCCGAAACGTCGAGTAAATAATAAAAAAAGAAACGATAAAATAAAGTTTGGAGCTTTCCTTAAGAAACTAACCCAAACATTACATCATAGACCCGATAAAACAAAGCCAGCTGTAAACCTCCAATTAGCATAAACCATCAATTAGTATAGCATAAAGACTATGGTTGTCCAATAGTATACTAAATATGCAGAGATTTCAGAAGTTCAATATCTGGATTTGAGCAACTGTAGGAATTTGGGTAGTTGATTTAAAATCAAATAAACGTACGAACGCACAAAGTTCTGTGTCTGGTCTAACTGTATGTAATTCCTCGATGGTAATCATAACATCTTAAAACAAAAAACAAAAAATTCCACAAAGAAATTTACAAATCCTACATATAATAAAAACTTATGTACCCAACTGCTCTTGATCCGATATCTTCCAGATTTCCAGTATTACCTCATATTTAATAAAGTTAAATTAAATTAGTAAATGTTATAAAATTTTATTACAAATTAACGATTTTCCGACGGTTCAGCTGTTACATCTTTTATTTGAAGACATTTGATGTTTTCGTAACGTTCAGTGAGATAAACAATGATTGTGCCAGGAAGAATATAGCTTTGTGAATTTAATGAACTGGGATATTTGTTTTTAGATATAAGTAGATTAAGTAGTTATTGCATTTTTCATTAATATGAAGTAATAGTGAATTAAAGAATTTTATATTAAGTATTTGAATATTAATTGGGGAATTCTTATGTCGACATCCTTTTTCCTTATTTTGGGTGTAGAAAATACAGTATTCAAACAGCATGTTTTTAATTCGTCGTTCCAAAAACCCATATTGTTTTTTTAATTGAAATAACTGCATACATTTAGTTGAGTTTTTGCTTTGTCCACCTGTTAAAAAAAATTTTAGCCGCAGCTTTTAAGACTTAAGGCAAAAACTCAATGAGAGCAACACGCCAATCTTGGCGTTTTAGATGTTCATAATGTCATATTTATTAAAACCACTGACATATATAAAATGGACTGCTGATACTACTGAAATTATGCTTACATTATTATGTGATCACTTTTCTATAGTTGTCTCTTTTTGGGTTAACTACTTTATACCGCTGAAATAATAAATTCCATCATAGTCCAGTTTCAGTTCAGTGGTTTTCCCAATGAATATATAGAAGTAGATAGCAATACAATATTTGTAATCCTTTCTCTGTCCCCATACCTACTTTTAGGGACAGGCAGACAAACATTGCTCAATTTTATTTCTTTAAAAATCATGTTTAAGAAATATTTGATGTTGTAGGAGATAAACTTCCAAGAATAGAAATAATTTCAATTGCATCTGTAATTTGTTGAACTTTTAAATGAATATTAAAGCGAAAATAGAACTTGAAATTAAGATAATTGGCATACCCCTGCCAACAAAAGTTGACCCATATGAAAAAGAAAAAGCAGGCAGTCCATGTTATATATTTCAGTGTTTAAAACACGGTGAACGTGACACTCCAATAAATTTTTCCTTGATTTTGTTTTTTTTTCAATCAGCTCCTCCTCAAAACCCGCACTTTCTAAAACTAATTAAATGAAATTATTTTATTCAAGGTTTTAATAGCTAGTTTATTTACAAATACCTGATAATTTGCAATGCTTAACATTAATAACAAAATTCAGACCACATGAATTGTCAGGCCGACATGTCAATTATGTTGCCATGACATAATTACAAATTTCCCAAACTTTTCATTGGTCACTTTTCGTGTCGTCATCATTTTGTTAAGTAATGTGAGACTAGCATATATTTTAATCATTCACAGCGACATTGTCTTACCACTTTCATTGTGTTTTGAACTTTATTTGCTAAGTAGGAAAATATTAAAGATATATAAGTATATATTGCAGTCTCAGATTTTTTTAAACCATTAACAAATGAGTTGAAACTTTAAGTAAATAAAACTAAACCTTGAACAAATGATTTTAAACTCCTAATAAATAAATTTAAACCTTGAACAAGTGATTTAATACCCTTAACAAATATATTTAAACCCTAAACGAATGAGTTTCAACTGTTAACAAAAAAACTTAAACTTTTAGCAAACATATTTAAACTCTTAACAAATTTATATTTAAAATATTTTATTTCAACTTTAGTAAGCATTTCATACAATTTTTTTCTCAAATGTTGGGTGCATATATAATCTGCAATCCTTCTGACTTTTCAGTGCAACGGTTGGCCATATAGTACCTTAGGAGTAAGTAAACCAAATCCATTATATAGTTGGAACAGTCATTAGGTGTGATATGTTGCAGCCTATCTTCGATCACTGAAAGACGATTATGGTCTCGAACTTGTTGTATTTTGTGTATTCTTACATTATCCATAATTAGAAATGCGTCACTAAGAGATGGATTTGTTTCCAAATTTTCAACAAGTTCGTGCAGAAATAGAGAAAGCCTATCGGTCAATTAATTGGTTACTTATCGCAGCAATAAGGACGTCTTTTCTGCCACGTTCTGCTGGAATTATAACTTTACTCGCCTATGTTAAACATTATCCAAAAATCATTTTGTTTCAGTTTTAGGTGACATAAGTAGAGAACATAACCTTCTCTCAGTGATCGAAGATAGCCTGCAACAAATCACACTAAATAACTGTTCGAACTATATAATGGATTTGGTTTTACTTATTCCTGAGGCAGTGGATGGTCAACCGTTGCACTGAAAAGTCAGAAGTAATGCTGATTATTTATGCACCCAAAATTTGAGCAAAATTGTATGAAATGCTTACTTAAGTTGAAATAAAATATTTTAAATATAAATAAATTTGTTAAGAGTTTAAATATATTTGCTAACGTTTTAAGTCTTTTTGTTAACAGTTGAAACTCATTCGTTAAAGGATTAAATATATTTGTTAATGATTTAAAATGATTTGTTCAAGGTTTAATTTTATTTGTTAAAGGTTTAAAATCATTTGTTCAAAGTTTAAATTTATTTGCTTAAAGTTTCAACTCATTTGTTAATAGTTTAAATAAATCTGAGAATGCTATATATAAGTTTTTGAAAAACTCGTATATTATCAGCTGACTAATTATTTGAATAGCAGTTTTCTAATTTCCAGGTTGTTGTTGGTGTCCTTGGCTTGCATTCTACTGTTCATTTTTACTTTTAAGATTTTCATTAATATATGTGTATTAGCACCTACAAGTGTAATGCTTGTTTGTATGCCGTTTATCAATACCCACTCCACTTGCTCATCAATATCATGGATCTTAATTTTCCTAGCTTTTTAAATGGTTCTTATATCTCTGCATACATTGATGCACTTCAATGATTTTGTTAGCTGATTTTGTGCCACGTTTCTATGTAAGTCAGTTTTGTTGTGAGTTAGCCCTTACCTCGTGCCATACGTACGTTTACTATGTACTCCGTGTAAACTCTCATATTCTAAAGAGTAAAATTGTTTATCACTTCCATATATTCTTACATTCTTGCATTGGCAAAAAAGTATCGTTATTCCCATTATTTGTAACGTTGCAATAACAAAGACTATCAGGATATATATTTGGAAAATACTTGGGGCACCTCTAAAGCGTTGCACATTCAAATACATATCTATCTATTTTTAAATGCTAAAGATTGTCCTATGTGATTCATCTTCGTCCAGCCGAAACTGCTAAAGATAGAATCATTAAATTTGAATATGATATGATAATATAATATGAATGGATTTATCAAAATTCAACCCATAAGTGGGAAGGGGGATGTTAAATTTTCTATCTAATAATAATAAAAAACCCGCCTATCAACTTGAAATGTTGCACAAACAATCTACTACATAAATGGTTAAACACATATTTTACCAGTTTTGGAATTCAACCTCTAAGGGGGTCAAAAGGAGGATCAAAGTAGAGCTTGCAAGTATCCGGATAACTTGCTATTCGAATTATCTGGAATGATTAGGAACCGATTGCTTGAATCCCGGTATCCAGATCTGAATGAGCAGGATACGGATCCGGATCCAGATCCTGCTATTTGGGATCTGTTGATTAGTCAAATCAAGGCTTGTAACTTTGCCGCCCTAAATCAAAATTTTTTTGATAGAATAATGAATAATTTTTTACTTTTTCTATTGTGTCGGAGAATCCCAAAAAGTAGCCATCTTTAACTAGTACTAAATTATAATAAAATATAAGTTTTCATATGCCTCCCAAACTACAAGTATAAGTTCTCAACAAAAATCAAAGAGAACCTCTAGTTGGTAGCAATAAGTGGTTACTACTTTTGTAACATTGAACATTTCATTGAAAATGTCAAATAAATGCTTCTTTAATCCTTTTGAATCATCCAAATTGTAGAATTCATCATCAACAGATCTTCTGTCTTTGACAACTATGTGAAGGGTACAATATCCCTGCTATTAGGGGTGAAATAAGTCAGAGCTAACGATAGAATTGATTTCACGAACCATGTCGCTATGCGTTTAAACCACTTTCTCGTTCCACACTAATTTTTGTTTGCAAACTTACTACATACAGGCATATTTCAGCTATACTGAAAGGGAAGGACCGCACGAACCAAGACACCTCTTGATAAAATTACAAGCACCAGCTAATTAAGAGAATTCACCTTTAGAGCAAACATGTGACCGAACAGGTAAAACTGAATTCACTACTAGTCACGTTCAACACATGAGCACAATTAGCGAAAATGTCGAACTTTCGAGAGTCTGGAAGGTGTTTCGTGTACATTCAACGAGAGATGCAAAGGAATTTCTGCTAAGCTCTGAAACTGGAACATTAAACATTAGCCTTAAATATTGTGGTATATGAAAACAAAACACGGTTTCAAGTCTTTAATGTGTCGCCATGACACAGTGATTTCATTGCATAGAATCTGCCAAAGATGGAGATCACGTAAAATCTGTTGTCCGTGCTATTCAAATACTTCAATGCAACTAGGAGTACATGGGCATGAGAAAATATTAAACTCATTCTAGATACGTAATTGCTATGAGGTTGTTTTATAATGCAATTTGGAAATACCTTTGCTCTTGTTGCTTAGTTTCATGATGAAATCTCTGCATGTAGGAATATAGATATGTACATACATATACATATATGCATTACGTACCTGTAAGTGAGTTTTTTTTCTTATGTAATTTCAATAGCCACGCACTTAACAAAGCATGACCCTTGCAATTTTAATATGCAAACGACACAAATCTGTGCACGGCTGGATTACAACTGGCTTACAAATTCAATTTAAGTCAATAAAAGGTCCAACCGACTAGAATTGAATTGACTGGCGGTATAATATCTGCGGCTGTGGGAGTGCTGTAATGCATCGTCAATTGTGATATGCTAATAGCTGCTAGCGGTGTCTATATACTCCTCAATATCTGTAGCCTGTCAATAGTACCAGACGAATTTAAATCTCAATTGAAAGATCCGGTGGTGCCGAATGACATAGCTTCTGCATTGATAGGATACTTTCGGATCGAGTGGAATTAGTCGTAATTAGATTTTCCTCATCCACGCTCCATTTCCAGCAACAGCTCTTCTGCCAAAATTTTTCTTCCTTCAGATTTTAACAATAAGTGCTCGGTGTGGTGTCATTGTTCTTCTACGCTACAAGAGGTTTCTGAATTCAAGAGCCTCTTTATGCGCTGGAGACAATTGTTTCATTAACATAATTGGGATGCTTCACGCTGAAGGGCAGAGTGCGGTTTCGATTGCCATCAGACGGGATCCGCATTGCATACCGCACTGAAATTCAGAATAGGGACAGTCGTTCGAGTACTCTTTCGGGGTAACTTAATTTTTTTTAATGGCGGGAATTCAATTATTTCAGTGTGACTGAGGGCTGAAGAGTTTCTGTGAAAATCTGATTAAGATAAAAGTGGAACAGGAAGTTAATAGTTAATGCGTAAATGTATTGAGGGATGCGTGAAACATTATATCAGTGGGCTTTAGAGTGTACACAAAATATCTAAGTATTTATATCTAGCAAAATTTTTTGCTGTCATTAGACTTGTTCTGATTGTTTTAGAAACAGGCAGTATTGCAGTTAATACTGCAGTGAAATCTTTCACATTTAATCCTTCGACAATCGATACTAAGTGTTCACAATATATTCACCATATTGATTAGTATTAATTAATTAATTTTTAATAAACTAAAATAATTTAATTTTTTCTTTTGTGGCGGTATCCATTCTATCAATAAACTTTTTTTTTTCAATATGGATATGAGTAAAGCTTATGTTAATAAATAAATTACCGCACCAGTGACACACTGTCGCAGTTAGTCTCGATTATTAGCTATGTGTATAGATACGTCATGTTTATGGAAATTGGAAAAAATATTTGGTCATGGCCGAGTTTCGAGCCTCCATACATCTCATTTGAAACTCAACTGAGCCAAGAGCATCTTATTCGATTCTCCACATAAAGCAAAAACTTCGAAGTCATAACTCGGTCGTTCTAAAAATGACATCTGCGCCTTATGCCTGTCTTTTACATTATTTTAACGACTTTTAATTCCATTTGAGAAGTTAAACAACATGCTTGTGAACAACAAATTTGAACCAAGCGGTGGAGGGTAGCATATAAACGGAAAATCAAATTTACTAATTATTTTTTTAATTTGCCCAAAAGTATTCATAATTCTCTAGAATTTCCCAATTTCATAGAAACTTCATGCATATAAATTCAGCCTCGTAAGCGTGTTCTCAAGTTTTTATGCTGACAGATGGACGGACAGACAGACGGACCAACAAAGAGGCAGGGCAGTGGGTTGATTTATAGAACTAAAATTTCCTGTACGCCTTTCATTTTTTATAAAAATCCAGTTGAAAGTTTTTAAATGAAATAAATCGTGTTACTCCTTCATGAGTTTTCGAACACGTTATTGCTATCTCTTACATATAAAGTGGTCCTGTCTTGTCTTATACAATATTATAGGGTCTCAATCAAGTCAATCTTGATAAGGTTGTACCATAAAGAGATCCTACATATGAAGTGCCTGAAGATTACGCAGAAAGTGAAGTTCTTCTGTTATTTCATCGCACCTGCTGATCAGTTTTTTGCCTAGCATAATCCCTGCAGCCCACTGCAAAACATATTTTATTTCTTTCTTCCTAAATTTCAATATCAGATTTGACTGAAAACGCGAAAGAATGTGGAAAGTCCAATATGACGTTAATGTAGGTTTCAAACTTAACAACAATCCAACAACCCAAGCAAGCCTCATAAGGTATTTGTTTTGCTTACTCAATGACTTTTGCATATTTCCGTACTTCAATAAATTCAGTTCAGGCGATTAGTTTAGTTAAGTAATTTATTATCTAGGTAAGATAATTTGCTAATTGGAAATGAGATAAAACAAATATTTTTAAAGTCGGTCTGACGATCGAAGAAAGTTCTGATTTAAAATTTAGTCAGAAGTTGAGCTCGAGATTGATTACAATAAAGTTGAGTAAAACTAAAACCACTTTTCTTTTTAATAGTCTTGTCAATAGGGACTAAATAAGGGCTTTGCACTACAAAATGTGAGGCAGTTGTGATTGTTATATATGTTATTCAGTTCCGGGCCCCGATAAACAATCCATGTTTAGACCCTTGGGGAGCTCTGCGCGGTCCGCCATCTTGAATTAAAGGTACCAAAAATTGGTTTTTTTTAAATTATTCCTCAACGGTTGATCCTATGGCAAAGTTGTAAAAATATAAATTTGAAGAAGATTAAATTCCCTACATTTTTTGTAAAACACTTTTTTTGTACATTTGATGAGTAACGAGTTACAATGACGAAAACGTGAACATTCTTCCAAACAAATGTATACATATAGTACCATTTATACAGGGTGTTTCGTCCATGGTAGTCCATAGGACACAAGACTAGTAATCAACTAGTCTAACAAAACATTTTTAATGCAAGGGGGAGCGGCTTCTTAACCGTTTCTGAGCTACAGGGTGATTAAGATAATACGGTAGTCTTTCACAAAATACCCTGTATTTTAAAAAGTACAAAACTTACGGCTACTTACAGAGCTCATTATATGCAAAACTTCATGGACTTTACAACGACTGCTCGACCAGTCCCGTACTCCTCTCCCCTCAGGAGTTATTGTGAGCTAAACTAAGAATTTCGGATTTTTTAAAAAAAAATTTTACTTTGAAATTTTTTTTACATAACTTTTTTTATAAAAACTGTAAATTGTGAACTCTCCTCTTTAATTTGACCTATTACACCTATGTGCTTACTGTAGCCGTTCAGCATTTATTAGCTCATAACCTATTCAGGTCATACCGAAATTGGACTATATATTTTTTAAATGAAGTATTTTCAGTCGAAAGGAATAAATTATCTCTAGCTCAGACCATCATAACTCCTGAGGAAAGAGGAGTACGGGGTTACAGTCGTTGGAGAGGCCATTAGCTCTGTAAGTGACCGTACACTCCGTACTTTTTCAAATACAGGGCATTTTGTGAAAGACTATCGAATTTTCTTAATCACCCTGTAACTCTGAAATGGGGAATTCACTCTTCTTCAAATTTATAATTCTACATTTTTATTATAGGATCAACCGTTGAGGAATAATTTTGAGAAAACCAATTTTTGGTACGTTTAATCTAAGATGGCGGACCGCGCGGAGCCCCCCCCCCCTCCACCCACACACACGCACAAGGGTCTAAACATGGATTTTTTCATCGGGGCAAAATCCGCTACTGACGGGACTATTAAGTCTATTATAGAATAATTGAGTATAGAGATTTTAACAGGACTTTCCAGTCTTCTTCTTATAGTAGACCATCAGTAATGTCAAACTTTGGGTGTAAAGACAATACTAAATAAACAACATCCTTAATTTTGATCATCCAGGATAAACATACCCGCAAGTTATATTACAATCAACGATCAACCAATTAAGCTTATTTCTATTAACTACAAGGATGGAAAGCGATTTGATTTATATTGTCGACCACTCTATACCAAGTACCTGCCTAAGATATCCGATATTTAGGAAAATGAATATGTTTCGCAATCGTAACAGGATGATAAATGGTAATCTAGGCTCAGTAAATAGGACTTGAAACAATAATAGACATTATAACTAAGCCCTGCTCTCTCAAATACCACCCTGCATTACTGAGAGTATAATAACAATAATAATAAAGTAATAAGTCGAAAGATGCACTGAGATGTTGAGTCAAAATGCCTTACAACTTAATTAGGACTCAGTCTTCAAATTTTCTTTTATTACAATCGAAAGTACAATGATTGTTTTATTTGAATAGACCACACTGCTCTGTACCTATGATTAAAAACAGTTTCAAGTTACTCAAGGTGTCTTAAAGATTCGAAAATCAAATTAAATATTATAAATAACAGTAATCTTAGAATTTAATGTTTGTAAATACATAGCTTCCACGCCGCAAATTTTATTTAGCTGATTCCAATAGGAAAGTAAAGAAATAAACAAAATTCTCAGATTGAATTATCTGTAGGTGTATGCATCTAAACTATGAAAAACAAAAGTGTCATGATTTCCCTTTAAGTTGATTTTATTTGCGGTAACTAGGTTTTACATTCCAATAAAACTTCGTGTGAAATTGCTTATTACACAAAATATTCCTTTTGATGAAAACTGAATACATATTTAAAATTCTGACCAGGTTGAAGTTATGTATTTAAGAAATGTAACTTAGAAAAGAAATTTAAGAGTGGAAATGGAAGGCAATTAAGCTCATCATTGTTTGAACTCCAACCAGGTGCTTTTAATGTATTTCTATAGTTTCTAGATTAAAAGACCAGAAAATCTCGTAAAATTTCTATTATTTGCAGCTCCTTTAATTACATATCATATTTATTAAGGTCGCTGTCGCAAAACTAAAACCTTCAAATCAATACAAGTGTCTTGTTTTAATGGCGCATCCTGGCGACATATATCCTTGAATTTCCTCTGCTGGCAAACAAAAATATTGCAAGTCAGGAATTTGATTCACTTGAAGGGCTCCAGATCGATTTTGCAGACTTTTAAGAATTGAGTCAACAAAGTTTTATCAGTTCTGCAAAAGGGCATGGCAAAAGTACGATAACAACGTCGAGCTTCAAAACTTTGTGTCCACTACTGTATGGGTATACAATGAACCCCTTTCACTACTTGCCAATATACGGTCTCCTAATAGTAAGTACCATTAAATGGGGCTCCAGAACAGTCATCCTACCGTGCCAGAATGTTCATACAACTTTTACTGGAAATCCTCGTATATCGTTGTGCGGTTGTGTATACTCTCAATTTGTTTGACAACCATTAATCACCCTGCGCGACAACTTCTGCACGGATGACTGCTATCTCCGGCTTCACAATAACAGTTTGGGGTGAAATGTTTCCCCAATATTACATCGATAGCATTGCAATGTATGTTTGTGAGTCTGTTTGATGCTTTTGTAATTTAAGTAATGGAACTGATAAGGGGGTTTTGCAGTTACATTACAAATGGGATGATGCTCGAGAAGCAAACAAGAGAAAAGAAAATTATTCAAGTAAAAACTCTGAGAAATCTCCTTCCCACTTTCAAATGTTTTTAGAAGCCGGATTGGATTCAAAATCAGCCTCTGTGGAAGTGTGGCGTAAGCACTTTTACTCTTCTTTGAAAATGTATGGCTATATATAATTTCAAAATATATGGCACCTAAATTCGTATCGCAATGTTTCAACTTTAGGGATGTTTTTGAATAAAAATTTCTCAAATTTGTTTACGTGAAGCTCACATTTTGTTTAAAGTTAAACTCCTTTGAACAGAATGTAACTTTCTTTTGTGCTAGTGCCAGTGGCATTATTACAAATTCCAGGAATTTCGCGAGATTTTCTGATGGGCCACCCTCAGACAAAGTTAATAAATTTTAGACTCAATCAACGCGTTTTTTAAAGAGTGTTTCCGGTACACTTTGGTAACATACTTATCACATACTTATACAAACATATATCTTGCCCGCTAACTAATCTATTAAAATCCGAGGAAATCACATGCTTTCACTCTATCAGCCATTGGCCACGAAAAGGTGCGAATTGGACTTGTTTTGGACCAGATTATTTGAAATTAATGGATAAAATTTTCAGAGTTTGTTTGGAATATGAATATTGATCACTAGTTGTTTTTCTGTTAAGAGGTGTGTGGTGGGGGGTAATAATTTTATGATTTTACGATGCAAGTTCGTTTTCAAAAAATTATATCTCGCAAAGAAGGGAGCAACCGATTTTTCTGATACAAATGTGAAATGAAGCTAAATTCTTTATATTTTTCTCAAAAAACTACACCAGCACGGAGCTAAAAATAGTAATTCTTTAAAAAAAAAAATAGCGTATTATTGGGGACCAATTGCGGTGCTGGCCTTCTTTATTTTGAAAATATCAGATTTTTAAATCACCGCGTAAACCCAAAGTAACGCCGTAGGATGAGAGCATTGGACTTAGGCAGGCCGGACACACAAGTGGCATTTATAATATGGCATGGCAAAGGCTTATCCTCTGAAAATGTTTTCTAATAATTTAGCCGCAAACACATATATCAATGTAATGAAATTAGTCTGATCAGGTTTTAAAATGTCTTCGTCTGATTCAGATGACGATTATCGCCGCAGCCGCATTAAAAAACATCAAATGAAACCTCAAGAAGAGATTCTGATGGATACATCGCTATAATTTAAACAGGTAAAAAAGCTAGAATTGGTCTAAGACCAATTCTTATCATAGCCTAGATGACTGCCCGTATGTCATTTCGTATAATCACTCATCTGTGCAAAATTGATCGATGAAATGGTTTTCGCATATATTTCCAGAACGGTTCGTCAAATAGTAAAAATGATTTAAAGCAATTTCATAAGATTTCATATTCTGAAGAACTTTTCAGTACAATAAAAACATTTTCACAGTATACGAAAAAAAACAGAATTTTTATATGGCAACACCAAGAAGGCATTGCCCGATTTAGTCCATTTTTGAAACAGTATTTACTAATTTAATCAAAACTCCATGTACAAAATTTGAGCTTTCTACGTTGATGCATTCACAGGCAGTGTCTAAATATATAATGCAAAACGAAATTTTTTTAAGGCAACCGAAGAAGTTACCCGATTTGTCCTATTTTCAAACCTACCTCAGTATTAGCAATGTATTTATTATGACATGTTTTGATCATTAACTTTACTTTATTGCGTAAGCAAGAAAAGGTTTTATTATACTCAAGATGTCCCATCTGCTTAAACTTCCGCCTATATTTTTCCTTTAGCTTAATAGCCTGTATTAACTCCTTTGAAAACCATTTAGGATAGTTCGAGGAGCGTTTAGAAACATTTGGAACATATCTGTCAATACGTCGGTATAAAGTTTCATAAAATAACTCAAATGTTGAATCGATGTTATGCGATCCGAAGAATGACCATTCAACATTTGAAAGAAAATTATTGATTTCCTTATAATCAGCATACTTGTATAACTTTTTCTTAAGCACTTCTGGTAAAATCTCTTCTTTATTAATATTTATAAAAATATCAAGAGGTGGATGGTGAGAATCTATATTCGAAAGAGGGGAAATAGATTGAAATACTTCAATATCGTTACCATTAATATTAGAAAAAACAAGATCAAGAATTCTATTATTAAAGTTATGTATCTTATTATATTGCTCAAATTGGCAGAATGACATACAGATCGATAAGGAAAAGGCTATACGGTTAATATTAGAAATCATTTGCATTGAACACTTATTCACATCATATTCCCAAATCAGATTAGGAAGGTTGAAGTCACCGAGGACTACAATTTTAGAATTATATTCAAGTTTAGTGATTACATTACAAAAATTGTTAAAGATATCGTCATAAATTTCGAAAGTAGAAGCCGGGCGTATATAAGCACAAGCGACATAAATGGAATAATGATTTGTTTTGAATTTAATCCATAAGTCTTCATTAGCAGTCGCATTATCAATATTTCGAGTGGCATGAAATTTTTTATTGACAGCAAGAAGAACCTTACCTCCATCCATAGTACCAGCTAAAGAATGCTAGTGAAGTCCACACATGGCAAATCGAACGAATCTCCATGCGCAGCCTCGAAGCGATTATGTATACAGCATAAAAGGGAGACCAGATCGAACTGGCATACTTCAAAATAGGTCTAACGAATATGCAGTAAAGGACCTTCGTTATGAATGGATCATTAAACTCCTTTGACCATCACTATACAAACCCCAGAGTAGCATAAGCCCTGGCAAATATTGTGCTGTCAAGTCTAGTTAATAAGCACCCATCTTAAATATAACTAATGTCGAAAGGCCTCCTTTTACGAAAAAACGACATAGCAGTGCGTTTGCTGATATTGAGAGGAAGACAGTTAATAGCACACCAGTTATGAAAGGTGTCTAAGTCCAAGATTAAGATTCCACACTCGTTTTCATAAGAAACAATGCGGAAGATTTTGGAATCGCCAGCCTAGCAAAGTATTCTTGAATTAGCCAAAATTAGAGATACATCATTAATGTAAATAATAAAAAGAACTGGTCCAAGATGGATACCTTGAGGAACGCCAGAAGTATTATCTATTTCTTCACAAAGAACTACGCGAAACCAAGAAGGGTAAACTTAGGAATTAAGATTTTGTGATTGTAAGCTTTACTAAAATCAGTGAAAATGCAATCGACTTGCTTTCCGCATTCAATAGCAGAAATGCAGAAATTAGTGAAATCTAACAAATCAGTCGAAGTAGATTTACCTTTCATAAAGCCATGCTGAAAGGAGCGCAGGAAAGGCTTGCTGTGAAAGTACAAAACATCGCAAACCAGGGCTTTAAATATCTTACCAATACAACTTAAATTAGCGACAGGTCTGTAGTTAGAAATGTCGCACTTGTTGCACTTTATGTGCATGCTAAATATAAGTTAAATAAATAACACGCTTTGTCGAACAACAGGTCTTTAGGTTGACGCGAAGTCAGCGGAAGCTACGTCAAATGGGTAAAATCGTTATAACTAATATCACAGAGGGCAGTTTTAAGAAAGTCAGCAAGGAGATTGGCAGTCGCCAAGGAATCAACACTGTCTATGTTTCCGAGTCGTAACGACAAAAGGTATCTATCACAGCTGCGCTTAGAGTTCAAAAACTTCCAAAACTATTCAGGTTCAGTACGCAACACCGACCTCATTCTATGTACATAATGGTTGAATGATTCAGTTAAACACGAAGTGTACTTAGTACACAAATTAGAAGAAGTTACGGAATCAGCAACACTCCTTGAAGAACAGAACCCCCTCCAAGCCATATTTTTTTTCAAATTTTTATGTTGCTTCAAAGAGCCATTGAACCACGGTTGACAATTCGAAGTAAGATTCGAACTAGCAAGTGGTACACAGTGAGTAAAATAAAGAAATAGTAGGTCATAAAACGAGTTCACAGCTTTATCAATGTCACGTTCACCCAGAACTCTGGTGCAGTTACAAGCGGATAGTCATTCATTCATTTTATTAAAATCAGCTTTTTTTAAGTTACCATAATATTCGTAGTTAGATGATGAAGTTACAGGAACAAGAAATAAAACTATATATAGTGCTGGATGATGGCATGTTTCAGGATTCATAGGAATTAAACATCGCTTGACGATAGTTCCATTGGGATCGGAAGAAAGTACCAGGTCAAGAGATCTTCCATATATGGCATGTTGAGTAGTCGCCGAAAAAGAAGGCAGCAAGCCCTCATCATCCTGAGAGTGTAGCCAGTCAGCAGTAGGAAAATTAAAATCACCAAAAAGCAGTAATTCGTCGGCAGGCAGCAAAACTTCAGTAAGCGTATCGATATAAGCAGCTAGCAAGTCAAATATCTCAGCTAATGAGCATGGAGGGATATAAACTGTTGCAATATACATGTTTTTCTGCTAAAGCCTGAGAGCCACACATATAAACTCCAGACCGCCGGACTCAACAAAGTCGATTAACATGCATGGGAGATCGCAACGAACGGCGAAAAGCACTCCACCTGCAACAGGAGCATCCAGAGATAGACGATGGCGGTCACGCCCAAACACCAAGAACTCGGGACCAAAAAGCTCTGCATCTGCAATCTTTCCACAAAGCCAAGTCTCGGTCAGGCACACCATGTCGAAACACGAATTTGTCGAACTTGTAAAAAGCCGAGTCGTCTTGGAGCGAAGACCATTTACATTAGCATAATAGAAGATCCAGAACGTCCCTTTGAAATATGTTCACGCATGATGGAATTTCAGGGCCATATGTCTTGAGAGAGGACCACCTGAAATAGATTTTTAAAGAGCTCGGAATGTCGACACGTGAAGAAATGTGTTCAGCAATCTCATCTTCGGTGGTGTCTGGATGTACTCTAGATACGAAAACACATTTAGGAAGCCTGGCTGGCCGCAACGTAACAACATCTCCAAATACAGGTGAAGTATCATTGGTGGAGACACAATCCGCAACCTAAGCAGACTGCAAAATACTGACATCCGAAACAGAAGCTTTCGTCCCTTCGTCAAACATCCTGTCCACATTCGGAGATACCACAGTATCCGCGCACGAAAATTCAATCCCGTCAATGGAGACACCATCAGTATCCAGAGAAATTCCCTGTCGGTCTACAGAAAAACTCGAGGCACTAGTAATGTTGTTTGGAAGATTGCAATGGTTACTATGTCTCTGGCGACGACCTAATTTCTAGATTTTACAAACGGAATCACAAACTTAGCATACCCTATGATTTCATCTAGGGTATAAAAACAATCCTTTTAGTTCATTTAATATAATCTAGGCTTTTAGAATGCATATTTCTAAATTGTTGATAATATTGTGAAATCGACGTATATATACTTCATAACTCGACAATATATTCGGACGAAACATGGAATAATTTCACCTGGAGTACAACTAGTTGCAAAAAGGATTTAAATAAAACACAAAAGCCACATCAAGTGAGCTCCACAATGCATGCCACATGACAATCATGTGACTAATCTGACATGTCTTTTGTTAAGCCAGACTTGTGTACCAATTGTGTGTGCCGGCTGCCTTAGGGGAATGCAGTATTTTTTCTAGTAGCGACCAGTAGCACTCGTTTTCTTATATTGTTATGTTAAAGCCTTATCTATCTACGTACCAAAATGTGCGGAGGCTCTAGAGTCCGTTTTAGAGACATTAATTTTCAAGTCACCCAAAGTAACGCAGTATCGCAGAATTTTTCTACTGAAGTAGTATTGGCAGATTCAGTACTATTTAATGGAAATTATTGAGTTGATGGCAGTCTGGATTCCGGGATAGGCATATTTATGAAACCGCGTTTGTAAAGATCACAAACGATATTTTCGGTCAATTCTAGCTCTCCTAGCCTTTTTTAGGCTTTTGATAGTGTAGCCATAAGAGCCTGCTCGAAAAATAATCCTACCGCCTGTTGGGAGACTGTCTGCGCGGACGTTTCTAGAGGATAGTGTGTATAATAATAAGCATTCCGATGTTCTCCCCCTTGAAAGCGGCGTTCCATAAAGATCTATCCTGGGACCCTTGTTTTTCAGTCTGTACATCAAGATTTGTATCAGGTAGTATATAATGTTGATTCTTACATTTACGCTGATGATGGCACAGGTCTATTTAAATCGTCCAATAGGACTTTTCGAAGATTGTGTGGCTCGAATGACCGACGATTCGATGAGATCTATAACAGGTTTAACTTAACCCTAGCAAATCTATATGCATTACCATCTCTTCTTTGACCATTGACTCGTCGGCCTTGCCCGCAATAATGTTGGATGGAGCCCCACTTCCTTATTATACAGCTCTAAACATATGGTTCCTTCTTCTTCCCAGAACTTGACTCTTACTGCAGTGGAAAGTTAAATGTCGCCTTTAATGATTATGTTAGATTCATGTTTGGGTTACGCAAATCCGATCATGTATCTCACCTTAATTTCACGCTACTCAGCGGTTCATTGGATACTTACTTAAAACGGAGGCAGTACTTTTCTTCTGTAATCTACTGGTTACCTCTCAACCCCATTATCTAAGTGGTATGGTTCGCCCTCTTTGGTCAACCAGGGCATATAAACTCTCAATACCGCGATTTCGTACAGCTATTTGTGAGGGTTCTGACGATTTTCAACGACCTCGGCTATGGAATCTATTGTTCCATAATAGTCAACGAGCCAGTACTATTGATATATTCAGGACACTTGTAACGGGTTCTCTTAACTGATTTTTTTCTTTTGCAGTAACACATTATTGCATAGATTAGCATAGCTTATTTTTCGTTTCCGTTTTTTTTTATTGTATCTTATGATCTACAGTAGTATCATTTTGATTCGTTAGCTTTTATATTATATAGTTTAAATCAATTTTTGATCTTGTATTAACTTGTATAGGTTAATCAATTATTCGTCTGAATTTGTAGTTTTATTTTAAAGTAAGTTTCCATTGTGCGCTTGTAGTAACTCCGTTTTCTTTAAACGATGCTGATAAAAGATTGTAATCTTGTAGTATCTAAACGAAGTACATTTTAATTTGAGGATCACTAGCACTTTTTTCCTTAACGTTTATTTCCAAAATCTCTTTGGATTGATATGACTCGATTAGGTAAAAGAAGTAAACTGCATATAATTATTCAATTAATCAATACAAAAAATTCCATGCACACCTACACAAGGTACATTTAAGTCTGTAATCTTCAAGCGGGAATTTAGGGAAATGTATTATTTTATGTTCCTTAAATAGAAAACAATCTAATCCAACAATTACATCTAATAAAATAATTTACACAAATGTAGTTTCTGGAAGAGGTAGGAAGGCATATATAGCTTAAAGCTAGATAAGAGAACTTCTAGATGCCCTATATTAATTTATAAAATTTCAGAAGACACGAAAATGTATATTCACCTAAGTGCAATGCTCTCAACTGCATTAGTTTGGATATACGGTTCATTTAAAAATTAATATATCCAAAACGAAGTCCAGTGCTCGCGCAATTTTTAGCACGTAGACCTTTAAAATAAAAATATTTGAAAAAATATATCATTCTCCCAAATGTAGTGCTTCTATACTGCGTTACTTTGGGTATAGGAAATTCATATCTCCAAGTCCGAGCACCTTTGCAATCTTTAACACATACATAAATACTACCTATGGCTTTAAAAAACCAATATAAAAAGGGGTTTCAGAGGTAAATAATCCCACACTTTTTACGTATCCCGTAAGCAAACTTTTTCAAAAGATTCGTGACTTAATGAATGAAGCATTTACAAAACAACATCAAATATTTATGGAAGGTAGGATTTATTATCAGAAAAGAAAATCAATATTTTTAGTAAAAAAGAAACATAATCAAATTTGTGTAATAAAAAAATATATATATATATAAAAAAGCTTTTAAAATAAATAAATTTTATAAAAAAATTGCCCTAAAACAAAAAATTTCATTTTACTTTCTCAGATTAAATCTTAAAATTAAATGTATTAACAATATTTTAAAATTATATTCTCTAAATTGACTTTAATCTAAATTCTAGCATATTTTATTTTGCAATTAAACTTTTTAATTACCGAGAAGGAAAAACCCCTTCTTTTTTAGTGCAGTTTTTTTATACAAGTTATTTATTTGAAAAGTTTTCTTAATATATCTTATTTTCTTCCTTTTAGTCATTACATTTTCGCTAAAAGCTCATATAACGGTACATAATCTATCTGACTTATGCATATTATTTCGAATCTACGGTCTCTTGCGATTTTTTTTTCTTTGTTTACCACAAGTTTAGAAGCTTATCGCACTTTAATGTAAGTACTCCCATGTAAAAGAATTTGAAATGAAAAAAACTGGAAAAATCAGTTTCACGTTAAAGCCCTAATAATACTTAAGCATAGTGTCTTGAAACGTTTCCATGAAATATAGCATTCTCAGATTTATTTAAACCATTAACAAATGGGTTTAAACTTTAAGCAAATCAATTTAAACCTTGAACAAATGATTTTAAACCCTAAACAAATAAATTTAAACCTTGAACAAATGATTTAAAGCCCTTAACAAATATATTTAAACCCTTAACGAATGAGTTTCAACTGTTAACAAAAAAACTTAAACTTTTAGCAAACATATTTAAACTCTTAACGGTCTAGAGTTGACGGAGTTACTAACTCGATCAAGCTATAATTCAAATTAGTACACATTCTAGTAATTGACTGTTAAATATTTTGCAATTGTCAAACTGCTAGTTTAAGATCTACGCTGACTACGCTCCTCATATATTCTAAATATGCATCTTAAACATGCGAAAGATTTAAGTTCTTAAATGTAAATATTGAGACAAATCTTCGTTGTATTGAGAGAGATAAAATCTTCTCCCTCCACGCTTTATGTCTAGACTGCAGATTAGCTCAACATCATACCAAGGAGAGCGGATAGAGCTATATTAATTTAATACATGAAACTGGAATACAATTCTTGAAAAAATTAAATATTGGAAAATTTTGATACCAAGTTGAACCATCCAAATTAACTGAAATGTACCAATTGATATTTTGATAATTTAGCAATAAGTATATTGAAATCTGTCAATAATTATATTCAGAGTTGAGTTATATCAATCTTCAGCAACCAGGAATATCATATATCGCAAATCAAACCACACAAATCAAAGTATTTGTAGTATAACTAAGATTCAAAAATCCTGTCTCGATACCTCGTAACATTGAGAGAGAAAGCATTAATTTCGTCATTTAATTTATAATTTTTTTTTTTTTTATTGTAAAACATTAAAAAATTAGTTTCATTTCGGAATGAGTAGTTTGGAGTAATGCTTAGTATGCGCTAAAGAGTATAACTTTATAATGAATCTTTTGGCCGCTTTGTATAGATTTTAATTTGTTGTGACAAAGAAAATATTACATTGTTTTGCGAATTTTCCGCAAATTAATTAATCAGGAAAATATGTAGATCTTATTAATAGACAAGTTGAGATGAATGTAAACGATAACTTTCAGAAAGTATGAAATCATTAAGAAATTTAGAAATTACTTAAAGCAAGTAAAAGAGTTAGAATTAGTCTAGGACCAATTCTTATGATACCATAGATGAATGTCCTTATGAAATTTCGTATGGTCACCCGTCTGTTCAATTTTGATTTTTGAAGGGGGTTTTCGCATTTATTCCTAGAACGGTTCGTCGGACAATAGAAATGAGTATAACAAATTTCATAATAAAAACGTTAATTTTTATACGGCAACACCAACACCATTTTTGAAGCTTTTTTTACTATTGCTACGAAAACACCCTGTACAAATTTATAGTACATATATTAAGATTCTATTGACAAAAGTAGAATCTGCTTTAGCTTTAACAATTTCAAAGTTTTCTAGAAGATCTAATCTCTTACCTCTATTTTCAATGTGTAGAATAAAAAATAATTATTTGAAACTCAAATAATTTGTATCAAATAAAAAATAATTATTTGCGAATAACTTAAAATAAATTGATACTCAAATAAAAATTTATCCGAATAATTTTTTATTTGATTTTTTAAAAAAATCGTTATTTGATTGAAAATTTATTCGCATAATGCCCAGCACTGGTTTAAATTATTTATAATACAATTGTGCCTATTTTATGTTAAATATCTTGTCATGTTGAAAATGTTTTTTGATTCGCATATGTAGGAATATGTTTTTGAAATTTTGTTCTGAAATTCCTCCCAGTTTGTCCAATAAAGATGGATTCACAATTATTATATTTTATCTTATAAACGCCTGTGTTTTCTAAAGTATTGATTTTTCTTTCGCATTCATTCATTTGTTTTTCACAATATATATTTACTTCCTTATTTTGTTCTATAATTTTGGCTACACTATAAAAAATATTTCCCTAAATTCGGTGGCAACAATTTGTGCTATAAAGTTTAGACATATTTCGCTAACTTGGTAGAAAAATACACTTTGGGCTTTGGAGATAGGTAAGTCTCATCAGTCTATAGTTTGAATTCAATAGGCTTTATGAATTTTCTATCGGGAGTATAGGGAGATTGTAAACATATAAGTTGGGTGATATTAAATAATTTAACTAAA
The DNA here is from genome assembly GCA_963930735.1 of Dioctria linearis. Classification (NCBI taxonomy): domain Eukaryota; kingdom Metazoa; phylum Arthropoda; class Insecta; order Diptera; family Asilidae; genus Dioctria; species Dioctria linearis. The sequence continues at coordinate 201,796,136 of OZ005741.1, read as the reverse complement.
TGTACCATTAAATTAATGTAAATTTTTCGACAAATTTTGGGGAAATGTCCGTAAAATTTGCAGAAATTTTTGATTAAATTAACGGTAAACAAGTGTTTGAAGTACCTTTGATAAAGGGGCATAAGTAGATGCGTATTGAGCAATTTTCTGCCGATTGTAGGAAATCTTTCCAAAGGAGCAAGGGAACATTCAATACACTATGTTTGATGAACTATTAAAGAACTGTAAATAATACATTATTATATACGGAAATAAACATAACGCATATTGAATTCTAGACATAATGAATGATATTTTGCACAATTGGTGCCTAAAAATATCTCTTAATTATAGGAACAAATACCTCCATTATCGGTACTTTTCCCTAAAATTAAGTTTTACTAAAATAATTCATTTCTTTATTAAGGAATAAGTGAAAGAAAAAACTTACTGTACAAAACAAAATAAACAAGTTTATTACAAAAAAAAAAAAGAGACATAGAATTTGGCTTGTTGCACAAATTGTTCATACTCTTTACAATTATTTAGTGGTACCGTATATCCTTTTAAGGTTTCACAATTATTAAATTCTTAAAAATTTGAAGACCCTTTTTCAAAATTATTAATTCGCGCACGTCTTAACCATACAGAAGAAACCAGTACGCAGTGCACACTGGCGTTTTTCATCGGGTTATAACAAGTTAATGTATCCCTTGTATTTGGGGTATGTTTACTTAAGTGAAGAGTATCGTTTTTCCATAAGATTATGGAATTGATATTATTTTTCCAAATTTACCAAATAACAGTATATGTCTATTCAATTTAGTTTTAAGATTTCATAACATATTGGTAACAAAATAATAAAATATATGGAAAATAACACAGCTTAGGTAAAAGCACATACTTTTCATCTAAAAATTCCATTTAAAAAGGGTCGTATACACCATTTGAAAAGAAATTTACTGAGAATATGTTTTTTATGTACTATTTGATTAACTATAGGTAGCCGAAAGGTATATTGCCAATTTTTAACGGAACACTAAACTTATCTTACGGAAATTCCTTGCACTGATTATAGGGAACCATACATTGTTTTTGCAGTGTAGTTAGTTCATAAGTAATTTTACCTATAAATGATGACTTTCTGTTAATTGTCGTTGTAAGGCTGTTATGTTTTTGATATAATTTACTTACTTTTGTTCCTTACAAATTAATCAATAACTATGACCATTCTTAACAGCAATTAATTTGATTGTGACTAGTTCTTATTAACTGATATTGTCAACAGTGGTACATTGAACAATCTATGATGAAAGATTGGAACAAGCTGGGATTATAGAATCCGGTCAATCCTATTTGATAGTCTATTAATTGTCAAATCCAGAAAATCGATTTTCCCGTTTATCTCTTTTCGATAGTAAAAGTTATATTAGATTCCAATGAATTAATCCACTTCAAAAATATTTCTAGCTCTGCACTTAAACTCCTCTACATATCGTCCAAAGAACTCATTTTTTTCTTTATTGGAGAAGTTATCACTTAATATTCTATGTTCCAATTCCATTCTAAATACCTCAGCTCCAAGGGGAGAAGAAAGTGATCCCATTTCCAATCCATTATTCGTAATAAAATATTTTGTGTATCAAAATGAAGTGGCTATAAATAACATTAGAAATTTCTATTAACTCCGATTTAACTACACTGTCCTTAACCGCATCATTGATCATTTGTGACATTATCTTTTTAAGCTATGTTATTGACATAGATAGAAATAAATTTCTCACATCAAACGAAACTAGTATACTATCAGTAGAAATGTTCATAGATTTTATTTTGCTTTTAGTTCTAGTTTTGGATTGAAAAATCATAATTAAATCTTTTAAAGTTCAAAAACAGTTCATTGATTGTCTTACACAAACAGGGACCAGACATGTTGGTCACAACCGGCCTCATCGAATCCTCTTCCTTATGGAGCTCTATAAAAATTATACAGAATTGGGCACATTTGAACTTTTTTATATTTAACATTTTTTTATATCGTGCAGCAATTTTTAGTTATGTTTTTAATATCTGTTGGAAGTTTGGATGTTTGATTTTCCATTGTTTGCACTGTACCACTCACGTCAATAAACTTATACATTTTGCTCATGTATTCGCGGCTATTTATTATTGCCAGAGTACTCCCTTACTGAGCTTTTGTAAAAATTAGTTTATGCCTATCAATTTTCTGTTCGAGTTAAATTTATTTTTCCATTCTAGACAATTATTGACTCCGTTATAAGATCTATCTACAATTTCAATATCTACCGCTAAGTTTAATTAATTATTCAATTATTCTAATCAAAAACCGGCGGTGAAGAATAGTTTGGGCCTTTTTCTAACAATGATATTTCTTCTGATGACAACAAGCAGTCATATCTATTGACCACTTTTAGATAGAATTCAACTGTTCTTAAATTAACTGTTGTCGTTTGGAATCCGATCTTATTGCAAGTACAATTTTTTTTGCATTATTTCTTGGTTGCAGTTCTTTCTTTTCAGAACCCATTTCACAAAAAGGCCACTTTTATTTAACATATTTCCATAAAATTTTGAATTTTATTAAAAGTAAGGGTTTTAATAACGAGCTGAATGTGCGCGAAATAAATTAAAAATATTGTGGTTATTTTGGGCTATACTCATACATAATTATTCAACTTCTTCGATGACAAAGGTCGAAGTGCTTTATAAAAAAAAACCGCTTATCGTTATTAATAATGCCTAAAATTTGGAATAAAATCGCAAGATTACCCGCAATAAGAATTTTTAGAAACGTTCAAACTATGTGTGCGAAGCTTATAACAAAATTTGTTTAATTACAATTAGCACACTCATTTTCAGTCCTATATACAATTTTACAGACGAAAGCATTCGTGAGTTTCTGTAGTCGTTCGACTCTAATAAAGATGGCTGTAATCGTATTCCTAATGGCAAAGGAATATATTTCTGATTTCTAAAAGAATTCATTTACTTTTTTAAGTTTATTAAATTAATCTAAACTGAATCGTCCTGAAATATGCGAAGTACAATTTTTCTCCATACCCGAAAGAGTACAACTTACCCGGGGTTACACGTAATAGTACAGCTTGCATGCAAACTGCACTGCCGTACTTCTTGCACGTGTAAGCTCTACTGTTATGCTGGCAGCTGCTCAAATTTCAGCGAAGTTGCATGATGAAAAACCATGGCAGCTGAGGTGATAGTAATTTGACATTACACAGTTTTCAAGATGGCGGAAAAGAACTGCTTGCGAGAAATTGCTAAATTTATACTGGGAAAATGAGATTTTCTGGGATCTTTTATATTACATCACTTACCAACACCTTCCTCTTAGTTTTTCCTTGAGTTTTTATCGTTCTGCTTCTTCGTTTATTGCTATAATTTACCAATATACGCAAGAGTTTACGTCTCAATGCCATTTTTTAAATGAACTTGCAAGCAAGATGATAAGACATCAACCGAACTGCCTTCTGCTGTCAAGATTAAAATCGCGTTGGAAGGGAGGCTTGCATGCAAGCTGTACTATCTCGTGTAGCCCTCGGGTTAGTTGGCAGGAGCTGTTTTTTTTTACAAGCCCGCCGCCCATCTTATTTTGGACTCGAGGCTAACGCTGCGTGCGACATTTGCGAAAAAGTATACTGTCAGATTGAACGTGTTGACATTTGAGATTCACCAAATTTGTTTTGAACTTTTTGTTATAAATTAATTCACATTTATCCATTTCCTTAATAAAATTTTCTCAAATTCCGTTCTTGGTTTTAGAAAAAAAAAAAAAAATTAAAACAAATCCGGCAGTAGTACAATCTAACACGTATGAGGTTAAATTTAACGCATACGCGACGAAAAGTAGAAATTCGCCCGATTTTTGCATGGCGAGCGCTGCGTGCGGTGGTAATCAAAACTCCCTATACAAAAAGCATACATTGATTCATCATTCGTATACTAATAGTTTAGCACTCTGAGTTTTATTCGAGTTTTTGTTCTTTAATAATACTTTAACAGAATAATAAATTTTGAGTTAAGACCTTCAATTTATAGCAAATACTTCGTGTTCGCAGTAGGTTACAATTGGATTACCATTTTCAAACACCCTTGTAATAAGGTACCCAGAGAGAGTTGCAGGTAGTTTGCGGCCAATCCTCGAGGGAAGATATAAAAGAGGTTTACTATAAAAAGTTTGGACAACGGGCATATTTTTTGTACAAAATTAATGTAAGTCTTCTCAGTAGATTTCAAATAGAAATGATCCCGAATAATTTACGTATTAAGTATATGCCAATTGAAGTAGTATTTTTCTAACCCTCCGTCGGATGCAACACTCCTAGCAGATATACTAGTTGCTATTTTGTAGCATGTCTCACTGCTTTAAGTGTTAGTAATCCCAACTCTCCAGTAGATTCATTGTTTTATGTCTTCAACCGATGCATGCCTTTGAGTTATGTTTTTGAGTTTGCAGAAGACAGTAGGATGCATTTCGATCTGTAAGATACCTTGCTCCCAAATACGTTTCTATTTAAACCTACCTTTCATCTGATATTTATCTAAGAAATAAAAGTAAATATGACCAGTTTGCAAAATAGAGGACTGCACAACCCGATCAGGTCATTAACAAAAATTTTATCCCTTATCCCTTAATACCATTGTATAATTAAAATATTTTATGTTATGTAAGTAGGTTGAATTTACCACCTAAACTGTATATAATACATGTTGAGGTTTTTTATGTTATAGAATAAAAAAATATTCTCAAACAGAATAATTTCACAGATAATATCTCTCATTTGTTACGAAAAGTTTATATAAAGTTTAAAGTGTTTCATAAAACCGATTCTGTCAGATACATTACGACCTGAAAACATATAACTAAAGCAAGCCAAATATCGTGTAAAAATCCTATTGGTGTGACTGAAACTCGATTTCTAGATGAAGGAGTGGAAAGACCAGATGAATTTAACCAAGTTTAACCAAGGTTTAAACAATTTAACTTGACATCAGTTAATTGTGTCAATTCGAATTAAACGTCAGATTCGTGTTCATGCGCCGGGTTTTGTATTTTGTGCGTGATTTAATTAAAAAACTTTATATTGTACCGTTAATTGTAGTAATTTTAAAGGAAAACATTTGAAGTGAGAATTTAGTGACAAAGCCTTGGACTTAAGATAATAAATGGGAGAACATTTCATTAATGAATTGTGCTGTGCGGTGCTGTTGCAATAATCGCCGTAATAATTCCGGGAAGACCTTTTTTCAGGCAAGTTGACTAAGTTAAACTTAGAAGTTTCTTTCCGGAAATACGTGCAAAAGAAGTAAAATAAGTAAAGGATATAAAAATATTTCTTCGTTTATGTTTTTCTGTTCCCAAAGATTTTTTTTTGTTTTTTTTTTGTCCGATGTGTCAGTTGCAGCTCACAATTTATTTTAAATAATTACGCCAAACCTTTCAGATCTACTACTTCCATGAGCATAACGAATACATAAACAGAACCTCCACCACATAGCGGGTAATACAGCAATTTTTCGGGCTTATTGCGCTTACGACCGAATGTGAGCAAGTAGAACATGTGCCCGATGCAGGGTTAAGGAAGCCTACTTGGATCCTTTTAATAACTGTTAAAAATGCTGTTACAAATATTGAAATCCTTATGTATTGTCTTTTAATTAATTTCGAAGTCTCTCTCCTGATCAGGAGTTTTGTTACCATTACGTACAGGATACCCTGTGTATTAAGCGCATGAGTGAAACTTGAATAATTATTTTTTTATTTAGCTGCCGTAAGAACTTATTATCTCTAGAAGAATTATATAAGACACTTTTCTTCAGGTCCCAGATAAAATTCGACCAGTTGTTTCCCACTAGCACCCGAAAAAAGCTACTTGCATAACTTTTTTTTCAATAGTTATCTCTTATTTTTCATTGAATTCCTTTACCTTAGGCTTTTTATGTTATGCGATGGAAATAGTAGGTACTAGTACGCGTACAAATACCTTGAGAATCCAGGTATGCATACATATAGAGCTGAAAAGTTATCAAGTTCTCTTTATGCCGAATTCTATAATACATACAAAATAATAAACAAATTATACAAAACAAGTGAAAAAGCTAGAATTGGTCTAAGACCAATTCTTATGATACCCTAGATGAATGCACGTATGAAATTTCGTATGGTCACCCATTTGAGCAATTTTGATTTTTTGCATTGGTTTCGCGCATATATTTCCAGAACGGCTCGTCGGACAGAAAAACTGATTATAACCAATTTTATAGGATTTCTTATTCTGAAGAAGTTTTTAGTACAATAAAAATGTCTAGGACTGATCGTTTTCAAAGTATATGTAAAAATCCAAAAAATTTATATGGCAACACCAAGAAGGGGTTGCCCGATTTAGTTCATTTCTGAAATTTTATCTGCTATTAATATAAAAACAAAATGTACCAAATTTCAGCTTTCTATGTAGACGTGTTCTCAGGTAGTGTCCAAATATATCTCGGAAAACGAAATTTTTGTATGGCAACCCCACGAAGTAGTTGCCGGATTTGTCTCATTTTCGAACTTAATTTTACTTTTTTTTTTAATGTCCGTGTACAAAATTTCAGCTTTCTAAGTGAACGCGTTCTCGAGGTATCGTGCGCACGGACGGACGGAAGGACGGACGGACGGACAGACGGACAGGCAAAAATCAAAAAAACTTTTAATTTTATGCAGGGGTGTCCAATCCATTTTGCTCTACCATCATTATTTCTGTGCGTTACAAACGGATTGACAAACTTTGTATACCCTATAGATTTCATCTAGGGTATCAAAATAGTAATTTAAGGAAAACAAAAGATCCGGGTGAAAAAATCACCCAACAGCTGATATAGTCCGAAATTTAACACACACTTTTAAAGAAATAAAAAGGGATTAAATTTAAAAATATTTAATTCAAAAGATAGGCTAGACCGTAACTACATAATACACGGAGATCAACTTTAGAATGAGAGACGGGAAACTCACTCTATGACTGATACCTTTTTTCGATTACACGCAGTTCCTGCTTCGTTTTGACTACTTTAGCACTATTCACTTTAGTAAGTGTTTCTTACATTGATTTTGAGCAAATATAGCTAACCCGATACCACGATATTTAATCCTCCCAATTTCCCAGAACTTCAGTGAATTGAGGGCTGCAGGTTATAATAAGAACTAATTTGAAAATAACTAGAAATAAATCAATTGATTTTCAATATGTAGAAAAAAAGTATTTAAACAATGGATGAAACCTCTGGTCGTAGAGTCATAAAAGAAGTTAAGTCCAATTTAAATTTAAAACACAAAGAGTAATAAGGAATAATAGATTGAATTTATTTATGTTTTATATGATACAAATATACCTATATATAGACTTAATTCGAAAAGAAGGCTTTATATTGCATTAATTAGCATCAAGTGGTAGTGGCATTTTTTCTACAACAAATCTTACGTATTACTACCATTTTTTCTTGAATAAGCTTTAAGGTTTTACCACAGACAACATGCAACTAGATAAGAAAACCTCCATATAAACCCGGACCACTGTTTGAAAGCTATCTAACTTTACATTTAACGAAAGAAATCTATCAGCAATAAATGTTGTAAGGAATTTATATGGCAAAATACAGCAATGAGAGAAAGAGAGAGCGAGAGAGAGAAACAGATAAACATAGAGAGGGAGAGATGATGTCTATTAGGAGGCTATTACCTCCTTTTAAAATATAGCTTTCAGGCCGCTTCTTTTTGAGGTTTTCCAGATTTAGATGTATGTAGGTTGTTTGTAGTTATACTATACAGTTAATAGGTTAAAATGTGGAACATCTTACCATAGAAAATAAAACGATGCCTCCTAACAATTAAAATGATTATATTAATATTAGTAGACTTTTCTATACCGTGAATGTGACTGTACTGCTATCCGACTTGCAAGGAAGCTTACTGATATTCAGATGTTGGCTAAGAAATAGATGTATTTGAGTAAAAAATGACCAATGTTTGCTCTAGATATGCTCTCTTCAGTTCCATCCTGTTCTGCTAAAACCAAACAATGCTCCACAGAATCAGTGCATTGACTTACTCAAAATAAAGTATAAAATAAAATATTCTGGGATAACTTTTATTTCTCTCATGACATGGCTATTTCCAGGACGAATAACCTTTCGCAGAGCCAGAATTGGGCTACAGGTAAATAATTCTCTAGAAAAAAAACGGATATTCTATGGTAGCTTGCTTGCAAGTTGCCATTGAAGATCTGAACACGGAAATACACTAAGAAGAAAAGCACTTTGATGTGCTGGGCAAGAATACTTTGGATTTTGCCAGCAGATGATTATTAGATACAAATCCTTATATATTGTCGAAGCTGAAGCAATATCAGAAAGAGCCCTGCGACATCTTTATTGTCCAACTGCTTCTGGTGACACGATTTTGCACTTAAGTGCTGACTGCATTCTACAATTAGGATGTCACGTTGTCCCGTATTACAAAACACTATTACAAGATTACCCTGTGCCACAACACAAACATGTACAAATGTTATAAAACTTAATACACGTTTCTGTTGGCACTACCACAGATTCCAGCCCTTATGCACAAATTCGCACGTAACAAAAGTCGACTAATGCACTTGGCCATTTCGAAGCTAATAAAATTGCAGTGTCACACAGGAGTACAAGTTCCGAGAGCGCAGACTGGAGATTGTCTGCCCAGTGCGAAAACTTTTTGTCTGAATGGTACATTCTACTAGAGTGCGATTCTCTGAAATTTACATGTGACAGCAAAAGGCATACCTACAGTGAGAGGATGTTACATGTAGCACCGGGTCGGTATGACCAAATTAAACAAATTAGTGGACACGTGTATTAATTGAAATTTACTGTAGTTTGGTAGTCTCCTGGTGTTAATATCAACGCACCGGATCGCATTAGGCCGATGAAAGACAAATGTGATGAAATATGGAAAGCTAGGTTCGTGCCGCCGTTAAAAATTCATGCAATGAAAAGAACGATTAATGAGGAACAAATTGCCTTTATTAGAGAAATCTTGCCACCAGAGAGAAATGATTAAATACCGTTTAGGAGGCATTTCCTAATAAAGCAGCCAACACCTTTACTAATTGTAATAAATTGTTTGTCAAAATCGAAATTTAGTGTCTATAAGCGGGTCGAAGGCACCACTATCGGCCAAGGAAAGAAAATTCATCCCCAATACTGTAATTACGTTTGCCCAACCCCACGAATTTATTTCTCATTTAGTTCTCTGATTACTTTAGCACGCACCTCCAACTACCTTTGTTATTTTTTCTTACCCTAATACCTAGCTAGCTTCGCACATGTGTGGTCATTTCAAGAGTGACCACTGAGAACATATTAAACATGCCGAGGGAAATGGAACACATGGTGCAGCTCCTTTTCTCGGTTTAGGAAGAAATTAATTTTTTCCTTTGACATTGAGAAATTCAAACAATAAGGGCATGATTACGAGCAAAAGTAATATCTACAAAAATATTAGGTATGGTAAAAGGCGTCATTAAAATGAGGCAAGCAAGTTTCTTTTATGTGAACGGCTTCTTTTATAAAATAGCTTAAGCACCATACAATAATTTCTCGTGCTGCTGTTTCTATAGTATAAGATCTCTAAGCAAATACAGAACAGCTTGTTCCTTGTTTCGGATCTCAGGTTCGGTTCTGATCGGCTACGTCTCCCCACAAAAGAATCCTAACGCTGAAACAATTGTCAACTTTATCAATTTCTAGATACCCCCAATACCACCAAGGGGACTCCTGGTAATAACCATAAATGTTGGCCGAAGTCTACTGATGCCCAAAAGTTTTAGTAGGCTTACCGACCATCTCTTATTAAAAGCATTCTGCAACAATCCAGCAGTTACAACCTCGATTAGAATTGAGTGACCTATGCCAACCTAGAAGTGGCCCACATGCGATACAACTATTGATCCAACTGTTGTATCAATTTATGTTGGCGTACAATAGCTGTATGTTGTGTGGGTCAATTGTACGAAGCATGCAACGATCGCAAGCTCGGTTGGATCGTTGGATCTGCAAACAAACCGCTGTTGAATATGAGACCGAAGAAATCGGTGCAACAGTTGTATTTTCTGTGGATTACTATACAACCGTTTGTCCAACGGTTGTACAACAGCCGTTGAACCGACAGTTGTATCCTGTGGGGGTCGTTTTATACTTTTCGTATAACGATCGTATTTTGAGGACGAAACGTAAGGCCGCAACTCTCAAATTGACAGTGGATAATGGGGACTTGGAGAGACGAACCAGTAAATATTACGTAACGATTAACGACACAAAGCCTAACAAAGTATACTCAATATTTTCTTATATGTAAATTATGATGACACCTAAATTAATTTTGTTTGAGCATTTCATAAACACAAAAATTGCTAACATCAAAAGAATCCAAATGGACCGCTTTCAAAAAAACAGTAAAAGCAAAATTAAATAAGCTGTGATTGGTATAAAAGTAATAATATTCCCTAGATGAAATCATTGTCATCTTCGTTGTCAATCTATATCGAAATAAAAACCGAGGTTTGCCCGATTTAATTCATTCTATATTTGATATTTTTATAATAACGTCGCGTACAAAATTTGAACTCTTGACGCGTTCTCAGGTAGTGTCTAAATATATGTAATTAAAAACGAAGCAGTTACCTAATCTATCATTTTCGAAATTAAATCTGTAACTTTTTTTACAAAGGCCATGTGTACAATTTCAACTCTTTGAGTAAACGCGTTCTTGAGTTATCGTGAGAACGAACGGACGGACGGACAGAAAGACGGACAGACTAAGGAAATCCCATGTCCGCCTTCCAATATTATGTCAAATCCAACCATTAAAATGGAAAAAAATAGAATATTGTGGAGCGGTAGAATTTCCCTGTAGGAATAGCATTAAAAAATCAAATTACATTAAGCAACTTCCTATTAAGTAACCAAATTTATGCGTAGTAGCTCAACTTAACTCCTAATACCCCGGATAAGTGATATACAGATATCCAGTCCTAATGCATGTGCGGCTATGTGTTCTAGCCGGAAAGTGCCCAAGAACATACATATAACTATATATTAACCTAACTTTTTCTTGTAAAATCGTATCAACCAATCCATAGCAGTGATTTCTCTTATAATTCTTACTTACACAATAGATGAATTTATTGAGTCCACTTTCATACCTAAGCACACCCAGGTATACCGCATACCAGCCATTCCACACGAAACCGATCACCTTGGAACTCAATTTGGATTTCACAGTTTATATGGAATATGAAAATAGCTTACTTACATTGTTTTTGTTCCCCCCCCCCCCCCCTATCCAGCCTTACTCCGCAAGGGTGTTGGAAAATTTCGTGATTTTACAATCAAACCTCATTTTCAAAAAATCATATTTCGAGAATGGCGTAACCCGGTTTTCTGGTTTAAATGCTAAAGTTAAATGCTTTATATTTTTCACAAAAAAAATACAACAACATGAACATTTCTGTTGGTATAATTACATGGTTTTCGGAACTATCTACAATATTATGTTTTGTTATAAAATGTTGCGTTTACCTTAGTTTAATTTTATCGGCAATATATTGGAGTCAAATAGAGTTGTTTCGGTAAATTATTCAAAAACCAATAAGAACTAAGTTATCTTAAATTATATGTGATCCCTTAGGAATTTTAATTCCTAGTTACCATAAAACAGAGTCAGTGCAGCCGTAAGTTCATGAAAAATTAGTATTATTAAAAGTTTTAATATATGCAATTGAGTGATAATTTTAAACCACATTCGGAGAATGGAAGAAACAGTTTCATCCGTGGCTCGAAAGAGCAACTTCTAGCTAGCAGAACGGTGACTATAATTGCCTAGCAGACAAAGCAATTTTAAATAATCACAACAGTTGAATTTAGTTTCTTTCTAATAATTCTTATGATAAAATTATCAAAAATATTTTATCACTTCTTTGCATGAAAAACGGGTAGATCCGTGGATCTTAAAGCCTAATATTTATCGCCAGCAAAACAAAAATTTGCCTTTGTCCCAAAAGGCACAAGTTGAAATCGTAATGCAAAGTGAAACGAAAAGCATGATTTTTATGTCTATAAGAAATACAATTTTTACTATTTTATAAATCTGCATTCAATTGACATGTCAGTTATCAAAACCTGTGTAATCTGTGGCTGTGGTTAACTTTTAATAGCGTTGATACTGGAGCGTTGTTCGAAGTCTGTAATAAAAAAAAGCGACGCGGAATAAATGTACTAAAATGAATTTACTGTGAAAATGTAGCGATAGCGAAGGTACAAGATGACATATGAATATATACATATTTTCATTGGCACCTGCAATATTTGGTGCAAGAATATCGAGTCTAAAAAATCAAAAGCTTATATAAATATCTCAAAAATGCATAATAGCTCCCCGTACTTGATTGCAATAACGTAAAAAGTGTAGTTTGTGTAATGAAAAAATTGGATGTCATAATCATATATGAAGCTGTAATTAAACTGTAGTGCGAGAATTATATACATAATTATGGTTTTTTCCACACTTAATCGAAATTTAAAATAAGTATTTTTGGTACAAAAAACAGCATATATTCCTAAATAAGAAACTAAAATAATATTTAAAAAACCCTAAAGATTATAAAACCATGTGATTTTCTTAAGTTCAGAGCATTTAAATGTTTCTCCTGAAAAAAAAATTGTATTTTGAACTATGACGTTGTTGCGCCGGATATGTAAACTTTTGCAAGGAGATTGAAATTACACTTTGCTCCAGGATTTAGGAAAGATGTGTGGCAATACTATCCATTGAGGACCAATCAAATAAAGAACATCTGGAATAAATTTATTATTATTACTAATTAAACATAATTTTTTAGTACGCTTGTCTGCCAACCTTTCTATTATAAACTGAAACAACTTACCTTTTTCGGTTAATAATTTCATGCAATTCCACTCATTGAACATAATAAATAATTGCATTTTTAAGGTGTTAATGCCTAACAGTTAAAACAAATGTAGTGTCCTGATTGCTTACACCATCTTTCATCTTTTGTTAACACTAAGCAGTAAATTTGTTATTTTATCAATTCTTCATACTTTAGTCTTACGCATTAGCATAGATGGAACAAGAGCTAGATGTCGCATACAGTACCAAAAAAGTATACAATATTTATATGGCTGGGTGATCCATTGCGGAATGGACCAAGACATTTGGAATGATGTATACGACAAGTGATTCATATTTGTTCGCATCTGAAATGTTGAGGAAGATGATCAAATATATACAAAACGGCTATTATAAAAACATTTGCTTTCGGCACGCTCTGAAACATGTCATGGGCTATTCCAAACGCACTACCCATTTCACAATCTGTATACTCTGCTCTAGTATGCCATTCGATATGTAGTTCTTGGGCCATCTATGGTACTAGTTACTTTGTTATGTTATTCCTTTTTTATTTTTATTCACAAAACCACAAAGAAAAATTCACAAATAAACAACACAAAAATGAAAAGTTAATTTTTTATCTAAATTTATAACCATTAATGTACCCTCTACATTTCGAAAAAGTATGCTTTTATAAGCAACAAAGTCCTCGTTTTTCTTCGAGCACGCAATATAAAATTACTGCAACCCCTTTGAATTAAAATAGCCCTGAGAGCTGAAATCTCTGTTAATTATTCTTTTTATCGCGTTTTATGCAAATTAGGTTGCCATCACATGAAATCTGTATCTTTTTTTTTCCTCTGTGAATATGATTAAAACATCTCAGATAAATGCTACCGGGAAGAGAGGGTGTCATCGAAAGCAGACACACACCACGAGGAAAAGCCAACGGCTCAATACACAAAAGAAGATTATACCGGACTTGCGTTCAATTTAAATCGCTTAAAACTGTAATAATACTGCAACCCCTGGTGTTTTATGATTTTGTAACAGATTTAGCCCTGCTCAGCATTTATGGGATTAAAATTCCTATGAGTGCCTGAAAAGGGGTTATCCTGTGCTGTTTTATTATACACCACCATCAATTGATGCTGTTGGCATTATTGTGGTATGATAACATCAACGAATTATGCATAGCAAAGTTGTCAGGTTAAAGTTTCGGTTAATTTTCCCCAGTAAATTGTAATTTCAACAGTGATAAGGAGGAAGTAAATTTGGTTCTCAACAACTTATAGTTCTTTTTTTGGGTTTTTGTTGAATAACGCTTATAGCAATAGGTGTAACTTCATATAATTTTTAATAACAATCCACTTGTCGTGATCTTCAGAAATCATAAAGTTCCGCGAGTATATCATTTTTGATTTAGACAGACTCTCTTGCGTCGAGTTGTTAAATCACGTCTTAGTATGAGGCATGAATAGAAATGATATCTACATAATTTTTTTTTTGCTTTTTCTTATATGCGGCTACTACAGCTAAAGTATTAGAAACAAATTATGGTAAAGAAATTGAAAGACTTTATTCATATGCAGACAGAATTACAGCCCGGATGGTCGGAAAAATGCTAGACGAAAACTGACAGCTCTCTGATCGAAGCAGACAGTAATTTGCATATATACCTAAGTACATGTCATCGAAACGAGACCGTAATAAAGTGAAATAAGAAAATTAATAAAAGCACTTTTATTATTGTTTGAATAATATCTAAGAACTTCATTAAGGCATTAGGGTCTGCACACGTCTGTTTCAACATCTTCTCATAACATCATGGTTCTAGGATCATCATATATAGATTATCATACAAACATCTTTCACTAGCTACTTTGCGGCTTTGAGACATTTGGTGCTTTTCATATTACCAATGTGGGCAATGACGTCGATTGTTTTCATGTGTTACTTAGAATGGCATCATATATAACTTCAGATTACACATCACAACTGAATAAATCTTATTACGTAAATTCTGGATAGCTACATAAAACCACCACTCTATTTCAATATTAACCTGGTCAAAGCCATTGAAATCTCTTGAATTTTTTAAGCACTTCTATAAATAAATGAAATTCATTTATTGATGGCTGACACTCTCTTTGACGTTCATACATGCCATCAGTAAATGGAAATCGAGTTCAAAGATCATAGTTTTTACCGTATGAATGTTATTTTAGTAACTGTTTGAAATTCACATAAACGGGCATTTGTCGGTTAATACTCAATTTTTATTTCGATTTATCGATGTTTGAGTTATTTTAAATAATAAAATAAAAAAAAACAAAACAAAAATTTAAAACATATTTTTTTAGTTTTACTTTTTACTTTAAGAAGCTTAAAAAATTGTGGGGTATCTACTTTTTACAATGCAATGATAAATAATTCCCTGTACCCTTTTATTATATATAATATTAAAAATGCGATTTCTTATGAACAGAATTGATTCTGCCGATGATAAGAAATATTGCTTTGGGCCAGAATTTTAAAAGTTTTACCTCCAACTTAATCCTCCCGATCAACCCAAGAACTGAAAGGTAAGGTACCGAAACTAATCATTAATTAATGTTTTTTTTTTAATATTAAGAGTAGGAGCGACTAGCCCTCTAGGACCTTGCGGACACCGCGACCATAGTTGGTCTATTGTGCCTTTCTCTAAAGTAGTTATGCAAAATCGAGCCCTTAAACGAGATCGATTATTGCTTTTGGAGTTAGATTGGAGACGTTATCTGGAGAGATAATTTTTCTTCCAGTGATTTGCAGCCTTAGACCTGCAAGTGCTGGGCACTCACATATGACGTGCATCGAGTTTCGTTCCTCTCCGCACAGTCGACACAGTTCACTGTCGGATTTGCCAATCTTCTTCAAGAAGAGACGAAAGGGACCATGACCAGTGACTGCGTTAGCAAATAGACTGAACGACTGCCTGCTAAGTCCAATAAGTTGGCGCCTCTGGAAATAAGTGGGGTTGAAGAATTTCTTCGCCTCATACCGGGCGCGCTACGCTAAAGGAGATCCAGTTGCCTGTTTTCCCACCTAAGCAGTTCTCCCCTAAAGTGACTTTCTGGTAGGCCAAATGTCGGGTAGGGACCAGTATACGGACATTCAGCTTGGGTTTTAGCCAGTTCGTCCCCTTTTTCATTACCGTCCAATGACCCAGACCAAGGTTACTTGGTTGTCCCTAGACAGTAGTTGGGGTTTCAAGTAGCAGCTCCAGACTAATTTCGACTCAAAAACTTGAGAGAAAAGAGCTAGGAGTGCAGCTAGGCTGTCTGAGCAAATGTCGATATTAGAGTTCTTGTAGCCCTTATTTAGGCTTTCCTGAGCTCCAACCTCTATAGCATTGACTTGCGCCTGAAAAATGGAAGGTGAGACCCCAAGCCGAACGGATAATCATTAAGGATGGTAAAGAGTTTAGAAAGTCAATGTCCTATAGTGCCCAAAAAATGTCGTTATAGACGTATGTATATACTGGTGGAGGACCTCATAAAATGTCTATCTTTTATGATAAGTGCACTCAAAAAAATAATTTGGAAATGCCTAGGTTAAGCTAACTATATTTGGTAGCTTTGTCCATAGTAAAACACGTTTGGTTCTTCTATCTATACAAATTGGTCTTAGTCTGCATAATAACACTATTTGGTGGTACGGTTTATACAAAACAGCCGTTTCTTGAAAAATTGTTTGAGGAATTTCAGTATTGATGGTCTCATATTAAAACCAGAAATAGTTATAAGGATGCAGCCTGAAACACGTTTGCTAAAGTTGCGGTTATTTTGAAATATAATGGGAATATATTCCTTTGAATATCTGTTTTAAGAACGTTAGAATTTAATGAGCATTTTTTTGGTTATGAAATTGAAAATGAATATGTTTACAAAACTGTATCTTTAGAAAGTTTGGATTTGAGTTTAGTATTTTATATATCTGTTGTATCGGACAAACAATTCATTCCTTATGATTTCATAGAATATAATTGCAAATATTATAATTTCCTTTGAAACTACCATGTATCATATTAAATTATATTAAATTGGACACCTATGTACTTACGTATTTACTTCTATATGAATATCCAGTTTGGATTTTAATTACATGAGGAGATAGATAAAAATGTATAATCTGACGATTGGGTACCAATTTTAACGAAAAACATAATTAATCTTTTTAAAGTTTAAAAAATAATAGTTTCACTCTAGTCAAAAAAATAATATTAATTGTTACCCAAAAAGCATAACCATCATCCATGTTTTTAGCTTATATTCTATTGGGGTATATTCTGCGTAACTAAATCAGTATGGAGGCTCTAGCCAAAAAAGGCTTAAATTATTTAAATCCAGCAATCAAAATTCTGTGTACGGAACTATATTCTTCAGGGGCATTTGGTTTCAAAAACTGTAGTTTTTATTATATTTGCCAAGCGTTTAGTGTAACTAACGAAAAAGAGATTAACATACATTTTGGTTGACAAAACTACACTTTTGGACGAGGGAACCCATAGATGAATTTATTTGGTCGTTGCGTCTAGCAGAAGTAAGGTTTATTAACCAAAACTTATAATTTAGTTATATGTCACAAAAGTTATTGAAATGCTGGGATGCCTCATCTAAAATTATATTAACAGCATTGTAAGATTATTTGGAAGAAGTTTGAGAGCGCCATATTTTTTTTCAGTGTGCGCTATATTCAAACTAAGCTCCTTTAGTTTTGTTTTTTTTCTTTTGGCGATATTACGATTCCTGAAAGGAATATATGCTTTTTTTTCTACTGAAACTGATTACAGTAAGCAAAACAAATGTAAAAGTGCCATTATTTGCCATTATTAATGCCATTTATTTTGCTCATATAAGATCACAAAAAGGAAAACTTGGATTTTTAGACTCAATGTAGGTAGATGGACGTTATCGAAATTCATATATATATAAATGACAAAAATATATTAATAGACAGATAGTAGCTAACACCAAAGAACACATATGACTTAATATGTTCTTTGCTAACACATAGTGTAAAAGGAGATAATCAATCAAACAACGAAAAATACAACACGATAAGCGCTAACCAGGTTTTTGTTTTACATACGATTGGTCCTCGCTAATAGCACTCACTGCAATGAGCTTGCACTACCATTTGAACAAAACTACTTGCGTATTTTGTATTAATTAAAAAAAAATTGTTAACATATCGATGCAACTTAAACTTGTGGACCTACGTGAAAATTTGATTTTTTTTTAATATAACATCAAAGCTCAGGAGATATCTTATGACGCCATTTGGCCAGAAAGAAATACAGGGTCTTAAATTTGGGATTATTTGGCTGAGTCTATAGAAAGTGATGGTGAATGCAAAGACAGAAAATGGTTAGACTACAAGTTTATAGTATTTTAATTAGGAATATAACTACAGGATGACTTTTGGATAGAAAGAGAAGATGTTTAACAGCATAAGGTCAGTCCATCTTCCAGATGTGCATTCCGACTTATATTAAATTGACAAAATTAAATCTGAGATCTTTCTCAAGATGGTAAGGATTCCGGAAATTAGTTTTTATTAGCTTAACCTAACGATTCCATTCAAATCTATATTCTCAATGATCTCCTTGTATCATTTATTTATTTATTTCGCTAAATGCAAGCTACAATAGTCGAAGGACAGTGGCGGATTCAGCTAGAGGGCGCGCCCCTTCCTGAAGACCAATAAAAGAAAATGCATTAGATCTTCTGAAATTTTCGTCACAAAGTCTATTCTACTGCCCTTTTTGTTAAAAATATTAAACATTTTTGAAAGCGATCAATTTGATAAGAACGCAGTCCTTATGCGGCTCAACCGCGGTCCACTTTAAGACGTGGCTGTTAAATCCTATAGAGGAAACAGGATGTGCTGATACCTGTAAAATTCATGTATGTACATGAGCGTGGCCTTTCTCGGGGTGTTTTAAGCACGACAGAGTTTATTCGGATAAAAACGATGGAAGGTTTGTTTTAATTAAAAACAGCTACCAATTGATAAGTCTTCAACCTATGACAATTACAACTCTGAAGTGGAGAAATTCAGCGTAACTATGCAACGGCAAACAAATCATTATATGTTGGTGTAATGAGTTATTACATTTAAAGCAAACGATTTATTTTGGAATATATTTTTTTTTATTTCGTAAAATCCAATAGTTTTACTAGAATACTTAGCTCCCACGTTAAATTAAAAGAAAATATAAATGCTGATTAGGAAACTTTCAGTATCAGTTCTGTTTTGATTCGAGCGATATTGATGAATGCACATTAGAACCTAGAGCATACTAAGTCTTGGCATGCATGAAAATATTGCTTATTCTTACAACAGAGCTCAACAACAGCAAATCGCTCTTGTTTTAACGATAAGTTCAACCAAGTAATAAACACGAACGAGTCTCCTTTTCGCGCGTATCAATTGCATTCATGGCCAGAATTCAAACAAATCAGCAAGACTACTCAGAACACCTCCAAGTCCATTATCCGGAGAGAAAAAATTCTTTTTAACAAAAATGTTAAACTAAGAATCTTGGAATCAAGGATAGCAAAGGCTCTGGTCCCTGGTCAAAACTATCAGGAACAACTTCACCAATTCCTCTATAGCTTCACTACATAATAATGGTGAAGTGGCTGTTGACTCCCTGGAAGAATCTAATATTTTGATTGGTAGATTTGGCTCAAATTCTCATTTTCTATTCACTTCACAGACACCCATGTTTCATCTCCCATGTGGATGTTTACAAGAGCCAATACACATTCGTAAGAGAGGTGTGCTGACGATCCTTAAGGGAATAAGCGTCTTTAAAGCCGCAGGTCCTGATGGGGTCTTACCCCTGTTAATCAAAAGCCTTGCCTCATCCTTGGCTAAGCCTCTGCGCAAACTATTCTACTTGTCTTATTCGACAAAGAAACTTCCAACTGGCTCACTTTTAACCTATTCCCAAGAAGGAAGAGGGTAGCGATCCCTAAAATTATCGACCAACTGCAATCAATTCGATTCTTTCAAGGGTTTGAATCTTTTATTAACTTCGAATTAATGGAGTATCTAGAAACCAAACATCTCATTAATGATCCCCGATATGGCTCCCGCACTGGATGCTCGTCTGGAGACTTGCTGGCTTTTTTTACGGAACGTTGGAGCCCTAGTTTTCACAATTGTGGTGGTCCAAAATCGTTATCCTAGATATCTCAAAGTGTCATTAGTAGAGTCTTGCATCCAGCATTTTTAGTTAAATTTAAAGCACCTGGTCTCTTCCTCTTCTTCTATTATAGTTTGAAGGTTTTTTATCTGATTGCCTAATACCGGTTGTAGTAGATAGCGTTTCACCAGAACTTCACCCTATAAATGCATATGTTCCCAGGGCTCTGTTATCTCTCCACCCCTCTTCTTAATTTTCTTTTATAATCTGATTTTCCTTTTAAGCCTATTTATAGTTTTGCCTATCACAGTACCCTAGATTTCGCTTACTGATTTAACACTCTTACGGACTCCAAAGGGAATGCTGCATCTCTTAATCGAGTTTGCATGATTAGTGCATTGATTAACGACCTTTATAATATCATAGCTTAAGGTAAAGCGAATCGCATCGAATTCAAGGCATCTAATTTCCAAGCTGTCCCATGTCTTTAAAACAAAATAATAACTTTAACACTCCCATTTCTTTTGATGTAGCACTTGCTTACAGTACACCGCCTTTATGCATTCTTGAAATAAATATTTCCTGTAAATTAGGCTGGACAGATCACATCGTCTCTGTTGCCAAAGAAACATAAAAATATCTTTAATTTCTGAAAATGTATAAGAAATATTTCACCCCATCGAATCTAGCGTCAAGTCGTACATCAGACCCATCAGACCTAGAATGGAATACAATTCCCACATCTGAGCCGGGGTTGGTCGCACAGTTTTAGCTTTTAGAGCCTTCAAGCTCATTGGCTATTTGGCAATACCTTGTCAAATCGACGCACTCGAGCACCGTCGCAATGTTGAATGCCTTTCGCTCTTATCCCTGTCCTTCAAACCATGCTGTGCTATCATAGGGTATCTTCAGAGCTTTGACTTATTTTTCAAACTTTCTTAACTTTCCATGAAATGATACACTTACAAGGTCTTGCATTTCTTCTATGACTGCTATTTTAAATAGACGCAAAGTACGTAGCGCTTTAATTCCTCTATTTTGCGTAGTTACAATTTATGATGAATTCGTGAATTTAAATAAAATATATTTCGCTATTTTTACTAACCAAAATGGATGATTCGGAAGCTTTACACTTCCACCATTCACAAACCATAACAAAATAAGTAATTTAATAACTAGTTTGACTTTCTAGAGTTGCCAGAGTTGAACGTTGAGCAACTTTCTTCGTTGAGAGTGGTACCTTATTTGTGCTTCCCGGATCTTTAAATGATAAATTTTGTGTATTTTATATTTGCGAGTGCCTTGGGACTTTTTCATGTTTCCAGGCTATACCGTTTTTAAAGCATAGTTGCGTCCCCTCCTCAGAAGAATCGTGGATCTGCCGCTGTAGCAGGACACAATAATTAATTAATTAATTGAGTCTTATTAATATTAAAATCTATCGAATGTAAAGTCAAATTAAAGCCATAGCACATTCTAGTCATAGACTCAAAGTGTCCATAGTTGGTGCGATGGGAACACAAATAAATAAAGTCATTTGATCGCAAGTGTCGAGATCATGAATTGAAATTAATTTTCTCAAGCATCAAAGGCTTGTCGATGTCACCCTTCACAAGTTGAAATACAAAGCTTATATCACAAATTTTTATTAGGAGGAAGATGAAGTCTATTTCTCCAATAGAGACCTCTTAGAGCAAAAAGTAAGAATCTCCTTTGCACGCTCCCAATACGATGGGAGTGATTTTTGTAAAAGGGAGATCAGACAGGACTGGTATATTCCAAAATGGGTCCAACAAGAATAGTAAAAAGAGCTTTAGTAATATAGATATCATCTAATTCTTTTACCCATCACTTTACAAAGCCTAACCATGAGTTTGCCCTATTAACGATGCGATCTATGTGGAAGTTATAGGTGAGTTTTGAGTCAAACAATGTCCCCGAGTCGCATATTTAATCAACTTTCGAAAGTAATAACATTCATAGCATAGTCAACATTTGAAGGGACTTACTTACGAGAGAAAGTGTTTATCCTACATTTACCAACGTTGAAAATGAGAGAACTCTTTTCATACCATTCAACAAGTCTGTCCAGGTCATCATGCAATTTGAGACAGTCGCAATGCGAGTTGATAGATTTATATAGTTTTATATCATCTGCATATATTACCAAATCAGATGTGGTAACTACATAGGAAACATCATTTATAAATGATATGAAGAGAAGGGGCCCTAAGTGACTACCCTGTGGAACACTGGAGTAAGCCGTTATTTCTTCAGGCAGAGCAGAACAGAACTGAATCCTAAGCTTGCGATCCTTAAGGTAGGATGATAAACAGTTGGTAAAGAAAATTGGTAAACCTAAAGATCTCAGTTTAAATAACAAAACAGAGTACGGAAGTAAGTCAAAGGCCTTGCTGAAGTCAGTTTGTTTCGCAACCATGCTCAAACGATTGGATACAGATAGATGAAAACTAGAGCAAATTTGGTTGTTTCCTTTCATAAAACCATGCTGATGAGGAATAAGAGCGTCGCTAAAATGACAATACAAGAATTGATATAAAGAAGCTTCAAACAGTTTGGGAAGCAAGACAATTTAACATTACGACGATTGTTGGTAACAAGCTCCCTTTTACCGAACTTAAAGATTGGGACAATTAGCGACTCTTTACATTGCTTAGGAATTTACCGAGCCGCAATAATAGATTAAACAAAAATGTTAACGAGTAAGAAAGTGTTCCACTGAACTTCTTTTGGGACAATAGGAGATATATCATTAGGCGCAGGAGAATAACCAAGGTCCAGCTTGGACATGGAGTCCTCAACAGATTTCTGATCAATAGTGAAGAATGGGATATCAACTTTAGGAGCTGTCGTCAAATAATTAGTATAAGCAAAATCTATTTGAGTGTCATATGTTAAATATGATTCACTAAAGTAATCACCAAAGAGATTAGAAATCACAGACTGATCATGACTAGAATTATTATTAAATACTAATTATTAGATTTCTTTTTGGTATTTACAAAACACCAAAATTGCTTAGGATCCGAACTTACTAAATTTCTCATCTTAAACAGGTACATAACATAGGCTTGCAAAAGAACATTATGAATTTTGTACCTCAAAAACAAAAATTGTCATCATTACACTAAGAGAGGTGAAACATTCGCCAATCCTTATATCTTAAGTTGCAAAAACGTTTAAGCTCAGCACCGTACCAAGGAGGATAAGAAGAGCCATTCTTTATACAAGACAATGGAATACAATCATTGAAACAATTAAACATAACATTGTAAAATTGTGCTGTAAGCTCATCTACAGCATTATTGCTAAATAGAAAGGACCACTTAGTAGAAGACAAATTAAAGTAAGTAGATCAAAATTAGCTTTTTCAAAATTAAAGCTGGGGGTTTTTTTCAATCAACATACCAGTACCCTCGCAATCAATGCCCACTATTACGTCCAAAGTTGGATGGTATGCGTCAATAGGAACCAATGACATGTTACACGGACGAACCATACATTTCGAAGCATCCGAAGTAAAGACTAAGTCCAAGCTCTTATTACGGTTGTTCTTATCATCATTTACCTGCGAAAACCAAGTGCAGCAATAGCATACAGGAAGATATGCGCATTTGCAGAAGATCTGCTGAGAACCACGGGGTCATCATCATCAAAAACTTGCCATTGACCAGAAAGCTCTCATGGTTATACGTGATCACCTGCCATTATGGCTTAATCTCACGGCACTCTTAATGCACGAATTGAAGACAAGCGACAATCAACGCCCTTGAGAGGCAGAATATAATTTATATTCTGCCTCAACAAGTACCAGTTTATGTCAGTGCATGCTTTACATTGGACTTACTGGTCGAAGCGAGACCTACCTAAAATCTCTTCCGAGCTGTGGGTCAGGGCACCCGGTTGATTTAGCGCAACTCCACGCCGAGAGCCAATCCTCTAAGCATACATTAACAAGCGACCATTTCTCAAATTCACGGACGTAGTATGCCATTTTGTCAAAAGAACAAACTACTCTGTTTAGAGAAGAATGTTCGCCTAAGTCATGCAGGCTCAGAAAATCTCACTCTGCCCGCATATGGGCTACCACAACCACTGCGATGCTGCCACAAGGGGGCCTTGCCAATGTTGAGGCGAATATCACTACTATGTAGATCAATTCGGGGCTCCTCAACCCCGTAGTACTAAGTTAGCAATGTCGGCTATCCAAATGGTATGGCTTCGTATAACATAATCGTACGATGATGGGCACTACCAGTGAATCTTCATGCATACTCTTAAACGTTACTGGTACCTCCTTTCAGGTTTAATCATATTAGCACTTAAAAAGTGACAGTAGTGAACCACGAGAAGGTTATTATCCACCCTTTAGGCTAGGAGAGTCTTGAGACTAACGCCAGTAGTCTTATAGCATACCAAGGTACAAATACCAAGCTGCATACTAGGTTATATACGCGCTAGGCTTCACTAGGTACACGCACAAGGATCAGAAAGCTATGTCCTCAGCACAACGAAGCACGGTTGCACATATATGGCTTTTCACATCCAGTTATCCTCCCCTGGAAGCTCTGCGGTTCACTTGCCCTTTGCACCACCCTTGCCATTGAACAGTAGGACAGTATCATCCGAGTCCCGCGCCAGTTCGAACACATATTCCATAGAAGCTGCAACGGCATCATATGAAGCACACGAACTGCCACGAGGAATGTAGAGAGCTAGAATGTACAGTATTTTTGTCCCAATTGTTATACTGATGCATAGGAGTTCAGACAGCGATGGATTGGCAATATATATCTTGGAACAGCTGTAACAAATCTCTACCGCGATTAGAATACCTCCTCCGAGCACAGAAATGTTATCAGGATTTCGATCTGGTAGAAGTACTTGAAAGTCTTTGTCCAGTAATTCAGCATACGAAAGGAATTGTTAAGCCCATGTCTCCGTTAAAATAATAACATCGTGAGGAATATTAAAAGTGTTCAAGTAGAGCCAACCTGTTTTTGACCGTAGACCACGAACATTTTAGTAATAAACTTCCAGGTCTTTAATCTGCGAGTTTTTTTATCGCCCCGTCTACTACATTAAGTTTTCTGATGCATCCTGGATCGGACGAAACACGAAACGTTTGACCAATATACCATGAGGCCAGTATTTTCAGTCCAATATAGCAACGGCCTGAGGTCATCGGGTACTAGCAGTTTTAAAGATGACACCAACCGATTTGGAAGGCCCTCTGGGGTCAAACTGAAGCATCTAATGCGTGGATCCATAACACTCATTTTTGAGTTCACATGCTTAGTTATTGAGACGCAATATGCCTAAACCAAATAACATTTGTAACTTTGTAAAAGTAATTTCAAGAGTTTAGTTTACATGAGAATGTCAGTCTTGCCGTATTCAGACCCGGTTTAGCCTTTAGGCCAACCAAGTCGATCGCCTGAGGCGCCACGGAAAATATTTTAACGCCCAATAAAAAAGTCATTAACAAATTATCTACTCTCTTCAAATACAAAAACTAGCCCTTTGGTATAAACCTAAAATAAGCATTTCAAACATTTGTTTAACAAGGCTGCAACCCTAGTCAAGTTCAGATTTATAGTCAAAAGTATTTCAGCTCACAACTGGCCAAATTTAAGCGAGCAAACGATAAGGAGCGGCATAAATTGGTGGACAGAAAGGGCATCGTGTTCCACCGGACAACACGAGAACACGCGTTTCTTTGATGACCCGACAAAAGTTATTGCACCTTGAATGGGATGTTTTGGAGTACCCACCATATAGTCCAGATATTGTACCTTCAGACTATGTCCTGTTCTGTGCGCTATATATAAGTAATAAAGCCTTCAGTTGCCTGGACGTTCTCAAAAACCGCTTGGCAGACTTACTTGTTCAAAAATCTCAGGACTTCTACAAACGAGAGATAATAAAGCTTTTGGATAGATGGCAGAAAGTCATTGAACAGAAAGGGGCATGTATAGTTTATTAAAATCGCATTTTTAGTTAACAATTTTAAATTTACTCGATATTCGCTAAGGACTTATGCATATATTTTACATGCTAATAATGGGTGATATTTTTCACTGTTTGTTTTCTCATGTTTTGTGAATATATATAGGAATAAATTTTGACTTGTTTTTTAAAAATACGTAGTATGAAGGTGTAACTGAAATGTTTTAATTTATTTTAAGGAAATTAGGGACGAAAATCGCCTAGGGTGCGGACATCATTTAAACCGGCCTTTCTGTAATGTACAGAAGTTATCATAAAGCGCTGGAACCCTATATATTCACAGGAGTACCCAGAAAAATACCGGCTTTTCGATAATTTTTGCCAGTCTGGTATTATGCAATTCAGTTCTAACTAGCTCTCTTGAAGTATACCACTAGACGTAATATCTAATGGCTTATCCTTTGTATTGCATCTTTCAGCTGGATTAGTAATATAATGAATATAATGAATGTGTTGATAGCCAAACCAACAGAATAGTTTGATCTATCTAGTACAGTATGCTTTAACAATTTCAATACATATCATAACGCCCGATTCATCAACTTACTGCATTATCTCCACAGAAACTTGACACTTCATAATTAAAGATGCGTGTATAAAATGCAAAAATGCAAGATCCCCTTTTTCAGTTTCCTTATGCCGCAATTAAATTGCAATTCCCACTTTTAGCTTTGAAAGACGCAATTTTGATATATATGTCTTCAATATTGATTGTCCTTATCAGGACATCATAAATCTTTTATGTAAAAATCTCGCATCATGTACATGCTACACTAACAGAAGGATACTAGAGTCAGTTTCTTCGATCATCCAAAATCCAAAAACGGTGCCACTTTTGAAAATTGTAATCAAGGAGGAACAATGGTTTTCTAATTCATTGGTGTGCTAAAGGGCACAATAAGACGGAGTCTAAAAATGAAGGCTCTAAACCACCTATTCAATGAGAATATCTCGTAATGAGAATTAGTGAAAATTAAATGAAATATGAACTGCAAGCAATAGAAGGAAGGAGCAAATTTGATAAAAGCAATTAAAAAGAGAAGGTGGTGATAGTAGAGATATGGGTGCATTTGTTAGCAGGCTATAGATCTGACCTGACCACCTTAAGTCTAGCATTATGATGTGAAGACGTAAAGAAGATCCTTCCCAAGGCATAAAACTAAAGTTGTATATAGCATTATGAGCAAGATGGATTTGTTAGTTACTGCCTAAACTCTTGTCAATATAAGGAAAAGAGATCTTTTATTCATTTGAGCTATAAAAATTTAAATACGTGTTTAGTTGGAAAGAACCACTAATGATGAGGATATTGGTTTGCCTCTTCCTTATCACCGGTAATTTTTTTATTGTCTTAAAAATGGGCATGTTCCTTGGTTCATTCATATTTTTTAATGTTTGTGGATATCTAACGCTAAGCTTTTTAAACTAGATCAAGAAAAGTGCAGTAGGATATATTTACATGCAATTTTTTTATTTTTCATTTTAACAGATATGTCCTAGTAATTGTGTGATTAAGCTCCTTGATTCAAGATTAAGAGACACATTTGAATTATATTTGAGATTTTACACAAATAAATTAAAGACTCCGTTCGATTTTTTCTGTCACTTAGCGCCTAGTGCAACTGTTGCTTTCGCTGAAAACTTTAGCCCTGAGCAGGTCTGTAGAATAGAACTGCATAAGCTAAGCTAAAATGAAGTATGTATAACAGGTAGTCGTAAAACATTACGTAAAAGAATATTTTGCTTTTGCGTAAGGTATCTTTCAAAAACGTCTTGCAATTTTTGCTAAATTTAGTAAATGTACAATTCTTACCTAGTCAATTAGAGCCACTTGCAAATTTATCATTTTCTTAGTTATTGACACAGTTTTAATTTTAATTTTGTATTTTTCCGAAAGAATATTATGAGAATATTATCCAATGAAACACTACCAGCAAAATATGGAAAAAAGAATATATCCTTTCTTATCTTAGGCATGCATTCTTAATGAGATATTGCTCGGAGAGAGAGAATGTTTCTCGTCAAACAGGAAAAAATTGTTTCGATGTTAAAAGAAAACATATATCCAGGAAACAATAAGCCCGTAGCGCTCGAAAACGACCTCCAAAACTAACAAGAGAATATTCCAGAAGGCATTCAAACAACAATATCAATAAAATGAAACATTATCCGTATCCAAAGCAAGATGACAGTTCTATGAAGAAAGTTTAAAATTCCGACGTCCATTGAAGATGCTCAAATTAACAATAAAAATTAATTAATTGGATAGAAACTACACAACTGCCAAAAAGGTAAATAAAAGGTTTCCCTTCTTTTCTACATTATTTCAATCAAAAATGTCAACCTCAATAATGGAAATCATCTAATAAGTATTTCTTTATTTACCTGTAGGTAATTTTCAGTGACAAATGTCGCGGATGAATGTAGTTACATAAAGCCGTATACTTGTTAGGACAATAAGTACGAACAAATATCCACCAACTGTGACGATTTTGCCATGTATAACATTGAAAGGTCCTCAATCTCTATACTTTGTAACTGAGCGCATGAATCAACAGCAAAATAAAACTATATTTCTTACACCTTTATGCAGGATGGAGATCTTTTTATCAGGCACATTCCCTACATAAATATACCGTTCTGTAACAAAATATACAAATTCTTCCATGACCGGGTAGCTCCATGGATCTTAACCAGGTATGAAATGTCTGGGCTATGTTAAAACATATTATATTCTCACGCCGAAATACTACAATACAATCCTTAAATACTTATTTATGAATTTTATTTTCATTTTTGAAAACTTTGTAAAAATTACAAATGGCTCTAATTCACTGAATAAGGACTGAATATCATAATATCTAATCTCCAGTCAAATGTTTGTTTAGCTTGATATCGAATAATACATTGACACCAGAAGTAAATACAAAAAGTTTATTTCAGACACAAGTTGTCTTTTATAGAATATAATAATTTGATTTCTTTGTGGTCGAAGTAAAGTTTGACTTTTTAAATACAACGCGTAGGTGTTTACTCATTTTTGAAATAAAAAATTGTGGAATCGGAGCAAGTTTTTTTTCCTCAATCAAAGATATCTAAGAACATATTCCACCAAATGTTAACATATAAATCGATAAATGTAATTAAGAAAGCGTCAATTGACAAACCCGATTATTTTGTACCAGCGATTAGTGATCAAAATGAAGTGCACTACCAATCACAACTATAGAACCAATAAAATTTTACAATAAGCAAAAACCTCCTGGCTTCTTAGTGAAATCAAATTTCATTACAAAATCCATGATAATATCAGCTCGCATTCCATTTACATTCCGTTGAGTTTGATATAGTGAGAATGAAATACCATGAAAAAGCTGAACGGTTGGCCCATGAGTGAACTTAGCAGCTACACTGGATTTGATAATCAATCCGTTATTTATACTAAATTCTTTCCTAGAGTTAGAAATTTTTCCGATGTGAGCTTCTCGACTAATGAACGCGAATTTTTGGACCTTGGATTAAATTTTGCTCCGGCTCTTAAGGTAAAGCAGAAAGATCTTTTAAATTTGGTGACACATGTTAATGCAGCTCTCCAATATGCGGATGTTAAAGAAAAATTTGATTGTGCTGAGATAATAGAATTAGGAAAAAATAGTTTAGTAATAGTCAGGATGAAAAAACGGTTATACGTATTAGGAAAAAACTGAAAGTTAATAATTTGATTTTAACCAAAGCTGACAAAGGAAATTATGTAACAATTTTACATAGAGATGTTTATTTAGAAAAAATGCAAGGCTGTTTAACCAATATGAACATAGAAGAGCTAGATAACGATCCTACATCAAAGTATACTCGTCTTTTCATAAGTGCAGTAAATAACTCGAATTTAATTCTTGACTCTAAAGATAAATATTTTTTAAAGAATAGTAATCCCTCTATAGTCCATACCTACTTTATATGGTTTTCCTAAGCTACATAAAAACAATATCCCGGTTCGACCTGTTTCGTCTTCGTTTAATGCTCCGTCCCAACTTTTAGGTAAAAACCTTAGCGAAATTGTTGAAAAACTTATCAATTTTACGCCCAAACATTCTGTGAAGAACTCAGTTGATTTAATAAATAAAATTAAGCATTTAAAATTTTCTAATAACGCGAAATTGGTCTCCTTCAATGTATATAGTTTATTTTCTTCCATTCCCATTGAGAAATTAATTGGTAATTTAAATGAACAAATTCTATGTGAAGTGCGAAACCTTGTGAATTCTCTCCAGCTTATGAATTTGATCAACATATGCATTAGACAAAATTATTTTGGGTTCAATGAAAAAAAAATTATACTCAAAAGGATGGACTTGCTATGGGTTCGTCCTTTTCTCCTTTTTGTGCCGAATTTTATATGGATTCCTTTGAAAATAAGATATTTAGTAGTAATAATAATTTAGCTAATCATATATTGACTTGGTATCGATATGTTGATCACATATTTTGTATTTGGACTGGCACAGAGAGGCAATTAACGAGCTTTTTAAATACCTTTTTAAATAAAATTGACGACATGTTAACATTTAATGTAGAATTAGGATTAAGAGTTTAATTTTTTTAGATTTGACTATAACTATTAATACTAATAATCTTTTAACATTTGACATCTATCGTAAAGCTACTTACTCGGACGCGGTTATACCAAGCCATTCTTGCCATCCTTGGTCTACTAAGATGGCAGCTTTCCATTCTTTTTTAAATAGATTTTTCTCTGTTCCATTGAATAACAATAGTTTTCACAATGAATTAAATATTATTAAAGACATCGCTATAAGAAACGGATATGACTCAAAATTAATGCACAAGATGCTTAAAAAAAACAAAAAAGTGGTAACCTGAAATCCATTTTCCCTTTACCCATGTCTAACGAACCTAGTCCAAAGAAGTGGAGAAAAATTCCTTATTTTCACAATATTTCTGAAAAATTAAAAAAACCTTTAGCTAACAAGCAGATAAACCCTGCCGTTTTTAATAAATTTACCACTAAAAACTTCCTAACCAATAATAAATTGGGGTTAAAGAAAGACACAATGGATAGGAGCTGCACCGATTGCTCAGGGTTCTACATAAGAAAACCAAAAATATCTTTGAAACGAAGATTACAAGAACAAATTAATTCATCTAATTCAAATAATCCAAAATCATGTCTTGCCAAACATTTAAAATCTACCGGATGTACTACCCAAAATGTAAAACTTTTACATAATATTGATGGAGGACCAGTACTGGATAGATATGAAATATTCGAAATCACAAAGGCTGAAGATGACGGTTATGCTTTGTTGAATGATCAGATTGATTTTTTTGATCTCTCGATGATCTTTTGTTCGTGTTTCGCTCAGTTAACGTATTTTGTAAACTTGTAACTTGGTTAACTCCTAGCGCGCGTATATAGCTCAGTAAGCTCAGTAGCTCTAAAAGGAATAGTGTTATTATATAAAAAGTACTTACCTATTCCAGAAAATTTTAGAATCTTTTTAATAAAAGATCATGATATGAGTTCTTTACTAAAGCTGCTTGTTTGGGTTAAGTATTTTATAAAATTAAAACTGCACCATTTAAGTTTTCATATCATCATCTTATTACAATTAAAAATGTACATACAAGCATTAAACATTATATTTATATTTATACCTCTGTCACAATATTCTTATATACTCTCGTGCTCTCTTTCGCTCTCACGCATTATAACAAACAATTTTTCCTCATTCTCAAAATAGAAAAACAAAAAGGAAAATCATTTTAACTATATATAATATTCCTTGTTTCAAGTTTATTAAATTTTTAATGATAAAAATTATTCATTTATATTATTTTCTTCATTTTTTTCTTTATTTTTGTCTTAATTTTCACATCGTTTTGTTGCAATATTATTAAATTGTTCCATTTAATTTCTTTTTAAATTTTCGTATACATGATTAAGGCGAGCAATGGATTTTCCTACAAAAATGTTCCCAAGTAAGGACGTGTGAACTTAAGAAGGATGAAATTTTTAAGATTTTGAAACAGCCAAAAACTTCGTTTTTTTTTCATTTTTGAGCATATTAATAAAGTAAGAACTACATTTTGAAAATTGCCTTGACTTGTTAAAATTCGTAGAAAAGTGTTAAATTTTTTTTTTCTTTAAGTTCTCAGTTCGTATACGCGGTGTGTGATTATCGTTTTGCTCCCGTTATAATATTATAATATAACATGTCACTTCAAAAATAGAAAAGAGCCTAGACTTTTCTTTGAATTTTGGTTTTAAAAATACATATGTGTTTTGTATTCGCATACAGCGCAAGTTTTTTTATGCAATAAAAAAAGCTTGCGTTGAATCTGAATTCAACGGACTGTTTTAGTCTGAAAATAATTTTCTAATATTTCTTAGTTCTGAATATCATACAAACTTGTATAGCAGTGACACTATTTCATAAAAGTATTTTCTCTGGAGATTGTTCATTTTGCTCTTCATTTACAAATTATAATATTTTCTGAGACAATATTTCAGTAGAATTTTAAGGCTTGTTCCAAATGCGAAAATATCACTATTACATTGTTTGATGCTAAAAAAAAAGAGTAATGAATAAGTACATATTTACAAAACCATGGAAAAAATTCGATTTAGTCTGCTACTTGTTCTTAAAATACTCCATAAAAAAGGAAATAAATTTCCATAAATATAGATAGGCCTAATACTTAGCTTAGCTGCTGTTTATTTAAAAATATATTAATAGAACTTCAAATTACGTATATCGTCGTGCATTTATTAAGCTTTTTCTGATATTTTTTACATCATTTTTCCTTGAGGATGTAATGAATACTTGAAAATAATAATAAATAATTAAGTGAATTGTAATATTTAAAAATATAATTGGGAAGGATAAATTGTACAAATATAAAAGGTATAGGGATATATAGAAAATTGAGAAGAAGAAGTAGAAGATTAATAATGCTTCGCCGCCTTATTGAACTGGCTTATGTTTGCATCCTGGTAAAGCGTTTATTCAGAGAAGTATAAATGCATTGGTAAATTTGATACACAAACATGAATTCGGCATTAGTATCTTTGTGAGCTTAGATGACTTTGCCAAAATATGTTTGGATGGTGACCATTTATTTTAAGTATCATATCAATTCCATGTGCACATACCCAAAGAAGTTCAGAGTGACCATTACAATCAAGGAGTTTTTCTTTGCTCCATTTAGACGTTCTGAGTAACTTTGATTCACGGATCTGCAATCTATTTACCTTTGCGGAGCAGTGAACACTATTGCTCAATTAGCCATTGAATTCCTATCTCTATCTATCCCACTATAACTACTAAACAGTTTTTCTCGATATATCCACTTTCAAAAATTAAATTACTTTAGTCCTTAATACGTAATTAAAGGAAAATTTGCTCCCAGTTATAAATTTATGCAATTAACACTCCGTAATGATCAAACTTTGGGCATACAAATAATTAATTAAATGAAAAATTCGATTTTCTTATTTGATTTACTAAATAACAAATTTAGTCGACAAATGGAGGAATACGGAGGTTTCTTTCTTTCAAAAGTTCGAAATATTTACATGTAATAATGTAGGTATCAATTATGTGTGAACTTTTGAAGTTACATGATATTTCTGTCAAAATAAAACGGTAATAAAGTCACCATTACTGACCACACATCTTTTTTTCATAGTCTATTAGCTACTTTCAGACTTTAGACCTGAAAACATAAAAACTTATTACAAAATCATAAATTGTGAATTATTAGTATGGAACACGGAAATTTTCCCTTTTCTGAAAAGTTCATTTTTTCGAAATTATAGATTATTTGAAAAATGCCCACCAATTAAAATTTTCTTATTCAGTTGATATTGTACTGAAAAGCTTCTAAAGAAAATCCCACTGACTTACCTAGGGTGTGCTTCGAAAGTTATGGTACATTAATGCTTTTGTTTTTAGATTAATTGAAAAACTATAATATCCCAAAATATGCAAAACGTATGCCATTCCCTCTATCAAAGGGATATTTTCGGATTGATATTTCGTATTATCCTGTAAGTTATAATATCACATCTCAAAGCTCAACACATCCTGCCAATAGATGCCGTACCTGGTCCAAGACAGAAACATTTTTCTGGGTAAATTTCAAATTTTATTCGAAAATGTTTGCAAGCTCGGTAATTTTGAAATACCACCAACTTTATGTTATGAAGTTGAGCTATGCGCGGCGGGAAGAAAACTTAGCTTGGAGTTAATGCAGCGAATATTAAACTGGACTATTCCGCTCCCACCGGTCGCTTCATTCAAAGACACTATCTAACATTATGATCGTACTAATATAGGGTCTCTAGAGAGAATGTTTATAGCACAGAAGCGATATGCAATAGCAAAAAGGTATACTTACTCTAGCAATTATTACAAACTGTTCTTATTAAATTATGTGAACTATGGCCAAAAATGATCCCAGATGACCACTCATCTTAAAAAAATCCGTTGACTTTCCCACTTAAAAAATTGATGTCCACTCCTTCAAGCTTATTTACTTCAACTCACTGCTGTGTGTGTTAAGGCTTTTGAGCTAGATGCTTAAACTGATCTAGAAAAGCATTCGGCTTATTGGGCAATATCAATTGTCAATACCCAATTAAATGTGATACATCATCAGTTTTCTTTCCTGCACGGGAATAACGCAATATTAAATCGAAAGCTTTAACCAGCCTTGCAGTAAATCCGGCTTTTAAAACTCCAGAAAACCCCAACTTTTTGGTATTGTGTTCAGAACGTACAAGATTTTTCTTCGGTTTGATCTATCGCACTCAAATTAAAATCAAAAAATTATGCTTAACGCTGTTTTAAGAAAAGGAATAGCAATAGTGGCGTAATTAAAGAAATTCAAAGCGGACTTTGCGTAATTCACTTATGGCATGCAAAATCTGAGTTAACGAGATCTCTGGTCAAATTAATACATACATAAATTATATCTACATCTGCTAGTGTGGACAGCAGTGAATCTATCGAAGAATTAGATTTTGCTTAGATAAAACTAATTGTTGAAAATCCAGACTATCTCAAATATTTCAGCACCATCAATCCTTTGACTCTCAATTATAGCATACAGACTAATACGAAATGAAAATAAATATGATTACTAAGAACAAAAAAAAACTGGCTGCCTTAGAAGTTATAAAATACTCCAAAAAAGTACTAAAAATATTGCGCTGGTAATTAGGTTGTGGATAAAGATCTATTTATCTAATTTTAGTATTTTTAATTCTTTTTTGAAGTATTTTGTATTTTGATTTTTTTCTTTTATTTAATGATAATATTTTTAAGCATACTCAGCAACCGAGTTATTCTTTTAAGCCCTGTTCACACCGGAAGCGGGGCGGCGCGTTGCCATGCGGTAAAATAGAGAGTCCACACATGGCAGTCTTTAGCCAAGTGGGGTGGGCACTTTAGGATACGAGGGCCCCCTAGTAGAAAATATTTTAGATAATACTTGGGTTATAAGCAGGAATAGTGTGTGTTAATAATAATACGCACTGAACATATGTTGTTTACGTAACTTTTTTGTCACCACCGCCACCAACAATCTGCGTACCGAAACATTTCGTAATGAATCCGTTTTCGAAGGCGGAGAAGTTGCCTTCGCCACGGACGAATCGGTCAATTGGGCAGTTGGCTCTTTTAAACCCTTCAAATCCCCAGGCAAGGGCGGCATTTTCCCATCCCTCCTTCAGTACTCGGGTGACCCTCTGATTAGCAACCTAACCACTATCTTTAGGGCATGCATCAAAATGGGCTATACGCCGAAGTTGTGGCAAGAAGTCCGGGTTGTGTTTATACCGAAGGCAGCTCGGATAGACTACTCAACTGCCAAAGCGTATAGGTCTATAAGATTGAATTCTTTCTTACTTAAAAGCCTAGAATGCATCTGTGAGTGGGAGCTGAGATGCTTCATTCCCAGAAGCAGACTATCGCAGCATCAACATGTGTACTTAAAGGGAAGGTCCGTTGAGACGGCCCTCCATGAGGTGATTCACTCAATTGAACAGGGCTTCCTCTTTAAACAATCTACGCTGGCTGTTTTCATCGACGTAGAAGGCGCCTTTAATAATGCTCTTCTGCATAGGATCACGGAAATACTAACAAAATATGGGGTGAACCGATCTCTATAAAATTGGATTGCACTCATGCTGTATAATAGAACCGTCATTGCTGATCTAGGTGGGTTAAGCAGAGTTAAAAATGTTCACAGGGGTACCCCTCAAGGCGGTATCCTATCACAATCCTACAAAGAAGTATGTTACGCGGACGATTTGCCGATCTTAGTCACCGGAAGCTATGAACCTGTACTCTGTGAATTGGTGCAAAGCGCGATCCGACAAGTCATGCGCTGGGCCACGTACTGCGGGCTGAACATCAATCCACTGAAAACTAACCTATGCCTCTTCAGCATGAAAAAGAATATCCCCAGTTTAAACCTGCCTCTGATTGGCTTCACGCGCTTGGAGTTAAAGGACAGGGTGAAATACCTAGGTACTATTCTAGATAAAAAGTTAAACTGGAAACCACACCTCGAAGACAGAGCGAACAAAGCTCTTAGAGTTTGTGCAATGTGACATAGAGCGGTAGGGAAGAAGTGGGTTAACCTAAGGTTCAGTAGTGTGGTGGAAAGCAATGGACTTCGCCAATCATCGCAAGATACTGGAGAAGATTCAAAGTCTGTGCCTTCTCAGCGCAAGCGGCACTTTTAAGTCAACTAGCACTCGGGCTCCTGACGTTATCCTCAATATACACCCGGTGCAAATACATATCGAGCAGAGGGCGTCAACTACAGCGCTAAGACTGCATCTTAACCTTTTCTGGCTTCATACGGGAACAAGAGTTCCACATGAATCCATTTACAAGTTCGTGCAGTCTATCGCACCTGGCATTGACAGAGAAAGCGACCACCGCCTCGAGACCACACTGGAAAGCAATTTTGAGTATAGAATTATATCCAGGGCAGAATGGGAATCACATTCCGTGCTTCAACCATTGACAAACCCAATTATAATATATACTGATGGTTCTAAGTCCGATGAAGGCACCGGGGTGGGAGTTGTCTGTGAAGAGCCTGAAATTGAATTCTTCATGCACCATGAAAACCATGCTACAGTTTTCCAGGCAGAAATCAAGGCCATTCTTGAAGCGGGAAGGCACCTCCTTAACTCAGACACTGAGAATAAGGAGATAACCATCTGCTCAGACAGCCAAGCAGCTGTCAAAGCTTTCTCTAAACCATTTATAACCTCCTAAAAAAAAACCACCCTGAATTCCCTTTCTCGGAATAACAGGGCGGTAGTGCTGTGGGTTTCGGAGCACAGCAACATCAGCGGGAATAAAAGGGCGGACGAATTTGCTGGTCTTGAAGCAGCCTCAGAGGATCCAGCCTCTACAGTCGGGATTACACCAAAACAGCTTGTCTCAATCATTTCAAGCTGGGATGATCGCCAACACAGTCACCTTTGGTTACAACATCCCACGGGTAAAACAACACAGGAACTGTCGGGTAAACCGAACCCAAATCAAACGAATAAGCTCCTAGGAATCAACAAGCCAACCATTAGAACTCTGGTGTCCATTCTCACTGGGCACACCTCTCTCAGGAACCACCTTCACAGGATGAGAATTTTTGATGATCCTTTACGCAGGGGTTGCGGAGAGGAGTCCGAAACAGTGGCCCACTTTCTATGTTACTACCCGGCACTCTCAGGAATACGTTACAAAATGTTTGGCTCACACCTCCTTGACTAGTTGCATGATGCCGGCAAGGAGGGCTGGGAGCGTCCGATTGAGACCTGTGAGCGGTCGCTCATGAGTCTAGAGGGTGAACAATGGGCCTTGACTTGGCCTTTGCTCGGGGGACCTCGAGGTCCCAAAACTCTGCATCAATCAATCAATCAAAAGTGTGCGCATGAAGTGACGTGACAGCAAGGTGAATTTTTGGTTCCTCCGGCTAACAGCTTTTGGATAACGAAACTAACATCGCGCCTTCACATTTATATGAATTTGCACGCACTAGTAACATTTTTCTCGTCGCTTGACTGCCACTGAAAACAATTTGAAGATAAAAATGTGGGTAGATATTTCCATGAAAATGTTTATAGACTGCATTCCCACCGGACGTTTTAATCATCCTTCAGTCTTGGTTCAATTAAAACGCCACATAAATTTCTACGCATATCTCTCTTTGCATTTCACCGGTAAAACAAAATGATTTAATCACCAGCTTTGATAAATCAATAAAGCATGATTGAAACGGTTCGATATGAATGCAGCGCTAGAGTTACACCAAGTCTCTTTTCAGGTTCGATTAATGATACCATATTGGCACTTTGATAAGTAATAGCAGGTCACAATATCTGTAGTAGTAAATCATCAAATATTTCAATACTCATATGGAAATATCAAAGGCTTTTTTCAGGATAGGATCGTAGTTCATCAAACATTCAGTGAAATTTTCTATATCCTTATGACAAATACACATATCACAGCCACAAAAACATATATCACAGCCTCGTCGAACTTTATATTCATGAATGGTGATATAAAACATGAATTTTTTGGATGACAGTTACTCACTGTGTGCGTACTAAACTATATCCCATGGCGACAGTGACACAAAAGTTGCATGACAAAAAGTCTCTGTACCTAAAAGTCTCTAAGGCCTAAAGCTTAGTACGCTGATCGAGCAAAAATGTCGCTTGCATTCTGGGCATATAATTAATTCTACACGGAAAAGAATTGTTGAGAAAATCTAAAATGGAAGTGGAGAGTGAATAATTGAGAAATTAATTGGCAAGAAAACTTACTGTCAAAAAGTTTTAAAAAATGTTGTGATGAAATAATAATTGAAACAGCTCTTGTTTTGCATGAATTAGCGAAAAAATCATCTAAAACGCCGCCGTCAATAAAATCCGCAAATTGGTTATATGTGCCAAAGCGCCAAACGTCAAACGGTATCAATAATCAATCTGAACTTTTGGTGCGAAATAAATGTCTGGATATATAAATGGCTGCCAATTCACACAAATCGACACCCGCAATTGATGTCGGCGTTTTATAAAAATGACGTCTGCTGCTCGAAGCTCAATTTTGGGTTGACGTAAGTCGACGTGTCGAATTTTATTTTCAGCTTAATTCGCTGGTAAAGAGTTGAAGACAAATTAATGGAACCGCTGCATTAATACTTTAAAATTTGACGATTTAAATTGTATGCAATTAAAGGTCCCATAATTATTTCGAGCCTTTAAAAAATTATTTTTGATAAGCTGAATTCTATTTATCTTTGCCGATATCGGACCTTTTCTACATCTCATAATAGCTATAATTTTTCCGTTTTAGTATTAACTATTCCTTTTCAATTTCATTTCATTTTTGAAGTACAGCAAGCAATTTTATCTGAAAGAAATTTTAGCGTTTCCCAAGCAAGCGCCATATGTTTTAATATTTTGAATTCCTGTAAAGGAAACTTTTAGACATAGATAGCAGATTTTGCCTTCGTTCGAGTTACCTACCACCACACGTAAAACGACACCGGTTGGTATTGAGGAGATTTCCGGTAGTTTTCTGATGACAGATACAAAACGTCAAGTTGTGTGAACCCAAAACAACACTTCAATTGTCGAGTTACGTGAACTGGCCACAGAAGAGCAAATCAAAGTTTGAAACTCGAATGTTAGGAAAATATGAGAAACTCTTATCAAGCATCCGCCACTTGTCATAACCTGTGTCACTCTGGGTATTGCAACGAATGAAATAACGTTCAAGTTATTGAAGTCAGCGCAGCCGTAACCTACTAATATTTTCCATTGTGAAAGTAAGAGTAAAGAAATATAGATTGCATTGCCTAAGGTCTTCTCATTGAATGAAGTTACAATGATTGAACATTATTAATGAAATGAAGCAATTTTTATGGTGTGCCCCCGTCATTTAGAAATTTCTTTTCATTTAATCTCAATGTAAAGTACTAACCTCCATTTTGCCTCCAACAAAGTGCAAGAGCTTTTCTGAGAGTTTTGTTCTTTTTTTTTATGGGAAATTTTTGAAATTTGAACTTCTTTTCACAAATTTATCAATATTTTTTTTTTCAATGCTCGTCACTATTAAAACTATATAATATTTTCTTTTTACCATTTTGTACGTTTTTTAATTTGTTTACTTGTTCCACAAAACAATATTACAATCAACCTTACCCTTTATACGTGATATGCTCCATTTATTGAAAATGGCTCCTTTACAGATCTAGTACTATGCATCCAGTCTATAAAGTAAGATTCCATAAAGTTCACTTCAGATTCGTGACTGAAGTTTTATTGAAGCATTAATTGATTTTACTCATAGCTTACAAGGTCGATTGATAAATTATCTAACGAGTGATTCAGATAAAACTAATGGATATTATAGAGGACACATAAACTTAAGCACCACCGTCAAATTGTTCGTACAATTGTTGTATAATTCGCTCAAATAAATAGTTGCTTCTAAATGTTTTTGTTTTGCCAGCCGATTTCGATTCCTTGGTGACAAATATTGTTTTTTTTAATAGTGTGATTTGAGTGTGATAGTTGTTTTGAACTGTACTTTATAGATAAAGTCCTAATATCACAAGATTATAATTTTCGGGATGATGTACGCATTAATATAGTCATGTGAAATAAAATTTGTACCCCTTGTTCTAATTTAATGCAAGTTGCAACACTCATCGCTAATGTAAGTAGATACTATTCCTCTGTTTTAGATTTCATTCTCCAGGATTGAGATTAAAAATAAACAGGATATTTATTCCTAGACCTTTTATAATATATAATATGAAGAACAAAAGTAAAAAACCGAAAATTTTCAATTCATCCTTCCTGAAAAGTAAAATTTCATACACAAAATAAAAACAAATTAAAACAGCGAATAAACCTGAAACAGAAGAAAATGTAACTAAAACAAATCAAATTCTTCATGTTTTCATTCTTTATTCATTAATTAAAAATAAGAATACTAAAACAAAAAACAAAATTTAAAATCAAATAAAAAAAAAACAGACAAAATAATAAAATTTCGTACGTTCTCATTGGCCTACACATTCTTTGCTCCTGCTCATTCCTACTGATTTTGCTCTCATAATTTATTGTTGTTAACATTTTCCTTTTACTTTTTCTTGTATTTTCTTTTCATTAATATGTAATTGATTAGCTACGCGATTTTCTCGTCCTCATGCTGAGTTTGTTCCTTTTTTTTTTTGTATACCTTACTGTATCTTCACTTAGTGTTACTAATAAAATTTTTACAATGTGTATATATAGTTGTAGTAAATAATATTATTTATATGATTCATCCTATAGTAATTGTTTTTTTTTTAGTATACCATTGTTTACACTTTGTTGCTCTTGGGTGTGTTGTTTACTATTTGCTTGTTTTTTTATCTTTATTTTCCACTCAATATTCAAATATAACGTTTCTGCTTATTTAAAACCTCCTTTTAAAATTTAATAGGTTCACTTTCACTAGTACAGTATCTTACTCTAAACCTATAACTATTTTTATTAATTATACACAAAAATTACATTTTATTTACTTATTTTCACCTCGAAGTTGCTCTGCATTATGTATATATATATATGTTAAAAAGATATTTAACGAATTTGTTTAATATCAAAATTTTCGTCAAGCAAATATCCGCGCTCCAGTACCCTGAAGGTATGAGAGGGCCTATAACGTACTTGAATTGTACGGGGGGTATGATGCACTACCACACTACTATATATTGACTTGACTTGCTGACTGTTTTTGGCTTGTTGACTGATGATTGATTGATGATGAGAGTCGGTTTTGCTGACACACAGCGCGTTTTATATTCACCTTCGAAAACATAATGTCTTGCTGCGACGTGTTGAACAAGTCCTTCTTTAAGGGTTTTGTTTACCTTTACTTCCTTTGTATTAAATTAATTGCTATTTATATGTATATTCTCCTGTATTCCGTTTGCAGATAAATTAAGTTAAAGAAAAGCTTTTTTTTTTAAATAATACAACAACAGATTTTTTGTTCTTAAAACATAATAAAAAACTGTACAAGTTGTTTTATATATGTCCACCAGGGCAAAGCAAAATTGAGTGTCCTAAAGAAGTTAACATTCCACGAATTCCGTCGGTGGAAAATATCACAAAATAGCGCAGAACTTATGTGTGCTGTCAGAAACAAGAAAAAAAATTCAGGTCGCTTTTGATGACGAACACGGCACTCCTAACATTGTTGTTTTGTTGTTCACTTTGCAGCAAATTATACGATAAAATCACATTTTTATGCATATTTTTACGAGGTTTCACCCATCCGGCAGATAATCTTCACTATTTTTCATTTTTTCTTATTACTTTAGTATTATTTTTTTATTTTAAGATATTACAAACAAATATTCACTTTTTGCGTTAATTTAGTTTTAATCAAAAATTAGATACTCGTTGATTTCTGGATCTTAAAAAGTTTTGTATGATTTTTTTTTTTTAGTAAAACTCTTGTAAATAAAATTATTTGCAAATTATACAGACTTTCGCACGGCAATAATTGTGGTAACAGAAAGAATATTATCTTCAAATGTAGTCGAACGAAAGATTTGCAATTCTTGAAGCTGTAGAAACTGCCCAACGAAACACAAAAATTTGCCTTAACTGGGTGAACACTGAAAATATAGAAAAAATAAAAAATTTATTAGTATAATTTATTCTAATTTGAAAAAGAAAAGTGTTTTTTTTACCTTTTTATAAATAAAACGAATAAAATTAAATACTTCTTCCTAATTACAAGTGCTGACCATAATACTCGGCAGGTGGATAATGCGGGTATCCTTGATGAAAACCGGGATCCCCGGGTGGTCGATGCATCATATGCGCTTGACTATCCATCATGTAACCCATCGCTTCATGACCATACCCTGATGGACCTGGATGTGGGGTGTAAACTATAAAGCGAGATTAGTCCAATATATTTTTAATTTTGTAAATATTTATAGAAAGGTAATGTTTTACATATGTTAAAAGGACTATGATTAAGGAAATTTAGTAATTGGGAGAAGAGAAGTCTTTTTTTTGGTTTCATTATTATCATTTTGAGATCGATTTTACCTGGATATTACAACACGATGAAGTGGAGCTTATATCCAGGTTGCACTGCCATGCTAAATTTGCACGCATAATTCAAACTGCCATTTAGGCAACTCAACTTTCAGCGAGCTTGCATGCTGAAATATCATGGCAGCTCAGGAGATAGTAATTTGATGTTATAAAGTTTTCAAAATGGTGAAAAATAAATACTCGAGAGCGAAGCTTTTCAAATTATGAATTTATACCGGGAAAATTACTGTTTCAGACATCATTTACATTACATTATTTACCTAAATCTTATCTGCCTCTTAATTTTTCTTCTATTTTCCATATAATTTCTATAATTTCCATTTCCAAAACAAAACTTTACGTCTCAA
Organism: Dioctria linearis; assembly: GCA_963930735.1. NCBI lineage: Eukaryota > Metazoa > Arthropoda > Insecta > Diptera > Asilidae > Dioctria > Dioctria linearis. The sequence continues at coordinate 201,752,439 of OZ005741.1, read as the reverse complement.
TACATTTTTTGGAAATGAACTTGCATGCAAGCTGACAAGATATCATGTGTCGTAAAATTTACAAAATGTTTGAAAGGGAGGCTTGGATGTAAGCTGTATACTTTCTCGTGTAATTCTCACGATAGCTGAGCCCAAATTCGAATATTTCTATCAACGGTGCAGCATTTATGAAACTTGAACAAAGAGGAATGTGTTTTACGGCTGACGCTACCTTTAGCTTTATAAATAGGATACGGATCAGCAAATGGAATCTAATTCCACCTCTTTCTATTGGTACTCTGAACCAGATTCTGCGTGAAATGAAGAAATTCAACTGAAAACCAGTTAAAAGAGAAAAGACTTTCCTCGTATAGATCGAAATGCGGTCTGTACCAAACTAGACTACAAATCACTGATAAGTTGAATACCCGTTTACTCAAAAAAGAATAAAAGTCTGCAGCATAATACTAGTGGAACTCCAATTTTTTTAATTCGAGTATATTTTTTTGTAAGGAAAAGTGGCACTCGGGTATGCTTTTTCTACTATAATGTAATCTACAATCGACTATCTTTCAAACAACTACCACTTAAGGGGATCATGTAGTATAAGAACTGTTCTCAAAATGCGATTTTCGAAGGTGAAGCATTTTTACAAAATACAAAGAATAAGTGCCGGTCTATAAATGTTTAGACTTTTTCACTGTAATGTAAATGATTTATACAAAAAAAGAGGAGAGCAAGTAACAATTGGTCTTAAGACCAATAATATTATACCCTATATGAACATAAATGTTAAATAAACTGGAAACCAGAAGTATTGTATGGCAACACCAAGAAGGCGTTGCCCGATTTAGTTCATTTTTCAAATTTTATATACTATTTTTATGAAAACACTGTCTACAGAATTTCGACTCTCTAGATCGACGCGTTCTCAAGCAGTGTCCAATTATATAGTGAAAAACCAAAGCTGTGTATGGCAACACCAAAAAAGGGTTACCCGACTTAATACATTTTTGAACATGTATTTTCGATTCTTATGAAAACGCCGTGTACAAAATTTGAGCACTCCACGTCAACACGTTCTTAGTCAGTGTCCAAATATATAGTAAAAAACCAAAATTTTGTATGACAACACCAAGAAGAGGTTGCTCGATTTAGTAAATTTTTGAAGTTTTATTTACTATTATTATAAAAACACTATGTACTGAATTCCAGCTCTCTACATCTCAGACAGTGCCAAAATATAACGTTAAAAACGAAATTTTTGTATGGAAACCCTACGAAGGAGTTGCTCGGTTTGTCCCATTTTCGAAATTAAATTCATCTTCTTTTTAAAAAGCGAGTTATTATGAGGATGAACGGATGGACAGACAGGCGCAGGGACATACAGGCGAAAAGGCAGACAGGCAGACAGACAAGCAAACGGACAGGCGGACATGCAAAAAGCAAAATAATTTTTAATATGTATTATGCGTTGGTGTCCAATCCTATAATTGGAAAAGAAGATGTCATTATTTCAAAGTTGTTACATTTATGGGTCAGCACATCTTTGTAATTTGCAAAAATGCTTCACCTTCGAAAATCGAATTTTTAGAATGGTTCATAAACTAGATGACCCCTTGAAACTGTAGTTGTTTGAAAGATAATCGATAGTAGATAACGTATACCCGCGTCCCACTTTTTCTTATAAAAAAATTGACGCGAAGTGAAAAAATTGAGTTCCGGGTCCGAAAAAATGGAAGTATTTAATTTATTAAAATGACTTTCACTGAGATAAGTTCATAACCCCCCTTAATTTAAAAAAAAGAATCAAGAAAAAATATTGTCAAATTAAAAAGTTATAACAGAAAGTCGAAAACAGCAAAAAACACTATTTTCGACCACTAAACATTAACGAATTCCATTGAAAATTTGCATAGAAGTTTAGAATTATATTAGCTAAAAAATTCTGAATTAGTATTTAGACATTTTAACACTTTTGCAAATCCATACAAATTTGAGCTACCCTAATGGGCATCGATTATGACTCTTGTCGGAATTTATGGCAAAGGGTTGAGTACCCACAATTATTAAAGTGCGATCCATTGTCGTGTAATTGAGTTGATTGACCATATCATGAGAAACCAGGACTCAAACATCGCCCGCAAATCGCATGAATGAAATCGCCATCCTGCAGATGCCCTTAACTCTACACGTGAGTAAGACTAGGTTACTGTTAGGAACGAAACAATCAACATTCGAGCTTTATATTCAAAAACTGTTGAAATGAACCAGAGAAATCTGGTAGACTGAGGTGCCTTTCATTATGCGGGGTATTTCTCCATGGTGGTCCATAGCGCCAGAGGTGATAGTACTCACCTAGTCAAAAAAAATTGTATGGAATGGATTGGGGGGGGGCATATAAGCCGTTTCGGAGTTATATGATGATTAAGGAAATATGTTGAGTTTTCACAAAATACCCCGTATATTGAAAGTACAGGGTATACGGTCACCATAAAAAACTCATTGTATTAAAAACTTCAAGGCTTTTCCTCCTCAACCAGCCCTGCACTACGTTCTTTCTCCTTTCAAAAGTGGTCTAAACTAAAAATTTTGGATTTTCGAATTTTATGTTTAGTTTGACCTCTTGTCTTTTTACATACCTGTTTTTAATTAAAATTGTAAGACTTATTAGCTCTTAACCTATCTTTACTCAGAGCTATTCTCTAACCTATTTGCAAAGATAATTTGTTCCCTTATTAATTGAAAATATCGTCCAATTTCGGTATGACCTGAACAGCTTATGAAATATGAGCTAATAACTGTTTAACAGCTACAGATAGCTCATAGTAATAGATCAAAAGTAAAGAGAAGAGCCCACAGTTTACAGCTTTTATAAAACACAGTTATATTAATCACCTTAATTTTGGACAGTAGTGACTTGATGCCAACCTTCAGCCATTGTTTTTCCACGTCGAGAATTATATAAAATGTGTTTGAAATTATGGTTGATAGAAAACAAGACGGGTGTCACCGGATTATAATAATAACAAGTTTGTTTCCTAAGGCGCAATGTAAGACCAATGGTTGGAATCATTATAAATACAAGTAATCCAATAAAAATGTAAGTATGTAAGAATGGATAGAGATATATAATTATTACCACCTATAATGCAAAATATATCGATAATGTTAATTATAATATCTCGAAACTGCAGGAACTTTTCCAATAAATTTTTCTTCATAATTATTGAGACATTCAGTTTCGGAATTATCTCCCATTTATCCGGTTATCACAAGACCGCCTCAACAGAGTTCACACTGTTCTCATTCAAATCAAACAAGAAATAGTGGCAATAATAAGTAATGATATTCTCCGCAGAGATGATTATTTCGGCTATTCGAATACCCAACTCAATGGCAATAAAATTCAGTGGACAAAAGAAGGAATAAAAACTCTCCAAGTAACGTTCGAGTCTCAGAAAGTCGTAAACTTCTTATTAGAGCTCTGATATCACACAATTACACTTCTGGATAGCCAAAAGGATCATCACCAGAAAATAAAGTGTCGTAAAGTGTCAAGCACGCACCAGACTTAACCTTCCTTCGTTCCGTTAACAGAATCGCTCGTATCTACTTTTCCGGCTATAAAATTCAGGGGCGAAAGTATTTAAGGAGTCCCACGACATCATAATTGGATGTTAAAGATGTACTTAATGTGCTGGAAAAGTGTTACGAACAAAAAGAGGAAAAACGCCCGGCACCGGTGTTGTGGTGGTGCGGTGTCTTCTTCCTAGGAATTAGTGATAAGGCGGGATATATGTATTGTTATAGGAGAGATTAGAGGTGCATAAATCTGGCTGTAATTAGTAAATGACTTTCATAATGACTTTATAGTTACCTGCTCGATTCGATTGGTCAATCATGGGCTGCACGATTCTCCGCCTCGCGTTAATAAACCTGAAATATAAAAAAAGACGTTTCGTTATACGATATTTATTAGATTTTTTTTTTTATTACAAGCTAAAAATAATAAATTTGGCTCTCTCCAAGATATATGTGCATTCAAGACATTAAGGTGGGTTCATGGTGGCGGTAGCTGAAGTTATGACTGCAGGGTTAATATAAAATATCAGCTAAATCGACCCCAGTTTTGAAGCCTTTTGGGAGGTACGTTGGAGTTTGAGCTACCCGACGTGGATTTTTGTTTTATATTTTTTTATTAATGGCAAACAAGTGCAAGTCTTTTCCAACAACCAAACCACCTCCGGCTGTAACTACACACAGCACATGTTCTTCGAGCTGACAGAGACCAAATATAATGAAAAAAAGCAAGAACCCTAACTCCTGGCAAAAGGGGAGAAATAAATTTCGTCAGTACAATGATGGCACGAAACTTCTGGTCCAACTCAGAAAAGTGCACAGCCTGCAAAAGTAAAATGCATTTTTAATGCACTTTTGAGCACCGCCCTCCCTTTGACTATGACTCAATAGGTTGCATGCATGCCCATCAGTTCCCAACTGAGAAAAGAGTATGCTTTTATAGTTGCATCTTTTAGCATATTTTTTGTCCTGCTTGTGGTGGTGGCACGTCATGTTTAGTGAATGCCTTGAAATATGGCATTGAGTATTCTTCGCCAATGCTTTCGTATATTGCCAACATATGAAAACATGCACATGTCTACTTGAATAATGAAAATCTATACATGATGCATTACGTCTGGATGTATTCGGTCTCCTTATACTTCACTCACTCAATATAAATTATTTATAAAAGGTTTTTACTTTTTCCTTAATATGATGACAAAAACGTATTTTTTTGCTCGAGTTCCAGTCATCTTTTCTTATGACAAGGAGATCGTAAAAACGAGTGATGGTGCCGAAAAAGTCCAACATCTGACCATTGACCAATTGCAGTGGAAATGAAATTGTTTTTATGGTGAGTTTTCATGTTCATGAAGTTTGGAAAAATTATTTCAGAATGAGAAAAACAAAATGATTTTCTTACCTTCAAATGTTCATGGCGTCACACTGTTTTTTGTTTGTTTGTTTTGTATTCAAAAAATGTAATATTAAAGAATTGTTTGAAGAACAAAACCTCAGACAAGTTTTGGAATACATACATATATCCATACCTGAAATCTTTCCCTGAAAATTGAAGAAGGAATTCAAAGTTACATATCGGGGAGTAGATTTATCAAACACGGGCCATTACCTACATTATAATTCCATAATTGACAATAATGAAAAGTGTATTTCAAGGCAATTGGTATAAGATGGATAACCTTTATCTTAAAAAATTGGTACTTTCCATTACCGACTTATACATAGAAACACCGAATCACTAGATTCCATTTCATTATTGGTAAATACGCGAAATTCCGTTGGGTATTAGTTTTCATTCGAGTATAAGGAAAGCTGTCAGAAAAGAAGAAAGGTGACGTGGTTTGGACGACACACATTATAAAACTAATAAAAAAACTGTCAAAAGTTCTACCTAAATAATATTAATTAAAATACATTTTTCCATAAGAAATCATATTTAATAACAAAAAAAAACATGTTTTTATCATATGAATGTGGAATATTGTAGTACACTAAATGTAAGTAAGACGTAAGGTTATAGTTTCAAGTGTAATTTTAAAGCTTTTATGCAAAGTACGCGTATTTCAAACTACTTAAAATTACACTCAGATACATACATGGTGTAATTTCCTTACGTCTACATGTTGATCGCCAGAATTCTTAATTTTAAATATAAGCTTGTCATACCTAGGAGCAGACTTCATTTTATAAAGTAGTGTCGTTTGGATCCGGCAGTCATACAGTACAACTACTCCACCGCTAGTTATAGAACGTCAAAGAACGACGAAAATGATATTTTTTAACGATTTTCCCGCCAAAATGCCCGATAACCGTGACATTTTCTTGCAAGATTTTGAAACCTCAGAATTTTAACTTTTTAATTGATCCTACGCATGTACATGCAACCATTTTTGAATTATCTATGCGAGTTTTGTTGGTCAGTTGTGCCTAGGTGCCAGTGCCTATACAGCTTGTAATGGTAGAGTGGTGGTTTTATAGGTGCCACCCCGGTTTTGACACAAAGTCCTCTTACAATTATCGTTTCATCTTTAAGTACAGATCACATACAGATTGCAGCACCATAAGCCTTTTCTGATGCATCGGAAAACGCGTGTAATTGCATTTTTTGAAATAAACGTTTCTAATGTCGTTAAGAACTTTGAGAGTTTCACGAAATTTATGTCAATATCCTTGGATCTGTTTATTAGGGTCTTGTGCAAATGAAAATTTTACAAGGAATCTTCCTTGCTCATTTTTCTGTATTGTTTGGTTAAAATGCGTTTCGCAATTAAGCTCTGATGCCCTCAACCTTGGCGTAATGGATTCAGCTTCTTGTATCCTGCAGCATCATTCCACTAGCTGATTAAGCTTGATTTGTTCTTCTGTACGGATTCCGCAAATAGTTTCAGATGATATTAAATTTTGAACCTTTCCTGCAACTAGCCAGCCAAGTACTAACTTAATCTGCCCGATTGAAAGTAGCTAGAAGTAATTTTTGGTGGCAATGAGCAGATCTATCTGGCTGGGATGTGGAATATCGGATCGGCCAACTAAATTTTTTTTTTTAATATGCCAAGTGGTAGTAATTTTTGGTAATATAAATGCGTCGATTTTAGTGGCGAATCCAGTTGTTTTATATTGTAATATCATATGTTGACTATATGCTGTATACGTTGCACATTCATTCTGACCAATACCTTGTATGCTTAATGGATCTGGCGTTTATTTCAATCTCAATTTTTGGGCCAAACAGCTGGTTATAAAATTCAATTGATATCCAGATTCAAGAATAGCCCTGTATGCTACCTCTGTTCCCTCATTATTTTTCAAATTGACAATGACGATGGAATTGTTACTCCAGAAACTCTAATAGCTTCGCAATGGAGTTTAATTCTTGTGGGGCTGCCAGTGGTCTTATCGAATTTTTTGATAAGAATGTGAACGAGTAATGCAACCCCTCCCCTCCCATCCCCTCAACGCCTGTTCCCAAGTTCTTTAATCCTAAGAGAAATTCCCTTGTGGTATCGTGTAGTGCCTTAATGGTGCTAGTCTACTCAATCTGCGTTGAAGGTTGCGATAAGAATTTATTCAGCAGCGGTGTCACCAACAAGCATGTATTGTTGAGTGCACTCCATCTCTTCGGATACGGGAAAATGCTATTCTAGTGTTCGTGCTTCGCCCGTCAGATGGCTAAGTAAAAAGAACATTGTCTGAGTGCTGCTGCTGTTGAGCTGATAATGGATCATCTGGATATACAAGTCATAAAACAAGGTCTACTTCAAGCGATCTCCTGCAAAATTCGGTAATTTGATTTTCACCAATTTCAATTAACTGATGGAAGCTAGTAGGCTTGTGCTGTTGCGATTTTCGTCTAATCTTGCTCAACTAATCAATTCTTAGTATAGAGCAGGCTCATATCTATAGATCAAGTATTCCCAGATGAGCTGATCATTCTGCGCCATTCTCATATTTCTGTAACGAATTGATCTTTGATACGTAATATAGTTTTGAATGTTCTGCATTGGCCTTGGATTCCATATCCTGGATAAAAAAAGGTCACCATCTTCATAGATATTCTTTATTTGCGAACCATTCATTCTACTTCATCGGTTTGTGTCTGTTTATACTCCTGCTCATAGGTGAGTTTGTGTTGGTACCTGATGTGGTAGGTGCAGAGGCAGTAGTTGATGCAGTTACAATCACAACTGTGTGGTAGTCATTGGACATGGATAATTAGCCTTGGCGTCAAGCAGAGCTGCCCTTATAGTACAGTATAGTTTCGCTAACTTTTCGTACTGATTGTTCTTGTGTTTTATTCATGAGTTTTATTTAAGTGGGACCAATATGATTACGCTAGAAATAAACTTTTGTAAAGATATGCTCATCTGTTTTTCGAAAAGCTAAGTCGTTGTTGAAACTCTTCAGCAGGTTTTTTTAGGTCGGATTTGATGTCTGATTGCGTCCTGGTCAACTCCTTAATAATCACCTCTGCGTTTATCAGGATGAACTGGTCTTCTATGGTGACTATCCAATGATCGAAGATTCGTCTAATTGGTCAACCCAGCAACTAGTGCTTAGAACTTATTTTCGTCTAGCTGCAACTTAATCACGTCGGGGTCACCAATGTATTTTTGTATGGCGATTAATTATTTTATTTACCGCCTTACTTTCTGCCTAGATTCAATACCTATGCAAGTTTTGTTAGTTAGTCGTTGCCTAGGTGCAATACTTATACACGTGTCGCTGGATTCCTGTTGCCTAAATGCAATACCTATGCAACTGTGAATATTTGAAGAGCTATCGAAGTACAAAACCTATAGTCACAATGGAACTCTTTTGGCAGCCTCACCAAGAGAATGAGTTAAAGGCTTGATTCACTGATTGTAACTAAAAAGTTTATTCTTTAACAATTTGTTTTTTATATGTTATATAAAAACCGATCCGTCAACAGAAAATTTAAAATTTTCTTAGTCTAAACAAGATAATAATTTTCACGGCATTTTCATATTTAATTTTATTTTCGCGGGCCTATAATTTCATTAGCAGATGCAACACGATGCAATGTGTTGGGTTTAATTTTTGCAAATCGGAAATTTGTACATACATTTACATCCATGAAGGATCTACAAGAGCCTTCAAAACGGTGGACCGTGGCATTTTACTACTTAAACTGAAAGTAAAAGTAGTTAAATTGGATTAAATCTTATCTGGAGGACATAACACTGAACACATCGTTGTAAAATAAAGGAAGCTTTATCTGGTGCCGTTAAAATTATTTTAGGAATACCATAGGGGTCAGTTCACTTCTTTCTGATGCATAAATACATGGTGTGCAATTAGAAACCTTTTATCTCATTAAGAAAGGGGTAAACTGGAAGTTTCAGCGTAACACTTTCGGTTTAATTCTATTTGCGAAATCAAAGGATGAACATGTCATTTTGCATATATTCTTTTCCTTTATTCAAGGACGATAGCTTGACTAATAATACGCAATTTCATTATTAGGACTTTTTGATATATCCGCATATTTTCGATAAAAATTCCCAAGGAACACGTTACATTGGACACTCTTCATCATTTCTGAACTAATAATTCCAGTCCAATTAGCTGCGGCAAGACAACACCTAAAAAAATTCAAGCTGAGAAGCATTAGCTTAATCAATTTCCTTTCTTATAAAACGTACGAGAAGAATTGCAATACAAGGTCAGTTAGGAGTTTGATGTAGAAGTTTTTGGTATCGAAAAATTTCCTGAAAATATAAAAGAAATTGTCTCCAAATATCATTCGGAAAATAGTTACCTGGATCTTCGAATGAATACAGTATATAACTATAAGACAATATAACAATGAATATTGTATATAACTATAGGACAATCAACAATAAAATTCCGTGTAGGGGCCGAACGTTGCAGCATCATAAGGGTTCTTAAGTGACAGGGCAGTCTGGATTAAGCCAAACAGTTCAAATAAGTTTACATCGATGGGTTTCTAAGGCACGGCCTATTTTCTACGGTAAGGATATATTTAATAACAAGTCAATATAGCTGCCGACACCTTAACAGATCTTTAATACTAAAAACTTACTTTAGCTTATGTACAACATTACGAAAAAATTGCATAATCGTTGAGAACGAGAAATCGCTTAACTTTATAATCAAATAAGTGCCTTCTATCATCACGTAAAACAATGAAATTAATTGCTTCAAAAAGTCCTATTCCATTGACTAGGTATTGTCCGTCCTAAAATATATCTTGACAGGTCCGCCATTTTATCATTTTTCATTACCGTTGTCCAATAAATTCGCCAGAAATCAAATCTGAAATAAAACACCCACCACACCAGACGTGATTTGTTTGCCTTCTTTTGTGATCCCGTCTCCTCAATTCTCGTGGAATCAAGAACATATCAAACAAAGAACATGATGCCAAGGCATGCGTAATCCTTGCAATCCTTATCCGGTGAAGAACGTTGCTATGTTGGGTGTTTATGAAGGGACGTAACGAAATCCTGTAAAGGGGATGATATATGTATATACTGTATAATACGACAAGAGGAATGCTATACATCAAAATTCCTAGGGTATAGTAGCTCCATCCAACCTTAGCTTGGGGTTATACGTATACATTTGTATTCGAGATTTTCAGGAATTATACTGCCGAGCTATGATCCTATGGGTATATAGTAGCTACAAGTACAGACGGATGGAGATGGTGTTAGTGGAAGGCTACTATATATATATATATATATATATATGTACCCATAGTTATACATATATTTCCATGAAAATTCCAACTGAAATGAAAGAAGTGTTTGCCGAAGGATTTATATCCGTAGCACCGCATGAGCGTACACAGCTGTATGCTATTTGGTTGGCTAGGAGAAACTCTCATCGCGTAGCTGGGTGGCTAACAACTGCTACTCTGCTGTGGCGAAATGGAATCCTCTGAATTAAAACAGGTTAGGGCAGCATGTTACACCATTTAATGAAATCCTTTCCCGCAGATTGTCCCGTTCTCGAGGTTTTAATAAAAGAGCGTAGGAGCTAGGAGGCAAGCAGCTAACATTCTGCTATGATATTCGCATATTGCTTACATAAGACACGCAATTAAAATGCCTGCTCTGTTTTGGGGGAGGAGACGCAGCGGTGTATATCTTCAGACATTTTGAAAATTTCCAATTAAAGCCAAATTTAAAAAGCGGAAGCTCCTGAACAATAATATTATCCATAAAATCTTGTTTGTTTTCTCTCAACTTCTTTAATGTGATAGAAAGCTGAACTTGGTCAAAATGAAGGCGATGACAAAAACAATTCCAAAGGTTGATACTATGGCATCGTTATCGTCGTCGTTGTCGTCGTCGACTACGTCTTTAGTGAATCTTCGAGGATAAGAGCTACCGTACCGACACAAGAACGACGACTTAGTATAAACGTAGACTATACGTTCACGTTAAATCGTTGAGTGTAAAAAGAATTTTCTTTTCAGCTCTTTCACTGTGGCTCTCACTATTATGGAAATGTCGACCAAATATATCACTCGAACTGACAGAACAATTCCCTTATCTAAGATTTCTTCCTCCCCTTCGGCCCCTGATCATTTTCTGTTGGCTTTTTTTTCATTTTAATGTTTGTTTTTCTTCCTTGCATTTGATACCATTTAAGATTGAAGTAAGGTTCTGAAGCTGTGGAACCGTATGAGTTTAGAGATGGGTACATTGATAGGGTGCAATCAATAGATGGTCCATTTAAAAAGATTCTCTGTAAAATGTATTGGAATATGAAAAGTCTCATTCTATTTCATACATACTGTACTAAGGTATCGATTAATCCACAATAGTTTGGAATATTATAATAAGCATACACAGCTATTATTACTAATTATACAATATTCTTAGCACTAGCTACTTTGACAACGATCAAGCCAGGCATAAGCAACAAGTCAAAAAAGAATCCTTTTCTCAATATATTTATCGAAAATAAAGGAACTCTAAAACTTAAAACTATTACTTCAAGACAAAGCTCGATCCTGAAATGCATAGAAAAATAATCTGATACACTCTTGCCACGTAGGTATTTTTGGCGACAATGAAGTATGTAAATAGATAGAAAGAGATAAAAAGTCATACAATAAGAATGAATCAAATTATTGAGGTTAGATTTATTCTGTTGCGTATTTTCGATTGTTTCGGTTGCCCGAAAAAAGGTTATTATTAAGTTAAGTTACTAAAAGTGAGTATTTTTTATTTAATATCATAATAAATAATAAAACGTTCTAGAATGAATATAGAAACTTATTTTTGAATTTATAATTTGTTTATTTTTCATGACGAAATAATTATTTTATTTTTTTTTATTTGTAATAAAAGAAAATAAATAAATACAAATAAATAACTAAACGCATGGCATGGGTATATGGTAACACAAAGTAATAATAACTTAATCTGGCAATACCTTTATTTTTTTTTCGCTTGCATTTCATATATATATATATTTGTCTCTTTCTTTCTCGTGTATTAAGTGATCGGTTCATACTACACCACAGTGTTTGTTAGGTAGGATTATAGGGCTGATGCCGCTAACAGTGCATATCAATCCCATTTGGGTGTGTTTGAGAGCCAAACCATAATTAACTAAGAGTACATTATGGAATACACTTCTGATCGCAGTTTCCATAATGTAGTAATTGATGATGTTTGTAAAGCACTTTCTTCTATCAATACCTATGTATGAGGAGTTCGGATGAACTCATCGAAAATCTTGAACATATTCACCGTCTTTGCCTTTTTTTATATATTTCTTGGAATGAGGCTAATATTAAATCAGTGCTTAAAGAGAACTCATCTTCTCTAATGGATTTTTTGCTATAAGCCTTAAGGCTTTGCTTTTCATCTTCAAAATGCAATAATGTTTTTACATAAACTAATTTGTTTAATATAATAAATGGTTATCACTTTTACTTGCTAAGGTCACTGCTAAAAATCAAATTGCCGGCACACATTCCACACTGAAATAAGCATGTAAGTTTTTCCTTAAATTTTTCTCTGACTTTTATTCAGAACGGACAACGAACTTTGTGTTACTTTTCTATTTTGCTCTTCATCTTATTAAGAGTTTCTAAACAATAAGTCGTAGTTGATGTTGTTTTTTTTTAAATTGATGCAGTTATGACCCACGATTACCTAGAATATATACTCATTAATGATCTTCATGATGTTGTCGCGAGCCAGTGCTCACCTGTATGTATATAATGCCCAAATACCTAGACTTAAGTCACACTCTGTAATGTGAATAATGTCTAAGTGAAAATGCTCAGAACAGCAAATGAAATTGCTCATCTTCAATGTTTACGTCAGTGGAACTTTTTATTTGTGAAATATGGAAGATCACAGTATATTATACATTCGGTGTGTATTTTGCAACTGATTTCTCCAATGATAATGATTTTGGTCGATAGTCGATTACTAAATGAAAATTTATGACGATGGCCGGCTGATTATAAGTGCAATCTACAATTACTTAAGTCACTAGAGGAGCATATAGCGGTACTAGTACCGTTCAATTTGATCCTGCTTTATACGACACCAGGATTTTCCTGTTCATGCAGATGCAGTTATAATGGATTTCCTCTAAGTACGGCGTGTTGGTTACACTGACAGAAGTATGCAGCCAATCGAATTCCATTTTATACTTTTCAAATAACTTTTATCTACTCAGAAACCTTCGACTAAATAACTTTGTGCCTCAGAGTGCCATTCGTGACGTAAGTGAAATTTTAGGAAAAGTTTTAGAGTAGTAAACGTGGATGGATTTACATGGTATTTTTTGACTTAGAATGATTGAATGGGGGCTTTCCGATGGGGTAAAACAAATTTTTGGTTTTTGAAGGTTATAGAGTAGGGGTGATAACTACACCCCTTGAACATCAAATGAAAGTTCTTGCTGTATCCTATTAAATGAAATTATTTTTTTCTTCTGTAAGAAATTTTATAGCAGACTTTTCTCATCCGAATATATTTAAAATACGTGATTTAGCATAATATTTTACATATTTCATGGGAGCATTCCAATTTTCTGTGTTTAACGGTTATATGGGCTTTGACGTGAAATTAATTTTTCTAGTTTTTTTCATTTCAAATTCTTTTACATGGAAGTACTTACATTAAAGTTCCGTTGCCAAATAAGAAATGCTACAACTCAGATTAAACCTTAAAATTTTGGGCATGAGTTGCAGTTAATCAATAGTGGTTTTAGTTAGGCAGGCCTAAGCTTTTAAAATTTAATCTGATTTCTATCATTTCATATTTTGCAACAAAACTTTTCTTGTGTATATCACAGAGAAAGAAAAAATGATTTTTTTCTTTTTAGTACAATTTATATATGAAACTTATTTATTTTAAAAGTTTTTTAAATAGTTTTTATTATTTTTACATCAATCCTATTCCTGACCCTTTCCAAGAATTTTCATGAGAGCAGGCCGCTTACCTACAGATCAACCTTGCTTAAGGGTAGTAAAGCCTTCGAACTTAAGGTCAACTAAGGGACCCGTTCCCTTTCGTACTGACACACATGAAAGCAAATCAATTTGGTCACATTGTTGACATGTAGAAGACGACAAATGCTTTCTGGAAGATGTCCAGGATAAAATTAGTTGGTTAAAATCTATGTAAAGTAAATTTCTGAATATTATTCTCACTTCTGTTAAGTATAAAAATTATCCTTACGGTACTGTCCTCGATTTTTTCACTAAAAGCAATTTGTTATTATAAAAGTGTTAAGTGGAATGGAAAAAGTGAAATATGCATATAGAAAGCTTCGCGGTCAATTCCTCTCATGCCACGGTATAGCCGGACGTAGCTGAAATAAATTCTGTAATTTTAAGGATCGAGTGCTAGAAACTGTTACGACATATAATACAATATACTGTGAAATTATTAAAAGTGACCGACCTAGAGTTACATACCATATATATGAATGGTATCTATTGCTCAATAGTATGACGTGATTTCCTACTGTACAGAGCTATGAAATCCGAAAAGGTGATCAAAGCTAATATACTCGTAGATAGACACACAGCAGTGTACTATGTAATCCTGCTAAGATATCTACCGATAATACCGACATCTATGCTTTCATTCGGTCGTCCCTAATTGCTACAATACTTAAAATTCAAACAAACTATACATTAAAATAAAAACCTAAATTTTCATAATTATAGAATTTCGAAAGATTTACAAATCTTGGATCTCCCACGTACCTGCACATAAAATGCAAAATAGCAAAGCACTTCAACTCAAAGAATTTCCATCGAGACAGCGCAGATTCCTGCTCATTGGAGCTTTTAATTTATGTTAATGAAACCCGAGAAGATTTCAAAATAATTTTTGATGCACTAAGGTAATGTTTATGTACATACTTCTTGGCAATGTCCATATCCAGAAACATCAGTCTTGCATGCCTGATGACTAGGAATCGGAGCCGACTATAAAACAAAACCACGAAAGCTTCTCTTCTCTACTCGGTGACATTTATCTTGTCTCAGAATTCTCCCCCTCTTCACGTTCCGTAATATGTACTAAGCTGCGCCAGTATACTAACTCGTCTTTGAATCCAAGAAGGAGTAGAATGAGCTATGTTTTTTTGTTTTTATTTTTTATTTGAATAAACAGAAAATCTTCAGGTAAAATTTATTTTCTGTGCAGCAGACAGGTTTAAACTGTCTGTGACATGCCATCACGACACGGTGAAAAGTTTATAAATTTCTTAAATTGCATGTTCTTATCTCTCCGTTCAACTTACTTTCAGGTGACATTGGGTGGATTGTGCGGTCTTTTATAAACCTTAATCTCGACATGATTCACTTTATGAACGAGCAAGGTAATTGTCGAACAATGATCAAAGCAAAATGGAAAAAGTTGAAAATTCGTAAAATTATTGACAAAATTTTTGGCTCACAATACTATTTCCATCCATTTAAAGTATAGACACATGAGCATTCCTAGGGGAAATTGAATCGAAATGTGCGAAGGAAATTATAAGGATGAAGTGAAAGGAAAACCGGCTGGAAAATTGGGGCTTCCTTCACTAGAGGAAAAATACCGAAAAAAAAGTGTTTTTTTCCTCCATTATTGTCGGGGTTATTTATGGCTTGGCACCTTCATTTTGCACTCAACCCCACATTCAAGCGGTTGAGATTAGAACAAAAAAGGTGGAAAATTCTAGCACAATAAGAGTCGCCAGCTTTGGCTATTAGTGAAAAGGGCAAAAATACCTTGAATGAGATCGCTAGAAAATCTTTTCTTGACCCAACAAATGGGAAAACTTTGGAGAAATTTGTTGGTAGCCATGGTTGTTCGTTTATTCACATAGCTTCTGTATACATATTATATAATATGTATATAACTATAGGAGACATACACATATATTTTCGTCGCATTTAGCACAACCCTCTTTCTGCACACTTAAGTCTCTTTCCTTCCGGCATCTTTCAGTAACGGTTTATCGAGCTTTTAACATCTGACAAGATAATCGCAATAAATTTTACTTAGGGCTTTCAAGTTGCTTTCACTACTCTCTTTTGAATAAACAATCTCATCTCAAACGTACAGGGCACCTTAGTGAAAGCTAAGTGAAGTTTGTATAGTGACTGCTTTTCTGTTCTTATAAACACCCTTTTTTTTTGTATTTTTGCTTTTTTTTTCAAAACGAGACAATTTTCACATTTTTACCCAAATCAAAATTTTATTTATTTTATATTATATACATAATTCTTAGTACATGGTTATAGAAAAGTCAAATGAAGAACTTGCAGTCTTTTCTCAAACCGGAAAATAATTTAAAATTAAAGTAATTAAAAAAAACAGTTAGATGAGGATCATTTCTAATGCAAACACTTGCATGTTTGTCTCAGTGCAGCAAGTAGGAATTTCCAAGAATTATACAAAGCATTATAGGCATGCATGAGCACTAGCTTCCAAAGAAGAACAAAATATATGACACGCCAAATTAATATATGACTATGCCGACTCAATAATACTCCTTAATAGAAGACTATCAGATCTTTTAAGCTCAAAATCAAATGCGTCATTGCATAGGAAATCAATTGAATTGGAACCCGACAAAGTTAACCAGTTATGGGATAAGAATACAACTTTTTTTTGTCCTGCGATGCATGCTGCTTCAATTAAAGGATTTTGAAATCCTGAAATCGCCGCTGAGGTATATTCAAAGAATCATAACTTTGGTTCTAATTATCAGAGAGTCAAACTTTTAGCATATATTAAAGAAAAAAAATATAAAAAGGATGCTCTTTAGAAGAAAAAAAAATTAAGGATAAAAAATATATCCTTCAATATCTCAAAATGCATGCTATTGTTTTTTATTTTAATGTGAAATTTATGCTGATAATGTTGTTAGTTATACTGTTAAATTTCTAAATTGGGATGGACGGTTTAGGGACGTCATTCATACAAATATGTAATGTTATCCTTTATGCCATGAAATGTGTACACCAACAATCGCAGAGCGCCCTCATTATCGACGCCAATTGATCTCATTTTAACAAAGACATGTTAAAGAAGAGCAACCGTGAGCAAAAATTAAAATCCCCTATTATCGATTTTATGTACATACATAGATAGGTATTCTTAGAAAGGTTGAAAAATATCCTAAATGGATACGTATCCAGTGAAATTTAAATCTAAATTTGACTTCCTAAATTATATACAGGTTAAAGCAACGGACAGATATTAATTTTAACAGCACATAATTTAAGAAAAACGTCCACTCATAGATGCAGCTTTTATGTAAAGTTAACCAAAGTTATCTCGTCTCTAAAACAAATTTTACCCATTTTGGAAGGAGAAAATGTAAAACATTTTGCCATAAAATAACCAAATCTTTAGGACTCGACTGTCAACAAAGGCTGCGGATTTAATAAGACTTACCAATTATTTACTTGCAGTATTGTTAAACCTGTATCCTGCGCTAATTGTTTTTTCTGGTCCTCTGAGGGGTAAGGATGCTGAAAATATAAAAAAAATGTATATTTATAATGTAATGGCAAATTAAATAGTTATACAAAAAAAATTATTTGTTAATTAAGAATATTTCTATTTTTACAAAAGATTATTGATTCGCCGAAGTGTATTGTGCAAAATTCCATAGTCGGTATTTATTTCTTCTCATTCGTTTAAAAGAGCCTCAGTCACCCACATCTGCCGGAAATATCATTCTAAACATGCGTTAATATTATAACCGTAAACGAATCGTTTTGACGTTATCAAAAAACTGTTTGCCATCCAAACAAAGGGTAAAGAGCTATTCACAGAGGTACTCAACAATTGAAGTTTTTACATTACAAAAACAAACTTGTCAAATTGGGGCGTTTTGTTGAAAGAACTTGAGCAAAATTCAAAAGGCTTGATTGGTATTGTTGCACAGATCTTGCCATAGTTGTCGTAAATACATACACATACATATATACATTACTGGAAGCATTTTATTCTATTTACATATTTTAATGATCATTCTATTTAAAACGTACAAAAAATATAGTTTACCTAAACAAACAGTGACTGGGATATACTTTAGGACAAGTGTAAAGTATTTTATATGATTATTAGATTAGTTATATGTATATGTTGGAATAGAGAATTCTCAATAAAAGTTACAAATAATCGCAATACGGTTAGGTGACTCTGCTTATAGGAGAATAGAAAAACTAGGAGTGCAAAGCATATTTTCCCTATTCCTACAATATGAGCGCTCAACTTTGATCGAAGAGACCTCACAGAACGTTAATTCCACAGCATAAATTAAAACTTGTAATAGATGGAATTTGAAGACAAGTTGTTGCAGGTTGTTGTATAGAGATGCGAGACTCTTAGTGGTTTCTTCCGTTTGCGACATACAAGGAAACAAAGCATATTCATTCATTGAATGACTGGCAATTCAAACAAAGTATAGATCTCTCTTGAAAAACAACACGGTATAATCTCAGCTATTAAGCCAGACTATATTTGACTGGTTGTCCTTTCATTCTAAATAAAATTACAAAATTAAGGGAAAGCAATGCAATTTTGCAAAAAATTTCTTGATATCTTAATTCATCATTCAAAATTATCTTTCAATTTCGCTGCTGACAGCAGCACTAAAATAATTAACATAAGCAAACTCTCCACTACTGGAACCCAGGTTAGACTTCAAATATTTCTTCGGAATGAGGTAATGCACATAGAAATTAGGGCCTTTTTCTTAAACGTCAAGAATGACTATCCAGCCTGGGATATTGTAAAACTTTATTTCAGTTTCAGCATTGGCATTGTTTTTGTATTTTATCACTAAAAATGAAATATTTCATCTAAATATTATTCTTTGACAAACCCTTCGAGGAGGGAACTAAAGGAGGCGACATGTGATGAAAAAAGCGTAGCAACTATCGCTCTTCTTCTTGTTTTGTCGAGGTGCCAGAGGAGGCGTTTAAAATTGTTGATGCCTTAAATATCACAACAAAATAATGGCGCGAAAATTCAAACACATTTCTTAGAAACTCCGCACAATCTTCCGCACCGCCCACTGACATGTGTATAAATGGACTGACTGATCTCCTGTTTCATGTGGCACCAGTTTTGATTTCAGAAAGTATGCTCTCACTGACGATATATTTAAA
The DNA here is from genome assembly GCA_963930735.1 of Dioctria linearis. Lineage (NCBI taxonomy): Eukaryota > Metazoa > Arthropoda > Insecta > Diptera > Asilidae > Dioctria > Dioctria linearis. The sequence continues at coordinate 201,733,229 of OZ005741.1, read as the reverse complement.
TTATTTGCGAATTTACTTAGATATGCATGTCAGTGGGATTTACCGAATTTACCACAAAAGTATTTTCCTCAACACGGCTTGTTGTATCTAAATCTTGGAGCATATATATTTCCTTTTTATATTACTATCACTTAGTCCAATAGCCATTAACCATATCTTATATAAAGTAAATTATCCCCTTTGTAACTACGTCTCTGCGCCAAACACACTTCGTGGCTCTTTGTTTACAAAAAAGTGACAGTCAAACACCCTGCCAAAATCAAGATGACGAAAATTTTTGGCTACGCTCCCATACATATACTTTACTATGGGATGTCGTCTCCTTTAGCTCTCTCCTCAATGGACAAACCACAGAAATGAAAGCAATATTGTAGGATTTATTCAGCGAAAATCTGGATGATACTGATTTCATTTTGGCTGACCAAATTATTCACAGACGGGAAAAAATTTTAACGAGAGCAATAACGGTATAATTCGCCTGATTTCCTCATCTATCTACTACATGTTGCTGGATTTTAGGACTGTTGTCGACCAATAACAGAGAATAAAAATTCAAAAGAAAAATTGTGGCAAAATTTCCTAGGAAATAAATGCTCATACAAATTGTTAGCACCTTTGCACTGTTGTTAGCCGCCGATAATGCAGAAAATGTTTTCGATTTAGTTTAGTCACTGTTACTCTCCAACGAAAGTTGAAAATGCTAGAAAATATTAGATTTTACAACAACAACACAATATGTCACATAAGTACTGTAAGAAAATGAACTTTTACGACGTGTTGGCAACAAAATTCAACTATTGTAAGAAAGTGCCGGAATTTTTTTACACGTCTATCCACTCTCCCATCAAGAATTATGGTTGTCTAAACTAAGAATTTCGGATTTGCTTACCTTTTTTTTAATTTAAACTCTATTATTTTTGCAAAAAGATGGTTAACATAACTTTTTTCTTATAAAAACTGTAAATTATAGACTTTCCTCTTTAATTTGACCTATTATACCCTATGTGCTATTTGAAGCCCTTTGAGAGTTATTAGCTCTAAACCTATTCTCAAACCTATTTTCAACGATAATTTGTTCCCTTAGCACGTCATTAAAAAAATATCGTCTATTTTCGGTGTGACCTGAATAGGTTATTAGTTAATAACTGTTTAATGGCCACAGTTAACACATAGTGTGTAATAGGTCAACTTAAAAAGGAGAGTACAGTTTACAGTTTTTATAAAAAACAGTTATGTTAACGATCGTTTTGCAAAAATAATACAGGTTGAATTAAAAAAAGGTAAGAAAATTCGAAATTTTTAGTTTAGACAACCATAATTCCTGATGGGAGACCAATATGGAGCTGGTTGTGCAGTGGTTGGAAAGGCCATGAAGCTCTGCATACAATGAGCTCTTACTTGTCACCGTACGCTCTGTAGTTTTTACTTAGATCATATAACAAAAAGGATAGGCTATGAGGAAGAAAACTTAAGCATTTTTCTGCATGCAATAGAACCGCATCGATGTATTCGTTTTAGTCATGGAAGTAATAAACTACGATATTTTCACACCGGGCGAATAATTTAGTGGTTTATAATTTTATATATTATATAATTTTATTTATTGTATTACATACATATATATATTTATAATTAAGTTTATAATTTTATATAATTTTGATAACTTCTTACATTTTTACGAATTTTCCTAGTGCCCCGTTTATTTTCTGATCATATTTTTTGTCGTTGCCTTTGTATAGCTACTGTAACTTAAGGCGACAATGACTATTCAATTATAAACAAACAAACCGGCATTGGAAAATGTTAAATTTTTTTGCCATGGCTGTTTATTTTTAAAAATATTTCACTCTTATTTTATTTAAAACACTATAATTTATTATTAAAGGAATTAAGCTTGCCTGCAAAATAATTTCCTAAGAGAATATCACCGCTTGTTTCTGCAGCACAGCACAGCGCCCTTCATCGCGATAATTCAAGACTCCGGAGTCTCGATTATGTAAAATCCCGTTCACAAAACAATATTTCACTATTGTACCACACTACTATGAAGTAAAAATCACTTTTAATTAGTTATTTACTAAAAAATCGCTAAATCAAACTCGATCTTCTTGTCATAAAACCTGAAATGTCAGAAATAAATTAGAATTGTCGAACTGACGAATAACAAGGCGATACCCCTGTTGTCATTTCCCCTCCGTGTCTTAAGAAAAAATGCTTCTCACACGTACACATATTTTACACAGCATAGCCTATCCTTTTCGTTATATGATCTAAGAGTTGTTAAGATACAGGATATTTTGTGAAAAACTAGCTTTTTTTCTTAATCACTCTGTAACTCCTAAACGGTTGATAGTGCCCCCCTCCCCCTCCCCACAGCACGCCATAGAATTTTTGGTTCATCTAGGTGAATACTATCACCTCCTGCTCTATTGACCTCCTAGTTCGTCCGTTGTTCAATCTGTCAAGATACTCTCACTAATATTTAAAACTGGCATTACAACATAAATGTGGTTGAGGTACCATTACGAAAAGTTACCTGACCTTGTCGGTAGTCGAAGCTGAAATTACCTTGTTTATTATATTAATGTATACCTACAAATTACAGCTCGCTACGTCAAGGTGTTTTAAATAGTTTGGCAAAAAAAGTATGAAAAAATCAAATTTGTAACTGGCAACACTACAGAGGAAATGCCAGATTTTATCGGTCCAAGAGCTCAACGTTATTTTTTTCATAAAATTATTGTATACAAAATCGTGCAGCCATACGGACGGATAAATAAACAGGTTTACGAAGAAGCAAAACTGTAAATGTAGCATCATTCTATGAATGTGAATCTAATTCATTTTATTATACTATGTATTTATTTCTATGTATGACAAATATATGAACAATTACAAGGGTAGAGTCAAGACTCGAAAACACAGATTTTGATTAAACTTTTCAGCAATGTATCCCTATATGAGGATTCTCAAAACTGATTTCATTCCCTACTGATTTTGCCCCCTTGGGTTAAAGTATCCCAAATATACCCGAAAATAACGTTTACTACTTTTGAAATGATTCCAATAGCTCAGTTTTATTAAAAATATTTTTAAAATTTTAGTTAACTTTTGCTGAATAGGGTTAAGGCTCCTAAATAAAGTATATAAATATATACCTTCCTTGGAGGAAATGAAGATTAGATTTCGCATTTTTTATCATTAATGCTACGCAATATAAGACAACTTGATTTTTCAAAACATCTTAGAACTGCAGATATAGCACTTTAGTTGCAAAAATTTTCGTTTTCGGGTATATGAAATGTTATTCCTACCAAGTTGGTAATGTTCACGCGGTTTGAATTAAATTTTGGAAATCTCTCATATACGGCTACGTTTTTTGAATGGTTTCATTAAAATAAACATTTCTACGTTGGGAAGCTTTCCTTGTTAATGTAAAGCACCGACTTTCAAGCCAGTTTATAGAAAAGATAGGAAGAAAAATCTATGACAAGTATCCGAACAACTACCTACCTATTAGTAACAGATAGCTTTAGGTCGTTTATCGCTAGATATGCCCATTACTGGATGAGTAATGAGTACTATTACTTATTATGATACAAAAAAAAAAAAAAAAAAAAAAAAAAACAAAACAAAAATGCGAAAATCATTTGCAAATTAGCTGCTATGTATCATAAAACAAAACGATGAAAAATGTGAACGGCAAGATAAACAATACGAAAGAAATGTTTTTAAATAAAACTCTTATCTCTAATCGAGTAATGATAAGATTGCGAATAACTCCAAACTCTGCAGTACATCTTAAGCGTACACAAACATTCGTATATAATGTATAAATACCTTAAACTAAGAAACATACATTTTTCCCATTAAAATTTCTTATACTAGCTAATAATGTACCTAGTTGTCTGAAATTAAACACTGCATATAATATAGCAGCATTAATGTCCAAATTTATGAGTCAACGCAATCGTTTTTTCTGCATAAGTTAATATCACAGAAATAACTTATCATCGACATTTTGGTACATTTATGTACATATAATTTAATAATCTTTGAAATAATCTAATACGATAAACATTGCAAATGTTTTTGAAAACAACATCTCTTCCCCTTATTTCCACAGGAATCATTCCAAACGTAACAAGGCTTAAGGTTCAGAAACAGAAAAAATCCTTTTTTCAATCAACTTTTCTTTACTTAGGTACTCCATTTAGTACTAAATCTGATTTACATATATTTCACAATATCTATAACTATTATTCACCATGACGCCTTAAAAATCTTTGAAGGTTATGCCACGGGTATACAAAAGTGAGTAAGGATGATGTCCAAAATGTGTGCGTTACACAAACATATGTAGAATTGTTCAGGCTAGACCCTGTCGCATAGATAGAATATTCTAGTTAATGCTGTTGTCCTTTGGTAGCAATAGCAACACGGTTTAAATTTCCGAAGCTAAATTCACCTAATATCTATGCGTTAGCACGACCTGTTTTGGCTGTACCAATTCGTCTGTTTTGCCACTGATAAAACGCATTTCGTATCACCAGAGGATATAAATTGTTTGTGCTTATCTGCATGCATATACATCTTGTAAATAGTTGAATTTGCCTCATAATTTAAGATATAAACGGGTAGAAAATTGCGTTTTAGACGGTTGTGCTACAATTTCTCGGCTTTCGTTTAAGGAAATTGTCGCAAAATTTGAAGTATTAAATAAAGGACATTTGTTGTATTATGTATTCTGGACATAGACCGACAAATAAACCCATAGTTAAGAATTTCTTGTGTCACATGTCTTTGTCCTGGTTATATGTCAAAGGTGTTCAAGCGAACAGCCCATAAGGCGGCCGATATGTTTCCTTATTTGAATACCACAAGCAGACTCGAGAACCTTACAAGTGGGATATACATGGTGATGTTACACTCGCCCAAAACATGTCCTAGATGCATCTGAACATGAGCAACATTTCATAGTGACATACCTTCTACACCTATGCCAAGCAGTTTCCAACACACCAAGGTATACCCGAGATATGCATTGTACAAATGGCAAATATGCTCCCTTCGCTCGAGGGTGAAGTAAAACAACAGGACCTACATGTATATACAGCCTACATAATGAAATCTCCTTGTCCAGTCCTTCGCCTATGCTCATTGCTTGTAATGTTAGACCATTGTTCCAGCCAAAGGTGGTCAAACATGAGACGATGTAGTCTCTGACGTCTTGTAAACTTTTGGGCTGCGGTTTAATTAAGTGCACCTTATGGATTGGGTGTACCCCAGAGCTTGTTTTATGTCCTTTTAAGGTGTTAAAAGCGTAGAGCACGTTTTTCTTGTCTATTTGAAGCTGAGATTTACCAGATGGAGGTGTTTTCTGTATGGCCATTATATGGATGGATGCTTAAATAAGTTTAGAAAAAAATTATGTGAGACAATTTCAGTGAAACTCAATTAGAACAAAGGCAATGGAAAACGAGAGAATTATCTAAACTAATGCCGAACTGTTGTTGACATAACAATTTTTACCTTTTTTTCTGCATAAAATTTTGCAATTTTTGAGTTTTCATTTTCACGTTCTGAACGAAATTCGGAATACGATCCTACCTTTTTCATATTTTAATCTCAAAATTGTTGTTTTTTAACTTTGAGACGGTTTTGTTTTTTTGCTTAATACTGTTTACTGTACATACATATACTGCAACTTTATTGCAGTAATTTTAAACCAATTGAATTGAGGCAACTTCATAACGAAACTTCGCAACTGAAGAAAAATTAAAACTCAAATTGATTATTACATTAATCAATTGCGAAATATTTGTAAGTCTTCCTTATTGAAAATTATTCGATAGACGTGATATTGGAACTCGTGTATTACAAATTCAGAAGAAATCTTCTATAATGCAATATATATATTCGAATTAAGTTAACTCTCAGAGCTCCATAAGTATACTATGTATATTTATTAAGAATTTGCTTCAGCTCGAATTACTACAGTACATGACTCACACTTGTGTGCGAACGACAGGTATTCACTAACGACTCGATTTGACTGTTGGAAAAATGAATAATATGTAATTTAAAGAATCTTTTTTTCTTTAGGTATACCAACGAATTTCGTTCTAACTGCCGAAAAATGATGAGTCGTAGTAGAGTAGCATTTGAAGCTACTGACAAAAAATACGAAGCTGGAGATCGTAAAATCCACACTGGTTTTGCATCTATAGCTAACTGGTTGTCAGATATTCGCAGAATACCAAGTATAACTACATATCAAATTTGAACAAAATCTAACAACAATTCGTATACTAATGAGGGTTAAGTTCGTATAATTGAAACATGCATTTCCATTTACTTATTACTCATGTTCCTTAAAATCTGAGGGCGATATTTATAGACAATTTAAATCAACTTTAAGTCGACTTTATTTTAACGTTGATTCCATCTTATTCATAAAGCACTTACAGTTGACTCTAGCCGTTAAAGTTGACGTTAACTTCAAAACACAATTTTTCCGTCTTTAAGTTGTGTAAATTTTGTAGAATTATTACAATATGTGTTTCTTTTAATGGCATCTCTTCATGCAATATGTCAGGGTATAGTTAGTAGAATAATCAAATATGTAAGTCGAGTAGTAGCACCACTTTTACCACAATTCGTAAAATTAATTTAGTTTTTAGATTGTTTATAATTCGAATTATAAGATAATAGATATTGTTAGTCGATGGCGAGACTTTGTTCATGATTCCAGAATATGGACCTCTTGTACATTAAAAACAAAATTATAAAAAAAAACATTGGTTTTATTTCCCCAATTCGTTACCATATGTGTGTCTTAAAGTATACTTTAGTTAAAGTACACTTCAAATTGGTCTATGAATAATCATTATCTTAATTAATGTCGACTTTAAATATAAAGTATACTTTTACCAAAGACATTGTTAGTGTTTGTCTGTGAATAGAGCCTCAAGATTTTAGGTTTCTTTTTCTTTAGAATTAGAGAAAAAAAATATTAACTATAGTAAATAAAAAATAAAAAGTCATGTGTTAATACGAACATCTAATACATACATTATCGGTAGTACAGTAAATGCAACTATCATCACAGTTTCCTATTATCTGAAGACTACCAATTGAAATTTATACGAAAAAAGATTAATCGTCAAAAGAGTAGCCCTAAGATTTACAAATTCCATTTCCTGAATATTATCTTTGAAATTTCCCCAAAATCCACTGATATCTTGAAAACCCTTCGTCCATTCGCCTTAGAGCTTGATATGAACATTATTCCCTCATGGTCAGGATAAAAATTACATATCCGCTGTGTATATCCTGAATTTATCATGGAACTCATCTCCAATGTACAGAAAAATATCCTTCCTTGGATTTAGGTTTATCCGTAAGAGATTTCCTTCTGCTTTTTTGCTGTTGCTTGTAAGAGATTTTCCTTCTGCTTTTTTGCTGTTTCCTTTTACCACTCCCCAATATTCATGCATGATGTCAGATTACTTTCGTCCGAAATAGGGTGAAAAACCTTGGAAAAACATGAAACCACCGGAAATAGGTCTTTTACAAGAAAAAAAAAAGCAAACGGGGCAACAAAAGTTTTTCTCTAGGAATTATATCCTCTTGAGAATATTGCAGACGCGGAGTTCATATGAATAGGTTCCTTTCACAGAACAAGCATTAATGTAAACATCAGTGTACCTCATCGAACTTAATTTGCGCCAAAAGTGAACTGTTGGAGAAACTGCTCTAGCAACTCACTTTAAAATTTGCTCCAGCAAAGAGGCCTATGGTTTCGAGCATTCGTCATCACGTCTACCTCAGTTAATTGTTCCCCCATCTTGCACTGTATTTTAGCTGCTTTACACACAATTAATTACTGTCACGCCTTTTTATATTCGGGTTATCAGTGAATTTAAAACAATCATCTCAAGTGTTTGTCATGAAAACGCGGCAGCACCTCACCGGCCGTAGAATATATGTGTTGGTGTATGCCCGGCATGCCACGGTAAGCTACTCACGTGTATCCGCGAAACAAATATATCGCTCAGGTGGTATAAGGCTTGGCTGGTTGGGTGATCGCGAAAACACTAAAAACGAGTTACATGCGAGCCATTCAGACGGTGCTGGTGGTACGGTGGCAAACGAGAGACGATAATCAGACACCGCCACAGGGGAGTTTTCCTCAAGTAACTGGGCCTGTCTACGAGCCGTGTCATCCGCCATTCGCAAAGCTTTTCTTCCGGTTGTTTTAGGTCGTTACTTCATTGTGAGTGGTGGAGTACTGCGTGTGATTTAGAGATTACTTCGAAACCGACCAATGAGACTTCTGTTGGCGATCTCCATTGTTGCAGATCTTATCTGCCGACATGGCTTCTGGCTGGGCTTGTTAGGCTACTTTTCTGATGGCGTTTATTACCTCTTTGTGGGCCTGTTATGTAAGATATATCTTTGGTGAATTCATATCGCATACTAACTGATTATGTAAAACGGTCGATGGGGACTTTCATTCCAATGCAACGGTGACATAATGTAGATAGGAGATAGAATTAACAATATCCATAAAAACGACTATCATAAGCAGATTGATTTTGTAAATGCAATTTCCTGTTGAGTAACTAAAAGCGGCGAATATAATCCTCCTATTCATTTAAATCGTACTTTCAACGATGCAGCTGGTTTGAAGAGGATAGGACCGAAACTAGCGCACCATTTTACCGGAAAATTAGCGTAACTTAGCAGAAACAGGATGATGATTTATCAATATGAATCAACGACCTATACATTGGCCAATGGTACTATGGGTCTGGATTTGGCCCTCAACGACTACCATCGCTGGTTGACGCATTTTACCAACAACCGATCTCCTGATTGCCTGGTGTCTGCTGTTAAATAAGACAATGCCGTGTGTTCGGGACTGTACGCAATGGAATATTGTAATTGTAATTTACGAATGATATTTTATCACACAGTGGTTCGCAGCCCGCTTAAGGTTGTAACTCCAATTACAGCATTTGTCAAGAAAAAATTAATTTCTCCATTCAATGAAGATGGAGAAGATATTGGGAATGAAATAGATGGATATAGTAGTTTAGCATATCTTAAAATGATGTACACAATCCTTCTATGCTTGCCAGAATTTATACGTTTTTTGTTCAATCGGTCATTAAGTGTATTTGTAACGGGCAATACTTCTGTTCCCTCATTAATCAAATATATAAATAAAGTTTCTATAGTTTCTCCGACTATATTATTTATCTTCATTAATGGCAATCTGTCGTTTACTTTCAGCTCTGTCTATAGTTTTACAGACGATAGTCTACCCTTGATTTAATTAACTGTTTGCGATCAGTGTAAAATGCACGACTAATTCATTGAGCGGTGGAGATCAAGGAAAAGGCTTCGAACTGCATGCCGTTAAAAGTAAATGACGTCTTCTCTCTTTAAGGTACAGATAAAACCCCATTTAATCTGCTTAGTAAAGATAAGTTGAAAGTTTCCAGCTAATTTGAAATCTTTCACCCTAAACTTACTGCCTACGTAATAACTTTATTTTTAATTAAATGTAGTTAAATGTGTAGTATCACAATATTTCGATGGGGAACATTTTTCTCCTACCGTTATTGAAATGAGCTCAATTTATTAAAAATTGGAAAGATTTTCCAAGAAAGTCAGCAGTGACAGCCATCAGTTGATCATGAACGAAATCTCTTTCCAGCTTGGTCTCTTTCAATACAAAATAGTCTTCTGCTATATGCATTACAACTACAGCAAATATATTCTGATAAATAATTACCACAGAAAATGTTCACCATGTAGACTCATTCCATTATGTTAATGGAAGAGAAAAAATAAAAACAGCTTTGTCATTGGATTCGTACATACCAATTTTAGATAGGAGCTAAACAGATTTAATGAATAATAAAATCTAATTCAATTGTGAAATGTGACATAAATTCAAGATGTAATTCGTCAAGAAGTACAGAAATCATGAAAATTATGGAGGGCAATCTGAGATTAAGACAACCAGAAATGTCCTGCTTTTTGGTTGTATATTACAATCCCCCGTAAAAAATAATAGTTGGGTTTTCCAGGATTAGAAACTATATAAAGAATTTAGTAGACGTTTCTATATGAACAGCTACAGGATCTCTAAAGCGTTTATTGAGAATCTATCTAGAAACCGTGAAATACTCAAACCTATAGCTATTGGAGGAGAGATAGTATTATGGAGGCTATCAGACCTGTACATGGGTGCATCCAGCCACTGATAATAATTTATGTATGATTTTCCATAATTATTCCTGAAATAGTAATAAATACTTCCCATCACGTATTAAACGGGAAGAAAAAGTTACAACCCCGTTGACATATTGATTGGCACCTGAAGCGAGACAGGTTCCATTTTATTTGTTAATTAATTATGCCTAGATATGCAAGACAAGTACCTATTTAAATTTCATCTTAAAGCAGCATGTCTTACTTTCGCTTAGCTCAGTTTCATAAGTAAGTGGACTTTGCGTTAATTGATTGAACGACAAACTCACTAATAATTAAGACTATTTATGTCCGTTAAAAAAACTTTATCCGCTATATATGTACATATGTGCAGAGTATGTGTGTATGTAGAATTTTTTAATATTAAACTTTTTTTGTTAAAAATGAAAACTATCAGAAGTTTTTCTTTCAATAATAAAAATATTCAGAGCCTAACTTTTCATAAATCCAGGCAATGCTGGCTTATAACTTTGTAAGTAAGTAAAATGAGAATTTATTCAACTTTGCTAGTATTGAAAAGTTCACGAAAGCAGGAAGCCCTAAGTCCCTTCGTAGTATTAAAATATACCATTTAAACAAGCCCCATTTACTGAAACTAGAGACTATAGCAGCAAATTCCATTGACCATTTGGAGTGACCCAACGATAACGATAGTTGGGTCAATTCAGGAAATTTAAATACGCTCAAACGACCAAATCCTATAACAGAGAAATATATCTACAACCGGATTTGAATGCTATTAGGTTTAGGTGTATCGTCTGCGTCCCATCTCCTCCCACCCAAAATCCCAGTTGACCGAACGATTTAGAAAAATCTATTTCATGTCTTCCTCAATTCTTCCATTATTATTGTGAAAGAGTAAGGTTACTCCATATCTATGTACGTATGTATAGCTTCCTCCTCAACTAAGTAGCTGCCATTTACTAGCACTGATCGCATTTTTAATGTCGGCAAAAGAACTTTTCTATACTTGAATGTGGTTGCGCAAAAGTTCAAAATCCGAAATTTCCTGCATGTCCACCCTTTTCCGGGATGCCATGTAATGGGGTTGTTTTTCATGCGATTATCCACGGAGAAGCGATCCTTTAAATACCCGTTTGATAATATCTTAATGACATTTATAATGGCCATTGGAATTTAGGACGTGTATTGGTAACTCTATTACGAGGTCGTTAGAAATGGAAGGGCTACCAGTGGTCATTTAAATTTATCTTTGTGCCAAGTTTAGTGCACGCTGTATTGGATATGAAAGAGATTGGTTTCTATGCCTTTTTCGAATTGGGATTTTCTTCTTTAGATTCACAACTGATGGTTCGATAAATGTACCCACAAATATCTTTAAAGATGGGTGAGCGTAGATAAAAACACGTTTGAACTTTTATCCATGTTTTCTAAAGTCTTTTAATGGACTTTGTTACAAGAAATAATATACTTCTTAGTTCTTAACTATCCGAATCAAAAAGTCTTCAAATATTACCTTTGACAGAATACCGTTATAATACTGTTGGGCCACATTTGAAGTGCAATAAGTTAAGATCTATTAAATCTTTAATGTCTGCAGTAAAGACATAGGTGTACTAGGTCAATTTAAAGACGAAATTCCATATTCTTTTCAGTTATGGTAAACAAATGTTATGTCAATATGGTTTTTTTTAAAAAAAAGAAGGTAAAAAATCCGAAGTTTTTACTTTAAAAAGTCATAACTCCGGTGAGAAGAGGAGCACGGGAGGAGCAGTCATTGAAAAGGTCATGAAGTTTTGACTTACATAATGTATTTACTATCACCTTATGAAACTCTCACCGGGAAACACCCTGTTTAGGCCCAGTATTTTAATTGTCCCCAAAACTTACCCGTCAATACGCACAATACGATTGGTGCTATAATGTGTACACTGTACAGAGTTAAGCAATCGATTAAAAGTATTTCATTGTTTAGTGCTGACATTGATGTATTGCAGATTAGGAAGCACTTCTGAAATATACTTCATGGTTTCTCCTTGTGACTTGCTACAGGCAAACTCCAAGGTGGAAGTTTTTAAGTTTTATGGAAGTAATTGAATTGCACAATGGATAGGTTTTCGGTTAATTTTCAATATGTCAACAAAACTAATGTTTGACTACGGTTCTTGAATAATGCAGCTAGATTGTTCGAGCTCTAAAAGGTTGGTAAATAAGGTAAGGAGGACTAGCAAAAATATAATAATTACCATCATATACATGTAAACAACGGGGTTTTATATATTTCTAGTATATATGAGTCTTTCTGGGCCCAGATGAATTACCGTGGGTTTAAATAAAAAACCTCCCATTCGATGCTTGGATAAAAATTGTTTCAGGCCAAATGAAATAAGTATGTACTTCTAGGCGAATATGGAATATTTTTTTGGCCTAGGCGGAATCTGTTTGGACACAGAAATCATTCTGGACTTAAATGGAATGTTTCTGAGTCCAGATAGATACATCTTTTATTTAACCAAGGAGGAATTTCGGGATCCGGAAGTATTTTTTCTGGTCCAGGGTCGAGATGGAATCTACCAGTGCCCAGATTAAATCATGTACATGGAAGTGGCATATTGCAACCATTAACATCTTTTGTTGCACTCCGACTGACATAAAACAAGCAACAAGCAATTTTAATGAAAATCTTCTGTTATAGACGTCGATTGTGTAAGAGGACAATGGATAACACGTGAGTTGATGGTGTTATCAGACTGTGATCTTTCCCTACCACCTTCTTATAAATAGATAAGGTGCTCTGCTAATAAAAAGATATGTAGTGCCAAGGTATTGGGTTTTTGTAACATGAGTAATTTTTCACTCCAAACTATGGTGTACGAGGGATGTCAAGATCGTTACCGAAACTAACAATTTGGCGTTCTTTTTTTCAATTTGCATCTTTAGATGTCAACATTTTTATCCTAGGTGTGGTTTAGTGCTGCTCTTATTTATGATGATTGTTGGGAATCAAAAACTCCATAAGTCTTACGGCTGTTACCACTTTACCACTTTTAATGAAAATGTCAACATTTTATCTGGTTGTCTAGGTAAACATGTAGTTTTCTAGGATTGATTAATGGGCTGTGAACTGTAGGCTCTAGTAAAATCACAGTACTGTACGCTGTTCACGTGCTACTTTCGAAAATAAGTTTGGCTTTAAGATAGAAAGCAAATCAATATTCGAGTATGACTAGTGTACTTTTTTTGGTCCAAAATGGCTGCTGAGTACCTTTAATTTGCAGTCGTTGGATACACAATATCACACTATATCTGCGATGAGTTTCTAGCTACTAAAACGATATTGGAACTAAACTTATCTGATTGAAATGAAATCTTGATGGTTGAACTGGCTCCATTTCTTTCCGTCTTAAAGGTCAATGGTAATACGAGCGAAAATGCAAAAAGTTAGCAGTCAGAGTTAAATTCATATGTGAACATAACGAAACTGAGTGGCTTATAAAAGAAGAAGATCAAATTGGACTGTCAAAATTCACTGAAGTTAACTATGTGAATTTTCGTACTGTGGAAAGAACAGTGGTCAGTTTTGGATAACGAAAAATTAAAGCAATTTATAGTTGCTTATATGAGCTTAGCGTGTTGAGTTCATTATCGGTTAATCTGATTGTAGTTTGGCTTTTTCATCTCCCTTATCATACGAGTGGCCACCAGACATTTCTAAAAATTCTCTTTGTCTTGAAAGTAAGTGTTTTATGACTGCATATTTTCTATATGCATTGTCTAGATACAGAAAAAATATTTTTCAAATTGCTTTTTTTTTGCAAGATAGATGAAAACTACAAGTTTTATATCATAGACGCTGCAGGCTATGTAATCGGAAAGAAGAAGTTAAAGAAACAAACAACTGGGTATACATATACATACATACATACATACCTACATATAAAGCCAACTGTTTCTTTTCGAAACACAGAGGACACTTATGTGTTTCGAATAAATAATGTTAATCTCAGGCATATTTTAGAATATACTGACAAATCCTTAAAACATAAAATTGCTAATTTTGTGAATCATACATAAAAAAAAGTAGAGCTTTCCATGACAAGTCAAAAAAAAAATTTAAGACTTGTTAAAATTGCAATTTGTTTTTTTTAGTTTATTGTTACTTTTTGGACTTTACTCTTGTATATTGTACGTGTGTAGAAGTCTCACATAACATGTAGAAGGGAAATTAACCTTTTCTTATAATCCCCAGGAAGTATTGTTAGATGCACCTACAAGTTCCTACATAAACGATGTCCACATAATACTGATTAAGTTACAAGAGAAATTACGGATGGCATATTTTACAGCATAGTCAAGTTTAAATTAAACATGATGTGAAACTTACCGTTAAATGTTGAAACAGCCACGCTCTTAAAATATTAGTTGCTACTTTTGGGAAAATGCCACGTTTCTTTTGGTTCTTTTTGCCATTGGCATCGTCATCTTCTTCTCCTGTACCTTCACCACTACCTATACTAGCATTACTGGCATCACCTGAAAAGGAAAATAGTAAAATCAATTTTTAAATATTTTACATCCAATAACCGTCATATAAAATAACCTTTTAATATTTATAATTACTTTCGGACGTATCATAGAAAAGAGAACAGCACCACACACTCTTTGCTTCAGCACAAAGTCATTATGCTACTGAGCAATTCACTTAATTAGCTATGCACATACCTAAGCAAACTTAATAGGCTATAGAGCTGCGTAAATATTTGCCAAGAGACACTCTCACTCCTACTAGTCTACCGTTTATAAGAAATCCGGTGTCATCTGAGTACCCCTAATTATTTACCGAGTACTTGTCGTGGAAGGTGTGTTCTTCACCACAATTTCATCAATCTCAAGGAGGTTTGAATCAAGTCATGCCTTGTCTTCTTGATTATGTTTACATAAAACGCTCCAGCAAGAGCATTATGAGATAAAAAAGTTAAGATAGACAAGATGTTGACTATGTGCGCCATGGACAACAAGAAGAATTTCTCCTAGGCTCGCTTGGTCTAAATAAACTTCCGTTTTCAGAAGATATTTACAGTGCAGACCAGAAGATGAAAATTCAGATACGAGCACTGAGAAGCTATACGGTTTTGCTTAATTTATTCATGAATTCTGGTGAGAATAGAGTAAACACAGCAAAATACACAGACAAGGATTCTATATACCCATATCACCACTGAAGTCAAGGAGATAAAATGTATGTGACGGGGGCGGGGACCCAACAAAATAAAAGCCTACTGTATGAGACTTTCAGCATCAAGGGTAAACGACATACAGCTGGAATAATCAAACACTTTACCCAGGGACCATTAGCGGATTAAAATGAAAATTAACCAAACATCCTAGGAGGAACGCGAAAACTTCTCCAAGAGAAACCAACCGGACTGACTTGATGGATCACCCTAACCAATTTTAATTTATTTATTTATTCAGCGCCATGAATTAAACTATTACATCTGACACCCTCTCAGAATTGAAGGACGGGGAACTTAGTTTGTTTTAGATTGCTGACCTAAATGGTAGTCCCTTTTTCAGGGATTGTTTCAGATTTGATATGCTGCTTACATTTGGGGGTATTAAATACCCACACCATGAAAACTTGCAATAAAATAATAGCATAGATTTTTAACAAAGTAAAATAGAAAAATTTAATAATAATAGAAAAAGAAATGAAGACTTAAAAAAAATCAGAAATGAGAATGTAAGAAATTATGGATCTACTTACATATATGAAAATAAAATATATAAAAAAAAACACAATAATAAGAGTAGGTACTAATCCTTTGCTGTTGTTTTATGTGCATGATAATTCCATCTTAATTCTTTATTAATTGTGAGATAAAGAAAATTATGTATTAAGTGTAATAAAAGATAGAATATGTAAAAGATGAGGACTAAGCGAAATAATGGGACACTTTTGTTATATATACAAATAGATTCGAAAATAATCAATGTTAACATTTTCTTGGAAGATGCAACACCCTTTAACATTTGGCTTTTTTATTTGATAAAAAATGTCGTCCATGATTCCTTTTCATATCACCAGGACGAGATTAATAATAACTGCAGAGAAATGGAGCTCCACAAAAAGAAAGAGTCTCGAAAGATTAAGCGAAGTCACGGTCACAGCAAAACTATAGATAACATTGAAGAGAAAGCAGATCGTTAATGAAAAAATCAAGAAAAGAGATGGATAGATAAAGATCTCTGGTGTACACTAGCATTTATAGAACGAAGTTGAGATCTAACGCCATCTCATATACAACCCGTATTTGGCGACTGGATAAGAAACTTTCAATTCAGGGTAGACGAGGATGAGAAAGACAAAGTGCATTAACTAAAGAGCAAGATGCCAAACTCTATCGAAGGCCTTTGAAATATCTAAAGCAATAATATTGGACTTATCAAAATTCTGAAGACTACGGTTCCAAAACTCTGTACCAATTTCAGGCAGAAGTATCTGAACCGAAAGCCATATTGGCGATAGTTAATGAGTTGATTAGTTTCTAGATAATTTATTAAATTGGAATTAATGATAGACTAAGAACCATACGAAAGAATCGAAGTGACGGTAATTAGTCTACAGTTTGTGGGATCATTACCCATTCCATTTTGGGAATGAGCTGGGCATTGGCTAGTTTCCAAGCAGTTGGACAGTTTCCTGTCGAATAAGACAAGTAAAATACTTTGCGCAGCAGTTTAATAAAGGTTGGGGCACAGATTGGAACCGTTAGGATATAGGGATTTGGATACGTTCATATCCTTAAGAATCTTGAACACATCTCTGGTGGAAATGTATATTGGCTCTTGTACAAATCCACACGAAAGATGCAAAACAGATTTCTTTGAAGTTGTTGGACGGCGGAATTAAAAGCGAATCTTACAACGAAAATAATAGCTTTATCCAGGGAATCAACAACCCACTTCACCATTGTTAAATAGTAAAGGCATAGAGAAACTGATAAAGTTGTTCCCGAAAGCTCTTACGAGAGACTCTGCCTTTGTGGCTTGTAATATTCTTTGCCTAAAATTCTGGTGCAAATAAAGTTTTCTCTCTGGCTAATGGACTTGTCGGTGCTCCGTGCAGTTTTTCAGACTTGTTTCAGTGCTGGGCATGGATGTAATTGATAGGTGCGAAGAATAGATCATTTGGCTTTTGTAACTTGGTTGAACTAAACATTAAACCCAGAACGATTTCGCTGCCGTTCAGATCTGCTGTAAGGATACAGAATGTATCAACGCATGGGCATGACAAGGCTTATTATGTTACTAAGTTCTAGAGTGCATTCACCTATATCCCTCGAGGCAAAACATAATGACTAATCAATCAGCCTGAGAAATATTGGGATAAATCGGGTAACTCCTTCCAAGAATTGCTATACAAAAATTTTATTTTTCACTATATATTTGGACACGGCCTAAGAAACCGTCGACCAAGAGAGCTGAAATTTAGTATCTACACAGCGTTTTCATAAAAGTAATAAACACAATTTGAAAAATGGACTAAATCGGACTACCCCTTTTTGGTGTTGCCATATAAAAATGTCGGGTTTTACGTACACTGTGAAAACAATAAGTCCTAGACATTTTATTGTATTGAAAAGTTCTTCAGAATATAAAATCCGATAAAATTGGTTTACTGTCCGAGAAAATAGATCTTACAAATCAATCAATCAATCAATCTTGCACAGAAGGGTGACCATACTTTATTACAAACGGCCGCTTGCCACTGCAAGTGTGACTATGGGGCATAGAGCTAGGATGGAGAAAAGCAGCGTTGCATGCTTCTGAAGAAGTCATTCAGTTGACAACTTAGAGCGCTATTTATTTTTATATGTTTTATGAGTAGAGAACGAGGAAATTTGATAAAAAAATATATATTTAAATATGACCATAACTTCAATCTGAAGTTCTTATTAAAAATCAAAAATACCTTACTTCGCACAATAGTGGAAGAATCTTCAGTTTAGATTCGTGGAAAATTAGATGAAATCAGCCCTTGTTGCATTTCTGCTGGAGCTCATAAAAAAATCTTCTATAGAGCTTGCTTCCAAGTTATGGCCATGGAAGTATTTAATTACGTAGATGTTTGCGCCTTTGCTTATTTTTCTGCATAGATCAGTGAATATTCTTCTAAGTGGCTTCCAAATGATGCCTACTTGGGATGCGCTTACATTGTGCTTCTTTCAGAAGTGCTGATTTTTCGTTCCATTGGTTAGATTCTCTAATTCATTACTACATCAACTTGCAAATTCCAAAGATTACAATCTACGTTTAATAAATTCACGTTACTTTTCAGACTGCTGAGATTTAATCAGACAATATCCAAATAAGGTTTGCCATCTAACCCCAAAGGCAATAATCGAGCTCTTAAACAAGCTTAGATTTAGCCTAGCCAGTTTAGAGAAGACATAATAGATAAACTATGGGCGCAGTATGCGCAGGGCTCTAATGGCATAGTCGCCCCTACTCTTAACGTAACCTAACCTAACCTAATCAAACAGTCGAAACTATAAAATTTACGGAAAACTAATCAAGAATATGCGAAATATTCTAGCTTCAGAATAATTAATTTCAAGCTGATTTAGTCGTTTCTCAGAGACAAATAAGCAAAAGTATTATATCCAAAGAGCATCAAATAAATTTAACTTGCTCGCTATCTTAAAGTGCGCACATACATCAAATTATATCTGAAGTTTTTCTCCTCGATAAAAGGTTATCACTCATACTTGTTAGCACAGGCTGAGTAACAGGCTTAAGGCAATCGCACAATTTGCCCTTTCACACCACTCTTCAAATCAACGGCGAGAACAGTTCATTAAACGATCTCGTCTATGTAAACTAACACTGCACATACATATCCCTTAAATTATAGAAGAAAGTGGACTTGTACATTCAAAAAGCCTCTCGAGAAAATTTATTTCTTCATTAGGAAAATTTATTGCCTCGGAAATTGATTAAAATGGCCCCTTAGCTAATCAAATTCAAATTTGATAAGAAATATGAGCTCTCTTCAAATTTCAAGCCTTAATTCAAGTTTTTGTTTGTCGAAACAATAATTCTTAAGCAAGAGCATAAGATCATACATAATCCATATGTCAATTACTGAAGAGGGCCAACCAGAAATCAAATGACAACGCAACGTACAGAAGATGCTTTACAGCAGCAGCACGGGTTAAATATGATTTGGCACCTTTTCATCAAAGGCCTCCGTAACATAGCGCGGAACGCAAAATTAATGTCCATTTTACTCGGGCAATATTTTATTCATCCCTTGTTGTCCGCAAATACACTTCCACGGCTTGCGTTTTGCTGCAGCAGACCGGCTGTAATATTTCAGTGATCCCGGGCAAGTCGATGTGTGCACCAAATAAATAATTTTATTCGGACGATAAATGTTTAACAAGCCATTTAATATATATAGTCCCGTGATTTATGGATCACACCATTAAAATCGTGTTATTTTAATTGCTGTTTAATGCACGTCTATAATTATGTATACTGGCCGCTGGTCGCTGGACTGGGTTCGGAAAATCTTGTTCGATAATAATAAAGGTTGCAGGGAAATTCTATAAATGGACAAAATTCTGACGCTATTTTCGGACTATGATGTTTAATATTTCATACTTAAATTGTTGTTGTTTAGATTTATGGAAAATATGCTCAAATTCGCAAGATTCTTGAATTGTTTTTCGCGCAGTTGAAAATGTCCAAATTTCTACAGTAAATGCTGTTACTATTGTGCTTCAAGCTTTTTGTTTTACTCTTTCGGTACTGTACTATTGCACTAGGGCTGGACTAAATAATTATTTATCTAGGTGTATCAGCTTTGAACGTACATTAGTTATAGCTGGAAAGATGTTGAGGTTAGCCAAACAAAAATCAAATTCAACGAATTTTTTATACCCGCAATTTCAATTCCAGAATGGGAATTTTTAGATTTGCAAATTTGTTAGAATATGAAATAAAAACATGATCTATGAGTTTTTGACTTTTGTAACGCACAGAAATAATCATGCCAGAGCAAAATGGATTAGAAACCCACGCATAATAATAAAAGTTATTTTAATGTTTGCGTGTCTGTCTGTCCGTCCGTCTGTCCATTTCTCCGTCTACCTATCTGTCCATCTGTCCGCCTGTCCGTCTTTCCGTCTGTCTGTCTGTCTGTCTGCCTGTCTGTCCGTCCTCACGATAAACGCTTAAACTTAGAACGCTGAAATTACGGTTGTCTTTAAAAAAAAGTTAATTCATGTTCGAAAATGGGATCAATCGGGCAACTTCTTCGTAGTGTTGCCATATAAAAATGTCGATTTTACTATATATTTGCGAACTGACTGAGAACATGTCAACATAGAGAGCTGAAATTTGTTACATGGTGTTTTCATGTAGGTAAATAAACTTTCAAAACCGAAGTAAATCGGGAAAACCATTTTCGGTGTTGACATAAAAACTTTGGGTTTTCATTGTTTATTTGGAAACTGCCTGAGAGCGTGTCGCCGTGGAGAGTTCAAATTTTGTACATGACATTTTCATAAAAATTAAAAATACAGCTTCAAAAATGGACCAAATCGGGCAACCCTTTCTTGGTATTGCCATACATAACTTAAGTTTCTCACCATATATCTGGACACTTCCTGAGAATGTGTCGACGTAGAGAGCTGAAATTGCGTTTTCATAAAAAAAGTAAAGAAAATTTCAAAGAATTAACTAAATCGGGGAGCCGCTTTTTGGTGTTGCATTACAAAACTTGGACTTTTCACCTTATTTAATTTAATTTTCATCTAGGGTATAATATTACTGGTCCTATACCCATTATAACTTTTCTCTTGTTTTTAAATAACTTCTATCTTCTAACACTAAGTAACTTTACACCTGAGAGTGCCATTCGTGACGTAAGTGTGATATTTTAGGAAGAGTTTTAGTGTAGTAAAGGTGGACGGATTAACATCGGGTGTTTGATGTAGAATGAGTGAATGGGATGCTTTCTGATGGGGTAAAATTTTTGTGTTTTTGGGAGCTTCAGGTGGTAACTATGTGTAACCATGATCCTGTCCTCTTATTTGGTATGTGTGTGCAGTTGCATGAAAAATTTTGTATTTTATTGAAATTTCACTAAACTGCAGCTGCAAGAAATTCAATAAATTTATGTACTTAACTCAATAGTTAGTAAAAAAAAAACTGGTTTAGCTCGTATTTTCCTTTAGAACTGAGTTTTTCGGTAATCAGACGGTTGGTTCTTATGTGTCATACTTTGTAGTTAAAGTCAGAATAACCAATTCTTATCAATTTCTAGTTGTGTTTCAGTATACCAAAGCTCAATTATACGTGGAAAAAACGTTACCGATATCTTGGAAAATATTTTCGAACTGCATTAAAGTTACCATTTCCATTTGAAAAAAGGAAAAATGGTTTGTTTTAAAAATGAGTAGCTTCGAAGGTAATTAAAGGTTATCAAATGATGATCAAAAATTTCGAGAATGGGTGACATCCAACAACAAATTAGTTTGAAATTCTATCAAGGTATACTCTAACATTTTACCTATCTTGAATAACACTTAGCGAAAGATAAGTCTTCATCAATCAATCTCCATATATTTGTTGACGATGTCAAAAAATAAAGTAATATTGTCAGTATATATTTACTACCCAAGTCTTTCTTTACATTTGTTGTATTATATATATAGGTATATATATATGTATGCTTATCCAAATTGGCAGAACATATAAAATCAGGGCCTCGAAGGAAATTTTGAAAATTCAATTCAAATTCTCCTAACGAATGCTTCAAGTTTGGATATATCTTGGTTGATGGTTTTTACTAGATCTTCATCAGAAGATCACCAGAATGAAAATATAAATGGTTGGGAAATATTATAAGCATTCATATCTTGCAGTTGTTTGAAAATAGATACAGGTGCTAAACATAATACATGCACAATAGAACAGAACAGAGCAAAGCCGAAAATAAGATAAAATAAATAAATAAAATCATTCGATTGAAAGATTCAAAAATAGAACGAAAACAAAATGCTTGAGCTGGACACGAACATTTATTTTTACTAAGCGTTTTCGGAATTATCTACTTTAAAAAAAAATCAAATCCAGTATGCAATAATTTAAACTTTCATCTTTCAAACTGATTTCATTTCCTCAAATTGTTCTTAAAGGATTGCTGCGGCATTTAGCCAGGCCGCTGCTTTTCATTTCTCTCACTAGAAACGCCTACCGCCGCCGACAATTTATTCATATGAATTAGAATGGTCCATAAAGTAATTTGCTAAGTTTTTCTTTTCTCTTTTTTATATATCTCCTGCAGACAGTGTTTTGTTGTTCCTTTAAATGTCTCACTGAAATCTATGCACGATTAGCTCGTAGCTTCTTTAGCTAAAAAATCCCCAGTGCCATTGAGCAGGTAAATATATTTGTGCAATTTTATACTCAAGCCACGCCAGATGCAACGTGTAAGTTCGGAATGGAAATTTATTCTCGATGCACTTTGTCTGCATATAAACTACAAGATTTCAATAAAATTACAAAATTTATACCAAAAAGATTGCAATTGGAATATTTTATTTAACTTAAGTCGAGGACGTTTATTTGTGATGTGGACATTTGCTTAAATGAACATGAGAGAGGTATCATCTGGGTTTATTATCCAGCGGACCGTAAGTCGCGTCGGGCGGCTGGAATAAAAGCTGGAGCTAGCCGACCAAGTCCAACTACTTTTCTCATACAATCAGAGAGAAAAAAGGAAGATGAAAAACTTTTTTTTTTCCTTTTGTGCGTTTGCTGGGTAATCGCTTAAATTATGAGCTGAAGTCATAAATACAAGGCTGAGCGGTTAAGTCTATGTGACTTTTGCGTAAAAATTTGCTCTTTTTTTCGCCACTTTATTTATTTAACGCTTGCTTAAATTAAGTCTGCGCCTCGAAAGAAGATCGTGGGATTTTGAAATGCATTAAATTTTGTAAAATGTGACGGCTGTGGAGGACGATTACAGAAGGAAAAAGATATAAATTGTTTCGCGAATACTGCCACAGAATGAGAATAAACGCGAGCGAAATTTGCTGCTAATTATAAAACGATGAAATGAAAAGACGATGTTTTGAAAAAAAAATATATGGAACGTCCTCCCTTAAATTTTAAGTTCTGGGGAGATTTGTTGTTGTTTTTTTTTTTTTTTTTAGCTCTGTATATCTACGCAATAAAAAAAAGTTTACATTTAAATTAAAGAAATGTAAGGTCATTCAATTTTAACAATTGTTAAATATAAATTAACTGTTTAAAAACGTACGACACAATGATTTTGAGGTGCGAAATTTACAATTTAAGGAGGGAAGAACATAGAAGAAAGCACTGTTACAAAACACTCAGCAAAAAACGGCGAAAATGTAGTGTGGTGATCCCTTCAGTTCAGTTTTGCTTACTCATTTGGTGATTTGTATGCTGCAGAAGGGTACTCGTTAAACAAGATTACATGATTAGAATATTGAACAGCGTCGATACTAAAATCCTCTCTTGGGGTCAAACGAATCGCATTCATTGCTCTTGTTCAAAGGTGTATTCACAAAAGAATTTTTGAAAGCAAACAGGAATTCCAATTTGCCGAGATGTTTGAATGCAAAAGTTTTTTTCACACTAAGGATCGGATGAATTTCAATAATAAAATTATATCGATACATTCACCGATCTTCTGTTTCCTCATAATCATCATCTACATACACTGTTTCGCTTATTCCTTGACATACTTTTATTATTTGGTAGTAAGTATGTATGGCTTAATAGTATAACAAACTTCATATTGGCCGCCAATTCTCAGTGAGATTTCCCGATTTGGAGTGGTGAACAGAAGGTAAAACCTTCCGAACCTTCCTTACAAATGAGGGCACGGTGGTTTACTTGCTCCAGCCGGACATTGGGTTGCAGTATTAACTCGAAATGTAAACTACTGTCTCCAGGATGAGGTCTTCGGCATTGAAATAATATCGAAGTTAGACCTTTTTATGCAATTTAAGGGCAAGGATATTGTTATACTTTCAGACCAGAGCCTGTTATTGGTGTTGCTACCTCAATGATCGGATCTATCAGAAAATCGTATGTTCGTATGGAGCATCAACAGTGCTGGGTGAATCCAAGCACTTTCAAGTGTACGAAACTGTTTCTTGGTGGGTCTAATAGGAAGTTCACTGACTTTCTTTTCGGGCTTGGAGCAAAATAATGTTGAACTGTGGGTGATATCGTCATTTCACGCTTCACAGCTTCACGATCATCTAATAAAGATGGGAGTTATTAACAGCCCTGAGAGTTTGTCATCCCTGACAGGAAATCTTGAGACATCCGAACACTTTCCGTGCATTTATACAGCCTTTGCCTGGCGCAGCCTAGATATTTTTAGATTTGCCGTCCTGTCAGCCGATGAGCTGAAAAGCATACTTCACGATAATCTGATGCACTTCATTAAAACATCACAGCAAGATTTTGGTGAGAGGCCCTTCCTTTTGTTTTAGCAAATTAGCACAACTAGCCAGCATGGCCTCCGTGCTTTAGACCTTTAGTCTCCCTGCCTTGAAAAAAATGTAATAAAAATATACCTTCATCTACTGTCTTGGACTAATGTAGTCTGGCTGGATTGGGAATTGATTTGATAAAATTTATTTAGTACAGTTCTACTAAATACAATGGCGTTGTTTTAAAATCACGTCAGACCATGACACGAGTCGTCATCCTACATTTCGAGTTGTTCTGTATTCTCAATACAGTTCTTCATATTCTAATTTACATAGACGAATCTTATAACTGCAGAAAAAAAATCTACACTTTATATTGTTTGTTGTTAAAGAACGAAATCATTGCAAGAATGTGAAGTTCTTCAACAAAACATATTTTGAGTGTTTTGTTAATCTGTTTGGATTTTAAGCACTAGAGCGATGATGCTATGATAAACTTTTTAAACAATAAAAAAACAAAGCTGGAGAGAGTTATTAGTCTTCAAGAAGGTGTAAGTATTATTTACTTACCTTTGCATGTGGAACCCAAATGCAGTACTGCAAATTTATGAGCTCTAATCGCAAGGTTAATGAATGTCCAACTATTACAGCTTGGGCATGTAAAAACCTGCTACAATCTCTAATCACTATGAAGACATGAGACTTCTATAGTACTCTCTTTTCGATAAATAACTGCGATCTAAGCTCAATTTATATTATTCTTTTAACTCCCTTAAATCCCTATTGCGACATGAGGCAGATGAAGAAGTTCAGCTGCAGCTGTCAAAATCAAAAACTGTAGATGGCAATGATGTTAACATCAATGACGGCATCAATTCTGATACCGATGCCTGAGACATTTTATATTTGATATTCAAAGCAGCATCACAGCGGCGATTTAACAGTTAGAATAAAAGAATTTAAAATGAATTTTGAAGAAAAATTAGTAAATTTTGTATGCGAGAATCCATGTTTGTATTTAAAAATTGGCAAGTATTATTAAAGCCGCAGGCGATGTCGATGCCAATAGCAATGCTAAATCCAAAGCGAAAGCCGATTCCGCTTTCGGATTTTGTCCTTTAGGCGGGCACCCGAGTGAAATTTTACTCACACATTACATCATCTAAATAGCCTTAAGGTTGCTTAATTTAACTTATTTAACTTGAATGTAACTCGAATTCTGAGAATCGTTCATAACTCTTTAATTTAAGTTTTCGCAATTCATTTCACAAAGTTTTCATTTAAATTTTCGAGCCTATAGTTGAAATCCATTTTTTAATGAAGCAAAAACTTCAAAAACATGATTCTAATGAGTCTCCTTATTAATAAAAACAGAGACCGAATCAGTTATGACTTTTTACGAAAAAAGCCAACTTAACTTGTTATTCCTGACCGATAATAATTCGAAGCTAAAGAAACTAAGTTGGAAAGGCTTTTTATTTTTTCTGGCAAAAATAAAAAGCCAGCTTGGCTAGAAAAAATAAAAATCTGGGCTCGCTTTTTATAATTTTACCGAAAAAAAATATCAAGCCGTTGCGCTTGCTTTTCTAGCTTCAAAACTATTACCGGGCAGGAAAATTAAGTTTTTTTTCGTAAAAATTCATTACTGATTAGGTCCCTGAAAATAAGAAACTAGCTTGGCTTTTTATACTTCTGGCTTCAAAACCTGTTACTTCCAGCTCGAAAAAATAAAAAGTCAAACTGGCTTTTTATTTTTGCCAGAAAAAATAAAAACCCTCTCCAGCTAAGTTTTTTTATAAAAAGTTAAGTTTTCAAAGGCTTTACAGGAATCGAAACGAGTTTCATGAGACATCTTTTGGTATATTCCACAAAATTCCACGATCATGATTTATCCCAGCTTTTTTATTTTCAGTCTCTGATAAAAAATAATGGAAAGTGTACGTTTTCAAAACCTTTGTACGCTATATAATATGACTGACAATTATCTGTTATTGCCAAGTTATTCTTTTATGGGATGATTGTAACATGGCTGCCCTAAAATTAAATATTGTACTAGGAATCAAGTAGAAATATCAAAATTTGTATCTTACGACTTAGATCCACAGCGCTCCTAATGAATAATTAACTAATTACTTATTAGACGCTATTGATTCAATAGGCAACTGCATAGCCATTTCTTTAATTAAGTTGTACAATCAAAATGGTTCTAATATACTTATGACAGTGGAGAAGCAAAATGGATCGAATTGACGCGATAAACTTAGGTTTTATTTATTTTATTTTTCAATTTAACGATTTGGAAATGAACAATAATTATTATAAAAAAAAAGTATTTCTATAATATAGTTTGGGCTTTGCACTTTTCTTCTTATTTTTTAAATGAGCATACGTACAGCGGAGTTACCGATATTGATTATATTACAAAATACAATCAGCTGTAGTACATTTTTCTCATTAGTGCTCTAATTTGGTTCTCATACTGTACATCATTATGGGCGGATGAAAGGGAGTCTGTGATGCGCAATGCTGCCATGAAGAAACATATGTAAAAGGGAATCATGCGTGCATATCGACTAAAATTGTAGTACTGATGGAACACTGTTGTCGCTGAAGAAGCGCTTTGGATGTCCCAACGTGGGTACTGTAGTACCTGTGCTGTGGTAATGATACCCTGTACAGCATACACGCAAGTTAGGTGCACACAAGAGCGATCCCCTACAAGCCAAATATGAAATTTTTGATTGAGTGGGTACTGTAGTAGGGTACTATGGCAGTGGGGTCATGTACAAAGAATTTATGTGCTCACCAGAATCAAATATAAATAAGATCTCAAAAAAATACCCTATGGCAAGGAACAAGGATGTTGAAGGTTTATGGATTTGAGAAGATAAGTATGCATGATGGTAGTTTTAATATGTCTAGTATTAATGGCAGCTGTAAGTTTACAGGCCGTAATCTCATGCATCTCCAGATTTGAATGTCAAAATCTTAAGCCCTAATAGACTTACATTCTCATTTCATAAAAGGAATCTGAATGAAGAATCCACTGGAAGTAATCACGGTTCGTTCTATGGACCTGAATTACGAAACCATACCAATTAGGTAGACATATATCTCTAATTTGGTGCCACGGGGTCGAGTAGCCCTGAAAAGCTTATGCTTTCTACCTCGACATGGTGAGGTCCCTCGATGGAAGAAACCTGGTGGTTTGTGGTGGCCCATATTGCGGGCAGGGATAATATATTTTCAAGCCTAGGAAGTATGCCTGATATTCAATATTATCGGCGTGGAGTTACGCTGATACGGGTACCGTGACCCACACATCGGTCTGAGATGTTAGATAGGTCTCGATTCTACTAGTAAGAAATCCAAACATGCAATGGTCCACTGGGGCTCATTTAGGCAGTAATGTCTGATGAGGGCGCTGATTATCGCATTATAACTAATCCGTTCACGAAGAATTCCATTGGATTAAGCCATACTTGGCAGGTGCTCTAGTAAAACCACATTGACTATCTGTACATCATTATGATCTGACTTTTGAGCCATAATTATGAATAATATGTGTGACAAGGCATCTTAATGAATAATAAGTGTTAATGATTTATTAGATCGTTCTGCGTGTCTAAAGTACTAGCTAAGTTGAGTCGATAAACAGGTGGTGGTGTCTACGTTAACTTTAGTGAACTATCTGCTAGAATCCATCGTTGAATATTCATTTATGTACGCACAAATCCATATCTCCATATTGTGGTTATGTTTCCGTTAATTAGACGAGACCGAATGTTATGATTTCTTTTCGGCAATGGCTTGCTACGCAAATCAAGACTACCATTGAATTTTCTAATCTTTTTCGGTACTTAACAATTCTAAATTGGATAAATGTGGAAGATACTTCAGATGAATAAGTGCACTACATAAAACCTAGTTGTTTCAAGAATAAACTATTGTACAATACTTCAAGCTGCCCCACATAAAGTCCCAAATATCGTGGGAGCAAAAGTTAAGAGAAATCTGGAAACTAATTACTTTCGATGATTGGCAGTTATGTTCACAAATAGATCGACTCCAATGAAAATTTGCGAGTGCTTAAATTCTTATCTTCATTCTTACAACAAAAATAAAAAATCCAAAGTCACTTCAACTACATAGGTCTGCCTGATGTGCACCTTAAAGACATGGACAAAAAAGAAAACCTCAGACCTAAAAGAGAAAATAGTTTCCTTATTCGACGGATCCAAGTATCGGCATCGGTACTGTGCAGACAAAGAATTTAAATCACGATTAAAACTCAATTAACCACTTGACTGTTCCCGGACTGAAAAGCAGGCGGTATATGCAGCCGTATGCATCGATGACTCTTCAAGTACACTTCAGAGCTAGTACTCGAAAGTGATTACATTTCGTGTAACCATTTTTCCCGTTCGCTCATAATTTTCAACTCGAATGATCGCACATTCTTCGACCTACAGCATATCCCCCTGGACCCTTGGATCCAACAACCAAGTATGTAGTATACCAACATAAGTGGAAGAGCCTGACTTGGGGCTTCGTCGGGTATATCACAACAAAAATATTCGAACGATTCCGTGACGGCATTATGTGCATTGATGTGGTTTGGATTGGAGCATTTTTAACTCAAGTCAAGTGGGTACCCCATAACGTGCGCCACGTTCCCCTACCGCAACTCCTCTGTCGACATCTTTAAAGTTATCGCAGTTTTGTGCTATGAGCATACAAGGCTCCTATCAACTTCTGCAATGAAATGCATTCGTCTCCCCGCATTTAATTCATTTCTGATAGGTCTCCGTCTCCTGTAGTCGTGGAAAAAAACGAATTAAAAAATTTTCATGAAAATATTTTATCGCTAATCTCTCGGCAATTATAATTAAAAGTGAAGTACGTGCGCACGCTTATTATTTCTGCCATCAGCCGGGCTTAGTCGGCTTCAGCTCTCGAGTGCCATACAAGTTCAAGAGAGTGTGGTCTCGTTGGCTAGGATTTACTATGCTTGAGAAATCTTTTTTTAATGAATACCATTGCACACTTCATTGGTTCTGGTTGTGTCGTGTTCAAGAACCCACCTCAGGAAAGTTCGAGATATAACCACCATACCATGCAGGACCATCACAGGGTAAAGGAGAATGGAGACACCGGATACCCCAAGAACAAAACAACTGTTCATTCGAGTGTTTGAGTAAATGTTTGCCCAGGCCCATTACGAGCACCAACAAATTGTTTTATGTGGGGCACTTGAAATCTTCAAGAGACCTTTTTAGTGGGTGGTGGGTGTTCTTATAGGATTCCATCATGTTTGGTGGCCTCTGGAAGCTCGTTTCGGTTCGGTCTAAGATTGTTTCAAGTGATAAGGAGTGTGTGTAAGGAGGTGTTAAAGGTGTTATTAAAATGACTGCTTTAGTTCTGGGTATGATAATAAATTTTAGATGTAGGCATATACATAATGCGGCTTCTCTATTAATAATTGAGAATTACGTCCAATATGTTGCAGGATCTGTAATTGTACGGATAAAGTTACATAAAGCAATGATCCCGTGCGACGGTGGAAAAGAGTAATCATTTCACCTGCATGTGGCAGGATGCAATTTTAACGGATAGCAATTCTCCACGAACATTCTTGGGTAAGGGTGAAATCTTTTTGAATAACGTGTTATAGCAGTTTTTCATGAATATGGGGTAGGATTAGCGATACTAGTACCTCAATGAAAAGACGTAAGAAAGCGTTATTTTATATTGGGTTGTTTGAAAATTCGTTTTTTCTTCTTCTTTTTTTGTGAAAATGAAATACGATTTTCTTATAGTGTATAAGTATTTGATTGAATTATATATTCTCCGTTTTGGTTCAATAACTTTTTCCATCACTCTGGCAGTAGCATAATTCTAGGCTCATTCAACTTTTGATCTTTGCTGGCAAAAAACTGATATAAGACATTTTGACGTCCTCCTTTGTAGTTAAGCTTTTGACGTCTTCATTTGAAGTAAATATTTTGGCATTTAAAAATTTTTGTTGAGACCGGAACAAGTAATAAGCCGAAGGTGCCAGATTTAGAGAATATGGTAGAAGTGGCAGTACATCCTATCCAGCCTGCAAAGGCTTTTGACGAGTTATCAAACTAGTATGAGGTCTCGCATTATCTTGGTGGAACACTATACCTTACCTATTGGTCAATGCTGGCCTTTTTGATTTAAGTGAATCATTCAATATGTCCAGTTGATGTCAGTATACTTCAGAACGTGGTATGTACGGAAGAAGCTAAAGAAACCGATTCCCTTGAAATCTTAACAAACAGACAGCATCACATTTTTTGATGAATATTTGCTTTCGAAGTACTTTGAGCCGGTTCATATTTTCTACTCTATGTTCTCTTGCGCTTAACATTGTTGTATACAACCCATTTCTCGTCCGCAGTAATAATTCGCTAAAAAATTGATTATTTTTTCATTTGCTTCAGAAAAAACGTAAATGCCATGGAGCAAATTTCTTTCTGAAAGAACATGTGGAACATGGAACATGAAATTAATCCTGAAGGGTCGAATTCAACCATTTTAATCTCTCAGCAATGTATTGAAATGTTATTCGACGGTTTGCATCGATCAATTGCTTTATTTTGTCTTGATTAGCTTCAACTGGCCTACCGGAATGTGGTATATCTTCACCATCAGAATTGCCGAAACGAAATTTTGCAAACCAGTTTTGGCGTTGGCGTTCTGAGAATGCATGCTCTCCTCTACATATGAAATAAACTTTTTCTTGCTTGAACAGCGTTTTTACCGAATCGATAGTACAAAAAAGTACAATATTCCAAAATGTTGCTTTTGACTTTTCATGTTTGATAGGGCACCAAACAAAAACAATGGCCCAGAATCAAACAAAGTTTTTCACAGACAAGCCTTGCTATATCAGCTGTCAAAATATACATATAATGACAATTCTGCTTATGTGTGAGGTTGGCTTTGAAGAGATACAACTACATCCTCTGTTGGAAAAAAAACGAAATTACTTTTCGTACAGGATATAGTTTTGAAACTGATAGTAGTAGATAAAGTTAAAATTGGATAAATGGTTGGAAAAGAATATGAGTACAAGCAAATTGTTCATCTGAAGACGATTCAATAAAAATGTGCTCCTCCCAATTGTAAATAGTGGTGTGTCCTTCTCGTAACCTGTTAAGTTTGGAATGGGTTTTCCACACAGTTCTTTTCTTGTTCTGCTCGTGGGGTTATCGACCGAATGTTAATTTGCTTCTAGCTATTCCATACCACAATGCTGGAGGTAAGCATTTTAAAGCGCTCACGCTTACTGAGAAGAAAGTAAAGGTGAGTTTCCAAGTAGGTACAATATTCAAGTTGTACGAGTTCTTCTGCGTTTTCGATACCCAAAATACCATTGTGACCCAGCATGCAAGACGCAATTATTATAATTAGAGAGAGTTAGGCATAATTTTACACTCCTTTACCAATTGGGAAGTAACAACATTTTGAGAACTATAATTAAGGATACTCAGTAAGAGGTGAGGTATTTTACCTAACAATAACAGTATGAGTAGTAATAAGTATTACGAATTTTGTGTCGATACAGTTACGATATTTTAGAAATAGTTTTACATTGTTCTTTAGGTATCAGACATTCAGTTCAGTCACAAAGCAAGCCTAAAGCAAACATTAATGCGGAAGGATATTATGAACATTAAGATAGTCATCCTTGTTCACAATTTCACGGAGATTAGTAATAGTTTTTTCATTCCCGGAGAGTAAACAACGATCTGGACATGCAATTATTAAATTTAATAGGTATTATTTTCTTTAATTAATTCTTTTAAATATTTATTCAACTGTGCCAATTTGAGGAGAGAAAATATCAATTTTGTATTTAGAAATGCTTTAATAGATTCAGTAGAACCAATATTTCAATCTTAAAATTTACTTAAAACAGATATATTTAGAATAAAACAAGTGAAAAAGCTAGAATTGGTCTAAGACCAATTCTTATGATACCCTAGATGAATGTCCCATTTGAGCAATTTTGATTTTTGCAGTGGTTTTTCGCATATATTTCTAGAACGGTTCGTCGAACAGAAAAAATAATTATAACCAATTTTATAGGATTTCATATTCTGAAGAAGTTTTTAGTACAATAAAAATGTCTTGGGCTGATCGTTTTCACAGTATACATAAAAAACCTAATTTTTTATATGGCAACACCAAGGGGTTGACCGATTTAGTCCATTTTGAAATTTTGTTTGCTAGTACAATGAAAACACCACGTACCAAATTTCAGCTCTCTAGGGCGACTCGTTCTCAGGCAGTGTTCAAATATATAACGGAAAACGAAATTTTTGTATGGCAACCCCACGAAGGGTTGCCCGATTTGTCTCATTTTCGAACTTAATTTTACTTTTCTTTTTAAAGTCTGTGTACAAAATTTCAGCTCTCTAAGTGTACGCGTTCTCGAGTTATCGTGTGCACGGACGGACGGACGGACGGACAGACGGACGGACATGCAAAAATCAAAATAACTTTTAATATTATGCGTGGGTGTCCAATCCATTTTGCTCTACCATCATTATTTCGAGGTGTTACAAACGGAATGACAAACTTAGTATACCCCTTTAGATTTCATCTAGGGTATAAAAAACAATAACCGGAAACGTGTGATCTGTTGATCTTGACACTTTTGCTTCGATTTTTTGTTTTGGATAGACTTAGGGTTTCATACCGTAAACCTTGTTGTGGGTGCAACGGTTCTTAAACCGAATATTTCCTGAGTGACAGTGCTTCGAGCAGACTGACGCTGATTCTTACATATATAATCAGTACATAAATACTTGTGCACGACATGAAACGAAATTTGAGACTTAGTCAAGGTTAGCTAAATATCAAAAGTCTAATCGAGTTTGAAAAAAGGAAAAAATTAATTTCTGCATTTTATGATAAAAAATACGGGAGGAATATTTTATCTAGAAATACAATATTAAAAGCTGTTTCTAAATCTACCTACCTACCTCCTTTCTAAATATGTACAATAGGACTTTTTTTTTTGAACTAATGTTCGAAATCTAACAGACCAACAGACTTACAAAATGAATCGAGCGCATTTCTTTCATAGCATTTATATTAGTTATTTCATTTATATTTATTTTAATTTAAAAGTTATAAAAAAGGTAAAATATTGGAATATTTTTATTTTAAATAAGTTGCATAACAGGTTGCAAATTTGACATACCGTGTGAATGTATGTATGTTTAATATATTCCTTTGCATTTGCAAAGCTTATGCATATTTGTATAACTTTGTATAACTAGTGGTATATTTTGATGGGGTAGGACATTTGAAGGACTATGTAGACTACAAGAAGCATAAAAAAATAATTTTTGTAAATTTTTGACGATTTGTTAATCTTACGGACCTTGTCTAAGGTTGCAAGATTACCAGATTGTGACGAAATACGATCTGAATGTTTGCAATCCCATTTCAGAACTTTTGTAATATTATTGCAAAATGACAATCACATATGTCCCTCTGCTCTTCGTGGAAGGAAAATATTTCCACAACGTTCTCCTGGGATCACACTGAAAGAGATCACCTTTTAAGTATTTATAAAAGAACGCGCGATTCTGTCATTCATACTCGTTATAAGAGAATTCGTAATTTGACAACTCTAAAATTTCGAAAATCAAAAAAATTGTTTTTCGAAGCCAAGCTAAATCCCGATCTACCAACGAAAAAATTGTGGTATACCATCCGGAAAATAGGTATTGTTGGCAAGGACACACATATATGTGATATTCATCCTGACAGTCTAACTCAGCATTTCCATTCAACTAATACAAGCGGCCATTTTCTGAGTGGGCCAACTGAAATTACACCTGACAGTCAGTATGAGGGCTTCGCAATTCGTCACATTGATAGTTCTGAGGTTTTAGCAGTTTTGTATAAGGTCAAATACGCAGCTGCTGGTCAGAATATTTTGTTAAAATAATTGCACCCTTCAGAGCTCATATTCTTGCCCATATATTCAATTATTGCCTAATGGTTTAACAATTTCCCACTTCACGGAAAAAAGCTGTTATTGTCATCCGCATCCGAAAGCAACGTAATCCTAATGGTGTCTACGACTGCGGACCAATCAGTCTTCTGTGTTTGCTCAGATATCAATTATTCTCTGGACTCTGATGATTTGTATGTTCTTGTTTTGCTTGATTTCAGTAAAGCCTTTGATTCAGTTAATCATAGCCGTCTATTAAAAAATCTCCAAACATATTTCAATTTTTCCTCTTCTTTCTCAGAGACAACAAGCAGTTAAGGCGCAAAACTTACTATTCACATTCTTTTACATGAGTTTTGTGTGGTATACCCCAAGGTTTTGCTCTCGGACGTTTTTTGCTCAGTCTGTACATTAATGATCTCCCCACTATTGTTAAGAATTCTTCTGTTCGCAGATTTACCTGAGCAGGCCTATAAGAAGACTGCATATTTCAGATCAATGAAGATTTTCAGCGAACTCATGAGTGGTCTCTGGAAAAAGAACCCCTGATTAACCCTCAGAAGTCAATCTGCATGCCCATTCACAAAATTCGTATTGAATCATCTGACTTGTAGGGGTTGTAATGAAATCCAAGGTTACCTGCTGTAGCCATCATCATAGCAAAGTATACAGCTGCCTTCAACAACTACGAAGAAGTGCATATTTTTTATCGGATGAGATGCGCCTTAAGCTTTCGCTTATCATACAACTCTTCACATCATCATAATTCAATTCTGGGGCACCTCTTACAAACTCATCTTGCTCATCATGACTTATACTTTCTTAATAAGTTAATCTACAAAAATGCTCTGAGTATCTCTACACCAAACATCAATTTTTACGATCTCATAGAAGCAAATTCAGTCTGATTCTGATTCGGACCTCGATGATGGTTGCAAAATTGAATTCATTGGGTGATTGTTGCAAAACTTTCCAATCAAGTTTAAAAAGTAAATGCTAAATTTTGGAATTTAATTGCCTCTATTCGCGCACTATATATCGATATATTAAACAAGGAATACAAAAGTAGTATAGATTTACAATAGAATTAACACTTAAAATGTTCTCAACAATTTAAGTTTAGACTGAATATATATTATCATAGTAACAAGAATTCACCAAGTCAAGTCCGCAAGAGGAAAACAGCACATGAAAGCAAAATAGTAAACTAAAAAAAAAGTGAATAGAAATAAAGACTATCTGCAAAAAGCGTTGAACGCCAAATGATGGATTACCAATGAAGGAAAAAAATCAAATAGACAGAGTAAGTCCGGACCATTTTAACCTTTCAGGTCAAGCTACGTTAAAGCAAAAAAAAAGCAAAAACAGCAATGCCATGAGGAATATAAAGAAATAAAAAGAATTTTCGGAAAGTGCACTGGGGTAATAGCAACTCCCATAAAGGAATATGTATATATAAATAATAAAAAAAAATGAATAAATACGTGTGCACGTTAAAAGTTTAAACGTGAATAACGTTTCACATTGCTCGCTCCATCATCATCATCATGTTCATCATCGTGTCTGACTTGAAGATTTCATTCGGTTTCTTACCATTTGGATAGGTGGTCGCGGCAAAGATCCCACAAAACCTAAGGAGAGATTTGAAGGAGGCCAAACTGAAAAGCACCACCAGGCACAGTCGATCTGCTAAAAGGAAAATGGAGTATAGAATCATAAAGGCAGATGTACATAGACCCTTAACGTTTATGCTGCAAAATAGATGATCAAAAGGTTCATTCGTGTACCTATAACCGACCCAGGCTACATGCCTGTCAATTATAGTCATTACTACATTCGGCCCGGTTTGTCGAGCGAAACCATGAAAGAGTGGTTTGAACCTTGACCGAATGTAGAGATTCGCAAATTACCCGATGATCTTATACTTCACAGGAACAGACCGGTTTCATAGTGCAGTTCAATCGAGATTGACTTAACATTTCACTAGGTACCGACATACATAGTATATTTTTGATCACGAACTCCATTTTTTACAATTATTGAGTCATCTAGAGCGATCGAATGATTCAGAAACGTATAAGACATGACATAAAACCTCCTAGGAAACGAAACGCATACGGTCTCCAGTCTTGAGAGACTTAGCCCTCAATTCACTCGTTATTTATTCGGAATTAGACCTACTTAATCTTAGGACAAATTTAAGAGTATATACCGCCTACAGTGTAGTGGAGATCAGACACTTTCCCCACAATACTAGACACAAAGACCCACCATCAATCAGTCCAGTCAACCAAGAACTGAATGTATCCGCCCCAACAAACTCCGCGTTCGATGTGTGTATTTACAATCCGATCGGCTTGAGACGTCGAAATCTAACTGGCAAACGCTGCGTTACCGGCAGTATACCAATAAATATCGCTCACAAATTCATGAGAATCAAACAGACGTATTAACGCTACCTGCACTTCATAAGCATAAATTTATTTGACGATTATTATTAATAATAGACAGCTGTAAAATGTGTCCGGGGACGGACCGGGTGCTCGCCAAGGCAATGGCACACCACTAATGCGGTAAAGGACGTCGAAAAATAACACGACAAGGTAATCTTTAGCGACCAACCTGAAACGCATGTGAAAACTTGCATCGCACGGAGTTAGCTGCACCTAAGCGCATTGAACATCCGCCAATATCAGCATGTGTAAAGCCATCCAGGTGGGACGAGGGTTCCATCGAGTGCTACGCGTATACATGCATGTACATGATAGACAACAGCATGCACTTACGGGCTTACAACGAGCGCTCAAATAAAGAACTCAATCGTAAACGTTTATATTAAAATAATAAAATGATAATGTTCCCATCCCCGGAGTGGTGTTTTGAGAAGGGGCCATCGTATGATTCGTAGATATGCAGAGATGTAGTGAGATGCTCGCGCAGATCAAGACAGCTCAACAACTGCATATAAAATGCAGACGTAAAATGCAAACAAAGTTTAAAAAGTTGCGTGGGCTGTCAGGTAACAGGTATATTTTTGTTTATAGGCAATCCTGAAACGTTTGCATGGAAACGAGACACAGAACTTGATGGAAACGACTTGAAGACATGAAAGACGCACAAATCAAGGAAATTGGATACAATTGTAAAAGGACCGGGGGCTCGAGAAGAAGTGAACTTCAGACACGGAATATACTGACAGAACAATTTTAAATTGAAAAATAAATTGGATCTGGACATTCGGACTGTTGCTATTTTCACAGCAATCGAGAGTGTAATTGAGTGCGAAGAAATTTATTTACGATCATTCTTGAAAATATTCTTTTATAAAATTTCACTGGTATTTAAGGAGTTCACACAAGGGCTTCTCTGCAGTATTATGTTTGCGTGATAAGTATGCGTGTAATATGGCGTAATAATATATCCATTAAGTCAGTCACAGTCACCTATATTCCGGTATATATGTGTATTTACCTCTACAGCAAAAGAAAAATACATTTTTAAGCTTATAGTTATCAACGAGAATCGGAAATCATTTCAAACTATCTGCAGGTATATTTTGATAGTATTATGCAGTCTAGAAAAGCGTGCATATCTGGTAGTGTTTAGGTTTTTTAAATAACGACTTCGACACAAAACTTTTTCTCTTACTTGATTTCATAAGATGTACTTATACATATATATACTTACAACTCCGTTGCCGTTAAATCTGTATAACAGTATAACAGAGGTATTCGTAAAGTCAGTTTGCTACAGCAACCGGAACATCCATCCCGATTAATTTATTTGTTTAAACTCAATAGTAATGATAGACTGTCTTGAGATTTTTAAATTTGGACACCCATTCGTATTTAAAACGAATTAAAAATTACAAATATCGAGGCAGCCATAAAATTATATCAAACAAGTAAAAAAGCTAGACTTGGTCTAAGACAATTCTTTGCCCTATAGATGCCCTA
Source organism: Dioctria linearis (assembly GCA_963930735.1). Classification (NCBI taxonomy): domain Eukaryota; kingdom Metazoa; phylum Arthropoda; class Insecta; order Diptera; family Asilidae; genus Dioctria; species Dioctria linearis. Next base: position 201,694,533 of record OZ005741.1, on the reverse strand, counting down.
GATGATATGTATGTAATTTCGTATGTGTAAGTTTAATTGTTGAAGAGATTTTTCTCATCTATGTATTTCTAGAACGGTTCGTCTGACAGTAAAAATGATTATAACCAATTTCATAGGATTTCATATTCTGAAGAACTTCTCAGTACAATAAAGACGTCTGATCATTTTAACAGTGTATGTAAAAATCTTAAATATTTATATGGCAACACCAAGAGTGGTTTCCCCGATTTAGTCCATTTTTGAAATCGTGTTTACTATTCTTATGAAAACAGCATGTTCCAAATTTCAGTTCTCTATGTCTCTATGTCTAGGGATGCATACGATGTATTGATACATCGATAACATCGATGTTTCTTAAAAAATTACGTCTTAAGAAACATCGCCATCGCCAACATCATATTTTATATTTGATACATCGATATAGTATCTAAACTTTTGAACTGACAGCTAATTACAGTGGAAGAGTAGCTCGAGGGTTAAGAAATTGTGGAATCACTGTAACACAGTGTATTCATGCCTGAGGGTTGATTCTAATCTTTTGTCGTACTTTATGTCAGAATATATGACAAAATGAAATGAACTTTTCCACTGCTTTTTTTGTGTTAATATTCAGCTCAGCAAGCCTAGAATGAACTGAAAATGACAATTCACTCACATTACAAATTCAAAAATATTTTTCGAATTTAAGCACTTGTATTGCTCCAAGCTCGTGTTACATACATTGAGAATTAGGGTAAGCAAGGCCGAGTGCCAACATATGTCCAGCCTTTCAACTTTATAAGTAAGAATGAAATGGACAATAGGCTTTTCAGTTTTAGCGAAATTACTCTTGCCAACAATTTTTACACAAAGTGTATTCTGATTGGTTCCACTGAATAATTTTTACTGTACATAGCCTAAATGGTTCTAAGCGTTTATGATATGATTAATTATGAGAAATACTTCGAAAAGGAATGTACAATGATTACGTCTCTCTTTCAGTTTTACATAAAATGTTATTGGAAAAGAAGTATCTTTTCCTACTGTAAATGTATATTTTTTATAATTTGATTTGATTTTCAATGAGTAGTCCCGTTCTCTCGCGGTAACGCCATTCCTTATTGCTTCTGTTACAATCATTGTTCGCTATCTTATTTTATAGGCAATAAACAATTCGATCTGTGGAGTGATGATAACCGAATTGTTGAAAACCGTTTTACTTTCGCGAGAATGAAAAGCTGAGGCGCAAACATCAGAGATATCTGGGGAAACCTGCCCCATAATCCTGTGGCATAATACGAAGGAACCGTATCCTAATTTAGCTAAAATAGCACCAAAATATTTGGCCATCGTAGTAACCTCCATTCCGTTAGAAGAACTATTATTAAAGGCGAGCCAAATACTTTATTAGCAGAGAAATCGCCTAAAGCGAAAGAACTTGTCCAAAATTTTATTTATTAATAGTCTTGATAAAAATTATGAATGTATGCTTTTTTATCTAAAATTATGTATACATATGTGCTACGATATTATTAGTAATACTATAAGAAAATTTTAAATTAATTTGGTGTTTTATTTCCAGCAGTTGTAACATGATTTAAATTGAACTTTGCTTTGTCGCAATTCTGTTGTTAATTACGAATTATATAATATAAATATAAAATGTCTGCAGAAGTGAAGAAGTTTTTCATTTTTGAAAATTTTTACTTTCGTTCCATTAAGGTATCAAAACATCTATGGTTTTTGTTGGATGTTTTAACGACTTCGATGTTTGCCCTTGAATGTATTATTTAATTACTACATCGATGCTTTTAAAAGTTTGTGCATCACGAATGCACTCACAGGCAGTGCCCAAATATATAGTGACAAACGGAATTTTTGTATGGAAATCCCACGAAAGAGTTGCCTGATTGGTCCCATTTCGAATTTCATTTTACTTTTTTTTTTTAAAGGCCGGGAACAAAATTTCAGCAGGACGGACAGACAGACGGATATGCAAAATCAAAATAACATTTACGATTATGCTCTTTTAAGGTAAAGATACACAGTGAGGCATTTCTGGTCTCTAGGGTCCAGTTTATAGAGACTAAAATCTCCTAAATGTTTACACGGCAAGGGACACTTGTCTCCGGAAATCGTTAGCAAAAAGTCTCTAGAGACAAGTCTCCAAAGTATATACACGAAATATATATGTTTGGTCTCTAGAGATCTCCAGAGATCTGTGTTAATTGTCAAGAAAGAGAATGTTGTAAAGCATTATCTCAAAATTTATTAATATTTTTTTTTATGTTATGCGAAAAGTGAGAAAGATTAAAAAAATATATCCTTGATGTAGAAATTTTACATGGTAGGGGATAACACAAAAAATGTATTAAATTTTTTTTTCACAAATAACCAGACCTATATTGAAGGAAAAAATTCTCTTCCTTAAATCCAATACTATCCTAATTTTAGATTTTAATAATTTACTAACAACATTATTAGTAATTTTATTTAGAAAAATTAAAAAAATTAAGAGGATGCATTTTGAGATATTCATGGATAAAGGATATTTTTTAATATTTTTATCTGTTTTTATTATAAAAGAGTTATGATTTCTTTAATATAATTCAACCTTCCAAAAATTGGAAAATTTTAAGGATTTCAAAGTCAGTTTAAGTTTAATTTAATTCAGGCAGAATACATCACTAGAAAAAAAATGCAATTTCCAACAAAAGAAAAACGTTGAGAAAATGCATAGGTATTTTGGTCGATTTTCTATGGAATGACACTGAAATAAGTTAAATAGAAATTAATAAAAAACTTTGTCACACTCACTCCACAGTTTACTAATATAGCAGAACATACAAATAGTTTCCGGAGATCTGTAGATGAAAAATAAGCAAACTTCGGAAACCGAACCTGGAGACCTGTTTGTTTTGAAATACACGTCGGAAAAGCGGAGACCAAAAAAGTCTCTAGAGATTTGTTCTCTTTGGAGACTTCTTGCGTCTCCAAAGTGTATAGATGGGTTTCTGGATGCCAAAGCCTCTCGCCGTGTAACTTCAACTTTAAAATTATTTCTGTGCGTTACAAACGGAATGACAAACTTAGTATAACCTAAGATTTCATCTAGGATATAATAAAATAAGTTTTTAACATAAACTTAATAAAATTAAAGTTTAATTTTTTTTAATTCTACTTAGGTACGAGAGTATTATGTACAGAAATAATTCAACATGATATTTTCCTTTCAAACAAATATAAGTATCTGACATTGTTAAGACCCACAGAAATGTTAGTGGCAGTTAATACTTTAGTACTAAAACAACGGCAATGAAGATCATTAAATTTCGCTCTTATCTTATAACTGGAAAATATTATTACACGAGTGCGTACCTTTTAGTTAAAGAAAATATAGTATGAAACGAACTCTATATTTTTGGCTGACTTTCTATGAAGTGGAGCAAAAGAGAAAAATCTCTTCTGGCCTTTAAGAAATTTTAAAATTTTAAAAATCTGCCCATCGAAAACCAAACCGTTTCTTTTAATTTCTGAACGCAATTACTATAGTAAATTTATAATTCAATTAGCTTTTACCAGTCGACCTGCCACATCCAAACGTAATACAGTGTTAATAATTTAATCCACTCATGTAAGTGTATCTACCCGTAGTTTTCACATGAGTTGAGGAAAATATGTAGGAGCATATTCCTTAGATCACAACTAAATATACATACACACGTATACGTAACAAACGTGGCAAAGCAATAAAAGTGACAGGTAATGATGCTAAATTATTCACATACCTGTCTTTCAGAATTCTCTGATAAACTTTGATTAAAGTAGTTGAGCTTGTGCACTCTATACATGTATATATATATATGTAAGTTCCACGGCATAGTAAGTATAGCTGCTACGTATATGTATCTATGAGAGTGTTTTCGATTTTCTGGAATATGTTTACCTTCGGAGAATTCGTCCCCATACAGTACGTATACGGCAATGTTTTTGTTTCGCAAATCGAAATGTAGTACAAGCGTAAAAGTTAATAAAATATTTACATCAAAATGTATTCAGACACGTTTCAGACACTTTTTACTCTCGAATTTTTGTCAGCATTTTCTTTAATGATGGTCAATTTAGACAAGACAGCAGACATACATTATATATGATCAGTTTGGTTTTACCTGTAAACTAAGTTATTTCGTTTTTTTTTTCAAATTAATTTATTTAAATACTTTGCTCGTGTATCTGATTAAGCCACAAAACATGTTGTATTAAAATGATGCATTGTCTTGGGGGTGTATGATGGAGATAATATGTCTACCTTCAAAATATATTCAGGTATAAACGTGTTAAGCTGACGCTTTTTATTGGAGAAATTTATCTCTAAAGATTTGTTCAATCTTAAGTCTTGAAAAGGCAGAGGAGAAATTAAAATGTATAAATAGAATTGACCTCAAAAAATCTTTTGCTATAAAAAATATATAAAAATATATAAAACAAAAAACTGTGTCATTTTTCATTTCTCCATCAGGCTGAATCTGAAAATCAAAATATTGATGCCAAACAAGACAAACTCCAGACGATTCCATAGTATGTTATCTCTGGACCTTCTGAGATATCACAATAGCATTGTCAGTAATACTTACATAAAGAATAAAGAAAAAAATAGAATGGATGAAAAAATATGTACATATATACCGCAAATAAAAATGAATTTTATATTATAAAACTGTCAATACAGCCAGAGAAATGCATTTAAATACAATGCGATATAAAGTAGCATTTTCCATCAAAAATGGAACTCTAACCCTTCCTTGAGAAGACAAATTAATTCTTCATTTCAGAAAGTATCAACAATCATAAGGCTGACATTAATAAAAATATTTAGTCATATTAGGTCGCGTGACACAATTTTCAGAAATTACACCTTATAGATAGAAGTCGCGTCTAAAAATCGTGACCGTACAGTAATAGACACTTTCGACTGCAGATAATTGCAGATATTGAAAGGAAAACTATTTCGAGAGATGGGACGTCATTGTGAATGAATAAACTTATCAAGCACAACTCGTCAACATTTCCAATATTTAGTCTAGTGTGCATATCGAGTGAGCCGAGAAATTCCATGTATATTAGACGGAACGGAATTTTAAGACGATGACAACAAATAATAAGATAATTTGTTAAAATCATTTGTTCACTTAACAGAACTTGAGTACGGTTGCCAAAGATAAAAAATAATTAAGGCACACGCGAAGAAAATAAACAAAATTGCTACACTAAATTGCGTGGAGAATTATTCTTTCCGTTTGTTTTTTCTTTGGGAGCCTATTTGATAGTTTTGCGATGAAGGAAAATTTCGTTTCGCTCTTAATGCATGCTAGAATCCAAGGGGATAATCGTTAACAGGTAGCATATGATCTTCTAACTGTAGGAAGACTTATGTGAGTATCCAATAATTTCTAAAATAAAGTCTTGAGTTAAATTTGAGCACTTTTCACCTTCCTTTACTTGCATATGTCACATAATTCGGTGAATTATTTGTTCAATTCAAACACACTTCAATCGAAATAATACGATGCTATAATAAAATCGTAATACTATTTTCGACTATCGACGAAAGGAATCATATATATATAGCTAGTTTAAACATTTAGCAGCACAGTAGTAGTTGCCCTTGAAGTAAAAAAAAATTCACCTATATGTGGCTGGTCCATTTTTGAATGTAAGAAATCAGTTTTGCCTGGACGCCCTGTTGCAATCAATTCTTAACATATTTCGCCATTAGCAGTGTACATCAGAGCATCTTTGTCATACAAGATTACCCTAAATGTACATATAGTTTTGGACAGAATACCTTAATACATCCACACAAACTTCTATTTATTTGTTTCTTATGAAATTATGAAATTCACCCAGGAAGGCCATACTAAATCCTTTTTCTTTATCATATACATAATGTTAAAATTAATTAATTAAATCAATCAATTAATTCTGAAATCTTAAGTAATTAAAAGTGTGCGGTTTCCCTTAATATTTCTTTTGGAAGTATCAATTAACGATTCCATGAACATACTACGAACGGCAAATTACCGACTTAATCGTACAATCTCAGCCATGTGACAAAAGACTATTGAAATCGAGCTCTAACCAAATCGCACATTTATATCAACCTCAACTCAGTAAAAGGAAACTAAAAGTAAATGAATAAAAGAAACCAGTAAACAAAAACGAAATTTCTTTAGCGGCGGCATATGAAGTTGCCTAATTAAGTATTCGTCTCACGTCAACTGAAAAAAAAAAAGTTGCACAGATCCCAAATGCATTTCGTGTGATCTTGTAACACATACTACAGTCGATGAAATATATTAAATTTGGTGACTTTTTGATATATTATGTATATACAAAGTTAGGAGAAATTCCACAAATTAATATAAAATTTTATAATTAATTTCATGTAATAGTGAGCATTGAGCTTGGATATTACTAAATTGTTTCACTGATTTGAAAAAAAAATCAAATTAAACACGTGAGATGTTGATTATAATTATGTTGAGAATTATCGTGTACAAAAGACCATCAAATGGACGGCATAAGTCACGAACACTGCATTCCTTGCATAATTCTCACATCCATTGAACCGTATAAAAATCATTTAGATATGAAGATGGAACAAAAATTCATCTCTACACAATTTAATTGTTGAGATCTACAAGTAAAAAAAAAATAAAATAAAACGTAAAAAAAAGGATAAATGAAAAAAAAATCCGAGCCGAGCAACTCCAATCATAATGAGTTGGTGGCCTAAAGCGCATGCTCATTAGGCTAACAAACCGCTTTGTATAATTTCACACAGAACTGTTCGTCATTAATGAAAAAAAAGTAAAAAAAAAAACAAAATAAAAACTCCCAATCCAAAATGGCAGCCTTTGTGCTCAAAGAAAAACAACGAGCACCAAAAATAAAACACCGAAAACTGGATAAATACACGATATATCGTTGATGATGTTCAATGTGTGATAGATCATTTCGATCACCCGTTGATCAGTCGAGATCTCTGGATATCGTTGAAGAAGTTAGTCGTAAAAAACATGTTCGACCCTTGGCATATGCGCGTTCCTTTTACTTTTATTCTCCTCCTTGTATCTTTGTTAAACGATCGAGTGAGAGAACATAATAATAATACTCCAAGTGGTAAGCTGTCCGAATACTATTCATTACAGAGTCGTTATTGTTGCTGTTGTTGTCGACCATGTTGTATACATTCTTGAAATTCAATTCTATTATAAATCCGAATCAAAACCTGCAAAGCTTACTATATATACATAGTGTAGTCCAACTGACGCAGGGTTCCATTGACTCAGTAAAAAAAATAAAAAAATACAAAATAAAATAAAATAAAAAATGAAAGATTTAAAAACAAGAGGAGAAAATAATGATAACACGGTTTGACCATGAAATTTATATCTACACGATTTAATTATGGGTTGTCAGTCCGAGATACACTCCTCACTGGTTTTCTCATTTCTATTCGAAACTTTGTTATAATTTCCAATCGGCTCTTGTATGGATGGCGTATGCTTGAGGATCTGCCATTCAGCCATTCACAAATATAACCACAGATGTGGGGAGATGTTATATTTTATTTAAATGATTTTAAAACGTTTCATTAGTTTTGATGGGTACAAAGAAAAACGAACACGAAAAAACAACGAACCACTCTTGAATTACGAACGGTGGTAAATACCAATCGAATATTATTCGAACAAGAGCTTCGAGGGTATATAATTGTCTGACCAGAAGTATGTAATTTTAATTTGGTTTTGATTTGGGGTTACGTTTGCTTTTCGTACATACATACACTCATATACAGATGTTTCGTAGGCATGATGACGAGAATTAGTTTTTTTTTTTTTTTATTCTTTAAAGAATTTTATCAGCCTTATGTTAAGGGATAAATTTCATTCGCAATGTATATCTATAAAGATATCGATAACAAGTTGGCCAAACTAAAGCTGGAACAATGCCTTTAATAATGATACCATAATTTTCTTTTCATTTTTGTTATTCCTGACTGAAAAATTGTACAGCTCCAGAACTAACCTTAGCCAACTTCAGTATTTTGATAATTTTCTTTTTAATGTACGATTTTGTTAATCGAATCTATGTAATAGGATTAGCATTTAGATATTTTAATTACTGTGATAAGTAGTCTTAAAATATAAATGGTCGTAATTGTCATGGGAGCAGAGCTACCTATATCAAGAAGTTGTGTTATTCAAGAAAATGAGCTTTTCTATGAAATTATTAACTTTCAGAATTTGTTTATTCCTTTACAATCTCGTATATGTTTAAGCTGAGTAGTTGATTTTGTATTTCAAATGGATTGTGGGAATATCAGTATGAAAAATTATTTGCCTGAAAGAACGACAAATAACCAGATATGACATTTGAAAACTTAGTGAATCCAAAAAATTGTATAATAACTATGCGGAAATCTTTACATATATCAGATGAAAGTTTCGGTGGAAAGTTTGGATTATTTTGAAAATGCATACATTTATTGAAAACATAATTGGGTGTGTAATTTTTATACGAAAACTCTCATTTCATTTCCCAGAATGATAGTAGCCCGTGATAAAAAAAAAAGTTTTCGTATCATTTGCGCTAAATCCGATGGGATCGATGCAGACACGATTTTCTTTACAACTTTTCAACTATGACTGCTAACATTTCTAAGTATCTAGATTAAAATTAGTTCACTATATTAAAATTATTTAAATTCTCCAAAGTTAGCGTGTTATCGATACTTTCATTCTTGTTTCTTTAGACATGAAGGAACAACGGACAACAACGGAGGGAATCGTAAGTCGTAAATTTAACATTTATCTCCGTTCCATTGCATTGCGTCCATTGTATACTCCAGTCTTAAGTCTATATTTCAATTTTTAATTTCTTTACTGCAAGAACTCTTTAGGTTTTTGTTGATGTGCCTACTTATATGGTATACTTTCTCTACTTTCTGGCATATCGCAGGCTCTCATACTTGTTCCGTTCATATTCTGTACACAAATTACCTCTCCAAGAGCCTTGAATTTCGCAATATTCATATTAATATCGACAAACTATACTAAGCCGAAGGATATGGTATTATATTTTTGGATAGAGGACAAATACATAAACAATACTAATTTGATGGTTTTACAATGATTTTTTGAGTAAACCAAGAAATATGAGCTACATACTCTAATCTTAGTATGCAACTTTTAGTGTTTGGTAGCCCACAGCTGTAAGTTGTATTATTTCCATTAGGCCCAGTAGTTCCATTTTGTGCCAAACTTATTCCTAAAGTATGCCCTGGATCTCCTGTTGTGACAAAAAAAAATTAAAAAAAAATATCCAAGGAGATCGTTGTTGTCAGTTCCTGATTTTCTACAACGATTGCCATCCAAATAGGCTTTTGATGAAGCAGGATACTTCGTGCTGCACGTCGCTTACTTTCCTTCAAAGCTTTGACCTGACACATTGGTGCTGCTTACTTCATGTGTTTATAAGCTTACTGGTTTATTTATGGGACCTAGACGAGTATATTGGGCGAACGACACAGACCTATGTCGACAGCACAGTGCGATTATGGATATAAGTATTTCTTTTGGAGTTAATATAACTTTTATGAATATATTCTATAAACTACCTCGCTTCAATATCGTTAAACGTCTTTGCAAAAAGTTTAATGCAACTTGTTCAGTGTAATCTCGTTAGATTTATCCTTTAGTTCCAAAGCTAAATTCTAGCTTGTTTTAATTTTAACATAATCCATATGAACCGTATCAACCACCATAAAAAGACTTAAGCTCATCCTTGGGTACTTGTAAACAGATAAAGTAACAGCAGAATTGCTTTTGACTGTGTACAATATATGTATATGATAATTTGCTCCGTGTTTTGAATACATACATACTTCAAAAATATCCGTTCCAGCGGATTCCTTTAAAACCCAAGTCATTTTCCTTGTTCCTCAATATAGGACTAATTATAGTGTTGTGTCTCGTCTTAGTTTGAAGAATCCAACGGACAGCGAAAACTAAAAAACTACGCCAATTAACACAAAGTCTTAGAAAACTCTTGAATCAATCGCTGTCTGGCTGTAAAAATACTGCGTCAAATGAAATTAGTCAATTTCAACACCTTGTCAAATGCTTCCTGTGCAAAAACAAAGCCACACAAACCACAAAAATAAAAATAACAACAAAAATCGCAACAAAGGTGAAAATGAGAATTTTCTTAAATCAAATCCGAGACGATTTATGTACTCATCTGAAAACTTTTTGTGTCACTAAAGTTACGAACAAGCAATAGCCCAAGAAAATGTCAAATTCTGCTATGCAGTAGCTTGGCAAGAACCTACCTATATATGTATAAAGGTGTGCTCAAGAATTCACCACTGAATCAAGGCAGCGACGAACCGCGGAAGGTTGACTGAACAGGAAAAATTCCTAAAAGGATTAAATTTTAATCTTTTTTACAGTACAATGCAGTCTATAAGATGGCTTATGAAGGCAGCAAAAACCAAAAAGACAAAAACAACAACAATAAAAAAAACATTGAAGAGAAACATCTGGCAGGTGTAGTTTAAAGCACAATGCAAAGAACAAAAGAAAAATGTTTGCCAAATAATACACGCAGCATCCGCCAACGGAGCAACAGCAGCATTAGTAGGACGGCAGTGTTTTTGAAGGGTAAAAAGTAATTCAAGTCGTAGCAGATCTTAGAAGTGGTTAACATCACAGAGGATGAGGTGCAGATGCCTAAAAATGACATGACCAAAAAAGCACAGCATTTTGTAGTAGGTATCGTAGTTGAAAGATCTCTTCAACGACTCCGACTGTCCTACATCATTGAGGAGAATGAAGGAAGGCATCGACCTTTTTTGTTGATGTAGTAAGTATAGTATGTATGTATGTACGCACGCATCATATCCCCCGGATCCAACTCCAAGGGTGTAGAATTTCAAGATCTACATCTATTGCCCTTTTTGTGAAGGGAGGGAGGTCAACTTTCCCTAAAAGCGACATCGAAGACTTTTCAAGTGATTGATTGTTGGATAAAAATAAAACTTTTTTCCATCGTGCTATTGGTATATGGTGAGAAGAGAATTCGAAGAGTTCGAGGATACGAACCGTAGAACCGAAAGCTAGGTTCAATTGCATTTCTTGTCGTTGGCATCTCTTCTTCTTATTATAGTATATACATACATACAACATGACGCATGCATCGATACATATGGCTTTGAGTTGACCACTATATGTGTCTTGTTTTCCAGTTTAACTCCCTTATCGCAACAAAAATATCTCAAACTCATTTGATTTGGTCAATTTGATAAACTCTGCTCGACATAGTACGAGAGTGTCCTCTGTCCTTTCCCTGCACGATTGACTCTACTATATATATCCATATCCATCTATCTGTTGGCTTGGTTCTCTTGTTTTAGTAGGTATATATGGGATATCTGTCTCTCTAGTGGGACTTAGATTTAGATTCAACTTTGAGGGAAAATTAAAGTCGAGGCTTGATGAAATATTCTCATGGCTGTCAGGTCGATGCGGACATGCCATCAGGTCCTGAATTGAGACAAGTTTTATCGTTTCTAATCGGACAGGAATTAGATGGGAGCCAAAAGACGACGAAGAAATAAATTGGTCTGCTCTACACTGATTTCTTTTTTTAATCTGGCTAAAACTGAAATGAACGAGACAAAAGATTGTGGGCAGACGATGTTTTAAGTTCTTTTTATTTTGTTTTGTTTTAGATGACGATTTTTTGTTTTTGTTTTGTTTTCGAACATTGTCCTTAAAGTAGAGGAAATTGTGATTTCAGTGGAGTTTTATAACGTAAGTTAACCAAAAAACAAACATATTTCCAAATAGATAACGGAAGAAATTTACTACTTATTCTGTTATGGACCGTAACTAAAGTAAATTTACCGAATTAAATTGACTTGCTGACGTAAGAGTTTTAGACATAGGCGGAGTAATTTCCACAAGAAAATAATTTTATAAATCATTTAAAAATAAATTTGTTGAGACAACAGAACAAAAATACGGTACCTATGTTTATCCGTTAATTGCAAAGTTATATAATAATGCGTTATTGGCATCAAACCAAACCAATTCGATATATCGAACTCACAATGCAAAGTGAGCTTTGAGTCTAGAACGAAGGTGTTCACAATGCAGCACACACACGAATAACCCGTGTCTGTAACAGTGATATAATTTTTTATTTACTAATTGATATTGAGTGAGATATTGTCGCTAAAGCGCCAGTAGATAGTTATGCCGATGTCGGAAAAGCCTGATATAAAGGCAAGATGCAAGGAATATTTGGTAGAAATATTTTGTAGAAAGGGTAGTAACTCAGGCTCAATTTTTATAATCCTTAATTAGGACGATAAGTTCAGAAAACGCAGTTTATATTCATAGGTATACAGTAAAAAAAAATCCTTAAAGTGAAAGGTAACAAATTATGCCGCAAAGCTTAGGTATTTTTCGATATGATTACGGAAAGCTGCACCTTGGAAAGCGTAGATTAGGCTTTTGTCCCTAAAATGGTATGGGTATGGGTATGTTCCCTAAATCAACAAAATGTTTGTTTGTTCCCCCCCTTAAAATGTAGGGAATTGGTAATAATACTGCACCTTTAAAACACACAAGAATGAGCTAAATAGCTCACTTCTTATGTGAGATAGATAGATTTTTTTAATTAAAACATATATGTAGCTACTATGGAAGTTAGTGCTGGGGCAAAGTTAGCTTATCAACATGTTAAGAAGCAGGCGAGATTTCTGATTGTTTTACATTTAAAATGCATACGGCTAGAAAAGGAAAGAAAGAAGAAATAAAATAACAAAAAAATCTAAGACAAAAAATGTGAAAGCGCACATTACATGCAACGAAACAGAATGGAAAATGATTCATAAATGAGAAAGGACGGAGTTTTCAAATTTTACTCCCATAAAATGTTCCCGCGCTTTTGTGAAAACAGATTTTTCTAAAATATTGAGAGAGAGTGTTCAAAAGATGTTGCTGTCATCCTATGTTGTGGTTCCAAAGTTGTTGCTGTAATCCTATGATATTTGAATGAACGCACGTGCTTCTATTTACATTCATTCATTCCTACGTTCTCTCGATTAACTCATTGTCTCAATCGCACTACAATAATGCATAGCCAAGCTCTTTTCTCCCATTCATGCAAAAGACGAAAGTGTATGACATTATTTGTTTCTTTCTGAAAAACACGAAAAATTGCCTATTTTGTTCGGCTACTTCCTATCTTCTGGGGCGCTGGGCATGCTTAAATAATATAGTGAAAAACAATGTATGACTTTTTTTTCATTTTTACATTTGTAAGTTTTACATAAAAAATGAAGAATGTTTTCTTCCTTATATCCGAGAAAAATTAACATTTCGGAAGTTTTACGTACTATATAGGTTCTATATTTTCTAAATGCGATTCGACTCAAAACATCTGCCATTTCTTAATCCTACCTCTATTGAGCAACGTCCACAATCGTACTCATATTTCCTCCTTGGCTCTTTTCTATTAGTGTGTTCCTTTTGCGGCACACTTAGTTTAAATATTGGTGTCCTAACATTATGATAAATCTACTTAATCTAGTTAATCCTGCATAGCTTGTGCTCACAGTCCCCAACAGAGATGCCTTTGCAGCAACACATTTCTAATATGTTTATAGCTAAAATTAAATAACACAAACTTCAACTTAAATAATTATATTTCATTTGCTAGCAACAATATCTCACCTCCTGAATTACAAATCTACAGAATTTGTATTGCAGCAAAAATTGTTCGCTCTTAAACAAAGATGCAAATGCATCATGCTCTTCAAAAAAGCATCACATATACTTTCAAGCGACACACTGCTCACCAATGCAGCAATTGCTTGGTGTAAGAGAACTTGCTATACTCATGCTACAAGCATTTTCATTTGAGCATTGTATGTACAACTTTTGCATCTAGCATTTTAGTATTGGCTGATATTTGGATGAGATATTCATAGAACGATATTCATGATAACAACACTGTATTTAAAATTTAAACACATTTTTTGGGAGTATGCAGTGCAATTGACCTTTTGGTGAGCGGCTTACTCTACAGCATATGCAAATTGCATATATGCACGGTGCAAGGGCATAGCGCATGCACGATTAATTTGCATCTCAATTCACTAATTTCGTAAAACTTGGTGGTTTTTCGGAGTTTTTGTAAATATAATCGAGGCTTTGTCGCGTCGTTACATGGTATACATATATCCACTAATATCCAAAATTATGTATTATGTTCGTTCAATGAACATCTCTCATATGCACCATTTTTAACTTTATTAAATCGTAACTTTTCGAAAATCTTCATTCTTTCCATTTCAGATGTTCCAACGGTTACCGATGATAAAATTGTGTACACATACCTCTATATAAAGGCATCCCAAAACATAAATTAATTACAATACTCCAATAAGGAACATATAAATAGACACATTAACATGAATAGCAAATATAGTAGCTGACTATTGCTTCAAGATGATACTGGATACGACAGTAGGTATACTTATAAAAGGAATATAAATAACACGTGAAGAAAGTAGTAAAGCAGTCAGGTTCCTTGTATCTTAATACAAGGACTGGGTGTGACCTTCCTGTTAAGCGGTAATTCAACAACACCCTTTCACCTTCCGTCATATTGTCTCCCTTTTTAAAGTATGAATTTATTATTCATCTCTGTCCGGTAACTCCCTCTTTTATTTTGGGGTTCATTTTATGATTCTATAATAGGCTTCGCACCTCACATTTAGTGTAATGAGTACATCAAATACCAGAAATATGTATTTTTCTTCACCCAATGCTAATTACGGGGATTATATGTTGTAAGTTTTCGTAATCTACCATGAAATGTATTATATGTCTCCAGATATGCAAAAAAATTTCTAGTTTTTCGATATTTTAATAAACCTTACACAGCCACTAGCAGTTAGGGTGGTTCTTAAAATTAAACTCTCAGTATTATACAGGGCCACCCTATTGTTTACTCCTCCTATCTGAAAGATGCGTGTATTCTATATAAAAAAAAATTTCTTTTTAAATTTTACTAACGTTAAAGGGTCGCTACCGTGTACCAACATTTTCATATTTCTGACATTTTTTAACGAACATATGAAAGGTTGTATACCACAAAATAACGACGAAGACATGAGTGTATCGCGATAAGAGGGCAGGCACTTCGGTAAGCACTATCTCAATAGGACAGACGTACTGTAACAGTTTATTTACTGAATCATCAAAGCTTTCTATTTCGCACACTTTTATACGATTTACTCAGTTTTAATTGATTTAGTCGATAACTCAGTTTGCTTTTGCTAACTTTATGTAAAAATAACAATGTTGATTTCTAAAAGTGAAATGCTGAATTTTATTATGTAACAAGGTTTTTTTTCATTCGAAGTCCAAAATCTCTATAAGTGTACGCTTCCACTAATATGTACATATGAGAAAAATTATTTTTAAAAAAACTGGAGTAGTCTGATGATGTATAGGGCATATTGAAAGGGTCTCACAAGGAAATGGAGAAAACAAAAACAAATCGTCCATATTAGGGCCATCTTACAAAGTGTAACAGGTATCCAGAAACATAATTTTTTCTATGTAACTCCATATATTTCGTAGAATTTATACATGATATCCATTTAGTCGAACAGAGGCGAGCAACGAGTATAATTAACGTTATGTCCTCGGATTTTGTTCAGCTAACGGAATATGATTTTTTGAAAAATTCAAGAGATGATTGTTGCGCTACTTAATAGAAAATATATTTTTGTCTAAATGTTGTTTTTCTGAGTATAACCTACAAGACAAACGGACAGATCTAAGTTGCCTGGATATTTGAAGACAGATACCCAAAATTGGGTATCCATTAAAAGAAAGTCATATTGAATTATACAGAAAATATTTAGGATTATGTATTATTCTTTAATATTCTTCCGTGCCGAATAAATCATTGCTGAAAAATACTATTCAAATTAGGCTAATCTGTTATAGTCAGGGTATTTTGTACAAAAAAATCACAGATTCATTAATACATGCAACTCTTATACACAGGAGATTGTCGCTGGATGAATATGAAACGGTTTCAACTTATTATTTGATTTCGAAATCATAATAACATTGAGAAGATTTTTAATAAGATATGATTACAATTGCTATGTGTCATTGCAACGCTTTTCTACCTGATAGTAAACTATAAATAGTTCTCATATAATTATGCAGATATATCGAAAGAATCTTAAAGAAAATTTTAGTTCTAATACCTATGAATAGTCTAGATTATAAAAAAATAAAAATAAAATTAGGCAGATACGAATATTTCAACTTCAGACCTCGCACATCCGTAAAGTAACATACCATATATTACATATTTTAACTTTAAATTAATTGTAAATATAAATTCGTTACGGAGAAAAACCGACAACAACATTTTTCACTAATTCGAAATCAGTTGTACTACATTTTCAAGAAATGAAAGTTAAATTAATTCACCCTATACCTGAAGGTTGATATCAAATTTCCAAGATAGCAAAACGATATAGAAATACAAAAACAAATTGTAAACAAACTCCGATTAAATTATATTCCTAACGTAGCTGTACAAGTACAGCTATCTAAGCATTCTGAAAATCAGGAACTCCATTGCATTTCTCAGGCAAACAAGAACTGCAACGCGAACATAAAAACAAACATAGTATATGTAGATATGGATATGTATGTTCAACATACATATATGCAACTCCCATAAATGTCGGACAGAACGATGATGTTACGATGTTGATAGCGCATACCCCAACAATATGGCAATACAGCACTAGATCTATATAACTTGAATGGCAACTTGACTCTTATAGAATGGAGCAGCATCCATCCAATAACCACCTAAGGAGAAAGAGATGAGCTTCAAGTAAATGGCAAAGAGTCAAGAGGATGGATTGGTTGGTTTAATATAAGGCCAGCTGGAAATCACTTGGTTGGCTAGAGGTGCTGCGAATGCGGCATCAATACAGCCTTCAAAGGGAAAATATGAAGTATGTACCTACAGCAATGCAATCAGCAGTCTTGATTCTTCAATAGGTGAGATGAACGCAGTTTCACGCTCAATGCAAGTTGTATTACAGCATTTTTAGGAATAATATCACCTTTAAGGTTACGAAGAGTGAACTGAGAATTAAATATAGTAGACCCTCGGGGGATTGTCCGGCGAACATGTTCAGCATTCCATTCATCATTCTCGTGTTTTTAAATTAATGACAATGTGCAGATTGAGTCACTCATGCTGTCAATCCAAGACGCGACTTCGATATTTATCTTCCAGAGAGATTTATATTGTGTTGACAAAATCCATAATTAGTTCGAATTATGAAAGAAAATACCTCTAAACCAAAACAAGGTTTTCCTTTCCCACAAGCGATCATTGGAATGCCATTTATGTGGACGGTAATGAGAAACGATCACAAATCAAACAAACAAACATAAATACTCTCGAGATTGATACATCCATCGTGCCTATAAGAGATCCAACAACGGTGGACGGTAAATTTATATAGAATAACTCACAGGGTGTGGCAGCCAGAAAGAATGAAAACTGAACAGTAAAGTGACTTAGTCACTTCAGCAAATCGCGTAATCTTTCTACTTGATCGGGTTAATCTTGTCGATCAGGTCGATCGTCGTCTTTTTGATTCTTTTTCCTTTCTTAAAAGCACAGCGAACATTGTTGTAACATAACCTACCATAGCATAATGCTACGATTCATACTATATGCTATACTTTTTAGGTATAGCAAAAGATCGACTCAGAGCAGACTTATAGAATCTTATATAGTTGTGCACAAAATTTTTAGTGATCAACCTCTTTCTATTTAACTGTTGGCTATGATTTTCTGATATGAAGAGGTTCGTTCAAATTCTACAGAATATCATCGTCTCTTGATCGTGATATGAACATACGTACGATCCCATAAAGAGGAGCCTCGTATCTTTCTGCTGCCCTGTTTGTATGGTAGACTTAACAATTTCTCGTATATGCGACCGTATAATGGTGATCTTGAGTGTACAGTTGAAGAAATCAAAGAGTTTTGCCGATCGTTTGCTGTTTACAGAGATTTAGATGCAGTATTATCAAAAGTAATTTGATGATCCGCTTTTTCTCACAGACAAGATTAATGATCATGAATTATTGTTAAGAGATTTTGTTGCGGTACTATAGTGAGTATTTCTGCTATCAAGATACTAGTTGTCAAGGATGGGCCTTATTTGTCAAAGAAAATTTATGAAGAGAGCAGATTCTACGCAAATTTATGAAAACCCATGAATAATTTAGAAGAACTATATTAACTGATTAAACTTTATAAATAAGACTAGCTATAATTGTCTACTTTCATAATTCTAATATATACTTATGTTAATTGCACAAAGTACAATCTCAGGATACTGCTGATACGAAGGGTTTCATACTAAAGCTATCTTTCGAAATATCCCAATATTTCTTGAGGTGAGCTGATCAAAAAATCATTGCATATACTCCATTGGAAGTTATAGAAAGCTATACATATTCGTGATCCCTAATAACCAAAAAGTATAAATAATTATCGAGATCGGGTCGAACTACTGAGGAATCGAGCACATTTGTCCCAAAGATGGGCATGCGAAGAACGCCAACAAGAATGAGTATACTAATCATACTATACTAGTGATCGAAATCTGTATATCATTCAACAGGAACGTATGCTTACTGAACGGAAAAGTACTAAGACTTCGGGATACCCCAGATCTTTTGAGGTTGATAGAGAAGATTAAGTGAGGAAATACTACAACGACTCATTATGGAAATACTTGGAATACGAAGACTTCTGATAGATAGCGAAGCAAGGATTTATAAGAAAACTAAATAAATGAAAAAAAAAGAGATACAGTGGGATCTCAGCCAGTAAGTACTTATGAAATTTAGGTTATGTTAATTACATCTACTATATTCTTTCTCATTTTTGAAATGAATTGGACTGGATGTTGCAGAGCTTGGATGGGACAAGTACGGGGGCTTATCTAAAATATCATGTTAGTAAGACGAAGTTTACTGGAATGCATAAAAATAAAATAATAAAAGCCAGGAATGTTACTTTATGGTCAGCAGACAGGAATGTTATAAAAAAATTTGTTACACCGGGAGTGGCAAAAGATGATTGGCAAAAAAAAATATTTGCCATACGTAAGTGATGGTATCGTAAATAAGGATGCACTTTTGTGCCCTGACTGACCCCCAATTTATGTGCAAGTCTACCGTCAGAAATGGAAATGCATTGGCCATTAATCGGTTGAGGAAAGACTAGAACAACACCGTACACTTTCCCATTTAATAATTAGAAGATAATGTTTTCTCAATTGAAACAACAAATATCAGGCCTAAGTTCCACAGAGGACTATATTTACTGAAAAAAGTTTGCCCCCTAAATCTAGAGAGGATGGATATATCAACGATGGAATTAAACCTTTGTTGGGTTCGGAATTGCTGTCAAGAGCACTGGAAGCAATTCGCATAGAGCATACGTATATTTGGGTGAGATTATTTTTATGGGTAATTTTTATTTGGACATACGCGGTTAGATGACAGTTATTTTACGGAGAATGGTGTCAGTTTAAAATAGATATTTAGAATTTATGAGCATTATACTAAATTTTCAAATATGTTCCCGTTTATCTTAATTTTTTACATAATGTGCTAACATGAGCATATAAAAAGGAATACAATTAATAGCAATGCTTTCGATCATTTTATTAGAAATTAGAAATTATTTAAAAAAACAACTGGAAGGTATTCACAGAAAATAACTTTTAGCCAGCCTATATTCATCAGAAGATCTGCGTGAATTTTTGCACTATACAAGGTAAGGCTTCCATTGCATAGGATATATCAGACTACCGACAGATAAGCCTACTTAGTTTCATTTAAGATTTTCCAGCTCAAAATTATATTATATTTTGTGAATTTGTCTTAAATGAGGTCACCTTTCGATTAATCCTGAAGTCCTCCAAGAGGAGCTAAAAATTACTCACTTCTACCTTCAATTAACATGATTTTAACATTTTCACAACATGTTCATAGAAGACAGTTTTTCTTTTGAAATTTCAAGAGAGTATACAGGTTCTTAATATCGAGTGTACATCCAGTGTACCACATGAATGTCTATTGATCACGCACAATAGACATTCATGTGGTACACTGGATGACAAGGACTCAAAAGGTGACTGTAAGTCGACAGTTGGTGGACTTGAAAAACTAGGCTTGCCTAACCACTACAGGCTCCAAGCGGTAAATGGCCACAGGCACCCTTGAGACAGATGTAAAAAAGGCTGCGTACAAATTGCGCTCATTGTGATAATGGGAAAACGACAGGACTGGCTATGCCCATTGCTCATTGGCGTGAGAGCTGGAACGGTATAACCCTCTAGCCTGTATGTAATTTGATTCAATGGTACTGGAATGCCGATTTTCGCGGACGGACGGAAGGGAAAGCCGAATCGCACTTTTTGCAATTCGCTCTTAAAATTTTCAGCGGCAACTGGATCACCAATGTTAGGCTGATCCGTTGGCTGCAGCCACGCAAATTCACGGACTTTCCTAATTTTTCTGAGTTCTTCTCGTACTTAATTTTATGAATTTTTTTCCGCAAATTAAAAATCTCATTGTATTTGAAAGAATCAATATCAAAAAATCAAAATCCCAAAACTAATTTTCCATATAACACCTAAAAAACACCAGGATAATAAAGATCACTTCATTTGTTAGTTTGTCTCCGTAAATTAATAAAATCCGAATAAAACATCGCAACAACAACATAAAAATTTGCGATATATCAAAAACTCCAAGCGTCCGTCATCCCTAAACAAAGAAGAAAAAATCAAAAACCAAATTGAAATTGATCAACGACTCACGAAAAAGGTCAAGAGTAATCCCCCAAATATCTCAGTCGCAAATCAATTAATTACCCGTCAAGCAGAGGACAAGATAAATCTGGTTTGGCCGCGTAGTGGACTCAATTCAATTCATTTGAGCATATCGCACTAGCCCAACCCTAAAGATTCTGAGCGCTGACCGTATGTATGTAGGTATTTACGAGACAATCAAATTATCCAGATACCGTCGGAAGGCGGCATTTGCGCTCAAAGCAGTTTTCCTTTAAAACCTCTTTCTATATTCATGCTCAGAGAGCAGATTACCTTTTAAAAGGCTGATTCCTGATAGGAAGGATTTAAATATTTGCATTTTGAAATAATCAGATTTGGCGACTTTGAAGCATGCAGACGATTCCAATAAAAAGAGACTAACTTAGCGCAAATAAAAAAATCGTTCGACTTACCAGGACTACCTAGGAAGACTGAGGAATATAATCGTCGCGATGCATCAGCATTTCTAGCGTCTGCAGGCGATGACCATTCTCTCCGACACCATCGACCTGAAATAGAAGGAAAACAGAATTTAAGTACATACTAACAACGATATAAATTGTGATTTACGCAACGCTAAGTAAATATCAAAACTCAATGGGAATATGTAAAAGATATTTACAGGAAAAAACCAATAGGAAACCCAAAAATCACTCGTTCACCCGCTCCTGACATGAATATAACAGCGCCGAACAAGCAGATTTGACAAATCGCGCTAATCCCCGCAACCATGATCGATTGATGTCAGATATCAATTAAGCGGTTGAACGTTTCTATATATTACCGCCGACAAAAATTCGTAACCGACAGATGGACTAGACCCAAAAAAGTAGACGTCGATCTTCTATGCTGGGATAAGTCCAGTCAAGGAGTGCGATCTTCGTGAAGCAGCACAGACACGAAAAGCTTCCGAGTCGATGTTGGTTCAACGCACTGGCACTGTCGGAGTTTGAAGATTGTTTCTTTAAAAAAACCGAATTTGATGGACGGGCGTTCAATGCTCAGTCAAGAGGCTGAGCTCAAGTGGGACACGACTGAGATTTTATCAAATTTGCCCGGTCACTATATGACTGTACGAACACTAAGATTACCGTTACTGAAACCTATCCAAATAAGGGAAAATTATTTTCATGATCGATTTGAATAAATCCATAATGTCATAGCAACGGCACAGGTTGATTGATGGATGGAAAATGTCTGTCTACGAGGTAAGGCAATATGAATAATTTCTGCACGAAGACATGTCGGATTAAAATTGCACGTTTTTAGTAAACAATATATGGACAGTGAAAAAAAACTTAGTACCTAAACGATTTCTTCTATACAAATGGAGTTCAAATGAAAAATAAATTAAGAAGAAAATTACCCAATTTAGGGGATTGATTACGTGTTAAGGAACCCACACAGAGAAGAAACGTAGAGAGAGGCCTTATCAAAAAGTCCAAAGTCAACGTGCGGACTTCTCAAGTAGGAAGAAGCTTGGAGGTTTCTGATGGCCACTTATTTCTCAGGCTGGAAACTTGGGTGAAACAACTCTTCATAACGTCACCATCTTAATGCCGAGTATATTCTATTTCTGTCAAGAGGGACGCAGAGAGGCTGCCCGATATATTGATGCTATTAACAGGACATGCTTCGTACATATTTTGTTATGGAAATGGGAAAAATTTGTTACATTAGTTTTTAAAATTTTTATTAAATACAAGAAAAAGAAGTAACTGCTTCGCCCGGTTATTGATGCGGGAACCTTACAATATCCGGGCGACTGCTCTTACCACTAACCTAATGAGACAGATGCCTTCCCTCTTGTATTTCACAATTTTCAAGCCTTCTAAGCTGGCGCGCTAATATGTATACAATTTGCAATTTTATCTTTTTCAAAGAACAAATAGTTTTTATTAAACATTTTTAGAATCTTATTTCATAAAAAAAAAATTTAATAAAATTTCTTGTGCTTAATAATTTAATTAAAAAATTTAACAAATTTTTCTACTCCAAGTACAAAATTAGATTGTAAAAATATTGAATAAAAATTATTTGCTCAACTTCGATAACTGGAAGGACGTCATATATTTTCCGTATAATAAGTCCCATATCATTCTTCGCGAAAACTGACTAGGTTTGTCGACGAAAATGTTAACCCCTTAACCTTTACCCTTAAACTTCTGGCTGGTAAGTAGTTCACTCTTGGGCTTTCCTGATCCTTATCCCTTTCGTGGTATTTTAGGCATAGTACTTAGCTGTCATCCATGCTAATCACCCTTAAAGTTTTATTCAAACTCCCATAACTACACGGAAATCAATGGAACGCACGGATTGGGTGATTGGGTAGGAAGGTGGATAGGAACTGACCACGGCTCATTGGCATTTCAGATAGTCCTTTAATTTCTGTCCTGCGTTTTAGGCAATTCTTTGGTACTTACGTAAACTTACACAAAAACATTGACTGAGACCTATTCGAAATCTTTGCTTGAATGTCTTCCTAGTTAGCGTAGTCGATAACAGCGTTTCTCAAACTAACATCCCACTAAACAGACAGGCATGAATAAATTTTGTAAACTCAACATCTAATATTGATAGATTCTAGAGATATTTCTAAACTTAAAAAACAAAATTGCTTTGATGAGACTATTATTAAGAACTACTTCAAGGTTTTGCCTCGCGGGCCCAATCTTTTTTCAAGCTGCCCATTAACAATCGGCGATTTCAATTTTTTTCATTAACTATAATAGAACAAATAAAAAAATAAATTAAAACAAATACCACTCGATGATGAACTTACATGCATTACTGGCATGCAGAGAGCTGGGCAAGTACCAAAGAAAAAATACTTAAGTAGTTACAAGTACCGAAGACTTGAGTACTTCAGCGTAAGTACAAGTACCATGTATGAAAAGTACTTGTAACTAAAGTACTGAGTACTTTTTGAAGTACTTTTTAAAGTACTTTTACAGAATCTTTGTACGTTGGCAGTAATATAATGAAGTTTATAGAGTTCAGTTAATAGATATTAATTAATGAATACCTTTTGAAAACTGTGAATATGTATAGTAACCAGTGGCTACTATTCATAGTTTTTTATAGTTTTCGGTGCTGCACGTAGAGTAAAGCTTTCAATTCTCATTGCTACACTCATAAAAACTATTAGAGGTTCTCCCAAGCACCCATTGTCGCACCCAATAATGCATAAATATTTTTAAGGAAAGAATTTCCAGTAAATTTCTAAAAAAAAATTGAGGCTTTCCCTACAATCAGGTCGAGGCATCGTTGATTTTATATTGGAGCGAGGCATTTCTTGCTTACCCTTGATGACATAAGTCGAGGCATCGTCAATTTTATATTCGAGCGAGACGTTACTAGGTTTGTTCTACTGGCCCAGTCTTGTTTGTATGTTATTAGTTTGTCTAAGGTTCTGCCTTGACGCGTGAGTGCGGCACATGCTTTGACAGTTCTTTGCATACTTTAAAACACTCAACAAAAAAGGAGTTGCGCTAGATATTGTGTTTGCTTTTCTCCGAAGAGTTAGATATTTGTAGGTAGGTATTTAATAGACTCAGAAATACTTAAATAAAAATCTTGGTACTTAAGTACAAAACTAAGTCTTAAGTAGAAGTAAATAGAAGCAAGTACTTATGTTCAAGTACTAAGTAGCGCATTTCAAAAGTATTGAGTAGTGAGTCTTAAGAAAGGAAAATGTACTTTAAGTAGTACTTAAGTATTGCCCAGCTCTGCGCAGATAAATTATTCCGGAAAGAACTAACATTAGCTTTTAAAGCTGTGGGATATACAAATTGATTTGACTCTAAAAAATAAGTTGAACATGCATAATCGTCAATCCTACGGCAATATTGTACAAGGACGCCAAAATATTAAACTCCTTGTTCTGTCTTGGGTACCTACTTAATATTATCTTAGGATGTATAACAGTTTTTGCAATTTTGCATTTAGAAAATCTAAATAATCTAATCTATATAACAACTTTTTCAAGGCACAATAGATCTACTCTGGCCGCAGTGTCCCCAGGCTACCAGTGGCCAAATAGCCGATATCTTTAACCTTAAGTTTGCATAATATCATACACAGATCTCTATATGACAGATCTCATAGATACCTACATATATATCACTCTACTATTAGCCATATGGATAATGTTGAGTGGAGTTGTAAATTGTTACGCAAAACAAATTTTCTCGTTTAAGTAAAATCGAAAATTTAAAATAATTTTGTTCTTTAAACCACTTTTCTGTTGGTCACGATAATTCAAATGCAAGCTGGAATTAATTTGAATTTCCCTCCCGACCAAATTATATGTTCTGAATCTGCATAACCATTTGAAATGATAACCAACTGCGAAGACGCACTCTTTACATTTATTCGTATCCAATTTCTTGCAAAAGCGATATTTAAATGAGATACAATAGCGCGGATAATAAAACTTTACCCATTCACTCCTCCGCCATAACCCAACATCACCATCCTCAGCCCATCGGCACTTTGGTGAAAAAAAGTTGTCCTTCCTTTAATTTTCTTCATCCGCAATTGACAATGTTTTATGGGACAAAAGTTAATATTTAATGTTCCATAAAAGTAATAATAATTCATAAAAAATGCAATTTTACTTCCAACCAAATAAGGAGACATGTTACGCCAAGGAGTCATCAGTTTATATGGAGCCATTTGGGACATCATCCCCCGACATAACCCAGCGAGACAATGTTTTTCTTTTCATTTTGCGTCGCCCCTCGCATTTTATCCGCACTACAGAGGGCGGATTGTGGGTTTTGTTATCATATTCCCTTTATTCGCACTTTTCATGAACAAGAATGAGGACGAGAACGACTCCTCTGTCATTTCAGTCCTGTTGTCCTTGCTTCTCGTAGTATTGTTCTTTGTTGCTGTTATCTTTCCACCTCCAATCAACGGGATCTTTCTGCCTTCGTGTTTTTTTTCCGTTGTTTTTTTCAGTGCGATGAAGTGCGCATTTTGATGGAAAATTGCCATCAACAGACACGGGAAATACGAGCCATCACTAAAGGGGGCGCTGTTAGCTGTTTGTACAATCTATATATACAACTATCTATTACAGGTGGGTATAGAGGGGGCTTAACGAATTTTCGTTACTTTGAAAACAATACTTAAAGGAAAATGTAATTCTAACTTTTATTATGAGAATTTATTGTTTTCAACCATTTGCTATGATATCAGTGCTAACGTTAGTTAGATATTGAGGTGCAGAGAAGAGCAAAACACACAGCCTATAGACATTTAGACATACAAATATATTCTAAATGAATCTGGACGAAAATGAAGATATCTGGTTAATGCTACCTTCCGGATTATTATAATCAGACGTTTTTTTTTCCACTCCTTTATTCGAGCTTCCAGTTGGACGATGTCCGCAAAAGGGATTCCATCATAACAGAAGACGTACTTTTATCAAGTTGAAAGGCTCGGTTGGTGGAATTTAATCGAGACTCTAAACTTTTTTCTTGGACGAATATTTAAATTGGCTTCGGAATTTGAATACGAAACTTCAAATTACTTTTAAATTCTGAAATAATTGCAAAAATTTTTCTTAACACGAATTGAAAGAACTTTGAAGTGCGAAAAGTCTTTTTAATGTTATCCTGTTAAATGAAATTGAGTTTTTTCTCCTCTAGAATTAAGATTTTCTAAAATTTAATTTTATATATGTATGTTTCATCTGTTTATTTATACATACATATAAAGCTTAACCAATTTGTATGTCTCAACTGTTTTTCCTCTTTACTAGTCGAGAGTAGAAAAAGCTTTGTGCTTGTGGAATTGTTATAAAGTAGGAAAACACTAAATTGTCTTTAAATACTTTGCAAATAACATATTTAATGAATTTATATAAATCTCCAGTATTTCCCTAATCACTGCATGGGGTGGCAGCAGGAGTTAGATTTGTTTTTTTTCCAGTTAAGTTTCCTTCTACAACTTTTATGGAAATATGCAAACACGATGCATTTTGTGTTTATAAATAACCAGTTTAAACAGTATGGCTAAACCTCCAAATATATGTTAATGTTAAGATTAGCGGCGACTAGGCCTGTAGGACTATGCGGACATCGCTACCAGGGTTGATCTTCTATTGTGCCTTCCTCTGAGGTGTTTAGGCAAAATCGAGTCTTTTATTTGAAGAAATAAGTGTTCCTCCAGGTGGGCAAATTCTCAATTGGTGAAGTAAAAGGAACAAGATATATGTCACAATATCCAGCAGGGACGGATTAAAAATTACCGTTTTCAACGTGATTATCGACAGGTTGTTTGCAAAACTACAAGAATGTGATTCTGCTTACGAGAACTTGAGTAAGTTTGACTTTCTCATGAGGGACTTTGAAAAACGAGTGTGTGCACCTGCGAGCTCATTTGTCGCCCGCTGAGGTTACACGGGGAAAATAATTATCAGCCCTGGAGTTATACAAATACATCCTGGAAAAAGGATTTTTGGACATTTATTCAAATGTGGAAATAGCGCTTCAAATTGCTCGGCAAAGCCATCGTTTTCAGCGCTAAAACGAACAAAGAACTAATTAAGATCCAAAACAGAGGAAATCAGGCTCAATTCACTCTCTGTGCTGTCCATAAAGTCAGAAATAATGCAGTCTGTGGGGTATAGTGGGGTAATCCCTTACTTTGCAGAGAAGAAAGCTCGTTGCATGGCAATTTAAGCGTATGCTTATATGCAATTTTCTTTGAATATAGTTTCGTACTTATTTGTGATACTTCCAAGTCTGCTTGTTTATATTCTAAGGTCTATGTAAATAAATGTAAATAAATGAAAATTTGTTAACATTTTTGTTTTATTAAATTATTTGAAAAAATGCTCCTGACTCTGTTAACCGTTTAGGGGGCCTGGGTCTTAATATCCGGGCATGCTAATACCCGCTAGAGACGAAAGAATAAATGAGAACTCAATAATCAACAGTTTATGTTAATTTAATATATTAATTTATTAAGCATATCATTTGTGATGACGTTTCAATTGAATTGAAAAAGTCTATTCATCTATTAGTGCTATACATATATAAATAATTGAGTTTACAGTAATTTTCAATTAATGCTCCATGGATCTGTAGATTACGGCTTCCGAAACATAAAATGTTATTTTTGAAAACAGTTTGTTTAACCCAATTTTTATTACATATAAATCAAATCCGGTCAGTCGTGCGACTCCTGTGGAATTTCGGAGTCATGATTTCAACCTCTTCAATGTGGAAAACATTCTCTCAGCCTTCGCAATTAAAACTGGCAAAGTAGCTAGGATTACCAACAATTTACGAATATTTGTATAGAATAGTTGATTATAATTCTCTACTGCTTCTAAGCAGTCCCAGCGGCCTCTCCTCTTTAGAAACTGCTCGCCATTTATTTTTTTACATTTACAGTTCTGCTTCAAAATTTTCAATATGTGCAATTAAGATTTGTTTTATAGCACGTTCTGTTGTCACGTCCTATTTGATGACTGGTTGTCCTCGGCTTCTTTATTTCACCTACAAAGTCACTAAAACGTCACTGCTAAAGAACAAAACTCAATGAGGTGTTCAGGATTCTCTCTCATTTCTTGAAATATCTGAATTAGTCTGAACATGCTCGCAGCATTGAACAAGATCATAATCCGTTTTCAGAAGTGCCATAGTGTGGCAGTATAAGATAATAATTTATTTAGAACAAGAAATTATATTACGAACTATCCCCAAGGCGCGTATACAAGGAGGGGGTCACGGGTCATGACCCCCCCCCCTTCCACAAGCAACACCACACCATCGCGGTGAACTGAATGTGGCGCTGAACTGAATGTGGCGCTGAACTGTATAGAGTGAAGGCCAAAACACAGTGAGAGCGACACAACAATGTTGGCAACTTAGTTGGCAACAATATCGCATTTAAAACACAGTGAACGCGACTCGACAAATGTTTTTGACAGCAGTCACTGTTTTATTTATTGTAAAAGAAATGGAAACAAGGAAAGAACTAATAAAAATCTTTAGTATAGCTTATGCGGCTTTCTTAAAATTGTAAAAGCATAAAGAAAAAGCTAAAAAAAGAAGATGAGATTGCCATAGAAGGGATGACGTTTATCGTACAGCATAACTTTTTCCCCATTTTTCTCTATAAATTCCTCCTCAAAACTCATAATTTCTCAAACTAATTAAACAAATTAATTTTATTAAAGTTTTTAATAACTAGTTTATTTACTACAATCTTTTAATTTGCTATTCTTTATAAAAATAACCAAATCCACATAACATGAATGTCAATTATTCACTGTCCACACAGAAATGTCAATTATGTTGGCGACTAATTTAGAGATTCTCCCAAACTTTTTGTTGGCAACTTGTCGAGTCGCTCTCATTGTGTTAAGTATATGGGACTTCCATATATTCGAATCTTTGACAGCAACCAATTTACGGCGACTTTGTTGTGTCGCTCTCACTGTGTTTTAGCCTTGAGTTGTAAAAGTTTAACAGGACGATTTTCGTATGGTACGGACACAATGTGTAGTAGACGCCGGCGATTAATGCTGGTGCTGTAACACACTTTTCCAATCTGCGGTGACAGCTATCGCTGGGTTGGGCATTTGTTTAGTAATAGTGGAGTCTGGAGTGGGTATAATAGTCATTCGCTCGTAGCTCTTCGTCTTTGAAATGTGTACGATTTTTTTAGAATTTTCTTGTGTTTTATATATTGTCTCAAAATCATCTAATAATAAATAATCTAATTTTGGAATACTACATAGGTATTTGGAGAATGGAACAATTTTAAGAACTTTTATTTTTAACGATTCTAAATCAAATCATAAATACAAGAGGAAAAAACAATCACCTCGTCCGGTGTTTTTTCCTCTTGTATTTATGATTTGAAAATTCTAACAAGTGCGGGTCCGATTCCCGTCCGCGGAAAAATAAATATACTACATATTTATTTTGGTGCTGGATTGTTTAGAAAAAGGCACGCAAAGCTTAGCAGCCCGGTTATTATGATACTTTTATATTTTTGTTGCACCGATTACTCCTATAGATCAAAAAGCACACAGTTTCGAGATTTGAAAGTGTTAAACTTGCTTCCCATGGCGAATGGCCCTCTAATAGAAAGCTCTACACATTCTCTCTCTCTCTCTTGCTGTATTATGCCACATAAATTCTTCGCAATAATAGCTTTTTTTAGTTGAATAAAAAGTTAAAGCTTTCAAAAAGTGTTCCGAGTTTATATGGAGTTTTGCACATCTAGTTGTAAGTTATCTCAGGTACGGCCAAGCTCGAGCAACTTCGCGCACGCTCGTGTTGCGCCTCTGAACTGCTACCGACTCGAAATTGATCGAACCCGAACGCATTAGCACAGGCGTGTGAGGCGAGCTCGCGCCACCTCGAACCAGACCCTTCCCACGGCGAGTTAACTCGTGCTCACGCGGCGTAGGTCGTGAACCCACGCGCCGGCCGGTGGAAGCCAGATTTACTGTTTCTACGAAATTGTTCAGCGATCATATTTTTTTTTTCCTATCTGACTTGCCGACAACATAAAGTCCATGACAGCACAACTTGGTGGGGGCTCGCAACAGAAGCATAACGAATTTTCCAAAAGAACCCTAGTTCCATGCAATCATCAACGTATAGCCACCCGTTTATTTTTCATAACGACAATGATTCAAGCCTGAGTTCTTCAAAAATTTTATGTTCGTAGGGAAGCAATAAATTTTTCTCAGAAATATACTTGCAAATTGTTCTTAAGAATTTTAATGAATAACTTATTCACCGACAACGGTTCAAATAAATTGGAGGATTGATTCTGGTGGTTCACTCTTTCCGACAAGGGCACAAGCATTCAGTTTTCTTAGAAATATTTGACATTTTTCTTTAGATTTTTCATGCGCTACTGGACCATGGTCGCTAAAGATATTTATGAGCGTTGGCAAACATATATGTATTGTGTTCTTAGAAATTTACTTGAACATTTTTCTTGAACATTTCAGTTGGATTGATTTGAGTGCCACTAAAATTGATTCTACAATTTTTCTTCAGAATTTTTACGGCAAAACTATAAAAATAAAATCCATTCGCTTTCCTCTGCGTTGCTTTGTTTGTTGTAGGTACTTTCGTATTAATTCAAGTAGTTAGTAGTAGTTAGCGATGGAGGTAAAAATAGTAGCAAAAGTGTAAAGCGGACGACTGGTAAGAGCATTGACAACTTTTTTTTCAGAAGAAAGCGAGATCAGTTAAGTTCTCATCAGAAGAAATAGTCAGTAATGTATCATGCACTCCTATTCCCGTTCCTTTAAATGTGACTCAAGCTGCAAGGTCACTCTCAGTCAATTACTTCACCCATAACAGAATCGGTTGCGTCAAAATCTATTTCTACAATCTCTGCACGAGAAGGCGTATCTGGTTATGAGTCCTTAATGTCTGTCCAGTCTGAAATCGACTTGATGTGGACAATGTTATCGACAGGTTTTCCAAATCAAACCGAAAACTGGATTTTGTGATATAACGTAAATATGATTAAAAAAATTTAAAGAGCGACTTCTTCGACTTTCTCCTCCCCCTTGGACATTTTAGTTGTGACCGCCCTAAGCTGCAGTCTTATACAATGTAAAAAAGGAAAAGCTTGTTGTGAAGATTCTCTGCCATTGCAGGTCTGTAATGTTTGTAACGTTTGTACTATTGGCGATAACATTTCAACAACCATCCAACTGACTGATGCTTGGGGTAGGCTTTGCATTGTTCGTAAGCTGAAACCATTCACTTTACAATAAAACAAAGGTTAAGACATAAATTACATTACAATTTTCTCTAGTTTAATTTATTACATAAATATTTTCACCGTAAAATGAGTCGGAAAGAAGATATTGCTAAAAAACTGTTTTTTGGTGCCATTTTCTCAAAGTGGCGGAGCAAACGGCAAAGATCGCGGTGGCAAAGTGAAAATTTGAAAAGAGGACGTCGACATCTAAAAAAACACAAATTTTCAAAACTCCCGGAAAACTTCCCAGATAGAACTACGAAATGACTAAACTAAACTATTTTCAGTTTAAAACTTGTATTAAAATTGAAGGTTGTATTTACATAGGGAATAGTGTGGGCATAATGGAAGAGCAGAGACTTTCCGAGGAAGGGTGAAAAAAAATTTGGACGCTTTACAATAGGTTTCAATGTCAAACAAGAAAAAGTGATCTTGAAAAGCGCTGTTTTGTCACCTACCTAGCCGAAATTAACAATTTTTCATATGTTCATAAAATGCCTAGAAAAGATTGTCCGTATAACTTTTTAAAAAACGAGATTCATAAGCCATTTGGAGTCAACATCTGAAGGATGTGCTATAGTTTTAATAAAATTATAGTCAGCTCCGACCTTGATATACTCAAATCTGAGCTACGACAATTTTTAAAACATCATCATATTATTATTAAACTAATTTTCCCCTTTTTAATATTTAAATTGACACATATCTTCACTGACTACTTTTGTCAATCCTTTGAGCATGCCAAGCTGATAGCAGAAGATCTCAGTCTCATTTATTTTAGAAATCATTTAGACATTCTCAACGAATACAAATTATTGGTAGGTATTGATGGTACCTATGTCTACAGTTATATTACGCACATAAACTGCAGGCGTTAGATATTACCTGCATAGCCATATTTATATCAAGAAATTGAGAAACTACTTAGAAATAGTCCTGGACTACCAAATTCCATGTTGGAAATTTGTTCTATATTTGGAAGAACTCGATAACCAAATCTGGCTCTAGTTCTTCCTTTCTTGGACCAGAACCTGTTGTGGGCCTGCTACCATAATGATCCAATCATTGTGAATCTAATTTATCGAGTCTGGAAGGAGAGTTTGAGATAACCGCAAACTTTCTGTGCACTTATCCCATCTTTACCCGAAACAAGCTGGATATTCCTGGATTTTCAATCCTACGCGCGAATGAACAGAAATGGTTACCTCATTTCCACCTGATGCATTTCATTAAGAGGACAGGAAGATTTCGGTGAGTGGTCTTTTCTCTTTATCTTTCGTCCCTACTACCTCGAAAAAATACTTAGAAGAGCTTATTTAAACGATGCATGTCTCTGCATGCATTTAATGCTGTCAGGGGAACAAGAATTTTTCCACAACTAGTTTCTCTTTCAAAATTTTAAAAACCATTGTGTCCTTTGTGAAATTCCATTTTATGCTATTACAACCATTTCAGTTTGTGTTCGTATTTACACATAACTTTCAAATGCTTGAATCTTTCACACATGTTTACAGTTTGTAGACAGGGTTTGCTTCAGTTTGATTTAAGACTTCCGTCGGTGATTTAATTCACAATAAAATCTCATTTTGTTTTTTTTTATGGGTAGGTGTTATAACAGTGATAAATCACCAACATTGGTAAATATATTTAGCCTTAAAGAAATCTTAATAAGCTAGAACATATGATATGTATTAAAATAGCCCTTCCGTGCGTTTTTCAGTGTGAAAACAAACAGGAAATCTTTCAACATTGTCTGCAAAAAAAAAAATGCCAGTAAATCCATTTAAAGATGAGCCTTTTGAAAACGAATATGTAAAAGTAACATCAAGTGGACAGTTAGGAATAAAGTGTAACATATTAAATGAATCTAGCTTTCATAACGTCAAGATCGTAGCATATAGCTTCCAGAATTAACACTCTAATCTGAGTATGTAAATATCTAGTCTGATCCCATGTAGATTAATTCCTGCACGCACATCCTTTCACCTTTCAAAATACTTTCGGCCTTACAGTAAAAGTCAGTGATGCTTTCTTATCCCAAACATGATATGACATACATCAGCACCTCTGCCACTTTCTTCATGTCCCCTTTCCTTTTTCCTATCTCCTTTCTGCCATGCAGTGCTTTGCATCATTGGGTATCCGCTGAGCTTGGGTTAATAATATAAAAAAAAAGTATAGCAATAAAGAAGGCGCCAGCTTTATTCGATACCAAATACTCTCCCATTTCTGATTCACTTGATTCAAGTCTAAACTAAAATAATACAATATTGATACAGTTATAATGTATGTATACGTGACCTTCGATACGAATTTTCAAAGTTTCAGTTGCAAATTGTTATGCTGATCAACGATTTTTGTGGTTTCAACTGTTTTTCATACAATATTGTGGTCGGACCAAGAACCATTCCATTAACTTCTTCTGATGTGTCCTTGTTTTTGATGTCAATGATGGTATTTCTCTTAATTAAGTAAAGTATTAATTTTCACTGCCCCATTGAGCTCGTACAGAATACAATGCCCTACATAAATGCAGATCTTAACTTGCCATCGTAACTTTTTCAATAGCTTCAACAAGTATATAATTCTGATCCTTACACACAACAATATCATCAGATGCCTATAACATCTGGCGAATCTATCAGTTTTGTAGCAAAGTACCTACATACATAGTTCTATACATAATATCTACAAAAGTAGATATCCTGCATCAAAACCAATTTTCCAATATCTAGGAATAAAATTATTAATAAAACTTTCTTGCTTTGGAAAATCAATTCCAATTTCAACTTTTTCAAGCCCATGCTAGTCACTAGCTGCAGTGCAGGAATACTTCAATGGATATCTTCCTACATAAATAAATCATTTCTCTTTAAAATCAGTCAAAATTTGAATAATTCGAATCGTTCTCCGAAAAATTCCACAAAATTAATTTTTCCAGCTCCCGACCATACGTAAACCAAGAATTTTTCATCACTGTCTATATCAAAGGCCACAAAACTGTCACAACTTTATCTAAGCTCATAGCATCAAATTAAATAATATAATCTATTGTCACTAAATTTCAAATGACATAGGAATGAAATTGAAACCGAAAGCTACAAAATATCGCATTAAATACCTACAAAGTATAAAAAACAACCGATAAAAAACAGAAAAAAGTATCTCCAAATGATGAATGGCCACCATAACGCTCATAAATTTTCACCAAATATCTCTCTACTAGCAGTGCTGCCGGAAAGTCTACCAACGTTGATTATCAGAACTAAACGCATTCCCCATATCAGCACATACACAACTAACACCTCTTTCCAATCAAATAACCGTTTCAGCGCAATAGAGAAAGTCACATATCACCACGGCACGACGCCAAGAACTTGACGATACCGCCGCCGCCATGGTGTTGGGGTTTCTGGCTGGTGGGACTATTATATGAATGTATGCATCTGTTGGGAAGATATGTGGGGTGGGATTTGCGATGTCAACACAATGAAGCGATATTACAGTGACGACGAGATGAGCTTTTTTTTGGATTTGTGTGAATGGAGAGCTACGATGTGAGCTTTCCGTTACGCGGATATGACGGAACGTCGAGCCATGTTTATATTTTGTTCAGTGCACGCGCCTGTCAAGCAAAATGCAATGAGGCGAACACTTACTGACCATCTTGCTGTCGCCCCTTATCCATACATGAGACTTAGGTGCATTGCTTACAATGCAGCGCCAAGGAAACTTGAATAAAATTCGTGATCAAAAGGAGGAAACAAACTACACACCGCGTACTGACGACATTCAACACTGCTGCATTGCTGCCGCCTGAGTGGAGAAAGAAAAAGGAAAAATTTTGCCAAGAGGAGGGCTTGATTTAAGACCCAACCTGCTACGACCATTCAGCTACTGAGCCAGTGTTGTTGCAAAGCGACGAACGAATGCTGCTAGTGACGCTGACGACGATGATGATGATGGCAGCAGCAATGGACGACTTGATATTTTGCAACCACCACAAGAAACCGAGGTGGAGCGTGGGGCATTAGATTTCAGATGGAAAACAGCTAAGCTAAGCATCGAAATCGACTTGACGGCTCAATCATAGTTACTGGAAAGGAGTGCAGCGAAGCAAGGGGATTTTTCACTTCCTGATTAGTCCTTTTGCTTCATTTGCAATTGCAACTAAATTTTTAGAAATGCAAATGAACCAAAGGAAACCGGGACTAGTCTGTATGTAGATACACGATGTGACCTCCATTGAACTTACCGTATAAATGGGATCGCTTTCATGTTACGTTGCGTGTCAAAGTTGACACCCTTCAGAGGCTTGAAATGGTGGTGCTCAGCTGAAAATGATGATTTCGTTGAAAGTTACTGAAGGCAACCGATTGAAGTTTTGATTTTTAGGGAAAAAAGCGATGGTGGTAAAGGAAATGACCTGAAAAGCAGTTGGTAACCAAATTCCACAGAATTGGCTGAGCTCGGGGAAATTATTTACCGTTGAAAGGCTGAATGCACTGTGAGATTCCGTATGATAGAAAGGTGATGAAAAAGTAAATAGTCTACGGCTGTTTGCACACGTTCCGACAATATCGCAGTCACAGTCGTTGAAGGAATCGCAGGTGCATCAAAATATACACAGTTAAATAAGTTACTTGCTCACACTGCGTTCTAACACCACCGCTGCGACATAAATGTCGTAAGGCAGCAAAATCTGCTGTCGGAGTACCTACCTGCTAGAAAACGTGTCGTCAGTCATGTCGGATCGCTGTCGTTATGCGTGTGCAAACAGCCTAATAAAGCAGTGGTTACGAGCGAATTTTTCTCTTTGTGAGACTTCGCGAGAATAATTCACAGCCTTAAAGTATTACAATCATGGCTAGACTGCCGACGAGACCATCTCGCGATGTCTTTTTATGTCGTACGGTTTCGAGATGAATTTTCCGAATTCAAATCAATTTGTCTTTCTCACGAGTTAACGCGCGATCGTCTGTGTGAAAAAATTTATTAATGTCGTGTGTAGCTGCAAAATCGGCATTATGGAATCGAAAATTGAAAGATCACCTGGGTCCGTATACATATTTTCGCGCGATGAAAGTTCGCCCGAAATCTCTCGAAATGTAACAACAGACTAAAGCGTATAACTATCGCAAAAGCCTGTTTATGGTCGTTTAGCCTATATCAGGTCAGGATAAAGCTGGAATCACATCATTTTAGCTGCTTCCTTACAAAACGACAGAGGTTATTCCCAGCTCTACAATTTTGTTAGTCTGTTTCGTACTGTAGAGATATTTGAAATGGATTGAAAGTCGGTAGTGCCTGAATATGCCCCAGAACTTAGGTCACTCACTACTATAGACCCATATTTCGTATTATGTGAGCTTGTTTAGCCTAAAAAGTTTCCTTGCAATTTCGGGTCGCACGTAGTAGAGACCAAGTAAAATGATCAATATAGATTCGAAACTTTGGATTACTTAGGATCTGTCACCCGTGAATATGTAGCCTTTTTTCTTGTATAATTAACCCAGAACTTTTGTTCGTCTTATTAATGTCTGATTTTCGCAGCCAATTGAAATTTAGTTCAGATACAAAACGTCTTAAGCTAAGATAACAATGATACTATTTTTTTTTCAATACAGTTCTATCCATCCCATTCTTGAACAGAATTCGAACCATTTCTTTTCATGTGCTAGAGTTCATTTAGCACGGACGATAACTGAACAGCAGTGAAATTCGAATTTGGAACGCTATATTTTACCTGTTTGAAAAAAATACTTCGATTCTTGTATCTATCACAAATTGTTCGCCTCAGGTAAAGTAACTTCTGATGTGATACTTTCTTTGCTTTAAGACTTTTAAATCCCGATCTTACTGCCTCTGTGTATACCTACTCGCGTCGAATCTTGCATTTTGTATAAGGAGCAGTTCAAAGGTTTTTTTTTGTACTTAGGATGACCAAAATAAATGATTTCATAATTTATTTTGATTATCCGATTTTGTATGGATAAAACTTCAACGTCAATGATCAACAAATCTTCTGATTGACATTCTTTTAAACCCTGAAAATTGAATTCACTTGTACATTACATGTTCAGTGTAAAAATAAGAAAAAAATGACAGTCAAGTTTTATGACTTATTTGACAAATTTAATTTTAAAGCGAACTGGCTTACTCGATTTCACTGACATGTATATAAATGGATTGCTCGTTGAACCATAAGTGCACGATAGCAAATGGCACCACTTTTGCATTTTTGTCTCTTTCCGTGAGGGAATTATTTCCCACTGAACTGTAACGATTTGTAACGAGAAATTGCTTAAAGTTCAGCAGTATTTGCAGAAAATAGCTTCGTATAATTAAAGCTTACAAACAAAAATACTTTTATGGATCCCACTGACATGTATATAAATGAATCCCCAAATAATATAAATAGAACACCAGATTACGACAGTTGGTAGAATTGACAGCGGGAGCGTACTTTTTGAAATCAAAATTGGTGCCATATGAAATTGGGGATCACAATCAGTCCATTTATATACATACATGTCAGTGCTCGATTTACAAAGTTTCAATGGCAACTTGAACATTGGTGACCCCGACGAGATTTAGGTAATGGACAAGCTAGCGAAGGAGCAGGACGTTGTGGGAACGGAATTGCAAAGGGTATTGATAAACTACAAAAAGGGCGGAGATGACAGAAAAACCAAGGAAGAAAGAAAGAAAGATTGAAACGACTAGAATCATTCTGGTCCGCCTTCGATTCGAATGACAGTAAAATTACAGCCCCACCTAAAGTTCCTCTGGAGCATGGGTACATTGCAAAGGCGTACTACGAAGAAATACATGACATATACGAATCATGCAAGACCCATTTTGAGGAACAATTACAGTCCTTCCAGGAAGACGAAGCCAGCAATGATGATTATAACACAACTCAACCTGAAGACAAGTCAGCAGAAACTGCATCAAGGCCACTGATTACGTTAGCCAAGTCGAGTTCACCAGAAGAACAGTCTGCTCCGTTGTTGTCTGAAGCCTCAGCAAATATAATAAGAATCATTAGAAGGCAAAGAGGGATGATGATACAATTTTCACGCCGTCTTATTGATAACACGTACGAGTCAGATGATCATCCCGAACAGTACTACCACATTAGAC
Organism: Dioctria linearis; assembly: GCA_963930735.1. Classification (NCBI taxonomy): domain Eukaryota; kingdom Metazoa; phylum Arthropoda; class Insecta; order Diptera; family Asilidae; genus Dioctria; species Dioctria linearis. The sequence continues at coordinate 201,655,598 of OZ005741.1, read as the reverse complement.
TCCAGAATTTAAATCAATACTGGGTCAAAATAGAGGAGTAAAATCACTCCATTTGGGAGCTGGCAGATGAGCCAAGCACAGTAGGCTATAAAATTGAAGACTATATTAAGCTCGAAGAAGAGGTGCAAAAACAGCAAGTAAGTCTCTCTGCTAAAATCGCAGCCAACACGACACTCAAGCTGCCACAAATATCACTTCCCAAGTTTGATGGAGACTCTTTAAAGTGGTGTCAGTTCGCAGATCTACATATTTACTGAAATGGTACACAAGCAGCAGATGGCTAATGTTCAGAAAATGTGGTACCTAAAAATGAATTTGGTTGGTGAAACTGAATGACTCATTAGGCAATGATTTTATAATTTATATAAATATATGTTGTTTGCTGTAGTTACGCTTAAACAATACCTAAAAGAGTTAAAAATAGGTTGAACAATAAATAAATGACCTCAAGTGGCTTGGATTATTCTGTTCAGGATTCTCTAAGGGATTGCCAACAATTACTCAAGAATACCTTTTGCATTCCATACAAGCACCATTTCTAATCATCTTAGATCCTCGAGTGGAATGTATTGAAAGACTCATTTCCAATCTTCTTATTTCGATCATACTTTTTGTAACTGACTATTGGTAGGCAATTGGCACTACTCTGTGAAACTAAAGCTTTATATCATGTGTGAATTTTCCCTGTATGAATTTCTCTTAGGTTTACTGGGTTCAACTTATTTAGGCTAATTGAAGGGGATTTATAAACAGTCTATTCTAGTCAGTACCAAAATCCCTCAATAGCTTGTGAATGATGTCCTGTTCCTTAATATACTGTTCTAAAAATAATTCTATTATTTCGAGGAAAAAGAGGAACTGTAATTTGAGATTGAGAGGTCTTTCTTTTTATGACTGATGATGACTAGCTTATTCAAGAGCTATAGGTGCATTAAGAATAAGTAAGAAGACTACCTACGAAATCTAAATCAGCATGTCATCCAAGGGCAGTTTTCCTGATCAATTTCAAACCATTATTATTCCTTTTTCACAGCTCATCGCTTGATGCAGCAGTTGGGCACATTACCTGATATATAATAGCATGGATTCCAACATCAGTCAGAGGTACCTAATCTAAAGGGGTTTTCATGTCTCATCATAGATATTACACACATTCGATATAAATGTCACATCTAACTTGCGTCAGAAGTACAGTAATCAGAAGCTAACAAACTGGAGCATGTATCGGGAGCTCCTCAAGGCTCAAAATAATACCTCCAGCAAAAGCTTAAGCAAAGCCGAGGAAAAACTCACCAAAATCTACCAAGCTGCTCTCAAGGCTTATAAAGAGAAACATGATGGTCATATACATAAAAATTGCAGAAGAGGGGGATATTGCTGAAAGAGGAGCGGAAACTCGCTTTGTTGTTCCGGAGGCATTTAAAAGCCACTTCAGAGCTATCCTAAATATCTGTTAAAAAACTGGAAAGATTACAATTGGCGAAAATTATCGTCAACACTCTGGTGAAAAAAAAACAAGAACGCAACCTTCTCAGGAAATCAGGACACTACTCTTTATAGTTTCATAGCTTGGCTGAGACTCGAACTTGACGCACCTGCTTCCTCTCAGAACTCTCGAAACTTCAAAGCTTACTGCACAATTATGCAACAATAGCAAGGTACTGCTCGAGCAGGAATTTCTTTGCAAAAACTATATGCGGCATCTCAATTCCAAGAAAATCCAAGATCCAAGATAATTCGAACAATTAAAAGCGGAGTTTACAGCTGATATTTCAGGGCATAGTGAATGCGAGGCGCTAACATCCATCTATTTATGATCTAATGACAATTTCAAGCAGTTATCAGAATATCTAGATGAGAAGGGTTAGCTCTAGACTGACAAAATCAAAATCCACCATAACTATCTGACAGGAGCGAGTAGTTCTGTTGAGTTGAGCTTGATAGAGACAAAACGAAAAAATTCCGCTGATGTTCATTAACACCAAGATACATGGTAGAGGAGGATTCGTACCCATATATACTTATAAATCGTGAATAAACCCTGGGACTGAGAAATAAGCGCGTTGAAATAAAAAAAGTAAATATGACCAATGTGGCATCACAATGGAGTGTAAAGAAATTCTCATCCCACATATCCACTTGGTGAGCCGAAATTTGATGCTTTCGACGATAATAAAGGATATATAGTAAGAACCGTAAATGAGTGGAGGAGATGCATGACAAGCTTCTGAGCATTTGTTAACTATGCAATAACTACACGCTTCAGGTAAAAATGCTTTTCAAATCAGACGAACGCATATCAGAAAAATGAAAACCTTATCAACATTTCTGGTAACCAAGTTGTAACCATTTGTAACTGAGAAATGTTGTTATTAACAGAAAATGTTCACACATTCAAGTTTCTATCTTTTACCAGAGCAATGCAATGCCTCGGTCCAATATAAAATCAATGATGCATGATAGGTAAGCCATAAAGTTTTTCTTAGAAATTTTCTGGAAATTTTTTCATAGAAATTTACTGGAATAATTTTCTTAGAATTAATATGTATTTTTGGAGGCCGACAGCAATTTTTATAAGCGTAGACGCGTAGATATGGAAGAAATTTAGTACTTAGTATTTTTATTCACTTTGGTGGCCAAGCAATTGGAGTTATTTGCAGATACAATACTTTCATATGAGGCTTTGTCGGCGTCCAAATGCCAATAAGCATTCACGTTTTTTGCCTTTCGTTGTCAACCTCCAATAATGCATAAAACTTCTAAGGAATAAATTTCCAGTAAATTTCTAAGAAAGAATTGGGGCCTTCCTACATAAGGCCCAGACATCGTCGATTTAATAAAGGAGACGTTGCAAATTCTTTTAATTGACTCGCAACATGTATCTGACTTCTAGTTTTCAATTTTCCTATTCGATTAGTTATCTGTATATTTACTTATTTGTCCTAATACATATGTTTCTATAAACCGTGTTTTATCAACTTTACACTATCTTTCATGTTAACTGAGTTATTATTAGGGTTTGTTGACTAGAAGTCAGCTTCAGAGTAAGACTAAATAAACATTGATTATTGCATGACTTAAGAATACAATATTGACTTGAATGTGTTGTGTATATGTATCTATACTAAAAAAAAAAGCAGCAATCCACTTCATAGGCCAGTAATCTAACGTTATATGTACGCAACTAACGACAGTATGTGAGATTACACTTCAACCTATCAAATATGTATAAACGCACTGAATTGGGATTAGCAACTGAAGCACAGATGGTAATATATATGTATATTATTACGAGCAATAGAAAAAGTACAAACGACATCTACATACTTCGCGTGGAATGACTATTTAAGTACGGACATAAACAACTTTCGGAGAATCGTATCGCCGAAAGCGCAAGCGACATCTATAAAGTAGGGACATACACAACCTTGGGTTCGGAGAATCAATGCTTCTAAAATAGAATATTCGGGAAAGTTCTAGGACAATTTGTAGAGTATAAATACGGAGCTTGCCACCTTCAGAAGGCGGTTCTTATCTCAGACAGTGAAGTGAACTATTTGGATTGTGATAATTAGAAGTACTAGCGATAACTAAAGTAGAGGTGATTGGTTATGAATTTAATGAACAGTAAACAGTGGAATATAAAACAAAAAACTGAAATATTGCGTTTGAATAACGAACATATGTCACTCTCGTAACAATATGTATATAAATCCCAAGCAACTAGCTAAGACGCTTTCATAGGCTCACTAAGCATAACTTTTCAAATATATAATCAGAGTAGAATTATGTATGTATGAAGCAACGCAACAAATATAAGTACAGCTCTAGTAAACTCCTTGATAGCGTAATTTCCAGGCAGGATTTTAGATCGCAATTTCCTCCATTGAAATAAATATAACATCCGAAAAAATTAAGAAACAGACTTGGAAATTTAACCGATGAAATATAGACAAGACACAAAAAGTAAAAAGAATACAGGACGAACAATTGTCTTGCAAGAATGCACCCATTCAACTAGAACTTTTCATACACAAATCTCACATCAAGACTGGATTAAAATTTCCAGCAGTAGTAGGCAGAGCGTTAGATGCACTGGACGCTTCCCAAATAAAGCCTTTTCGATTTATTAGTGATGTATCAACAGTATCTTTGGAAGAGCATCTTTTGGAACACCATTTTAATATTGGTCACCTCTCCCTGTTTGTATGTACTTATCTACCTATCTATCCTATACTTTATAGACTAATCCCATCTCGCAATGCTCGTATATATTAATATGCCAGCGCCAATTCACCCTTCAATATAATTTTATCCGTAAGGTGAAATTTCTTGATTCCTTAATAACTAAACTTATACGATTGTGGAACAATTTACCATCGTATGTTCTTTGCCTCTAGTATAATCCTCTAAAGTTCATGCGGATCGCATACTGTATTTCTTCAAACTGTTGAAGTCGCAATTAATTTTTGTCTGTTATGCTTGTTATGCTTTAAAATAGAAAGGAAAGTCAAGATGAATTCCTGATTATGCATTAGTTCACCGCATCCAATTCAACCTATAAAGCTACTACGAAGCTACAACGGCATTGGAGCTGTACCAGAATAGGCGTCAACTGACCCTGGCTTACATTTCCCAAATTAATCCAAACTTTTTCATGTGCAATCAGTATTACTAGATAAAAACAGGCAGAGTAGGTACAACCTTCCAGAAATTATGTGAATAGCCAATTTGTAAGCTGTACGAAAACGAGATCACACTGAGCTTTCAATCTGGACGGAACTACACATATTGTTATATGGACATTTCAGTCAAAAAAACTAGCGACATTGCGGACAATAAAAAGCACACAACCAGACCCTTCAGAATTAACTGAATACTTGCATACGACCGTTCAAGATTTGAAGCAATTTTGTAGGACAACTCCACCTTAGTTTACAGGAAAAACACCTTGGACAAAATAAGACTGCCTTTAAAGATATTTTGTGTATTACGATGAGATTTTCTCTGAGCGATGACTTATCAATTTCAGATGTGACTGATAAGCTATCCTGTTTGACACTGACTCAATTCTCTCCAGTCAGCAATCTCCATCAAGAGACAATATTGTTTGTATGTTTCCATTTCAGACAGGAAGAGAGAGTGGCAAGTATTTCCTAAATTCTTCATAACATCTGAGTAATGAGGGTGAAGAAAGAACTTTTGTTATAACTTAGCTTGATGTGTACTAAAATTAATATGCTCTAAAAAATCGAATGAATATTAAAAACAATTAATTCGGAGGACGCATGTTTCAAGTTTCAACGAATTACCGTCACGTTGCGTGAATCTCATTAAAATCGAAAAATTTATTAAACCAAAACAAAGCAAAGCAAAAATAATATAAAATGTAATTCCTGTCGACCCACTCCACCCTCGGGTCTCTTTTAATTGATGTATAGACGTAGCTTGTATATTATTAAGCAAAGGGTGGACGTGGATGTGGATTGCATTCAACCAAAAAACTGACCAAAATTTAAATCCTCGCACGCAACAGCAGGCACATTGCAGTTGATCTGCAAAGTACACACCTTTTCATTCCTCACCGCCTATGCATACCTAGGTACATTTTGTTGTTATGTTTTTACCATTATATTAAATCCGAAAACCCCCTAGACTCATACCCTCTGTTGGCAGGAACAGCAGACCACTCGATGGCATTCGGTTCCGATTACTAATTAGGAAATTAATCTGTCAGTTTTACAGCCTGAACCAGGCGCGGATAAATTACCCCTGAACAAGGGAATATATTTTTTTTTATTACCCGCTCCATTCGTTGGTGTAATTCAAAAATATTTCTGATTTAAGGTAAAGCAATACAAAAACAAAAAAAAAGGTGATTTCTCTGGTTTTCTAAATAGGCCGATAAGCCCTGTCGCTTCAGTTCTATGTAAATTTAGCCCCATTCATTGCATTTTCCTTTCTGCTCTTTTTGGTGCGGATCTTTAGGAAAACAATTGCCGACTTCTGTAGTAGAACTTTGGCATTCAACTGAAAAATGTATAAAATGAAAGGATAAAGACCACGACTGGTGAAACAGATTAACACTCAATAAGAAGGAGCAAAATATCAGTGCAACAATGAACAAATCGCAAATATGTAATCGTTAAACAAGACGCTCTGAATCTATTCGAAATGGAACGATTTCCACAATTTTCGTGGATAAGTGCTAATTGAGCTGTTCGCTGTTTCTTCTGATCCCCAATACTGTACAATTCATTCAATCGTGGGTGCAAACCATTGTAATGACCACACCAAATAATTCCAGCACTGCAGCAGCACGTATATATGGGTAAACTCTCAACTTAAAACCTCTTTGCGTGACCTTCTCATCGCCATCATCCACGCGTCCATGTCTCACACTTTCTGGCTCATGGTGACATATCGCTTGTCTGATCGGTCACCGGAACCACACTTGCCTTGCCCCTCTGCAAGCTGAGCGATGGACGGCGTCTGGTGACAAAATCCAAGAATATCTTGTTCCCACATTGTTTCGCATATGGAAGGAGGCTTGGGCGTAGGTGGTTGAGCGGATCGTCTTGCGGGAACATACATAAGTCAAGTTCATCTACCTCAAAGATGTTTTTCTGGCTAAAGAGAAGTGAAATTCAATGTCCAGGAGAAGGTCGAGATGCTGCGCGATTTTGCGAGCTCCCTTCATCAAGTCCGATACTTATTAACAATGAAGGGCTGTATTCCTAATAACCAGAGACAGGGTTCGGTGTTCTGAGGGTCGCCGGGATGAGAATGGAGAAGGTCCATTGATTTTGGCACACGAGAGTGTGTTTTGGGTATTCGTGCGTTTGACGGTCACGTGACCCCCATAAATCACAGAATTAATGTTACGTGAAATGGTGTGTGCGCCGCGATACGCATAAGCCGACAAAAGCCTGGATCCTATAGATGGATTCCCCTTTGTTTTGTCCGCCTTTGTGGGACTTAAAGCTCATATGGATCTGGTTTCGCAAGAGATATGTATGCTGTGAAGTGGTGTAGTTGAAGGTACCATTACAAGACCAGTTTCATCAGGCTTATAAGGGTTGAAAGGGTAAAGGACAGTCAGAATGCAACTCATCCATCTAGAAGTCCCCATTTAGCTATAATGTCATTTTGTTGTAATGCCAAAAATGCTCATCATTTGTCCATCACTTTTACATTTTCTTCCACTGTACTTATTGTGCAGAGCCAAGCAACTGAACACTTGGACCGAGTGATATATGAGAAAATTATATAAAAAGCAGGTGGTGTTGTGCTGATATTGCTAGTTCGATACATACGGCTCTACTAGAGTTACACATGTTTTCTACTTTTCACTGAAGTTGAGGTCAAGGATTGCGCTCCAAAGAGTGCATCTACCACATCATCTGTATCGCTTAAAGTACCCATGCCCGGACTTCGATCCCAATGGAAAAGGGGGAAAGGTGCGCATCTCTTCAAAGTGCGATAGACTAAAAATTATAAATGAGGAAGCGATAATGGCCGATTACACAAAATGGAAAATTGTGTTCTTAGCTCTATGGTGGTATCATTCAAGGCAGGTTCTTTATTTCTTTGGTTCACCTTGCTGGCTGTATTGCGTTGTGGGCATCTTTTTCCTCCTCAACTCCTCTTTCTTCGTATTATTTTTTCCAGAGCTCCACTGAGTGCTGGTCTAAATCCAGAGACAAAGATTAATAATGGACTTACGTTTATCCCATAAGACGTTTAGGTGTACCATAACAACAACAGCATCAGCAGCAACAACAACAACAACAACTCAACCCGAAGAGTTAAAATGATGCTGGTGGACCGACTTTGAGGCTGAGCGATAACAAGACGATATGGTGGGAAGCGTCAAAGCGACCTTTTCGAATATTTTTCCCTGTTTTTTACCTTTTTTCGTTGAAATTCATGTGTGCGCTGTAGTGTGCATGATGTGAGCGGAGAAGACGATTCGAACAGGTTTTCAAGATCGATGACCAACTTATTACGCTATAAAGGTTTAACCTTATCTCTCAGGTAGATTGACGAGGGAGGAAATCACAAAAAAATTAAGAAAAAAAAAACAAGAATTACGAATTGCCTGGATATTGACACGCATCATATTGCCGTTTGCGGATCTTTCAATTATTTGTGCGTGTGGGAAAGTTATGACTCTTAGAATTGGAGAATATATCATGATAAAGGTCCACTTAAAAATGGTGACTACATGTATACCTTAACCGTTATGTAGAGGGTTGATGAAAGAGAAGTCTGTCGAAGATCATCTTCGTATACCTACCTAAAATAAATGTTTGTAATATGTAGTCATATAAAAATTGAAAATAATATGGAGTAGTGTAAAGGAATTTGTTTGTATAGAATTGCACGTCAGACTTGGGAAGATTATACAGAGGCAACATTTCGGGCTGTACCTAACATACATGAGAAATTGCATTAATTCAGCTAAAAATGTATACTGGAAATTGACGGACCATAAAATTGAAGCCTCATTGTCATAGCAAAATAGAAGTTATAATGTTATAAAGAGGAGGAAACATCCAGTTCTCGCAGAAATTGACTTCCCAGATAAAGATTTTCAGTGAGCATATTTATAAGGGATCCTCATAAACTGTGGGGAGTAACTAACTAGAGATTTCTGTGATTTAGAAGCACAAGAGATTCTATAGGGACACAATTAATAAGGTTCTTGAGTCAAATAAAGACTACCTTATTTAAAACAAATATTTTTTCAGCCAGTATATTTTAATATAATAAAATATGTTCTGGAAAATAAAGGAACATAAAACAATTCACAGTTTCTTTCGAACTAAATATAAAAAGTCAACATAAAATAAATCGGCCTTATTAACATGGGGTAGTTTAATCAGGATTTTATACTATAACTGTAAATTCCTGAAACTCCTAATGAAAGAGCTTTTTTAGATAGAAGTTTATTTTATCCGCCGTTGAGCATGAAGTGTGTGTGTAATACAGCAAATTTTGTATGCAGCGTGCCATGTTAGCTCTCATAGTCCTTATTAGTCGCCTTGTACTAAAATAACTTTTATATTTTTAATCCATTAAGCACTTTACTAATAGTATTATATTTAGAAGGCTGGATAGCAAAAATCAAAATACTTACTAATAAAGTCACAAGAATTTTTATTAGACAGAACATTTACATCCACCTCGAACAAAGTTCATAACGGAACAGAATACATGAACAAAAGGGACGAAAGCTTCGACCGGTATTGCATGTTTGATTATTGTCCTGTTTGCAAGAAAAGTATCAACGTCAACGTGTTTAATCCAATTTTAAACGCGATTTTGGCAGTATAGGCCTAATTGCTGACTAGGCCTTTTTTGCCTCAAGTATCTTATTTATTTTTATACCCTATATAAAATCATATGGTAATACTAAGTTTGTTGTTACGTTTGTAATGCATAGAAAGAATGGTGGTAGAGCAAAATTGGGTTGGTTGGCTATCCGTCTGCCCGTCCAAACAATAACTCGCGAATGCGTTCATTTAGAGGACTGAAATTTTGCACAGAGGCTTTTTAAAAAACAAAGCAAATTTCAGTTCGAAAATTGGACCAACCGGGCAACTCGTTCGTAGGGTTAACATACACAAATTTCGCCTTTCACTATATATTTGGGCACTGCCTGAGACCTCGTCGACGTATAGAGCTGACATTTTGTACACAACGATCTCATAAAAATAGTACATAAAATTTCAAAATTCAGGCAACCCTTATTTGGTGTTGGCATACAAAACTTTGACTTTTCACTTTATTTAGCATTTATTTTCATCTAGGGTATAATAATATTGCTCTTTTAGAGCAATTATAACTTTTTCTATTGTTATTTTAATAATTCGGTTTGAAGAAGGCCATGAATCGAAGACAGCTAACATGGTCTAATTCAATACCGCATTGGCTGTTAGATATCTTGGTGACAAATTCTTAAAGCTTACATATCAAAATGGAAAATCCCAAATAGTTATAATCATGGGAGTTTGACCGCACTAGCTTTTCTGCCTCATATTATCTATTATATATATTCTAACTAAATATTATTATTTCTAATTGAGTATAATTAAAATCTACAATTCTGTGTAAATACAAGTGGTAGGTACTATGTATAAGCGAATTTACTACATTCACAGAAAGTTAGGATATTTCAGGTATACCTACGTATTTAGTCTAAATTTTCATATCCCACAATATAGCTTACCTAAGACATTAGACAAGAAAGTAAAGCAGGTCACGGAAGAAGCAATTACGATGCTAAAATTATGGAATTCATTTATAATGACAACAACAGTATCAACATCTTTAATTAAACTCAAAAGTCTGTTGATATGGAGTTGCGCGTTATCAACGTAAAACTGTAGGATTTAATAATTGTGAAAAATTTATGGTAGATCAAACAGAGTTCGATGACAGATTTCGCTATTGAACATTAATGAGATTTGTAGAATACCGTTGTTGACCCATTGGAAAATATCGGACGAAACGTTCTGAATGAAAATTGTCGCTATTGATTATGGCCAGTGATGTTAGAGTTATTCATAAATTCAAAAGATATAGAATGGTCAATCAATGAAAATTCAGAACATCCCATAAATTAATCTAGTAATTGTAAGTGTATTTTTGACTTTGGAAAGTAAAACAGAGCGTCGACGTTCAGGGATGATTTAAAGCCGCTGATTAATTCAATTGGGGATTTTATATTTGGAAATTTTCGTTTGTAGATTTTGGTTTTTGCAATTTTGTTTTGAGATTTTCTGGTGGAAATTTTCTACTGAAACTTTCTACTGAAACTGATGTTGATCAGGACCGAATTGGACCGAATAATTAAATTTTAATATAAAATAAATAAAAAAAATTTCAAATCATACTTAATTACTTAGGGACCGTTATCTTTTTTTAATCGGCAAAATGTTTACCATTTTCATAATAAGCGTGACAAATGGCTGGTATTGGATATATTTGTCACATAGGCTCACTTTAAATTGCCATGTCTGTATATAGGTAGCATGCGAGTAGAGACTATAAATCTATCAAGAAATATATGAGATTTATTTATGACTCTCATTTTGCCAATCTCACAAGCTTTATTTCCCTTGAATCTATACGAAACTAACTTTTCTTGCTGGAGTTTTCCTAATCAGCTGTTACATTAATTCGTACCTAAGTTGGTTCTGATTAACAGGCATGCCTTTTTGTTTTGGAAAAGTACAAAGAAAAAAAGCATCTTAAACCCATCGCATTGACTAAACATTTACTTCTAATTCGCCAACGAAATCTTATAACTGTAAAATAATTAGAAAAGTTTACTTTCTATTAGAGAGATCGACCCAGTCAATCGTCCACGCAAAATCCAAAACTGGCCCAAATCTCTGCTGGTCTGGCGGAAACTGCAATTTGCGAACAATAAAACAATCGGAGCGACCTCATGTCACTGCCATTGTTAGCCCAAAACAAGTGAATTTGATCGTTTTTTCTTTTCTTAATTTTTTCTCAGCGATACCAAAGCAAAATTAACTTTCCTAAAAAGGCGCGAGAGGAAGAAATAAGCCAACAAACAACCGACTCATAGCAGCACAACTCCAAAGCCCAGCATCAGAAAGGAGAGGAGCAGAAAAAAATTCAAAAGTTTAATTAATTTTCTCCTGTTATCGTCTTTTGCCATTCTTGACATTTTTCGCACTCCTTCGTTCCCATTTCCCAGAATTCCCCAAAATGATTTCCCTCAGAAAATTTTCAGAGTTAAATTCGCGGAATTTTAATTATAATTTGAGTTTTGTGCTATTTTGTTCAGTTGGTGGAATTTCATTTTAATTTTATTCCGTTTGGCATTGCACACGCTGCCTCTATTTGGTTGCTCTTGTTATTGTTGTTGTACACCCAGTTGCTGTTGTTGTTGTTGCTGCTGGCGGCGCTATGTTTTTTTTGTTTTCGGTCAGGCTTTAATTTAATTATGTCCCATGCAAAGTAACTCGAAATTAATTGCGCTAAAATTAAATCTGGTTCAGAGCGCTTAAGGTCGCCACCACACCAGTCCGTTTCATTTTTATGGATTTTATTGTACTTTTCTACATTTTTTTTTGTTATTTTATTGAGGGCTTTGTATGAAAAATGAATAATAAATGGAGAACGCCCGCCTACACCAACCTAGATATGTACCTACGTACATTTTGCACAATATTATATATATAGTATCAGCAGAAATGTAGCGTAGGATTTTCTGAGCTAATGGGCATCCTCCTTCACTCCACCCACACACAGTGGGCTCCAAGCGTCTTCTAGCAACTTTGATTTGTTAGCACGGTTCACCTGCTTGAAATTCTAAGCAGAAGGCATCGATTCCAAAATCCTGACCTTTTTATGATGAATTTATTTCAACTATGCTTCTCGAATCGTATCCCCTCATTGGCGTCCATCTTTTGCCACTGCCGCCTATAACTTATCATCAATTTCTAATATTTTTACAGTAAAACCATCCATGTAATCACTTCCGCCATAAATTTTACTCGACTCGCGCCCCCTCACCAACTCACCCCTCGAAGGACATCGTACACTGCCTATAGGCGCTTCAAAGGGAACCATAGGCATCACACACACATGTACTGGAATTTTACATGAATGAAATGAATGAAACTTTGTAAAGTTGGCTTTGTGTTATGTCCCGGCTGGCTTTGTAGCCTCTGTGTGCCGTGAATGCTCTGTATTTGGATGCCAGCATGTGTACAAGTGTGTGTAATACATCCTGGAAACGCAACAGGCTTATAATATGAATCACTCTAAATTTATACATCGTCAGCTCGCTTTCGGGTGCCATTTTTTATGGATTTGATTGTTTTCGTCTGGTGAGTGTGTATATTTTGGCTGGCATAATCCTAGGCTGATATAATCCTGGCTGGGTGAACATGCATGTATGTGTTAACTGAGCATGTATATATGCCGGGGGAGAATCCTTTGGTTATAGGCCTATAGACGGATGGTTTACTTGTAGGCCACGACTGTTACGATAAAAACGATAACGTTGAGATACATATAGCCACAATGGGTTCCCTTTCTTCACCACCATCTATGGAAAATAGACTGGCACTGCCATTATTGCTCGTTTCTGTGCGGCTGTGTGAAAACGGTAAATACAGTGCTTAAATGCCCTGGAGTAGTAATAACGGTTATTAGTAAAAAGGATTGTAGTAAACAAAAGCCGCCCGCTATAGACTGTGTCAAGGTTAACGGCCAATGAATTTATTTTGGTTGGATGAATTTTATGTTGATGGCTCGGTTGTAGCTCTGTTTTGACGCTGGCATTTTCGTGGGATTTTTATTGCTCTCACGTTGTGTAAAGACAACTCTGACTGGATGCAATGGGTATTTTACGGATCAGACAGGATATCGAAATAGATGCTTACCATTGCATACTTTTGGGTGACTTTAAAATTGAACAAAAATTCTTATAGGAATGGTGAATCATTTATTACCGATTTGATATTATCGAAATATGCATTTTATCATTATGTCTGGCTTTAATTGCAGCCTCCAACAAATTGTTATTTTTCTTATCTTAAACGGATATTTCGCTATGACAGGAATTTGCATAGTATTTTTAAATACCCTGTAAAGATGGAACTTTAGTTGTACCAAGCCGGCACAAATACTCTGTCTGACCCAATAATTGGTTGGAAGTACACAGCCGTCTTAATTATAAGTTTGTGATAATTTATTTTTAAATTTACCACCTAGACATAAATATGGGGTAGGTACAAAATTTACGATCAAATAAAATTTTTATTCAAACAATACAAATTTAAATTACGTGCGAACGAAAAACTTTTTCGTCCCTGTGATACAGGAAGCGTGGAACAAAAAGGTACATAGATGGCAGCTTATGACGAAAATATGCTTTTCGTATGGAAAATACTGAAAATTTTTATTAAGTGAAATAACTCTTTAAACCTTAAAATTTCTTTATTAATACTCCAGTTGAAATAAATGTCAATTTTGTGTTTTTCGACTAACTGTTTTCCGTATTGTTTGTTGATATGCAAACGGCGTTTTTAACATGTGACAGACCGTTGAAACCGACCGCTACAATTACAAAGACGGAATCGTAACTCAGTCTTAAAAATTTGTACACTCCCCTGGGATGCTCTGAGCCACATGTGCTGCTGAGAAGAGGAGCTATGTGTCGGACATATTTTCGTAAAGGAAGATTGCGTGATTCCAAATTAGAATTTGGAAACTTCTTTCAATTATTCGTAAATATTCCTTATTTCATAAAATTCTTTTGATTCATATTTTTACGATTAATTTGAAAGATTTGGTTTGTATTGAAAAAAATATTGGTGCAAATATTAACAGTTTTATCACTTTTGCTCTATCTAAACAAAATGATAGATTATCTCGTTGTGTATGATAATTTTAGTGTATCTCTTTTCAGAATTACGAAATATTACTGCAGAGCTGAGCGAAGCTTAAAAAACAAAGATATATGAAGTAACAGCACAAAAGGAATGTTTATATCAGGAAAATTCTTCGTTACCTAGAATTAATCTAGCACGTTGTACAAATATTATAAAAAAATGAAGAAAAGTGACCCTACATCTATTGCCTGCAGGCTATTTATTCAAAACAGTCACCTATACAATATATTGCAGCTAACAATGCATAAGAATAGGATGGATGGAATCACACGAGTTCCTGATTTTTTTTCAAAAGTTTTACCACGAAAAACCTCTTAGCTCAAGACTTCACTAGTCGAGATAAACTGCTTATACACCGAAATGAATTAGGTACAGCGCCAACGCGTGGATTCCCTGCTTTTATTTAAAATAAACGACCAATTTTAGTTTGTTTATGGAAGTATGAGAATTTTAAAGAAATGTGTAATTAAATTATTACAAAGTGCCTGCATTTGAGTATAAAATCAAAATGTCACTATGAACTCTGTTTAAGATAGAAACAAAAATTACATCAAAAGTAGCGTGGGAGCTTTATCTTCCACTTCCCAGAAAAAGGAAGGGCGCAAAAAATTTGCTTGTACGTACATAATACAAATACAATAAAAAAAACCAAGTATGGGCAGTCGAAGTTTCCTTTTATATGAGCAGCTAATAATAATATTTTTTGGGACGTTATTATAAAGTCGAAGCTGTCCTGAGATCATATCATCCGGACCGTTAACTGCTTCCACCCTGGTATGATAATATGACCAAGTACGCAATTTTCCCCGCGGGACACACTAGCTATGTCATCGAACACTCAATAGGTTTTATGCTTAGATCATATAACAAAAAGGATAGACAATGCTGTATAAAATTCGTGTGCGTACGATAAGCATTTTTTTTGCGACATGGAAGGGAAATGAGAAGAGAGGTATCGCCTTGTTGTTCGTCAGTTCGACAATTCTGATTTATTTCTGACATTTCAGATTTTATAAAAACAAGTTCGGATTTGATTTAGTGATTTTGTGTTATACAAGTAATTAGAGGTGATTTATACTTAATAATTATGTGATACAATAGTAAAATATTGTTTCGTGAACGAGATTTGAGTCTTGAATTATCGTGATGAAGTGCGCTGTGCTCTGCTGTAGAAACACCCGAAGATATTCTCTGGAAATCATTTTTCAGGCAAGAAATATTTATAAAAATAAACAGCCGTGGCACAAAAATTTAACATTTTCCAATGCCGGTTTATTTGTTTAAAATTGAATTGTCATTGTCGCCTTAAGTTACAACAGCCATACAAAGGCAACGCCAAAAAATATTGTCAGAAAATAAACGGGGCACTAGGAAAATTCTTAAAAATTTAAAAAATTATGAAAATATTATAAAATTATAAACTTAAAAATTAATTTAAAAATGTTCCTCTATTGATATTCTTCAATACTTAATAAAGTTTCAACCACTAAATTATTATATGCCCGGTGTGAAAATATCATAGTTTACTACTTCCCTGACTAAAACGAATACATATTGATGTGGTGCTACCACAAGAAGAAAAATGCTTAAGGTTTTCTTCCTCATAGCTTATCCTTTTCGTTATATGATCTAAGGTTTTATGGTATTTGATTACAGTTTTACTGTCAGGACAAGCTCTGGCAGCTTGCCATGAGATACATATATGTATGAGAACTGTCATAAACACTATTGCCAGGTTTTTTAATATACTGAAAGATACTATATTAGTCCGGCAAGCGATAGGCCTTTTCTATAAATATTAAAACAGGCTGATCATACTCCAACTTCGACTCCGGCAACTATTTTGCATTATTGTGCATACATCTGTGATCTCTTTAAGCCTGGGTAAACGATTAAAGTATCAAACTGTATATAGTCTTCAAAATTTTCAGAAAAACAGTTTCTGACTTACACGCTGCAACTTTTACTGCAGCGCAGCACAAAAACGGGCGCTACTAGAGGGTTGCAATGTGTACACATCTCTGAAACCAAAAAAGTTGTTCGATTGCTTGCAGTGATTTCGTGCTGCCACAGTCTCGCGTGAAGTATTTTAAGATGTTGCTTACCTAAATTTGTACGGTAAGTAACCAAATTTTCATTTTTTCTACCTGTAAAATAATAACTTATGTAAATCACTCCAGAAATAATTCCTTTTAAAGTTTACCTGTTGCTAAAAATCTAAAAATTATAGCTAACCGTTCAGTGGGAGATATTGCTTTCCAAATTTATGTATCTTTTCTCTTTAGTCAGTCAGGTGAAAATTATTTGCGGGTCCAGTGCACTCTTTATTAGCTATCCATTTATTCACCCAACACCTCTTCTTTTTCAGCTTCTTATGGCGATTTTCTATCAAAATAAAGCGGCAACTTGCACTTCTGGATCATCGAAATACATACATAATGTAAATTTTTTTTATTAGCACTAGCAGAATTTTGTCGACCAAACGCTTCAGAGTTTATGTGAAGACTATTGACTGCAAAACTGGCTGCTTGTGTAAACACCTTAGTAGCTTTTTTCGAAAGGCTGTAGCTTCAAGCTGCGCTCATCTTTATTCCACTACGTGTAAATACCACTGCAACTTTTGCAGTAGCAGCAACCTTAAAAGCTGCGCAGCCAAATTTGCAACAGTCAGATTTGTTTAACAGCCAAAATTGAAAAGTACTAATATACCTACACATATTTAGTTATTCTATCTATACATTTTCACTTACATTTTTCTCGGTTTTCTTCTGTCTTCAATCATCCCTTGCTGCGAAATTTTGTGAAAGATGGCACTCTTGTGCTGGACTGACTTTCACTGCATACAATCAAAACAAATAATAATAATAATATTCTGTGCATATATGGTGTGTCGGGCTATTGCCAACTAATAAATTTCTTATTTCAGGGAGACTTTGACAACTTACGAGACTCACCGAATATTTCTATAACCGAGCTAGGAAGTAAGCGCAGTTCACCATAAGCGAAAGTACTAGAAAATTGAATAATACGAAAACGAATGAAACTTATCACAGCGCAAGGCGTATCTATGCCGTAGTGATAAAAGGACAAACTAATAACAAACAATGTCATGGAATCTCTATAATTAACAAACCCTATTATCTACACGGATGGCTCCAAATGCGAAGCAAATACCGGAGCAAGCGTTTTTTGCGGGGAGCGTCATATGGAAATTGCCAAAAACCTTGAAAGCCATGTCACGGTTTTCAGCCGGAAGTCAAGGCCATCCTTGGAACGGAAAGTTATCTTCCTTACTTAGGCACTGAGAACAAGGAGATTGTCATCTGCTGGACAGCCAAGGATTTGTCAGGGCTTTGTCAAAAGTCTGTACAATCTCCAAACTGGTACTAGAGTGTAAAACCATCCTGAATACCCCCTCTCGGAATAAAAGTGTAATCGTTCTTTGGATGCAAGGTCACACAGATCTTAGCGGGAACGTAAGGGCGGATGAGCTTGCTCGCCTTGGTGCAGACATCCGCCTCCACAATCGGAATTGAACTACAAAACCTTGCCTCTAATATTCGGTTTTGGCCGGCCGCCAGCATATTCGTCTTTCGTTACATGATCATTCAGAACTACAATACAAAGGATCTGTGCAGTAAACGAACGTAACCCATATCTAACGAATAAGCTCTTGGGACTAAATAAGCCAACCCTGAGAGTCCGACTGGAACACTGAAACACTTTTCTCAGCGGTCCCCTATATAGGATGAGACTTGTTAATAATCCTATTTGCAAAGGTTTCGGAGAGCAATCCGAAATGGTGACTAACTTTCTTTGTCATTATCCGGCTCTCTCAGGAAAGCGTTACAGATTTTTTGGCTCACACCACTTAAACGAATTGCATGAAGCAGACAAGGAAGGTTGGGGCTAATACTGAGCTTTATAAGAGCGTCCAGTTGGGACCTATAACGGATAGTGAACAATGGGCCTTATTGTGGAATTCGTTCAAGGGACCTTTCGGAGTCTCAACCTCTTTTCAATCCATCCATCAATCTACATATCACATTCTGAGGCATCAATTTACATAATAATTTCCTAATAGGTTTACTGAAACCGCCGAAGAAGGTCTTAGTACTTTCTATTCTTTCACCAATGTTCCAATTGTTCAATTAATTTTCTTACTTTATAATAGTGAATCGCAGGCATTATTTGTATATAGTGTGTGATTAATTCATATTTCATTTTCAGCACTTTGGATCCTTGGACTAAACATATGTTTTAATACAAAACAGACGGAAGGGACGATAACATTAAGATTATATCTAGATTTTCATTTTCAACATTAAATTGTGCCAATCATAATTACATTTCGAATATATAGTCTGAAAACCTTGCAAATCCCGATAATGCACCAGGATACATCATTTCTATTTTTATGCAGCCACAAAAATACTTTTGTTGTTATATACATATATACATAGAGCTATAATGGTTTTTAAAGAAAATTTCCATTAGAAAACGGAAAAAAGAGAAAAAAATAAACGAAGAATTTCTTTTTGCAGTAGATTGCTCAGAATTCCATCCACAACACTGCAATGAAACGAGGGCAGGAGCAAAAGACTCACCATCCACTAGGGGGTGATAGCACCAGCAACTTCCATTCCAAGCCAAACAAACCAGGATGTTCTCACTCCCAGCAATTCGAAGTCAGCTAGCTCTCCGTCCCTTCACCTCACCTTCTCATCTTCATAATTGAAGAACCAGAGCCCGAAAGCTTTTGCTTGCGATTTCAGTTTGGATCTCGGGAGTGTTGTTTTTTTCTTCTCTTATTATTATTATTTTCTGTTATTTCTGAATTCCTCTAGTATACCAATACTAAAAGTAGTGTGGCACAGCTCTAGGGCACTAACGCCAGGATCGGGTCGGAGGGCACCTGAGCCCCCATGACAGTCATCAACTGAACCCATACGCCCACCAGTCAACCACCCGACAAAAATATTTTCCATTAGAGAGGAAGAACGAAGAAAACTCCAATTTACGGAGCTGCTTTTTCCGCAGACGTGTGTACTGTATATAACCATCAGAGTCTGCATATGTTTGTTCGTAGAGTGCGGTTGTGTGTGCCGCAGAAGAGCTAACGAATGGCAAAAAGAAAAATAAAAAAAAATGAAAATGAAAATAAAAAATAAAAAGGAAAAGATATGAAATAAGAGGTGGTGGAGTTAGTCGGGTGAGATTGGAAAAGCTTTTATAGCAACGACTCGGATATATAGAGAGAGAGCAGGCAGAGAATTTGGTACGGGGATCGTATGACTATGTATGCATATATAGTATCGGGTCTCATCGTAGTCCCGTACCCGGCTCATAGTTACTCAAACAGAAACCGTCCCTGTTTTTCGTTTTCTTCTTCCTTATTGCAATTTTCCTGACTAGAAGTTTTCATGGAAAAGCTTATTCAGACACACATAGGACAGCTTTAACACAGCTGGCATCGGGGACTTAGACAGAACCGATATAGACACAAAAGTTACCATATAAGTCGAAACATAAAAGTGTCTGCCGGGTATGAAAGACGACGTTTAATGGGGTGCTTTGATGCGATTGGTTTCTACATAGCGCAGACGCTTAAAATCACCGAATCCAAGGAGTAAGATGAATTGAGTTGTTTGTGTATCCCAGCTTCTAGGGGTATAGTGTGTATGTGCTTACTGCCATAAGACACCCGGAGTTGCTGCTGCTAATGCTGCTGTTGCTGCTGGCCCTTACTGGCATTATTTTTCCCTTTTTGCTAGACAGGAAAAATGCTGGGCTATATGATTGCACGTACACTTTAAAGGAGACTGCTGACACTTAAACCCAATGGATCACTATACAATTAAGGGTTGCCTGACTTGGCTGGTGTTCTTCATTATATTATGCGTCAAATGTAGAGATGTACGCATTGTGTCACTAATGAACGAGAGAAGTTTCGTGATTGTGTCAGTCTTTCAAACGGAGGTTATAATTGTGCTCTTTACTCCAGTATCATGCGATTATTTCGCTTCTTGTTCTTAAGTTTTTAAGAGTCTATTTTTTATTTGCTTTTTGTACCATCTACAATAATTGTGTTTGGAACCATCAATTAAATCTTAAATTTTTCTGAGAGAAAATTCAAAATGATTCCATCATACAGATACACCTTTCAAATCCTTATATTTAATTCTTCAAAACAGTGGTCTAGCTAGAGGATATAAAGTTGGGTAGTGGGCCCGAATCACATCGGTATGATCACTATATAAGTACTTGCTGCAAGTGTATGATATTGGGATATTAATGATAATTTTCAAGATAGCGAGATAAATTTATACACCTATTATTAAAAGTTTATTCTACTCTTATTCTGTCCCATTTTTAGAATTGGTCATAGATGGAATAGAAGAATTTTAAGAGCTTTTATTTTTAACCATCACCCCATAACTAGGCTAGGCTCCGATTTCCAAAATTCCTTTTGATTATTTTTCCTGATAATGGGCTGGATAAATTAAAAAAATATAATAAAAAAGCTAACGAGACAGAGCTCAGTGGTAAGAGCAGTCGCCCGGAAAGTGGAATGGACCCAGCTTCAAAAACAGGACGGGGCGGCTGTTTCCTCTTCTTGTATTTATAATTTTATTTAGAATTGTTAAAAATAAAAGTTCTTACAAATTCTTCTTATTTATGGTGAAGATTAACTAAATGATTACCTACTATGGGTCTTTCTCATAAAACTTATTGCCTTTGTTGGAACGAGAAAGACAGGTTGAAAAAATAAGCAGTTCAGTGCATAAGCAAGTAAGCGACTTATATATGGATATGAATATGGATATTCTACGCTTCCTTAAAATTTACTATAGTGATTACTGTCCAAATTCAAATTACAAATTTTTAGTAAATACTTTTAAAATAGAATGGTCTAAGTTAAAAATGAGAAGTAAAGGGAGAAAGAAAAAAAAGATAAAGCTCAGAAATTTTTTATTATGATGTTACCAAAGCTCAGGAGATAACCTATGATGTTGTAGCACAACCTTGACAGGAAAGAAAGAAGGGGTAGCGAATTACGGATTATTGGTTTAAGCCAAGGAGATAACGGTGTACATTACGCTCAGGGTCAAAACAGAGGATGGCAAACAGTTCCACATTCGAACTGGTCTGAATTTCACAATGGGCCGAATTTGACTTCAAGAGTGTGAGGGCGAGCTCGGGGTACAGCTCGTGTTGTACCCACAGAAAGAATTTTGCATAGGAACAGGCTAGAGATGGCTTCAGAAAACGAAGGTCATAGAAGTAACGATAAAAGAGAGATAGACATCCGAGGTTAGGACAGTGGTCTAGGGAATCAAGAGCTTCTTTTGATATGTCATCGCTAATAACCCGGAAGACCTTATGGAGTTAAATATTTCTTGCATCTTTGCAAGAAGTCCAGGCATTTCATCGCAATTTTGGCAATACCAAAAATGTGATCGGATCAACTAAAATTGTTGGATATTTCAATGCCTAAGATATTTAGGGATGGCAAGTTCGAGATATATTCTCCATCAACAGAACTGGATTGACGGATTGTTGGGGAACGTTTGCATGATAACAGACAACAAAGCGTTTTGAAAGCATTAGATAAGAGCAAATGCGGTCTGCCCTAAGCGAGTATTATTGTAAAGTCAATGTTTAGTTCGCTTCGATTGTCTACTATAACATTCCCGCGGGAATCAGTTATAAAGTCGAACATGTGCATGAAATCAAGGGTGCTGTCGTCTTCAAAACTATGAATGGGATTGAAAGTGAGAGCTAGCAGGTCATTAATAAAAATGAGGAAGAGAGTAGGAGAGAGAACAGAACCTTGCGATACACCGGCATGGATTATATAACGGTCAAAGGTAACTACCGTCCAATATAACTTGAATTGAACAACGAGAGAGAAAACTTTCAATCCATTTTAAGAAAAGATGGTCTAGACAAAATATCTGAAGTTTAACCAAAAGGGCAAGACGCCAGACTCTAGGCCTTCGAGATATCTAGTGCGATAATTTCAGATTTACCAAAATTATGGAGACATTGGTTTCAACGTTTGGTATGGAATGTTAATAAATCTCCAGTAGGGTGGCCAGAGCGATCGCTAATAACCTGATTAGTCGATCACTTGGATATTGATGAGTGTTTCGAAAACTTTTGAAAGAGTTAAATTAAGGACAATTAGTCTATAGTTTTACCCTAGTGCTCCATAATAGATGTTATATTCAATTAACTATCAATTGATATGCCATTTGTTCGTGCAGAGGTAAACACAATATTTACAGCTTATGACCCTAGTAAGGATTCCGATCGACGCGATGATGATTTCGATGAGCCCTACCTTTACTATAATGATCTTTATAGTAGTTCTAAGCGAGAGGAGTGATGGATACAGCGCAGTGTATGCTTTAAAGGGGCACATAATGAGTGTGCAGGATTAGAGTATAGCGCAAATGAGTTCAGTTGTGATGTGTGCAAATAAATTTTAAAAATGAAGAGCCCTATGTCATTTTATCAACATCGCTAGAATAAAATGACACATCTAAAGTTCTCATTTCTCATATAGTTCAAAATAATACTTTAAAACTACCTTATTTCCAAAACCGAGCAGATGCGGGTATGCTATAGGAACTTATAGCAAATTGAAAGTCTTACCTCACAGAAACAATATTTGAACTCTGTCGCTATTCTTCCTCGTCTTCACAAATACAAATAACATTTCACATGAGTTCCAGTTTGACAATAGCCCCTACATAGCAACCCATTTCCTCCTCTTGAAAAAATACGCTCATATACACGATTTAATTTTACAGCTATAACCGTTTCCTGTTTTGCTACTTTATTCTAATTTTGGCTACTTAAATTGTCTAGTTAAGGTTGCAATGTTTGCATGGTGATAGTAATTAATATTTACTTCGGGAGGAACGATTTCCATCTTTCCTCGACTCTTTCAGATAAATCGATGGCACCAAAATCACAGTCGACAATGATGAATGCACTGCATTTGCAGTTTTATATTTTCCGAAATAAATCAATTAACCACAGGCTTATATGTACTTGGCACACTGCAGCCTACCTTAAATTTTTTCCAACTCGCCTTATTCGTTTATTCGGTCATACTTAATAATATATATGCGGTGCGGTTGTATTTTCATCAACTTCCTAACAGTTATTAATGCGGTAACTCAGGGATCCAGTCTTGTCGCTTTACTATTTGCTAACTTTCTCAGCGATCTCTCTTTAATTTTGTCTAACTGTAAATTTCACCTGTTCGTTGACGGAATTCAACCATATATCACTATATATCATCATATAAATGCTGGAAGTTGGATGCCATCATTTACGAATTTTAAATATAGTAGACGGGTCATGTTTTCTACATATCATGCTTAATGAATCTATAATACCTTACAATGATTTAGTTTCACAGTCTTGATATGAATAATAATAAGACTTTTATGCTAGTCTAATCACATTTATAGCGTAATAACTATGCAAAGTTTGTGGAACACTGCGTAAGCTGCCTCTGTCAGCGATCTTCACTCTAGTTAATACAGCTTCTGCAGAAGTTATAGTATGAAACTAGAATGCGTTCCCCATGTTTTACAAAGAGTCCCATGCTAATTGAAGTAAGGTTCCGCACATCATTCCGGTTACTTATAAGTCTACCTGGGATATGTTTTGGGCGGGCCATGTCTTGAAATCGCGCATGTGGCTTGTTCTCTCCATTTGCCATTAGCCAGCTTGTAGGTTTATAAGCTTGGAATCCTCTTCGCGCTTGAGGCTATGCGTTCTACCGCTAAGTATGTATTCATAGCCAAACTTTTCCTCTTCAGAACATCGACTCTATCCTTCCATAGTACGAGTACATCACTGTGTCAGACAGCCACAAACTTGACTGTCAATGCAAATAAGTTGTTTCTAGCAACCTTTCTATGTAATTTATAGCTGGAACCTCCTCCTTGGAAGACCCTACACTACACTCAAATGTTATTGGGCATTATATTATATTTTGTTATTACCTTTTAATCTCATTACAGCCCAAAAAAACAAGGAAGCTGGATTTCAGACCTTTAAGCTTTGCCATTCAGCGGAATTGAGACACATGAGTCCAATTGGACGAAAGCACTAGACAAAAAGTCTTTACTAGTCAAAAAGGATAGTAAGAGTTTCTTGTCTTTTGTTAAACCAATTAAGAACAACTTCACCATTTCTTCGGCATGGCCCCTAATTCACATTGGGATGTGAATGCCGAATCATTGGACAAAGTCAATTTGTTTGCGGCTAAGTTTACTGCGACTTTCTTACCACCTTCTTTGCAGACTCCTCTTTCTCCGCTAATATCTGCTTACAGTTAAAGACCATCACATTTCCGGACAAGGAAGGCTTCAAAGTGCTCGCGAATATCAGTGTGTCTCAAGTGCTGCGCCTCTTCTTTACATAAAGCTCTACGCAAACTATTTAACCTATCCATTCGACAGGATTCTTTCATTAGGCACGGAAACTTGCACTTGTGTTCAGCCAATATAAAAAGAAAGAGAGGAAGCATGATATGCCGTTTTACCCCTACATCCAGTGGAATATTTTTTGTTATAAAGCAAAATTAATAAAGAGCAAAAATACACATAGCATCTTGTATTTTTACTGCAGTAACACGTTTTAGCAAGTTAACTTTGATTTTTTCTAAGTACTAACCTTTCACTTTTAAAAATCCGTTGTTTGATGTGTTGCTATCACAGGGACCGCCCAAACTAACAGAAACTTTCTCAGCTTTACTGTTTGTTAGGTGGCGTGCTCCAAAAGATTCTACTTAATTCAAAATTGGAAATGAGGTCACTGTGTCATTTGATACTAGAATGTCATTTTAAGACAAGTTCCCCTATTAAGGTTACAAACCTATGATGCAAGGGCTGACGGAATTTCTTACATACAATCATTTATCATTTATTCATTTCTAATGTTCAATTATATTAGATTCCTAGTTAGGATCATATTTTGATTTCTGTATTAATACGATTTATCCAGATTTAATTCTAAATTTGTTTCTACTTTTTGTGTTTCGTTGCCTATTAAAGTAATGAGAAAATTTATTTAATAGATGTTTTATAGTGTTGTCTAGTAGACTGGTTAAAACCTAAGAATTCTTAATGACAGCTGTGCGATATTTCCATAATCCAGGTTAGAGATTTTTATCATCCTTTAATCATTTACTATTTGCTGTTTTTACCAGAAAAGAAAAAAGATAAAGAAGCTTATTATTAGATTCAAACGTCGACGGGTGACGAGGTAAAATCTATGGGAACCCGTATAACATAATTTAGATTTAGATGATATTTCATTATTTCTTCGCTATCGTCCATTCGCTTCTATTTGAAAACGAAAAAATCCCTGTAAATTTAGAGAACAAAGATTAGTGTGCACGTTTTCTCCATTTATGTTTTTAATGCTTCTTAATGATTCTCGTATTGGAAATACTACATAATAGTTATTTCAGAAATAGTTATATCTGCTGTATATGGTTGCCTAAATTTTCCTGCAAAATATCTGTAAAAGAATTTAAAAATATTTTTCATTTGTCCAGAATGGTGTCATGATTCAAATTTGAAAAAAAAAATGTCTGTATCTTATTAACATGTATATACCGCATAAGATAAGTATAACAATAATAGTATACGATAATCTTACTATGTTGTTGAAACTAATTGTTTTCAGTATCGGAAGTATTAGTGTGAAAGGAGAAAACGCGCAACCTTGGGGAATTTTGAACGAAATTTTACCCAATATCGAAATGAACAACATTTAGCATTGATATTACAGCTAGAATATGATGATAAGTATGTATGTAAACCTGGCAGGATATTTCTTTGCAGTTGCAAAAAAAAATGCCAATGATTTCAAGATAATTTTTGCATACACATAGAACCGCAACCAAACAGCATATCATGATGGCTAATTTTGCTTTTGTTCGGTGATTTTGCTCATTATTACAAAAGAAGAGTCAGGTACAAAGTCATCTTCAAATGATTCATGATATACAGGATGTCCCGTAAGTGGTGTAATATCCGAAAGCTGCGGATAGGTCATTCTTAGACGAGCAAAAAAATGTATGAGTTTGAGAGTGGGGGAGATCCTAACGGTTTCTGAGATAACGGGACTTTAAGATATTTCGACATGTTTTCATAAATGTGAATGTTAGATCCTGTGGTGATTATTTAAAACATCTACGATTGATAATCGTTGAACCTTTCCAGTGGTCTATAAATTTTTACTCTCCTCTTATACGTTTTGAAGTTTAGGCTCGCTCAACAAATTTGAAATTTAGAAATTATAACTCGCTTTTTTTATTTAACTGCTATTTATATCAAAAAACTAGTCATCAATACCAATCTTTCATATTGGATTTAAGAAGCCCAAAAGCTTAGCTTTAAAATGACCTATAAAACTCTGTACCGAAAATGTAACCCAGCGAAAATAATTGAAAAAGGGCATTTTCAAAAGATAATTGCCTACTTTCTGGCACTTATTACCTAAAGTTTAAATTATCTTCATAGGGTGTAGCGTTTCCAAGTTACAGGGGGATATATGAAAACAATACCAAATATCTTTAAGTCCCATTATTCCACTTTGCTCGTCTAAGCATGACCTATCCGTAGCCTTTGGATATTACACCACTTACGGGACACCCTGTATGCACACTCTAAATTCGTGTTGCCCATCCAAGGAAGGTATGAAACTAATGTGTACAGTATAGAATGAAACAACGACCAACAAATATATGTACAGCAATGTGCAAAGAGAGGACTCCTATTAGAGCTTCCTTAAACCAGTTTTCATCTATTTTTTTATATATTAAACCGATGGACATTAAAGTCACATATCTATTCCGCAAAATTGGATGATTGGCTCATTAAAAATTAATTATATGATGCAAGGATCGATCGAATGGGGTAAAAATCCGGATTAAAGGTTATACATAAGCATAAATATTGAATTTGTTAGTGTACATATAAAAAATAAGGTAGTACTAATATGAAGTTACCGAGGCCATAAAACAAAAAGCCAGGGAAAATTAAAAATAATATATCTAACAGCAATTCCATGTTGAAAATAATAGTAGCAGGAATTATAAATGCATTTTGATTACAAAAATATGTTTGGGTATTCATTCTGCGCAAGAATACTTGCATTGCAACGATACAACTTCTCTCTCTGTAAGCTTTATATAAGAATTTACATAATTTTAGAAGTAGTTATAAACTTTTTTTTGTGTCTGTATATAAATAATTTTGGCAGTTTATTTACTTTTCTGACAATAATCAGTCAGTAAGTTTTCATTATACTCAAAAACAAAAAAGTTGTTCGAGAGACTTTCAATCATGTATGCTCATATCTAGATCAAATAAATAAATATAAAACTCCTTTATATGTAGATATTTACAGATGCAAAGAATATAGGAACTGTAATAATAAATATATCCGAAAAATATATGTATAATCATATACAGAGCTCACATCCCCTAGTTAAAAATTGCACCCAAAAACTTTTCTTCTTTTCATCACAATTGTCAATTTGAGTACAATTGATAGAGGGACTAATTACGAGAATTTCGTTGTCATCAAAGTAATTTCTCTGGCAATGGGAATAAACTTTATCAAATCCACTCGGAATCGACATTAAGCGAACATTAATCATTGTTCGCTAACTCGTTTCAACTTAGGTTTTCTTGTCATATTCAACTATCCATTTCCAAAATGAATATCTTTGTGTCCTGCAATGCCGTACGTATGAAAAGTACTAATTTGAAATTATTTTTAACCTTGTCATAAGTAATTACGGTTTGTTTATTTTTCACTGCGTTTCAGATTCTTGACAAATATCAGAGAACAGAGTCCTTTATGCGACACTTAATACATATATAAAATAAAGATATTCCGATTGCCACACTTCTGTGCTACTCGATTCCACTTAGGGGTACCCACATAAGTAATTATACCTTCAATATCTACAGTACAAGCAAAAACTAGCTGTGTTCCAGTTTTTTCTTGTCCATCACCTAAACTTAAAAAAAACAAAAAACAACAACAACGCTACCTCGATTTAGCTCTTATCCAGCCACTGGTATTATAATATGGTAAAAATGGTAATTTAACCCTTTTCAACCCTCTTATCAAATCAAGGAAAAATTTCTTTAACGTTAACGAAGAAAATTACTTTTTCAACTATTTCAAGCATTTTCTTATTACACATGTTATCAACCACCTTCAGTACCATTCTTTTTTTAGATAGAAAAGAAGGTGTGGGGAGGGGAGCAGATTCCCAGTTATCATAGTATAACAATCAGCTTTCATGCGGAAAAGCATGAAGGTACCCACCTTCCTTCCAGCCCCACTTAACACAGTCGAAAGCATTTGTGACCAGAAAATAAAGCGATTGGCGAAAAATAAAATGCCCGTACCCCGTGTGTATAGTAGCTATATGATAGTATATAATATATATACATATGTATGTATGAATGTACATAGGACATTGGTGGAAGAGTCATTCAGTCGCACATTCGGAGTCGGACAACGCTTCAGCCCTGAGAAAATGGCAAAATACCTTTAACCACTTCAGTAATGGTTGAAAGAAAGAACCTTTTTCCAGGAAAACAAAACCCCCCTCACCTTGAAAAGCGCTAGAAATAAAAAAAAGAATCCAGGCGAGGAGAGAAGAAAAATAAATAAAAGCCAAGCAGGAGAGAAAGCACATTATATCCGCCCATAAATTATACCTTTTCGCCTAAAAATCTATACACATCCGTAAAGCGAGCTTTCTTGCTCCCTCATTCAGTATGGCTATGGAGTATGGAATCGCAGTGGAGTATGCTTTCGTATTAAATTTCCCAACCCCCCTTCCTTCAAGTCCAACAGCACAACGAGCTCCCACAAAGAGAGGGAAACAGCGGAAAAAGCATAGAAAACTAATACAGTCAACAAATTGAAGAATTTTCTTGGCGTGCGCAGACACGTGGATGAATTACAATTTTCTTTTTGCCGTTGTTTATCATACACTAATTTTTGTTTTCCCTTCTTGCATTTCCGTTTTGCTTTTGTTGTTGTTTTTGTTATTTTTTTTCCTTGTTTCTACAGGATATAATGATCATGATAGCGTTTTCCAATTTCACACTAATATATATAAAAGCAACCGTTCACCCAGAGAAGGGTGCCTCAGACGAAGAGGGGATGCTCTAGTGTCTAGATTCCTTCATTCCTTTAATTACAAGTGCTCAGTTTTTTTGGATTCATTTCCTTAATTTATTTGAGAATTTAAAAAAAAAAGAAAATGGATTAAAATTAGCTGTCTGGCTATAATAAGGATGCCTTTCACGTGGACAGAATGATTTCAGATTTAATTAATTCGATTATAAGATTATTTAAACTATACGTAGAACACGAGATTGCAAGCACATAACGATGGCATATTGGTAGCTTTCTAAGGACATCCATGAAGTTTTACATAGTATTAACTATGCAATAAGCATTTTGTTAGTATCTAAAAATACTACAGTTATTTTCGAGATAGGTAGTCTAATGGTAATGGTATTTTGAAGTTAATGTAGCTCAATTATCATTTTAATATATTTCGTGCATTGTATGGCTAATTTGAGCAACTTTTCGAATACATAATGACGCATTTATGTATCCATTAGACTTTTAGAGAGTTTGGAGATATTTAGAAACTAACCGTTTTCACTATGCGTCTTCCCCTAACAATTGGAAAGAGTTAGTTTAATATCAATCTTCTCTTTTTGAGGAAAGCATATCAACAGATCCGCTAGCTAAATGCAAACCGTAATTCTGATCTTTTGTCGTACTTTAATGTCAAAATAAACGACAAAATAAAATGCTCCCTTCTACTGCTTTTCTGGTGTTTTTAATTAGGTCAGAAAGCCTTGCATTACGTAGAATGAAGTGAAAATGATACTTCACAATTAAAAATTCAAAAAATATTATTTCTAATTTGAGCACTTGTATTGCTCAAGTTGGTGTAAAATACCCCTTTACCATAGTTTGAAATTGTTGTCACAACCATGATACAGATTAACAAGGTATGACCGAATTATTTTGATTGCTTGCCTCCTTTGGTGACAATTGTCAGAAATTTGTTCGTCTCAATTCAATCATCCTTATCACAGTGAAAAAAATTTTCTATTTGGAAATTTCTTTGCTTTCCCACTAGCACATAATTACTTTTCCTGAAGTAATTTCAACGAAGAAACTAATGTTTTGTTAAATATTTTAATATATTGAAAACGTATTTCGGTTCATAAAATACAAAAAAACTCAAAACAAATTCGCTGGAAATGACATTAGTCACCTCATGACGTAGCAACAAAAAAAAAATCCTCTCAAATCAGCCATACCTTGTTATCTTTGTATCATGGTCACAACTTCGGAAGCAGTTGATTAATTTTTTGCACTTTTAAGCGCCTTTTCGGATGTTTATTCATTGCAAATTTATTTTAGTTAATTTTGTGGTAGATGTAAAGCATAAATTAAAATGAAATTGGTAAAAATAAAAGTACGAAAAATTTGTGGTGAAATGTCAAAATATGTGACAAAAACATATGCCTAAGCTACAACAAAAGATCAGAATCAACCCTCTGGACTGAATATGATGATTTGAAACATAACGTGGTTTAAAGGCTATGTGTTGACGCTAATATGACACTCTTCTTGTCTTCTTTTTAACTAAAATTTGAACACTTACAAAAAATTGAATGAAAATACACTTTTAGAACTTTATATAACATAAAATCAATACAATACAAATTTTATCACTTATTTGAGTAAAAATCGATATCTCGAGGATTTCAGGGATTGCAGATTATGAACTTGTTTAATTTTAACTTCACTTCATAGTTATACAAACCAGTATCGGAAGTTATTTGTAAGCGATTACAAATTTTGAATCAAACACAGAGAAGGCAGAACAAACGATACACAAAGGAACGCCTCATACATTTTCATAGAAGATTTATAAATGAACAAATAGTTCGCTTCAATCGACAGAACAATTTGTTCTCTCTAGTATATGGGAGTTCTAGAACAAGGTACACAAAAGAACACAGCTATAATACCCAACAGATTTCATCGGGGTATAATAAATTAATTAAATTGGGCTTTAAATTTATTAATTAACTTTCATAAGTTAATTCAAAAGTATCATTTACATTCAAATGATACTTTTGAATTAAGTTATGAAATTTTGAAATACACAAATTAGTTAATAATTTTTAAATCCCAATTTAATTAATTTTCAAATAAATTTATCCATTAAACCATTGAAAATTTGAAAACGTTTTTACAGTTTGTTTTAATATTTATTAATTCTGGATTGTTCCAAAGGTTGATATATCACCGACAAAATAGCTGTGCTATCCTACATTGTGTCAAAATTCGTACATTCAAATTTGTTCGAATTTTTTATCATTCTTCTTTACTTCATTTGGTTAAACCATCCTGTTTCGAACGAAGGGTTCAACTTCCAAACCCTTGACGATTTCATATTCTTTGAGTCTGAATGCTTAACTAAAACTAATTTTTCTTTTAGTACAATTTGCAACACTATAAATTCCATATGTCGATTGTAAGTCGAATCTAGCATTAAATGGCAAATTTTTTTAGACATATTTGACCAAATATTCGTAATCCGTGACCCCGCAAATCCTAAGATATTGACTTTGAGTCGAATCGGGTCATAATGACAAAATTCGTCCGCCATCTTTTATATTAGATAAAAGTGTTAAAGTGTCATGCAAGATTAATAAGTGTGGCAAATTTTAGCTCAATAGTTTAGCGAGAAGTGGATGAAATCAGCATTCCAAATTATCGAAAATCAACAGCCCTCTAAAAGCCTTTACGATAAAATACGAGAATCATTCAAATTCACTTGGCTGGAACCATTTTCAGAAAAATAATAATATCAAATAAGCTTCATTTCGAAATGGAAAGTATAATTAATAATCCATATAATCTATTTATATGGAAAAGATTTTTTAATTTTTAGATTTCTTTAGCAATTTTGGAATCCTTTATGATCGTTTGGTGGAGCTTTATTTAAGAAAAATTAGTAGGACGAAAGTTTTTAATTCCACAAATATGATATTCAATGTTTTCTGCAATTGCAGAAAACAAAATGTCTATAAATTGCCCATAAATAAGCTCAGATTAGGAAAGAAAATACTATTCCATAATTAAATAAATATAAACAATATACATGAGAGCATGTATGTGGACCATATAGTAACCATAAACAAGATCGCATCTACATTTTTTTAAGGAAATCCAAAGGAAACGTTGAACAAAGAACACATGCCATATGCAGGTCACATATAAAGTGAAAGCAAGTGCATAAAAATGAAAAACTGTGACCGCACTCTAATTAAGGGCAAACTGGGTGTCATGGCTTTAGCTGATTAACCCACTTATAATGTTAACCGAGATAAATTGTGAAATTTTTAAAAATGTATTTCATTTAATTAAACATTGAATATTTTGTAATAGTTATACATATAGACATCTATGTCAATACGTCAACTAATAAGGCAAGAATTGGTACTGCTTTCATATTAATTAATTAATGATAATTAATAATTGAACTTTACACTGAAGATTTACGTTTTTCGATCAGACATATGCCACAATTCATTTCTGTAAAAACTAATTTTCGACAAACAAAGTTTTGTTTTGTTTTTTAGTCTAGCGATGATTTTTAAGGTCGATGCACACTTACCGACACAGACAGGGAAAATATTTTTATATGAAACCAAGTTAGCTAATTCACATCAACCGGCACCGGCAGATACCGGCACGTAACGGAAACTTCATTGCCGGTCGTTATCGGTGGCTAGAAATCAGACCGGCATTTGTCGGTTGCTGGTTTATTTGCGAAGTTAACATGGGATCACTTTTCTATAGTTTTCTTAAGTTTCCTTTCCATTTTATGTCGTTATATGTGCACTAAAAATGCCGGTACCGGGCGATAGTTGTCTGGGCCGGCTCGTGCTGTGCCGGTAAGTGTGCGTCGACTTTTCTAAAATTCCACCAATTTTATTCTTAATTCCGGCAGAGTATATACATACATATGTATTTTTAAAGCATATTTTTTAAATGTACATATAACCAATGAAAATAGTTTCGCTTCAGTGATATTCAAAATAACTCAAAGTTTTTAGAAATATTTTACTTAATAATCAGCCTTTTAAGCAAATAAAATAAGATAAAATAAATTTAAAGATAGATGAAATGAATATTTTCCATAATGAAATTCATGTACCTATATTGGAACAATAAAGAAGTAAACTTCACGGACATTGTGGTAACACTGAATGGAATGATGGATGTTGAAAATTGAAATAAACATAAGCATAATAAGCATAACCGTACGTACTGAGGATATTTCTGCAAGTATTTAAACAACAGGTTATTTGGTTTCTTTTCGATATTTCCTTCCCCTTGGAAAATCGCTACTGTTGTACCGGTGGCTAAGATCAGTGCAGCTGGGGTTCCCGGTGATTTTCGCCTGATTAGCCTGTTGGGATTTCTTGCTAAGGTTCTGGAAAAATTGATGGTACAGCAAAAAATTGATCATTTGGGATACTTTAACTTATTAAGTCCTTTCCAGTCCGGTTTTCGTAAGTCTCGTAGTTGCGAGACAGCCCTTCTTAATGTTACAAATGATATACATAGCTCGCTTAACATGGACCATCTGTGTGTTCTTGCCCTGCTTGATTTCCCCAAAGCATTTGACATGGTCAATCATTCCAATCTGCTTGAACAGTTGACCTCAAACTTCCTTTTTCATCGCTGTGCTGTATCCTTAATCCGCAGCTTTCTCTTCAAAAGATTGCAGCGGGTTAAGGTAAAGGATTGTGTGTCCGGTGTTTTGCCTCTAAATAGTGGTGTTCCTTAAGGCTCTATTCCCGGCCCTTTGCTCTTCAGCATAAATGACCTCCTCAATGCTGTTGTAGACTGTAAAATTCACTTGTATGCCGATGATGTGTAAGTGTATCTCAGTCGACCAATAGGACCGGTGGAGGATTGCATTCCGACTTGCGCAGTATTGCACACTCGGCTGATAACAATATTTTATTGCTTATTGCTGGAAAGTCACAGTGCATTGCCTTCTATCGTAGAGCAGTTCAGGTATCTGATCTTCCACCTGTATTTTTAAATAACACAGTTCTACCTTTTTCGAGTCGTGTAAAAAATCTTGGAATCTACCTCAATTCCAGAATGCAATGCTGTGATCATGTCAATAATATGACTGGTGGGATTTATGGTGGGCTCCGTCGGCTGTGGTTGTCTTCGGGAACCTTGGCTACGAACACACGTTCGATGCTAATCAAATTTTTGATTCTCCCGTACTTTTCCTATGGCAGTCTCCTTTTCCCTCACTTGTGTTCATTCTGTTCCACAAAGCTAAATGTGGCGTTCAACGACTGCACAAGATTCGTCTTCTGCTTAAGAGATTCGATCATATTTCGCAACATCGTAATCATCTACTTGCTCCTTAAATCTATAACTTTTACGTAGGCTTGTGGCATCTCTTCATAAGATCATCTACTCTAAAGAGCCAAGCTATTTGCTTAATAATTTGGCATTCTTAAACTCTTCAAGGCGTTTCGACTTGCTGATACCAAATTTTTAATATTCAGTAATTGAAAATTCTTTCTTTGTGCGTGCTGTTCGAGCTTGGCACAATATACCATCCGAAATTCAGCGTACGAGCTCGACTCGAGGGTTTATGGAGCGAATAACGCGCTGCAGCACCGTTATGGGATAGACTTTCGGGTGTGCTTTAGGTGGTCTCGGCTCTGTGTTTTCTAGTTATTAGTTGTTATATATTTGTATTTGTAATCTGATGTTTTGAGTAATATTTTAGTATTTTATTTTAAGTTGCTAGTAGCATATTTTTTCGAATTTATAATTAAATTTTTGAATTTCTAATTTAATTAAACTTTGTTTTTTTTTTAATTTAATTTCATTTCTCGTTCTTTGTGTTTTTATGTTTTTATTTATTCTTTTTGCAGCTTTGGTTTTGTACTAAAAAAAAGAAATTTGTATTCTTATAGTACTTCACCATGAATAAACTTATTATTCTATTCTATTTTCGGAAATTCAGATTTTACAACTTTAGAAAACCGAGATATAAAGTTTCTAGGAGAAATATCATCATAAATGGTTAAAATGGGTAGTTACTACAATAAAGGCTGATTATTAGTTCACAACTTATAAAAGAAATAACAAAAGAAAGGTTTGGGTTAAGAAGTTTTTGAAGAACACCCTAACGCAGGCCCAAATTTTGAAAAAAATTAAAAATATAGAATTCCACAAAATTAAGCCAAAATTAAAAAAAAAATTATATAGGAGTTTCGATTGAAAATCACCTCTACTTTCACCAATTTTCGTGTTGCAGAGTTTTTTCTGGACAAAACACAGCCATTCAACACAAAAACGATACCTTTGAACGGATTTTGAACCATACCATTTTCGATTTGGATAAAACTTTCAGAGTTTATATGGAGTAGGAAAATAGCTCATTCATATTCTTTCGTTTTCCCCTTTCAGCTCCCATCCTCGCTAAGAAGGTTAGTAAATTCGTAATTTTATAATGAAATGCCAAATTTAAAAAATTTGATTTCGAAATAAAGCACCCGATTTTGGTGCTCCAAATGTCAAATTAAGCCAAATACTTTATATTTTTGATAAAAAAATTCAGCGAAACCGAACGAAAATTTGTTCTTGTTAATAATGGTATTTTTTCTATTGAAATTAAGGATATCTAGAACATATTTTTTGTATGTGTATTTCGAAGTCACAAGCCTTATCTATGCCAAGAATTGCGATGGTGCTCAGCTTCGTTTCGGAAATGTGAATTTCTAAGGTCACCATATACCCTAATTAACAGAATAGTGCTCCGATTTGTTAATTTTTTTTCTATTTTGTTATTAATTATAAAGAAATTTTTATCTGTAACGCCCTTGCACTTATTTTTTAAAAAGTCGTTTACCATCAGCTTCTTCCAATTCCAAATAAAACTATGTATTTCTGAAGAACAGCATGGATTTTTACCAGGGTGATCAACGATCATCAACTTATCTTTATTCAGACACAATATCTCGTCCGTGCTCGATGTAAATACACTAATAGATTCTATCCACACTGATTTTGTCAAAGCATTTGACAAGATTAATAGCAAACGCTGTGTCTCAAAAATGACACTGATGGGATTTCAAACAGATACCATATCTTGGTTCCACTCATATTTAACTAGCAGGGGGATAATTTCGATGTGGTTAATGGGCTATAATCTTCCTCCTTTAAACAAATTTCTTGAATACACCAAGGTACAATACTTGGACCATTGATTTTTCTCATATACATCAACAACATGCCTTCCTGTCTTATGTCTGATTGCCTATTATACGCTGATGATGCTAAGGATTTTAGGAAAATTGATAACGTGACGGATTATGTCCATTTTCAAAATGATATACTACGACTAGAAAAATTGTGCCACGAAAACTGTATTGAAATCAACGTAGGCAAATGTAAATGTATATTTCATTTCATTATAAAAAAAAACCCATATTCTTTGACCACACCATTCACAACTCTACTTCCAACCGTGTTGATGAGATAAAATATTTGAGTGTGATCGTTGACCGAAACCTCCTCTTTATTTCTCACGTAGATTTTATTATCATTTAGGGCATCATCCTCTTATATCAGTCTCGTTTATTCTTTAGTAAGGAGTATGCTAATCAGGCTTGGAATCTTTTCAATTCCCCTTTTGGTGCACAAATTGAGGCTGTCCAGTCACCAGAGTTTTACTACTCAAATTGGAAAATACCAATGTAGAGTATCACACTGGAAAGTCGCAGAATCTACTTGGATAGTATACATAATATTATAAATGGTCTTGTATACATATTGGCATGCATTAGTCTCTAGTATTGATTTGAACGTGCCTCCGCGCAGCCCTCTTCAGACTACCTACTAACATTAAGGAGAAATCACCTATCTACAGACCTACTAAATCGTTCAATACAAGATTTAACAATATAGGTATCTTTAACACTAGTCCTCTGACCTTTAA
The DNA here is from genome assembly GCA_963930735.1 of Dioctria linearis. Taxonomy (NCBI): domain Eukaryota; kingdom Metazoa; phylum Arthropoda; class Insecta; order Diptera; family Asilidae; genus Dioctria; species Dioctria linearis. The sequence continues at coordinate 201,618,008 of OZ005741.1, read as the reverse complement.
AAAATTAATACTCCGCGAGATCGGTTATTAACACTTTTCTTGTCTTAATTTCTTTCTTCCTACTGCTCTGCCTTACTTATTTCCTAACTCCTTATCAGTTGTGGGCTTCCGCTTTCCAATTGTATTTTAGTCTTTGATTCTATGCTTTTCCTTATCTTCTAGTTTTAAGTTCATTCATGCTCTTTAGATATTAGATTTAGTTCAATTATTTATTATATTTTTTCCTGTTTTATTTACCTTTCTTTCTCTTTTCACCTTTTTCTTTTAATCTTATTTCTCCTTGTTATTAGTTTATTTTCTTCATTTATCTCTTAACATTATTATAACTTTCCACTTTTTTGTTCTTTTGTAAATGTATTCAAATTTTTTATCTCTATAATTGAAAAGTACCTTGTATTATATTGGAAATTTCTGTTTGCTATCTTTTTGACTTTCAAAATAAAGTTTTGTGATAGGGGATTAAGTGATACAAAAATCATTAAAGTAAACCTTGAATTCACATATCTGGCGAAGTGCGCAAGGTAGGATGCTGAAAATCCAAATTTTCCATATACTCTATAAGACCTTCAAACATGTTAACTTTCAAAAAAATCTGTGATGATCGAACGAAAAATCTAACAATTTTGGACATTTTACCTGGAATAACCCCATTATCTTGAATCAGTATACATTACCTAAATATATACAAATACCGGGGTAGTTTCTGCTACAGTCTTTCTCATCCTAAAGTGCTTTCCCAAAAGCTGAGGTACAGGTACATAAGCAATCTTATCTTAAAATCAGTTGCTTGTAAGTAGATACATGTAGGGTACTGCATAAAAAATTGTATTTCCGGGTTTCTGAAACTTCCATAATAATGCTATTTTTATTAAACATGTTGGCGTCAATTTGATCAACTTTTAAAATTTTAGACTTTGTGGTCCTTTAGTTCTCGACAAATAGGAGTGGAGACCTAATTAGCTGTTGGTTAAGAACTCTGGATAGCTTTATTATTATGTCGCAGCTATAAGGATATATAATCAGAATACTATAATGTGCTAAGTTAATCACAAAACTCCTTTTACCTCATAAACGACACATTTTACCTGCCATCTTATGAACAATCTTTTGCTTAACTACTCAACCCCAGATATCACCCTGTGAAATATTTGCCTCACCATTTGGAATACCCTGTATAAATTATATATGTATGTATGTTTACATGTGCATGAGAAAATATGCAAAAACCCGAAAGGCAGCCGCAATAACACCCATAACACGATGAAGATGGAAGCATCCAAAGAATCGGCATGTCGACTTTGTAATCCTTAAATTTCATGTGACATGTTAAATAAGGCTTCAAATTGTTATTTGAATAATCCTCTTTCGAGGAGATTCCTCGACCCTAAGGTGAAGCATAAAGGTATGAAAATAACCAGCTCAGTTTAGCTTCTTTTGATTTAATAGCTGTGAAGGTAGGTGCATGGCTTCAATGAGCTCCAGAAAAAAAAATTCAGTCACGCTTCTCAGATGAAGGAAATTTTTTCCACCATCAAAGGCCTAACTAAAGTTAAACTTTTGACCGGGGTAACCGGGGTAATATGATACTGTGAACGTAATGACTGCATGAGCCCAACATACCACAGAACTTTATCCAAACACGTTTGCAACAGAATTTTCCCATGACATCGCGGAGGCATGAAATGCTGGAACGACTATAATGGCTGCAGCACCAACATTTATGGTGCATTCATACGCACAATTGCATTTCAATTATCTCGACAGTTAGCATAAAAATTGGAAATTAAAAAAAAAAGAAAAAATTAAATGTGGGTTGGCATTACGATAACAATAATAATTGGAAAGTGGCAGCCATGACTATGCATAGGCTCCAAAACCTCAAAGGGTGTTTGTTATCAGTACCCGGTTATTGTCTGCCACAAAACTTAATCAGACATCGTCGTCCGCGTGTGACAGAGAGTCGTTTAATGAAAATAAAAGTGCATAAAATGCAATAAACGTAACCTCAAAAATGCTGGATTATAGCTGTTTTCATCCAACCTGAATTTTCAAAATTAAATTTCAGATTGTGAAAAACATCGAATTTCGCGGGTGTTTTCATTTATTGATAAGCTTTGGACAAAGCAGTTCAAACCTCATAAGGCATGTGAGGCCGATTGTATGTAGTCAAATTGTGAAACTGGGATTAACAAGTTTACCAACTTTAACTTAAATTTTACAAAATGAAAATTTTGAATTTAATTTTTGATGGGTGCCAGGACACTCGGAAATTGATGGGAATGATAAGCCAGACTTACTGGCCAATAACAGAGCATTCATGCCCCTCTTAATACTGCTTTTCCTAGGAATAATGGGATTGTTGAATGATTTGTAAAGAAAGCGGTACACAATAAGCCAATTATGGCTTCAGTGCAAAGGCCACTCGCCCCGTTTAGTTCTAAATCTAAGTCTATATGTATACACATATCTATAAATATACGTATATAAAACCATAATGAAACTTTCAATTCGATGAGTTTAAAATGTTTAGACAGATTATTGTGCCCACAAATAAACAAAAAAAAACAGGATGCTCTCTGCTGTCTTTAAGAATAAAATACTAACTAGCCTTGAACCAATTTAAAAAAAATTTATAATAATACAAAAGGAGAAAATATTAGGAAAGAAGTGATGTTTCACCGAGTCGAAAACTTTAGTATGAATATACTAGACATGAAGCGCAACTTAATCAGTAAAGCCACAAGTGCTGAAACTTAACCAATCATTAGAATATTTGGGTTAAATGAGGTGGCTGTTTTGGACCTATCCATGCACCACATTAGTCTCCCTCTATGGATAGTCGAGAAATTGCGAGCCCTTCGATCCTTCACCAACATATTGTATCGTTGAGACATATTGCCATATACCATTCCATTACTCGATGTAATTATGACTGTGACCGTGACCCTTTCCAATGTAATTCTCTAGAAAGCCTTCTGAGTGTACAAGAGACCAGTGATATAAGCAAGCCATTCCTGGTATCTTACTCCACTTGAACGGATGGTTGTATTGCAAAGAGGTTGAGTCCTCCGGGAGGAAAACTATGGTACTTAGGCCACAGCAGGTCCCATTGTGCACCCAATAGACCTATGAGCAAATAGCTGATAGGTATCAGCCGGACGCCTTAACAAAATTCAGAATTGGCCCCCAACCCGCCTTGCCTGCCTCATGCAGTTCCTCCAGGAGGTGTGAGCCAAGGATTGTGTAGCGCCGGGGAGTGCCGGACAGTGACATAAGATATGAGTCATCGTTTCGGGTTCTTCTCCACATCCTCTACATATAGGATCATCAACAAGTCTCATCTTTTGTAGGTAATCCCTGAGAAAAGAGTGCCCACTGAGAATTGACACCAGTGTTCTCGGAGTTGGCTTGCTCAATCCCAAAATCTTTTTCGTCAGATTTGGGTTAGGTTTACCCTTAAGTTTCATAGTAGTTATGCCCGTGGGATCATTCAGCCAGAGGCGACTGTGTTGGCAGTCAGCCCAGGCCAAAACTTTAGATACAAGAATGTTTGGTGCAATCCCGATCGTAGACGAAGATTCCTCTGAGGTTGCACTAATACGAGCGAGCTCATTCGCCCTTTCGTTCCCGCTGATATAGCTGTGACCTGGCACCCATACAACGAGTATACTGTTATTAAACTCCACTTAGCCTTAACCACATACATTCATTTATTATGGATTTTATGATTACCAGGAATTATGCAGAATGGCTTTTATTATATTGTGGTACTCCAGTGAATTAGCAGAAAGAACCAGAATGCAGTCCCAATGAAAAATTTATATTCCTGTAACAGGATACGACAAACTAGGAGCAATATTGCAAAAGAGATTTCTAAGCACAGCTTGTAAGGCTCGTAAGGACACCTCCCATTAGCCAGGAGCGTCGAGAACTTAATGCAGATGAGCTGTTGCGTAAACGCTACATCGCTATAACGTCCCACTAAAAAAAGTTTGATGGATTGATTCTGGTCAATTTGTACTGGCGAGAATAGTTTGATGCTGATGATTATAGATAAGCAACAAAATAAAACAAACTGATAGATAGATTTATTAGCGGGAAATGGAAGCATACATAGTAGCATAAAGCCGAACAATTTGTTAAGCTTGGAAGCGCTTACCCTTCTATCCCTATCCATCTTTTCATCCATTGCATCTCATTAGAAAGAAGCAGATTTTTCTATTTTCTTTCTGCGTACTTCTTTGGAATGTTACAGGCTGGTTTTTTATCGTCCAATTGATACAGTAGATGCTTCCGTTTTTCCCACTGTACAATAATAAATATCAAGGCTATACTATACATACACGATTCACTACACACAACAACGATTTCGTGTAAAATGGATGATTTTAATACGGGCCACTTTCAATTCTGATAAAATTTTGTTCATGAAAGTTTGCTTCTCCAATTATATTAAGAGTGGTAGGTGTATTTTTACAGTATATCACCATGCTTAATTGTCTATTAGGAACAAATTTTTCCCAAAACACGAATTCCCATTAGAAAGTCAAGTAACGTACTAGAGACATTCAATCCAAATTTTTTGATAAGAGGTGTTATCCACATAAAAAGTGACACATTTCCACGTAATCTATTTGCTTATGGGTCTCATCAGGGAATTATATCTCTTTATCTAGTAGATTTCATAAAGAAACCCCATGTATTCTGGTGCAAATTGGGGCTGGATCATGGTCGTGATCTGAATGACAAACATTTCACCTCGAAATTATGAGGACAATACAGTACATATATACGAACAGTAACAGTGAGCGAATCCACATTATATACAAAGTAAGGTAAGGTAAAGTACCTATACATAAACCTATATATCCAGCTACCAAACTAGAAAACCATTGCACAAGGTATATCTTTCATGTTATTTCGTCAAATCCTCAAATCCATTAACTACGATTGCTCTCAGTGAATAATTGATTCAACAAATTTCTATTTTTTCCCATTAATCTTTCATGCTGGTAATCCACATGAGGTTAACCTTTTCGCTCATCCTATTATTGGATAGCTTTTAGCTCTAGTTAAGCAGCCCAGGAATTCAGCTCCCTCTGTAAGAACGTTGAACGAATGTACATAAAAATATCAGACACGAGCCTAACAAAATAACCAATACAAGTTTACAAGGCAGCCCTTTCGATTTCGTTCCCCCCATTAATATAATAAATTTATAAATAATTCATGTAACTAAAACACGAAAAAACAATTTTGTTTCGGCAAAGCTTGTCCTCCCTCGCTATAGCTGTCTTCTAACGTAACAGTAACCTAAGCCTATGGTTGGCGTTGGCGAGGATTGGTGAGGGCTACTAGCGAACGAAGTGAAACAACAAACTTCGGCAGTTTTAGTTTCTGAAAAAGGGGGGTGAGTAAAATTTTGTGGCATGTTAGCAACTGCACAGCACAACCAAAAGGGAAAGAATTTCTGGGTATAAGAAATGAAACGAAAACGGAAAATTGTTTTATCAATTTACTCTGATTATCGAGTTACAGCGAATTACTTTTTCGTCCAGCACTTTGATACCCAATATTGGACATTTTCGTGTTCCTTGCAAGAGCGTTACGGGGAGCACTTAAAAAATGCAGAAATTAAATTATTTCCCAATCTCAAACTTAGTCTGATTATCTCGGAGTTTGAAGGTAAAAATGAATGTATTACTGGATGAGAAATTGCAAGCCTTGACAGTACCTCTTTAGCCGATCTGGTAAGCACATGCTAAATATGTGTTAGCTTTAACGTATAGAAATAATGGTCCTACATCATAGAATAAAAAATTGGAAAATCAGTTGGTTGAGAAGTTGGTAGTAGAGGCAAACATATATAAATGCGAAGTATCGATGTTTAGTGGCCAATGCGTTTTTGCAGATAAAATTGAGCTTTGCGATCGAGCGAGCAAGGAAGTCTCATCAGTATGGTTATATCTGATCACCTACTGATGAGCTCTCTCTGATCGCTGGGTTGGAAAGCTCTCTGTTTTTTATACTTTAATGCAAAGTTTGCACATTTTTTGAAATTGTTTCCAATGAATTTTAGTCTTTTAGATGAGAAATTCTCCATTTATGTGTTTTTATTCCAAGTACCACTTAACTTGTCAATGTATTATTAAGACGTTCGTTGAGAGTATTTAACACTAATTGAATTTATAGGAAAGTTTTTTTTCTAAAATTATATTTCTGTTTTTAATGATTTTTTGCCTCAATGACTACGTGTGAAAACCCTGCTATAGCTTTACTGCACCAGGGAGTTTATAATATTTCCTCAGACTTTTTTAGACTCCATTTGCATTAGAGGAAGAAGTGAGGTCGACGACTATTTCATACATCGCTTTTCCTTCTCTACAAAGTAATGTCGGGAGATATAACTACATTACTTTGTAGCTTTCTTTAGTACAAGAGATAAAGAAATATTTAAACCTCAAATAGAGTTCGAATCGTTAGAAATATATATATATATATATATATATATATTTCAGTATAAGACTGGACGACATATCGTACTACCAATAAAGTATAATATACTATAAAAATAAGCTCAAAATTAGTTAGATACTTCTCTGGAAAGGAAAATGAATAAAGCCTATAAGCAAGCTTTGACTATGGTTGGATGAAAAACGTTAAAAACAATTTGAAAGTCCATTGAATTATCGGCCAACTGATAAAATAAATATACGAATCGGGCTCCAATACATAGCATTTACAGATATTAATTAGAACCAAGAAATAGTCGCAAACTTCCAGCGGAAGTCCAGTCAAAATTTTGCTAAAAAAAATTTTTAGAGAAAGTTTCCCTTATACGATTTACATTTATTTTTATTTAATTCCAACTATTATGTTTCCCTTCGTTTTTAATTAAATAGTTTTATTGATATGTATGTGCGTACGTGCAATTAACTAATTGGTGGCAAGAATTGTTTAAAAGCAATCCCCCGCATCCCATTCTTATAACTACGAACTCAGGAAAAACTTATTCTCCGCCGCCTTTAATAACAATGACACCTTTAAAACAAGAGTGTAATCTCAACTGATATCCTGCTAATTTCCACATATAGTGAAACTATGGAATATAGTCCACTTAAAAAGCAACATTTCAACCAATTTAAGCATGCGATCAGAATCACTTGGTTCAATGATGGTAGGCACATCAAAAGTGGAAGAAACTGAAAAGCCTAAATGGAAAAAAGCTGAAATTTCAACTCAATTCAGAATTGATTGAAATCACAGACATTTTGATCAGCCTCGTGGATATACAGTGAACCATAGAGAAGGGGACCACCAGACTCTATACTGCAATCATATGCACTCCACATGATACCAGGGCCGCGTACCCTATTGAAATTGAAGTGAATTCTTCTCCATCTCAGTGGGCCTCCCAATGAGCTAACGAGCAGCAGACACCCTGGAAATAACCAAAGTTAGCGTGCAAAGAGCCGCTCACCCACAGAATATAACCAGCAGCAGAGAGCCCATCATCATCACCACTGTCGTCGTCATCATCATCATAGGATAAAAGCTATCTATAGTGCTCGTTATAGGCATGGCAATCCGGTCTATATTTAGACATGGCCAGCCAAAGAGGGTACACAGACATGGCTCGAGATGAATATCCAGTGTACAGTTGGGTAATCAATTAACGAGAACTACGCACAATCAACTGATGCACATTTAGAGAACGTTATGATGCGATGGAAGCACTTAACACAACATGCTGCATGTGTGCGGTGCCGGATAATGTACTGGATGAAGTAACTATGGCCATACTTCTTGAGCCCCTCGATCCATCAAGTTAAAATCGATAAAATGAAAAGTTGCGTACAAAAAAAAATATATTTTTACTTATGGCCCACATATATATGATAGGACGCTTCCGTACGTAAATAGTTTCATCAGAGCATCATACATAAGTCCGCGAAGCTGCATCCATCAATCACTTTGACAATCAGCTGATTTTACGAGTTGGTCCTGACGTCACCGTAATGGAAGTAAAAATGTACCCAACTGAGTGCCATTCGAACAAATCTGTCAAAGTAATTTCGAGCTGTCACAATTTCCTATGACCAAGTTCAATGGTCGGGCTGAGCTCGTCTCCCTCCTGCATATCCGTCAATTGTACGATTATTTATTCAGACCGAGAGTTTTCCATTTTTCCCTCTTCTTGTGATTATTTCATAAACAAAAACCCAAACTTATCCGTCAGCTTTAATGACATCTGATGATGGATCTTCGGGGCCAATATTTACTTGTCAACAGTCAATTGGTCTTTTTTATCACTCGCGTCACTAATAGGCATCTTGATTTGTACACGGGTGCGAAATCCGATAACAGCACAGTAAGCGAAGACGATAAAAGTACTTTGTCAAAAGTGGACTAAAATAAAAAAATAGATACAAACAAACGAATACAAAAAAAAAAAACAAAGAAAAAAACATCAAAACTTGAACAGTTGAGCACCCGTTTTCGCGCAGCATGAATGAACGCAGATTGTATATATTGCAAGAACGGCCACCGACCTTGAAATAATAAATACGAAACCCGGTAGACACCCATAACCCCATTAATTTCTAGCAGTCGCCGACTTGTTTGACAGTTCTGACAGACTATTATTTAAAGCACTTACACACATAGCTCGGTGCGGGGCGGGCTCACTGTTGGGTGATGATATTGCAAGAATGTTGCGACTGAGTAGCATGGATGGTAGTGATACAGACTCATGATGGCATAGAGGCTGCACTGCTGTAGAAAGGGAGAGTGATGTTCCACCCAGTGATAAATTAATTCTTATTACCCATATACACTTTGGGCAGTGACCCACATTTTTTCTATTTTCAGATTTCCTTTTTGGTTGGAAATTCAAATTTATTTGAGTGCGTTGTGGCGAGAGTTCTTTAAGTATTTGCTGGACATCTCTGAACATGCTTGACATTAAAATTGACAAAATTTGATTTAAAGGGGTGAGTATCGATTGATTAACTTCGGAATTTCAATTTTTGATTAGATATAGGTATATGTAAGTAATATACAAATACCCTGCGAACTATTTAAGTATATTTAGGTATATCCTAGTTGGTTTTCGTACTTTTTATGGCTCAGTATCTCAAAAGGAAAAAAACGTAACCCTTATAAGATCGCTCTAATCTGTCTGTAATTAGTAGACAGATGGACGGATATCTGTCTAGCTGTTACAGACGATTTTCTCGCAAACAACGTGACGTAGCAATTTGAAATTTGGCAAAATGTTAAATCTCTGTGACGCGTACATCTACCGACAGTCAAAGATTATGAAATGTTTCTTTTAAAATTTTCATGGGGATGAGTTGGGCCCTATAAAAACAGTTTCTCTTTTTTTATCTTGGGAGTACGGTACGGTTTGAAAGGATTACTTGAAAGGATTCATACAAAAAATAACAATTCACCATAATAATCAGAAACTTTTAATGAAGTGGTTATAAAAATATAGTCCAAAATGTGCGAAAACAGTATCGTTCTTCTCCAAGGTTTCTAAAGCTAAAATTTTGATATTATCTACTAACATTAAGACATAGATAGCAGGAAAACTGCCACGTGTTTTGTCACTTTCCTAGTTGCTGGGAAAATGAATATTTCTTGTGTTACCTACAAAAATTTGGTCACTCGACTGTTCGTTGATAAAGATTTTTATACAAAACTCTGATTGCGTGAGCCCGACTTGCTCTTAACTGAAACTTTCTTCTTCATTTCATTGTAATGTACTAGAATCAATTGATAGACTGATTTTGACAGACACAGAGAGCTTATACTGATGATATTGCAAACAATGCTGAGTTATCATAATTCGAGGGACAAATAGTGCAGCCAATTTCATTGAAATCTTCTCGAATAATTGTATTTGTATCCTAGTTCCTAACTTCTGTAGCAAAAGTTTAAAAATAATAATACAAAATGGGAAATATGAATTTGTCTGTCGAAATATAGTTCCTTCTTCAGTAAACAAGATGTTCTCAGCATAAAACAGTATACTTGGGAGTACCGCAAGGGTCAATTTTGGAACCTCTACTGTTTTGTCTCTACATAAATGCTTGGCAGTGTTCCCTTAAACTTTATGCTGATGATATCTAGTTGTGCCTATCTACAAGCATAGATGATCTGCATCTGAATGTGACCAAAGCAAATATGGATTTGGAACTTATTTCTAGCTGGGTAAAAATAACAAATATAACTTATGGCTGTGAAGCTCATGGCAACTGAAATAGTATATGTCGTAATAGGATAAATGTTGCATATAACTCATATGCAAGATACATCTATGGTCTTCGCCGGCGTGAACATGTTTCCGAATACTGCAAAAGTATACTGGGTTGCTGGCTTGATAATTATATTCGAGTTAGAATTGATTGTAAATTCTATATACCCTAGTTATTTGCGTGATAATGTTATCTTTCTCATAACAGTTTGTACCAGATTGCTACTTGTACCGCGGCATAAATTGCATTTAAGCACTTGTTTTTCGTCTACCATGTTTGTGTACCCTCCCACTTGAAATTAGACCAACCCGCTGTCCTATTAGCTTCAAGAGATTGTCATTTATTCACTTTTCTAGTATGTAAGCTTATCTCATTAGAGTTCAGTGTGGAATTCAATTACTTTTTTTCTAGATTCGCTTTTTATTTGTTCTTGTCATATACATATATCTTTTGTTTTAATTACAGTAAGTACAACATAGATTAACGTATAACGACATTTTTGTTAGACTCATAATTTTCTATTAGTACTGGAGTAGGCTCAATTTAATGAGCTTAATCTAACTTGTGCTCTTTAAATAAAGAATTATTTATTATTTACTTATTATTTATTACTTATGTGAACCTACACTATTACATATTTTGTAGGTTGAGCCATGTCTATTGACCGCTGTGACATGAAAGACCTTTCATGCTAATGTACTTAAAGTGTAAACTGAGAAAAGCAATAATTTGCGCTACCAAAATGCCGAGGTCAAAGTCATCTTCAAGACACCAAGCTCTTTAGAAATTAATTAAAGTAAGGAGTGTTCTGCATTACTCCAGCCAACTTGAAGCCAACAAATTAAGAAGAAACATTACTTGTCAGGCTATCAATGGCTACACCATTGGAAAGATATATATATGTATATTTCAGCATAAAAGTATTGTATGTATTTCGGTCTTAAGATATCTTTTTTTTTGTATCCTAGAAAACAGCAAACACAGAATAGGACATACAAAACAACAACCGATGAGTTAAGTTTGCTTGAGGGTGTGCTAGCATCAAGGCGCTCTACAAACGGGGTGCTAGCATCCAAATGCTGAGGCGCATATTTAAAAAAATCGTATGAACTTTGAAGTGTTCTGGCCAGCGTTTGAGCGTAACTAAGTCTTAACCATTTGCCCAAATCACGTAACCAAATAAGTGTAGGTATAATAATATTTATTGGAGAAATTTAAAAATCTATGAAAACCATTAATATGCCAAACGCATTTTGATATTTTCTATTTGATAGCACAGATCTAGTCGAACGGCTGACTCCTGTCAAAACTTTCAAAAATAGGAATGCAAGGCTCCTTTTGCAGGTCAATCATATACTTATGTGCGAAGTGGAAAATGAAACCTCTAAGCATATTATCAAAGAAACATATAGACATGTCTTTATGGTTCTCTGATATTATGTATATGTGAGTGCCCCACGCTTGCAACATTAAAGGCCTAAGCACAATTGCGACGACGACGACGGCAAATAGCACACTATTGGAGTAATAGGAACAATTTTCTCCAGGATCGTTTTATTGAACGTATATAGGCCCGTCGGCCTATATCGCTGTCGAAATTCTATTAATTCAATTACAATGACGAGAGTGGCCGACGGGCGACGGAAACTGCAGATTCCTATGTATATACGTTTCATAAAACGATCCTGGAGAAAATTGTTCCATTACTCCAATAGTCTGCCGTTTGCCGTCGAAATTGTGCCTAGGCCTTAAGGTGGCAAATGACTGGAGAAATACCTATCTCTTCAAATAAGGTTTACAATCATTAAAAGACTAGATTTTGCCTAACCACTTTAGGGAAGAACACAATATATCAACTCTGCTCGCGATGTCCGCATGGTCGTAGTGGCCTAGTCGTCCCTACAATTTACCTAACCCAACCTTTGTGCGTTCAGTTAAAATTGGGATTTTTTCCAATAGTTTAGAAAGAACGGGAACTAGAAATTGTGCATTAAGGAGCGTTTACAATGGTAGAGTAGAGTGGAGTCACCAGATTGCATTGTCTGTACTTGTCTCAATCTTGCACTCTAACATAAATTCTTCGCGCCTCTCACCAGAATGGATTTCACAGAGTAGCGTCAGATTTGAAAAACTTCTAATCTCACGCGTTGGTGAGATGATGAGAGAAAATCCAATCTGGTGACACCGCTCTATTCCACGATTGTAAACGGTTCTTTAATATTCACAATCATATTATTCCAATTTAACTTTGTATTTCTAAAAACCAGTTTTTTTATGATCAGCCTTACCTTATTAGATCACAGCATGAAAACATAATCACATTGCTACAGATAAAAACTGAGATGAATACCTCATGAAGCGTCTAATAAAAAGCTGGGCAGGTGAACACAAATTAGACGTACATAGATTCGTTATCAAGTAAGTCTCAATTGCTTCATATAAATGGAGACTTTCGAACTCAAATCAAAAGGAGAATCATTGAAATTTTTTGAAATTTTTGTTTAAAAATAAGCAAAATGCATGTGTCGTCCATATTGTAAACGCAGGAGCACTTAATTTCGTTCGGTATGCTATTAAGGCATAATTTGGTAGCGAAATATGAATCAATTGCAGGGAGTCAGAGTTCAATGTTGAGAGCCTATCAGAGTATGTGGATAGGTGCTGTTCTGATTTGGGAATTCAACTACTCAACGACAAACCACATATCGATATCAAATTTTGGGTTCACCAATTTCTATTAGTTTGTATTTATTTATTTTGTAATAACAGATAAAATTAAGTGGAACAAGTATCATGGTATATGTACTTCAACTCTTTAGCACCTTAGTTATGAAACCATATTACGGACCGGTCCCAATCCATAACTTAACTTGACTGTTATACTATTGTATATTATAACCAGGTTACAGAGGCAGAGGCATGAAACTAGTCAGGCTAATATCCGTTGTGATATTACCTCCGTTTAACTTTTGCTGAAATCATCATCTTTACTTAAGACATATTGTTATTTAGATTTTGATGTTTGGATTATACAAAACAATGAGCTTCAACAGCATCAGAAAGTTCGAATTGATATAGAAAACTGTTACTCCTAGACCTGCAATAGTAGGTAACAATCGGATGCAACAACTCCATACAACACATCACGGGTTAAATAATATAACAGAAGACTTCAAATTGATGAATGTTTAAATACGTTTACTCCAATACATACAGTAACAGAGCTACACATTGATGGCCATACCTACATTTATTTATCTCTTTCTTAATGAAAAACAGATTTAAAATTAAGTCTTGGAATGGAAATACTAAAGTATTCTGAATACTACAAACATTGCTGCTAAGTTTTCTACAGCTTTGTTTACTACCTTTGTACATGCATATATAACTATATATTGTAGTATGTAATATTTCTTACTTCTCTACGCTATTTAGGCGCATAAAACAAGTCAACAAAAATAATCACGGTTTGATATCTATAAAATCCAATATGCGCAAACAGCTACTCGTGTTATCATCAGCAGCGCCATACCACTACAAAATTCAATTCCATCCTCTCTGGCATGCTTAATACAAAGCAAGAAAAATTTCAACGATCCGTCCAGAGGAGCCAATATATTCTTATTGCCGTGCAGATAATCTATATGCTAATTACCTTGGAATTGCTTCTTTTCTTGTCCTCACTTTACATCTCATATCAGGTACGGTACCATCTATGTCAGCTACTGTACTTCACGGCTTTTGCGAATTGCAGTTAACCTGATTCGTTCTAGAATTTCGTTTGTCGGAAATTCATTTGTATGAGGTATGTGAAGACATAAAAACGTGGGGGTTACCTCTGTTAGTTAAATTTTTATGGGTCTTCAAAGCAGCAATAATTGCAAATTAGAAGCAAAATACTTTAAATTTGTTTGTCAATCACTAAGAGTAGAAATATATATATATATGTATGTATATACAGGAGCAAAGAGTTGGCTAAATTTTCAGTGCACATACTATATATGTATAAAGGTGCAGAGCAACGAACTTTAATTTTTAGCGTGACCCAACTTCCCAATGAGGCTGAGGACCAAAATATCTAAAAACCACATTTCGGCTGGAAAGATAAAATCGAAGGCGTCGCCGATCACGTACAGCTCAGTAGCGAAGGAGAGCTACTCGAATCCGTCAATAATGGGTTAGCCACCCAACCCATCAGTCCCACTTTGATGAACCTATCGATCGATGATCTTGTGGCCAAGCCATTCCCTACCAGATGTTGCTGATGAAATATATTGAGCCTGCTTTTGATTAGAGATCGTGAGATGGCAATGAAGCTCTGATGATGGAAATTGATAGAATACTTTTCAGATTAATTAATTTCCCCCCCCAAAAAAAAAAAAAAAAAAAAATGCGACGACAGGGCTACTCAACCGCGTATAAAAAAAATATTGTATGCTCGAAAATAGTACGTGACACAATGTTTCGTCAGATAAGGCCTCGGTTTCGCCCACAAAATATCGTACATAAAACGAGGAGCCGCATACTCCCGAACAGAAGCAGAGAAAAGGATTGTTTTGACAAATTTTGAGGTCATAAATCAATCTGTTTATAAGCAAGAACAAAGGTCCTGGACACCTGACATGACACTATGAGGTTATCAGTGCTCATAGATCAGGTATACATACATCAAACATGCCATAAATTAAGAGGTTGGTCCTAAATCAAAAATAAATAAAAAAAAATAAACTGCAGGATGATGCTGACAATGAAAGTTATATTCGTTTTATATGAGGTGAGGGAAAATCTGTTTTATTTTACATTATGCCGCTATTCTCATACAAGGGACTTGCTAAAACTGATGCATCTGTTGTTTTCTTGTTGAACACTTTTATTATATATCAATTCTAGTACTTTATATATGAGTGTTAGTGTTTTTAAGGTAATGACATTAAGGTGCTCTAATTATATAGTATGTATAGCATAAATAAGTGCTTTGCTCTGAAGAACTAAACTGAGTTCAAAGATTGTTAAGCAAAGAAACGCTTTTGTCAGTAATTTTGCTAGGCTAGGCATTGAATACAAGAATAAATTTCCACACTTTGGATACTTGAAATTAAAGAATCGAAAATATTCCACAAAGATAATAATTCTTTCATGGGTGAAATTAGAACTAGAGCAAGCAGCAACATTTCGCCACAGTTTCACTATTTACAAGAGTTTAGTACGCGTTAATTTCCGCTGTGGCTACTCAGCTTGATTACCATAAGCAATTGTCTCTAATATAGAAATATTGGATCTAATAATTGTTATCTGAGCGGCAGATGAGTAGTTACTCAGGGTTTCAACAACATCATTATTATAAAATGCGTAGTTGTAGTGGAAAGTAATACAGCTGGTCGGATTATAAGGCTTAGCTCAGTATATTAAGAAAAGGAGGCAAATAGAAAGGAGGTTGTGTTACTTCGACCGCTCTGCGACATCATTACAAAATCTCCCCATGTAGAAGAAATAAAGAATTTCTCAATTAATAAATCGGGGAGTACCTTTTCCCAGTTATTTACCCTGGGAATGTAAATCTACTGAATTAATCTGTAACTGTTTAGCTCAAATGAGAAAAATAGGAACAGTTCTATAGCTATGCGATCCGGATGGTATAACATTATGTACACTGTTCCGTGAATAAGACTTTGTGGTTTAACTACGGCTCCATGTCAAAGAAAGTGGACGTGCTATATCAAATATAGTAAATTGACTTAGAACTTTAGAAGTGCTGGGTGCAAAAAGACAGAAAAATAGGTTTAGCGGAAGCCAGAGATTCTCGAATTATCTGAATAGTTTGAATAGATCAACATAGATCCCAATTTCCATTGAGTATCTTGTGACGTGCTTCCATAGTACCCTTACTACAATATTACGCAGAAATAATGAGAGGCCATGTGACACTAGCAACTGTCACAATCATCTGTCATGGGAATTAAAGTTCAATTGTCAATTTACTTGTTACTTTCGATATGTTCGAAGTGCAATATGATTTTAAATAAAAGCTTTCCTCAAATTAAATACTGCAAATCAGTTCTTCATTATAAATCATACGGATTTAAGCACTACTACTAATTTGTGATGGGTGTCACTATAGCATATATCATAGTTTCCAATAAGAAAATATATTAATTACTTCCAACAAATCATCATTTTAGAAAGAGCAATGTACTTTTCAGATATAATTGTCAAATTCGTCTTCTAATGATACAGTTACAACTAAAACAAACAGCCAGTTTACCTACTTGGTATTCTATTAAATATATTTCCTCAGTAAATATGTAAAGCTACTCAGGATTTCATTGTTTCGCTAAGATAATTATTCTAAATTCATTACTCCAAAAATGACAATCTAGTAAGGCTTACAAAAAATTGAGAATATTTTGTCGTAGTTACGTAACTGAGTTGGATAGATACTGCAAAAAGCCATGCTGATCATTTTGTTGTTCATTCAGTGGTTTCCTCCATAATTTTAAATATCTCCCGCTCCATTAAATAATTGAACAAGGAATATGTTGAGTTTAGTTGGCTAAGCAAATACCCACGACGAATTGTTTACGAAGGAAATATTTGAATTAAATTTAATAAGAGCTTTTCAAATGTTATCAGTTTTTATTATATTAATATGATAACGACAAGGAGATAATGAAATAGTAACAGTTAATGGGGAACTAGATTTAGCTTATTTATGTTTTAATATTTGTGGATTAGTTCAAAATTATCATTAGTTAGACAGTATAAAACGTATTAACACTGCCAACTAGTTTGGCGAACGTCAAAAAAATGATCTCCAAATAAGTATCGAGTTCAATATTTTTTTTTCTAAAATACACCAGATACCAGATCGAAATGAAGATGGTGAACCATTTGTCTAGAGAGCCTGAAAAGCTCTCTGGGATAAATAAAAATATGGGAAAAGATCGTTACAAAACAGCGTATGATTTATAGCTTCAAAGGCTTTAGAAAAATCGAGAGGGTCCTCGAATCAATAATTAAAAAAAAAGTGTATAGCAAAGCTGTGTAGGTATAGTTGTGAGTGCATTACATTTTGAATTATCTTGGACATAAGGAATGGGACATCTTTCTCAGTTTGATGTTAATTCTTCAGCATCCATAGCCTGCAGACTGTATATATCTAACTGATGTGAAACCTTCAAATTAATCTTAATGATCTTTTTGTCGATGGGTGCATATTGTGTGTTGTTAAAATGCAAGTTTGGGTTTATAATGGTATATTAAATTTTTTTTTGTCGTAAAAGTAGTTAAGATTTAGTAAACAATATTGAAAAACTAAAAATGATCTTCAATATTAGTTGAAGATCAGAATTTTAACAGAAATATAACTACCAGTAGGAGAACAAAAACAACTTTATATCCACTATTCAATTTCCCGTACAGCAGACGTTCGAGTCCTGACTCCAATTTGTAAATCCAGTAAGTTTAACCCAAAAATAGTCGAATTATTGAATTTCATATATTCCTATTATATGTACATATATATTTTTCTTCTCATCACAATGTTAATCATTACTTTATAGATAAATAGATAGATGATTATAGTAGTGTCCAACATATGGCTGACCATCGTAATACTGATTTCAATATGTACAATCCCCATAATGCTTTTCCTATATTTGGAACTTCTATAAACGATCGGTTTTAAGATGGAGAATAGAAGAATTTCAAAAACTTTTATTTTCAACGATTCTAAATCAAATAATAAATACAATAGGAAAAAAACCGCCTCGTCCGGGGTTTGTAGCCGGGACCTTCTGCTTTCCGGGCGACTGCTCTTACTAGCTAACAAGACAGATGATTTTCCCTCTTGCCTTTCTTAATTTGTAACTGACTTATTAAGCTAAGCTGCTATCACCTGGCACAAACCAGTAACGCTGAAAGCGCACAAATAAATTGTAAATTAAATGTTTATCTATTTAAATAAATAAATAACTATAATAATAATAATAAATATAGAAATAATAAAAATTGAATTTACAATTTAGTGTGCTTTAATCGTGCTAAGTGAAAGCAACGTGGCATAATAGACCAGTTGCAAATTAAGAAATACAAGAGGGAAAATCATCTGTCTTGTTAGCTCAATGGTAAGAGCAGTCGCCCGGAAAGCAGAAGGTCCCGGCTTCAAACCCCGGACGAGGCGCTTGTTTTTTCCACTTGTATTTATGATTTGATTTAGAATCTTTAAAAATAAAAGTTCTAAAATGTTTCTATTCTCCATCTTTGACCGATTCTAAGAAGTGTGGGTTAGATTAGGGAAAAAATTGATTAGTTTTGGCTGCTGTTTATCCGGTAGACATGTGCCTACATACATAAATCTACTACTATATGATCCGTTTAATATTGGTGTAGTTTAGATAGATTTCGGACAACTTAAAAAATTCAGGTTTTGTAAGGTCAAATGACCTATAGCCTCTTTTTACCACTATAATTTGGTCAAAACTCTCCACCATTATTACAGTTGGTTTTTAACCGAGGATGCTCAAGTATTCAAGATCATTATATGTACAGCATATGCGTAATATCGGGTATCATTTTATCACATTACGTCTTTGGGCAGTGGTAAATTTCGTCTGAACTGTACAATATTACGATTCAAGTATTTTCAAGAATTCATATGGAAGTAAAAAAAAAACCCCCAATTAATAACAATTAAAAATAAATGCCAGTACAGGAGCGAGTGTTGCAGTGAAGTGTCTTGAAAATTCAGGAAACTTTTGTAGATTTATTTGTAAGTTTTCATCAAAAATACTATTCAACTCCTACACACAAAAAAACTACAGGCACTCATAGAGTCATAGGAAACCTCCGAAGGTAAACTTACCGATGTACGTTTCATCTGAAGGGTTATTGGATGATAGCGACTTACCATCTGAAAAAAAGAAAAGAAAATTGTTAATAGAGCATTAATAAAGATTAACTTAATTTTATCTTATAACTGTAGCATATATATATACATACGTACTTAAATCTTAACGGAAACTTAAAACAATCTTAAAACATCCGATCTACGACAAAAGACAGATCAATAGACCAAGTTGCCTATGGACATATACACAAAGCAAAACTAAAACAATGGCCAGCATGTGTCGACGAATTATAAGACCAGAAATGCGACAACTTTTTTTCTAGATTATAAACGCTGAAGACCTTTTGCTAGTCGTCGATCTTTTACTTCGTCGTCTTATATCGGAGAGTACAGAAGTGGGTATTTACGTAGCGACCACGAGAATAAAACTAAATAAATGTTTGAATTTGATCATCGATCAATCGTTCAGGACGTACAGTTATATCTCGTTTTTGTCAAACTTACAGATCACTGATCTGCCGTCATCATCTCAACGATCGAAACGTCCCGCACCCCGATCACTCCAGTCAATCCAGTGTTCCAAATGGGATATTCTTAACCTGGGCAAGTTTGCTGCTTCTTAATATCCACCGCAGACGATGTCATCCAAACTCTTGTTGCTCTTGGTCGCATTATACTTTTTTTTTCATCTTTTATCTTCTTTATTCATTTATTTTTATCTTATCCGACGTTCAGAATGGTCACGAAAAATCAGTTTTTGTCAAAATTCATCGCCTCAAAGAGACATCGTTAAAGCAAAATTTTTGGCGTAGGTTTGAATGATTCAAAAGTATTAACGAGTGGCGATTCAAAGTGGTCTCTGAGATGCGCGATCAGATTTTTTTAATATATTCTTTTTTCTTTGCCACACCATCAAGAAAATGTGAATTTTATATGAATACGGGGCAAGTGCGAATATAACTCTGAGAGTGAATAAGAAGGTTAGTAATGACATTTTGATTTGGATAAGTGGAGGGAATTTCTTAATTGTTTTAGAGTTGTGCATTGATTATTCACTTTTTTACCTCGATCTTTTTTTTATATATATACACATAGGTAGTAAATTTGATCATTGGTGTCTCATTTTATGGAGATGAGTAATTATCTTTAGCAACTGACTAGTGACGTAAGTGAAACGCATTGCTGAAGGCGAAAAGTTGTAAATTCTTTATGTAATTTATTCAAGATGCGATGAGAATTTAAAACGGATTGCTTTTCCATTGCGATTAAAAAAGGAATATTTAACAAAATCGATGTATGAGAAATAGGGTTATGAGAAATTTCCAATAAGAATTTAAAGTAAAAGTTTTGTTTGTAAAAGGTTTTAGAAGGCGCTTTAGTTTTGTAACAATGATCTTATTTCATATATTTAGACAGGGTTGTTTATATATAAAAAAAAACACAAAAAAATCCAAATGACAGGATTGGTCCAATCCAGAAAATGGTTGGTTACATGGGTCACTTATCTACCCACAACTTTACGTAAAAGAGCATTTATAAACCTATCAATTTTTACCATATGAAAACTTTAAAATACTCATTCTAGGGAGATGCAAAACTGTTTGTCTGCAAATTTTCTATTTCAATTTATTGCCTGTTTTTCATATAAATGTAAGCACGATGTAATTTTTATCAAGAATATTAAATTAAGTTGCCATTCTATCAGGCCTTCGCTAATTATTATACTATAAATGATTTTAAATTTGAATAACATAAAGAAGAAAACAGCTCTGTACCAGAAATCTTTGTGGAAATGATGAAATATATGAGTCGTCTTCAATTAGACAAATTACTGGGCGTATTTAGATACACTTCTCCTTTACCTAATTGGAACATATTTATTTGATAAACATTTTACAATTATAAGAAAAGATAAAATTCCCACGTTGTTGTTAACAATTCAATTAGTCCGACCGTATAGCATCATGGCCTTATACTTTGTCAATGATTGTAGCAAGGAGAGGAAATACATACCATGTCCAGAATTATGTCTTATATAAATAACTCACTTTGCATACCACTTAAAACAATTTAAATTATCTGAACGACGTTTTTTCCTCATTCGATTCTTCTGCGTCTTGATCTTCTCGTTGCAAAACTGATTCAATTCAAGTAGAGAGTAGTCGCGAATGCTTACAGTGGCTATTTATGGAACTCTAGCTTCAATTAAGAAACGAGACTTATTCTGCAAAAACATTTATTCTTTTTACAAGACCGTTTTCTTGTTATTATTCTGTATTTTTTCACAGCTTTCACTGTGATAAATGTACATTCTGCAAATTCCATGTCAAAGTTGTTTTAATGAAAATAGTTCGGACATAAGAGTGATGAATATGTGAATACGGCTGCAGCTTATTAAAATATGTATTATTTCAAATTTATTATTAAATTAAGTTTTTAGTTTTGTACCAACATTATATGTACATACATTATGTATCTTTGTAGTGTTGTTATGGTTAAATTCAATTTACCTGAGCTCATATTATTCGACTTGAGTTTCGTAGTTGCATTTATAAAAGCTAGCCAAGCGTAGGCATGCGATTGCTTAACGAACGGATACCACATCAAGATAAGAAGTTCTGTCCCCAGATCATTTTTTTTTTCAAAACTTGATCATATCCATGTCTCAAAAACAAAATTATCACCGATTCGTATGACTTTATACAGATCGGATACCAAGATATAAGCACGAAACATTTTTGAGATATACATATTTTTCCCGAACCAGATCAAATTTCTGATGTGAATGTAAATATATTCCAAGATTCTCTTGCTTCCATTTTTTGTTTTTAATTTATCTTATTCCACGGAAGATCACTGATCACTGCCTCGGCGAAATAAGAAAATGTAAGAAAAAAAAATAAGAAAAAACTCACTTCACAAATAACTTAAAAATACTAAGTGGAATGAACATGAAAACGGAGTCACAGGTATACTATAGTGTGTTATCAGATCTTGAAATTCAACCTTAAGCTGTTTCTGTGGATAACTTTTTGATGAAGATCGCATTGTGCAGTGTACGTTCCATTTAAGAACTGATCGATTCCGATATTGACGATGGATGATCAACTTTAAAATAAAAATATCAAAACGAGGTGACATTGGAATTTTTTCTTTTGCACCCAATGATAAATTTACGTATGCAAGAATTTCGCGATTTTGCTAGTTCAAATTTTGTGTGAATATTAAATGGTATTCTGAATAAGCTGATTAATGGGCGTAGAATTTTCGATTATATTTATACACATAATCCATATTGTGTAGCCAATAATTTATCAAAGAATTTATTTCACAGCGGTTTAGATTACGGCTTCCCTCTATGTAAATTATACAAGCATCCTTAAATTTTTGGCATAATGAAAGTCTTTTCAGATTCCTATGAAAGATGATACCATATCAAGAGTTCAAGACGTTGACAAATTTTGGGAGTCAGAAAAGTTAGTTGCAAAAAAAAGAATCGATTAAAACCTGGCAATCTAAATCTACATTGGTTCATATCAAAGTCCTGAAATGCTATTAAAAATGAAGTTAATAAGAATGCAGTCGAAGAGGCGCTGGGACCCAAAAGAGAAAGAAACATGATGAGCAATGATACTATACCTGTATGCATCGCAACGAAGCTAGGGCGGCACATCTGGAAAAACTAACATGAAAATTGAAATTAAAAAAGAAAAGTACCGGGAGTTAGTAATAATTGGAATACAAAGTTAAGAAGAAAATAACGGAATATATGATAGAGTACAGCACGGAAAGACTATTAATGTACGCTAAGTGTAACATACGTAATGATTGTGGATCATTTTCCTACTCAACCGACCTCTTAAAAAATAAAGAAATTCAAGTGAGTATCATTACGTCGTTGCGGGCAGAATTTATTATTATGTACATAGATAATTTTATTATATGATAGTGTTAAGCTATTTTGCTTTAGAGCATGACTTACCTTTGTAGTATGTATAACACGAGAATTTGCAAAGAGACTTATATCATTAGTCCTCTCACATCCTCGGAGCCTACAGCGTAGACAGACTACACCAATTTAGTCCCAAAAATGTGATTTACGGTTAAGTTGTGAATGTGCTCTATTACATGTTCGTAATATTTAAGAAAACCCTGGCCAGCATACCATTTGATGAGATGGTTCCAGAGCTTCGTTTCAGGCGTCGCTTCTCTGTGAGCTTTCCTGTAAAGGAATCGTGAACTGAGGGAAGTGCCTTCCCGAGCCTTCCTCGGTCCACTCACTGGAAGACACACCACTATCTTCCAGGCTGAAGTCTTCGCTATCGCAATGGTAGCGAAGATTGCCATTGATCAAGGGAAAGGACATTGCTATCCTTTCTGATAGCCAGGCAGTCTTGATGGCTATGAGTGGGCCTCGGATAATATCTAAGTTACTAGGGGACTGCAGGTTGTCTGTGGATAAGTTGTGTATCCACAACAAGATGTCCCTTCAGTGGTTTTTTAGTCACATGGAGAGCATGGAAAATGAAAGGGCTGACCTTTCAGCTAGGGCCGCCTCTGACTCTCCATTTCTCGGATCGGAACCCGCTCTAGGCGTTGCCACCTCGAATATCGGGTTTCTCATCAAAGCGGGTGTTCATAGGAAGCATCAGCAGAGATGGGAGAACCTGAGTACTTACAGGTGCACAAAACTGTTTCTTGATGGGTTCAATAGGAATATCTAGGATTTGCTCATGAGGCTCTGAGCGAAACAATGTAGAGCTGTGGTTGGCATCATTACTGGCCACAGCTTGCTTCCTAACAAAGATGGGAGCTGTTGACAGCCCTGAGTGTCTGTCCTCCCTGGAAGGAGAGCCTGAGATAACCGAACACTTTTATGTGCTTGTCCGGCCTTCGCCCGAAGCAGGCTGGATACTCTACGTTCTGCCCTCCTATCCGTAGAGGAATTGAAAAACCTTCCTCAACAAGACCTGATGCACTTCATTAAGAGAATAAGAAGGTTTTGCCGATAGGGCATCTAGCAGGAAAGCACAATGGGCATACTACCTTTAACAAAAAAAATCTTTCACAATTCCGTCCTCCAGTAAATTTGTATCATAATTATCATCAAGAGTAAAGACAGTATACCAATCATTTTGAAATCTCAGTTTGACAATCTGTTCTATGCTTATAGTTATGATCTATCAATCCAAAACTAATGGTAATAACCGTGCATTGAAATCCATTGAACATTTTTTGTGTATAAACTGCGCATATAGGATCATCAGCAAGTCTCGTTCTGTAAAGGCGGGTGCCCAGTGAGGAGAGTTCTCAGGGTTGGCTTATTAAGTCCCAAGAGCTTATTCGTTAGGTTTGGGCTAGGTTTACCCCATAATTCCTTTGTAGCTCTACCCGGAGGGTCATCTAACCAAAGGCGACTGTGATGTCGGTCAGTTAAAACCGGAATAATAGAGCCAAGGTGTTTGGGTGCAATCTCGATTATGGACGAAGATTCCTTCGAGCTGCACTAAGACGAGTAAGCTCGTCCGCCTTTTCCTTCACGGTGATATTGCTGTGCCCTGGTACCCACTGAACAAGTACTGTGTTATTGTGAGACAAGGAACTCAGGGTTGTTTTACATTTCAGGACAATTTTTTAGGTCCTAAAGGGTTTAGAAAAAGCAGTGACAGCTGCTTGGCTGTCTGAGCAGATGGCAATCTCCCTGTTCTCATTGTCTGTGTTAAGAAGATGCTTTCCCGCTTCAAGAATGGCCTTTACTTCAGACTGGAAAACCGTTGCATGGCTTTCAAAGTGTATAACGAGTTTGGAGTTTTTAGTCCTTATTATATTAGGGTTTGTCAATGGTTGGGGCGCAGCAAATAATTTCCCTTCTTCCCTGTTTAAAATTGGTTTTCACCATGGTCGCTGTGTCTGTAGAGGCCTGGTGTGATAGACTGCGCGAATTTAAAGATGTATTCTGTGGAACTTTTGTCCCAGTGTGAATACAGGTCTGACTAAGATACAGTCTAAGCGCTGTAACGGACGCTCCCTTCTTGATATGTGTCTGTACACGGTGTATGTTGAGGAGAACCTCAAGAGCCCGAGTGCTACTTGACTTGAGAGCGCCGCTTGCAATGAGGAGGCACAATCTTTGAATATTCTCCAATATCTAACATGAGTCGGATGACGCTACTGTATATCCATAGGATCATCAGTGGTTTGAGTCCCCACTTTTTTCATACGGTTCTGCGATACATTGCGAAGGCTGTACGAGCTTTGTTTGATCTGTCTTCAAGGTGTAGTTTCTAGTTAAGCTCTTTATCTAGTATATTGCCTAGGTATTTTACTCCATCCTTAGCTCCAAACTTGTGGAACCAATAAAGGGCAGGTTTAAACAGGGGACATTCCTTTTTCTGGTAAAGAGGCACAAATCAGTTTTCGGCGGATTGGTGCACAGTCCAAAATCCGTAGGCCAGTGCGTGACTAATCGGATCATGTTTTGCACCAGTCCGCAAAGTTCGGACTTATAACTACAAGTGACTAATATCGTCAGGTCGTCTGCGTAACATACTGCTTTGTATCTTATATACACCTAATTGCTTGACAATTTAGTTAAATGATTCCGAGGTTAGAGCAACCTATGTTTTATTTGTACCTATTTTCATTTTTAATTCAAATTGTCATTTTCAGTTCATTCTACGTCACGCGAGACTTTTTGAGCTGAATAAAAAAGCTGAAAGGACACGGAAGAAAAATTTATTTCATTTTGCCATATATTTTTACATTTTAAAATACAACAAAAGATCAGAATCAACCCCTGAATTAAATTTGGACGATGTCGAACAACCTTCATTGTCACTAAAAAAAACAAACAATGTAAATGTTTTAGGCTCGCCCTAGCTCTTCCCACGTTTTTATAGTAGCGCATTACTTTTGTACCCCATTACTCCGAGACTATTACCAGTAAGTTATAATTTATGTATAAAACTATCTAATTTCAGAATCATAGTTTGAATCGGTCTCTGTTTACCCGAATCATTTAATATTCATTTAACTATCATATCAGAAGGCAAAAACTTTCCGTAAACTTAACTGTCACAAAAATATAAATAATCTAAGAATCAATTTAAAAACTCATTCTGGTAAATGAATTATGTGTCCATACCTAGAGTTATGCCTCAGAGGAATTTATCACCATTTTCGCACAAAAATCGGATGTTTCTTAGTTGTAAACGAAGGTATAACAAAGTTGCAGAAGAACTTTTAAGCCAACATGGTATCCACTAGAGGCCCGGGTACCGGCACGTCCCCTATGCCGATAACTGTCAATCATTTTGGTATTTTGAAATGATTAAATGATTTGTTTCTTTTACGACATTTTTATTAGCTCAGTCAAAAATGTTGTTAAACGTGTTCATCACACCTCTCTTTAAAGGATCGGGCATGTAGTTTCTTTGGATTTTATGGCCCATACTAGCCACAACTATGTATTTTTAGAGTAAAATGTTACACGAAATCATTCTTCTCGGAGCATTACATGCCAAGCGTTTAGGCGAGTTTATATTATTAGTGTCGAAGATGGCAAATAAAAACAAAATAAAATTAAAAATTGCCGCCAATCAACTGGTCATAGTAAGCTATTTCTCAGTGGAGATGATTCTTACATACATGCCTTATATATATGTATGCATGCATGTATATGTATATATTGCGAAAGAACAGGTCTGAGAGGCAATATCCCATCATAGGCTATATTTATGGGCCATTTCATCCGAGATTATGTCAGAGGTGCGGATTACTTGTCCCCTATAGTGAGATTTCTTCCCACATTCGTTTTATTTTTCTTAGGCTCTAATGTGCCACTCCTTTTCAGGTCACGGATTTAACTGCTTAAGGAGCCCAACGGGATTCTTGATTCTCTATACAAATTTGATTACTACGCGGTACTATCTAGACTCTTATCCAACGCATATTTCAATCTCCAAGGGAACTCTATTTGCTGGTTTACAAGAGCTTTCCTAACCGTCCGTGTCGTTTAGAAATTAAATTTATGCAAATTTAATATCGCAACTGGCAACACGATTTTACCACTTCATTTGATTTTGTAGCTTACGCTATTACAGGGAAAATTCTGAAAAAGTTTAACATTCAAAAGGCTGAAAACCAATCCAAATCCCTCATGTGGGAGTACCAATAGAATAATGGTGAAAACTTCCACAGCCCTCGACAGACATTCTTTCTGATCTCTCTGCATATCTACCCTCGAAACTTTTTAACAGAATTTGAGTTTGCGAGAAAAAGTGATTTTTATTTAGTCATATACAGTACCAGTGGAGGCAAGTAGGGGGGGGGGTGGTGGTGGTTGTGTGTTCTTTTATTTCCCATCTTTATAGGTCCGCCTTTGTTCGAAACTTATGTCTCTCATTCCTACAGGACTCTTTTATGTTATTCTTATTATTATTATTATCATTTTTGTTATTACTGTCGATGCTATTCTTGTGGGATGATGTCTTCACGAAATTTTTTACCAGCAATATACAATGGAAAAAATATATACAGGCATTTGTTGCGCCTTTCGCTCTTCCTTCGCACATTTTGAAAAGGACACTAGGGGGAAAACAGGACGAGTTTCATTTCGAGTTCCTTGAATGTTGTAAAGATTTTCTAATGGGCACTTTACAAAAGTATTATGTCCGTCGTTATTGGTTTGCATCTTCTGCCTCCAAATATTACTTTTCATGGGAAAATAATATAAATCCGAGAGCGGTAGGGCAGTAAATTTTTGAATAAAGCGAAATTAAGATTATAATAAGAAAGTATAAAAGTGGGAAAAAGTTTGTGCGTATGATTCATGGAGTTAAAACTTATCTATGTCAGAAGCAAAATATATATGAATTTTAAGTAAATCAATATCAACACTACATAGGCACTACATTTAAAATATATTTTTGCTTTAAATGATACCAGACGTCAGATGATGCACTGCTTTCCTAAATATTACAAGAAATAAGAAGAACTCTTTTATAGCTAAACTGTTTAAACTATTGTTGAATACTTAATAAAGTAATTTTCGAAGCAAAACTGTTTTATAAGAAGCTTAGAAAGAGTTCTCAGTGTCAATTGTAAAACAATTTAGTATCGTCAATAGACAGCAAAATGTTTTACATCCATAAAACATTTTATTTCCCCTATACTTCCTATACAACCCTTATGAATAATAAAATTTGATTCTTGTATTTAATGTATGGAATGGAGTGTATCTTTTCTTGGGTGTATTAGAGTACATGCACAACGAAGATAGGCGAGGAGAGGCGAACGTTGCGAAGCTAGTCAGTTGAGCAAGACGACATCAAGATACATTTCGAGGTGTAGTGTTCACAACGAGGCGTTCAGTTTCTTGGTAAATCGCGAAGTGAGAGCATAAATTATGCCACCAGATTCTAAAGAAGAAATTTTATATTTTGTCACGCAATGTTACTATATTGCATTTTTCACATAAATGTACTTTCCAATGTTTTGCTTGCCACTCATTTATTTACGAAAATGAATCATTTGCCATTCTGTTTGGTTGCTTTAATCTGCGCTTTCACATTTTTTATCTTTGTTCACAAAAGTTTTTTTTTCTTTCTTTCTTCCTTTACATGCCGTGTACATTTTAAATGTAAAACACTCGGAAATCTCGCTTGCTTCTTAACTTATAATTAAGTGGCGTAAAGCTGTAGCACTTCATGGAGTGACTCAAAATTTCCGACACTTAGTGTAAAAAGTCATTAAGCGCAAACTGGCTACATTTCATGAAGTGCCTAGACCCTAGACTTTTCACGAGGTGCTAAATGGACAGCTCGATGTACCAAAAATGCATGAAATCGAATGGCACCACTTTTATATTTTTATTATCATCCACTGAACTGTAACGTGTAATATTCTTCCTTCTTTGTTGCGGTATTTTACGCAGTCACGTACCAGATAAAATAATCGTAAGAGCAGCCAGGAGGCATTAACTCTTTAACGTACTAAAGTAGAGAAGCCCGTGGGCATTAAGTCTTCTTGTGAGGAAGATGGAGCGGCTATTAAAGCACATATTCCAAGTGATAGTATAGGGAGGAGCTCAAGAGCAGAACTCCCAGTCATACGACCGACGTGTTGTGTGTTTCTATGATCTTATTAAGACAGCCTGTATTTATTGATTACTTCTTCATTCTATTTATACAATTTGCTTAATCAATAATTAATACAGCGGTGAATATTTCTAGAGAAGTTGCAATATGCCTGACCTTGCATTTTCACTTCGTGAAGAAATGTTCGACCTACATCTACGCTTTGCTTACCAAAGCATAGTGCCACTGACCGCACTTGTATAAACAAAGCATGATGCGTTGCACCTTCGTGCTCTTTGTGACTTTCGTCACTAGGTCTTTGCACCCACACATGCATTTTTAATATTTAGGTCTTTTTCAAGGTATTGCAAGATCTTGCAATTAGGCATATTACAAACAATTACGAAACTTCTGGAATTTGGCGAATTCCATCATCGATATGAAGATTTACAGGTATGCTGGTAGCTACCTCCAATATATGAGGGCGAGTATAGAAACCTTCGATTATATTTAAGAAAGATTTCAAAATAAAAAATTTCCAGCTGTTTGAAAACATGGTCAGCCTATTCCCAAGAAAAGTGAGGGTAGCGATGACTTAAATTATCGACCAATTGCAATCACTTCGATTCATTCAAAGGTTTTTAAATCACTTAATAACTCCCAATTAATGAAGTATCTAGAAAATAATCATCTCATTAACGATCGCCAATATGGATTTCAAGCTGGACGCCAATCTGGAGACTTGCTGACTTTTCTTACGGAACGTTGGAGCCGTAGTGTTCACAATTTTGGTGAGTCCAAAATCGTTGCCATATATATTGCAAAGCTTTCGATAGAGTCTGGCATCGAGCCCTTTTAGCCTTTTAGCATTTGGTCTCTCCCCCTCCTCCTCTATTATGGATTTACAGTTTCCTATCTAGTCGCCAAATACGTTTATATTGGATGGCTCTACATCGGAACCTCATCCCATAAATACCGGTGTGCCTCAAGACTCTATTATCTCTCCACATCTTTTTTAATTTTGATTAATGAACTGCTTTCCCTTCCTTTCAATCCCATCCATAATTTCGCCGATGACAGTACCCCTGATTTCGCTTACTCCTTTGACACTCTTGCTGATTCCAGAGGGAATGCTGCATGTGTTAAACGACCTTGATAATATCCTTGCTTGGGGCATAGCGAATCGCGTCGAATTGAATGCATCATAGTCTCAAAGTTGTCTCATTTCATTAAAACAAAATAATAATTTATACACTCTCGTTTCTTTGATGGAGCACTGATTTACGATACACCGTCTTAATGCATTCTTGGCATATTAATGCCATATTTCCAGTAAGTCAAGATGGACAGATCACATCTTCCCTGTTGCCAAAGAAGCATCGAAATGTCTTGGATTTCTGAAAAGGTGTAAGAAATATTTCAGCCCGTAAAATCTAGCGCTCCTCCAGGGGACCAGTCGCATAGCCTTAGCTTCATTGGACATAGTCCAAAAGAGAGCCTTCAAGCTTCATTCAACTTGTCATATCGACTCAACCGATCACCGCCGCAATGTTGGATGCCTTTCGCTTCTTTATCGCTACATGCATGATCAATGTTCCGAAATATCTAGTTTGATCCCTTATAGAATGATTCCTGCACGCACATCCTTTTACTCTTAAAATTACCTTCGGTCGCACAGTAAAGTTTCGTGATGCTTTTTTATCCCGAACTGTGAGAATGTGGAACAGTCTATCTTTTCTGTCTTTCCTACGGCATACAATCTGCGAAAGCTCAAGAGTGACATACATCAGCACCTCCACCGCTCTTCTCACATTCCCTAATTCCTTTCCCTATATCCTTCCTGCCATGCTGTGGTTTGCATCATAGGGTATCCCCTAAGCTTGGCTTAATAATATAAAAAAAAGAAAAAAAACTGCCAACATTTCCATTCTAAGGATATAATATTAATCATTTTCTATTTCTCCAGCCCTTTCTGCAGTTTTGCTTGTATATGGGGTGATAATAACAAGCGACTAGAATTTGGAGAATTCCATCATTCACATATATATGAAGATTTAGATACTAATCCTCATAGATTCTTCCAGTATATGACAATAAGTAAAGAACCGTTCCATTATATGAAAGAAGAAACCTATGAGAATATGCCAGCTATCAAAATTCGCGCTGCACCTCGCGAAAAATGAAAAATTTCATTCTCCAACGAGATACGAGGTGTCTCGCTACATCGCGCGTTGCCACAGTGTCGTTATGAACACTCTCATAGTACAGCGTACAATCATTTTATTTTTTCAACTCTTGATATAGCCTTGCCTCGTTGTGCACGTACCCTTATGAAGTCGCGTTCAATAATTTATCTTGAAAACTGTTAGCGGTCATTACAACTGGTTCGACAGGACCATATATATTAAAAAAGTACTAAAGTTTCGACAATGTCACCTGTAACCCTATTCTGGATTCCGAAATTTTTGTGAAATCATAGCCGGGAATTGTCTCTCACTTGAACCAATTATTATTCACTTCTCGTTAACTCTTTTTGTGTGTACAAAGCTGAAACTCGGGTAATGTTTTTGTCCATTTCATGCAGTTTTTTTCAAGACGGTGTTGGTAGCAATCCACCAAGCGATTCAGCTGGTATCTAAAAGTCGAATTTAGTCATCTAGGTACATATACATATACTGACAGCTAGACGGTCATTAAAACGTTGGATGATATTGTGGTAAAAAATATTATTACTGCACTTACGAGATCTCCATTAACAACAGACTTATCATACATAAGCCCAAGAATCGTTGTTCGCACTCTTGTCCAAGTCTTCACTCTTCTCAATGTGCTAAGACTTTCGGCGTTTTCTAATAAATTAATGTATTCAATTTTTGATGTATCTAAGTTTTTTTCCGCACAAGTTTCATACCGCATTGTGACTTCAGTAATAAATTTTTCCAACAAAGATGTTCCATAGAAGTCCTCTATTTTTGAAACAATTTTTATGAGGTCTTGCTTTGTTAACAATTTCATTTCGCGGGAGTGAAGCTGCAGTAGTGCAGAAAAACGTTCATTCAATGATATAATAATATAATCTAAATAAGGAATGAATATTGATCTTCTATAATATGCTACCACAGAATATGCTCGTTGATTTGATTTGTCAATATTCAATACGTCGCAATAAGATGAAATTTGCTGAAGAAATGCGAGAATTCTTCTTGTGGGTTAAGTTGAATACCCTGCAGCTGATCAGTGACGAATTCTAATAAAGACGAACTACGTGCGGAGCTACAACAAAAATACTACTAGCTGTTGCAACGTAAAGATGGTGTACCTTTTCTCTTGTTGGGAGTTCATAGTTGTGGGAAATTTTTGGACTTGCTTAAAGACCTAGAGAAATATTTTAAGGGAAATCTTTATGATTTCTCAGAAGAAAAAGAAAATTTAATTAATCAGCTTCATTAATAATATCCCAAAAGGTTATAAGATAAAGTTTAATCAGGGATTTTGTGTAATCAAAGACCAGACCAAGGAATATATGTACCGTATTTCCAGCGGTACAGTAAGAATATCGGCATATAACTGATTAGAATGAGC
This sequence comes from Dioctria linearis, assembly GCA_963930735.1. Classification (NCBI taxonomy): domain Eukaryota; kingdom Metazoa; phylum Arthropoda; class Insecta; order Diptera; family Asilidae; genus Dioctria; species Dioctria linearis. Next base: position 201,585,243 of record OZ005741.1, on the reverse strand, counting down.
AAATTAATTTTTAAATAAACTCTCTAACTTAAGCAGCACGACTTAAAACATGTTTGCAAGGATGAAATTACAAAATTTTTCTCAGGTTAAATTGGTAAAACGACAACCCCAAACTGAAACTTCCCTGACCTTGGTAGTACATTTTTCGTTGCGCAGATTATAAATTTGATGTGAATAAACTTAATGAAAGTAAAAGATGATTTAAAAAAATTCTGAACATCAGCGCATACTTTGATAATTTTTTTCGTGCTATCAGAATTTTATTTTAGTTTGCAACAGATTGAAAAATATGAAAGAGAGCCTTTACGCAATGCATACAAAAGAGCTTTCACAAATATGCATAGTGTTTTTTTCTGTTTCTATGCAGATAAATATTTCCAATATTTACATTTAGAAAGCAGAAAATTATTACAATTTCCAAAAATCAGGTACCGTATTTTATATATAATTTCTATTTACAGAAAATGATGGTCTTTGTTTCGTCTCTAATAATTTCTTCAGAAAAAGGTCTAAGTAAATTATTATTTATTTCAGTTAGTGATGTATTAAATATGTAAGTATATTTTAATTTATTTTAAATAAAAACATTTTTATAACCGTAGATATACAAATTCTACGAAATCTCGGTAGTTCTAATAATATAAGTTAAGTTAAGCATAAACTTAGTATGTTTTTACTTCGCTTTCAATTTTTATTATCAATTGATCTACATATTTGCAATTGGTGTATTAATAAATTTTTAACAAAAAGCTCTAAAAAAGAAAAAAACTTGTTGAACTGATTTTAAATTTTGTTAACACAACACTACAGTACAATAGTTTCTGGTTGAATTTTTTTTTTTTTTGAAAATATCCCTTGTGGAATTTCCAAATAATAATAGTGTCAAGAATACTCTACGCATTTTATTATCATGGAATAAATCTTAGATAATTCGATAAGAAAAAATATTTTCACGAACCAAAAACATTTCTCTATATTTTCTATGTTGTGAAAAATATTATAAAATCTCACATTATAATCGAATCAAGAAGAAAAACTTAAATAATTTCGAAAGTCATAAAAATTCTAAAACTGCGTCACGAAGCGAACCACCTTTTAAGATAATCAAAACAAAAATTGAGATTCTTCACCCAGCAAAACTGCTGTAAAGCAAGTGTGAGATCTCATTTCTGTCTCTATCTTTGTACTATAGTCAGAATAGTCTCTGCTGAGTTGTTGTTAACAATAAAATGACCAAGAAATTGTAAACCTATTAAAATGCAATAAAATCAGAAGCAGAAGCATTATTACGCCAACTTCACTTTGATATACAGTCGTCGTAATTCTGTCTGGGAGGTATGAGTTTAATTTAGTGAATCAGTTCTTCAGCTGAGATTTGACTAAGAGACAGATGTCCGTGAATGAAGCACACGTCTACCTATGAAAACAATTTATTTGAAAAAAAGTTAGACTTTTTTAGACAGTTAGTGGTATTTGACTTGTCAGGAAAGACACTTTGATTATAATTTTAGTGTTGCGGTAAATAATGGTTCATTTGGTGGATCTGGTAGGAGTATCGAAGAAAAAAAATGAATAAGAAGTAAATAATATCGTTTCAGGATCAGGAAATTCCTTTCTAAGATATTACGAGACTACATATATACGAATTAATAGTGACTTGAAAAAGTTCAAATACTTTTTGTAAAATATTTAAAAAAAAAAACAAATCTAGAATAAAAAATAAACAAATTTCTCAACTCTGTGGCATTATAATTTTTAAGTGGTTGTGAAGGGTGAGCACATCGACACTAAATGAAAATGAAGAATCACTTTACTAATAAAAATATCACTTTTCAAGTTGAACACAATCCGCTGGCAATAGTAACGTACATACTTATTACATACATACATACCCTTACTACTCGCTTTGTGTGTTGAAGCTGTTCTCCAGCAAAATAATACTATTTACGCCTCATGATGAGTCTAGTCTTAGCATATGATGGGAGTCATGCGACAACAATCTCGTCTAAACGGGTTTGTGTGATTATATGATGGCGCTGCTGTCGCTTTTAATTAAGATAAAACAAATAACCGGGCAGCAATTAAAACGCAAATCATTTTATGGCTACATAAAGCGACAGCCACAAACAGACATAGCAGGAGGGAGCTCCGGTAAGGATGAGGAGAGCAGTAAAGTTATGCCATGCCACGCCGTGCCGTGTATGGTTACAGCCTCGTGGGGAATAATATGAGGTCGACTAACGCAACACAACATAATATAACAAAATATATAGAAAAATAGCATGCAAAAAAAATCTGGAAAACTTACCTACCACATGATACATACATTCCCCTACAAAATGTATTTAGATAGAAAAATAATTGAAAAAAAAGTAACACTGTAAATTGGTTGGTTGTAGAACGAGTGGGTCATACTCTTCTTGTTGAACGTGAAAATCGGAAGTGAATTGATTTTCGCTTAAAAGGCAGAAAGAATAATTTATTTTGTTGAATTTATTTAGCTAATGCACACGGATATGGAATAGTATGTCCGAACTGTTCACAGGGTAGTTAGTTAGATGGCAACGACGAGTAGGTACCTACGTACAAGTTCCACTAATTGAGAAGTCGTGTTTTGCCCATTTTTGATATTTCAATTTGTGTCAAGTTTACAAGTATGGCTCTAGTTAGCGAGTACCACCAGCAGCAGCAGCAGCAGTGACTAGAGATAAATATCTTTTCGCCAAGGAAAATTTCTAGACATGCCGTGTGTAATTGACCTGAAATTTCATACCATTAACATTCGATTATTTAATACTACTTGTATATGTAAGCAGCTAAACTAAAGTTTTCAATTAAGATAATTATTGTTGATTGCGAATTCAATTTTTCTTTTAAATTTCAATAAAGTCAATAAAGTTGATTTATATAATTACCACAAATAATTTTCGTATAATATCTGGTTTTTGAAAATATTTAAAAAGATATGAATTTTTAATATGGTAAGCATATTTCTCGTTTAAGTAATAAGTTCATTATAATGTCATTAGTTAGATTGATCACAAGGCACCATAGGCCTATAATACTCCTCTATACGAATGAGCTAAAAGAATATTAGCGACTTTATTAATACTGATGTGTCGTATGTAGTAAGACGTCGGTATTCAGCGCTTGGTTTACTGGATGATGGGTGGTGAATAGCGAAACCTCAAGCAGTCTCCCGGCTTTCTGGATAGAAGCCTAAAATGTATTCGGCCGCTAAAAAATCAACTTCCATGCCAAGATAAAATGGCATACGCCGTTTCGGAGGGCTAAGCGGTAGCGCTATTTTTTTAGGGAGGGGGATGAGACAAGCACAGACGAAATTCCTATTAGGTACATTATGAAAAAGTTTGGCATAACTGCAAGTGCACAGGTTCGCCCATCGCTGCTGATGTTTCATGCACAACCGTTTTGATAAGAGTCCTGAGGCGGCAACGCCTACCCCGGGTTCCGGTCCAAGGAAGGAAGAATCAGACCCAGACCTGGCTAGAAGGTCAGATCTTTCATTCCTTATGATGCCCATGTGCCCACGAACCCACTGAAGGGAAAAAACGGAAGCTTAGATATTGGAATGTGAACTATGGACGTCAGATGACCTCTAGGTTAAATAATGCTTTTCCGCGAAAATTCGGGACCGCCTTACGAACGCACGGAGACGTAGTCTGATAGTAGTAACTCAATAACACATAGACACAATAATAGACCTAGATTAGATACTAACAGATTCAACTAGAATCGCAATCAATAAGAGCACTATGAACAGTTTGTATGACATTAGAACAAATACTGACTATTTGAAAACTACAGTTGACCAAATCTGAGAGTTGACATAATCCATCCTGTGCGACAAGAAGGCGACAAAAGAAGGTGCGACAAAGTATGGATTTTGGAAGCGAATGGCATTCCACTGGAAAAAAAAGTCTGACAAGGTCGAACAACTAAAACAGAGGCCTGAATACCTTTGAGTGGAGAGTGTTTATCAGGAAATTAATGAAAAATGGCAGACATTGCGGCAGTTTCATCGATGAATAAATTGCTTCTAGAAAGCTTCAAGATAAGCCCCAAATACTTTGTTCATGTTACACGTAAGCTATCGGTCGACTCCAACAAAACGTAAATTACACTTTTCAGTAAGGAAGGAAAAGGCGAACATTTACTTTGTAGGCATTCTTGTGACACTCGCCTCACTTAAAATTTGAATTTAAAAATTGTTGATTCCAATCCACTTTAGTTTGCCTGACACCTGTGGGGGGATAGTAATAGTTTCGTAGTAGCGAATTACTATGGCTTATATACAAAGTTTTCCTTTCTAGAATTTAATGAAGGATTCATGTTACACATTTCGTTTTCTTAAAATATTGTGATAACAAGAAATAGTTTTCGTGGGAATGAAAATTTGTCTTACATGGATTTTCTGTTAATGATAATGTGTGCTTGAAAATGAAATTATATATTTCTTAAGTAATCATTTTCTTTTTTGCTGAGGGCCTTGACAGTATTAATATGCCCTGCAATCTCCAAGGATATATTTTACCAAATATAAACATATGATCATACATATATACCGATATCACCATTAATTTATGTAGACATTACTGCTATAGGTATTAATACCTACACTTAGAATAGTAAAATATTTTATATTCTTATCCAAGTCTTCACCTACGATTAATTTTATAATTTATAAACACAATTTTCTACTGAATTTTCTTGACCGAAGAAATTAATTTTTCCACAAAGATCAATTTTCTGGGTATATCTAAATATTTCTCATATTCATGTACGGATATCGGGTTAGGTTGGCTACAGGGTTTGGTTGGCACAATATTAATAGTTCTCAGTATACACGTCAGATGGAGCCGCTGCCTTAGTCGATAACGTAGAGCGATACCATGCGTCATCATAATTGTTTTCAGTATTCAACGAGCTCGTGTTTAGACGCAACATGGATATTAAATTTTGTGAGCGCAAAGGTAAAAAATTTATATTTTAGTTATTATCGCTCGTGATTACAACTAATTCTGTACGTGTGGTAAGTAATATTTATTCATATGAAGAATTTCTTGCTTTCTTTGTATATGCATTACTTTTTTTAAGTATTTCCATAACCTCATCATAAGTCGTGTTAAAACCTCCCAAAACTAACTTGGGGTTGGCTCGCTCATCTTTTTCGGGGTTGGTTGGCACACTTAATAATTTCTTTATATTGTTTCATATTGACTTCACGGTTACTATATAATTGTTTTATTATAGATATTATATATATTTGTGGCAAACGTTAGATGTTCGAAAGAAAGATCCGTTCTTCTTTTGCTAGATAATCACCAGTCTCATTTATCTATCGAAGGGCTAAATTACGCAAACGAAAACAGTATTAGTATGTTATCTTTTCCACCTTTGGATATAAGCGTGTACAGACCTCTAAAGAAAAATATCAACAGTGCTTGTGACACAATAACAATTTATGATATTCCAGAAATCTTAAAATCGTTCCTACTTTCGGCAGTGACACTTTCTAACATTGAAGCAGGATGACTTAAAGCTACGGGAATTTTTCAATTTAATAGAGAAATGTTTCAAGATGCCGATTTCATGCCGGGATATGCAACAGACAGATCACTCTCTGCAGAATCAGAATCTGTAAAAATCAATAGAAATGAACCATTTTCTTCACTTTCCAGCAACCAGCACCTTCAATAGAAGCCATTCCTTCAACGTCGACATGTTCACCGCTGAAAGCTATCAGACCACTTCCTAGGGCAACGCAAAGAAAAAGGAAGACTGCTAGACTACAGAATTGGAAGAAACAAAGAAGCAGGTTAAAACTAAGAAGAAATGCAGGCCTAAACCACAAAACGAAGAAATCTTGTTGGTAGAAAAGAAAGAAAGTAGCAGAAAGTTGAATTCAGCTCTGAAGAAGAAGATGTGCAATATTTTTGACTTGTGTGTGTTGAGCCCTTTTCAAACAGCGTAGTGAAAGAAAAGTGGATCCAATGCACTTCATGCCATAAGTGGGCTCAAGAATCTTGCATGGATGGGAATAAATGTTTCATGTCAAAACTATGTCAGTGAGATTTCATCTAATTAAGAATATAAAATAGTAAAAGAAAATTGTTTTGTTTTTTTTATCGATTTAATATCTTCCGTTCTGAGATGCTGAATTATATGCCAACCATCCCCTGCTATTGGGCCAGCCATCCCCATTACGGGATTGTTTGGCACATTTGCATCCCGTTATTAAAATTGCAACCAGAGACATAAATACTCTGATAAAGGTTTCGCGTCAAGCACAATAGTCAAGTAATGTCTACTGTAAATATGAAGTTAATAGCAGTTTCTCCTACTCGTTATAACAGAGATTCGAAAAGTGTAGCCAACCATAATCGGTCTCCCCTACATACATAACACTGGAATGGACTACAATCGTGGCTAGGTAAAAGTTGTAGAAAAACTTGGACTAGGACTAGGAAGCATAAGATGACATGAATGAAAACTGTAATCAACCAAGATTGATAGTTTTATAGTAGAGTGTCGCAAGTGCGAGCTAGCTAGATATTCAAAGCGATTACAAAACATAAATTATGTTTTCTTTTTTCATAAAAAAAAAATTCTCTCTAAAAGTATGTATCGTTGATTTTCCTGTTCTAAGTTATCATTATCACCAAACACATACCTTTCAGTTAATTTGCATTTAAAAGCAATGCCATTTGCCTTCCTATTCGCCCAACGCAAGCACATGTATGTAGCAAATGGAGGCGAAGAAATGTTAAATTACATTAAAAACACTTTAGAAAATTGAAATATTCAATTCGCATAAATTTCACGATAAACACATCCCCAGCATAAGTAAATTCGCATGTAGCTAAGATAATTCCTTCGATTACTTTCCTTAGGTTCACATTGGTGACGGAATCTTGATACTAAAGTAAAAAAATTAATTTGGCATCTTACCGGTCGGCCGCAAAAGTGACTGGCACACTCTTGGGTGATACGATTTAAGAGACGCGCCAAAAAGAGCACTGCTCCTTATACACAATCCAATGTTCATATTACGTATAGCAGGGCAGCAGGAGAGAAAAAACGGACTGGCACTGGCCTCCCCAGTGGTCTGTGTCAGATAACTTCAGCGATGTTGGCTAATTTACTTGTAATAAATATATTGAGCGATATGAAAGGTAGCCTTGAGATGGTGTTCTCGAGATGCTGCTACAGCTTTCAGTGCCCACTGCGCTGAGACCAAGAGATGCAGGTCTACAAATCCAATCAAAAATAAAATAAGTTGCTAAAGACGAATTCTTGTACGGCCAAAGTTACTGACAACGGAACAGTAAGATAGCGGACGCTGCCGCTGCCGCCGCCGCTTGCCAAGACGAGGGTGAGATCAATCGTCGATCGTTCATTTTATTCAATTAGCGTTGGAATTTTATGCAAAGTGTTTGAGATTTTTTCACCTTTTTACCCTCGTCTGGTTGGTTAAAATGTGATTAGGCGTTCATGAGTACGCGAAAGTCTTCTCCATTTTACCTCATTATCGCCTCGGGAATAAATTATGCTTAGTTGAATACATCGAATGCTTACTAAAGACTTAAACATTGTGCAAGTCTGACAAGATTTGATTTTTTCAGAAAACTGGTTTTCACAGCAGTATTTTAGCATACTGGCAACCAAGAGACAACGACTAAAGATCACACGCAGGGATATCATCAAAATTCTGTTTGACATTCGGCACTTGGCCTCATCATAGACACTAGTTTCAGTTTTTTTTTTTTGCGTTGAACAGAATATCGTTATTTAGATTTTCGTCTAAATATTACATATGTATGTATGTATGTATGTATGTATGGATATATGTATGGCTATATGGATGGTCCGTTGTAATTAATTTCAATCAGATCTTCAACAACCTGCAAGCTAAATATATTATTCCCACACGATATTAATTCCGCAGATACAACTTCACGGCCGGCATTTTACATTTTAATGAACTCACAAAGAAAGCCACCGGTGTTAATTAAGTTTTTTCCATCCAACCAAAGAAGTGATGGACGAGTAGAGTTCCTGCACCGAATTGGATGAATTTAATTGTGCGCACCACAACTCATTTACACCTCGACGAGCATATTTTTAATTTTTAATTTCCTTTTATTTAATTCATGTCCCTCTACAGTTTCGTTCGAGTTTTCTTATCTTCGTTTCTGGTGAGCATTTCTGAAATCATTCGAGCCTTCCTCATTCGTTCTCATGCTAAATTGATAAATAATTACTTCTGAATATGCCGGCAAATTCTTTAGCATGCGAATTTTGTCTTAAGCCGTGACTGACTAATCTGAAAACAATTTCCCCGAAAGGAAGTCCATTTCGTCCTAGTTGACCACCAGTGAATTAGATGAATATGTATACAAGTATAGTCGTTGAAAACACCAGCAATAGTCTTGAATGATATTCGTAACTTGAATTGCGATTAGATCTTGTTTCGTGCATTCCAAGCATTACTTGCCTCATGTAGACGTATTAACTTTACTTTAGACATTGATTTGAGTGCGAATTCACTGCTAGTGTAGACACCATTTTCAAAATTTGATAATCTTGTTCTATTTACCCAAGCAATGTCGAAGACTAACGGCTTGCTTAAAAAAACAAAATTAAAAAGTTTAAAAGAAATGTACAGTACCTGCAGGGAAATGCAATAATGTGAAATTGTGTTTCGCTGTCCGTATATACATATTATATATGTATAACCTGCACGCCATTACTATTAGCATGTTAATTGGATGCATACATTTGGCGGACGCAAAGCAGTGATTTCAATCAATTATATTGGTGAGTGAAAGCTTATCGTGACTAAATTATCTTATATCATTTGAAATGCGGCTTTGAACTAGGTATATGAACTAGAAATAGAGTCTATGATGTTCCGTGTTTACATCTTGAAATTCTTTGAATTCCATAGATCTGCATATCTTAACTTCAAAGCAATGAATTTGGTGATACACCAGCTCATCCAAAAATACTGACGCCTTTTAGCAGATTTATTTTATTAACGATTACTGAAAATTGACCTTTTTTGACTCTAGGTAGGTACTGATTTCAGTCAGAGCATTCAGTGACTTCACAGGAAAGGCCAGAGTAGTAACATCATTATCGATGTAGAATTTGATGAGTTTATCGTTTCCGAAAATATTCATATATTTATCAATAACACCAAAATGTTCCCCCGGGATGCGTTACGAATCACTGGTAAAAAAATTAAAATGTGGAAGTATTAAAAGCCCCACCAAGTGGCACATCATCACACAATGATCAAATTCTCATTATAGTAATACTGAAAATTGATCTCAAATTACATACCAAATTTCGTATATTCTCACTGGGAAAATAACAACGGCGATTCCAACCGATTGAGAAATCAAACAGCTGACAACCATCTGATCCAGGGATTAGATTTCGATAAAGAGAACAATAATCAAAATATCGAAAATTTCCAAGTTTGCATTCGTTAAAACTCAAACGTCCGAAATCTTTAAGCAACATTCGCAGAATTAAAAAAAAACATGTAACAATAGCAATATTGATAATGCTAAGGATTCTTTTACCGGAAGCTGCAGCTTTATATCGTTCAATAGTTTTCTTAAACACAATATCAAAATCGTTGTAGCAATATTAAGAACTTCAAGCCGGAATTGGCAGCGCAATTTGTTTACAATACAACAGCTGGTTTGAAATGTGTAGCCTCATTATAGTATAAAATACGAAAATTTACAATTTTAATGCAAAACACAAAATCTAATGAAGAAAGTGATCATATGGTGATCATAGGTTGTTCTAATCAGTCGAAAACATAAAATATGAATTTCACTTCAGATCTAATATGACCACTAACTTCGACGGAATGGGATTTTAAACATCCACGGTATACCCTCCTTGTGAACAATGAAATTGATCTATGTATTTACCACCTCCAGCCAGTAATATATCGCTCTGAAGATGAATATAAATATGAAATTAATCTAAAAAAATTACAAATCGTCCAAATTTTTCCATATCACCAGAAGTCACAAGTAAGGTGACGTCCAATACGTGATTTTATTTAAAGTGTAATTGGATTTAATATTAGAAAAATGTAAGATCTTATCGTCAGGTATTACTTTCAAGCAAATACTTTGGATACAGATCACATGCAACACAACCTTTGCATGGGTCATCTCTCACCATTTATTATTTTTATCGTCGATAATATATATATATATATAATAGGTTGTAAAAAACCATTTGCAGAACTAGAAAAAGGAAAGAATTGCGCAAAATGTTAACCTCCCGGTAGAGACAGTTTGCCCTACAAAAAACTGTTGGTCAACTTTTAAGAATTATACACAAATTAGTTGAGATTTAAAAATTATAATGTTTTCCAACAAACCTGCTAATGCTTTTGGTCATAATTAAAAAAAAATGTCTTGAAAAGTATCCCTAAACATCTATTAGAGGCTATTTCCTAATAAGGATAACCTCAAAAAATTCTAATTGCATAAATAATTAACACTTAACCCTCAACGCAATGTTCGTGAAATTACTTTTTAAGTAACTAACGAGCTTTAGCGTAAATTTACTTTAGGAACACGTTAAGAGGAGCTCTCCCTTACCAAACCTACGTTAAGCAACAGGACTAGAAAGTTTAGCAAAGGATGAGTTTCATTGGAAGATTTTCGTCGTTGTTATCCGTTGTCGTCGAAGGGATGGGGTAGGTATATGTATATACAAGCAACTTTTGCCACAAATGTAAGTTAAAGAATACTTCTCAAGGGATTACGCCAGTGTAAACCCCCTTATAAGTGTAAGGTCGGCCCTTTAACAGCTTCTCCGCTTTTTTTCTGCCTCAGTGGTCCTTGATAAAAACAAACGACTGACATTTATTTTTATTATTTCTGAAGTGGTCCTCGGAAGGGCCATGAGGTTGTTCTATACTAACTTTACCATATATATATATACACCTTGCAAAAATACTCACCTTACCATCAGTGCAGTTCATATATACCCAAACCTAGATAGTGTTAGTACCTATAAGCCGGAAAAGTTTTTCCTTATATTTGTCGTTTGTTTACGTGGAGAAATGAAAGTTGGGCCTATTTTATTGTAAAAAATGTCTTCATTTACTTTGCCTTGAACTCTCTTCTTTTGCAACTTTGTTTCGCCGATATAATTTACAGCATTTTGGTAAAATAGGGATTTCTGGATTACAAAGGTGGAACTCTTGACACATTTTAACGTAAGGTATAAAAGGCAACTGGGAATAGAATATTTGTGTGACTGATTTGGACATATACATACATACGTCCTGGAAACACCTTTTTTTTCGTAAAAACTTATCAGAAGACTTTGAATAAATTATAGGCGAGAAATATTTTTTAATTTGTCACAAGTAAAAGATGAGTCCAACATTTTTTGTGCCCTATTTTTTGATTAAGGATTAATTTTTTATTAAAACGGAGGACATAATCTGGTATCACCATAAAACTACGGGCAATATGTCATAGCTCCAAGTACAAGGGGATTTAATTCATGAAAGAAATTTCTTGATGACAGAGTAAACATGTAATTAAGAACTAGTCCAAATGATTGTTCGTATACTCATTATTTGCTTACAGTCATCAGCCCATATGGCATCTGACGTAACTAACTATATGTTATATACATATATAAAGGTCTACTGTCTTTTTACTATGGTTAAAGTTTTATGTTTCTAGGAGTGTCAGACACGGCACAACCACGAATTCAGAAAATTTTCTCAGGCGGTCAAGAAACAAACTTCAATTATCCAGTAACACTATATGTAGCAGTAGCATAGCACCCGTAGAGAAAATAATCACCATCAGCTCAATTAGCATTTTCTAGGAATGTTGGCCCCGATAGCGCCTATTTAGCCTTTGAGCCGCGCATTTCGTGCGGTTAATAATTATTCCCTGCGTAAATATTTCGTTTCAACTATTGAAGGAATTTGATATTCATTTAAAAAAAAAAAAAACATTGGCATCAATATGATGCTGTACTTAAATCTTAACTAATGAAAGTAGTTCAAGTTTGATTAAACCAATTTAGGTTGTAGGTGAGAGATACAACCGTTGAAACAGTAACCCATTTTGATATTGCCGACATAACCACCCTATAAATTTCGTGGTAGGTAAACCCATTAAATTGTTCGCAATGTTTTGCCTTGTTATTTATTTGAGATTCGGGTTCAGGTCGCAACTTACAACCCAGCACATATTTACCTTTATGTAGTTGAATGGAAAAAAAACGATTGAAATGTATCACCCAACTCATTTATTTGTCCGAAAAATTGTGTGTTTAAATTATCATAGACTAGATGAAGTAAGTAGCTTTGACTAAAAACTTACTATTGGAAAAGGATTCAATTATTCTCCAATTTTATTCAATGAACTTTATTTTGACTGTATAGGGTAAGAAAAGTTAGCAAAAGTTTAGAATTGTCAGGAATGCAGATGTGAAAAGCGAATTTAAGTATAGTAATTATAATGCCATTAATATACCTAAGTATTCGTGTGGATATAGCCAGATATTATAGCAATTAAGTAATCAACCATTATTTTGGAGGAATCCTCTAACGAATGTTAAATATTGTGATGAAACTGTGGAGACTACATTAACCAATGACGGCACTCCATAAGTATATCGAGTTCAGTTGACTGTTAACACCGATTGTACTCGTTTCTTGTAAACTTATTCTAGCCCATATCAATTTGCATTGTTATACTAAAAGCAATTCCCTGAACGCAAAAAATGACCGAACGGCAAGGTCTTTACATTACGGTTGTATACTTGTCTATGGATAAAGTGAGATTGGAAAACGGAATTAGGGGTTAGCCCGTTAACTTTAAATTGATGAATAGGAAGGGAGAGAATTAAGAACTCTATCATAATCACAAAAAGAGCCAAGATTTCAGAGGTTGTAAGAATTTGTAGGTATCCGGGATTCAAACCTACATACTCACAAACTTACAAGCTGGGTCATCAACAGCTTATCTAATTCTCTCCTTAAGTTTACTTTTGATAGACAAGCCTCGATCCTAAAAGAAAGCAATCCTGAAATTAGCATCTGCCCGAAAATGTCCGTCTTTAACGTCTTTTAATTACACCGTTGTGGGATTGATTGCCGTGTAAGGTCATCTCTGTTCCGGACGAACTATCATGTTGTGGGAATTGAAAAAACTAAACCTGTACGCTACCTTACATTTTTGGTTCTACGCCATCAACGTTCAATCCCATATGCCGAACAAGTTTCCATAATTTTTGGTGGGCTATTTAAGGCACTTTCACATCAAAAACAAGAACAGAGAAATGTAAACCGAAAAACTCAATTTATTCCACTTTAAAACAATATTTGTGTTCCAATGATTAATAAAATCCAGAGAAATAGGATAAACTAAGAATTTTACTGAGAAAATAGTTATATTTATATATCAGATTTTGAAGAAAAACACAACTTTTATGTGTTATCGGCCGAAAAACTTTTTCGGCGGAAAAGTTCGTCCGATAAATCATAAAAGTTGTGTTTTCTTAAAAATTCTAAGATAAATATACTATTTTATTAGTAAAATTATTAGTTTATCCTATCTCCCATGATTTTATTAATCATTGGAACAAAAATCTTGTTTTAAAGTGGAATAAATTGAGTTTTTCGGTTTACATTTCTTCGATTCTTGTGTTTGATGTGAAAGTGCCTTTAATTTAGCTTCCTTATATCTTAGAAGTGATTGTGCAAAATGTTTGTAATTAGACGCAGAATTTGTTTCAAATTTATTTCTCAAAATTCTTTACTTATCACATAACCTAATGGTAAAGTCAACACCGGATAGGGCAGTGAGCTTATATTGGACGAAAACTACAATCTCTGTTGGTTTGGGTTAAAAAAGTTTCGTGTTTTGTGAAGATATTTGCACGAAATCATAGTCGAGTGTAGCTTAAATTCAAGCTGGGTATATAAAAGCTATGGCTAGAAAGAAGGACAAGTTGTGGGATATTTTCGATTTCCCAGATATTTGAAGTCTCAAGTCTACAATCATTATAGTAGCCTGACTTTGCAGGAGTGCTATCCGATCAACGTTATCCAACTTCCTAGTTAGGTTTCTGCAAATACCTTAACTGAGGACGTATAGACGTATAGTCCTTTAGGATGAAAGCATCTTTTGTCATATAAGACACCTTGACGGATGTATTCACTTAAAATATATTGTAATACTGTCATGATATATCAGATCGATCTCACTAATCTCCAACTTGGGAAAATTTCTGGAGATATTAGTGAAACAACACATTGACGATTCTACCATTAAGAAGAAGATAGAGCAGAACGAGTAATTTGGATTCAAGGCACTGCACCCGCTACTAAATTTTCACACCGATGTCACCCAAGCCCTCAATAAAAAGATCCACACTGTGGGTTTTATAGATTTTGAGAAGGCCATTAACTTCATTTGGACAGAAAGCCTAATCTACAAACTGATTGATTTTTTGTTTGCAAACTTTCGGATGTTAAATAGCCTCCCCTCCGATAAACAATACTTTATGGAAATAACTGACTTTAAGAACATATAAGCAAATTTGCTGCGAATCTCAGTACTAGAGCTATTTCTCTACAAACTATTCACTTCCGATGAACCGTAGAATACTGATGGAGTCACAACTCTTCTCTAGGAGGATGAGTCACTGACTTATGCACCCTCCAAATTTCCCACATTGGTGACGAAAACACTACGTGATCATATTACTAAAGTCTACGTTAAATGAAGTATGAAGATCAACATCGCTAAATCAATTTTATTCTGCTTCGGACGGCACGCTGATGTAGAGGCGTTCTTAAAAGCGCAAGCGCCAAATATCTTGGTATAAATTTCACTGAACGTTTAAGTTCAACCCTCATGCAAAGGAAGTTTCTAAGAAAGGAAACTTTACGCTCAGCATAATCAGCCCTATAATGACATATAGGAATAGCATTTCCCTGAAGACTAAACTGCTGATGTACAAGCAGCTAATCAAGTCCACCATAATGTACTCGCTTCCAATATGGCATTCGATTTCGTCAACTTAGTTAGAAAGCGTTGCAAGTTTCGAAAATAAAAAGCTCCGAATCTGTTCCGGACCCTCCTGATTATCCTATGGAAAGTATTATCGCAATGAGCTGATGTACGAGAAAGCTCATATTTCTCCGATGAACCTGGTTAAGATGATGAAGAAATAGGTCGGCAAAATCCCCAATCACCCAAGCCTAATAGTTCACAAATTAACAAATTTTCCACACTTACCCCCCACTAACAAACTAAAGTTATCAAAGAAAATAATTCTACCTTATTCAGGGAGAAAGGAGACAATCATCATCACGAAGGAATAAAGACTACAGTCTGCAGGACAGGATAGATGCAGCCTTCAGACAAGACCCGTAATAGGGAGACTACATCATTACCAATATATGTGACGACAGCGGACCACTTATTTGTTATGTAGCCTTAGTACTTAAATTCGTTAAGTATTAAGGCCGAAACACAATGATGCCGACACAACATTTACGACGACAAATAAAATGTTGACCTTATAGCAATACCATGTTGCTGTAGCCGATGTCGCCGGCCGAATTCGACGTCTCGCAACCAGAGCAGGGAATAATTGAACCTTTGTCATCGTAGTTTAAATCTGGCAGTTCTAATTGGAAATGCTTTGCTTTCCCAATAGCATGAAGTGATTTACACGAAGTAACTAAAGTTGTTATTAAATATTTAAACGGGTGTAGCTTTTGCAGCTTAACACTGCAAAATTCAAGCTGTCTTTGAGACAATATGAATCGACCAAAGCTTGTATAGCTTTGTAGCAGGCCCATAATATCCTGTTTTTTCTTATTGCATTTTTTACACGCTTCGTTTGCCAAGCAATTAATTCAAATATTTTTTATATCTTTTCCATTTTTCCAATAAACACACAATTTTAGCACCTAGATATTGATGTCAACATAAATAAGAATATCGGGTTAATTCGGCGCCATTTACGGCGACAGTGGCACCGTAATTCCATGTCGGCTCCATTATATTTTGGCATTTAGATTTACGAAATATTTTAAATTAATTAATAACTACGTAACACTGATAGGAGTTTAGAACATCTGGAAGTCAAATTTTAGTTTTAGAAATTATGAAAATTCAGCTAAAAGCTCGTAGGATTCACAATTAAGGACTAGGTTTAGATATGTAGGTAATAATTATTAGGGTTATTATAAGCTGTAAATATTTTAGCATAATAAAAAACTTGAGCTTGAACTTAGTGGTTTTGACTTCTGTCAGCATTAGGCAGTATTAGAAGTATTTTTTGAATAGCAGGATACACTCGCTATAATATCAGAAGGCCAAAAGATGAGAACATACCGTAAATTTCAGATGAAATTATACGAAAGCTGTGAAACAATTGCTTTTACGTGGATTCATGATTATGGGGGATTTGTGGCAGATAATGGAAAACCTGTTGTCAGTAAATACTTGCCAACTAGATGGCTGTAAGAGGATTCCAATTCATAAACCTTATTCTCTAAACTGGAACATTGAAAGACGTCCATGAAAAATTACGTATGTTGGCAATATTTTCGCATTATTTATTTATATTATTAATATTAATTGTCATTACTACAAAATGCCATTTTAAGCCAATAAAAAATTTGAAATATATTTAACATAACATGTAAGAACTTTGCTGAAAATGTAAATCGGGTAAATAATGCCATTTGACGTTATTTAAACTAAATTTCACTGCAACACTTCCAACGCCTTGAATTTGTCCACAAAAAAGATAAATGAAATTTTAACTTAAAAATTGAAAAGATCGAAACTATTTGGACGAAGTGGATTGCGCACATTACAATAAAATATGCATGTTGCGTGAAGCTTGTGTGCTATCCTTGGCTTCCCTTCAAAGAAGCCTGAAGAGATATAAGTTTCGTTGACATTTATATAAAAATATAGCTACATTTTCTATTGATTGTAAATGTATAGTTACAAACATATGTATATATATATATATACTCTAAAGATAAGGCATCGATGAGCAATTGCAAAACGTATCTATTCAAAGGCTGGGATGATCGACTCTACCGGCGATAAGTATGGTATTCTGTTGAGTTTCTCATTTACAAGTAAGCTATTGGGATGCTGAAACAATCAAGTGATCCCTCACCCAATAATTCTGAGTCCACGTAAAATTGTAGATCTAATTTGTCGAAAAATTAATAAAATTCACCATCTCAATTTGTTGAAGGAAAAAGTTCCAAGGTTGAGTTTTAGTCCCTGGTTAATAATAATTTGTGCTGAAAATGCAATCCAAATGAATGTACTTATGTCCAAATATGGTAAAGATATTAAAGCCACATTTCTGTATTCAATTCAACAACATCCTTTTAGTATGTCCCCAGCAAACAATATTTATCTTCCGGAAGATATATCCATCTTGTACAATATCGTATTCCTATTGAAGAAATTACTCCTTTTGGTAGAAAAGGGTTCTCGTATGCGATACGAGGAGATAGATAGATTTTGGACTGAAGGCAAGCAAATAAGAATTTGATTCTTGCGAGTAATAAAACTATGAATCGCGGATACGCGTCGCTCATAATCAAAATTGATACCTTTTCGCGATAGTTTTTCAACACGCTATCTTATACTACTCGTGATTCGCATTCTTATTTGCTTTATATTCTTATTACTTGCAAACTTTTTATTGTTTTTTTTTCCAAAATTAAATCCGTTCTTCTCGATTTCTTGAAGTTCAACTACGAAGGACTCAAAATACTGATTAACTGAGTGCGGTTTGAATATCTTTCATACGCACCAATGAAAAAACTTGTGTTGAGCCTACGACATTGAATAAAATGGTCCATAATTGTAAACTTGGAACTTTTAGTGATTGGCAAGGCAACCCATCTATATTAACATCTGTGGACGGAATTTTCACCTGACACTATGTCTTATTGCACATTTATTGCCTTGAGGTAAATAAGAAGATAAATTTGTTGCGACTTTATAAGAAGGATCTGGGTCTTTTCTGATATACTCGTAACAAAAGGAAGGAAGAAAAATGGAAATATGTATCTTCCTTTTCTTCTTATTATCCACACCATGAATTTAATACTTTCGAATTTTTATCATCCTTGTAATATTTCTCAAGTATTAAAAATACAACAGGGCTACGATGAATTTCTCGTATGGATCTGGGGATCTATTGTCCAAATGTTTGCTGGGTTTCTAGCCTTATAGAGAAAAAACTAAAATGAACTTCTTCATCGAAATTACTGTATAGCATTAAATGATATGGAAACAAAAGTTCATCACTGTCAGTATGTATTAAATTATAATTTTTCCCACTGAGTTAACCATTCTTACTCCACCTCGTTTTATTAGAAATTTGTTTCATTCAGCACCAAAAGAGAGTGGTAGAAGGGAAGTATCCAACATGAAGAAAATTTTCTTTCATTTCGACAGGAGATTTTCATGAAAAGTCCGGAGGGTTTTAGATATTAGACAACGTCATATCAAAACTATACTCTCTATCTGGGTAAAAGCGAAGGAAATGGAAAATTGCAATTCCGTTTTAGGGGGGGAACATTGTCGGATCAATTATTACACACGCTATCAAGCACAATCGGCAGGTTCACCTAGTTGAGAATTTCTTTTGTTTGATTTTTTGTTCTTGTTTTCGATATTTCTCACTGTGTCTTTCAGCGTGAGAGATTCATCATGAGACAAGAGGCCTGGTGGAATTTTAAATTTCTTCTTGGTGGCTTGTGTGAAAATCAGTCAACTGTTAAATGATATTTTGTTGTTGTTGTTGTTGTTTTTACTCTTTACTTTTTGCTCTTCCTTAGAATATACATGCGACCAAACAGTGAACCTTCGATTTTATCACCATCCTAAGACAAAGACAAACTTTCTTATATTCTGCGATTACTTTTGTTGATGTACATATACATACATATAACATATAACTACACATTTGCATTTTTATTTATCTTATAAGATAATTTTCTCGCAACAAAAAAAAAACTTCATTAAGTTGTAAAGAGAAAATTTAAACGAAAACGAAATTCGGACGTGAAACCTGCTTATAAGTACCAGCCAAGAGTCCAGTTCTCTCCTATTAATTAACTCTCATTTAATTGTCAGCAAGCTGTCGAAAATTTGACGGATTTTCTTACAAATTGTTATAAATTTGCAAATCAATTGCCATAATAAATAACATAAAATCGACAGAGTGACTGCACCGGACAGCCCACTTATCAAAAAGGTGATCAACACTGCTGGGCCCAGATTTTATTACTGATCGTATAAATTCACTCGCTATAAAATGTGTCATTAGGTGGACTAAAGCATTTTATAGCCCCTCTTTTACGACCGAATATTGTCATTTCTTATAGCAGCGCGATCACACACATCTTATACATTCCTTGAATATAAAATATGTGCGCTTTTCCCATAACTTGGACTAGCTATGGAATAGAATTTCAAATATCGCTTTTATTGATGCGTTTAATTGAAAAAAAAAATAATAATATGCTTTCTGTTTGTAAAACACGAAATCAAGTTGGAATTTTTAGTGTTAAAATATATATGTATTTATGTATATACCATTGACTTAGCCATAAACTTTGACACAATCGACGGTTATACAGCTTTTATATCATCTTTTTCCAAATATACCCATCAGCCGAGAGATTGATGAGCCGCATAATTCCTCGCCCGGCTTCAATTCTCCAGAATTCAGCCGTGATAAGATGTGGATTATGCCCGTCGTCCCCAAAATAAGCAAAATAAAATTTTGAAATTAAAGTCACAGTGTCTGATTTTGAACATGAGGCGAACTCAATTAAAGTCAAATAACAATTAATCTAATTACAAGAATAATTTATATGCGAAATATTTAGTCGGAGCTAAGCGGTTATCAGGAGCCAACCAATTGGTCGCGATTTCGCCTCTACGCCAACAAGCTGTGATCTTTTTGACCCAACGATACTGTTTCTGACGGATCTGATTGTTTTGATTATATATATGAGTATAATGTATGTACATCGTCGCGTTCTGGGCCATGTCTTTAAAGCTGTTTATCACCATTATTATTACAAAATTATCTCCTTTTCTTCATTTTAACATCAGTGTCCATATTTTATGGCCGCTAGTGTGAATAATTTCATCCATAAATCAGTTTGAATTATTTGTCGGCGAATTAATAATTGCTGTCGGTTTATGTTTAGTGGCTGCCATTAAATGTGGATTCACAAGTCATATGCGCACGCCGATTAGTCTCAGACGGAATATTTTCAAGTGTTTCTCTCACTTTTGTTTTATACGGGGAATTTGAGATTGGAGAGTATCTTAAATAGCAGAGGATTGCACCCGTTAAAGTTCACTGACTGATCTTCTTTGTTGTTTGTTTACGAGGAAGTGATAAAGTTTTTAGTTTTGCAGCCAAACTGATCCATACGGGCTAAAGGGCAGGAGCAAGGCGAGAACGAGGGGGGAGGGGTTGAACTTTGGATAGTAAGTTGTTATTAATGGATGCAGTTCAAGTCCTGTGTTATCAGAAATGAATAAATCTGGTCGTTTACAATTTACTGTCTTGTAATTATCTTGTTATTGATAATATGTTACTTGCACAATATCCGGGGTAATTATTTTTAGCTGGATTTTCGTTTTTTTCGCTTGTTTTTTTGTTGTTTTTGTTATAATTTGTATATACATATATATATATATGCGAGAAAATCAGTGCAAATTAAATTGAATGCCAGCAGACGGTATTGATTCTTGCTTAGCAATATCAGACACTGTGACTGGTTTGATTTATTGTACATAGCAGTATTTGCATATTTGATTGCATTTTGTTGTTCTTTGTTTAATTTTTTATGGAAATGTCTTTTTTTTGTTTTTTTAATTATAAAAGACCAATATCAATCAGAAATGTCTGGAATCAGAAAGTGTTAATTTCATCTAATTTTTTTTCTATGTTCAAAGTTATATCAGCAGAAAAGATTTTCCACTTTGCACATTGATCAAAAGTAATTTTGTGCTTCGCATTAGATAACATGTTTGCATTGCAAATTCTAATGATCTGCCATCTTCCGAATTCGTGTTTTATGTTAATTAAATTAACACAGCCATATGCAAAATCTCTCTAAAAAAAATTATATTTAAATAATACTAAAATGAAATTGTATATCTATAATATAGTATATACATATGTGAATTCTTACTGTATGTATACTGTAATATGCTTGAGATGATACCCACCTTATTAAACAAAATTAGAGATTACTCTTTAAGACTTTTTACCGGGGCAAACTTATATTTGTTCAATAATGCATTGCTTTTGGATTCTCCGGTATATAGCAAAAGCTAAAAAATTCGTATTTGTTATTTCATCACACAACCCATTTGATTTTGGCTGACAAGTTTCAAGTCTTGGTTTTGACTCATCAACAGGTCCCAAATAACGAAATTGAGTGACTTGAAAAACAAATGAAAAAATAGAACAAAGAAAAGAAATGAAAAAATTTAATTCGAAACAAATGATTGCTAAATGAAAAGAATTTGAAATTCGAACAAAAATTAAGATCCCTTATAGATCTTAAATGTCGTTTGAGTTTCAAACTGTTTTAAAATAAAATGAAAGTAAAAAATCGTATCATTACAAATACAGTTTATTTTATACCAGAGATAGACGACTTCCAATTTCAATATTGATAATGCAATTTTGTCAATTGCAATATAAAATTTCAGAGACACTTGCAGTTTACGATACTAAGAATTTAATTAGAGAACTGACATTTGATTTATCACTTGAATTGTCATTTGACTTAAGAAAGCTCCGCGCACGAACAAAACTCGAGCAAATATTGTGAGATTACTTGTCTATATGAAAAATAAAAACGAAATAGACACTTCAATTTGACAAGTGTCAAATATTAAATGTCAGAAAAAGTTGTAGCCAACATTGCAGTATTAAATTCGGTTCTAAAAGGTTCGTGTATTAAATGATTATGGTTTATAACTAGAATCATATTGCAATAAACTCGTATAATGCGTACGTTTTTCGAAATTTGAATATTGAGTTCCAATGTACTACATACTGAGTATACACCGAGCGTATACCGACCTGTTTCTCAGTATATAGAGACAGATTTGCGGATGAGAGCAAAATGCAATATTGCAAGTCTGTCTCCTGTATTATTAACACAAGGATAACAAATTAAAGATTTAATTATGTTAGAGATTAGTTTTTTATTTTTGTCACTTGTCAATATGAATCTTCTCGACTAAAACTATTAAAGTTTGAGACGGTTTCAAAAAAACTCTGGGTAGGAATTCTGGCAAACTGCCGTTCAGGCTGAAAGTATTTATCGGATTTTTTACTCGGACTCAAAGGTCTTAACTCCGGCTAAAATGGCTAAATTTAGCTGGCATAAAAATAATTTTCTGGTAACTCTGTGCTTGTGCCTACTGTCTTATATTCTGTCTACATTCTAGGTAGAATTGATGGCTGATGGGGAACATAGGGTTGTCAGCCACATTTGTACAATTTTTGAATTCATTTCATATGATACAAAGGTACAATTAAGAATTTAGCGGAATTTTTAGTTTAATTAGCTTACGGAGGCTTACAGACTTAAATTTAATAGACAGTAAACTGATTGACTGTAAAAGTATAGGCACAAATGAAAGTATGATACCAGCAAAGGAGCTTTTAGATCCCGGAAAGAAGATTGAAGTGTTAAGTATGAAAAAAAAATCCAGTTCTTGTAATTAGATTTTTTTCGTTTACTTATGGATTCAGAAGTCCGTCGTATTGCCGCCACCTTAAGACTAGCGCTCCGGGCAAGTGCCTTCGAGTGCCCCCCCCCCCCTTCTCCAAGATACGGCCCTGTTCATAAATATGATAAGGTCATGATTTTATTTAATGATCTATTCATGACAATACTATTTTTTTAAATTATTCATAGTTTTTAATATGTCAACATGGTTTCGTTTAAACGAAATATAGTTCAGATAGTTTAGGGATATCTTGTAGATTATTTTGAATAGATTTTATCTTTTGAGATGAGTTTATGTCAACCTGTCGGCGATTTGTTCAATATTTGTTCATTATTCGCAAAACTTTTTCCACCACCAGATGAAAGCAAAATAAACTAAGATTTGAGTGATCTGAGTCTTAATATCAAATCGGTAAAATTGTATCTAACCTTAACTCATTAATATAATGTAGACGTATCACAGGTAAACTTGTTTTATAACTTGCAAAAGTGTATTTCGATTAATTTACATAAATTCACCTAGTTTCTTTAAATGTTTTGTTTTATACATTAATCTCTGCTTCAAACGAGGCTGACTAACTTAGATATGATTGGAAGCTAGAAGGCAGCTACAATTAAAATTTTAGGAACGGAACTTCTAGCTTCAGATTTTTCCATGATGTCTCTCTGTTCCACTCATTGAACTTTATTAAGCATCTATTTTATGTAAAGCACTTATAAAAAATTTGTCAGACGAATTTTCCTGTTGCGTGTTATTTGACCCATATTTACACTAGTAGAGGCACGGTAAGGCAGTGGGTAGGTAACTAAGTTCGTTAGAGCTTTGATTTTGTGATATGTAAGATTGAGATCATACACTTACGGAAAATGTGTTCTGTTAATTACATACAATGGTTTTTAAGGATTATACTTGCTTACAAGCATATCTTGTGTCGAAAAATCATAAATTTCGCTTTAAAGGATAAACAAATTTTTTTGAAAAAGTACGAATTCTAAAAAGCAACAATCGCTCGGCCATATAATTTAATCTGACATGGCACATTTCTAGATGTAGATATTTGTAGGTTAACTACCTAGCTAAACAATATCATAGAAGTCCTACCACATATTTATGAATGGTGTTGCGACTTCATATAAATTATGATTGTTCATTGTCCTCAAATGAAATCTTGATAAGACCATCCATATAGAAAACTCATTTCAGACTGGAATATTCAATAGATTTTCGTTTCGCTCTCCACCTCACCTATAGTTTTCAATGACAATTCCATAAAAGTCATTGCAGGACATCCTATTTAAATATGCAAATAGTGTATGGTCTTGAGAGAATTTCTCATTACAGCATCATGTAATATTTGATTTGAGAAATTTCTGAAAATATTCTAACCATAAATGGATCCGTTTCAGTTCGTAAAAAAATATTTCTAATTTTTTACTGTCTCAAGCTCTCATACCCCAATACTGATATACCATTGCTTGGCCCACTTAAGTGCTGCATGTCTACCAATTAAGCTTTCATACTTTTAATTACTTAAGTTCTTATAAACCCATAACGTACTTTTCGTGTACCAAGAAACTTGGGAGAGGAGGAGAGAAGATGTGGGGACTGCCTATCTCTAGTAATCTTTTGACATCACGAAATGACTGAAGCTGAAGTTTTCGTTGAAACAACTGAAAAAGTTCCTCCTTAAAATCATGCTATGAAGAAACGATAGACAATTTTAGCCAGCAAAGACGAGGGAATGAAAACTGCGATAAAGTCAGTCGGACCACCAAAAAGTGTTAAACCATGACATACTTCATCTCCCTACATCAAATACGAAGGCAAACAACCCCTAATCATTTCTCATACCAGGCGGCAGGAACCGTAGAATGTTATTTTAGGACAGCCCCGTAAACTGTTTTAATGGCAGCAACGCCCAAACCACCCATGAAGAAAATTTTCGGTTCTTGCATCACTGGAACGGAATGAAAATTCTTTAGGAAAACTTTCTTCCAAGATAGGAAATCTTAGTTTGAATATCCTCGTCTTCGGTTAGAATTGCAGAGTTTTAGATAGGGTTTATAAGTTCGGTATGTTTGTAAGGGAGTGAGATGCGGTGTCAGGCCTTTCAAATTTATTCATACCACCGAAAGTCTAAAGAAAACTTTTCAAATCGAGGACAATTCAGGCGAAGATGATTTACCCTGATGAAGGTCGAAGCGGGACACGGAGCTACGGGCACCACCGGGTGGAATGGGATCCGTAATCACAAATGCACTAATGATACTGTTTGCCGTCTGTGCTCTAGATAGGACATAATGCGATGATAATGAAATGTATCAGGACACGAACGTGTTTGAATTTGGTAATAAACTATTTGACCATAATTTTGTGTACTTAAGGACACCGGGTCTGACACTGTGCCATCAAAGTTCATTACCACCCCATCGTTTGCCTGACTTAGCTACCCAGGGCCAAGCCACACGGGCAGGTAAGTGAAGTCATAACAATGTGAAATAGAAATTGACCAGTAATAAACTCTATGCAGGCCACAAACATTTAATCGCATCAGGGACTTTCTTGGTGACACATACGCACCCGTAATGACTCAAATAAGCGTGTAGATGCCAAAAAATTGTATCCTGGCTGACGACAGACAGGCCTCTTCCAAATTTACACCTACAAACATCTACTTTATGTCGGTTTTTCTATACTGCTATAGCGCTGTCATCCACCCCTCCGATGTCGTTGCTGTCGTATTATCTCCAATCTTTGACACTAATGTGGACAAATTGTGGTTTTTACGTCAAAAATTAATAGCAAGGTAACTCCTAATGATCGCTGTCCATTTTTGTCTTTTCATATTTTTGGGACTCTATAGCTGTTAATTTAGTAAGTGCGTTATATCTAGATATTTAGATAATTCAGGCGAATACTCGATGTTAATGGATTGGAGGAGTAGATAAGGGCCCATTGATGAAATGCATGTTTTTACCAATGGATATCTGTTGGGCGATTTATTGATTGTCAATTGTATGCTTCTTCATGCAACAGTAATGACATTTTAATCTAGATTTTTAGAAGAATATTGGTTTTGCACTATTTTACAAACTAGGTAGGTATGTAAATTTATAAGGAGTTGCGTTGGACTTACATGATAATAAGGAAGGGTCATTGGAAAATTTTATAACTTTAGACAATTGAAACTTTAAAATTTTGTGTTATCTGAAGCAAAAATCTTATGAGGAAAGCGTTCTTCTAGGCATAAATTTCTGGTGTAAAAGGACGAAACGACAAGCTGAATCCTCAGAGTTACTTATTCTAATTCATGTTAGCTGACCAAAAGCGACTCTTGTCGGATTCAAATTGATGGTGATAGAAGAATACGACTTTCTTCATTAAAAATCTGCTTCGCCTACGGTCAGTGGGAATGATATTAGTGACAAATAATTGAAGTTTATAATGGCGCAAAAAAAGAGTTCAGGGTTGCTGAAGATTTGGTCACTTAATTACCATTGTCAATTAACAACACCACCATGGCCAAGATTAAGGCAAACACATTACGTTGGATACAAATTTCTAGAAATTATCCTATAGGGTAAAAAGTGTCTTCGAAAAAAACAAAAAGTCTAGATTGAAAAGACGAATTTTCTGAATTGGAGGCAAATTGTACTCCAGATTGCCGCCTATTGTAAAGGTAGCCACGGCCCATGTAAGGACCCAGATAAGCCATTCCAGCAGAGGAATACAGAGCCCAATCAAAATGTCTTCTAAAGAGCTCCACAGAGATTCCAAGTGGGTGAAAAATATATCAAATAAATTGTCCGCAGCATCCAGATCACTTCGTCTGAAACTTATGTAGTTATCGTATAGACGCTGGTCTTTTCTTTATGAAACCCCTTCAAAAGCTTAAACTATTTAAGAAGTATATTTCACATAAAGCCTTTTTAAAGTCACAGCACGACGACAATTAAACTCCAAAACTATATGACTGATCTCCTTTTAAAGAACACCAGCTCAAAGAATGAGGACCGCAACGGATCAATGGAGTAAACCGTTGAGCATCTAGATTTGGTATTTTCACATTCGATAGAGCAGACAGATAGAGAGGCTAAGTGTTTTTCTTTTCAAAGTAAAAGAACGACAGATCCCAAGTAGTATTGTGTTACCCTGTTAGAAAGGAACCACATCAGATCCATATGAGGCAAGCTTTCAGCTCATCTGCAAATAGTAGAGCAGATCGTAGATTATCCATGCTGCGCACCTGGCAAAGACCAAACAAGTGTATAGAAATTGTTCTGTTGCTTCATATTCTCCTTCTATACAGGACAGGCACTCAGGGCTGCGGCCGCTGATGATACCAACCATAGATCTGCATTGTTTTCTTCCGAGTCTCAAGAAAAATTCGTAAGTCTCCATTTGGCCCATCAAGAAATAGTTTTGTACAAATGCAAGTGTTCAGGTTCGCCCTTTACTTCTAATAATTTACACAAATTCATTTTATGAGTGACCCCGATCGTTGAGGTGGCAACACCAACAACAGGTTCTGGTTCAAGAGAAGGAATGCTAGAGCCGAAACGCTAAAAGCTTCAGTAAAAAAAAAGACATTTTAATAGGATAAAAAGCTCTGAAAATTTGGGTGAAAGCAGAACGGCCATAACAAAATTATACAGAGAGCTAAATATGTCAAGCTGAATGAATTTGATAAAATTCTGCGATTGCATTGTTTATTCGTCTCCAAAAAATTTAATCAAAAGAGGGTTGGACTCTCTGCAAAATTATTTATTAGTTAAACTGGAAATTGGATGGAGACATCTAAGAAACCTTCGCAGTGTCATTTGATCATACCTTCCAAGATCTTACGAAACTGGATAAACCGAAATAGCTGAAAAGTTTAATTTAAACTCTTTTCTCTTAGAAAAAATGTATGCTATTGAATGTAGGATTACATAGAGTTAAATCTGATCGCTTCATTAGGCTGACATCATTTAAAACAATAGACTTTCTAGGCAAATAAAGTCAAGAACTAGCTATAGATCTCTCTTGTAGAACTACACTCATGAACATGAAGAAGATAGTCTCAGAAAATGTCATGGATTTGTCAAAAGTTTAAAGTTGGAGATGGATATGTGAACTTATAGTGATTTTGTCATGAATGAGGTGAGACAACGGATTTCTTCCACAACTGAACGTGTAGTAATCTTAATCTTTTATTTTCGTTGCCTTTTTAATATTTTTCCTTTGTGCTTGGAATATGGAGAAGTATTTTCAAATTTTCAATAATCAAAAGGCAAATTCTAACACATTGAGTTTTCTTTGAATCGCATGCCGCCCAAAAAAACCAGTAAGTCTTCTTAACGACTTTTAATCTCCTATTACAATATCGTCAATTTAGTACACTTTAGGAAAAAAGATTGTATGATTATAAGCATTTAGTGTCGATTCACTCCCTCTTTAATATGCCAGAAATGATGATCATATTCATGGCAATTCAATTAATCGACTGTGCTACATCATCAAAACTAATTGCAACAATTATGATGGCTCAACGAACATATAAAGTGGACGCACGAACGAAAATTAAAGCCCATTCCCAGAATAAAAGAGTTACCGATTCAAGGGGCACCTAAATTTTTAAAGACTTCAATTCATAAAGTGAAAGAAAAGCCTTTTAAAAAACATGCACTCTTCACTAAAATACTCTTAAAGTACCCGAGTTATTGCCCCATGTCATGTATATATATATATATATGCAGAGACATACATATATGTCCATGCTCGTATATACATATCAACGTACATAAAACATGATTTCTCCGATCACGTGCCTAGAGTAGGAAGTGTTTTAGAGAAGAACCAAATGAGAAGGTTCAATTCGAATAATACAAAAAGGTTATAAAACTCAAACTTAACATCATAATTACGGGTTAGATTAAATAATGACAACTTTTGAGATGGGTATACTGAAAACAGACGAAGGTTAGAAACCCACAAATAATTTTCTCATCGCGCCGCTAAATCCTCTGAACCTATAATTTAAATTCCGTGAATAATTCAGTTTTGGACTAATCCTAAAATCGTATACCCAGAGAAGAGTGAGTTTCTGGATGTGTAATTGACCAAAGTTTTTTCTACGCTATTACATTAAAAATTCCTTATCAAAAAGATGAGTGACGATATGTAGGAAGTTTGATACCACTTCATTCGGGCTCTGATCTATTATTAAATGCAAAACATTATAATTTGCGCATCAGGAGACCTATGTAAATAAATATGTAGTCCTACAGCCACAATAATGGATTGATCCGTTCTAAATAGTCAATAAAAATGTTTATCTCATGCTCATCTAAAGATATCTGTCGATGATTCCCCTTTTCCCGCCATGTGAATTCATACCACATGTCCGGGGGGTTAAAATGGGCTGCGTTTGATTTTATCAGAACATAAAAACAGTAGAGTTAGCCTCAAGCTGTTTTTGTTTTGATTTTGTTTGATGCAAATATTGCAACTAGATCAGCATGATAAAAGGGTGAACTTTTCCAACAACCCCTACGGGGTATATGGAAGAAAATAATTCATATAGAAAGAAAGGGGATGCGGGATAATTGTGTAACAAACCATGTAGGAAAAGGTTACTGCGAGAACCTGCTTTTTGTGTGACATTTCTAAAAGTCTGATGCGATTATAAAACTTCAATTGCTTGTTTAGTGGCTATTTCTATTTATTTTCATTCGAGATTAAATTCGTTTTATGGATAGATGTAAGTAGGTATATGCTTGTTAGATAAAATTAATTCGGATGAGGGTTGGGTGTATGAATTTTGATGGACGATATCTCTGGTAGCAAATATATAAAGTCCTAAGTGGAAATATTTATCATGTAGTAAAAAAAAAAATTTCAATTTGAAGCATTAAAGGTTGTTGAGGTAAGATGTTGATGTGTTGATGATACTCTGAAGCAAATGCTATAAATAGAGTTTACGCTAGAAATATGATTTCAGTACGAAACTATACTTTCCTTTGATTTTCCATAGTCGAGTGAATGAGAACTAAGCTTAAAGTCAGTTTTCTCTAGTAAGTTACGATATTATGGTATCACATTGTTATACAATTCCAAGCAATTAGAAGTGACGATACATCTATAATCTTATTAAAAAACGAAGAACGAAGCAAAATATAAATAAATAATTCGTATTCGTATGCAGAGTTAAACCAAAGCGATGCCTGGTATAGTGAATGCAGAAAAAAAATTTGGATATTGGGAATACACGATCCTATGCAGGCAAACAGGCTAAAAACAAATCCAAAGCAGTCATTAAATGCTATATCGCATTTTTCTTTACAAGAGAGCCAAAATTTGAAAAAATTAAGGATCCATGTGTAAAATGAGGAGGAAGAAGAAAGTAATCTACAAAATTATTCGTGATTAATATGCATAGGCGACAAATACCAAGCTTAAAATATTTTCATCGTGCTTATATTATTTTGAGATTTAACATAGGACCAAAATTTGTAGGTTATCGGCGTATTGCTCACTCATGTAAATAATCGAAATAGTAGACATATGTAGCGGTAAAGTTCGAGATTTAAGCTGGTTTTGGGATAAATGAATGTCGATAGACCACTTAAGTCCTAGTTTATTTTTCAGGCATAATACAAATCCTTATGTCAATGGGTCATTAAATAATAGACGGAACAAAAGTTATACTTAAATACAGCGCGGAAGTACACCTTCTGCCAGAATGAGCTTTTATGACGCATAACGCGAGACTAGCAATATCATAACCGCGTAACTGCATAGAATAGCAACATTCGAATTCCGAAGTTTTTGATAACATAACTAAGAAACTAGAGCTTGTTTGGTCAATTCCATGTCTAAAATCCATCGAAAAATATGATATTTCTCGTCCTATCTTAGCGTTCAGTAGCAAAAATTTTGTATTATAATCTAAAGAAAATAATTTTAATACCTGCCAAAAACTTTATTTTAACTTTAACTTACGTGGTAGTGAAATTAGTAGTCTCGCGATTATGTCCATTTTGGAAGAAGTTCGAATGGACGGAAGTGTTCTGTTCAGAAATTTTATTAGGATATCAATAAGTGACATACAGGAACTGTACAGTTGATTGAAATCAATGGTAACAAAAAAAATATCAACATCTTTAGTAATATACTGCTAAACCATGTAATCCTGTTCACACATCCATGAACAGATTATTATTATTATTAACACTACTAAATAAGTAAAGCAAATGAGCAACCTAACTGTATTGATGACCATGTGAAAACTTTCAAATACCAATTAAATATATGTTGCACAATGTATTGTAACAGGCTCCCTATTTTGGCATTGGAAGACGTGCTTAGCCCTGATTGTTTTTTAAAACCTTAAAAATTAAATGATGATTGGTCTGAAATAACAAGGTTCTTTAGGGAGAAGAAGTTTTGAAAATCTAAACTTCCAAGGCTTCCTTAAAAACCAAACTTGCCTTTCAAACTAGTATAAAAGATTTTAGTTGCACTTAAAGCAGTTTGCAATCGCAATTGTCTCGATTTCATTGACGCCAATAAGGCTTAAACCATTTTCAATATCACCTCCTGTAATAAAAGCACGCCTGAAAATATTTAGTGTCGTCGCTTGAATTACTAAGGAATGAATAAAAATTGTTTAGTTCATCCCGATCAAGTGGGCAAGACGAATTTTCATACTCACAAAATATGGAGATTTTTAAAAAATGCACGATTAGTAATATATTTGACATCACACACTTTCCACACCATACTTTTATGATTTCTGACGACCCCTATTTGCGATCCTGTAGTAGATTGAAGAGAGATTGTGACCCCGACGGGGTCCTTGGAGAGTAGGCCACACCAAAGCCAATTCATTGTTCACCCTTCAGATTCCAGCCGGACACTTTTACAAAGTTCATTATTGGTTTCCAGCACTCCTTGCCGGCTTATGCATTTCGTTCAGGAGGTGTGAGCCAAGGAATCTGTAAGGCTTTGCTGAGAGAACCGGAGTGAGCCATTTGTGAATGGTTCGAAGAAAATACAAGTGGCCCCAGAATTGCTCTAGGAACTAATCCACGACTGCTTATTGCTACTTGAGCAACTTCTGCATTAAAATACAGTAAAAAACACTAAGGACACTAGCAAGAACTAACTAATATGATTCAAAGCGTATTAAATTTGGTGAAAAAAAAGAACATCATCCTTTATTTTAGATAGAATTATCGGTGCAACGAACACATTATTAGAAAACTAAGGCTTGGGATTAGAAACGGATACTCTTTGCAGGATGTTTTGATTATACAAAAATTTTCATTATGTGGAAAGGATCTGCGAACAAGTTTACCACCTGAATGTTTCACGAAAAATTCCGAATATCGTCGCTTTCTAGCCACCATAACATACAATGGAAATTAATTGATTGTCTCAACGATAACATTACATACACTGATACTGATGATATCTACTTGCTGGCTGGCCCACTGATACTAGGGGACGTTAATACAATGGAAAATGTCGTACAAAAAATGTTGTACAGAAAGCTCGAAATACAAAACGTTGGTGGATAAGACATTCCTGAAAGATTCTATGGGTCTATTTTCAAGTCCCACTGGTACCAGCCAATGATTTTACTGACAAGAAGTACGTTCTTGGCTAAAAATTCCAAAGATAAGTGGTAACAGGAAAACCATTTTAACACCAAATTGAAGATCATGGGTCAAACGAAATATGACTGCTGATTGTTTCCGCCCTACATCCACAGTAATGATAAAATTAGAATGAATTCGAAAATTCAATCGACACTTCCTAGTTCCTATTTCTATCGTGGTATCTTCAGTTCTTTCTCATTTTTTATACCCTAGATGAAATCTAAAGGGTATACTAAGTTCTTCATTCTTTTTTTAACACCTAGAAATAATGATGGTAGAACAAAACGGATTGGACATCCATGCATAAAAGTTATTTTGATTCTTGCATGTCCGTTCGTCTGTCCATACGTTTGTCCGTCCGTCCGTCTATCCGTCCTCACGATTACTCAAGATCATTTGTACTTAGAGAGCTGAAATCTTCCAAATGGGCATTTTTAAAAAAAAAGTAAAATTAAGTTCGGAATGGGACAAATCAGTTAACTCCTTCGTAGTGTTGCCATACAAAAATATATTTTTTTACTATATATTTGAACACTGCCTGAGAACGTGTCAACATTTTTTTCACAGTGTTTTTATAAATGTAGTTAATATAATTTCAAAAATGAGCTAAATCGGGCCACCCCTTCTTGGTGTTGCCATATAAAAATTTAGTGTTTTTTACATATATATTCTGAAATCGATCAGTCCTAGATGTTTTTGATGTATTGAAAATTTCTTCAGAATATGAAATCCTATGAAATTGTTTATTATCATTTTTACTGTCCGACGAACCGTTCTAGAAATATATGCGAAAAACCAATTCAACGATCAAACATGCACTGATTCGTGACCATTCCAATTGCTTCATATAAATGTACATACTATATATTCAATCTGGTATGTAAAATCAATATCGAGCATTTTAAAACCCTTTCTATGAACGCTGTTGAAAATACAAAAACCAGTTTCAAACAAGAAAAAAAAACAGTCTTTGTAAACATCACTTTGTTTTCATGTGGACTCATTTATATTACGATGCCTTTCCAAAATGCAAAGCACTGTGGACCTTGCGATAATAGAAAAGATACTTATAACGGTGGCCTTCTGAAGTTTACTATTTCTGAATGCCGTTTCAACAATTATACATACTATTTTGGAGGTAAAGCTTACATCTGCTTTTTCAATCCAGAGTGAATTTCCTGTACATGTTTCCCTTATTCATATATGTACATGCAATACAAACCCCAGTTATTAATACAAAGCATTCCAGCAGACGCAGAATTGTGACATTTTTACAATTCTTCAACTACAAGTTTCAAGTGCTCTTGTTTCTCTTCAACTGAAAAAGGAAAATCGAACATCTTAAAATCTTCTTATCTGAAACTTCCGATTTCGAAACCAGAAATTATTGTGAACTCGAATGGAAAATATCGTATTAAAAAATTATTGTTGAGTGCACCCAGATACATTGTCTATTTGTTTGAGTGTACCAAAGCAGAAGAATCAAATCGCTAGACCCCTGTTGACTGAAGTCTACCGCATCGACCCCGAGTTCCATTTGATTTAACTGACATCGACATAAATGGTTAAAAGTCGGCAGTATTCCTATGTTTGCTACTACCACATCACACAAGTAAAGTACACGGTGGTAGATGAGGGGTGTAACGTTATCTGAATAATTTTTTTTTTTTTTTTTTTTTTTTTATAAAATCTTTCATACACGATATACATACATGGGTCTGAAGTGGTGATTTCTCTTCCAAATGAGAAATACTGCAATTGTTACACCAGAAACTGTTACAATAGATCACAATACTAGACCGATGATGATTTGAAACGTTTCCATATCGTCAAGTACATAATTTCTGAGCTACCCCCTCTTTTCAGCAGCTCTAAAACATCCTGTATCATTTTCTGTCACATATACCACTGAATATTTTGATCTGAAACTATTTTAAAATTCATAAAACTGAATTGAAAATTTTGCCTCTGCTCCCTTTTTTCTTTATGGCACTCAGGCAGCACCCTTCAAAAATTTTCAATATCTAGGGGTAGTTTCCTTTTATATTCCGCATATTTCACACTCTCATTGTGACAATATGCGAATCACTCTTCCGTGTATCACTAAAAATAAGGTATTCCCGAATTCCTGGTTTGCCCTATCTTGGTTAAGTCATGAACATCCCCTGGTTTTGCTTGATAAAAAAAAAAATATATATATATATATATATATATAAGAGAATTCCCCAGAACGATTTCATGTATTGAGTTACACGGTAATAAGCAGCTGAGAGATGGAATTTCATCGTTTACAGGGAGATTTCTACACTCTAAACAGGGTTGAGATAAAGTTGGATTAGGGGTTGCCTGGAAAATTGCACGCAATATTCATATGCATACCAGAACATCCCCATAAGGACGAATAAAATTATTACAAGCTTCCTTCCTGTATGGCACACCTTTGGGGATCTAGTCTAATGTCATTGTTGCTGGATAGCTAATAAAGTGAAAAATTTTATATTTGCCTGTGGCAGGAAGTATCTGATAATTTCGTACTTTCGTCATATTTTTGAATGGCGCTAGATGGTTATCGCAAGTAATACTGATATTCGTATGACGTAAAATTGGTGACAACCTATTTTTGGATAATTTACGAGCAGACATACAAACAGGCTATCTCGTGTATGCAACAGAAACGCAACAGGTTTTGGAGGTAATTTATAGACTTTTAGTAATATCTAACATGTTCATGCAAGTTATAACCTAAATAGACTTACCTGGATCTGATGTGTCTAAAACGGGTGCTTGTTGTGATAGTGGTCCAGGCGTACTACCAGCGCCCGGCGATCTAGCATCATCGTTCATAGCACCGCCGTATGATAATGACGAACTAGGAGGCCGCTGGAAATATAAAGACAAATTATATGATTAATTTTTTTTTTAATAAGAACTTAAGAAGTATAGTTTCAAGGTATTTTCTAACTATGCGTTTGTATAACATTGCAGTGAAATAATTGTCAGGGCGCAGGTGCACCTATTTAGACTTAGATTAGACATTAGATTTGTGAAGGAGTGTGTCCCCGTTACATTTACTCCCTTTGTAGGTTCAGGCTGTTAATAAAGTCTAGAAACATTCCACACATAGTTTGGTGGAGAAAAAGCATGTTCGAGGTGGAGTAGTTTCCGCCAGGCCAATGCTTCGCAGTTGCAGAGCAAGTGTTTCGAGGTTCCGTGAGCATCCTAACAGAAACGGAAGGATGAAGTCTCAGCCAAATCCAGCTTGCTTAGGTGATACCTTAAGGGGCAATGGCCTGAGAAGTAGGAGTACTTATGTTTTTCCGCCAAAAGTGTCGATAAACTTTTTTGCCTGACCAAGTCCTTGTAGCCTTTCCCAATATAGGGATTTTTGTTTATTCTGCCAGTCGTTTAGGGCAACTCTAAGGTAACATTTTGAAGTGCCACAAAATGGCTCTGGTCCGACAAACTGAGTTTCCGCTCCTCGTTTGTCTAGGCCATCAGCAATTTCATTGCCTTTGTAGCCTTCATGTCCAGGTACCCACATGAGGATAACTTTTTTTCTCCTTTATAAGTTTTTGAGGGTTTGTAGACATTCCCAGACTATCCCTGACTTGACAGTGTAGGACCTTAAGGCCTTGAGGGCAGCTTGACTGTCTGAGAGGATATTAATGGTTAAACCATTTATGGCTCTTTTAATGCAGGTATTGGCACATTTGATTATGGCCAATACCTCGGCTTGGAGTACGGTAGGAGTAGAGCCCTTGATATATGGCATATGGGGTCGTATACGCTCAGTCCGACTCCATTGTTCGTTTTTGAACCATCTATATACCACACCATCGATCCTTATTGAAAGGACGGTTTAGTGGAACACCATTGCTGTCGGTCTCCGGGAATCACTTGAAATGGTCTTACAAAATCCACCCTGGTGTGATTATATCAGATATTGTCGTCATTTGCTCGAAACATATCTTTGGAGAGAGACCTCCTCCTTGTGGGCAGAATTTTGCTGCAGTAATCGTGATTGAGCAGTTGCCTGGAGTTGTGGTTATCCTCCTGCTTCTAAGCATGGAGTCTATCCAGTATACCGTGGAGGGCTCAAAGCCTTTATCCTCGCCAGCTGATTTAATTGCAGCGAAGAAGATGTTATCGAAGGCTGTTTCAATGTCCGCAAATGCACATAAGAGCTTTTTCGAGGTCTTTGACTAATGTGTGAATGACAGTCTCGGTAGACTTCCCAGCTTGATAAGCAAACTGCTTAGAATGAAGTGGTGATTTAATCGAATTTCACTTCGAATGTGTAAGCTAGACAACTAGCCCTTTTCCTGTTTTGGGTATAAATATCACGCAAGACTCTTGCTCCTGTTAGAGACCCTGTGACTGTTCACCACAATTGGGTCTGAAGCAGCTATTCCTTGATCGGGAGTTAGAGTGTCGGGAGAGTGGGTTTCTAATAAGAGCCTGACTGTTTCCTCGTAACTCTCGGTGTAGTTCCCATCTTCTTTTTGAAGTGAGCCCAAACCATTCGTGTGATCCTGCAAAAGTACCTTATGGAGCCTGGTAGCTGCTGGCAATTGATCTATCCTATCGCAGAAGGTCCCTCAGGTTCTTCTTTAGACTATTTAGACTTACACAGTAAAAAACTTTCCAGTTAAATTTTATAAATTTAAAAATTCACTAGGCTCAGTTTTATAAAAA
Organism: Dioctria linearis; assembly: GCA_963930735.1. Classification (NCBI taxonomy): domain Eukaryota; kingdom Metazoa; phylum Arthropoda; class Insecta; order Diptera; family Asilidae; genus Dioctria; species Dioctria linearis. The sequence goes on along the minus strand of OZ005741.1, from coordinate 201,548,039 downwards.
TCTCTAGTACTTTACATTAAGTCAGTAGAATTTTCAATAAAAACTACGAATTTTCAAATCTTTTCAGTGTCTTATGAAAATTTCATTATCAGTCGATACATGATTAGTAGCTCCTTCTGATAATTATTTGCCTTAGTACTCGATGTCAAATAATATAGATCGTGATAGATTTATATTCATAAGTGAAAAAATATTGACTCAATGAGGGAAACTGCAAATGCAACATTTTCAGTAAACAGTAATACTAACTGAAAATTAATCATGGAAAGTCCTTTTGAATATATCCGGTAGAGTCTGTGTTTGACTTTATTCTATTTTAGCACACTTAGCAAAGTCATGATATACTTACATAAAAAAAAAATTCAAAATAATCTATGAAACAGAACAAGGCGATGCCTTTCAATTATTAGAGGAGAGCTAGTAGCTTCTCCACTACCAACGGCGTATTATTTATATTTTCATATGGGTGGTCGACATTTAACAGATTACCAATAGTATTGAGTTCAATTATATACAGCCATAGACATATTGAGTTAGGCATAAATGTCTACTGGTAGATCAGGATCGCGCAACATAATTTTGGGTTGATGAGTCACACCAAAAATAATAAAAACTGTTCGTATTACAGAGAAAAATCCATGAATCTGCTAGGATTAACTTTTATTGAGTGCATAAGTGTGTAGGCCATACACGAAATCAAAATGAAAATTGACTCTAGAATAGGATACATTTAGAATATTTCAAGAACTCTATATAAACCGAGATCCTAATATATATAGCAATTAGCAATAGAATGGTAAAGGCATAGACTCTTCAAGAATTGGTCGCCACAACTTGCCAAAACCAATAACGGAGAAGTGGCTGTTCGAAAAAAAAATAAATTCTGCAAGCCATTTCAGAAAAAAGGTTATGATTATCATCATATTTCCTTAATTTTTCAAGAATAGCAGAAACGATAGTTTGCCATCGAACCTTGTTTCGTGTGACAGCATTTATTTCTATCCACAATTTTCCAGTTGAGGTTCCAACACTATAGTTCTTAGTCATCCTGACGAACGACAACAGACCACTGCACTATATAACCAATTTCTTCATATCCTGCCATAAGAATCTGTTCTGTTTTAATATTCGATATTTTTAAGGACCATTAAAATGTTGTAAAAATTCTTATTCACCTTCCAACATATGTATTAGTCCTGAAAGAACGTTGATCCTGTATCGAAATTTAAAAGACCAACGCATAGGTAATACATACTTTTTAACTAAGGAAAAAAGGTTAGAGCCATCACATTGGGTAATTTCATTGCATTCGTAAGTTGACACTTAGTTAGCCAAGAAAGACTAATGTGCAGTACGTGCTTTAGTTTTTATACACACTCCTTTAACTTTTCCATCGGCTTCTTCCCTATCCTCTAGGGGCTTCTTGTCTTCGACCAACGTCTTTACAACCATTTTCTTCAGTTTTATTACACTTAAGTGTGTTCTTAATCATTTTATAGTCATTTACTCGTTTAGATGGATCGCGTTTTACTAAGTTCTGGTCATTATGTTGCTGCCACGAATACTTCAGTAGTCCCTCTTTCCGCCCCTGTAGTTCCACCGTTATCCACCATCCGGATACCGCGCACTTTTACGGCTTAGTTTACTATTAGATCTGTTCATATAGTGTAATGCGTGTGCAGCTAAATGTATTTATTAAATAAAAGAACCATCTAAACCACCCTGGTGCCTCATATTGAGATGCGGAACTGCACCTCAGTCTACATATGTATATAGCTACACATATAGGTTGCGTGGAGAACCTATGATGTTCAAAAAAAGACTAGGCCGGTCGGCATTTTTATTAGCACCAGACAAGAATCAAGTGTTAAATGCCCATAAAATAAAAGATAATTAAATTTACGAGCTCACCATTTTAATATACGCACACTCGAGAGGGATACACATTAAATGCTTAGAAATTAATAGTTAAGTGGACCTGGGTGTGGACTTGGGAGAAACTTGTACGGCGCGGGGAGATGATGCGATGTGAGTTGGTTGATTTCGTTCTTCGAAGGTGATAACATGAATGAAAAAAGGAGCTACATTTAGCTAGATAAAGTAATTTTCAAAAAAGATGTTTGCTCTACATAGCCAAAGATGGTGATTAAAACTAATTTGAGATGAGTTTATGAATAATGGTCAAAAGGCGCTGACATACACATATACACGTCCAAATCTATTTATGAGATCTACCTCGTAATTTGTAAGTATTGAATATAGATTAGCACCTAGTAAATGAGTGGCTAGGTCTCTGGGGAACTTCTAGATCAACACAATAATATTCTATTCATACTATAAATATATCCAGGAGTACTTAGAGAAGAATTTTTACGATAGGAATCAAAAATTAGACATTAAAAAAAATATTGCTAATGCCCTGAGAATTGAAAATCAATAGAAAATCTTGATAACTATTCTCATGACATGAAATCTATGTAGGTAGTATTGTATATCAATGTATGTATTTATTTCTTACCAGTTAATTGTAGCAAATTGTAAGAATTGTATATCGTTAGTTAGATAAATATTTTATAACATAAACAGAAATGGACGTTCACCTAATCCAGTGATGTTTGATGTTTTTTTAAATTTGACAAGGAGATCACTCCACTCAGGACATTTTGCAGTGTTCATTCGATTTGTTTCTACTGTATTTTAATTATTTATTTTTATAATGATTAGCAAAATCTGAAAGCATTGTTGTAAGCTTTACAAATTATAGTACGTAGGATGTAGTCGTATAACAGCAAACGGGTTACAATTTCAAAATTCTTACGTGTATTGTTCATGTATTTTGCATGAGGGATTTACACCTCCGGGGTTTATCTGTCAAGTAAAGAACTGACGAATATTTGAGCTTTGTGCTTTCAGAAGCCGGGATCAATACTTTATAGGGTCACGTAATTAGGAACTTTAAGGGCTGAGTTACATTTACAATTTTACAATGAAAGAATATGAGTGGCCAACTTATTTGTATTTTCAAGCAATTATATTAGCTTGTAAGCATTGAGTCTATTTATCGATTTGATGTGAACCTTCATTCCAAATTTAAATCCCCCGGAAATCACCAAAGTTCAATTGCTTCAAATCTCGAATCAATTTATCATGCGTGCTAACTACAAAAGGAATACTAGCTCTGAGTGAGCTCAATTTGCCTATAGGCTTTGCGAGTGACATGGCAGTATCCAACTGATTTTTTTTTTATTATTTAATTTTGGGGCAATGGAAAGTAGAGGAGCAATATTTTATGAGAAAAGCCAAAGGGAACATTTTATCCTAGTTATACGTAGCAAAAATATTTCTCCAATTATTTTATTTGCAAATTCATACTAATTTATTTATTTTGTTTTGCTCTAATAATCATTCATCTAAAATATTCTGAGTTTTACATTGACGAGTTTTTTACTTCTCATGGTTGGTTTTTCACTTCTTGCAGTTATATATATATGACTAACTTGAAAATGAGTTTGTAAATAGTTAATCAATCCAGAATTGTTTTAGATATTTTTTAATTGCAGACTTATTGTGATTTCGAATAGATACCTTTAAGCGGAAACATAAGCAAGGGGATGACAGATCCCAAGCACCCAGGGTGACCATTGTGCTAATCTGCTAAAAACCCTTACACCAAATTCTTCCAAGCGTGTCCAGCTTGCTCTGGGCAAAGGCCAAACAAGCACACAGAAAGTGCTCGGTTGTCCCAGGATCTCCTTTCGAGCTACCCAGCCACTCTCAGGGCTATCAACAACTCCCATACTATCGTTGTTAAATAAGCGTGAAGCGAGCTCGGGCCGATGATGATGCGAACCACAGTTCTGCATTGTTTCCTTCCAAACTCCGAGAGAAATTCAGAAAAATTCCTATTAAGCCCATCAAGAAAAAGTTGTATACACATGCAAGGTTCTCCTATGCTTATGCTTGATACGCTTTGTTGAGAGAGCCGACAACGCAGGTAGAAACGGCGAGTTCTGATCCAAAGAAGGGAGCACCATAGACAGACCAGACGGGAAGGTCAGCCCTTTCATTCCACATGGTCCCCATTTGACCTGGAATCACTGAAATCTTATTGTGAATACACAGATTATCAAACGGATGACATGCAGTCCCAAAGTCACTTAGATTTTATCCGAGGACCACTATGAGCCATCAAGGCTGCCTAACTATCCGAAAGAAGAGTTATGTCCTTTCCGTTGATCTCCATTTCCAGGGATATCTTCGCTGCCTTTGCGATGGCGAATACTTCAGCCTGCAAGACAGTGTGACTTCCAAGTGAATACTTCAACCCAAAGTCAGGTTCAAGAAAGTAAACACCTGCACCGAATCCCTCATTAGGACAGATCCATCGGTGAAAATTTGTAAAGCGGACGGGGAAAGGCTCCGTAAGACATTTGCGTCAGCCCACGATTCCCTTTCAGGAAAACTCACTGAGAAGCGACGCTCAGAACGAAGCTATGATATTATCGCATCTAGTGGCATGCCGGCCAGAGGGCTTTCCCGTTCCAGTCCTCCCGCCAATAAGCAATAGGAAGAACGAGTCCAGCCGTCGTTCCAACATCCCCATGAGCGCAATCTACACAAAACCCTTTTGACATCTGCCTGAATGACAAGACCCAGGAGTGGGAGATTAAGTAAGACCTCAAGAGCAGCAGTAGCCGTAGATCGCATGGAGCCCGTAATTCCCAAGCAGGCAAGCCTTTGCAGGCCCACCAGCTTCCGAGTCGCAGTCCGCACTTGCGTTCTCGACTTCCACACACAAGAGACATATATGAGCATGGGTCATACAATCGAGATATACATCAAGTGAACAATACTCGGTTTCATGCTCAGCCAAAGGTTCTCCTGCATTGAGCGAGGATCCTCATAGCCGCATTAACTGTTTCCTCTATATGTAATCTTCACGTCAATTTCGAGTCTAGGTAGACTCCGAGGTGCTTGACATGGGGAGACAGTTGCAGAGTGTGTCCAAGAACAAAGTTCCCAAGCTTACGTCTCCTCGAGAAGAACACCAAATTGGTCTTTGTTGGGTTCACTGTCATATCATGACAGTTGTACCAGTCCTAGACAGTATTGACTTTGAAGTTAAAACTACATTACGTGGTTTCTAAAATAGATTGTTAAAAATTATATAATGCTTTAATATCTACTAGTACTTTTCGCAATTTTTCGTTCGGCACATAATTTGTTGTTAGTTTTAAGAAAATATTTCTGGCCCCGCATTTTGTTATGCTGTGAAAAGCCTTGATCTATTGTACGTAGAGCACAATGTATTGAGATCTTCAAATAATTTTTAACATATCATATGCTTTTCATTAACTACAAATAAAATGTTGTAATTCTTTTCGTAGTATTAGCTTCTATCTTTAATTCAATGTATCCTTTTAAAGTATTTACGGTTTTTTCCATTAGATTCTGCTTCCAATAGGAGTATTTTAGTAGTAATTTTAGAAAAAATTGTTCGCTCAACATTTGTCGAAGATGGTGATTAAAACTAATATGAGATCAGATCCGTTTATGAATAACCAAAGTTATTAGATTTGCTGTTCACCTCCTCTTGACTTTTCCTTTAATACCACCCGACCAATACCATCGCCCAAACTTAGTCCGCCGATCATTCAAGACGACTTCTGTCAATTTTATGAAAATTAGAAAAAAGTCCTTTTAGACGCCATTTTTGCACTCAAAACTTTGTTGTGTTTCTCCTTTAATATGGGTTGACTCTGCACCAGAATACGCTCGATTAAAGATGATCACTTAATTTTTTACTTATCATGCTTACAAGTTCGCGTACAAGAAAATTGTATTGAAGATATCTACATGCAACAGATTTGATTACGAGAATATTGCGCATGGACATATTCTTCACAAGAAAAACAATATACCTTCTAGTAGAATATCGGTGATACTGGCTTTTATCTTAAGTAATTATCGTCCTGAGTTTCCATGGCAAATTGTTGCAAACTCACACATAAACCAAAGAATCGTGAAAGTTCCATCGCTCTGGTAGAATGGACAATATGGACATAACCATTCTGCGCATTTCCATTCGGTAACAAATATATATGTATATGAAAATTTAACATTTCGAATCAATTAATACAAATTTTTCCTGTTAGTCCTGAACCTATATCTACCAACCGCAAAATTATGCAACCTAAATAAATACTATTAAAAATTCAAAGTTAGAATAAAATACGTTAAACATGTTTTTATATTTTCTTTCTTCTTCCTTTACTTTTTTTTTCTATAAAATATAAATTTTCTCGTAAATAACATTTTCTTGCACGTAAATTCCAGCAAAAAATAGAAAATAAAAACACGAATTTCCTCGCCATTACAAATTCATGTCCCAACATTGAGAATATATTTTAAGGATGTGCACAACGTGTGGGTCGTGTCAAAAGAGAGCAACGAGAAAACAAAATTCCACTTGACACCAAATCGTGTTTTTCGATCGTTTCTTGACATACGTTAATAAAGTAGATAAGTACAATCACATACACAGACACAAGCTCTACCCTGAATATCCAACAAATTACGCCTTTCTATATAGATCAAGTACCAGTCGATGCTATACACAAAAGAGCTCTTTATAAAATAGTGTTGCTTCCATATTGGTGGGCCGACTTTTTATCCCTTAAAAGGACAACGAGCAAAGTGCGTAATAATAATTTATAGATTACATCCACATAAACACAAATACAATTTGGGTTAAGTAAAGTGTTTGCATGTTATATTCGTTAGATAGCTGAGCTAAATGGCATATCCTATGCCTGCCTTGATACCCTTAAAGCTGTACGGCATCGGTTTGCCTGCCAAACAATTCAGTATTCCCCAAAATACTCTTAAAATAGAACAAGATGAAGGAGGGAATAGCAAGTGTTCTTGGATTGGGGTCTGGGTCGCGGAGCACATATGCCCTTCAGTATGATATCCATGCTTACATCTTTTAGCACAGGTTCTTGAATATTTAATGTTGTTAAACGCACAAAACAATCATCCATCCACCCATTTTGCCCCCTTCTCCTGCGCAGTTGTGTAAGAAGTCTTAAGATTTTGGGAGGGTAGCGAAAAAAGGCAGAAAAAAAAAACAAATATCCAAAAACATCCAGAAAGGCAAGGATAAATATTAAAGGAATTCCCAAGTACACTCACACTATCCTTTTGGGAGTCCAAAAATTTCCCCGTTTATCGCATAAATAATTGAGAAACAAAATTGTTTCTTGATCACTTGAGGATACCCGGCTGTAACATTAACTTCCCCATACCAGAAAGGTTACCAAGGGGTTTATTTATGAGCAAATCGCCGTATCTTCCTGTGCTGGAAGTCATTGTAATTAGATGAAAGGGACTCTCTTCGTCGAATTACGAATTAAGGAAGCGGTAATCAAGAATTCATGAACGATATACGAAATTACTATTATCCCTGCATAATTTGAAGGAATTTGTTGGTCCTCCTGTTTCCAAATAATACCAAGACATGTAAATTGAAATTCCTGAATTTACCTTCATTTTACTTATTGTATTGCCCTGAAAGCGTCCTATAATGCGAATTATATACATAGTATTACTGTATAAGTGACAACTTTACGCAGGATTACTTTATTTAAGGATAAATTTAAAAATTTTTGGATAAAAGGATCAAACTCCGTGCCATATTCCTGAGTTTTGTTGAACGATTAAAAGCAATCGCAGAATAAGGAAAATGAGTTTTGCATGTTGTTCCAATTTTTAGGGTTTCTATTCAGGAAAAATTTAAAACAAAACACGCCATTTCTCTTGTCATAAATCATTCGGGAAAATTTAATTACCAAAAAAGGATGTCGTTCGATAAGATGAGAAATGGGGCGTAAGGAGGGTAGCAACTGGGTATAAGCCTCTATGTAGACGGTATCTACTTACCCACTTCAATAGCACTAGTTTAATTCAAAGACAAGGTAGGACAGAGAATATATACATAGTATGTACTATGAATATCGTGAACTAGGATTGTATGGAATCTAGGTCGGTATACATGCTGTTTTAGGAGTAATTCTACAATCGAAATGGAAATCTTAATAGCATCCCGTATCAGGGGTTTTTTGTTTTTATTCGTCAATTTACGATTTTAATGGTGAAAATTAAATGAAGTTAAAGCTACGTTTAATTTTGTATGGAAAATGTGAAGGGATATTTATAATTCGAGTCCCAGAAACTACTTACAATATTCTAAGGAGTTTTACAGCACACAACTGAAACAAATATACCCATAGAAATTTCATCTAATATTAAAACAATTATATTAATTAAAAGAGTATAAATAGCCATCGTTTAGTTATCATGAGGACTCAACTCTGTAACGCTTCTGAAACATATGATGTTTTTACTCTTTGTTGTCTAATAGGAAAATCCATGAAGGCCTATGAATTATAGGGAGTAGGACATTTAAAAAGGTAGGTAACATCAGCAAATAATTAAGATACAACTGCAAAATGTTTTTCGGTTCGATTCTACTAGACCTGACCAGCATTAGAAAATATTTCGTCGATTATAAATGCTCTTAATAGACTTAACTATAACACTGATGTTGTAACCCTTGCATCGCGGTGTGAGATAAAGTTTTGTCAGCTCTGAGTTAAGTTATCATCACACCACTACATAACTCTACGTTCTGTACCGATTATAAGCTGTAATCATATAATGCATTGCAATTGGTCGACTATTGTTTGAAGAACGAAGAAGTAAAAAATGTGAAACGGCATACATAACATATCCTTTATTTTACTGACTACGTCAAGAACTGAAAGCTGATCCACAAAATAGAGTGAAGTGGAGAGACATTACGATGCCCCACAATGACTGAGTAAAATTTCTTATCAGAAATCCTTCTGTTTAATATTGCAATATACATATGGATAAAAATAAGATGCGATGTAGTTTACTTATATATGTTGAACTATCTAAATCATTAATTTCAAGTATGAGTTATAAATGATCTCAGATAAATCTTATAAATGATAATTTTTTTCTCCAATGTGCTGTTGAATATTGAATGCATCCGTGGATCTGGGATCTCTAATGAGTAAATACTTGGTTCTTACAAATAGTTATTATCGTTGTTATGTTAGTTCTATACTAAGGGTCGATCCATAGTATCGGAAATTTTCACAATTCAGCGAATACATAGTTATTTTATATTCTATGCAGTTATGCAGTACAACACTGTACTAATTGCAATTAGATGGACCAACAACAATAATGCTTTATCTAATTGCTTCTAATCCCAGTATAATCTGATCATTTTTAAAACAATTTTTTTCGCTACATAGTTATACCTTCAAGGAAGACTTGAAACCAAACCGCAATAAATATATAAATATTTGATTTAATGTGCGGTCGCCCTTAAATAAATAAATAAATAACCGAATTCGTTAATTCTTCAGGAAGAACGTTTTCAATAAAACTAATAACTACGAAGATTTTCAAATAAATATATGTAGCTATAGAGAGCTGAAGAAGCTATGTAGTACCCCAAGGACATACTCTTGAGATACATCCTGTAAGCCCAGAATTTAAGGGTGTAGAGTAAGAAGGTGTACCTAATCAATTAATTTCTCAAAAGCACTTCTTCCTATTTAAAAATGAAAAATGATCTTTAATGGAAGTTAGCAAAAATAAAATTGCAATATTAGTCTTACTTTGCGAATCTGTTGAAAATTTGATAGGCGGAAACATAATCCTCATCATAACAAGGCACTTCACTGCCCAATTACCCATTGGAGTTCCTAATTTCAATCAACTCAGTGTATGTGTTGTGGAACTTAAGTTGCCTATTACTTTTACTTTAATATATTACCAGGTAAATTACCAAGATATATCCATACGTTGATCTATCCAAAGCGCTAATATGTGCAATGACATAATTGAAGTGCAGTGAAGCTAATAAGGCAGCTTGTATCTCGCACAGTAAGTAAGTAGGTAGATACTGATATTTTTGGGGTACCTACTTTTTGTTATCAAAAAGTATTAAAGCTTTCTTTAAATTCTAGTGCTTCTTGTGGTCAAGCGGCAGATCAGTTCTGTCACATTACATTATCATAATCAATTCTTTGAAGGAAGCTTCGAAGTTACTCTAACTTATAACACCTAGAAATGATTAGATCAACATAACAATTATCCTTCAATAAAAAGTAAATAAATGAAATCGTAACAAAACAAACATTAACTATAATGTCAACGGCTTTTAAGGGGTATGACAGACAGATGACAACACCAGAAACCTAATTGTACCTGTTCCAGTCTGTAATCAAAGCACGACATAAGTATTCGGAAAAAAAGACCAAAGAACAATTCCCGTAGGTAGGTAATAAAAAATAAATGAAAATAACCAGAGAATGTTTATTAAAATATCCGATCCGCTTCTTTTATTATTATTCTTAATCGCATTTTAATGCTTCTGGACTGCTTAAAAATTCATTCAGAAATTTAATAAAATTCACAACACGCAAGAAAAGTCGTCTGCGTTTTGGCGTATTCGCACGACACGAAACACGATGATATCCCCAGCCGGAGCATTTTTATATGTTATTCACCATGTCGAGTGTTTTGCATTTTTCTCAATTGGAAATTTAAAAACACCCGCCGCCACCGTTTGCCTTGATTCATTTTGTCGATGGTATTATCTTCAGACTTTAAATGTCTCATACGTATGGAAATCAGTCTGCCCTTTGAAGGGCATAAAGTCATACATATGAAGTTAGATGAAGTCTGCAGCCAGTCTGCAATCTGCAAGCCAACCGTGCACTTTACACTTCACCATTTCAAATGATCGCGAGAAAATAAATCATATAGAAAAAACTGAACAGACGATATTAAACGACCATTAAATAAACATGATTTACCTAATTGTTATTCACAGCTCATCGAACAGATAAAAATGGAAAGAAAACTAAAAATAAAAGCGAAATGCACGAATATGGTTAAGTCGTCTTCGCGGGTTATACCTAAAAATTGCCGAGAAACGCTGTCTGCATAATTGCAATCTAATTTTGTGGCAGAAAAGGGATAAAATGGTGGAAAAAAAAATTAAAAACAAACAAAAAAACATTATATGACAGTTAATGTTGATGTTTCTAATAACCTTAGTTTCCATTATTGCCAACTATAGTTTCTACTTGCTTATTTACGGGGGTGCACAAAGCACTTGTTCCTCGATGCTTATGTGCTTAAATACATTCCAATCATGTCTCAATATAAAAATATGCAGGCGGTGTGCGTTGTGGTGATTGTCTCGCTTAAATTTTATCAAATGGTTTCACGTGCGCCAGGTATCCACCTGGAGGTGAACTATATATATATATATATGTACAAAAGTTGGTAAGGGTATACATATAAAGTTGATTCGAATTCCGTCGAAATCTGAATATCAAATTTACTTTGATTTAATTTTAATGGTTTTTTAATTGGACTGATGATAAAATCGAGATTTTATAATTTCAGATTTATTTATTTTCTCTCATACATATTTGCGTAATCTACAATAACGGAAATCTAGTTTGTGGTGGGATGTAGTGAACTTTAGTTTAAATTTGCTGTATTTGTATTGAAAAATATTTCCAATAATTTTATAAGGACAAGTTTTTTCGTTCATATATTCGAGCACAGAATTTAACACTTTCGAAAAAAATACTTCCCAAGAGGAGAATGAAATTAAAATTAATATTTAAACTATCACCCTTTTTCTACACAGTTATGCAAAGCGAAAAGTTTGACAATCTTTTACACTACCCTAATCAATAGAATTCAAACTAATTGCCTTAAAAGCCCTGTAAACAAGCCCATCAATTTGTCTCATTTCACATGAGTAACTAAATCCGGCTTATGGTCAAAAGCGGTAATCACACCTCACACGATATGCAATTTTCCCTACAATTAAATTTTCTAAAGGAGAGTATAGAGTTGCACAGAGCTTGAAGAGAAATCAGAGATCGAAAAGTATGGGATACATGCCGCCGTAATTTTTCCAATTATTCTGAAATCCTTCTTGAAAGTCCTATTCTGTCGCATAAAATTGTTATTAGCCGTAAGCGGTTCACATCCCTTCCTCGAAGTAAACAACCAAGTAAACCAGCAAGCAAGGTCTGATTCTCAAGGGTCACCACTAATCACTATAATCAGAGACCAGCAATCAGCCTGCCAAAAGTGAAGGTAGGTGTGGACCTAAGGCACGCGTTAGCTTGACTGTTTTCGAGAGGGTGACAGGCACGCGACCCCATGCAAAAAAAAATAAGAAAAAATTGATACAAAAAAAAAGTATTGTGAACAGTCGATCAAAATATTACTAAGGGTCTGCATCATTTTGTGCGTTGTCTCAAATTTCAAGCTATTATAATTGTGGAGCTTATGCATTATCCCAAGAGAACAGGACCAGAATCTGGATGTGTCGCCAGCAGCGCAACGCACACGAAAGATGACAATTTTCCGCCATATTAAGCTTGCATTGTTCTTTTGAACCATATCCTAACGAGACGAGTGCCATTCCATGCCGTTTGGCATGGCATAAGTATAGAGATCCATCTACATGAATTCAGTTAAATGGAGGAGCACTGTGCATAACCATTTTGAACATTTCCGGAAACACAAAAATTTGAAATATACAGACTGTCTTGGGCTAGAGGAGCAGCTCTGATGTTCCCTTTCAATTCACTTAAGGGGGATGCTTTCGCATTGTTGGATTCCTTTATTCGTCCTATGCTGTCAATTAGAACTGCGGGAATTGTGTAGAAAAGTTATGCTCGACTTGAAATTTTCTGGGGCAATGAATAACAAAGGATTGCGGAAGGTATTGACTATACTGTTGGTGTTTATGAAATATTTGTTTGTGGCTTGTGCAAACAAGTGTTCTGCGGATTCTTTTGTTGCTTCCTAAACAAAGGAATTGAGACTATAAGGCGAGAATTATATGGTTTAGGAAGATATTTGTGGGAATCTTTACTTCCAAGAATATCGAAAAATTCAATTCTAAAAAGAAAAATGCACACTTTCAATATTGTGTAATGTATTCAAAGCTGAAAGTATAGCATAAATGCACTGAGAGTCATACAGTTCTCCGTTCTCTTTGCACAATTGATAAATTCTTTTGACTAGAAAAGAAGGTTATCATTTCGTGAATACTCAAAATCAGTCATTCGAACATTTGTAACAGCTTGGGATTTAGATAGATGCTTCTGGTTTAAAGCCAGCAGAAAACAAGCTAGCACAACAATTCCGTACTTTCGTAATCTTCGTGGGTTATAGTGATACAGTTGTCTGTAATCCGTTAGCATTATCCTTGAATTTCACGATTGAAGTGTGCAACCTAATGAAAAATTTGACAGAAAACGCAGGCATTTTCTTTTCTCGATATAGGTTAACCAAGAAACTCTGTTTATGGTCTTAAGCTTTCACTTGTCCACTGGGATCTTTTTAGCGTATCGTCATAGATTGTATCAATTAAAATAGGTTCTTCTTCGAATAATATAAAATTTGCTTAGGATAGCACATATAAAGAGAGATTCAAAACTTCAATAATCTTTCGCAATTCAAAGCCAGCAAGAATAAAACGATTTGGTGTTGAGTAGTAATAATTATTATAATATACGTTACTATTGGCTAGGAGCCGCAATCGGATCTAGATTGTCTTACATGTGTTTAAAGTTAGAGGTCAATCCTTTGTAGGCGGCGTATTAGAGGAGTTGAGTGTCTTGTCACGCTGTCCTTCTGGATGCCAACTCCGTTTTATCGAAGGAGCCTGGGGCTGCGACAGCCGAAGTGTGTGGTCGCCTTGAGAAGCTGTGAGCCAGCCGCTAGTGTCTTGATCCCCTGGTATCGGGTGATCAAATATACGGTAAGTAATGCCGATTAAATGGTCAGCACCTGTTCCTAAAAGGTATTAAAAGCACCAGTCTACCTAATGTGAGACTGGGATCATCAGATAGATTTCGCTGAAGGTCCAAACTGTTTCTGTGACAACTTAGATGAGTGTTCGTATTGAGGTGAGCCCAAGTTTCTATACAGGTTATGGATCAGCTCAGAACGCCGAATGAGTTGGATTCAACAAGTCCAGATCGTCCCTATGACAACCTGGAGAAGTCGCACCTCTACACTCTTGAGGTCTGTGGCCTGACATGGATGTGTGTCGTTAGTTGTCAAATGCAGATTCGCGAAGTTGACACTATTTAGACGAGGCCGAAGCAGCAATAATAGCAGCAGTGGTGTACTGGCGAGGTCTACTTGTAGTAAGCCTTACCGACGGCGGTAGCAGTCGTTTCTGTAATAGCTACTGATTCCACTCTGGAAGGTAACACAATACATTATCTATGAAAAAGCAAGTTATATAATTTTACCTACAAGGGAGGTGTTCTTTTTTGCTTTAATTCGGATCCTATTTGGATTTTGGACCGATTGATACATGTTTTGTTAATATCAATAATGATATTATAAGACATGAACATAAAACAAATTGTAAGACTGTATCAGTCATTGGTTGACAAGATAATAAAATAATTTAACTTTCTGATCTGGACATCAAAATCGAGGCCTACTGATGTAATCTTTTCCAATTCTCAAGTTGACTTTTGAATTGGGTTTAAGAAAACCCTACAAAGTTTCAAGGCTACCCAAGGCCGCTTCCGACGAGTAAATGGCTCTGTCAAGCCACCACAAGTGTCCATATAAAATTATGAAATGTGTCCATTTCCCGATTTTCACATACGTAGTTTGTATAATAATGAGAAATAATGCATAAAACGGATTCAAATATCAACCAAAGTGAAACAATTTAGTTACAATGTTAACAACTATTCTCTCAAAACTATTCTTCGCACTAATTCCACAAGAACTTAACCATTGAATTTTACGATTTTGTACAGTGAGATTCACTTTAACAACCTATAAAATTGCGGTGAATTTGCCACGTAAGGTAGGTAATCATTCTCTTAAGATACGCATAAAACAAAAAATGGAAAAATTTATGTACGACTAACTCGAAAGACATAAACTAAAATTAAATTAACAGAGATGAAAAGCAGCAACTCTAATGCACAAATGATCTTGGTTCGGTTCATTCTGAAATACGCAAAAGTTTAAAAATGCTTAAGCGCCTCGATGGCTGTTTTATTTTGACTTGGCCACTTGAAGACTCTCTAAAGATGTATACAGGTAAATTGGAAATCAGTTTTTTCTTTTATTTTTCCTCTTAATTATTTTTCATTATTTAAATTAAGATGAAAGACAGAAAATGAAACAAAAGAAGGATCAGCAAAAAAAAAATAAAATACAGAAAAAAGATAAAAACAATCAACCGACGACCGGCAACAACTAATGTTCGAAACATAATTAAGCTTTCCTTGGCCGGGTATGCAGATCAGACACCATATATTAAGTTCATATAGCTGTGCGCGCAGCTCAACTGAAGTTTTAATTCTCTTTTAATGTCTTCGAAGAAGTTATAGTACTTTTCGAAAGAGATTTCTGTTTTAAATCTTCTTTTTATTTCTGTTGCTGTTGCTACCTACATCAGTGTTTTCTCTGGTTGAATTTGAAGGTGTAAAAAATTTCACTCATGAACATAAATTTTAAAATCGACATTTTTACTGCTCCAACTTGACAGGATTCAGCTACTATACTTGAACACTATATGCCTCTATGGTAATACGCTAAACCGCGGCTTATACCAAGTTAATCAGACAAAATGGATACACATCAGTGAATTTTTCTGTTTCCCTTAATTGTTTTTTTAACACTCGTTACTATCGTATATACATACGTGATACACACATACATACGCACATATGAATACATATATATATATAAATGCAGAAATTACAAATCTCGTTTATCTTTCATATGAAAATAAATTCGCGGCTGAAATTGTTTTAGAGAATTAAATAATCGCATTTGGTCCACAACCAAAATAGCCACACCAGGAACCACGCAAAAAAACTCATTTGCTTTTAAATTGCTTTTTTAAATAATTTTAAATCAAATATATTGCTTTCAAAGCTTTGGCCATACACAGTTCGAAGCGCTTTCATCGCCCTGATTACTTTATCTTTTATCTGATTTAATTCTTTGTTGATTAGATGAAAATATGCATAGCAATTTCGCAGTGTTATCTTAAATAAACATAATTTAGGTTTTCGCCAGTATTATATTCAGGAATTCATCGCATCGGTGTAATTTTGGATGAAAAATTTGGTTTTAATTTAATTTTTTCTTCTTTTTCGCAGTGCTGATTGTGAATTTTTTTTTAATATATATATATATTTCTAGAGAAATTTATTCATAACAAATTCATATATCATGATTATAGTTATACTCTTGATGTTAGGTGAATGCTATACATTATACGAAAGTAGGTTATATCGAATTAGCCTTAGGAAAGCATAATTTTATTTTTATTTTTTTATTTTACAAATTTAAACAGTTTGTTGCAAGGCAATGCTCTACTTTTATTTTCTAGATCTAATAAAGAAGATAGGAGAAATGTATGAAAGCAGATAGCTTGAATAAAATTTAAGAAAAACAACAGAAAAAGTTATAATTGGTCTACGATGAATATAAAAGTGAAATTAAGTGAAAAACCAAAATTTTGTTAGCCAATACCAAGAAAAGGTTATCCGATTTAGTCCATTTTCATTTACTATTTTTATGAAAAGCTATAGAATAACGAAAATATGATTAGAACAAAAAACAGCCTTAAGTTTATACAATCAGAAGCTTTACAGCACCAATTCTTTCTTTCTGGACGGCATCGCCGCTTAGAATAAACATGTTAATCTTCTACCTGAAAGTAGGAACCAATCTTGATTAACACACATAAATAATTTAATGACTGTCACAGTTAGAATAATAGTGTGGGGATTATTTTGTTCTAATGCAAAATTTTCGCCTGAGATTTCAAACTTAGTGAACACACTCTTTGTCACCACCGATTATTATAGGCCCACACGTTTTGTACAGGATCAACGCAGAAATTTAAGTAATAGTGAGATATCTGGTAGTGTCTCAGACTACCTCAATTCAATACTACCGATTATTCTCTCCAGAGTGGAATAATAATAAATATAAAAACCTTTCAATTACACATGCTTACGTATGCATCCTTTAACTCTACGTCTGTCTATCGAAAATAATATATTGTATTCTGTAAATTTATATGGAAGAAAGTATTTTACTTCACAGAATAGATAAAAGCTACTAATTTTCTCGACTTGATACTTATGTATGTATATAAGTATATACTGGGATCAATCACAATTATAGTTTGGTCCTACCCAGAAGGTATACCTTTTATTAGCAAGGTATATCTAATCCACATTTAAAGACAATTTATCCTTGATACATTCACAGTTAAGAGGGCTAGAAATGACCGAACTTAAGTGTCAAATCGTAAACTAAAGCTAGCTCTATGACAAATCGCGGCAAATTTCGAACTTTAGTTCAATATTGCAAAATTATTCGAATTATAAATAAAAAATTAAATGTTTTCATTAGAATCTTCGACTTATGCTTATGACAGACATAGCGTATTGATATCTAGATATGCCGAATACCTAAATATATTAAAGAAACCCTGACAGACATAAAAGTGGGCATTTATGTGACAAACCGTACTTTGTCATTTCAATTCAATTTGTAGATTTTTAAGCGTAAAAAATTTTAAAATGTAAGTGACGAATATATTAGCATTAATGCAAGCTAAATGGCAGCAATTAATTGCAAATATACGACAAATTCAAATGCGATGTCTCCATACTCCAGAGGAGTTTAACATTTTCTTGTCCCATGTCTGTCATAAGCATTAAGTAAATTTATTTATTTGAGCAAATAGTAACGATAAGTAACATGATACCTATTATTTGGATGGACATAAGTAATAGTAACTATTAACTAGTATTCTGGTCAGCATCACTCACGCAAAGAACGTCGATATACATATACAATATTAAGTCTGAATGTATAATCGAAAGTTTTTACCCAGCCTTCAAAGTTTTCACACAAATTCAAAAATTTTCTACCCATAATGTGTATGTTAACATCTCGGAGCAGAAAAATTTGACAGTTGAATGCATTCTCCTTCTGAACAAAAGTTAACATTTTTACACACGGTAAATTGAATGTGTAAGCTCACTCGTTTTTTCATTTATCATTTGAAATAATTCTTTCAGTTGTTCTGTTTTTTAAAAATAATAAATAAGTATAAATAAAATTAGTCGGATTTTATTAAAGAAAAATTTATATTAATAAAATAAAATAAAAATTTACGTCGATTTACCCAGGTGTTACTCATAAGTTGTGTGTTAACTTTTTTTATTATCATCTAGTCTTATCCCCTCTACCGAAAGAAACATTTTATTGTAATTTTACGCAGACATTTTTATACAAAAGTAAACATACAGACCAATTCTATGATACACTCATCAAAACTATGGAATTATTAAAATGATGATCCAATTTTCATGGATGCTGGATTCTGATGTATTTTTTATCCACAATCCCTCTAGAGTTTATTAGGTTAGGTACCATATTGGTTTCAGTATCTTCTGATGGATTCTAACCACGTTTCTTAAATCTTCTGATTAAAAACTTCTCAAAATACAAGCACTTTGACCCCACTCAACCACTATTTAACAGACTCGCTTATATGCCGGCTACAATTTCAAACCTACTTCGTTACTATATGATTTTAATAATTAAATAACAGTTTTCAGTTCTTCAAACAAGAAGCTGATATCGCGGTGTTAATAGTTTTTTGGTTATCAAATATCATAAAGTTACCTATTATATATAAAGTTACAATACAGTTACGGCGGAAAGCACATGCATTTGGACTAGAATAGAACATCTTATTTAAATTGTACATAATATGATTTCCAATTGTGTGCAGTTCAGACGCAAAGTAAATGTTTTCACATAAATGTCTCAAGTGTCAAGACTTTTTAAAGACAAGAGAGAATTTGAACCACAGAGTGATAATTGACATTCGTTCTCCCGCTGATTAACTGCAATTTTTTACAGATATTTCTCAAACAATATCTTTAAACTTGAATCAATTTGTTCAAATTCGTTGCTTAAAAACAATCCATAAATAAATTACTTCAAAAACTTGCTTGCTATTGTCTTTTACTGATTTCGTTTTTTGTTATCATTAATTTCGGGGGAAAAAAAATACAAAAATAAAAAATTCCCAATCTTCAGGACTATCACCAAAATAAATTTTACGATTTGTTCATTGATCTAATTTTGGATAAGAAGTATAAGCTATCACTTTTTAAACGTATCATCTGAAAAACAACAAAAAAACGACAACACCTTGGCTATATATTGATTATTCACCTTTTTCACTCGCTATCAAATTTTTGGCACAAATGATAAGAACTTTTGGCTACCATTCTAATACCCAGCGCGTTTGTTAGTTAGTAGATTTGACTTACTATTTCTGGCTTCTGTATATTTGTTAATGGGTATCGATTTGCTATATGATTTTTTTTTTTTACTCATTCGAACAAGTCATTTATCTGGTTGGTAAGTTGGTAAATAAATTCAGTCTGATAAGGTATTAGGACAGCTATCGCGAAAAAAAATTACTTTCGATTAGAGAAGGTGCGTAGTTTTGCAGGAGAGCATTTTATAAATTTGGTGAATATCAGAAGTTTCTAATTAAATTGAATGTAAAAATAGATCGAAAATAAATCTTTTTCTGTTGAAAATAGATAAATGCGGGTGCAATAAATTTTCAAATATTTAAACGAATATAGGGCTGATTAATGACACCAAGCTCCAGCATTAAAATCACACTTGTAGCCCCTTTAATTTTAAATTTTAATATTACGCTCATCCGCAGCTACATATAAATATGTAGATACTTCTTACCCCAACCTATGATTTATACCTTTTATACTCTTACATCCCCCGGCCAATAATTTACGCAGAGTTAAGACCATTGCTCACTTAACTCATTATAATTCTGCAGAGATTCAATTCCAAAAATATTTCGCACCCACCCTCTTAGTCGAAGGAGTAACTGAAGGGCCAGAGGAAATTCCCGACGTTCAAGATCTAATTGTGGAATAATCAAATAAAATCCTGAAAGCCCCGTGATCCACCTTCCCTGATGCTTTATACATAGCTTACCTGAGGGGCTTGGATTTTATCATCAACATCATCATCCCCCGAAATCTGTATATGTGTATATCTGCGTTTGCCTAAGAATGTTTAGATGTATAACAGATAGTTGGTGCTGGGGCGGATTGTTAATCAAATCTTCTGATATACCTATGTACATATATATATATATATATAAATACCATAAAGCTAAAAGCCCGGAAACCTGCAGATCTTAGGGGTTTGGCTGTGGTTCACCGGTTGGATGGCACCTCGAACCATCCGTCCCCCATTCACTTGGTTCCCAGTCGATTTAGCGATTACCATCTACGCAAAAGCATTTCGATGTGCGTGGCATAGCAAAGTTGGGCGATAAAATCGCCTGACAGCTAGGGAATCATCAGTCAAATTACTATCTCATTCGTCCTTTTGTGCCTTATCGCATGAACTTTGGCTCCTTTGTTGACGTGTTGTGCAAGTGCCTGTTCGCTTTGTTTTGGGGACGGTTTTTCATCTTGAATTTCATAAAAATTAACAAACGCTTTCAGGTTGCATGGAATTTATCTTTAATGCGATGTAGATGTACATAAGACCCAAGTGCGAACTGTGAACTGCAAATCAGATCACCTGAGAGTATCAAGTTTGAATAGGTATAAGTATGATATCTGGCGCGAAATCTTACCGATGCCTTGTTGGCCTGGCTCTTATTTGTCTTTGGTTAAGATCTGTATATTTTTCCAACCTGGAGCTGTGGGAGAAGGAAGTGTAGAAAAATCCAAACATTAATCGTATAATTAATTTGATGCATGTATGCAAAGTATTTCGTGTTACATGTCATACTAGCTTATCAGATCGTTTCGTCGCTTCGACGGTGGAAAAAATCTTGCACGAATCTTTAGACGGCGTGGTATGTCTGTCGTATCTGAGGCGTCCAACTTTCATGTCCTGACATCTTCTTAGCTGTATCGCCTTCACATGTTTGGTTGACTTTCCTTTTTACTTTATTTTCTAGTTTTTTTTTTTTATGTTGACGCCACTATGGGTCGCACATGTTGTTGTTTTTTAACAGGACAAAACCAATCAATCTTGTTGTTACAGCAATAGAAAACAAAATTCAAGTGAATATTTATATTTGACAAAGATGCACAACAGCTCTGATCTAGGATCTGATAACCGGTCGGTTCGGTTATTTATATGTACATATATATGTATGTACCTACAATAACTATCAGGTTAAAATGTGTCCTTTAAGATTAAATTTAACATTGTAACGCATAGAAAGAAGGCATTGAAATAAGCGGAAAGAGCTTACAAGTCCACATTCTTATATAAAATGAAAAAACATTTACTTACACCACTGTGTTTCTCCCTGTTGCATAAGTTAAAGATGCGAGTTGAAATAGTACTTGCACAAATTTTATAGAACTTCTGCATCGTAGTTGGATAGTAGGGAGAATAAAGCTAACCCATCATAGGATATCAGAATGGTATAAAGAGTAAGAAGGTATGTTCCATCTCAGTATTAGAGAAACACTTATTATTTTTTCATTGCGTCTTCAGTGGCCAAAATTTTGACAGCTGTGAAGAAATCGTAAGCGAATAAATCAAGTTGAGTTTGTAAGTGCATATTTAATAGAAATTAAGCAAAAGAAATCCCTTAAAATGGTTAATTGTGCAGTAAAAGTTTGTAAAATATGAAGAAAGAAAATGGATTCCCATACATTTCCTTGGAAATTTAGCAACTAGTGACGTTGTGCTCTAATGGAACATACCATAGGATTTCAGTACAGAATTTGTTAATGATTTTTTTTTTTTTGTTTACTGAGACATGGTTAAGTTTTGATGATAGTTAAAGTAGTCGGCGGTATAAGAAGCGTTCCAATAATCTTAATTTGGTTTTGGAATAAGTAAATTACTAATCAAAAGGGGTACATGCAACATCACATTATATTCAAATGGTGTTGCAGTCACAGTGTAGAATAAAGGAATACATGCCGGATATAAAACATCAATATTTTCAGCAATGATGTTTAGATGGCGCAAAAACAGAGTGTCAAAGTTTTCAAATTACTACAAAGATGAAACATATATGTATATAAATACAACAAAGATTAAGTAAATGATGGTGAGAGAGTAGAAAGGAGTTAGCATTGTTGCATTTTTTTTCATTTTCATAAGTACGCAGTAATAAAATTGAATTTGTATTTTAAAGTGTCAAACACTCTATTGAAAATTGAAAAAGATGAGATGGATTAAAAAAGTGGAAAAGTTAATGAACATTCTAAAAACGAGCTTAACAATTAATGGAAATGAGTGACAAGCAATGATTTGAATCGATGGAAGTGGAAGCAGTCCACAATGAAAAAGTTTTTTAGAATAATCAAAAATCACTCTTTATTGTGCTCACAAGCCACTCTGGAAAAACATTATCTTACCCTATTCGGACATTATTAGCATTTCTTAACATTTACAACAGCGCAAAATGCAGAAAAGACTGAGAATGTGAGCATTGTAGTACTCTGAAATTGCGTAATTCAATGCCTTCTTACCAGTGTCCAAGAATTCCTAGTCTGTTATAGTAATCTCTCGTTGGTGGTATTAACTTTGATATCTGTTTTACAAAAAAAAAAACAGTATATCGTGTACATCGTTCAAATCCCTAATGATTCTTTTTTGTTCGTAATCTGAAATATTACAAAAAACCTACCTAACCTACCCAGCGGGAAATATGTCAAGCGCTTGCCAGGAGAAGCGCTTCGACAACATAGCCAGAAAATAACTTTTCCGAAGCGCTTTTTACCATAACCAAAGGAATCTTTGCGGAAGCTGATCATTTCCCTGAGTTTGGGTTTATTCGCTTTTTTTGTGAAAAGATGAATCATATGCATCTGAAAGCGCTGCAGACGTTTCAATATCTTTCAAAGACCTCTCTCACCGTACCCAAAGGAAACTTCGCGGAAGCAGATCTCTTCTCTCAGCTTAGGCTGACTCATAAGTTATCTGTTTTTTGTTTTGAAAAGATGACGCATATGCATCTGAAAACGCAGCAGAATTGTCATTATTCAGTAGTCAGTTGAAGTGTACGGTTAATTGAAATTTAACTTAATTTAAAATTAAACGGAGCGCATTCAGAAAAAACTGCAATTTTTAATAAAGCCCTTACCTTGATTCGCTCTTCAAGAGTGCTACCCTACAAGCACTCCTAGAGAGCTTCCCAATAATCTGCAGTTGAGCGCTTCCGTCTGCGGGCATGCTCTCGTTAAAACGAGCTTCCAAAGATGCGCTCTTGCATTCCCTTTTGAGCGCTTCTATTTCCAGCTCGGTACCTACTCGTCAAACCATACATATATCCATATATATATATACAGTAAAACCTACTAATTGGACCACCTAACGGTCGCAGCAATTACTGGTCCGATTTTACAGGTAAAGGAATTTATGTATGTATAGACATGTAAACATACATATACCAAAAAGCTGTACAAAGGAGCTATTTTCCCACTGTGTCCGACGAAATGAATAAAAGGAATAAATATGAAAAATGAGGGAACGAAAAATGCTTTATTAAAAACGAATATAAAAAAAGTTCAAACTGTTGATTGATAAAATTTATATGTATGTACGTACACTGTAATTTAAATAAAAATAACATTTTACGGGAATCTAAAAGCACAACCTAGGTTCAATACAAAATTATTTCTTAAAGAAATCTGAAATCTTATAGTTTGTTTTTTAGTAGAATCTACATGTTCTCTTTCAATCATATTTTCACACTAGCATTTAGTTTTTGTAATACTGTAGGTATGTTCCTTTTTGTTGCGTACTTTTTAAGGCTACGAATGCTTGAAAGAGTGTCCTTAATAGTCATGGCCGAAACTTTATTCGAAGCTTTATTTTCGGATTCGACAACATCTTCGGTGCTGCTGCTAGAATTTCTTATAATATTTTCAGTGTCTTGTCTATTTTCAATCTGTTGAAAGAAATTGTCTTCCCAGTTTTCCGGTAAGGTCTCATAAGTGGCCAAAAATACATCAACATCTGCTAATTCGCTTACATTTTCCTCTACAATACTATCTTCAGGAATTATTTCGTCGGTACTATTATCGTGCGTAAAACCACACCTTCGAAAACATTTATGGATTGTTGATTTAGTTACATTGTCCCATGCAGATTTAAGCCAACTGAGAGCATCAAGTGGAGAAATTTTCTTTGCAAGTTCTGAAGAATTTTCAACCTCATCCAAATAACAAATTAAATGGTTCATCATGTAGTTACGGTAGTTTACTTTTAAATTCTGGATGATACTTTGGTCCAATGGTTGTAAATGTGAAGTACAATTTGGTGGTAGATATTGAAGTTTTATATTAGTAAGCTCATCGACCACATGACAGGCAGCATTGTCGAGGAAGATAAGAATTTTTTTTTTGTGTTTGTATTTTCGCATCTAGTGTATGCATCCACTCACTAAAAATAGTAGAGTTCATCCACGCCTTTGAATTGGCTCTCCATGTAATAGATAAATGCTGTTGAATATTTATTCTGCCAAAAGACCTCGGCTTTTTAGCCTTGCCAATTACCAAAAGATCTTCTTTTTCACCAGCTAAATTGCAGAGAAGAGCCACCGTTAAGCGTTCCTTGGATAGCTTCCCACCTGAGCATTTTTCATTCTTCAAAAGAAGTGACCTGGTTGGTGTTGCTCGGAAGAAGAGTCCTGTTTCATCCAGGTTAAAAATATTTGAAGGGTCGTATCCCTCGCCAAGGCTTTGAATAGTACTGCGATATGCCTCAACCGTACTCAGATCAACATCTGCTCCCACTCCTGATAGCACACCGAAAGTAATGTTGTAACGCTTGCGGAATGACTGTAACCATCCGTTCGATGCCTTAAATTCAGTCATTTCTGCAATTTTTAAAGCATTCTTTTGAAGAAGTGGTCCAGATACTGGTAAATTTTTTCCACGAGCTTTCACAAACCATTGAAATAAAGTGCTATCCAGTTTTGCATACGGGACGATTAATTTTAAGCGCTTTCTTCCAGTTGGTTCAAATCTCTCAAGCAACTTTTCTATTTCATTTTTATTTTTTTAAATTTGCTGCACTTGGCTTTTGCTAATATCAAATTTTGCAGTATAATCTTCCTCTGACTAAGCCTATCTTTTTCAAACGCTTTTATGGGTATTTTCTTTCCTTAAAATTTACACATCATTAAATATATCTTTGAGTTCCCATTTGAAAAAACCTACCTAATTGAAAATGAATCCTCAGGTTTACTTTCCTATTTAATGAAGGGGTCCTTGTATGTAGCTTCTTTATTTTTGTTCAAAAACACTTAATTTCACAAATTATTAATACCACTGCAGTGATGAAAAATTGTGTGCTTAATCCTGAGTATGATCACATAAAATGAGATCCTTACTTACAGTCACGTAACTCATGAAAACTGTTATGCGTATCATATTCATAGGAATTAAATTTCGGGGAATCACACAAAAACCTACAAAAATGTTTGAGAACGATGCGTGGTCCTGCAAATATGTATGCAGTAGAAGTACGCATGCATATTTATGTAATAGCGAAAATTTGCGACGTATTAATTATGTATTGCAGCAAATGCAAAGTGTGCTTCTGGATTTTAGAATATGGAGCAAAATGGCATAACAATAGCAGAATTCAGCTATTTGAATGTAAAGAGCTTCAATGTAGGTAAAACTTTACTTTGTCATACAATCTCCCTTCCTCTAATGTATGCATCTTGTTCTAAAAAAAAAAGTACAGGGATTTTACACAAAACAGCCATTTTGTTTCATATTGTAATTAGATACAGAAATTTTTCATAATGTCAATCGCATGCACATTTATTTTATTTTGCGATTTTTCTTTACGTCTGGTCCGATTGGTAAGGTTCAAAAAGATCAAAATTATGGATAAATATGTGGTCCACGGTCCGATTACACAGGTGCCCCAATTACACAGTGAAGTTTGTTCCAGAATATCTTTGTGTGTCGGTAGTGTGGTCCAATTGTGCAAGTGGTCCGATTGGGAAGTGTACCAATTGGTAGGTTTTACTGTACATATATTTACATATCCAAGCAGATTCTTTGCTAGGATGATGAATTAGTCCTTATGCTTAAAGTCGCCATCACTTAGATAACTTCAAAGATATAGCAGTAAGTCTGAAAGACTCTAGCTGTACTATGGGGATCCAAATTAACAAGGAGAACAAGAGGAATCTGACGACTGTAACTGGACATGAAGGCGATCAAAATATGACTGCAAATTTATGGAACTTTGAAAACGAATGAATGTTTTTGAGTATTTCAGAATCCAATTCAGTTCCACTAAATACATAAACTCACGTGTACTTTGGCAGATTTGTTGCAGAATGAAAGCTTCAACTAATCCACTATGGGACCTGTGTCAGTAGTATTCCATTCTCTATACCAGGTTTGGATTAAATCATAACCTGAAGGATATCTTTGTACCTTCGAATATAATGTAACATGAAATTTCGTAGATTTAGATCGTTTTGGGCCAATTTTCAGGACGAAAAATTCGATTCGCAGCATAGTACCCTGAGGCAACACTGACCGTTTCACGAAATTAGCAAATCCCAGGATGATGGTGTGAAAATTTTCATGATTAATGAGAATAAAACGAATTTCTTCGCCTTCGAAAATTTTAAGCCTTTATTTAGTTATATTAAATGCAAGATGGTTCGCGGTTTATACCTTATCATACTATTTGACTGCCATTTTTCTTGTATAGTAAGAGGGTATACAATAATTTTTCGTATCGCTCTGTATATCCCCGTTCCAAAGCATAGTGATATGGGAAGACGTCAAGACACTCCTGTTAAACTGGGGTAATTGTATAGTATGCATATTAAATATCAATCGGTTATACGACACCCTCAAAAATACTAATTACAATTAAAACGCATCCTTCGTTATGTCCTTTTCTCAAAACTGATAATATAATAATAATCAACGTCATTTTTACATTATTAGGAATGTATGAACTCTTTTGACATTAGTTCCCTTACATTTATAAGATAAAACTTTCCCACACAGATTTGAAAATTTTTCCCTCTCCAACTTTCTTAATCATTCGTATGTTCAGTATCAATTGAAAACCACAAGAGTTTTTCCCGCTGACATTTATTTGTTTGATTTTTCTATTGCACCCTCTGATTCAATTATACTGCCACTGTATAGTTCGTTGTACCCTCATCCTT
Source organism: Dioctria linearis (assembly GCA_963930735.1). Taxonomy (NCBI): domain Eukaryota; kingdom Metazoa; phylum Arthropoda; class Insecta; order Diptera; family Asilidae; genus Dioctria; species Dioctria linearis. The sequence goes on along the minus strand of OZ005741.1, from coordinate 201,520,642 downwards.
GGCAAAAAAAAAAATCAAATAGCAAAACATTTGAAATCAAACAATCAGAACCGAAGGGCGCAGATAAAGGATCCTCGGAGGTATAGCCAGCATATATCCAGCACTTAGAGCAAACATAATAACAACATAATCACTCGTGTTAAGTACAAACACACGCTCGCAGAAATGCCCGATTATTTGATCGATTGCCATCGAACAGCGGACAATTATTCCTTGTGGCGGTCGAATGGCCTAAAGCAATTCTCACTCACTATTGAAGGAGAAACGTATGGCGGATGTAGGAATGTATGAACTTCCCCACTGGGATTGTTTGGTTTGGTTTCTACAATGGCCGACTTAATCCATTCGACTGGTTAAGCCTCATTCGCTTTGCGGTCAAATCCCTTATTCAAACAACATCGTTTCTGGAAGGTCCTATCCATTTGATTCGTTCAGTTATAAGTCGAACATTTGGCTTTTTTTCCGAGGACAACATCATGGGAACGACCTACTTAAATATGCACGTATTGAAAGAGTTTTAACCAGTTTTAGAACATTTTCAGTATGAGTATTGTTAAAAATTCATATCCCTTCTAAGAATATGGGAGGCAGCCTGTCAACCAATTACCACCGAGCCTTCTGTCTCATCGGCTTTGGTAAACCCTTTGCAAAAGTGCAAATAATTCGTGGCTTTAATTACTTCTCGACGATTACCAGCCAGACATGAAAATTATTAGGAGACGGAAAAATCATATTCCAAAAGTGGGGCTTGCAGAAGGGTTTAGGGTTTCCTTTCAACCTCTTCAGTTCAAATTTTCATTAAAAAGTAAACAGCTTCAATATTTACTGGCGGTGTGTGTGATGGATATCCATGCGAGCCCCGAAAGGACTGGGGGAGTTAATTTGATAATTACATACCTTGGGGATGAAGCTTTTAAGGGTGATTAGGCAAAGTGTCTGTTTTTGGCATATTTTATTGTTGGTAAATCTATGTTTAGGAAGGGACGATGACATGTAGTGGGGTGGGCTCAAATTATTTTAGTTTATTATTCATCTGAGCAATTTTCATATTTTCCTCAATATAAGTTTTGTCATTAGGCAAAATTTCGCGTTACTAATTAAAACTTCTCTGATATTATTCACATTGAAAGGATAATGAACAGATTAGACTTGAGTTTTGTAACATGTTATCATGAACATTGTAGCAAAACTGTTTAGAAATATTGATCGAGTTCGAAGGAATTTGGAATTTGTAGTAAAAATAACACTGTATGACGTAATTTTATTAAGAACTTTCACACTTACTTAACTTACTTTTAAAGTTTCACAGTGATTAGTTAAAGTTTATGATGAGAAGTTTCGTGTTAGTAAAGTTTTTCCCAAAGAAAATTGAATATTTTCAATTTTAAAGATTTTTAAAATCATATTGATGCCATGATTTGTCATGTAAAGAATTAAGGTCAATGCACACTTACCGGCACAGACAGGCAACATATTTTTATATGAAACCAAGTTAGCTAGTTCACATCAACCGGCACCGGCAGATAGCGGCACGTAATGGAAACTTCATTCCTGGTTACTATCGGTGGCAAGAAACCAGGCCGGCAATATCAATATCTGCCTTAATTGAAAGTTTCCTTTCCGTTTTATGTCGTTATATGTGCACGAAAAATACCGGCGTCGGTCGATGCCTGTCTATCCCGGTTCGTGTTATAACGGTAAGTGTGCATCGACCTTTAGAATGAGAGAATGAGAATAAAGGCATTCATCTGTCCCATTTTAAATGAAATGCGTGTTTCCATAGCTACACTCACACAGGCATAAATTCAAGCTGTAGCGCCGATAGTTTTGAATAGAAATTATAGTAAAATAACGTTTTTAAAACGGCTCCAGACGGACAATAGGAACTAAAACAGATCTTTGCCCTAGAAACGCGTTTGATATAGTTTTTAATTTTTTAATTAATTACATAAATTTGAAGAAGACTAAATTCCCTGTAGAAGCACTTTTCTTGTAAGTCTGATGTGTAACAAGTTACAGCGGCGGAAACGTAAACATTCTTCCAAAAAATTGTCGTCGTCGAAGAATAGATCGAAAAGTTGGATTTTTCATCGGAGCCCGGAACTAAATAACATATATCAAAATCGTTTCTACCTCTCCTTTTGTAGGGCAAAAATCCCTATTGACTGCACTATAAATGGATAACAGATACAAACAACCTTGGAATAAGGTTAAAAATGACACAGCCGCCTAAACTTTTCCAAGCATCATCGGCGGCAAAATATGGTCTTCACTTCATTAATAGACTGAGATACCTACTCCTCAAATACTTGCCGAAAATATTAAATAGGCTGGTATGACACGAATTTACTGAAACTTTTACAGTTTCTATAACTTCAAGTTTTGAATCACGCATAGCTAAATTCTTTCGCCAAAGTTATTTCTAATAATTATAGAAAATGCACTCACTGCAGGACAGGATCTGGAATGCTGCAAACTGAGTGAATGACTTGATAGTTTCCAAATTGGACTGAGGTTTGAAGGGCCCATCTTCGTCTGCATTTGCATAGAGTTGTAGAACTACTACTATTTCAGTTGTGTAGATAAGATATTGCAAAACCTCAGCCAGCAATTTGCTGCAACCGAGACACGGGATGTTTCCCATATTATATATTGATATATTTGATAGCTCGTGTCTCACAAAAAATTTTCACGTATTCGATGGAGTGATCCTTAATGGATCTGGTAATTCGACGATAAGATACAAATAGATATGAATAGAAAATATATAAGGAACTGTAAAAGTTAACATTTTATTGTTGTTGATTTTGTTGGTGAATTTATATGCATATTTTCTAAGTATAAAATTTTGGCTGAGTGAGTCATAAAGGCACCCACATTATACATAATGTAGGTATGTGTTTAGTTTAGATAGATCTCAGTTAACTAATGCATTTTCTTATTATAGGCATAAAATTCATAAGCATGTAGAATTTAAAGCTATTTCTTCATATACCTCATATTGATTCTCCGACATTGTTACTTAGCCACTGGAGGCCTCTAATTAAAACGTTTTACCAGGCGATACAATCCAGCAAAACATTGAGCGCATACTGTGAAAGCATGCAACAAGCAATCATTGGGGACTTATTCTAGCAAAAAGCATAAGAAATAATAAAAACTACGCGCGCGAGCCTTAAGTTAAAAACTAAAACTCCAAAGCTGAATCGAATCGGACTGCGCCTTATCCAAAATCAAGAAAGGCCAAGTGCACATATCTTTTATATATACATTGTATACCTATATATACTGGTCAGTTCAGTATAAATCAGATATAATGCCATTTATAAGTTGGCTGCATGGGATCGTTTCATCGATACCTATACACATACCTATTTATTAGTCCCTTGTACCTGTTGGGAGGATAATATGATTGAAAAGACAAGTCACATTCGTAATGTATTAATTATCGTTTGTACTTTGTCTTGGCATGTGATCTGTCATATCTTTTCTGCTGCTTTACTATGGTGACTGGAATTCTGATATAATTTCTACAGTGCGATTTCTATCTTGAGCTGATTGCTATTTCGATAACGAGGAATGAAAAGATGAGGTGAATTTCTCACAAAAATTCCACGATTTCCGCTCAATTGATATATTTTCTATAATTTTGTACTGGATGTTGTTATGTTTGTATCTCAGAAGATTTCACCATTTACCTGCGACTAATGGTAATTTTGCGTCAAAAATATTTAGTAACGCATATTTTGATGTTTTCTGACAACTTACGATATCAAATTATCTCTTCATCATCATCACTAAGTTGTGTTTAAGATGATCTGTTCATTATATTATAATATTATTTAATAATTCTAATTTGTTTTTTAATAAATTGACTGACACTCAATTCAATGAAGATTATTCTCATTTTATTCACACGTGGGAACCTAATTGATTAATTTATCTTCTTGTTAGGTTCGCACTATAAGTATGAAAGCCACTTAAATGATTCTAGACACAGTACCCAATATCTGGGCGGTTTTTTTTCTATATATCTTATAGTCCAATGGAATGTAGAAGTAAGTAGGGAAAGGAAAAAAATAACTTAGCAGAAATCAAACATAGAAAAAAGATAAATAATATAAAAATTTATGAATTAGAAAATCTCGCAATGGCATGCAAGTGCTCCTACTCCCACAATAATTATTGCAAATAAAAAACAGTCGGACAGATTGAATTCCATTTTAATTATATTTAAAATAAATTTAAATAAATGCATTTAAAATAAGAAACAATTTTATGTTTGCAGATTTTTTGTGAAAATTCTTTAAGAATTTTTAAATTTTTAGGAAATTGTGATAATGTCATTAGTGCGTACATGAGGAAGCACTGGATAATAACTATTTGAGAAGCGGTTTTACTCGATACGAAAGACAGGACTCGACTATGGGATAAGTGTCCAAAATCTGATTTTATTGAAGCGAGGGACGTATACCACCATTCATTCTTATTTTGATGTTCCTGTTGATGGTGACGAAAAAATTTTGGTGTGCTACGTTCGGATCATTAAGGATTCAACTCGCCATATAATAGTGGAATATTGTAGTAAGCATATTATAGAGTATATTGTAGTTGCCTGTAAGGCAAAAAGGAGCATACTAATAATGCTTTTAACCTTAACTTCTTATAATCACTCGTCATGGACTTTAGTGTGTATTATCAAAATGTTAGATGATTGCAGTCTAATGACTTCACAGACTTCAATATATAGGCTGCTAGTAGCAGGCCTTTCCCATACAAATATTTTGATGCCAGCATATCTATGGGGGCTGAGAGGCAAAATATCCCAAATTACTGTCATGTTGCGGGATATTACTTAAATAGGACTACCATGATTAGCTAAAATGAAGGGAGCAGTTCTTAATTAAGTTGTTGCTAAATATTCAGAAAAAAATTAAGTATTTACGTTTTTCTCGTTTCAAATTTAAAACTACGCTTCATAAGAAAAGCAAGAATCTTAAGAACCTGGACGTATATAAGAATCTCAAAAGTTTACATGTTTTTTCACAAATTTTTATTTCATGTAATTCCTTTTAAACTTGAGAAAAAATAATTGTGAAAATTCTCTGTACACTGTGTACTTTTCTTTAAATCAAATTAAGATCTCCAACATACAGTTTTAAAGTTATTAATACCACTTTTTAAACTTTCTCAAAAAGTGTTAAAACATTCTTCTGAGTGACGATATTAACAATCTTGATCTATTATTATATCTATAGGTAGTTAGAAAAACGAAAGTAATCAGAGGTATACTGTGAGATTCTTAATTTTTCTTGAGTAGCTGCAGTTTGGCATCAAAAAAAAAATTAATAAATGAATACTGATAGGTTTCTAAAATTGTCGACGACGAATGTTTTATAATTTCCTAAGTAAAGGAGCAAAATAGTTCATACCATGAGGTCAGAATACCTTAACCATTGTTTCGCTTTATTATAAATTTAGTAGCTATAGCCCGAATAAATCAGCCACTTTCACATCCCAGGTATAAAGGCGAATTACCTATCATATCGGTCAAGTATCTATGCACTAATCCAAATACCTAAAGTATGCTTGGTATAATATGAATCATTCCTACATACCTTATAAAAACATATTTCAATAGAAGGTGGTCTGGACACGCAAATTTTTAATAATCATATTTATATACAGTTTTTTTTCCTGGTTTTAATGCATTTAACATTCTGTAAGATATTGTTTTTTTAAATTAATAAAAACCATTTCCATATTAAAAATAAATGTTAAAGCACACAATTTTTGTTATTAGTTTGAAATTTGACTATAAATTATCAAGCCAATAACATAACTTTGCAATAAATAATTTCCTCTTATATGTGACAATTTCCCTTCTATAAATATTTTTCTTAAGTTGTGGCAGCACCAATCCCTCGCAATATAAAAAGCATATTTTATGCTGGCTACACTTTTTGCGAGCTGTCATCAGTCTATATATTGAAGTCTGTGAATGACTTTGACGTTATATATTTTATTGAGCGTCTGCAACATCGAGTTATTTGACGAATGATTTCTTAGGGCGGGAAGAAGGAGAAAAGTTTATAGACGATTGGAAAGGTCCAACGATTGTCAATCTAGCAAAAATTAAATATTCATCATATGGTGTATGGTTCAGAACTTACAGGGTGATTTATAAAAACAAATCCAAATATTTTTAAGTCTCGTTATCTCCAAAACTGTTAGATATTTACAACCCCCCCCCCCCCCCGCACCGTGTTTATGCTTGACCAATCATGACCTATTCATAGCCTTCGGGTGCCAGACCGCTCACGGAGACACCCTGTGTATGTATTATCTAGGCATTTAGTTACTTGGGTGACAAACCGAAAAATAATCGAGTCTCATACATATACACATTATAAAACACTCAGTTTTCTTGTATAACCAACTATAAAATGATTACTGAAATGACACCCTCGAACTGAAAATAGTCATATAAAAGTTTAGTCATGACATTGTGCCTTATAAACATATGAACATTTTTATAGTAGGTACCAGATAAAGAAAATTTATGTGTTGCATTTTAGTCTAGTTTAATAATAATTCTATAATTATAAATAGTAATACCGAAATGGGGGGGTAATACGATATTTTTTATATACAGACGAATACCTATGGGTATATTTGTTAATTCCATTATTATTCTACGAAATTCAATTTAATTTTCATTAAAAATTTGATACGAGCTTCAATGAAACTTCTTAACAAGATTACTACACTAATTTTTTAATCTCCATATATGGTTGCTGCCACTACAAATGAAATCCATCACTAAAGCATATGAGCCTTAAAAATAGTTGAAGACGCTACATAAGGAATTCATGAACCAATCAATGAAGCAGATTTATTTCTTTTTATTATATACACATATATAAATGACCCACTAAAACTCATAAAATAGGTTTAAGTGTTATAATTTTCGATAAAAATAAAATGTAACAAATCGATTTAAAATGAAAAATGGAATGACGATGCCTCTTAAATCTATGAGCATTCCAGTTTTTCGAGATAAAAATATTTTATTCCCAGAACCTGATATACGGAGTGGCCCTCACTTTGTCATAGACACCCACGTAGACGACAAATGGAAAGATATTTTTCAATTCCATTTAAATTTTACTAATTTTTTATGGTAGAAAGCTTGGATTAGAAGAAGAAGAAAAAACTACACTTGGCTTTTTTGGAGGGTCTCTTCCTTTAGCTGGTGTTTTATTGACGGACTTCGTTGGGATTGGTACTGGACGTTTTTCGAGCATAATACAAATACACAATCACAGTGGTCCAACATTGACTACACAAAGTGACCAACTTTGACAACAAGCGTCATTGCCGCATCACATGACACCACAACCAAACATGTTACTGGATTGAATTTTCCTCTTGGTTTATATTCAAGCATAAAAGTCACACAACACATTCACAATGCTTACCATCATAATTGCATATTTTCTCCCCACTTTATGGCCGTATTCACTGCTGCTAAAAAAAACTTTTGTTGGAATTTCCAACAACTGCGGGCGCAGCCCATACTTTGCGTTCACGCTCCAAATCTACAATATTCACGAAAAGTTCGCTATCACTGAGAGAAGTTTTCCACGCTCGAACATTGATGGCGCTAGTGGTCAAAACTAAAAAAAATCGCAGATGGCCGCCTACGGATACTCACTTACAGATGGAGCACTATGCAACCAGTCTGCCATGGGCCGTGGGCACCATTTCTACCATTTCTCACGGGATTTTTTCCACGGTAAATATTCAAATTTTTGTTCCTATTGACGACTGCAGTATAAGATTAAACGGTGTTATATGATCCTCCCAAGAACTCAGATTTTTTGAATTTGAATGAACCCAGACGAAGTATTGTCTTATTTCAATCTCTTCTCCTGGATACTCAATAAAATGCGACAATTTATTAAGTACGATTAGATGAAGCGTCCAAAATTTCACCTTTCAAAAAATGTTGGCTGACAGCCTCTAATCGAAAAGGTCATGAACTTATTCCCGTAACATGTATGTATGCTATATATGTTTATTCTGAACTATATCGCAGACCCGTTGTCTCCTTTCATGATGAATTTCAATTTTTGTAAGTCCACTCTACCCTGCATGTTCATATATCAGCTTAGCAATGACTTTGCATTATTACAATTTTTTTTTGTAGCACAGAGAATATCGAACAGCCCCATGAGTCTATAGTCTTTCGAGTCCTCACCCCCGGTGAAAATTTTTATTTCACAATTTTTAGTCCAAGCACCACTTAACCAGAGGGTGAGTAACACTTTCTTTTATAGCTTTAACTTTCCGCTTCGTGTATACACATGCGCTCAATGTTCGAAACTACAAAACTGGACCGGTGTAAAAGTCTATGCAGGCAGCAGTAAGTAGTAGTAGTAGTAGTAGTAGTAGTAGTAATTGTTATAATAACAAAAATTTGTAAAACTCCAAGTCATCATCTTTTCAAAAGTCTGTCGTGTTAAAGATGGAGAGTTTTTCCTCGTATTCGATGCATTTCAACGATAACGAACTTCTAGAATATAACATAGAATGTTCAGGGTCTTGTAATTCTGCTTAGTAAATATGTAGCAGTCGCAGTGTATAGTCTATGACTGAACTCTGTATATCGACCTTTACTGAGCATGATTCTTCAGTTTTTCGTCAATACGGACAAGAAAAAATGTGGCTGAATACTTTTGATTGGGTTGACACACACGCACCAACTATATGAATATATGTATAAGCACCTATCTGTTTGGCTAACTTGAAATCGTTATCTCATCTATCTATTAAGCGGGCCGTAATTAAAGCCAGTAATTAAATCTACTGAGTTGCAATCTTTTCCAACAAAAGAAGCGCACCGTGGATAAATTGGTTAGTGCTGGTGCTGTCGATGAATAGCGCGCTTAGAGTTTAAGTGTAGATCGTTAGCATGCTGATTTCTGTTGCAATTTCTTGAATAGCTTCGTCTGGTATCCGGCGGTCGCCTTCTCAAAAACCTTCTAGAATTAATTTTACATCATTATATACACACATTACGTTGTCATGAATTAAACTTTGGAATTTTAAATATTTGTAAGTAAAGTAAGCGTTGTAAATGGATTTCTGTCTTGAAATAATAATAAAAATAAGAATAGAGATTTTTTATTCCTTTGATTTGAATTAATTGGTTTAATATATTGAAAACTCTTTTAAAACTGAACTTATGTAGGTACGGAAATATATAATTCTGACAAACTGGTCACGTTTATACATATTTTTTTTTAACAAACCGAAGAGTTTTCCTTTATTCTTAGGTTATCATCATTCTCGTGGGGGCAAATCCAAGGACACGGACAGATGTAGTGTCCTTACAATACTGGCAAAAATTAATTGCAGATTGGATCACCGATATAATCTTTCCCACCTTCTCCTATCAGATCATTTAAAGTTGTTGAAACCTAATAATAAACATTGTTTCCGCGGAGTTTAAAATTTTTCTTTTTTTTTTCGTTCGTTTTCCCGGGAAGTGAACATTTTGCTCCTTTCGACTTTTGACAAAAAATGTTTGGTTCTTCTTCTTATTTTTCGCTTTCTTGAGAAAGCACAGACATATTTTTGCTATTAAGAACTAGAGCGCTGTGCAATATAAGAAGTGCCGATGATCAGGATATTGATATCTTGTTTATACCTACTAGATTTCTGGATAATTGGGAGTATAAGATGGCACAGATGGTGTATAAACGAGGTGTTCCTAATATCTAGAAACCGCATGTCTATCATAAGCATTACCTAAGCAAATATGAATATAGACAGAATGAACATCCACAATACATGTAGTAGCGTTTTAATCGGTTAACTTTATCGAACGTGTATTTTATCCCTCGATTCATTCGGTAACGTTGTTGATAGCTTCTACATATTCACTTTTGATTGTTTTTAAAGATTACGTGTGTACAGACTAAGAATTTAATTTATATCGATTATAAAACACGAATTTTCCTGTCCACTTTTTTTTTTATAATTTCTGCCCGAAATTGTGCTAATATTACCCTCATACCATCATATTATCATATAATGGCTACCAAGCTTGTAAAAGGCTTCAAATAAAATCTTTCAGCAAACTACTTAGGTAAAAAGAATAAAACAATTTGAATGTTTTTCCTATTCAGTACTTGCAAAGCAGAAAAACACGTGAACTTTTAAGCTAATGCGGTTTTACAAATCTACACAAAACACGAATAACTTCATAAAATATCTTTTGTGCAAACCTTGCCTCTTAACAGCTGGTTGAAAAATCTACGATGCTTTTGTTAGTCTAAATTAAATAGTTCAGAAAAAAATTGCTACTCTGGTCTGCGCATTTTAAAAATATGAGTCTAATTGAAAGCAAGTATTTAACACATACAACAGATAACTGTAAACAAATATTGGCCTCGACTTTGACAGCAATATATTTACTCAATGGAATCGCACTATTTTGTGGAGAAGTAGTCTGTCTCAGGTGTACAATTCAGATATATGGTACTTGCCACCTGAGTTCGTATGTGATGTGTATTCTTGAAAAGTTCCATCCATAATATTGACGACTTTTTTCCTATATAATATTAACTCTTAAGCAAAATATTCACTGTGGGTCCACCAATATTCAATCATATCTTGAACGAGTTTATAACCTTGAAACAAAACTTATATTTCAAGTTCAGCGGTTTTAATTTGTGGTATCCTTTTATTGATGTCTTTTTGTTAACTTGCATATAATTTGACTGCTTTGTTTACACCTGAAGGCAAAAGTGATACTCAAAAAGAAAAAAAAAATATTGCTCTCCCCAACCGAAGAACACGAAAATTGATTTCTTTGATTTTTGCACCAAGAAACCATGCGACATGATGGCACAAAATTAAAAGATACCAGAAAAAGAAATTAAATCTATAAGGACGAAAATAAATTGAAAAAAAAAATCAAAAGAATTCGAAACGAAATTAAGTAAAAGATTTGAAGAAAAAAATCTTAACGAGAAATTATATCTCGAAGGCAAGAGATACAGAACAAAAAAAAAACTGAAACTCTTCGACCATCTGAAAATCATCTCCCGCTGCGAAAAAGATTTTTCGGAGATTTCTTACCATCAGGCATTTGGTGTTTTTTAGGCTTTTTTTTTGTTTTGTTATTTTTTTCTTTCGATTCCTTACTTTTAAAATTTCTTTTATATTCGTCAGCGCATTGAATTTATATTCGGCGCATTGTGCTCAAACGCAATCGCTTGTGTAGGGTTTCTTCGACCTGTTGGCAGCAGAACAAATTTTTTTTTCTCTTTTAGCTTGGGAAACAGCATTGGTTTATTAATAATGTTTTCTTTGAAAGGGTTAAGTTTTGTATTCGCTAACAGGAACTTTGTACTTTTTTCCCTATTTTTAAGGGAAAAGACATCAGTGAAACATCTAATTTGAATATATCTAAAGTACTGTGACTTCAGCGAAATGCTGTGATGACCAGGTATTAAAATACGTAGATTATGTGTCGTATTTCTTTGCCAGGCTACATTCAATATTTAATAAAAGATTTAGAGTACCTACTAGACAGAATTTATTTTATTCAGTTATTCTGTACTTTTTAAAGTTGTACTCATATTTGAATCTGCGCCGAAAGGGACTGGAACTCATGCTGCATATCATAATTGTGTTCCGATATGTAAAGGGTAGCGGAAGTAGCTGGAATAGACCTTAATAAACGTCATATCACGATACAAAGAATTCGCGAAAAATCTGTCGAAGAGCCATGAGATCGTTGGAATGACCTAATATTAATATAGCGGCAGAGGATCGAAAATCATGAAATTTACCGATCTTCCTGATGCAGGGCATATTCAAAATTAGGATAGTACGCTTTGGTTTTAGCGCCTATCCTAATTTCGGTGTATCACTCAGAATTGGGTGGCAATCCAAAGAATATCAGAGTGAGATTTATACCATACTCACTGTGCAATAATTCTTTCAAAAACGAGCATTCAAAAACACAGTTATCAGAATCGATTGCCTTTTCTGCACGACGACGATGCTGATAAAAAAAAAGTATTATGCCTTGTTGCTGTCAACCGAATCTCATAATATGTCCATGTTTTTAGTATTTTCGTGGATCCCAAGTCGCAGCGATATTAGTAAGTTGTGGAACTGTAGTTTAGCTAGGTCGGCTATACTCAGAAGCCGAAAATAAGGGTTTCCTTTCTCTTACGATATTAATTCCGAATTGATGAATTAATGTCAACGTTATGTGGATGATGACTACAGATGAACTTGATAGTGAAGGCTTCGGAATGTTTATAGTAAACACAAAACCTGTATGGCTATAAGATGGTCATACTATTGAATATTGCAGATTGAGGAAGCAACACCGATCAGAACAATCGTTGGAGATTTCCTACAAGCAACCCATCCGCTGTGATGGCCAAAAGAAATTATTAGGTGCAACAAAAAAACAATCAGACTTCAAAAGGTTTTTATTATGTCACAGCTATACGATCTGCTATGGCTCTGAATGTAGCGATGTATACAAGGTGAGGCGTTACACTATTGGCGTTTTTGTTTTTGCTTCGGGGTTAACTCCTGCCCTTTGAAGAAGCAAACGCGTGTTCGAGTTTGCGGTGCCAGTCTTGGAGTCATGATATATTTGACTCTTGGTGCTAGCTCTGTTAGCCCCTGCCAGTGTTGGGCGTAATCTCATTGCAGTGTAATTTAATTAATAATTCCATTACAGTTTAGTCAAATAACAAAGTAATCTAATTAAATTGTATTCGATTACATATCAATCAGATTACTTATGAGAGAATATGTAATCTATCAAATGTGTAATCTGTTACAATATAATTAGATTATTTTGTAATCTAATTACATTGTACCAAATTACTTTGTAGATTACTTAAAAGTAATTAATAATATAATGAAATGAATCGAAAGAAAATGGTATTGTTCTCATACGAAATTAGTTTTAGGGAGTTTTATGAAGAATTAGAATACAAATATCTTAAATATCTTAAACATCTTAAATGTAATCACATTAATTAGATTAACATGTAGTGGGATTAACTTGTAATCGATTAATGTGTAATCAGATTAACTTGTAATCACATTACACGTTAATCGATTACTTTATGTAATTATGGAAATGGATTACATTAGTAATCTGTTACAAAGTAATCTGATTACAGATTACATGGTTAATTGTAATTGTTAATCATTAATCAGATTACATTTTGCCCAACACTGGCCCCTGCTCTGATGAGGGGCAGCTGTAGGCCTACTAATCAAACGCAATTATTGTCAATATATGAATCTCCGAAATGTCATTTTTTAATTGTTTGTCGCATTCGTTTTGACAAAATTGATAGATCTGAAATGCTTTTAGTTTTTTAATTTAATTTATAGTATTTTTTGTAGACGATAATAGCAGTTTGCAGCCAATGCTATATAGAAGTGCTTTTTAAAAGGCGAAAAACGTCAATTGAGTGATATGGACTGATAATACGGAAACTTCATTGGAGATTCAAGTGCGCGAAAATTCAATAATCACAATCATCACATTTCCACAACTTTCAAAAGGTTATTATTTTCCTCAAAATACTCTATTTGCTCACGGTAACGCTCTAATAATTTGAAAACTTATTTCCAGTTGTTGTTGTTGAAATTTTGAATGACAGCTTATAACACCTACAAACACGAATATGGAGCTTAGCATTTGAAGCAAATGACACTTTGGTGCAGGGTTACGGTAACCCCAGTTGTCCCCGGTACTATGCTTCGGTAGCACAAACGAAAACACGATATATAATTAATTTTTGAGTACTATAGACAATAGAATGACGTCGAGGGGTAGAGCGTTACCACTTTGCGAAGTATTCTCCTTATATTGAGAGAAAAACGTATTGGTGCAATAGGTACACTTATTGATCTCGATTCGGTCTCAGCTTCCAATCTAACATTTTAAATTAATATTTAGCTCTATGAAGCTGCATTATCGAATTTTTCGACTGGATCTACTGAATTAATTTTTTCACTGAATCTATCCCCACAACATTCATTTTATTCTATGGTTCACACGTATAGTAGCTCTCAGCCATTCTTGGTTTTGATGGGGATATTATTTTTTTTGCTTCCATATGCTTGGCCAGTAGAACGCAGATAATATATATATAGAGGTTATTAGGAGAGCATTGTTGAATCACATAATATTTAAATCCAATCTGAGGAATTTAGGTAGTTACCTACCACAGTTTCATTTAGTAATCGATTGAGTCTTCTCTCCATTATATAATCACATCAAGTTTTCTGATTTAGCAGAGCAATACCTTTTTTTTTTTAGCTGGGATAGCACTATCATATGATGACATCGAAGTAAGCTAACTGATTGGCGTGTACTTATATAACCTAATAAAACTTTAAACGATCATTGCACTTGGAATACTACTGTGATATTTAGTAAAATCAGTCTTTCAGGCTATCTGATATTTGCATCGTAAGGTTTGACATTTTTAGCACATGTGGACGTACTCGGAACGTTTTGTCATATGAACGATATTTGTTTACATTTCGTTGACTTCAAAATGTCATCTCGGCCATAAAATGAAATTAAATCGTGAACATTTTCATGTAATGATTTTTTATGATTTTCAAAGTGGCCTAACTTTTCAACAGTGTGCTGATAAAATTCAATCTGTGTTTGGTGATGGTTTAATTAATTCAATCGTGGCCATACTTTGGTGGCGGATAAATTTCGTGGTAGGTCCATGATACAAAGATTAACAAGGTATAGCCGAATTATCTGTCAATTGGCTGCTTGCCTCCTTTGGCGACAAATGTCACAAATTTGTTCGTCTCAATTTCAATCGTTCTTATCAAAGTGAAAATATTTCTATTTGGAAATTTCTTTGCTTTCCCACTAGTACATAATTACTTTTCCCGAAGTGCATTTCAGTCAATAAAATACGAAAAACTCAAAACAAATTCGCTGGAAATGACATTGGCTCCTCATGACGTAGCAACACAAAAAGTTCCTCTCGAATTGGCCATAGCTTGTGCTTGTTATTTTTGTATCATGTGATAGGTCGTTCAAAATCGGTTGTTGTGCCAGAAAACATCGATGCTGTGCGGAAGAAAATACTGCTAGATCGTCATATGGCTTATTGTTAGTTAAAGGCGACCCTAGACATTAGTGTGAAAAGTTTGGAAAGGACATTGCATGAATACCTGCTTATGAGAAAGCTCTGTTCGGGTTGGATTCCGCATAATTTTACAATCGTTCAAAAAAAAAAGGCTGGGGTCGATTGGTGCAAATAAAATATTCGTATGATCTCGAAAGGTAATAGCAGTCAACCGTATGAGTGTATCAAGATCAAATCCAACGAAAGTTGTTCACGTACGAAGCAATTCGAAGCGAATAGTGGCTTGTTTCTTCGGTATAAATGGGCACATTGCTACCGTTTTTTTTTTTTTAAGAATAGGAGAACGGTCAATTTTGAGTGGTACACCAGCCAAAGTATTACCAAAAGTGTTTGGTGAAATACGAAAAAAATCCCAATATGAAAAATCATTCTTTATCATGACACATCATCTCATACATCGGCTCAAACAAAAGCATTTTTTCTTACAAGAATAGTTAATGGGATAAATATTACTTATATAAGAAAACTAATAGTCAAACATATACTTTCAGGAAATAAAGGTTTTTTGGACGGAAAGTTTTATCTTGTAAAATACTCAAGTAAAGTAAAAAAAAATTTACGCTAATATTTAGTATTTTCGCTAGTTTTTCTAATGATCGCGTACATCCTATCAGGTATTGATTGAACCACTTTTTGAAGCTCCTTTGATGTAACGTATCTCCAGAGCACCCTGATCGACTCTTTCAGCTCTTTTACAGAGGTAAGGCTTAGATAAAATTGCAGATTCCTATGAAATATACGCTCCATAAAATGTTCTAACGTCGCAACTGCTTAAATTCAATAAAGGCTTAATCGCAGTCGAGACGGCCGACGACTATTGCAGTAATATAGGAACAATTTTCTCTATGAATGGAACGTGTATTACATATGAATCTGCAGTGGTCGTCGGCTGACGACCAATATATTGCCTTAAACCAATTGCGACGACCACAGGGGCCATCAGCTGATGGCCACTACAGATTCCTATGTTATACACGATCCATAGAACGTTCATAGAGAGGCATACTGCAATAAACATCGCCCGTCGCAACTGTCTTTGAGCCTTTAAATTGACGGCCGTTAGATTAAACTCGCCTAATAGTGATGCCACACAATTTTTCAACAGGTCTGGACATCTCGCCGACCAAGGCAGAGACCCTTATTATGGTTGTCACCGCATTTGATGTGACATGACTGTGTAATTTATAGGAACGTCTAACAAACGAAATGAAAATCAACAACAACAACAGCGTCAACCGAGAACAATTTTTGTAACCTGCTTTTTCTTATTGACAATTTCTTCAGTCAAAATCTCTCTATTATTCTTTGTTTCCTTTCATTCTTATGAATTTTACATTGTCGTGTAACTTGAAGTGAGGTAACAACCAATTTTTATATTTTTCTCCCGGATCAGTTTTTTATACCAGAAACTGTATTATCATATTGGCACACAAAATTTTTGGGGTACAAAGTCTTCAGCCATGATATCATATTTTTTTTAATTCATTCATTCGGGAAGGTACCCATGCAATTTGCGATGTGCAGAGAAGCCGGCCCAAATCATTACATTTCCCCCAAAAGTTTCGGATCATTCTTACTTTTTCTGGCTTCCTCAAATCATGCGAATAATATTGGAAACTGTCGGATCTGTCCAAATTGATTTTTTTTATAGCTAAAAAAGACGTTTTCCCATTTTGGACCAGATCGTAATGAATGCATATATGACAGACATGGAGTATCGATATCGAGATATTCATATCGGACTATTCCAAATATCTAGATATTAGCATTGACATTTCAATACAGTTGATCGATTTTTAAGCGTAAACTATTTGGAAATGGAAGTGGCTAAACGGAAGCAATTGTTAAAATATGCCAAATTCAAGATTTGGAGCGAAAAAAAAAATAATAAATACGATTTCTCCATACTTCGACAATAAACGTTGCGTCCGCGGAGTTTGATATTTTCCTCTTTTTTTTTATTATTTTCCTGGGAAGTGAACATTTTGCTCCTTTGGATTTCATGTTGACAAAAAACGTTTGGCTCTTTTTCTTCTACTTTTTCGTTTTCTTGAGAAAGCCCAGACGTATTTTTGCTGATATAACACATTAAGAACTAGAGGGCGTTGCGTACCGTAAGAAGTGCCGATGCTATACCCAGTAATTTTCTGGATATATTTGAGTATTCGATGACACACATGCTGTATAAACGGGGTATTCCGAATATTTAGATATTAATATCCCATTACTGTCATAACCATAAAGGGGCCCATACACGGTCACGCATGTTGGCCAACTCGAGTAGGACACCGATGTTCTCACCCAGATTTGACCGTGTCTGGGCCTGTTTGCGGTGTGATACGCAGTGTGTCAAGCGGTTAGGCTACGTGTTTGACAACATATTATACCATGTAGGGGTGATGTTTGTCACGCATTCGTCATTCTTCAATCTTGAGTGAAGTGTATTGAAGAAAAGATAATAGTTAACAGCTCCTGATATGTATTTTTGTCTTGATGTTGGACAAGATGTTTGACAAGTGTGTGGAGAAAAAGCTTTCATGTGTGACACACCAAGTTGGACAACATGTTCGCTGTGTATGTGCCACTTAAGATTCATCGCAAAATTTAGCCTTGTCAGTTCTTGAGCTTTAAGTAAGAGGAGGTTTCGTTACTCTCTGTATTTGAGATTTCCATCTAATACGCCTTATAAAAACTGGCAGATTAAAACTGGCTTTTATTTGTGTCTTGTGTCTTTTCACAGAATTTTCCTCTTTTGATGATCCGTTATTTATTTATTTTGATCAAATTTCGTTTTCTTGGCAAGATTTTCTGTTAATTTGAGAAAGTTACTAATTACTTTTCTTGATCTTGTTAATTTGCGAGCGTTGTTCGATTTCTTACATTTTCCCAGCAAACATTTGAATGAAAAATCTTCAGGGCGATATGTGGATGATACTGCTAAAATATCTTTCACGCGAAATTAAAGCAAATACTGTGAAATGATTTCTTCCTTGTCTTGCATAGACGAAAAGAAGATGAAATCACAAACAATTTTGTTTGCTGATTTTATTTAATGTGGAAGCAAGAAGACAATAGTTTCGCTTATTTGTCATCTCTATGGTACTTATGGTTATTATTTGAAAGAACGCGTCATTAGACTCCATGACAGTAATTAATTTGTGAGTTCTCTAGTGATTTTAATTCCACCAATTCATATGAAAAAAAAATTTAATTAAATAAATATCTTCTTTATTCCCTTACTACAAATTCCAAAGGATTTATTTCGACGATTCTTGAACGATTTGCTTAGACGATAAAAAAGCGAATCATCTTGAAGAAACAAATACGATTCTTATACATGATATGAAAATAACTCGCCAGGAGCAGATGTTGCCAAATTACTTTAATGTATCGCGTAGAAGATTCGCATTCGTTTCTTCAAGATGTTTTGCCTTCAGGGTAACAGTTTCTCCCGTTGGAATTTAAGAATGCAATACGAATATGATTATCATCCACGAGATATTTTATTGTCCAGGTAATAAGAAAGTGAATCTTTTGCGTTTCGCCATGTTTGCTGGGATACGAATTGTTTTTCCAAGAAAACACACTACCGGGAAATATTTGTGAAGAAGTATCGATACCCTGTTGCCAGATTTGCATAAAACTAGAAATTTTTGGTGTAATGTGCTAATGCTAATTTCCACCACCACTGTAACTTTACAACTTTCCTATACATGTTATGAAATCTTTCTTTTAGAAATGTGAAATATTCCAAAAAAAAATATATATATTTCTCTATCAAAAAATCAAAACTTTTCCTATATTTCATGAAACCTGAACTTTATAATATCAGCAAAACACTTTTTACTGCAACGAAGGAAAACTGAACATAATCCCCCTCCCAATCCCAAGTCCCATCTGATTCGCATTCTACTTAAGATCAAAAATATCTTTCACTCCGATCACAGTGTCGTCATATTTGTCTAAAAATATTTCGTGCATGCAACTATCTATCTATTTTGATTAGTCGTCAGCAAGTACATGTTGCCAGAGCATTCACGTTCAAAAACAGAATAGCAAAAATCAACGAATGTTGCACTCCATGTGTTCATGCTGGTAAGAAAGAAGGTATGCCACAAGGAACCGAAATGTGCCCACTGCCACTATCAGTGAATGTCATCGAAATAATATTGCTAGTGTGAATTTCGAGAGTGCATCGTTTTGTAAGTAGGTAGGTATGTATGTATGTATACATACATATGGTGGTAAAGTCTTAACAGCGGCATGCCTGCCTCCCTTCTCTCTAGCAATTATCCTGAATAATTTGGCTGCAATTAGCAATTTGACGTCGGGTTATATTTTCTCTAGTTTAATTTGACGTTTTTTTTGTTTTTTTTTTTGCTGACACACCGTCGCCATGTTTTGCTTGTAGCGATATTTTTTTTCTGATTTTTTGTTGTTGTTTTTTTTTCCCGCCGCCGCCGCCCCTGGTTGCGTTACAGCACACAACCATAGCGCACTTCACCATAATCATTCGACTCTGGAACGGCGACGAAACGTACTCGGTACGACACATTTATATCTAAAATATCTTTGCTATCGCTCGCGCCTACTCTGAAATGCATTTTCACACTCGTTTCCAAGTGCATCACTCTCAGATAGTTTGTTTTGCTGCGGGAATGGCAACGGCATGGTGGATTCGATGACTTTGAAAATGTGCAAAGTGTTTTGCTCCCCGCATTTCGCGTCACCAGAGTAATCATGACCACTTCCAAGTGGGGTCGAGACAAATTCAGTACTGCTGACTGGCGGCGGCGGGCGAAAGCTGGTTCGATCAGCGCGCTCGAATGATTGCTGTGAGTGTGAATGCATGTTGCAATTTAACCTTATGACATAGAGCGAACATTAGTGTCTTCGACTGCAATATTTATCACCACCTAGCAAGCTAATGGGACTCTGAGGGGCCTCCAATGTGAATCTCCTCATTTTGATATAGTGAACGGACTTGAGTGCACTTAGGCCGCTAATAAGCTCGCCTCCTCTCATCCTATCCTAGGCTTTGGCGGCTGGCGGTTAGACTTGCATTGGTCACACACAACACAAAATGCTACCAGAATGGATTTGCAGCACTGCAGTTGAGTAACCGGGGCATTAGGTCTTACGCCAAGTATGTCACTTGATTGCAAGATACTGTCATAAACACATCATCTGGGCTGGCATAGATAAATTCTGACACGGAAAATTACAAAGGCATCGCAGCGCAGCGCACTATTTTCGTCGCGGCCGGCGGCGTCGTTGATCGGAATAATGGCCGAGAAATATTTTCGTGTGCAATTTTTTATTTTTATTTATTTTTTTTTTTATATATATTTTGTTTTTCTCGAAGGAGAAAAAAGGAACGAACGTCCCTGTCATATCATCATCTGAAGTTCGACCCTGTCGAATATCAGCCATGCACGAAAATAGACTGGCGCGCTGAGATTAAGATCGAAAACTGAAGAAATTCTGTCGTCTTCTCTAATTCTTAACCGCAACCGCCTCTTCAAGAAGGTTATAATACTCTCGTACATATACCGGGGGACTTTGCTATTCGTTTTTCAATTTGATTGAATGTATGTGTCTGTCGTGTACAAACACGTATACCTATACAGGAGTTTTCTTTTTCAGAGCAATTTTTCCTTTTCTTTTCATGTCGGGGGTTTTTTTATTTTTTTCTTATAAATTTTCTTTTTTTGTTTGTTCTTTTTTTTTACTTTTTCCACACATTTTCTCGATGAAGGTTTTATCTTGTTGGCACTTAAAGCCATGAGTAACAACACGAAACTGACTTCTTGGCGCGTCATGGCATAGTGTGACTTTAGTTTTGGTATTTTAGGTGAATTGAAAATGTTAAAAGTCTCAACTCTCATCAAGTATTGGCTGGCAAATTGTAGCATGTAGTTTTTCACGTTTGAAAAATATTTAAAATTACTTTTGTTATTTCTTGTTAAGTAAGTAACAGTTCCTTATTGTTAAGATTTTCTATATTGGTACTACACATCCATAGTATGATGTCATTTCAAAACAAATTCATAATATAATTATTATTATTAAGTAGTAACCGTGCAACAAGGCGAAAAGAACATCGAAATTCACAGAGGATATTACAGTAACATCTGTCTGTACTAGAATCCACAAGATCTTGTTAAAATGACCCTCTAACACACTCGGATTACTAGAAAAAGATGATGGTAGCTACGCTAGAAAATGAAAAGAAACTCTGGAGCTTCTTGCACAACATTTTCTAGGATCTGTAGTTAGTGGGGCTGGATCGAGTCACAACAGTCTTTCCCCGGCAGACGGTTATAGTCCCGGGAGAGATGACTGGGATGCTGCTGCCAAAATCTTAACACCACACTCGATTAAATGGGCCATAAACTCATTTAAACCATACTAATCGCCAGATGAGGACGAAGTCTTCCCCGCTCTCCCACAAAAAGGTCTGAATGAACTGTTACCAGTGCTGATTAAAACCTTTAGAGCAAGTTTTTTATGGGGTTATATCCCCAAAGTATGGAGGAAGATAAAGGTGAAATATATACCGAAAGCAGGAGGCAAACCTGAAGCCCAGTCCAGGCCATATCAGCCCATAAGCCCGCCTTCATTTGTTCTTAAAGCAATGGAAAAAATAGTGGAAAGGCACATCAGAGACGGAGCACTCAAGGAACATCCACTAAGTCCGAGCCAACTTGCCTATCAAAAAGGTGAATCAAGACATTAGAGAAATAGCCCTCTGTTCATTCTTGGACATTGAAGGCGCCTTTGACAACACCTCTATTAAGTCAATAATGCCTGCATTGGCCAGACATGGAGTGAATCCAACACATATCAGATGGATTCAGGCAATGCTTTCCAATAGGATCATAAAGACGCAGCTCTCTGGTGAGACACCGAAGGTACATAGCACCAGAGGTTGTCCCCAAGGAGGAGTAATATCTCCTCTGCTGTGGTCTATGATAGTTGACGACCTTTTAGTTCAGCTAAACAACCAAGGCATTGAATCTCAAGTTTATGTCGATGACCTTGTAATCATTATCAGAGGTAAATATGAGCGCTTGCTTTCTAGAAAACTCCAAGAAGCCCTTAGTTTTGTTCAAGACTGGTGTGATCCCTTAATCCCTACAAAACAACAATTATACCCTTTACCAAAGAAGGAAAATGAGGAAGATAGCAAGCCCTATCCTATTTGGTAAGGAGATCTCAATGTCCAAAGAAGCCGAATATCTCGGTATAACTCTTGATGATAAGCTGAATTGGAAGAAACACATTGATAAGACAGTCGAGATAGGTACTCAATGACAGGATCCAAACAAGCCAAAAGATTAATCAAGAGGCCTTCCTCAGAGAAGAGCCTGGATCTGTTAGGGCTATCTGGAAATCAACTCAGAATCATTACAGGAGTCCTAACCGGACACTGTAAGCTTAACAAACACATGCATCGGATGGGAATTTCACCCACTGTTGTGTGTAGGCTATGTTTCGAAGAGGATAAAAGATCGGAGCATGTGCTGTGTGAATGCGAGGCCATTGCACAAAGTAGACTCCAGGCCTTTGGCTCATACTTCTTATAGCCTGCCGACTTCGAAGAAATTTCTTCCAAAAAAATACTGCTTTTCCTAGGAAGAGTGGGTTTGTTGGAAGAACTGTAATATGAGCGGTCCACAATAAGCCAGAGATGGCTGCTGCAGTCTATAGGCCACTTGTCCCGCTTAAATCTAAATCTAACCATGCAAGTAGCATTCATTCAGCATTCGCGGTCTTGTATTTACATAACTTCCAATCGGGAAAGAGAACTTCTCAAAGACGAATGCAAGAGCGCTTCTTCAGAACCTCTGAACGGGGGAAGAGCTCACAAGGTTATTCTAGGGAAGCACTTTGGGAGCGGTTATACACTGTAACAAATTCACAAATTCTTGCCACAAAGCTTAGGTGTTTTTCCCTCAAATGTAGGGAATATTTAGGGGGAAAAACCTGCATTTTAGGGAGTATTCCCTTATCTTATCAAAAACTACCTAAGCTTTGTGACAGCAATTTGTGCAAATTTCTTACTGTATAGGGAATGCAGAGGAAATCAGGAGAAAGTTTTATTCAAGATTTCAGTTTTTTTTCGTGTGTTCTGAATGAGCTCCGTGTTATTGTAAGCCTACACGAATATCAAGCAAACAATATTGTCGATAATTTATTAATCAAAACACAACCACACCCTTCAACTGACTACTCAAAAATGAAAATTCTTCTCATTTTCATCTTAGATATGCACATGAGTCATCTTTTCATGAATAAACTTAAAATCTGTGCAGAGGTTTGCTTACAGAAAGATTCCTTTTGGTATGTTCAAAGAGCTCTTCGAAAAAGATATTTTCTGCCTATGGGATAGAAACGTCTCCCTTTGCAAGCGCTTGTCTTATTTCCAGCTGGGTTGTGTAAATGAAATTGCATGTATTGCTATTTTTTAGAAATTACATACCACAAGAAATATGAATGTAAGGGTTGCAAAATGAAAACATTCCGGCGCAGGCAGGCAACATTGAGTTCTTACCTCGATAGAACCACTAAGCAGACGGTAAAAAGACAATGCATCTAGAAAAGAGTACGTTGTATGTCTTCTTCTTGAAAATTATATATTCCACAGGGGCATACCTTTTTATGACCACATATTACAACCAGTGGCGTAGCATAAATTTGCCCCTCCCCCTATTTTCGCGATTAAACAAAAAAAATCTGTGATGCTGTGTCACTATTTCAAATGAATTCAAGATAAAACGTCTTTCTTAAATTTCATTCTGGGTGATTTGCAACGGAAACTCTTTAATACATTCGTCAATAGTTAGATTTTTTAATCTTAACGCGGAAATTGTAGATCTAAAATAATTTTTAATTAGATTCAATTTAGAGAAGCTTCTCTCACAACTGTTATTAATTATGGCAGCTGTGAGGAATATCGTCAACACTATAATAAATATATTAGATAACCCTCCTTCAAGTTTGGACTCAAAAATAAACTTTAATAAACCCAGTGGGCGAGAATGAATTAGTTCTTGCTGTCAATATTCTGAGCAGCTTGGTTGAGGTTTCATTCATCATTATCAATGCCCAATATTATTGCAGGTCTTAGGAAGAAATATTTAGCGGCCATATTCTGGAGCGGTTGGAACCTTACTCGAATTTCAGCAGTTACTCTATGTAATAAAGAAAACATTTGATTGAAAAGTTAAGCTGCAAATTTCGATGGTAGAAAAGTCCAAGAGAATGGCACGAAGGTTATTGATTTCAATAAAATGTTAGCTAGCTTGGTGGTATATACAGTACCGAAATGACTCGCCAATAAAGTAAGTATAGTGCATGCTACAGTAGTTAAGACTAGCTTCATTTAAAATCCATATAATATTCGCCTCATGTCATTTATCCTTAAATTATTGAAGATAATCATAATGTAGTCATTAAACATAAATCTAAGACCCACTTGATCCTTTTGATATAAATCGAATGCTTTTAAATACCGTTTTTTTCTGTGCAAGTCACATCACTTGTAGATCTTTTGTAATAAGCTTAATACCACGAAAAGTCAGCCGTGGAATGGTGGTCCTGTACGTACATTTCACTGTCTATTAAAACTTTAAGTTAACAAGAAGGAGGAAAACAAAGTATTAACCGAGTATGGCGTACATACAATTTACACACCGATATTAAGGCCGCTTTCGTTTACTGACTGCGGATACAAAGTTTACTGGATAAGAAAACCAACGTACCTACGTGCATCAGAAACTCTAAATATATGTTCTACAGCTTCATTTATACCTCCGAGATTTACTTAATGTACTTCCAGTAAATTCTAATGCTAAGGAAGAAACAAAACATAATCTGTATGGCCTGCCTGTGGAATTCTTTTATACTGGAATAATGGGCATACCCTGACGATTCGGTCTTAATTCTACTTTAGGCTTGTTAAATAATAAAGAAAGAAAAAAAAGATTGTTAATTGCGTTTTAATTTACCGACATTGTCATTAAGATGGAAAAATGGAACTAGCTTCTTACAAAATCCAATATTTTAAGTATACTAAATGGACCGACCCTAAGTTTTGCTAGTACTGAACTACGGGAGCATTGAAGTCCGACTGATTGCATCTGTTCAGTATTCATATTAATGCAATGCAAAACTGTGGTCGGTATCATTGCTGGTCAAAATATGCTCTGCATATATTTGACAAATAGCTGAAATTTGAAAGATGGGCTGGATATAGAAGAACACTACACTTAATCCGGCCAATCATTAATGCGTAAGAAAGGCTTATGTAAATTTCATTTAGTCTCGAGGCACTTAAATGCGAACTGATCAAGGGGGCAGCAGAGGCAGTCTTACTGTTTCTGCCCTATGTCTCTTGGGGATTATATTAATCATGAAAAACTAAGCTCACATTTTGTTGAAAAAATATGTCATTTCAATGTATTATATCATTGTTGAGATTGCACTTGATGAAAATTATAATAAAAACAGTTGTATTATAAGAACTTAATTCAAATGCAACCAATTCATCTATTCCAGAACTTCATCACAAAGAAATTTACAATCGATGCCGCACAGAGGACAAAGAGGATAGTTAAAAATTAATTATCCCCCAACGATGAATTTCTTTTTTCTTGCTTGCTATCAGCAAATTTTCCATCATATACAATGTAATCCTTAAGATCCACTAACCGGAAGTTATTAGTTCGTTCCATAAGACTCTAACTTTGATGAAAAACAGAGAGAAAAAAGAGGAGCATTGAAGTAAATGAAGTCCCTAAGAGATGAGTTGAAAGCCCGCCCGGGTTTGATATGTGGCTCAATGGAAACAGGAAAAAGTAAGTCCCCTTTTCGTTCGCAATAAATCTCATCGGAATCAAAACAATAAACCGTCGTCGTTCCCGTCTTTCCAAAAATAAAAATCCTGGCAATAAATCACTTGGGTTCTCTTTTTCTTTCTCACAGACTATTGGAGATAACCAATTTACTGGTACTGGGGACCAAGCCCGGATACTTTCCTCCTTCGGGATATACTCATATATCGAATCTGTTGCCTCATTCTGGAATGAATTCCGTTCATCAGAGATGAAGAGCGGACGGGAACAAGTCATACACAATATAAAGACATTCTGTCTGCTTTCAAAAATTCTCAAATAAGTATATATGTATGTATCTATGTACTACTGTACACAGGACTCTCAGTTCAGATGCAAGTATATGTATACATAAGTATATATAGGGATTCGATAGAGTTCTTGCTCTGTAAATGACGGAATACGTGCGTATATTGAATCCGGCTTGTCCTATTGGAGGCAATAAATGAAAAAGCAACATCTTGAAGAAAACGCATTAAGGGCTTTAAGAGCTCCGTTATGACAATAATAGTCGAAACTGTTCCCGATATGGAAGTATGGCATACAGACCTCGAAACGTAAAGCACTTTCAATGCGCGCGCTTTTATTTGTCTTGAGTACTTTCTAAATGGCTCGAATATATCAAGGAGGGAGTTTTAAACTTGGTTACTGAGAAGGATCAAAGTTTGCTTTCATTAAACTCATTCACCTGCCTCCCACCAAAACAGCCCTATAGCTCTGTCCGTAAGTGCGGTTGAACTTCTTAAAACCAAAAGAAACAGA
Organism: Dioctria linearis; assembly: GCA_963930735.1. Classification (NCBI taxonomy): domain Eukaryota; kingdom Metazoa; phylum Arthropoda; class Insecta; order Diptera; family Asilidae; genus Dioctria; species Dioctria linearis. Next base: position 201,493,743 of record OZ005741.1, on the reverse strand, counting down.
CTTCTCGAATTCCATATTCCCATGTGGTTAGGGGATTACAAAGGGTGGCAGTCTGGTAATTGGCGTCAATTTGGTTTTCTCGCGCTCATTCTATAGTCCCGAGCACATTCGAGTATGTGCTTTCATACCTCTGAGGGTGAAACACCCGCAATCTTACCTACATCCGCAACAGAAAAATTTCCAAGGAGCTTATCTAAGTGCGAACGAGATCCCTTACTATGTAGAAATAAAGTGCCATACACAGAACGAAATAATAGAACGCGACGCACGAATAACGTTGAGGGATGATTAGAGCGAATGTTTTGGCATCATATTTCATTTATTAGCCGTAGGGGTGGTGTGGTGGTATTACTGCACAAAACAAATACATTTTCGGATTTCAGTCTCTAAAGGAAATGCCTTATCCTGATGCCATCCAAGGAAGGGGTATTAAAATACAATGCATTGAGGTGGTTTGCTGTAAGTCCTCCGCTTAATAAGCATCGCACAACGGAGATGTGTTGGCCAAGTGTTTTTGACTTTTCCAACCCTCAAGGAGAGTTCAAGTAAGGGAGGGTTTGTAATTATTTTTTCTATAGGTTTTTTTTTTAGTTATTTTTAAACATCCCTCATCTTTTCTTCAACAATTGGATGGTAAGTACCGATGAAGTTGTGTTTTGATGTGTTGATTTCCAACCCAAGAGTGCAAGCCGTCAGCCCCAACTAAAATGAACCACCAGCACCACACCTTCTTCCCCTTTTTAGGGAAGCGAATGGAAAAAAAAAATTAACAAAAATACAACAAATACGCGTTGGAAATTCAAGAGTTGTGTATGTATGTTTTAAAGGGTAATTAACGTTCACATTAATGGGATTTACAGTTAGACGGAGTAAGGACGGCATGGCATAGTAGAGGAGAGTTATTCTTAATTAAAATGGAAAATAATGGGCTGCAGATATTTCTTATTCTTTAGAAAACATTGCCAAATGGGGGGTGTAGCTGTCAGATAAGTTGCTCACTTTATTATTTTTATTCTTTGCATCGTTTTTTTTTTGTTTTTTTTTTCAAATTGAAAATATCGGAATTTGAAAAGTGTTTGGAGCTGATAATAATAATACTATTTAGTTGGACACATCAAAGTATGCCTTCAATCGCCGCATCCTTACTAGATAGACGAGAAATATGCGTAGCGTGTTATTGAGTAGCAGCAGTTATGAAAATATATCTCAAACGTAAAGATTAAAAGACTTTAATTTGACTGACATATTTCTGTATTTGTTCTATACCAGATACCTACAGCATCTAATGCATAAATCTAATCTGACGGCAGTAAAGAGCAGTTTGAGGAATGGCCGTCACACCTTTCATTTCACGGTACGTTATTGATGAACTTCATCGGACTAAACTCCTTATGTGCAGTAAGCTTCGGGAGCCGAGAATATTACTACTGAATTAAAACAAATGACTGATGATAACTGTCCAGGTTTCATGGGATCACAGGGTTGTATGCAACAGGTATGAAACAGTGACTCCTTCCTGTATATTAAATAGTAAATTTTGCGAAGAAAAAAAATGATAGGTAGCTTTGGAAAAAGTAGATCTACTACGAACGTAAACTGGGCCACAATCATAACTGCATACGTATATGCAATTCAGACGGCGCACAGACCTTCGACGCTAAGCAATTAATCAAAAAGTGACTTCTTGGACAGGTAAACAAACCATACTGCAAAACTGAAATAGAGTAGGTTATTTGTTTTGAGCCTTCGAGGATCCGTATAGTGCGCTAAATTAGATGTATTCTCCAATCTGCTGTATAGAGAGTGAATGTTACAAGGTTTTTATTATGGACATCAATCTATAAGGTACGTACAATATTTGAGCATGGATAGTACATATTAGTACCTACATATTTTTAGGGTTCCGTAAAACAAAAGGAAAAACAGAACTGTTTAAAGATCGCTCCTGAGATTTTTAGGACTTCATGACACGCATATATATCGACAGTCAAACATTATATTAATATTTTTCTTATTTTTTATTTTTAATGTGAGGGATCCACTAAAGAAACTTTTTTTTTTGTATACTGTGGGGTATCGTTGGATTTCAAAGATTGCAAAAATTAATTTAAATTTTTTTGGTGAATTGGTTATACAGATACTGCCCAAAATATACGAACAACAACGTATCCCTGATTTTACAGGTTTCTAAGGCTAAAATTTTGATATTATCAAGGTTAGTAGGCATTGAGTCATAGGTAACAGGAAGACAGCATAGCTGTTTTCGTCAGTCTGATAGCGGCCGGAAAAATTGGTTTTTGGCTTTAACTTATAAGACAACTCTTATTAATAAGACCAACTCTTACTGCGTCATCCGTCTTTTGAATATTATTACTTAATTGAGACAATCTACTCTTCATTGATAAGCATCTGGTACGGAACCCTAATTGTGCGAGCCTGACTCGATGCTACCTACCGTAAAACTTTTAAAATAACAATTTTGACGAACCTTTTCGTAAATACACCAAAAAACATCTCTGGAATCTCTTCAAGTTTTGATATATTTAACCTTCTTCTAATATTGTGATACAACTTTTGTTTTTTAGCGCTTACTTCAGAGATTACTTCAGGAGACTTTTTCGGGTTTGAGTTAATAGAACAAGCAAGGTTTTTTCGTTTAATATAACCACCCTATTAGCTTTAAACGAATCAAAAGAAGACATACCACAGCAAATAATAAAGTTGGCACATTACTATGGCCTGAAAATAGCCACTATATGGAAGAAGTGTTTGAGAAAACATCTTCCTGAAATCGAATGAAGGGAAAATATCACGATCAGATGATGTGAGATTATAATTGGTTTGGAGGATTATTGGAGGAGAAGTTTTGAAGAAATCAACAACCGAACCAAAAAGTGTGTCGTATAGGAGACTTTGTTGCGGGCGTTACTATGAAGACTTCTCATATTATGAATGAACAAACTTTAACCGTTCAACAAGCAAGACTTGGAGTTTTCTGAAAGACAATAATAAAAACTTAAAACATATTCTACTCAAAATTATTATAGTTGCGGTGCTACGCTTTCACAAATAAACTCAATTTTGATTGGTACGAAATCTCCAAATACATATAAATACGGACTCTCATTCTTACATTCTTGGAATCTTTGCTTTGAATTTTTTTTTACATATTTACTACCGAATCTTATCGAAAAAAACAAGCAGAGCTTGGACCAAAAACAGGTCGCTACTAGATGTCAGAAAACAAGAATTTAGCACCACATATGACGGTAATACAGCAAGGAAGTTTATTATCTTGTGTTAAGCTGGTTCTAATAGTCATATCAACCTGCAATTGAGTTATCAAATAACTGGCATTGAAAAACTATTAATAAGTAACATTTGAGAAATACAGTTGATACTTCATGATCAGTTGTGTACACAAACTGCTTATAAACGGCAAGGATTTCATTTCGTCTCTCGAATTACCTATCAGCAAGAACGAAATTCAAAACATCGTTTAATCTGTACGAAGAAATCATTCCCTGTTAATTCAAGCCAAGTGTTAAGAAAAATGTTATTATTGGCAAATGTTCCTTTCCTCTATATCTAGTCTTCGTAAAACAACTACAAAAAACAAAATAGTTTGATGGAGACATAAGCGATATCGAGCAAGTAGGAAAATTTACATATTAGATTTACCTATACAAATAGACCTAAGCAATAAAGCAGATATAGAAGTATATAGCGATGACTAGTAGGTACCTACTAACTCTAACTATCTCATTGCTTATATTTATCTTACTCCTTTGACACTGATTGCAGACTCCAGACGGAATGCCGCATATGTTAAACGAGATTGCATGATTAGATCATTGAATAACGATCTTGACAATATAATCGCTTGGGGCAAAACGAATTGCGTCGAATTCAATGCATCTAAAACCCTAAGCTGTTTTATTTCTTTAAAACAAAATCATCGCTTAAGCACTTCCGTTTCTTCTGATGGAATTAATTCCTGATTCACCGGCACTAAGCAGTCTTGTATTAATATTTCCAGTAAGTTAAGCTAGACAGACCATGTCTTCGCGGTTACCAAAAAAGCATCAAATTGTCTCGGGTTTCTGAAAAGGTGCCCGTCAAATCTAGCGCTCCTCTGCGAGTCCTATATCAGACCTAGAATGAAATACAATTCCCACATCTGGACTGGGTCTTAGCTTCATTGGATATTGTCCAAAAGAGAGCCTTCAAGCTTAACACCGCCAAAATATCGTATGTCTTTCCCTTCTTTATTGCTACATTCTTGGTCAATGTTCTGATGAAATATCTAGTTTGATCCCTTGAAGATTGATTCCTGCACGCAATACTCGCGCTGCAATATGCGCTCATCCTTTTACCCTTCAAAGCATTTTCGACCGTACAGTAAAATTCCTTGATGTTTTTTTATCCCAAACTGTTCGAATGTAGAACAGTATAATCTTCTGTCTTTCCTTCGGCTTACAATCTGTGAAGATTCAAGAGTGACAAACATTAGCACCCCCGCCACTCTTCTCATGACCCCTATTCCTTTCCCTCCCTATACTCTCCCTTCCATATTATTCTTTACATCATAGGGTATCCTATGAGCTTGGCTTAGTAATATGTTTAAAAAAAAAAAGTTACGGAGGAAGCTTTACGTTTTTACACTACTAACTAAGCGAGGGTCCTCCAATAAACTGGCACCATGTTACAGTCCTTTACAAAAATTAAAATAGCTTTAATTACTTCCGAAGCAGCATAGGAAAAGAAAGGTTCCTTTGTAGCTTTTGAATATATAATTTTGTATAAAAGCAACTATCAGCCGCAGTTTAGAGTTGACAGCAACTGAGTCGTTCAGCCATAGTTAGAACTTCGAGTAGTTGGCTTTGGCGCCACCTCGTCCGTTGGGAACCCACATACCTGAAATTATTTATTTATTTGCGGTACAGTAAACTAGTCACATAATTATACAGCTTCCACAGAAGCCGTATAATTCCGCATGCCATTGACAAGCACCCGTCAGTATAGTGCTAATTATGTACGACTGCAATGAGGTTGCGCAAGTAATTATGGTTAATCATTAGCAGAGCTTATATGTATGTAACATATTTCGGGCCATAGCTGAATTGGCATAGAAGAATAGCCTGAGGCAGTTGTATGGAATATTCTTAAATCTATACCAAAAAAACAACTACCGGCATCATGGATATGCCACAAGTTTCGCGCTAGGTCATGAGGGTCATGATTACATACTCTCCAGTCGTTTGGTGGTCTAAAACTAAATAAAAGACAGTTCAAGCTATTTTTCAAAAACCACAATTGATTATATGTCTAAGAGTAACTGAAGCCATGCGTACCTGTCCGACTATAGCCTTACAGACAATACAGGACCTGCTTCAACTGCATTTGCATCTTTAGAATGAAGTCATCATCAGTGCAATGATACCGTAGAGGCAGAGTTACCCGCAATCTGGTTAGCCACCTGAAAGTCCTTGGGGAAGTTTTGGAGGACCCAATGGTTTACTCTGTCGCAGGCATTATGCCGAACTTTTAAGGACCTCAGGGGATACAAAACATTGAAAAGGATATCTTAAATGGATGAATCAATAATGAAAGGCATAGCAATCGTGGTGGGGTCGAAGTCATGGTACAAAGATCAACAAAGTATGGCCGATTTGAGACTATCGGAACTATTAAAACCAACAAAATTTTTACAAACGAATATGTTTTGATTTTTTCGCGTTGTATTGCATGAAATCATTTTCCATTGTTCAGTGTTAATTTACAAAAGCAACGCCCGGTTAAATATTTATTAAAAACATTAGTTTCTCCGTGTAACGTACTTTAGTGCTGATAGGGAAGCAACGAAATTTCTACTTAGAAAATCTTTTTGCAATTTATAAGAACGATTTAAATTGAAATTAAGAAATCTCTCACGATGTGATGTAAGCACCCAATTTACAATCGAAGTAATATACCGTGGGCCGAACTATCTTCCCGCTAAGGCACTGGGGTCCTCACCTACCATTTTTCAGACACAGATCTATGCCATAGAGCTCTGAGCTCGCAAAATCAATACCGATAACATGCGTGGAACAAAAAGTCGTGTACCTTTGAATCAAAGCTGGTATGGGACTCTTGTATACTGTCGTGAAGCTAATGGCTGAAATAAATAAGATTATGCAGATTTGGGTGAAAAGACATAAAGGCATTGAAAGCAACGAGATTGCAGACAACCTTGCAAAAAAAAGAGCCAAATATTTTGGAAGACACCCCTGACACATGCGAAGAAATTCATACTCACAACCGAGGAGAATAATATTTCTGAGACTCAGTGGGCATTACCTACTTGATCCTGAAGATAGGTAGGTCAATAGCGAGACATGTGTCTTCTTCATGGAGGACAAAGAAATTGCCGAACATGTCCTCTGCATCTGTGAATATCGTGGCCACATTAAAAACATCTAGAAATGGCATTTCCATCACTAAAAGATGTTAAGATGTTGAGGAGAACATTATAGGTTTTGCCGAAGACCTTCGACCACTTAAGGATCTCAAAGGTCTCAGTAACACGATGGGAAGCTGAATTTTCTGCCTAATAATAATAAATAATAAGATTAATAATAAAAATAAAAAATAGTGAAATGACAAAGATATGTATTTGTTGTGGTAGACCATTTACGGTATGTCGGCATATAATATTGTCCGAACATAACGAGCCAAAACGGCCTACTTGTGCAGGATTAGTGCATCCAACCCTATCAAAATCTACTTCTATATTACATTATCAGCAAAAATTTTTCTTGACTTTTATGTGATATTGTAAATGAAATTATGTTGCGTTATAGTGAATAATATTGCTTCTATAAAATATCGACTCTTATCACTTTCCACGGTGTATGTAGCTTATAAATTTGAAAAACTTCTTTCTGAGAACTTTATGGCAATTAAATTTTTTTGTTTTTTAGTCAAGTGCTCATTAAAACCACACTAATGTCAAATTTCGAAGATAATATACTCAGTGCGTCTCCTCGAACTGTTTCAGATTACCACCTCATGACAATGATCTCATATTACCACAACATCAATCGGTTCTCGATAATGAGCAAATGCCTAAGGACATACGAACAATGTGTCACGTGTGGTATGTGTCCTCGATTCCAGTGCGGCAAAGATCATATCAAGCAAGGTACTACTCTGCAATTCGATGCTGTGCCGGGATGCATTTTGATCGGTCTGAAGATGTTGCGAACAAAAAAAAAACACCGTCTCATTTTTATGGGCTCATTATCTTCAAGATTTCGAGGATTATTTTTGAGATTTCCACAGATTTTTCCACTAATTCCTTGCTTAGCAAACAAAAACTCTCCAAATAATAAAATTATGGGTAATTTTAATGTGTCACTTAATGCTATGCCAGTTACGCGACACTCTCATATCATCGGCACGCCATGTCAAAAGAACTTAAAGACCTCAATCTTTTAAATTTAGTTGTTGGGTAAAAAATTTGCAGGTTTTGATGGCCTCCTAAATGGGCAATTGCCACACCAAAAAGCCAAAAGCCAAAAGCCAGAAAGTTAGCGCGAAAGGACGTAGCCCCGCAGGTAAGTTGGGGTCGTCGAGTATAAAAGCATAACTAGAAGAAAGAAAAACGCGACAGCAAAGAATGGGGAATCTTCTTATCCAGCCGGGCTTATATATAGGCAGCAGGTCGGTCTCCTCACGGTAACATAACTAGCGCAACAATAATAGCGGAGTCAGTAAAGTAATAACACCAACACATAATTTGCGTGACCGTTGAAGGCGTGGTTGCTTCTTTAATCGCCATTTCATTAGAGAGCGTGTTCCTTGAGGATTTTTACTTTTTTTCTGTGCGCCCGCCACACCAGTTTATATATACATATATAGATGTACTTTACCCTCTAGAATTATGAACTATGTGCCCTCCTCACCTGTAGAAGTGTGAAGGAAATTTACGTCCTTTCTAGGATACTTTTTTCGGAAAATTATTTTTATGTATAATTATTATTCAAAATCCTACAGATTTTGGGGGAATTTTGTGAGATACGTAAAACCTTTTAAGGCGGTCCACGAAATGTAAATCGATGAATAATATTGTTTTTTCGGTTCGCATTCTTGGAACGAAATAGCGTGATTCAATAGAAAACCAGAAAATGTTCATATCTTCAGGGCAAATGGTTGATTGTTTCTTCAAAATCTGATGATGTTATTAGGTTTTTCGCAGTGCTTACATTAACATTAAATCGCTTAAATATTGCTTGGTATTTATTATAGCAACTTAGAGAATATAATGTTTTTCATAGGTTAATAAAAACTTTCTCAACTGTAGTCAAAGGCCAAACTACAACGAACAACATCCGATCAAGTTTACAAAATTCTTATAACATATATGTATGTATATGTACAAATACATTCGTTGGTATATGATGAGAAACCTCAGACAGTATGGCTAGTTAAGATCATTTTGGATTACAAAGAGAACACAAAAAACCAGCAACAAAAAATTACCCATTCCGGTTACGATTACGAAATTCCAAATACCTACCTACCTGAGCCTGGACTAAATTGAATTTCATCCTCGAAACTTTTCAAGTATTTTCATCGGGAGTTAAATTTGAAGCCGTTGGTGTTTTTGAAAATTCAGCTGGGAATTAACGCATCTTGACAATGAAGAGACAAACCAAAAAATTCGTAAACAAAAACTCACCTTCCAAGAAGGACACGACTTCGATTTTGTAGGAAAAAAAAATATCCAAGAGTAGACTAAATAAACAACAGAAGCCTTGGACAATGCCCACGTATAGATTCAGAAATATGCTACCGCGCGATATTTGCGACTAAGCGATCTTTTCTGATTACAAGTTCACACATGGGCAAAAGGAAGATCCCATTTGGAATTTCTCAATGGACACAGTTGCCGACCAAAACTGTCTGGTGCCCAGGAACTGTTGCCGAATCTTAATAGGCTTACTATTCAGGTTAAAGGGTTCAACTCAATGGAGTTGGCTTAGTAGAGAATTTCTTTTGAAGATGTTTTGGTGCTTGGGTTAAAATTTTTGTACACTTTAAGATTCGAGAGGAACAAATTCATAAACCGAAATTTTTATAAGTTTTTATATCCTTGAAATTGTAGGATATATAATGTTTTCGTTAATGCAGATTCATTTGTCGTATAGTAAAATATAAAATAAAATAGTTTTCATAGGAATCATTGCAAAAAAAGTAAAAATTATTTGTGAAAAATGAAATAATAACAAATTTCTGCAAGTTAAGTCTAAAATTTGTAATTGTAATTACATCACATCACATACTGCGGTTTGTTACAGACATCCAGAGAATCATACCGCTTACTGGACTGCTGTAGTGTCCTCCAACGGAGGCTCTAGCTACAAGTAATACAGTAAGATTGCGAGAAACAGAAAGAACTCATTAGGTATATAACTAGCGATCGAGATGTCGCAGTGAGCTCTGGAAAGTTTATGCTTATCACATACGTTCTCTGCCGGGTGAATGTCTCCTAGAATAAGGGAGAAGAATGTAAATTTACAGGCCTGTAAGATGGCTAATCGCAGATGGAGAGAACTAACCACATAAGCGATTTGACATTTGTCTTAAGGAGACAGAAACTCAGCTAAGGAGGAAGCATAATGATGTGCGGAATCTTACTGCAGTAATCATGATATGCTGCCTCATTGCCTAAAATGTGGTATGCATCTAATCTACAATAACTTTTGTAGAAGCTCTATGGATGTGGTAGAGATTGAGAGCATTCAAACGTGGTTCTAATGCCCAAAAACCCTACCGCTGTATCCTTTTGCAACTTCAGACTAATCAGCTTGTTGTGTCGAATGTATTTGAAAAACTATTGTTTTGTCAAATTCAGGAGCACTTACGAGAAAATGAACTTATGAATAGCCTCTAGTCAGGCTTTCAGACTGGATATAGTTGTGAGACGGCTGTCTTAAAAGTGTAAAAGCTCCGTTACCAAGAGAGCTCAAGAATTAATTATTGAGAATGGTAAGAATTCTGTTCTTTATCTCATCTGTGGAGTTCCACAGAGGTCTATCCTAGGACCATTGTGTTACAGTCTATACATTAATGAGTTAACTTCGGTGATCGGCGATGCTTACTTAAATATATATGCCGATGATGTCCAAATTTATCTTTACCATCCTATCGGCCTCATCGACGACCAGTGTTAAATGATGAATTCGATGAAATATGTAAGTGATCGTTAAAAATCTCAATCTTATGCCTTCAGTGCATTGCTTTCTTTCATGGTCTACTTAATTCTTTGTAATTGTCACTTAACAAAATAAATAACACAGTTATTCCATATGAATCAAGGATCCGTAATTGGATGTTATTTTAAAATCTCCAACATGAAATGTTGCTACCATCTTGATTCAAGTCTATCTAAAATCTACGATACCATGCTTCATCCTTAGTTATCAGTTTTAGAATTCTCTCTCTCCAAATTACGTTGTCATCTAATCTTGCCATATTTCATGCAAGGTTGTGTAGTCTTTTTAAAACTGCATTCAGAATGCTTTAGAAAATTAAATGTAGCATTTAATGGCTACATATTAGGCTTATTACAAGAATTGGAAATTCTTTCAGACCATACTTCAGTCTTCTATCCGGAATCTGAAATCTCCTTTGCTGACATCATACTTTGAATTGCGCTTACATACAGTCAGTCAATTTACTTTCTATTAAGTCTGTAAGCCTTTGCAGGCTAATTATATTAAAAATTCGGCTAAATCCTCACATTGTACCTTTGTATCATAGATGAAACGAATTGTCGCAACTGTAGATAGAACATAAGACAGTCTTTGAAAAAATAACTAATAAGGAGCGGGGTATCGTGCGAATACAGTGTATGTGTGAAGGCAATTCAATGACTATCTGATCCATTGATCGGGGGGAGAAATGATAAGAGGGCTGTGCACTATTTGACAATTCCGCTTGATTTCTGACAGTTCAGATTTCATGAAAAACAAGTTCGGATTGGATATATAGAGATTTTGTGATAAATAGATTATTTAAAATATTTTTTACTTAATAGTAGTGAAATATTATTTTGTGAACGGGCTATTATATAATTGAAACTCCGGAGTCTTGTAATTATGGTTTTGAGGTGCGCTGTGCTGTACCAGCAAGTTTAATAGTTTTGCTAATAATTTATAGTGTTTTAAGTAATATAAAAGTGAAATATTTAATAAAATAAGCAGACATGGCAAAAAACATAACATTTTCATATGCCGATTTCTTTGGTTACAATTGAATTGTGACAAGTGCATTAAATTATCAAAGGCAACATCAAGATATATTATCTGAAAATTAGGGGGCGCTAAAACTCTGTTTTTTACATAGCAATCTGAATTAGAAAAAAGGTCCCCTTCACAATGTCATGATTTCATTACTGCCATGACGAAACGAATACAAATACAGCACACTAATACATTTCGCCGAGTATGGCTTAGGTTTTCGCCAGATATGCCGTTTCCTTATTAGTTATTTATTCAATGAAGACAATAGGCAAAAGTACAGAGTTGTCAAAAAAAATATATTTAATTATGCCAGCTAAACTTAGCCGTTTTAGCTGGATTAAGGTCTGTGAATCCGGGTAAAAAATCGGCTAAATCCTTTCAACGTGAGCGGCACTATCCCAGAGTTTTTTTAAAATCCTCTCAAATTTTAGTCGTTCTAGTCGAGAAGATTCATATTAAAAAGCGGCTAAAATAAACAAGCGATGAAAATAAAAGTTAAATAAAGTGAAAACCGAAAGTTCTGTGTGGTTCCACAATTGAATTTATTCTTGAAATTTTATTAACTATTTTTATGAAAACGCTCTGTACTTCGACGCGTTCTCAGGTAGTGTCGAAATATATAGTGAAAAACTAAAGCAACACCATGAAAGGATTGCCAGTTTTATTCCATTTTTGAACTTGAATTTGCAATTTTTATGAAAATATCATGTACGAAACTTAAGCTCTCTACATGAAATCCAAATATTTAGATTACAATCCTACGAAGGAGTAGCCCGATTTGCCCCATTTTTGAACTTAATTTTACTTTTTTTTTTAAAGCCCGTGTACAAAATTTCAGCACACTAAATGAATGCATTCTCGAGTTATCATGCGGACGGACAGACAGACGGTAATGCAAAAATCAAAACAACTTTTACTATTAGGTATGCATAAGTGTCCAATCCATTCTGTTCTACTAACTATCACTATTTCTCTGCGTTACGAACGGAATGACAAATTTAGTATACATCTAGGGTGTAAAAAGCAGTTAGCAATTCTTTACAAAATTTTGCCGACTAAATAGCGGCTAAAATGGCAACTCTGCACAAGACGACATCCGACGTAAAGATGAGAGGTAGAGTAGGCGCTATAGCTACGTCGCATAATTTCAAACATAATAAAACTTTTAATTTGTATTCTTTATGTTAATAAAATAAACTGTATTTTTAATGATACGATTTTTATCCTATCCAATTTGTAGACAAATCCAAGCTTGCTCAAGTGGTTCTCAATCGTTATATGGCTAACGTTACACATTTCTTCGATCTCCCTCGTAGTTAATATGGGTTCAATACCCACTAAAATCGTCAGAATATGGTCATCAAGCTCCTTTGGCCTTCCGGTGCGAGGTTCATTTTGAAGATTCATGTCACCTGACCTGAATTTTTCCAACAAACCTTCTTTGGACCGTCCGCGTATGAATTTTAGATGGTCCAAAGACAAAACACAAATTTTGGAACTCATAAAGCATAGAGTGCCTCAAATGAAGTTTTCTTGGTTCATTTATCCCGATTTCTCAAAATTTAATGATTTAACATACTATTTTTTTTATAAAAAATCAAAACGTAGAAATACTAGCTTTCGATTAATACCAAATTTGTCAAAATCGTACAAACAACAATGAAATAATGAACTTTTCTATTGAAGCAACAATTTTCTTACCAAACTAATATTTTGTTTTTCTATTTTCATTTTTTAGATTATTTTAGTTTTTCTTTATTTCCGAATATCGTTCCCAAATTTGTCAATAGTTGTCATAAGATTGGAAATCTTGTAGTACCTACTTATTTATACCGCTAAATAAATAGTAATAATAAATTGTAAAACATCAACATCTTGTACCAGCGCAAAAATTAAAAATGGGTTTCTGGAGAATTTGTTACAAAATCACACTATTCATGATGTAAATATAATTATGAACCATAAAAAGAACAATATGCGCTAAAAGTATCTTCAGAAGCATTTCCCTATAGACATAATGTACAATTTATTTTATTATATACCTACCCAAGATATATGTACACCTGTATCCCGCATATCGATCAAAAAATTCACACAACATGTGCATTCTCTTTGATGAGATTAAGAAGTAAAGTAACCACATTTAATTCGATAAATTTCTTTATTCTAATTTCACTTGAGAACGTGAACGAATTAAGCTATACCCTTACCACACCCAATACTCCCACCATTTCAGTAAATCCATTTGATTTTGCCGCTTTCTATAATTACATTCATCTTAATGGTAACACCAAATCCGCTTAATGTCCGTACTCTCTAAGAAGTGAAAAAAAAAACACAACAACAACGAGCAAATGGTGAAAAAGGTTTTAAAGTCTTAACCGCGTAATATTGCGCTGTGTTCAATCGTTGAAATTCATTTGAAATTGTTCCCTTTGAGTAATTAATGCAAATTCCTTTGGAGGATTTTAACGTAAGGCTTCAAGGACAAAAAGAAACAGGTGTAGAAAAACTAAGAGCAAAAGGTAAGAGGTTTAAGATCGTGTTAATAGCTTTACGCCCTTTGATGATTTTTTTTTTTGTGGTATTATAGAAACAGCAAAATTGAGTCCAATTAAGCAGCTAAATGTCGTATCTAATTACAATTGAAGGGAATCGGTATTCGTATTTGTTTTTTGCTCGATTATTTGCTGTGATAGGAATATGTTTTTTTTTTGCTTCCGTAAAGCTGCTGAGTTAGAAAAGTTTGATTCTTGTTTTAAGCGATTATCAAAAATTAATAAGACTTATTGATGAAAATTCTGTAAAAATGTCTAATTGTATACAAATATAAGCGATTACCAGAGGTATATTGTTCGTCTACAAGCAGCATCCAGCAGTATAAGGTATCGGTACAAAAATTAGCTAAGGAGCGAACCACAGTTATTGGTTCGATACAGAATTTAGACTAAAATTCAAAGAAACCTCACCTTTTTCACAACAATATTAGAGACATATTCTTCCATATTGCTTAAAAAGACACCAAACATATTTTATGCTGCATGGTTTCCAGGGTGTTCGTAATGTATTGAATGAGGGAATGTATCAGGTTGTGTGTCTAAGTTGTCTAAGTTGTACAGATCGCACCACCACTACACGCACTACCCCACTGCTCCCATAGAGAATCAGATCTTCCTGGATTTTATAATTACAGATTAAGAAAGAGAATATCTTCATTGCTATCAGGCATTAAAATAGAAAACCTCCTCAAAATCAGTAATCTAACAGACAACTAACTCTTATGGATTTCCAAGATGGTTAAGTATCAACTTATTCTTAGAGACCGCCAACTATGACACTCTGTCAATTTGGTAATTGAAAACAGGTGCCGTAAATACCGTTTGACGAATACACTTGTATGACGAATTCAAACAGTATTTTGACTTTAAAAGAGACTAGGAATGTCAATCCAAAGAGTTAGATAGAGTTGAACTAGACCTACCATTTCCATGCACTGGATTATGCTGAAGATCTCTGGGCTAGTGGAATCATCCAATATGGCATATATAATAATATCATGGGCAGCACTGAGCATTAAGCTGGCATATTTTGGAGCAGAAGTTATTCTGAAGTTATCAGATGTTTTGAAGCAATTAGAAGAAATTAGTAAAATCGCATAGATCTAGATGTTATGACATGCTGACAATTCATGAAACGAAATTAATGACCACTTAAAAATGGAAGATGTTACATTAGAGTTTGTCGGTCCTCAGTTGGTAAAAATTTACCTTTCAGAAGGACCGTATTAGACATTGTCATTAAATTTTTACACTGAAAGAATTCATATCCCCTGCTGACATATAAGCATTCCTCGCGTTAAATAACCTGAAATTAGGTTTATGAGGTTGCTATTCCTTGGGCACAAAATGCGAAGACGAAATTTTTCACTTCTGCATTGAATGGTCAGTTTTTAATCAAATTACGATCTCTGAATAATAGCAATATGTAATAGTATTGTGCTTTACTTTTTGGAAGTAATATTCATTTCGGCCGGAGTTCGACTCAAATTTGCGCTCAATGAAAATTGAATACTTTTTTGGAACTGTAGTACTAAAAATAAACCATTTACTAGAGTGCATATTACGTTTATTATATGGGTTCCATGTATTCATGCTCATATCATAAAATTAATATAATTATAGTCGCGATGTTGATATAAAAAGCAGACCATGTTCTATCACCCTTTTGTCATAATTACAAAAGGAACATAAACCATCTGAAACAAACTATATTATAGTTCGAATTATACCTATTTAATAAACTAAGAACTATCTCCAGTTTAAACACTCTTCGATTACATGAATCCTGTATATAGTAGCCACCGTACATACAGATTTATATGAACATGAATAAAAAACATCTGGAGCATATGGAGCTCAAAGGGGGTGTAAGGAAAAACAAGACAAGGATCAATCTTCTTCTATACTATGCACTATACAGGGTGGCTCAAGCATAGATGATAAAAATTAAAAACTAAATGGAGGTCCTTAAAATCTATCAGAATAACCCCCATGTACCTACTTATTCCGAGATAGTTTTCAAGATATTCCGGTTTTCTGGATTTTTTGTGAAGTTTCTACCCTAACCCTTTCGATTAATTTTTTTCCAGTCTCACTGTTTTTATTATTATTTTTGTTCTTCACTAACCTAACAAAAAATAAAAAAATTAAAGCCTGAACTTTAGTAATAATAAATATAAATGTATTATAAATAATAAAACAATGAAAGTTGTGAATTTTTTCATTTATTACCCAGCGACTATTTTAAAAATGTTCCATACCGGATAAAGTAAGTCAAGAACATTTCTAAGAAGACTTTTGGCATAAGAGAACATTGCGAAACGGCACCGAATTTCTTTAAACTTTGCACACTAGTTCCTTTTTACTCACAAACCACAAATATGAAAACAAAATTGTACTGCAATTCACAACACAATTTGACATTCTCACAATGAATTAACTCTTCTTCTTCTTTTTAGTAACAAGTATACAAGTAGTGTAAACATACCTTCCGAACATTCGGGTTACCAGCATTGCGTTTTTTTTTCCCTATAAATATTCAATTGATGTGTAGTAGCAGCATCGCTCCGCGCGCGTGTGTGTGTGTGCCCCTGCCAGACTGCCTGAGTGTTGGCGTGTGTGTGTCTGCCTGCATGTGTGTGTGTGTGTGTGTTTCTTTATTAAAAGTTTTTCTATTCCATTTTAAGTAAATGCTGCCAACTACACCTCTATTGAATACTCGTAATGAATAAAAAAACGCAATGCTGGTAACCCGAATGTTCGGAAGGTATGTTTACTTGTACACTTGTTACTCAAAAGAAGAAGAAGAGTTAATTAATTATGAGAATGTCAAATTGTGTTGTGAATTGCAGTACAAAGTTCGGGAATTTTAAAGTCAATTACCTCTGAAACTATAACTTTCCGTTAAAGTTTGTTTTCATATTTGTGATTTGTGAGTAAAAAGGAACTAGTGTGCAAAGTTTAAAGAAATTCGGTGCCGTTTCGCAATGTTGACCTGTTCCAGACTTTTACTAATTGGACTCCTGTGATTGATAATGGCTTACTCGCCTTGCGGAAGTACTGTATTTCTGTGGAGTTTGAAAGGAAACCGGAAGCCTCGCTGCGAGGCTCTATCGAAACCATCTGAGACGAAAAGGTGGGCCGCAACCAACAGTATATTCAGATATTTGTTTATTACGGGGACTCTGTAAATATAGTGTGAAATGCCTAATCTCTCACTATTAATTAAAAATTAAACGAATTTCAAATAATCGAACTGTCCCCACTTGCGTGTACGACAGGCTGTATATCAGACATTGTTCCTCTTAAAGGGAGCCTGAAGACCCCTGAAGACCGATCAACATACGCATCGGACAGGAATTCTTCGTACCCAAGAAGATCCAAGAAGTCTAGAAATGTTGAGGGGATCGACCGAAAATCCTCATTTCTTTATAATTTCCTTTGGACTGACAAGTTATATGTTAAGCGATCTCGGGTGTTCAACATCCATAACTGTCATAGTTGGAAGCTTTTTAACCTTTACCTAAAATGAGAATCTACTTTCAACATTAGTTTGAGAGGTAAATATGTGGACAAGCATAATAAATGGCCAACTCGTTGACCCATTTGAATTATCTCAAATATTGAATGGGCTAGTCTGCTTGTTATTTCTACAAAGAAAACGAAAGAGCAAATGTTGCAAACGCGGATGTTATTATAGAGCGGCGGGCAGGATATCCGCCACTTCGTCTTAAATGTGAAACAATACATGGACCAGATATTACGCACAAAGAAAACAACGTGATGACGAAATCACTTCGCCTCCCCGCTCCTACGACTTTTTGTTTAGGAAACTATAAAGAAATAGTTGCTCCCAAGGAATGTGAGCTAGAGCGGGACCTCAAACAAAAAAATTCAACATACCGAAACACAATAAGTCTTAAAGCAAACTTTTCATGCAGGTCTCATCCTTGTCTAGAGGTAGGAGGTAACCATTTATTTTGAGAAAATGTAATTGTAAAGGCCTTCAAAAGCTATTAAGTTTTTAAAACTAAAAATGGACTATTAGTTATTCACCTTGATTTTTTTTTTGCCCCATTAGGTAAGCAAATTTGATTAATCTTAGCAAGCCTATAGTATGTGCAAGTTTTTGTTATAGGACTGGATTTTGAAAGCTCCTATTTTTTTAAATTAAAAAAAATTGACAAAATTCTCACGTTTTTTTGTCACTTATCAGTATGTAATACTGAAAAATTAACGAGTACATGGGGGTTATTCTAATAGATATCAAAGCCCTGCATTTTTATCGTCACGTTTGGACCGTATGAAACTAGATAGAGATATGGAGTGAAATTGAGTATAAAGAGACCGTAACAGTTTTAATACACAAAAAATAATGAGATTTTCCTTCAAAATATGTAGATAACAACTAAGTGAAATATGCTATTTCGTTGCATGCTACGTATTCCAAAACAAACAGGGCGTAGAACGAAGACATCGGGTATACCAATAATGATAGATAGTTGCTCTACTCTGGAAAATAATAGACTCTTTAGTTCATATTTAGTTTTCCAGGACGGGAATCGAACCCACACTTGTTAGAATCGGCCAAAGATGGAGAATGGAAGAATTTTAAGAAGTTTTATTTTTAACGATTCTAAATCAAATCATAAATACAAGTGGAAAAAACAACCGCCTCGTCCGGGGTTTGAAGACGGGACCTTCCGTTTTTTCGGCGACTGCTGTTACCACTGAGCTAACCAGACAGATGCATTTATTAATTTGTTTGTAGCATATTAAGCAACATTCACCAATAACGATGAAAGCGCACGAATAAATTGTAAATTCAAGGTCAAGTCTTCAAACCCCGGACGAGGCGGTTGCAGTTTACTCTTGTATTTATGATTTGATTTAAAATCGTTAAAAATAAAACTTCTTAAAATTCTTCTATTCTCCATCTTTAGTTCATTTTATATCTATAAATATCGATATTGATTTAGACTGACAATATATTGAGATACCAATTCTATGTGGCTCCTTGAATAAGCCGATAAAAAACTTTGTTAAATTTTGGAGGTTACCATTGCTTGAACTATTATGAAGAAAAGTAAAAAAACATTTTTCATACAGAATGATGTAGAAAAGGACGATTATGCGTTGAAATGATACTGTTTGAAGCCGCTAATAATGATAACAATAATTGATTTCTGGTGTGTATACACAAGATTATTATCTTTTATAAATGCATACTAAATAAACAACTACGGCAAATCAAAAATAAATTCACAAAAAAATTAAAACAAATGAAAAAAAATTTAAGTAAAAGTAAAGAATTTAAAGTAAGAAATTATTTGAAAGAAAAAAAAAAAAGAAAAACACCAGAATATATTGATATGTATAGTATATGTACATAAAAAGTGTTTGACGAAAACGGTGCTCATCATCACATTACTCCACAGCAGAAAAATCCACACAGTGCAAGTTTAAATTCATGCGTCCTGCCAAGTCCCCCCAACATGATTGGGAAGGATATTCCATAATCGAACTATTGCAACAAAAAAAGAGCGCTGCCGCAGAATGTATGAAATTTTAGGTATAAGGAAGGTTTTATGTCTATATTAGTGCAAAAATTCAAAAAGTTCTATCAAATAAGAAGGAGCAATTTTATTAACTATTTTATGTAAAAACACCAATGCTCTAATATTTTGATAAGTGCCCAATGAACAACGCAAAACAGAATCTTTGAATTTGGTAATATGATCATAACGTTTTAGACCGTACATAAGCCGTACACAGTCATTAAAGCAGTATTTATCTTGCGGTAACACTTAGAATCCAAAACAGGGTTGACAGTACTAAAATAAATGAAATGTGGCATCAACAGATATTTTACAAGTCTCAGCTTTAGATTAGTAGAGAGTAGTTTAGCGGATAACCATAGTTGCCTAAGGCCACTATAAATCTTACCAAGAGACTGTTTTACATGGTCACAGCAACTGAGCTTACTATTTATATGTACACCCAGGCTTTTAGCATCTCTCGTATAGGGGAGAATCATTCCATTAAGGTATATGGGAGGAAGATCAGCAAAGGTAAGATCATATCTCTAACAAGCAATACAGGTAGATTTTGAAGGTTTTAGTGTCAATTGGTTTCTACACGCCCAAGCAGATATATTCAAGATGTCACAGTTTACTTTATCAATGCAGTCCTCTATTAAACCTATTGGTCGAGACAAATAAATCTGAACATCATCAGCGCAAACATGAATGTTGACATCATGAAGTACGTCCGGTAGATCATTGATGAACAGACAAAATAATAAAGCTCCAAGAATAGACCCTTGTGGGACTCCAGTATGTACCCTTTTCCATGCGGATTTTTCATTCCCTATCCTGACCTGTTGAAAGCGATCAGACAGAAAAGCTTTGATTAATTTAAGTGACGACGATGAAAAAGTTTAGCAAGAAGTAAGCTATGATTAACTGTGTCAAACGCTTTGCTAAAATCAAGCAATACCAAAGCCGTGAAATAGTTACTATCCAATGCTCTGCGTATATCTGACGTTACAGCAGATGTGCTGATATTGAGTACAAAAATCAAAATTTATAAAAGATCTTGCGAATTATTGTTAGTATAGAGGAAAATGGGCTTAATAACCTCGTAAGGCGCAAAATCCACCAGATTAGACCAATAATGTAAGATCGAATGGTCTCATGTTATGAATTGTTGCATCAGCAAATAGTTTAAACTATAGATCGATTATATAAGGCGGTAAATTGTTAATCCAACAATTCTGAATATTAAGCACTTCGTCATTATAACCATTAAGTATGTAAATCCCGAGAGGGAATAAGAACGCCATATTGTTTTATTTTATAACAACAAAACATTTATTTTCCTCCATATTTTCACTTAGTTTTTTTTTCTTTTTCATTTTCTCTTTCTTCGTGCACTGAACATTTTGCCATTCATGCCATTTTATTTATTTACTTTTTTCTTTAGTTACATATCCTTAACTTTTCTTTACTAAATAAGTTATTGTTATTCACATATGTAATGAAAGTTTTCTTTACTCATATGGATTTTCATCTTTCTGTTCCTTATAGTGAAGAATCAACTCTCGAATAATATTTAATATTAATTATTAATTTAATCAAAAAATATATATTATATATTTATGTATGTATGTGTATGTTGTATACTAATTACGTATTTACGTTGCGTTTTATTATCAATTGTATAAGAAACATAGGAAAAATAATATTATACCGATCATCACACGAAGTTAGTTGTTTTCATCTTAATAATGGTTTTATGTTGTTATAAAACCTGTGATTTGCATAAATAAAAACAAGTAATAAAAAACAACCAAACAATCAAAGTAAAACTCAAAATATTTTTCACGTCGTGTTGTATTGAACATTTAAGAAATATTAAGTTGCACATAACTTCCTTGATTACACGCACTTCACAACATTTTTGATTTATTTAACACTCAGACTAAATGTGTTACAAATAAACAGATCGTAATGGATTTTATTGAATATGAACATAGATCGAAAAAAAAATGTTTTAACTAGGGGTAGTATAAAAAAAGGAGATAAACTGGTATAAATATAGATAAGTGGATAAATGAAATAGATGTGTGAAATTTTCAGTTCATATATGTATATGATAAATCCTACATATAAATTTTTTGTCAATGCCACCTGATGTCAAACCATACAGGATGCATATAAATTTTTTTTTAGTCCTACGCCAATACGAAAGCGTACTTCATTCGAATTGGGCAGGCGCACATATTCATATGGTATTGCACCAGGATCTTGGGTGTGACATAAATTACTTCATGCACTATTTTGTTCGATCTCGCCCCGACGGATTGCCATGCTTTCCGTATGTACCCGTAAGAAGCCAGCAGTATCCTGATCATCCCTTATGTCAGGTCAGAGTAAAGTTAGATATATGTACATATATGTTAAAGACTGGTGTGTTATAAACAAGTTGTCAGTCAACTCCAGCAAAACAACAATTATACCTTTTACCAAAAGAAGGAAAATGAGGAATACAAGTAGCCCAACCCTCTTTGGTAAAAAGGTCCCAATGTCCAAAAAAACTTAATATCTTGGGATAACCCTAGATGATAACACTAACGAAGTGGAACTGCAGAAAACTGGCTAGCTCAACATGGGGACTTAAGCGAAACATAATGATTTGGCTATACAAATCAGTAGTCAGGCCCATGATCATCTATGCTACTGCAGCATAGCGACAACCATCAGGAAGCTAAACAAGCTACAAAATATGACCTGTATAAATGTAACTGGTGTGCCATCCGCACACAATCCACCAGCTCCCCAGAAACACAATTTAACCTACCGGTTCTCAGCAACGTTATTGAAGAAGAGGTTGGACTAATGGTGTACAGAGCCCGGACAGATGGTTATAGTGAATGGGACTCTAAAAGGCTATGTACCTACTATAACAAAACGAATAGATGCAAATCCAATACTGGATATGATATCAGACAGATTTAATGACCTGTCTGCTTCTAAAAATAAAGATACCAAGTAGTGTGGAAACAGATATAAATCTAGTAAATGAAGCTCCAATCTGGTACACCGACGGTTCTAAAACCGAAAAAGGAGTAGGAGCAGGAATATATGGTGTAAAGCCAAGAGCTTTTATTTATCAAAGCATAGGAAACTACGGCTCGATATTCTAGCCGGAGGTATACTATATCCCATCACTAGATCTGCATACGAAAACCACAGCCAATCCTACACTAATAAAAGTATTTACATATATCTATAGAGATAGACCAGCGGCATTGAAAGCCATCTCATAACCTGAGGTCAAGACGTAGTTAATGTGGGAATGCATTCAAGCATTAACAAACCTTGGCACAAAGAACCACCTTCAATGAGTGCCAGGATACTCGGGAATTGATGGGCATGATAATGCATACTTACTGGCCAAAAAGGAGCATCCATATCCCTCATTGGAGCGGAATCATTTTGCTGTATCTCATGCAATACCGTGAAGCTAACCAGGCAAAACTTTATCAAGAAACAAATGGACGAGAGATGAATCTGAATGGTAGACTCCGGACATGCCAAAGTTTTCATTAAAGGGTCTTCACCAAAGAAGAGTCTGGATCTTTTAGGGCTATCTAGAAATCAACTCAGAATCATTACAGGAGTTCTAACTGGACACTGCAAACTTAACATAGGATGTTATGTTAGGTTATGTTTCGAAGAAGATGAAACATCGGAGTACGTTTTATGTGAATGCAAGGCCATTGCGAAATCTAGATTCCAGGCGGTTAGCTTATACTTCTTAAAGACGGCTGCCGACTTTAAGGAAACTTGATCAAAAGAAATACTGCTCTTTCCAGGAAGAATGGAATTGTTGAATGAACACTGTAAAGAAAGCGGTGCACAATAAGCCAAATGAATGACTGCAGTTCAAAGGCCACTCGCCCCGATAAATATTAATCTACCCTATACATTAGAAGAAGAAAACGTAATGTATAATATCAGCTACATATATCCTTTTGAAAAGATAAAGCTTATTTGGTCAAAAGCTTTGATTTATGCGCACTGTACACACTTTTATTTACGAGTCAAAGGCTCCTCTAATACAAGAACTCTATTTTTTTTAAATCTCCGGCACAACATTTTTCATTTGTTTTTTCGACTCAATCAATTTTCGCTATTTGAGACCTGTCGATGAGTCAAACCCATGACTTGAAACTTGCCACCCAAAATCAAATGGATTGTGTGATGGCATAACAAATAAAAAAATTATTCGCTTTTGCTTTTGTGCGGGAGATTTAAAAAAATATTCTTCTTGAACAAGAATAAAGTTTGGCCGGTAATAAATTATAGTAATTTTGTTACAATTTTAATTAGATACATTAACCTTATACAGTAAAGTTTTGCTTGTTTCACATAAAACACCTTGTTGCACTTTAAAATTGGTGAAAATTGGTGAAATTCAATTTTTGAATATTCTTGATTGCAAAATCTAAAACATACCTGCAATAACAAATACTAAATAACAACGGATTAAGCTCAAAAGCAGCTATTCAACAATCATTTATAAATTGATTTTACCCTAACCCGTGACTATAACCTGAAGAAGTTTAATTGGAACAAATATACGAGAAATTGCATCCTTTTAGTGAAAAAAAAAACTATTCTATAGTGATGCTGCAATATCCGAGTTTCACTCAGTTGTTCGGAGTGCACTTAAAAAAAAAATATAAGTTGAGAAGTCATTGAAATAGTTATCTCAGTAAGAATTGAACGTATATTGCAGCACAACAAAAAAAATCTCTGATTTAGTTCAAATAAACTAACCGAAGTCACACACGTAGCAAATTACGTTGGTGATTAATTTGGAGTGATTTGAGATGCATAATTATAGAAAACGAAATTATTACTTAATTTAAATAATTTAACAGTGAATAAGTCCTGAAATAATAGGTTCAAAAGTGAAGCAACTTCGACTCTAGGAATTGAAAACAGAGTTAGTGAACGGATGAAGTTAGAATTCGGATATTTTCCTAAATATAGCCATAAGAACAAACGCATTTAGAGAGCGAGTGATGTTTGGTCTGTAGCTCAAACAAAGCACATATAAATTTTTGGACGTTCATTTAGAAACAAACAAGACGAATACATATTTTTAGATGAATTTTCTGGAGAGCCAATTGAAAGAAGAGAGATTGTAAAATATATTCTTACAGAATAAAATTCAAAAATTGAAGCACTACAAAATTGTCTGCAGGCCGAAATTTAATTAAGACTTTCAAACTGATAACAAAACGTCAACTAGTAAGTAGTACTAGAAAACTTCAAATAAGATTTAAAAATAAACTAAATCATCCTTCGATCCTTCGATATAAAGGCAGATATATCTGCTAATAAAAGATTGATACCTCAACCTTCATTGCCCAATTTAAAAACGCACTTTGAAATTGCTGTTGAAGCTCATCCGAGGTCAAATGAAGACACACCAAATATTTTTGATTGAACACTCCGAAAATCTGCTGCACAGCTAGAAATTTCATTGGAGAAAACACATTCCATTGAGGTGAGCATAAACAGAAAATATTATCTTCAGATAAGTACCACCAATCACCATACAAGATTGGTGTATCTTTTAAATCCACTGCAATGGTGGTAGTATCAAAAGAATGTAGTAAGTAATACATACATTAAAACTAGTTGTAAAGCAGTCAGAATCTCATACGTATTTACTATATAAATTCGCTAGATACGCATTCCACAAATTAATACGAATGAGACCAGTTAATATGAATCGACGAGCAATACCTTTAAAGTGGTATCTTTGATCTTTAGCGAGTAGTCATGGTGCGACGAGAAATAAAAAAGAGACTAGTTATGCCAGCTCTCCTGTAAAGTAGGATAGAGCTTGGTCTATTGCTTTATGTGAATGTGTACACCAAATAGTCATAAATTTTGCGTTGCTCACCGAAAATAGGAATATTGAATTTTCAATTAAACGTCGCATCATTTGGGGCTCGTATTTCTTGTATTCGTTCCATAGATAACAATAACTGCACTTATTGGGCCTGCCTATACTACTTCAGCTGTTGTGGTTCATATCTTGTAAACTAAGCGCTCTAACGCGATGGTATCAAATCGCCTTTCTTATAAAAATAGTGACTACGCACTGATGTTTCACAGCACACGCATAAAAAACGCCCTCATATTATTCTTATATTTCACAAATATTATTATTAATAATACTTTAAAAATGTTGAGATGTCACTTTATTACCTATACGATTTGCATGAAAATGTGACAAAATACATTTTCAACACACACTTAAACAAACATAAATATTGTTAATTTTATATATTACCTTTATTTTCAGAGAAAATACAATATGTACAGTAACAAAGCGTATCAGAAACGTTTAAGTTATTAAAAAAATTATTGTTTAATAATAAAAACTTAAGAAAAAAATTGCTAACTTCAGTTTTTTTTTATGCAAATCACAAGTCAGCTAAACCATTTTTTTTTAAACAATAAACAACTTTTTATTTTTTTTTATTTTTTTGTATACCTTTTCCTCTATCAACTTGCCCATATAGCTTTACAATAAAAGCGAAATTTATCGCGAAAAGTTTGTTTTGTTTTCTCTGTATGTTTTTTTTAAAAACTAACCAAGAAAATTCTGTTCGAAAACGAACAAAAATAAAGAAAAACATTTCTTTGTGAAAAAAAAATTATTAAAAACAATTTTTTCTTTTTTTTTTTTAGACTAAAACCGATTTTTTATAGTTACTCTTTTTTTATTTTGTTCGTATACATTTTATTTGAACTTAAGTTTTTTGAAGTTTATTTTGAATCTTTATTCCGATTATATTAGTTTTCAGTTTGTTTTTAATTTTTATTATTAGTTTTATCTGTTTTTTTTTTCGTTTTTGAAAATTTTTTAAATTTCTTAAAAGAGGGCTTACGTATTTGGAAAGTTTTAGTACATAGGTTTCATGCGTTTTATGATAGTATGTGAGTGTGTTTTCAATTTTTGCTTTTTTATTTATAATATGTTGAACCATTGTATCCAAAATATAACCGCATTCAAAACTGTATTTAGTAGAATATGTTTTTTTTTTTTTAGTTTTTTTATTCTAATATTAAAAAGTTTGATCCTAATTTGTTTATATTTGGCAAGACAATCATTCTTTTATTTGAAAGTCTAAAAATATTTACGTATAAAATTTCTCGTATCTCGACTTTACGGGAAAGAACAATGGGAACCCACGAATTGTATTTGAATAATACAAAACAAAAAATAAAAAAACGAAAATATGATTTCTTACACCACAATATTTGTCGAGGACCCGTTTCAATTTATAAATTTTATTAATCGTATACCGTTTTTACTCTAGACTTGTTTCCTCATAAAGAAATTTTTAAACAGAAAAAAAAACGAATTATTATTATTCAGAAAATAAAAATAAAAACAAATAATATCCTATGAGCTACTACGTATATGCATATTTTGTATAGTTATCATCAGTCATTAAAATATTACGTATATCGTTTTCAAGGGTAGGATCTTTTGTATTTTTTTTCCTTTTATTAAAATTATTATCAGCGCTATCTCTTATAGGAATAGTAGTTATAGAATATACACTACTTCTTCTTTAATTTAATTTGAAAATGAAAATAACATTCACCCAACCATAAGAGCATTCACTCAGTCACAGCACAGCATAGACAGACAGACAGCAAAGCTAAAAGCATATAAAGTGTAGGTTAGGGGGAGTGAATCCTTAAGTTACAATACCATAAACGGGAAGGGATGGATGATGAAAGAGTAGCTGGAATTTGTGTTATAATAATATCCTTGTACTTAAGAGTTCAAACATTAAGGTATAGAATATTTGCGGATGAGAAAAGGTAGTAGATAGAAGATTTTTAAGAAGTCCTACTAACATCACATTGTCGTAGTCGCACTTTACAATATATATATATATATAGAGCAACACTATCCTCTTTCGTTCGAAGAGAAAAGCATTTGCAGAGGGTAGAAAAAACACCGCGGAAAATAAAAATGTTTAAGATTTAATAATAATAATAATAATAGTAGTAGTATTTCTGAAGGGTTATTGACGACGTATATATATTAAGTATCATTATACTATTAGTGAAAGTTTTAAATTTGATATTCATTTAGATTTGCTATTCACCTAACGATTCTCTTAATTACTTTACTAAAAAAAAAATTTTTTTTTTACTTTAAATACAATTTATACATGCAAAAAATAAAATATTCAACAATTTGACAACTGCAGTAGTACAAAGTTGAAATATGCTTAGCGCAAAATAAAAATAAAACGTCAGAAAAAAAGGCTTTTAATATTTAAATTTTATTTTTATTGTTTTTGTCTTTTCATTAATTTTTTTTTAGATAATATAAATATATACTATTTATTAAAGGAGGTTGTCAAAGTGTTGAATACTTTTATTATTTAGCTTGGCGAGCTATATGGGCCTCTTGCAAAAACGAAGTTCTTTTTACTCATTTTGTTTTTCATTAAACTTTTTTTTTCTTTTTTTATTTTTTGTTCTTTGTTTTACGAAAAGAAATAATATATTAAGACAAATCCATTTCCATTTGAAAATAAAATATTTTCATAACTTGGAAGAAATTGGTTTTTGTAATAAATTCTTAAATTTAATTGCTTACTTTTTACAATTATTTTCAATGTTGTTCACTTTTGTTTTTGTACAATTAAAAAAAAAAATTAAAATAAAAAAGGTCTTAAATTTACTTAACAAAAGAGAAAAAAACAATTATTGTGGCACGTATAGACGAAATGTTGAATTTTAGTTTAACGTTCTGTTGTTGTTGTTTTTTTAATTCATATTTTATGTTTTTTAATAATGATTTGTTTTTTTCATCTCTTGTAGCTTTATCAAAAAGAAACTTTACTGCATTTAAAAATAAAAAAATTAAAATTAAAATTAAAAACATAAAACACAATTTTGGGACAACATTTTCCACCAGTTCGTTTTGTTTTGTTTTTTTTTCTATTACGATTTGTTCTTCACCACTTTTTCTATACGTGTAACAATATTTTTAACAATTTTCTTTTTTTAGATTTTTTTTTCGTTTTTCTTTGTGGCCTTTTTTAAGTTTAATTTTTTTTTCTTTCATCTTCCTCAATTTTTTTAATTAAATTTTTATTTCAATTGTTTTTAAGTTTAATTTTTAATCCCAGGGCATTGTGAGCACCCGCTTCGTTTTTGCAAGAAGGTCGTAATCGTACTACGAACATGGGTGCACCACCGCATTGTAGCTCGCCAATATAGGACCATGTGCTCCCGCGAAGGGGGTACTCACAACGTCTGGTGTACTAGCTCCATCGGTGTGTGATGTTGAATCAGCATTACTTCGCCCCTCACCATTAGCTGAACTATTTAATTCTGGTGGTTTGGTGGTGTCCCGTTCGTCAATCACTAAATCTATTGGCATTTTACCCTTTAAACATGATATATATCGATGACAGAAATTATCGCATAATTCATGTACCTGAAATAAATAAGAAAGATAAAATTATTAAAAATAAAAATAGTTAAATTTAAAATAGAAGCATCAGTTTAGATATTTTTTTAAAAATTAGGTAGTTAGCTCTGGTTCTGGTTTCCGCAGGGTATTTCTTAGTATCCTAATAGCCTCTTTGCGATAATTCAATAAAATTTTTACATAGGTATGTAGATCTTCGTAGCGACACCATCAAAATATGGCCCAATTTACTTTAGTACTATGGTACTTAAAGGGACGCTTTCATGTTTATTTAGCTGTAATATAAATAGTTTCTCAACAATAGTTGAATTGATTCGGTTCATTCATTTAAATGTTCAAAATAAGAACAGTTAAGTAGGTAAAATCAATTTTTGTAAAATTCATAAAGTGTCTACTAAATCGAGAATTTCTTAAAAATATCTAAAATTTTGACTTTTAATATTTATCATATGAAAAATTTACTAAATATAAAACTTCAAATTGAAGGAAGACTTTACCGTAGAATTTCAAATAATATTAAAATAATTTTACGATATTTATAAGGTTTTTGTTAGATACGATTTAATTCGAAAAATTATCTATAGAATGTCGAAATTTTGAATTAAATATTTTATAATTTCTATAAAGTTTAAGAAATCCATTTTTGAACGACACAATAAAGGTAATATGCAGAATCCTAAGTTATAATTCATTCGAAACTCTTAATAACCCTATATATCGTTGAAACCACACCTCGAAGACAGAGCGATCAAAGCTCTCAGAGTTTTCGCAATGTGCCGCAGAGCGGTAGGAAAGAAGTGGGGACGCAAAACGCGGATGATCCTATGGATATACAGTAGCGTCATTCGACCAATGTTAACCTACAGTTCGGTGGTGTGATGGAAATCAATGGACTTCGCCAATCATCGCTAAATATTGGAGATGATTCAAAGACTGTGCCTACTCAGAGCAAGCGGCGCTTTCATGTCAACTAGCACTCGGTCTTTGGTGGTTATCCTCAACATACACCTGGTGCAAGTACATATTAAGCAGAGGGCGTCGACTGCAGCGCTAAGACTTCACCTTAATCTTGACTGACTTAATACGGGAACAAGAGTTCCACATGAACCCATTTACGAGTTTGTACAGTCTATCGCACCTGGTATCGACAGGGACAGCAACCACCTCCTCGAGACCATACTAAAAAGCGATTTTGAATCTAGAATTCCATCCAGGACAGAATGGGAATCACATTTCGTGCTTCAACCATTGACAAACCCAATTATAATTTATACGGATGGCTCTAAGTCTGATGAAGGCACCGGAGCGGGAGTTTCTACGAGGAGCCTAAGATTGAATTGGCCATGCACCTTGAAAGCCATGCCACGGTTTTCCAGGCAGAGCACAAGGCTATCCTTGAAGGAACTTCCTTAACTCAGACACTGAGAACAAGGAGATAGCCATCTGCTCAGACAGCCAAGCAGCTGTAAAAAGCTTTGTTTAAACCCTTTATAACCTCAAAACTATTAACTGAACTCCCTTTCTCGGAATAACAGGGTGGTAGTGCAATGGGTGCCGGGGCACAGTAACATTAGTGGGAATGAAAGGGCGGACGAGCTTGGTCGTCTTGGTGCAACCTCGGAGGAGCCTGCCTCTACAGTCGGGTTTGCACCAAAACACCTTGTCTCAATCATTTCAAGTGGGGCTGACCGCCAACACAGTCGTCTTTGGATAGAAGATCCCTCGGGTAGAACAACAAAGGAACTGTGGTGTCAACCAAACCCAAATCAAACAAATAAGCTTTTAGGACAGAACAAGCTATCCCTGAGAGCTCTGGTGTCCATTCTTACTGGGCATTCTTCTTTTAGGGGGAAATACGTTACAGATTCCTCGGTTCACACATCCTGGACGAGTAACACGACGCCGGCAAGGAGGGCTGGGGGCCAATTCTGAAATTTATAGGATCTTCCGGTTGGAACCTATGAGCAATCGCTTATGGGTCTGGAGGGTGCGCAATGGTCCTTAACTTGGCCTACGTTCAGGGGATCCCTCGGGGTCCCAAACCTCTCAATCAATCATCATCGTGGTCCACGGAAAGTTGCAATTCGGCTCAACAAATTTTAAATGGAATTAAATGATAAAAAAAATTAGAATTGGTCTAAGACTAATCCTTATGATACCCTAGATGAATGCCCGTATGAAATTTCGTATGGTCACCCATTTGAGCAACTTTGATTTTTGCAGTTGTTTTTCGCATATATTTCTAGAACTGTTTGCCGGACAGAAAAAATGATTGTAACCAATTTTATAGGACTTGATATTCTGAAGAAGCTTTTAGTACAACAGAAATGTTTAGGACTGATCGTTTTCACAGTATCCGTAAAAAACTTAAATTTTTATATGGCAATACAAAGAATGGGTTGCCCGATTTATTTAATTTTTTTATTTCTTTTACTATTACTATGAAAACACCATGTACAAAATTTCAGCTCTCTATGTCAACGCGTTCTCAGGAAGTGTGCAAATATATAGTGGAAAACTAAGTTTTTGTATGGCAACCCCACGAAGGAGTTGCCCGATTTGTATCATTTTCGAACTTAATTTTATTTTTTTTAAGGTCCGTGTACAAAATTCCAGCTCTCTAAGTATACGCGTTCTCGAGTTATCGTGCGCACGGACGGAGGGACGCACAGACGGACATGCAAAAATCAAAATAACTTTTAATTTTATGCGTGGGCGTCCAATCGATTTTTTTCTTCTAGCATTATTTCTCTGCATTACAAACGGAATTACAAACTGAGTATACCTTTTAGATTTCATCTAGGGTATAGAAAGGAAGGTGTATAGTGGGACAAATAAGAGGAAACGATGTTGTAAATACCAAGATACAATCACGAATCATAATTTATGCTATATTTATTTAATGAATGACCAACACCCAATCATATATCGGAAGATGGTTATGAAAGAGCCATCACGATTCTAACTCATTTCAAAAAATCTACCAATCCGGCAGCACTGGACATAAGTCATCCAGAGAGTTTATCAGCTCTTGAGAGACAGCAAACATTGTTGTAGTGTATTGAAAAATATACGATCACAAAGTAAGTGCTTTGTCCAGCCGAAAACTCTACATATCCATTTTTGAAAAAATTTCAGGAAATGGTAAAATGAATTATGATTATCAAACGTTTTTTAATGTGAATCCCAATCCAGGGTTAACTAAGGATTTGCTGCGATGTTGTGGAGCTTAGGTTGAAATTTACATAGATTTTGACCCTTATAACACGATCCAATCGATAACATGTTTTTTTCTTGTTTTTGAAAGCGGATATATAGCGTTTTGTGCTGAACCTCCTCATATGTAGTTCCATTTTATAAAAAGTTAAAAAATCTCGAACAAAAATATAATATTCTACCGAAATGATAATACAGATTAAACTGGATGCAGTACATTTACTAGTCGGACCGAAGCGATTGCTGCACGAGGTGCAAAATAATTTATGCAAGTGCTATCAGCCAAGCATATAGTACGTTCGACACAACTCTCTTTTTTTACAATGTCGCTGATGGCGTTACACCTACAGTTTTTGTCTTTCCTCAAGTAAACTTCAAAGACTGTAGGTATATTAACTAATGATTAATTCTGGAGCGCATGGTCTAGCCAGCAAATTATGCTGCATGACTGAAGAATCTTTGGTGCAGGCTGCTAGGGAAAATATATATGAAATATGTTAATCCAACAAAATAAAATCCAACAATGATTTTAATTTATAATCACAGCTCATATGCTAATCTTATTTGAAGCCACTTAACTAAACAACAACTTCTTGATGTGGTGGTACATGGCCTACTTAAAACCAGACACCAGATAGAAATGAATGAATGGATACTGCCAAGTCCCGATAAAACTGTGACCAAGTTGCGCAAATATAGCAGCTTTTGAACTTTAAAATTTTACTCAAGAATTTGGTAAGATAATAAGTAGTTAGACCATGAAATCATAGATGATAATACAATACAGGTCGCAGTAACATTGCAATAATTTAACTGCTCTCAACAAAAACTGGTGGCACCTGAAGAATGGGTCCCGGGAAAACTTAAGACACGATAACCGCAAAATGTTATCTGCAATAATCATCGCCCTATCTTCAAAAGAAAAAAATTAAAGAAAAGGAAATAAATCAAAAAAAATTGAAGAAGATTCCAGCAGAAGAAGAAAGTGATGAACCACTCACTTTTAAGAATAACAACAATATTCCACATCATAAGGTTTCCTCCTCAGATAGACGCTATAGGTAGCTCACAGAAAAGTAATAATATTTGTGTGGTTTGCATTGGTGCCTATAACAAAAGTTAGGAAAACCGGTATTACTAAAAATGCTTCTAATTGTAACACTTCAGCTTTTTTTTTTACTTAGTAGATTTAAGAATTAATTTTATAAATTTTTATTGCTTTTAATAGGAGTCAGTACCAAGATTTGCAAGTTTCATACATTTTTCAATGCGAATTTCTCGCAAACTATTTGTAGCAGAATATTGACTTATATCTTAAATTAAAGATAACGAAGAGGTCTAGGAAACAAGAAAAAGGTAGAAATTGAAGTTTTTTAAATCAAATTCCTGTTAGTAGGTATTCTTATTTCTTTAGATTGTGACTATTTTAGAAAGATAAAGCCTAGATCTAGAAAATAACGTCGAGTTTTCTCATTATTAGTGGAGGGTTTTTTTAGATTATTTGACTCTAATAGTACTTGGTTTTTCCCCCATATTTCACAGACGAGAAATTGCAACATTTCGTTGAAAGTTGTTGAAATACAGAGCCAAATAGAATATTTAACAATTATATGAAAAAAAAATTAGGAGAGTTAATTCACGTTAAAAATTTTCAATTTCTTTGTACTACAAATTTGCATTTTTCATCTTAAATTGTCGAATGTTGGGTTTCTGTCTTATACGATAGATGTCTCTAATGTAACTTGTGGTCTAGGTCTAAGCTAATTTTATATGAGTTTTCTCACTTTCGGGCACAAACCTACGTATAGTAAATTGTATTGCCTACAGACGCGCTAGTATCTAAATTGAAATTTTTGCTGAGTACTGACTCCTCTTAATAAAAGAAGTGGCATTAGCTGTCAATGAATTTCAATATTTGTTATAGTTTTTTGCTTCTTTTTACTATGAGAGAAAAGGAAGATTTGTTACTTGAAACTTTGACATGTACTAATTTAAGAAAATATCTTACTCTATATTACATAGCGAGGTCAGTTTTTTGTAGCTTTTCTTATTAAAATTACTACATGCCTGTAGACGGCTCTTTCATAATATCTGCTGGCCTATCGATGCCATCCGGTGTTTTATTTTTAAATATCAAAATGATTAGTGTACAGATAATATTTAGTTTTTCTTGTGATATAACAAATTATGATTGGAAATAAACAAATTATAACACGAACGTGTACTTATTTATACAATAAAATTAAAATAACCTTTTTCAGCAATTTTTTTTAAAAAACTGACCATTTCCCCTAGACTTAATGCAGAATCTCCATATCTACAATCCACCTTCTAATCCACAAAATACATTCCATCTAATAAGAAGAAAAGATTCGATAAAATGTACAGATATCATAACGCAAGATCACATCACATCCGAGCACTTTTTGAAGTCCGCATGTGGTATTTAAACAAAGGCCTTAGCATAAATCCCAACAAAACAGTTATCGTTCCGTTCACGAGAAGAACAAGGTTTTCACTAACGGCTACACTTCTTAACAATACGTAATTGATATTTTGAGACGAAGTCAAATTTCTGGCGGTCACTCTAGACATAAAACTTCGCATCTATCCAGAGTCAGTCTGAAACTAAAAATGATATATACTGGATGTACACCACAGTTATTGAACCCCTGGTCACCTATGTGGCCGAGGCTCTGCTTCAATGACCCACCGGTTTGCTTGTTTGGGAATAACTGGCGCCCTCAGGAACTATCCCACAGCGGCCATGGAAGCCTTGTTAAACCTTCCACCTTTCGCACGTGAAAAAGGAAGCGCTCTTCAGTGCTATCAGAGTGGTGCAAAAGGAGAAACAGTTAAAGCCAGGAGATCTGGTTGGTCATTTAAGTTTCTTAAAACAGATATGCTTCGAGCAAATGACGCCAATAACTGATTTAACCACACCCAAAGTGGACTTTGTAAGACCATTCGACATGGGGAGACCAACAACAATGGAGTTCTACTAAACCGTCCTTCCAACAAGGATCGATGGTGTGGCTCCAAAACGAACGGTGGAGTCGGACTGGGCATATATGGCCCTAGATGCCATATATCAAAGGCCCTGGGCTTTACCCCTACTGTATCCAAGCTAAGGTATTAGACATAAAAGAATGAGCAAATACCTGCATTAAAAAGCCATAAATGGATCAACTATCAATATCCACTCGGATAGTCCAGCCACTCTCAAGGCCTTAGACTCGTTCACTATTAAATCAAGAATAGGCTGGGAATATATGCACACCCTGAAAATTTTATTAAGGAGAAACAAAGTTATCCTCATGTGGGTACTTGGACATGAAGGCCCTAAAGGTAATTAAATTGCTGACGGCCTAACCAAAAGAGGAGCGGAAGCCTCCATTGTCAGGGACTTCGTCAGGCAAAAAAGTTTATCGACACGTCTCGCGGAAAAATAAAAGATCTCTTCTTCTAAGGAGAACATAGTTCAAAAGGATTACAGAGCTCGTCTCAGGCCATTGGCTATTGAGGTGTCACCTATACAAGATGGGCTTGGCTAAGATTTCATCCAGTCGATTTTAAGGATCCTCACGAAACCGCGAAGCACCTGCTCTGCATCTGCGAAGCATTGGCAAGCGGAGATTACTCCACCTCGTACATACTTTTCCTCCACCAAACGACGTGTGGAACCTAAGTCCCAGAATGCTTCTAGACTTCATTAACAATCTAAACCTAGAAATGGAGTAAATTTAACGGGGATTCACAATAGAGCTTTCAGATTGCAGTTGGAGCAAGAAGAAAATATAGGCGTGTCATTACGATCACAATCTGTCATTTGAGGTATGTATATAAATGTTCTTCTACCCACTTATATAGTATTCACATATTGATTGTAAGAGCGTGCACCATACAATATTCCCAAAAAGATGACACAACAAATATTTGTGTAATCTAAAAACAAACATTTCTGGTATAGAAATGCAGATCTAGTATGGAAAACATAAATTGCAACAGACCGCTTGATTGACCACAAAATGTTATTCAAGTCTGATAATCCAAATGTAACAAACTAACAAAATACAAAAAAAAAAACAAGCTTTAGTAAAACTCTCCCTTTTTAATTTGAATGCGTCTGCGCGCGAATATATTTTTTTAAAAACCTTACTAGCCTCGCCCCTTATTAGTATGAATGTGTTCACCCAGTGTGACCAGATCTTATCGCGCTCTGGAACATGGTTAGTTTGTCATTTGTCACTCAGGGTGCTCAGTAAATTTGCTGCAGTTCATGATTTTATACACACGTTGCCCAGAATCGCAGAATCGCTAGTTATTTTTCAATTTGTTTTGCCATCTTGTCACGAGTCTTAATCAAGAATATTTTTCGAATATTATTTAAAACAGGTTTCCAGCTTATGAGTGTTGTATATAATACAAGATACATATAGCTATATGTTATTCGGTTGGTTGTTGAACAACAGCTCTAAAAACAAAAGTTTTACTATACAACCATGACAGAAAACCTGCTACAATATAGAATCTCAACCTATTCTCGGGGAATGGAATTAATTTATCCGGTCGAATCTATGCTCTCTTCTGGTGATGCATTTATTTAGCATTCCTATGATAGTAAAATATCTTCTTCCTTCTTGTCCTATGATCGAATCTGATGTTATCTACATTTCAAGTTTTCACAAACTATCAAGCGAAAAAGGATGAAGGCAAAAGATTGTGGTACAAATTTAAATTTTTAAGTGATTTTATCTCTAGGCTGAGATCTAGTTTTATTCAAATCGAATCTGTTTAGAAAATTGTTTTTGCTATTCTTTGTTTGTTTCATTTTAACTTAGATATTCTCGAGGACAACAAAAAAGTTGTCATTCTGTAAATGCAAATTTTGTTAATGAAAGA
The DNA here is from genome assembly GCA_963930735.1 of Dioctria linearis. Taxonomy (NCBI): domain Eukaryota; kingdom Metazoa; phylum Arthropoda; class Insecta; order Diptera; family Asilidae; genus Dioctria; species Dioctria linearis. The sequence goes on along the minus strand of OZ005741.1, from coordinate 201,456,722 downwards.
AACTTGACTATGTTTATACATCTGTTTAACCATTTGTATCCGGCTGAAGATAAAGAGTATACTTAGAAGTTAATTAACTTTCAATTCATAGTAAAATACGTTTCATAAATCATGGGACATGGACCCCAACTATGACCCCAAATGGAAACTCTACTTATGAATTATCAATACCCTCAAAGGTGACAAAGCCATTATAGCTTTCACATAAACTAAAATTGCTCCCACATTGGAGTTTTTGTCTTCTAATCTTAGAAAGTAATTTGGAGAAAATTGCAGAATACAAACTCATCTAAAACTGCGTTAATGTAGGTATTGATCCAATGAAATTCATGAAAAACATATTTAGCTCTACTAAATTCACGATTTATGTGTGTACACATGTGCACTGTGTATATGTCTTTTCTAGGTTGCGTAATGATAATAATGAAAGAAAATAGTTTCTCCGCTATTTCTCTCACATTGAGTGTTTGTGGCGACGTCGGCTTCGCTTCGAAGCTTACCGAAATTGCTCATGATTGGCAATCCTGGAAACGATTGCTCTAACAATTGTAGGTTTGTGAAACCAGTTGAACGACTACTTTGCGTGTTGTGGGCGAGGTAAGTTTGTTAAAAAAATTTGTAACCCTGTAAGAAAATATTTTTGTTTTTAAGTTTTTCCTTGTCATTCAGTTAAGAACTCTCAGCTATAACAAGTCCTATGTAGTTCAAAGGATTGTAAAAATATTATTGTGTCAAGAGTTCTATATCACCTTTGAAAGTTGCTCTACGGGGGAAATATATATATATATATATATATATGAATAATCAGAAGTTGCATTTAGCTTCCTCAAACCCATTAACCAATTCAATCTGCTCCTTATTACTATTTCCGAACTAATCCTAAACATTTTCTATTGCCGCTTTGAGGATACACGTCAAGGGAAACCTTACAGGATCCTAATGAATAGAACAGTCTAAAAGGACCTCCCCTCAAGATGCAACACCGATTATATAGGTGCGTAGTACTAAGAGCTACGGAGTTGAAATAAGAATACGAGGTTCAACTATGGCTTCGATAACACCAAGAACCGCAGTAACTCCGTTTAAATCGGTGTACATACACCGAAAAACCACGGAATCCAAGCAAGCATAGGAACTTGAACTACGGCTTCGATAACGGCGACAAAGCATGCATATGAGCTTCAACGACGGCTCTCTATAACAACAAGAACCGTTGTTGAGACAGTTGAGAGAACAAACAAGAATAGAGCTTGCCATCGCGCAATAAGCTAAGATAATCATCGTCATCGCGAGACCTAGACTTTTTGTGTTATTCGGAAAATTAAAGTGTAAAATTTATTAAAATCATAAGTGAAACCTAGGCCAAAATAAAACCCTGTACGTAAATCTTTTCAAATATCCCAGGATTTCGGTTCAGTTTAAAATTTCATCATAATTCGTTTAGTTTCGTTAATCGCGTATGAAGGACTCTGATTGATTGATTGATCCACAGCTGAACAGTAGGATCTGTATCCTATAATCAAGTAGGGTCTGCATCCAACAATTCGGACTCTACAACCTCAACAACAACCTCCATATGAGTCGGCTCAGCATACGAGCTGGCCACATATACAATCAAGTAGGAGCTGTATCCCGCCATTACGTAGGACGGTAGTCTACAGTTCAGTTTCTGTTTTCTGGATAAACACAGCTAGATAGTGATATAAATTGCTTAAGAATTACCGAAATAACAGCTAAAGTGTCTCAGATAACTACCAATGTGGCCAAATTACGATATTACATAGAGGCTTGAAAAAGATAGCATCACCTACTCCAAAACTATCTTTTCCCAGTGTATGTATTTTCATTTTACAAATGTCTCCTTTTTTGCCCGTTTCGTAATTTTTTCCAAGCACATTAAAAATCTAAATAAGTTTTTTTTTTGTTGTTTTGTTACGAAGCACTTAATTCAAACCATAGTTGTAATCCTTTATAAGGCCAACAAATTAAGATTTCCTATGCCTGCAATCCTCAATTTTTAATTTTAGAGTTATGCTGAATATTTGTCAACATGTTCTTATTTACCAACGAATACAATGCGCATGTTTTTAGAATTTCTATCTATATGCTTATGATAACTATGTACCTATATACACACAAATTTATTTGCTTTCTCTCCTAATGCCATCATAATTTGGTCTCATCCGTATCTTAGGTCCTTTGTGGATCTAGGTGTACATACATATTAAATTATTTTTATTACTTAGCAACCATTGTAATACATATACACTCGATAATACTATTGAAAACCAATCCGAATCCAAGTCGTCATGTTCGTCTTATTGTAACCGCAGTATGATGTCATACAATCCATCCTAAGAAAGTTTCTTTTGGTTTTACGTGAGCACCTGCCAAGTATGGCTTAATCTCACGCCATTCTTTATGCACGGATTGTTATCGACAATCAACGGCCTCATGTCGTAACAATGAGTACCAGTGTGCCAATAGAGCATGACATGACATCAACTTACTGGTAGAAGCGAGACCTATCCAATCTCTGCCGATCTAGGGTCACGGCACCCATCACCACAGCCACCATGATTCTCCCATAAAGGGGCCATCCCAAGTTGAGGTGGATAAATCCTATTATCCAGGGCTCCTCTAACCTCCTCGTAAAGCATGATCAACGGACCATGAATACTCCCAGTGTCTATCTTCATGCAAGATATCCTTCTTGTAACGGTACTGGTAACTCCGTTCGGGCCTAGATCTTATTAGCAACGTCTAAAAGAATTTTAGTTGGCCTATACACGTAATACAACCCGTATGGGCCCTGTCAGAGGGGACCACGTGAAGGTTAAGATAAGCCCGTATTCAGTCTGGATAAGCTTCGAGATTCACCATTTGATCTTATAGCTGGCCACGCATACTAACCACATAAGCACCCACCATACACACTTGATTTCCGTTATTCATCAACGTATTCATCAACCAAGACATCCTTTCGCCCCCTGTCCAAGAGGCTATGTCTGCCTTTATTTTCTCTCTCTCTCTCTCTCTCTCTCTCACACACAACAATATCTGAGATTTTAGTATTCTGACTATCATCACCACTTAAATTCTCTTCATAATGACCTCCTGTCATTAAAGCCCTACTACAGTACCCACAGAGCCAAAAACCTCAATTTTTATTTCACTAGGGTATAGTTATCTCGCCGTGAGATGTACCAAATCGTGTGAATGGTATCTTTCACCCATATTACCTTACTGTACGTAGGTACTCTCGTGGAAGATGCCAAAGCGATCTACAGCACAACTTAAACAACTAAACAACAAACCAACAAATTGTCTTCCATCAAGTATGCATGCTTTCATCTTATACAGCTTTCACCTTGTTCTGCATTGTGCTTCACAGACTTCTTCCCCCCACCCAATCCATTCTTAGAGTAAGACCAAGAAAACGATAACCTGTCCAGATTCATTTGCTTAGTTTGATATTTGACGTTTTACTAAGACCTTACGCTTTTTATAGCCTACATGAAATCATAGGATATACTAAGTTTGTCAAACGCACAGAAATAGTCCTGCTAGAGCAAAATAGGGTTGACACCAATGCATAATATTAAAAGTTATTTTGATATTTGCATGTCCGTCTGTCCGTCCGTCTGCAAGTCCTCACGATAACTCAAGAACGCGTTCACTTAGAGTACCGAAATTTTGCACACGGGTTTTATAAAAAACCAAAGTAAATTTAAGTTTGTATATGTGACCAATCGAGCAACTCCTTTGTAGTGTTGCCATACACATATTCCTTTCTTCACTATATATTTGGGAACTGCTTGACAATGCGTCGACGTAGATAACTGAAATTTGCTACATGGTGCTTTCATAGAAATAGTAAATAAAATCTCAAAAATGCACCAAATCGGGCAACCCCTCTTTGGTGATGCCATAGACAAATTTAGCTTTTTTACATATACTGTGAAAACGATCAGTCCTTGACGTTTTCATTGTGCTGAGAAGTGTTTCAGAATATAAAATCCTATGAAATTGTTTATTATCATTTTTACTGTCCGACGAAACGTTCTAGAAATATGTAGGAAAAACCTCTTTGAAAATCAAGCTTGCACAGTTAAGTGACCGTACGAAATTAAATGTGGGCATTCATCTTATCATAAGGATTGGTCTTAGACCAATTCTAGCCTTTTTAATTGTTTACATGATGTTTGTATGCATCCCCGTGTATAAATTAATTTTAAAGTAAGTTTGTTTTTTGTCTGCTTTATCAATATGAGTCTGCCCAATACTTATACTTGATTTTATGAACATTGTCAATTTTTTCATCAAGAACAAGACGATACCAACCGGTCCGGATTCGTTTGCTTACATTGCCTGCAGCGTTTTCCAAAATATAGAGTCCGATCAATCTTTCAGCATAGACGCCACACCATAAAGTAACCTTTAGTGGGTGTAAAAGTGTTTCTTGAATAATGCGCGGATTTTCGGTGTACCAGAAGCGAGTATTCTGCTTATTGACTTGCCCCGAGAGATGGAAATGCGCCTCGTCACTCATACGAAATTGCACTAAAACCTTGTACAAACTACAGTGTGACAAAAACGTGAAAATCACGCATTTGCTTTTAAGGTGGCTAGTACACGAATATTTAAAAAAAATACAGAGTGAAATAAACGGAAAGCCTTTGACAATTATTTTTATTGCTATAAACGAGGCAATAACTAAAGGATGTGCGTACGATATACGATTATATTGCTTTGTAGGTTTGATATTTGTTTTCATATTGTGGGTACCCCACCATTTTTGGTCCTGGTAGGCAAATACGAACCAAGATTGGTGAGGGTAATTTTCACTTAGACGAGTTTTTATCATGTTTGTTTTCCTCCCAGATTTGTTTTGGTGTACGAAAAACTGTAAAACAATCAAAAGGGCTTGAATAAGCTTTGAAATTAAACTTTCACAGATAACAATTAAATTATTATTTTTTTTCTCTATTTTGTTTAATTATGCAACTTAATTCACGTACATGTGTGCAAGTTCACCAAAGAACTTTGTTTATGAGAAAATTAGAATAAGCTGAACGCAAAATGTTTCTATGTTCGGCAGAAATAACAGAAATCGAGGATCAAAATATCAAGAAAAATATCATAGGCCTTTTGAGGAAGATGATGGAAATTTAAAACGCACAGCTAATATGCTACATAAACAATACTTTCTGGGTAGTGTGGAAGATTGTATAACCCAGACCTCTTTACATCTCTTCCAAATTTTAATTTTTATATAACTTTTATCTACTCATTAACCCTTGACGAACTAAATAACTTTGTGCCTGATGGCGACGTTCGTGACAAAAATGTGAAATTTTAAGAATAGTTTTAATGTAGTAAACGTGGATGGACTTACATGTTTTTTTTTTTTTTTTTTTAGAATGAGTGAATGGGAAAATTTATGTTTTTGGGGGGTTTTGGGGTAAGAAAGGTAACTACCTCCCTTGGGGTTGTCCAATTTGGGCCGCGTTTGATATCAAATTAAAGCTCTTGTTGAAGTGTATTAAATGGCATATTTACGTTTTGTCTGTACGAAACAAACTTTATAACAAACTTTTTCACCCGAATATCGCTAAAATGAAGGGTTTTCGAATTTTTGTACAGAATGTGAATTTATATGCATGTATTAAATTGATTATGTACCGTTATATGAGTTTCTAGTGAAAATGTAATGACTAAAAATAGAAAATAAAATATATTAAAAACACAATTTTCGAAAAAAATAATTCTTTCTTTCTCAGTGATATACACAAGAAAAGTTTCATTACAAAATAAGAAATAATTAATTCTTAAAATTGAACTGCGCACATTACGCGTGTTTTAAGGACTTCGCCAAATACAGCATGGACGAAACTCAAAGGAAAAAGCCGACTACAATTCGCCAAAAAGTACATGTCTTGGACATCTGAAGGGGATAAAGTATTTTTTTCTAACGAAAAAAAAAACAAAATCAATTTGCATAGCCCAAACTACTTCAGTTGCTAATGGCATAATTTGAAAAAACAGAATGTGGTCAGTCGAATCGTAATATCGACGGTGGTAGTATTATGATTGGGGGTGCTTTCTCCTGTAAAGAAAAGCCTACTCGAATGAACTCCTAGATGTACACAGATCTCTTGGAAGACGTTTTGAACAATCATTTGGATAGTTGCGACGACGAAGGTTTAGTTTTCCAGCATACATCCATTTATGGTTCGAGGCATACCAAGGATTAGCTTCTGGACAAAATTCTTTGCACACTTGACTCGCCCGCTTGTAGCCCAATCATCCTATTGAGAACTTTTGGAGGACTCTATCTAGCAAGGTGTATGCAAATGGTTGTCAGTTTAATAGTGTAAAGCAGCCATTCAGACGTGTTGTCCCGAAATTGCCTCAGTTTGTCTAAATAATCTAACAAATTCACTACCCAGCCGAAATTTTCGTATCATCCAAAGAAAAGTAAGTATTAAATAAAAGAAGTGACAAAAATATGAACTAATTAATTTAATTTACTTAAAAGTGACTAGTGCGTTCATACGAGTGTCTACCACTGCATTAATGATATTTTAAAATTATATTATCTCGGCTGACTTTAAATGTTGGAACTCTTTGGAATGAAACTTTTCTTGTATATGAGAAAGAAAAAAATATTTTTTTTCTTTTTACTACAATTTAGTATTTAAAAAAGTTATTTATTACAAAATTTTTTTTAATATATTTTATTTTCGAATTTCTGCTGATGCTTTTATTTTGATGATTATTTCGTAAAAAAAAAAGATTCTATACAATTGATTTTTTTTAGACAGTATAACAATGGTACAAATGTGCGTATAGCGCGTACGTAGCACAAATCTTCAATATATTGTTGGTTGCTTGGAAATATTTTTCTGTAACCAAACATATTTTGGTACTTGCAGACAACATCAATATCGTTAATAATCGGTACAAGATTGGGAACTGGAGTCAAGCGACGGCAATATGCCAGAATTACATCCCTGGATTTTACTCTTCAACACAGATCCATTTTTGTCTTATTCAAACTTTTACGAACACGTCGCGCTGTCCACTTTATTCAATTAACTCTATCTAGTTCGTAAAATGTTCTCTTTGCTCAGGGCTCTCACCTATATAGAATTCCTAAACCGTTGTGAAGCTTTCAAGAGTTATATATTTGATAGGAATTCATTACGATTTGAAATGTTGTCTGATGTGGCTGTGGACGGGGCTTTCAATAAATTTATCTATGACTATGGCTATGAAATACAGTAAAGAAAGAGTCACCTGTTTAGTTGAAGCGGGTATGAGCGGCTCTGAGAAATTAAAATTATTCGCAATTGGGAAGAGTGCCAAACCTCGATGTTTCCGTCATATCAAAACAAAACACTTTCGATTGAAAATGCTGCAAATAAACGGGCTTAGATGACCGGAAATATTTTCACCGATTGATCTCTCAAAATGGACAAACAATTTTGGAAAGAAAAACGACGGGTATTGTTTTTTATAGAGAATTGCCCAGCTCATCTTAAGGAAATTGTTCCTAAATTGAAAGCAATAAAACTACTATATTTTCCACCTAATATGACTAGCAAAGTGCAGCCGATGGATATGGGGATTATTCAAACTTTGAAACAACATTACCGCCGACGAATGTTAAGAAAAATTTTGAATCACTGGGAAACTAAAAAAGAAAATTTTTCGTTAACTTTGCTAGATTTTGTAAGAGAGGTATCCAAAGCATGGACTCAAGACGTTGGATCCTCGACTATAAGAAATTGCTTTCGTAAATGTGGTTTTAAACCTCCTGAATTGAATTGGGATGAAGAAGATGAATTGGCGCTCATTACATTTGTAGAACGTAACGTGGAGGACGAATTAGAAATAATATGGAAAATTCTGATTGAAAAAGACTATAGTGCAGGCAATTCCAACTGGACAGATTATGTTGAAGTTGATGAAGACGTGTTAACAAGTCCTTTTCTTGAGAAGGATGCTCTTGAATCCACAAAATTATACTCAGAAGAAACAATCAAAAATTACCGATTTTTTCAACACAGAATTCTATTAATAATAATAAATAATTCATTATCAAAACCAGAACATCTTTAATGAAAACTCCTTACCTCGTAATTCCCCGAACTTAACACGAATTGATTCCATTGGCAAGTGCGATTTCGACTTAGAGAGGTTTGACTGTATTTAAATTTTTAGTCATTTTGATTTTTTTTTGTTTTAAAGCCGATTAAGTACCAAATAAGTATTTTTGTGTAATGGTTGATTTTTTACTAATTAGGTGCTTTTAGTTATTTATTTATTTTGTTTCAATGTCGCACCTGAATATGCGGTCAGAAATTTTATAGAGACTTTATTTATCACTCTCTCAGCTTTCACGATACATTTTTTGATCAACATTGAGCAATTTTAGAATGAATTTTGCTTCTGTTCGAGTCAGGTCCAAGTTATCCATGACAATCGTTTCGCATGAACCACTTACATACAAGAAATACCAGCTTCCTCACAAATGTCTGAGATGATAATTCGACAAAAAGTAAATATTTTTCCATGGATAAAAATCTTAACCGATAAGAAGGAAATAAGTACCATCTGTGCAGCAAAACATAAATGTGAAAATTACGGTCAAATACTCAAAAGCAAGAACTGAAAGTATTATGTGATCACTCTTGGTTTATATATGTTTATACCATATGCACCATATGTTAGATCTAATATTGTCAACACATATTTGCTGGACATATCTTGTTGGAGTATAGATATACCATGGTATCTATAACGTTCAAAATATGACCGTAACATTTCGCCTTTGTCTAAATTTTATATTTCCTGAGTTCGTTCCACAAACAGCTGCTACTGCACGAAAATGAAAGCGAACTTAAAGGCATGGGATCATATTGTTTTGTAATTCAAGTCGATCCGTCGAAAGAGCAATGCAAAATTGGTGCAAGTCTAATATGACAATTCACTAGACCAAACAAAAGTTAGATAGATATTTTTATTACATGGATAAATTCTCAATTTGTTCATTTGCACGTGGTCCTGAATGGACCTAAAATTCATGTCTATAAACTACGCAGTCATTATTATCTTATATTCCTGCATACATATATATTTTCCTATACATTATTTATCCCGCATTACAAATCGAATACAATTTATTACTGCCAGAGGAACAGCAAGGAAAATGCGCAAAACTTATTAAAATAATTACACTAATTGATTCCTTTGCTGACAAATTTTCGAGTTATAACAAGCTACAAAAAAAAAAAAAAAAAAAAAAACAGAAACAAAAACAAAGCCCGCAAAAGGAACTGAATGGTCAACCATCCCAGTATACCGCAGAAACCAAAATTGACCACCAAAGTCTCCAATCCAACTAAACACAGGACATCACATCATAAAATTGGTCATCCATCCACATACTATCATCATCCAGCATGTGCACCAAAAGCAGATTTGCATAAATTTGCATTAAGACTGTGTAAAATGAATTCGCATGCATTCCGGTTGAATTTTTGCATCAAATTGCAGTTAAGTTACCTCCACCTCATCAAAAGGGGGGGGGGCAGACATGTCAGTTTCAACTAATTTAAAAATAAGGCTTAACTGCACACTGATAAGTCAATGATATAATATCGACTGACTGTGTGGTTAAGGAGGGAGCACGAGGACGAGTGGTTCATATACCCAATATACACGCAGACATATTTAGGAACCAGGAACCTGTACTTAAAGAACAGGTAAAGCCAAACATCTCTTTAGGTATATTTGGTACGACGGGTGATTAAGGAACTGCAGGAACCATTGAAATTGCTTCACCGACTCCAAGCCAAAGGAACAGAGCTCAAAACCCACGGAAAGATCATCATGAACATGGTATAATTCTTTTATGTATTTAACTCCTTTTGTGTGCATTTTGGTATTTTTCCATCGGTTTAGGTTGGCCGATTTCTCATTTGCATGCTAGTAAGCTGCGCGCGGCTACTTAAAATGCCCTTTTCATGCGTTTATTCTTCACGAATGCCGTTTTCTGCCCCGCATACATCGTATTCGTCTTTTTGGCTCCAGTACCCACGAACGCGACTTAGTACTACCGCAGTATTCAGATGTTTTTTTTTTTCATTGTTTTTTGCTTCAATCCACAGAAGGAAGACTAGTCAAGGCTGAGGATTAAAGAAGAAGTGGTGGACAAAATGCGAGGAAAAAGACATCGTCAATGATCGTTATCAGCAAAAATGAGGTATGTGTCAGGGTTTTGTGAGGAATCTTCTCTTTAGGTTGCCTCAAGAGGCCACTCTACTTCGAAACCCCAAGAATGAAGTCAAAATCTTTGGATGAAAATTAACCAGTCAAGTGCAGATAAAGTGACACAAACGTACGCTTGTACGATGCATGGACAATTTGGATTGAAGCAAGCACGAGGAGCTAGCAGGGCTCAGTCACAGCCTCCGCTCCGTCGCATAATTCCTGATCAGTTTGTCATTCATTTGTCTCTTGAGTCTTGAGTATATTTCACACTCGACTCGACCCCGACTCTGTATAGTAGATATACAGATAGTCATCTACCATTTTGAATTATTGCCGGTTGCCTTTTTAGTTAATTTGCACAATTTGAACTTTACAAAAATCAAAAATATGCGCCCCTTCCTGCTTCAAGGCGCGACACAATCAACATTAGTTGTATTATGCTCTGTATGCTGTATATGTTGGTGGCTTACCATATAGGCAGAGTGACTGACGCATGCGCAAGCATTACACATTTTCGCACTATACTGCCTGGATTTTCCGTGTCCTCGTACAAGACTGGAACTCTCAATTCAACTCAAGTGGAGTACACAACTTCAAGACGAGACCTCAGAGAGCTTAATTTATGCGAAATTGTTTGCCCATTAACAACATTATCAACGAGTAAACAAGTAATTGCGCTATTATTGGAGCCGATGTGTATAATACTCCATTGCTCATGGTATGCCTATCGCTGTAGTACCGAGTTTGCTTTTAGCTTTTGACTGCATGCATTTATTGCAGAAATTTATTCTGATTGGCTTGGATTATTTGAGACGAGTTTCGAGTATAATCCAAGACCGGAATGCTAAATATGTGCGTAATTGATAGCGCAAAAGTTAGTTAGGTCGGAGCTCTGCGATGACAATCCTTAGCTGCTTGGTTGATGCGATTTACTCGTTTTGCTTAGCCTTTTAGCGACTTCTGGTGGCGGATAATCATTAGAGGCCGTAAGACGACGATTGTACAGAATTGAAATTCATGCAGGCACAAAAAAATAAAAAACAAAAACAAGAAATATGCCAAGAAAATGGGTGGAGTCAATAGTAACCATGGAGAGAAACTTATAAAGAGAGACAAGTTGTGTTAATTAAGATTGCAGAATGATTACGAAAAATGTCTTTGCGTTTGTGGTGTTTACTTAATTAACGTCTTTTGAATATCTCTGCTGTTCACTTTTTCCATCTGCCTAAGATAATTTGTAATAGTTTCAGGATGTCTCTTTTCGTATTTCCTTTTACATGTGATAAACAAATTCTAAAAACTTTTAGTTTTTTGTTAGTTCGATTTCTGTTAAGTGTTTTGATTTTACAATAAAAATAATAAAAGCAACGCAATAATTGAATAATATCAATTGATTATTAATAATCAGTGTTTGTCTAATTGAATGACATTGCAGTTTCTCATTTTTAGAGCCTGGCCCAAGTCTTTATAATTACGAACAAATTTCCCTTCGTGTATTTCGGTACAGTACTTAAATAATAAATAATAAAAATTCAAAAAATATTTTTAACGCCTGATTAAATAAAACGACAAGAAGATTCCTTACTTTTCACAGTTGCCGTAGATATTTTAGCGAGTAGGTACTCGACAAAGATTTGAATGGAATTGCTTTCGAAGTTTATATAGAACACTTGTCACAGTTCTGGTAATAGAACGAAATACAAAAAAACAGCCTTCAAGGTCATTGGTGATATGGCAATAATTCGTAATATTATCGATTCGCAGGAACACTACACCGTAATGTCGGATTCCTTTCGCCTTTTATCGCTACAGCATAATCAGCGTTGCGATGAAATATCTAGTTCGATTCCAAAATCGCTTCCCTTGAACGCAATATTCTTGCTTTAATCCTAGATCATCCCTTCGCCCCGCAAAATACTATCAGTCGTACAGTCAAAATCCGAAATATATTAGGTTATGTTGAAAGTATAGATGACGCTACTGGGATACCGTGACCATAATTGATCTATTGTACCTTCCCCTAAAGTTGTTAGGCAAAATTTAGTTTTTTTACAAGCTCGATTATTGCCCTTGGGATTAGATTGCAAACCTTATTTGGAGAGATAAGTGTTTCTCCAGTCATTTCCAACCTTAAATCTGCAAGCTGTGGACACTCACACATAACATGTTACGAGGTCTTATTTTCCTCCTCCGAAATAACTTTTTATCCGAAAATGCGTGAATGCAGAACAGTTGACCACAATCTGCGACGGTTCAAGATTGGCATACACTGGTATCCTCGCCACTGTCTAATAAATTTTAAATCCTATACAACAATAAATGAAAGTGGCTCGAAGTTGCCGTCAACTTCCAATAATGTGTGAAAAATGTCATCGGTAGATAAAAACATGTTAGATTTATGTGAATATTTCTAACTGGCATTATGTATATGCAACCATAAAGGGAGTCAATGCTGCTAACAACCAGTTCCTTGTAGGATTATAAAGGTAACACAGCCCTTTAACTACGATCATTATTTGTAACGTTAAAGTAAGAAGGAAGTGCATGCCGGTATTGTGAATTCCAGTCACCTGGCACGACTTACATATATGTATGTATGTGTATCGTGTCTCTTAACGTCCTTGTGTTTGTCACACATTCACAAATAAACTATAGGTAGAATTGAATTCATATTGAAACTCACTCACGATTGATATCTCGAACTCGCCATCTCTTAATATCTTAGGCATTGAAATATCCAGCAAAACGTGATGAAATTCCTCTGGGCTTCTTCCAAAGATACAAGAAGTAGTTTACTCCATCAACCTTGGCGTAAAATCTACATGCCTCATATCAGACCTAAATAAGAGTATAATTCCCCTATTTGGGCAGGGCCTGGGCGCACTGCATTGTCCGCGTTAGACAAAGTCCAAAAGAATAGCAACTTATGATTCTCTAAAGCATCGGCATAATGTCGGATATCTATCTCTTTTTTATCGCTATACTTCTATGGCTATTGCTTTGCTGAAGACTTTGGCTTGATCCCTTGTAGAATTCTTCCTATGCGCACTACACGAGCTGTAACCCAAGCTCACCCTCACACCCTTGAAGTTAGACTCGGCCATACCACGAAATTACGCGAATCCTTCATAAGCATAACAATACGAATATGGAACAGTTTGCCATCCTCTGATTTGCCCCTCAGCTATGAGCCGCAAACATTCAAACGCAATGCACACAGTCACCTCCTTGGCTCAACCCAATAATCCTCAATTCTCTACCCCGTCTTCCTATTAAAAAAAACACACAGTTTAAGCACGGCTTTGAGCAATAGGATTATTAAGCCATCTTTTACGTGCTGCACCGAAAGCGCATACCGTCAATTTTATGTTTACTTCAACTCCTGTTTGTACGTCTATTTCAAGATTTCGTACTTTTTTCGCACGGTTTCTACATATCCTCTTCAACTGACTCTTTTGAGTTCGAGGCTATCCTTATTTGTTTTTTTATAGAAGTTATAAAAGTTCAAAGAAAACTGTATAGGAGGAAATCCACAAGAATGAGTCGAGGTGGAGTTCGAACCCTGGGATGGTATAGTCAGAGTCGTTATCAACCGAATTACTGAGGCCATAGGATTTCTTACTTACAGGTGTATAAAATGGAGATCAATAGCATTATGTAGTACTTACGTACATGTACTTGTGTTGAAAATTTTGATTGAAAATATTTGTACGAAAGCCCAGTAAAAAATGTCTGGTTATAGTGTAGTGTGTAAAGATAAGACCAGATAAGATCCAGAGAGGAAATCTAGCTTGCTGTCAACTTTTTCTAGTTTCAAGAACTTAAGGGAGGCATTTTTGGTAAAGTCAGAGTAACTAAAAATACCTAACTTCTTAGACTTAGAAGAAGAAGAAATTGTCCGCTGGGTATAGTGCATGATACATACATACATACATATGTACATATATTTGCGCAGATGGAAATCAGATAGATTACACGTAGATATTAGCGATTAATAATAAAAATAAAAAAAATACTTAAAATTCGTTATAGTTAATGTAGATAAAGATATGAAGACATTCCAGATATTCGAACAAAAAACAAACTGTTCGGAAATTTTTTTAATCAACTCCTTCGTTACCATAATTCACAAAATCCGATAAAAAGACGACTATATAGGAATCAATCAAAACAACGCCATTACTTCGATCTAGCACAAAATCTGTGTCCAATTTAATAACACGCAGCCAGCACAGGAAAAAAAAAGAGCAACAAAAAACAGCCAAAGCGACGGACAAGTTGTGTAACCTTAAAAATTTGAATAGTTAATCAAAACGAATGGCGTTCGACCATCCATAATGATCTCGTCCTCCATTGTTTAGTTGGAAGCATGCGGTATAGACAACTTTAAATTATTATCATAATTATTCCTTTTAGCTTTTCTTAAAGCGTCGCGTCGCACGGATTGGTTCTTGATTATATTTTTTCGGGGTTCTCGGTTCTTTTGTGATCATCGCTTAAGTTTTAATTCAGAATTTTTAAGGTATTTCGCAGAAATGAGGTGATTTCTCGTTACGGGCGTATAATATAATCATTTTTCTTTCGACAGATTTCTATGTAGTTTTGGCGATGTACGAAAAACAAAATAAAATCGCCCATTGAAAAAACGGCAATAACAGCAAGAACAACGACAACAACAACAGCAGCAGAAGCAGCAGCAGCAACAAAAACAAAAAATCACTGAATAAGTCGAAAAATAAAAATGAAATTGAAATGGCAAAACACACAAAGTCCACTGGATACGTATAGATGCAAGAAGACAAAAAAGCATCAGAACGATCTGAACCGGTTTGTATGGATCATGTCGATGATGGAAATGACCAAAAGACGATGGAGACACGACACAACTGAATGACCTAAAACCAAACCTGAGCAACGACAGCAGCACCAAAACAAGGCGAGCCAACAAAACCAAAACTAAAAGCCTTTTCAGAGCTTGGAAAGACGATCTTGTGCGCAAGACTTTTCAGCCTATTTTTTTCGTTACCGCTGCAGATGGAGTACGACTACCTTACCGGCCGCCTCTGTGGCTGTTTAGTTATCTTAAGGAAACAGAAGATTTTTGGGTATTTCTGCGGATTCTCACATTGCAAAATATTGCAACAAAAATCTTCTGTTTTTGGTTATTTCGGACTTTTTTGTGTCCAATCCAATTTTTATACCTAACCTAACCGATTGACCGCTTGCGTATAAAGTCAATGGCGGAATTTTCTTGACCGCTTCGATGAAATATTTTAATGACGTAAGCACTGTGGTGCATCATCAGATGTATAAGTTCTGGCTTGAGCTAAGAAAACATTTTTTTTTGTGCGTCTTGAAATCGATCATGCCTAAAAGAGAAACAGTTAAACATTGGAAGTTTGTAAAAACAAATATCCTTTTACCGTACCCTGCACGAATTACGCTCGTTTACGAAATCTGGAAAACTAGTATACAATGAAGGTTGTTTCTTGTTTTTCGTCTCAAAATCATTTAAAATTGCGTTTAGGTCAAAAGTCGTATTTGAAAATTCCTTATTTGGAATAAAATTGAAATTGCTTAAATATGCCAACCAAAATACATCTAAGGGGTGTGTTTGGTCTGTTCATCCCACAGTCGTCAAAGCTAATGGGTGAGTGGTATTTTTACTCCTGATCCAAATATTTCAGAAAGCCATAAATTATCTAAATCAAATCTCCACTGTTGATGGGTAAGAAGGTAGTCCTAATGAAATAATAGGAATTTTGCGAGAATAAAATTTATAGAGGATGCATGTGAATTTCGAAAATAAATACCTCTTGTCATATTTGCCTCGTTCTGCTCGCTAAAATTCCATGGACACACATTTTTAATAATATTGTATTATTTGTGTTTTTCTTATCTTGACCCTTGTATGGATGATTTATGGATTTGAAATGGGATGAAAATTAATTTACAGAGAGTATGGAAATATTTGGAAAGAATTTGTAAATGATGCTGGTATGGAATGATGGTAAAATTGCACATTTAAATTTTATTGAAATTCGTTTTATATGAAATGCAGGGAAGAGATTCGAAGGTTGGGCATAGTTTTCATATGTGTCCATAAAATAAGAAGAAGTGAACATTTTGAAAAAGTGATTATAGCGTTGGAAAGACTAAAAATCGGAACTTCGAAAAACAAGGCTGTAAGTAGGCCTACTCCAAAATATCAAAAAATTAGCGACAAAAAGTGCATAAATGAGGTGAAGATCAAGAATTTTCATCGTTTAGTGATTAACAAATTCATAAGAATAAATGAAAATGGGTTTATGAACATATCGGAGTCGCAGCTTACGCACGTGAAACAAATTCGCATTATATTAGAGCACTTTAGATGCACTGGTCTGTAACATGAGTTGCAGTGAACAGAGTTGAACCGGATGCAAAAATCTACATCAGATTCCGATGAAGATGGAGATGCCGTTTTGTCGGAATTTTCATTTGGGTTCCCGTCTCCTGTTCCTTTTTCTTATCGTCTTTTTCCTTCTGTGTAGCAACTCACTGTTCTTTTTTTTTTTTCAACGTCGCAATATTTTAAATGTTTATCTTTTAGTCAGCTTTTTGTCTCCTTTTTTTTATAACTATCGGAAAAACTAATGTAATGAAATATTTCGCCTAATTTATGTTTATAACTGTACAATAGTACTGAAAAAATGACGAAAACGAAACTTGAGTTAAAGTCACTCACACAACGATTTCAAGCATAAGGATGCATATACACGACGTTTGAGCAAAAACAAAGGTAGGCTAACCCACAGACTTTTGCTATTTTGACAATTAACCTAAATTTTTTTCACGCATCGGAATATGGAACTTCGCGATAATTATAAAGGAGGACGTCCAATACAACAATATAATGAATTGCACTTTTACCTTTGAATTGCCAATGACCACCTCACGAGCACATTATGAATACACTGTGAAACTTTTTAGAGAAAATTCTTTGACTGTATTTAGCACAATATGAGCATCGCGTATTATAACTTCATCGTCAAAAGAAGCGCGCTGGTCTGGAATTTGGTCGATTTGGTCCCGTGCTTTTCCTCACTAGACTTCTCTCGAAATTTCGAAAGCCTCCCATTACATATCCCCGCTTCAATAATTCTTTCTTGTTCTTCTTTATAAGCGATAGATTTAAAATAACCACAATGGGGTAATCACCTGGCATAGCGAAAGTATACGATTTAAAAAAACTGAAGCAGAGCTTCAGATTCGGGTGCATAACATTGTAACCACATTTGCAACCAGAACATGATTGAGATAATCTAATGTAAAACTGTTGTGAGAAGCCTTATGGCTAACCCAAGTGGAGGGATAGATTAGGAAATATAATGATGATATTTTACAAATCAGCAAAATTAGGTGGTCTGACACAGATGAATTACAAACAGCGAAAGACTGAGCACACTGGTAGGTATACTCTGGCAGTCAAAATGGCAGTAAATGTGCTGTTGCCATAATAATAACCAGTCTAAACAAAAGAATCCCAGTGTTCCTAAGTAAATGTTTAAACATTCTACACCGGATATTCTGTCCAACACGAATAACACACAGCTGTTGTAAATTAAACGCCAAGAGGGCGACAACCAGCCCAACTGAAGTTAAGAAAGTGGACACGGATAGGCCAAATATATAGAAAAACTGCACAACAACCCGCCAGGCATTAGAGTGAAGAGCTACTGGCATTAGACTGGAACCCATAAAAATAGGAAGATCACGAACAACATAGAAGAAGACAATTTGTACATAGAATAGGGGAGACCCAAAAGTGGAAAAACCTGACAGAGAAAAAATTCCAAAACAGAATCAGATGGATAGACTAAAAGGACGAGTGAGAAAGGACAAGAAAAATAATATTCAAAATAGAGACAGTTGATTAACTTCGATATGAGTAAAAGAGCCGCTGAACTGGAGTCATATTAGCACAGGATACCCTGTACAGATTTCATTAATATTAGAGGCTATTAAAATGGTTACATCATGGGAGCTATATAAATAGTTCTTTGGGATAATGGAAGTAGTAACAACCTTCAAAAGGAGTCAGTTATACCGAAAAAACCGTAAGGACACGTCTAAAATTCAGAGCTAACATTTATAAAGGCCTAGGAAGATTCACCAGAATACATCAGGCAGAATTATATGCTATTACTATGCATACGAAAGCCTGCTTGGAAATTACGGCGATCTACGGCTACTGCTGCTCTTGAAGTCCTACTTAGTCTCCCACCCCTGGATATTGTCATTCAGGCAGATTCCAAAAGGGCTGTGTGCTGATTGCGCTCATGGGAATGTTGGGAGGTCAGCTGGACTGTATCTTCTCACAGCTCTCTCTCGTATGGGCTTGGTGTGGAAAACTTTCTGGCCAGTATGCTACGTGATGCGATGGGACCTGAGCTTCGTTTTGGGCGTCGCTTCTCTGTGAACTTTCCTGTGTGGGAATCGTGGACTGAGGGAAGTGCAATATCGAGCCTTCCCCGGTCCCCTTTAAAAATTTTCAGCGACAGCTCTCTCACTGATGAGGGAGCTGGGGCAGGTGTCTACTTTCCTGAAAATGACATTGGGATGGAGTACTTACCTTGAAGGCACACCACTGTCTTCCAGGCTGAAGTGTTACCCTTGTCAATGACAGCGAAAATAGCCCTTGATATGCAAATCAAGGGGAAGGACATTACTAGCCTTTTGAATAGTTAGCCAGCCTAAATGGCTCTGAGCGGCCCTCGGATAACATCTGCGTTACCGAAGATGGCAGGTCGTCTGTGGATAAGTCATGTATGCACAACAAGGTGTTCTTTCAGTGGGTTCCTGGTCCCATGGGCATCATGGGGAATAAAATGGCTGACCATTTAGTTAGGGCTGGCTCTGATCCTCCGTTCTTCGGACCGGAACCCGTCGAAGGCGTTGCCACCTAATAGTATCGGGTGTCTCATCAAAGCGGATGTTCATAGGAAACATCAGCAGGGTTTGGTGAGCCTGTACTTGCAGGTGCACAAAATTGTTTCTCGATGGGCCTAATAGGAATATCTCTGATTTTCTCAAGGGGCTCGGAAGGAAACAACGTAGAACTGTGGTTGGCATAATCACAGGCTACAGCTCGCTTCACGCTTATATAACAAGCATGGGAGTTGTTGACAGTCCTGAGTGTCTGTCCTGCCTGGAGGGAGAGCCTGAGACAACCGAAGACTTTATGTGTGCGTGTCTGGCCTTCGTCGGAGCAGGTTGCATACGCTAGGGTATGCCTTTCTATCAGTGGATGAGCTGAAAAACCTTCCTCACCAAGACCTTCATTAAAAGGAAGGAAGGTTTCAGTGAATGGGCTTCTAGCCTCCGTGCTTGGGATTGGTAATCCCACTGCCTTACAAAAAAAAAAACCTCACACACTCCTACACGATACAAATATGTACATATTTACAGACTGTTCAGTGCCACTGAACGCCATCTCATCACCTGAGGCTAAGGCTAAGCTAATATGGAAATACACCCAAGCATTAGCTAGCCTTGATACAAGGAACCACCTTACATTCCAGTGAATGCCAGAATATGGGGCCACATTGGCCAAAGAGAGCATCCAGTCACCTATTTGAACCTGAACCATTTTGCGACATCATCCATTATAGAGCGAAACTGACCCTAAAAAACAGGATCCAGATAAGCAAGACGATTTTTAATAGTACTTAACAGAGGATGACCCTGGATCTTTTGATATTGTTTAGAAATAAACTCAAACCTATTACACATTTGTCTTAAATTGATACTGTAACCTTAACAAACGCCTGCATCGGATAGGTATATCACCCAATAACGTGCTATGTATACTAAGTCTCGAAGAGGATGAAACATTGAAGCATCTGCTGTTGGAATGCGAGATAATTGCAAAACGTAGATTCCAGATATTTCACACCTTCTAAAGCCTGCCGATTTAGAGATAGTTTGATTCAAGAGGACACTGCTCTTCTAGGGAAGAGTAGGACTACTGGAGGAACTTTAAAAGAAAGGGGTACAAACCAATTTATCAAACATAGATAGATTCGATTGACCCGCAGTTTTAGGTTCTTCAACCAAGGTATCATTTAAGTGGTTACGTGTATACAACACACCCTATATGAGCATGCCTCGCTTTGCCTTGTCCTATAAGTTGCCTTATAAGTTTGTATTAAAGCCGAATAATCAATTTTAAACTGACTATGATAGCTAAGGGGAGGTTCTTCAAAGAACAGGCTAGATTACTCCAGATTCTTTTATAATAAAACTAAAAAGACTATTCGAAAATCGGGATATTAGCATGGGAATCAAAATAAATATTTAACCGCAATATTGTACGCTTTTCAACTATGCCTGTCAAATTTCTAACTTGCAATAACCTTAATGTTTTTAAAAATAGTAAAACTTCGTAGAAAGGAAAAAGTAAAACCTCCATACAATGGAAACAAAAATTTCAACTTGATTTCAAAGATAACATCCCACACAAAGGCACAGCATGCTCTGCACGCGGTAACAACATCAGAGCGCAAAGATTATCAAAAAAAATTCTCTCTGATTGACTTTCTTCCGCCATTAAGTCGGAATCTTTTGTTACCTTAAAATTGTTCTAATGGTAATTTTCCCTCCACTTTAAGGCCAGGCCCCACGACATAATTAACATACAAAAACAGGTCCGCCGTTCTATTGTTTTTCATGCTTATTTCTATCTCACTCTGGTATTTTTAATTTTCATATAGGAAAATGAATGCCTGAAACGTACCGTATAAAACGACTAGTTATATGAAAGATAAGATATTTTAAGACAAAAAAATAAAAATAAAAAAAAAATTTAAAAAAATCGTTAGTCAAAATGTTGAGGAACAACACAGAGAACGCCTCGTCGATTATCGCATGGACGCACAAAATTCGTCATTGGATGAGTGCTTCTTCAGCTGGTGTCTAACTACATTAGGCATGCGCCCAACCATGATTGCGCATTGTTACATTGTTATGGTGATTTTAGACCTACGCGAATGATGTTATTTTTATGTTCCAGTGTTGAAAGTTAGTCGTCGTCGAAAACCAGATATCGTAGGAGAATGAATATTTAAGAAGGTTTTTTTTTTTTTGATATCTATTGATGCGATGTAATTATCCACCAGAAATTGTGACATTGAAAACATTTACAAATTAAACTGATGTAAAAGTAAAACTTACAAAAGTTCCAAAAGAAACGATAAAGGACAAGGGGAAATATATTGTGCACACCTATAGAGGTATAAACATGAAAATATAAGAGAACATATCTTAGCTCTTAGCATACAACACTCTTCAGCTTATCTTCTCAAATCATGTGAATAAAAATATAACGCATAACGCCTACTAGATTTTTACTTGAGATATGGCCAAAGTATCTCTTACTTTTGTTATACATATTTCCTCTGTTTTAATTCTGTTTTCCATTATTGTTTTTTTTTCAGTTTTGTTTTGAAATTCACACGAAAGACAATTTACGAACAATTCGTATTGTAACAAATTTTCTTAAGCGAATCAAAGGTGTCTGACGACGTCAGCATAAAAGATTTACGTCCGCCTGTTCAGGTTTCGAATTCAAGATCCGATGAACGAGAAGTGCTGCCATGTTTTATTTATAAATTTTTATATTCTGGAGGGAATACTCGCATTTGTACCAGAGAGAATGATTTGATTTTTTTCGTCTTCATTTTTCCTGATCTTAACATATTCACCAAAATGGCAAAAAAAAAACAAAAAAAAATAACAAACTTCTTCTAATTACCTGTGGGAGGTGTTACGTTACCTGAAACACATTTATTCGATAAAGCGTATTAAAAAAAAAACATTTTTTTTTCGAGCTAAGTTTAGAGCACAAATGTGTAAAAAATTAATGATCCGTTATAGATGCATTGCCTAAGTAGAAAAAAGTAAGAAGTCTGAAAGTAACCCATTTAAAGTTCTCCTGAAACGTCTTGACTTGGGCATCACGAGAGACACTCTGAGCATAAAAGATACCACTAAATGGGATCTTTTTTTTATCATCCAAGACGAATCTCTTAATATTTTTTATAACACTCGTATAACATCTTCGTAAATTTCACACAATTTGTGAATGATCTATGTCTATCTTGCTTGCGAAGTAATCTAATTTAAAATCGCTTTTTCGTTTTTGTTGCTGTTTTGGTTGTGTAAGTCTCATGTGCAATCAAAAATCATGCATAATCATAGCTAAATAGACTAAGGCTAAAACAGTCGATACTAAGCATACCTACCTTGATCAAAAAGATTTCGGTACTTAAGGAGTCTCTACAGAAATTTTTTAAATGCCTTGAAGAAAGTCATCCATGTATACATATATGTAGGTATGTACATACATATATAAGTATATATTATGTACAATTGCAGGTGTATTGTAAGGAAGAAGATGCGCGGACGCAGCACGTAGCAATAAAAAGACTTAAGCTCGTGGCTTTAAAGATTGTTCATAGTCAGATAAGACACGTTTGAAGGAAACCAAAAAAAAAAAAAGAGAACAAAAAAAAATACGAAACATTTCCTCTTGTACTTACTTTTTCTAATTCTAACAGGTGAAACCGAAGTACTTGTATTGCTTGCACCATCTGGAAAGAAAAAAAAACAAATAATTACTTTTAGAACTGTGCTGAGTAGAAAAACAAAAACAAAAATTCATTAAATATGCATAGAAGTAATGCACATAAATTACGAGCGGATTTAAGGAAATAATCTCGATCCGGATTATTCATGTACTAACAATGTTATTGAAAAACAGTCGCTTTATTGGAACATAATTTATTGCTGACAAGTTTTATGAACGTTTTTTTTTTTTTTTGTAAACAAAACAACACTGAAGACATCCTGATATGAGTATACTTCCAGTTTAGTAAACATTGCATGTCTTTGCAATTACATAATTGTCAGCAGGATTTACAGTAGAAACCCGTAGGCCCCCTACAGTCCTTTAACACCATAGGTGACTGAATATTTATGCATACACTAATAACATATAGAAATAAAAGCAAGATAATAAGTAAGTAGGAACCTATATATGACTAAAGAGCGACGAATGATGACGAAGACCTCGCAAAGGAGCAACTTAGATTATTAACTTGATTAGCATAAAAATAGCACAGTCGAAATCTAAGGCCTAACAGCTGCGTTCACAAGTCCTAGCCGATATACATACTTCTGCAGAACTAAACGAAAGAATGCAAACAGGGAGTGCTCATGTCATAAAACTGAACTTTAATTATCGGATTGACTGTTGACCAGAGACTCACTCTCGTCAATTTCACCCGCAATTTTACTTGTTCCAGATCTTGAAATGCGGCAGCTCTACTCCTAAGCGCTTGATTGGATCAAGTACAGTGAGAGATATCATCACATCAAATCGTAATTTAATAAGATTTTTTACACTCGTCATCGAACCAGCCATTGCTAACCTAATATTGAACGCCTCCTTCATGAATTCCTTTTTTTTAGTCTGTACGTAGCATTTCCCTGGAATAAAAGTTCCAATTCCGAAACTTACAACCTTTGCACATTTAATCCTTATTTTCTGATTTTGTTTTGCTCTTCTTTCAATAGTTATACTACATTTGAATTTCACTCTACATTCTGTTATCTAGATATTCACCGTATAATGATCAGAGTTACAGATTACTTCTCAAAGTGTCTTCACATCAAAATTACTCCTTTTTTATTTATTATGAAGTGATATGATGATATCTTTCGTTTTGTGGATGTCCTTGCTGAGAAAACGTAAAGCTTACAAATATTTTTATCCTGATTGCGATATATATATTACCTTACATTCATTATGTTGTTGGAAACATTATGTAGACAGGACCCACATATTCTCCCGGAAAACAGGAACTGCTGAGATCTCGACAAAGCAAAATGTGTTTAAACTTTAATATTATATATAGATTCTATTGTTATTTGACTATAAAACGTGTGGGTCAAGGATTACAAATATTTATGAATAGATGTATCGAACATACCCTAAGAATCGCTGAATATCTCATTTAGTATACTTTAGTACGCTCAAGAAATTCGTCGAGTTTGCATGGAAGTGAACTTAATTTGCATATTCTATAAAAACTGGGAAATTTCAGATGGAGCTGAACGCGATGTCGAAGCCAAACTATAGATAGGAGCATTGTTCCTTGACATCTTATGCTTTTCCATTCAATATTTATCATCCACGAGAGCTTCAACACAGTCAGTTGATCTAAGGGAGTCTCCTTCATATTCACCTTTACAGGAGCATTGATCTGTATTTTGATGAACTAAATTTTATTTGAAGTTCATTTTACATAAATTCAAGATGTTCATGTCCGCTTTTGTTTCAAGCTAGATTAGATTAGATTTGTGGATGGTGTACAGGCATTTGCCTCGCATTCCTTGCGACCTGAAAAATCTATCGTGAGTCTCTATCCAATTTACTCCTTTTCGAAGTTTAGAATGTTAATAAAATCTAGAACCGTTCTGGAATTGAGGTTCAAAACATAGTTTCGTGGAGGAAAAGCATGTTCGGGGTGAAGTAATCTCCGACTTGGCAATGCTTCGTAATTACAGAGCAGGTGCTCTGAGGTCTCATGACCATCCTGATAGAAGCGGCAGGATGAAGTCCCATCCAAGCCAATCTTGTTTAGGTGATACCGCAAAGAGCAGTGGCCTGAGAAGAGCTCTGTGATCATTTTAAATTCTGTTCTCCTAAGGAGTAGGAGATCTTTTGTTTCTCCGCCAGAGGGGTCGATAAACATTTTTGCCTAACGAAGTCCTTGAAAACTTTTCCAAGGCTTCTCCCAGCTATTTAGGGAGCTCTGACGTAACACTTTGTAGTCCCACAAAATGGCTCTGGTCCGACGAAGAAAGTTTCCGCTCCTCTTTTGGCTAGCCTGTCAGCACGTGGGCATGAAGGCCATAAAGGCAGTGAAACTTTATGTTTATGACTGTCATGTCCAGGTACCCACATGAGGATAACTTTGTTTCTCGTCGATAAATTTTTAAGGGTTTGCAAACACTCCGAGACAATCCTTGATGAACGACTTTAAAGCCCTGAGAGCGGCTTGACTATCTTAGAAGATATTGATAGGTGAGCCATTTATGGCTCTTTTAATGTATCACTTAAAATCAGACTAACTTAGCTCTATATATATATAGTGTACCAAAAGTAGAAAAACAGAAAAAGTAACATTAGAACGACTTAAGAAAACAAGAAATGTTTATTTGTCAAAAAGTTTACACACTTACAAGATTACTGAAAATACATATCTAAAGAAGTGTAAAATATTTTAAATTTTGTTTGTTACCGATTCCATTTTATGGTTATCTTCATCTCTTCTACCCACATCGTTTTATGGCGCCCTTGCATTTTCGTGTACGTGGTAGAAGAAGAAAATATAAAAAATACATAGTTCACATTCAAGGTGCAGATAGGAAAATAGGTGCCTAAATTACGTATAGGGACTGCCCGATCGCAACATACAGTGTATTTGTCTAAAACACTACATGTATAACATTCTAGTTATAGGAATCACATTCCGTGCTATTGACAAACTCTATCATATATATAGAAGGCTTCAAATCACAAGAAAATACCGGAGCAGGCGTTTTTTGCGAGGAACCTAACATTGAAATTGCCATACACCTTGAAGGCCATGTCACGGTTTCCAGTTAGAAGTCAAGGCCATCCTTGACACTGAGGAGAAGGAGATTGCAATCTGCGTGGATAGTCAAGCAGCTGCCAGTGCCCTGTCAAAACCCTTTACAACCTCTAAACTTGTATTGAAAAGTATGAACACCGTTGCTCGGAACAACAGGGTTCTGGTACTTTGGGGAACGAAAAGGCAGACAAACTTCCTCGTTTTGGTGCAACATCCTCCACAGTTGGGGTCGGACCAAAACACCTTGCCTTCAATATCTCGGCTTGGACCGACTGCTAACACTCTAGCTGTGTTCTTTTGTTTTCCCAGAACAGAGCAAAACAATCGATACACAAAAGAACGCCTCAGACATTTTCATAGAAAGATTTAAATGAAGCGAACAGTACAAATAGTTCGCTTCAATCGACAGAACAATTTGTTCTCTCTAGTATTTTGGTTAGATGATTCTTCAGGTAGAGTTGCAAAGGTGCTGTGGGGGTAGACCTAACCCGATGCGAAAAGCTATTGGGACTTAACAAGCTAGCCCTGAGAACTCTAGTGTCAATTCTCACTGTACACAGGATGGGGCTTATTGACGACCCGGTATGCAGAGCATGCGGAGAGGAATCTGAAACGGTGACTCATTTTCTTTGTCACTATCCTGCTCTCTCAGGAAAACGGTACAGATACCTTGGTTCACCCCTGCTGGAAGAACTGCACGAAGGAGGATTGAGGACCAATTTTGAATTATGTTAAAGCATCCTGTCTCAACAATAAAACAAAAACAATGATATTGAAAATACGGTCAGGAAATTTATCATATGTCAGAACTCTGGCAATAAATATTTTTAGCACGCTAAAGAACGACCCGGGCTGATAAATTCAACCTAAATTTTTTGGAGACTTACTGGTGGTGCCATCTCTAATCAAAAGCCAAAAGCCCAATTTAGCGCGTTGTAACATCGAAGCATAGTACATAGTGCAGCTGTACGGTTGCAAATCACAGGTGAAACATTTAACTCTCCAAATTAGGTTTGCAAGCGAACTCCAAAGGCAATAATCTTGCTCTTTAAAAAAGCTAGATTTAGCTTGACCGCTCTAACGGAGTTCACATCAGATTATATATGATCGCGGTGTCTGCAGGGTTGTAGTTTGCTAGTTGCCCGTAGCTTTAATCTTTAACCGTAAGTACCCAGATCGAGGACTTGCGATTAAACATTAATTATCAGCGTTTTGGCCCCTGCATTTGAAAATAAAATGAATTAAAGAAATGATCACAGTCAGATCGCAATGTATTTGTAAATATTCTATTGCGCCCAATAGAAAGGGACAAGTGACATCTGTTGGAAAGTGAAACTTCGCATCGAATAAGTAATAAGGTGCAGACACTAAACAACTTGAGGTTCGAAGCTTCGATATTCCTGGAGAAGCTTTTGGAGAATTTGGCGATTATAAATGCAGCACTTATCACCACCAGAAAGTGCTCCAATTGGAGATTTGAAGTGGTTATTAAGTAGCAAGTGATAATTATAGGAAAACTAATAATTAATTGTTTCTGAGTTTGTAAAAGTAGACAGTAAAGAGCTTGTGAAATATGTATATCTGAAATATTATATTTTGAATAACGAACTAAGGCCACGCACGCAGCAATACTATACCAAAGCTATTAACGAATTTGAGATTTTCTATTTTCTTGAAGACAAATGCAATGATTAATTCTTTCCAGAATATGGAGAGATACTCAAGACTGTTCTAGCGCCCTAAGTAAGTTGTCTAGTAAAAACGGTATTTGAACTATGTAAATGAAATTTCAAGAAATTAGAAAAATACGAAAATGGAGAACTTCAAAGCGGTTTGTAACGTTTGATACAGAGTGTATTATTCGTCGCCTTCATCCCATAGCCACGAAACTGATAAATTAATCTTTTGATATATAGTGACTTATAAGTTTTAAGAGAAAACGTTTTTCAAGTATTAGAACACATTCGTGAAAATGGAAACAGGGTACAAGGGATCTTAGCAAATGCTCATAAGTCTGGAGGATGAAAAATGGGCCTCGGTATGGCCTACGTTCAAGGGATCCCGTCCGAATCCCAACCTCGTTTCAATCCATCCATAACCGATATAAGGCGGCATTAATTTTTGTTAGATGTACTCAAACCCTATAAGTTGACTATACCTAGGGAGGAGCTAAATGATATCCGTTTTCTGCTTAGATACTATATTGCCAACTTGTAATAAATCTCGAACTACATATTTACGCTATTGCGCATGCATCATATTGATGCTAATTATATGTATATAAAAACACACTCATTCTATTAAATATCACTTCATACTGTGGTAGCTCTCTAGATTTTGTGTGTCACAAATAATCGTCCTTCTATTTGCTTTATTGGGCACAGTCTGGTATCGCTATCATTAACATGGAAATGTGAATATATATTTGATTAAGATATAAAACAAGTTTAAGTGTAATCGTTTGAGTTAAGTATCACAGCCTTATTATACATAGTTTAGCTATATAAATCTAAGAAAATATTTATAACCATCCATAAAAATGCCTGCACGGCGGCGTACTTTAGATCGTATTTCACCTGCTGCTGAACAGATGACAGTCCTACCATAACAATGCAAATAATATCAACAAAAAGCGCTTAAATACATATAAATCAACAAGTCTAGCGGCAAAAGCTGCAATTGTAGCTTATTCAAATCTGCTCTTATGAAAAGTATTGAAATATAGCAGAAAAACACCACACTTGTCATCGTCTGTTTTCAATTAATCCCCATGCACAATCAATTGACCTCCACATACCTTGAACTTTAAAAAACAAAGTACCTATACTGACTCCCACTATTCAGAAAGAGAAGCATAAATGATCATAAAAATCGCCGTTTATTCTCGTTTGGTAAGCGCGTATACGATGATATTTCGTTATGCCACCATGGAAGTAAGTGAAATCGATTACCAGCGTTTCACGTCTACCGTTCACGTTCAATACGGTCTAATTAGTTTCTCTACGCCGACATGTTATACATAATTTCGATGACGTTCATTTTTGTTGTCGAATGCAACTTTTTACGACACATTTAAGAAACATAAGAACAATATTAACATGCAGTTTACCTTATACCTTTCAAATCGAGCGTACAGCATTCTTTATTGTTCGCAACGGTACGGCGGAGACGGCGTTCATTTCTACATAGTTCTGCGTATAAAATACAACATAGATATATATGCTCTGTTCATACAAGCATATATATATCGGCCTTCAATCATTTCTTCAAGAGTTAGTAAGGCGGCCAGGCGCACAACTCTAATCGGAATCAGAAGTGTGCGCGAGTCGCTTAAGAATATTTGAGCGCCGACACGTTACATTTAAGATGCCGCGCACTATATAGAACCAGCCAACATGGCGTTCTGGCTGCAGCACATTTATGATGATGATCAGGTTGTGAAATATGTTACAGATGCATTCATGCGTGGACATTCGTCATAATATTCTTCTTGCCAGCGAATAAAAATAATTTTTTTAAGCAAAAAATAAGAAAAAGAAAATATGGCTAGGAAAAGTGCACAGCCACATTACACTAACTTGGCATTTCTTTATGTCGCTGAGTAGTAGTAGTAGTACCTACGGTTTATGATGTTTCATTATAAGATTTCTGGCACATGTTTCAAGTTCTGAGCCTCTAGGGGACACCAAGTCTATCTGGTTGTGATTTTCTCTTATTATCCAAAGTCGTAAATCATAATGTGTGAACTATGAGGCCATTTAAATGTTTGCCGCTTAGCTTTCGCCTTTTATGGGTCCTTGAGGTCAAACTATGCAGCTGAGTTGGTTAAATTTTTTTTTCCATTTTATGTGGTTAACTGTGGTCATTAGTTCTCTTATTACAATGTCTCAGGATCAAGAAAAAAAATTGTTCTTCTCATTATATACATAATGAACATATTCTTTTTGATATGCCTCCATACATTTAACTTTTATTGGTCATAAGTATAAAAGTTGACAACTCGATTTTTATGTTTTATTTGTGTTAATAATTTAAATGAAACCTTCATTTTAATCTTACTTATAAAGCGAGGCCCTTAGATCTTAAACGAATTCTTATAAACATGAAAGAACCTATCACAATTTTCTACTCCCATCCTCTAGTTATATACCTATACATGCACCTATCTCATTAGGAAGGACCGGAAAAAATTCTAAGAATCAATAAGAAGGGAACATCATTAGCCGAAAAACTCTGTATCATCGCATCCATTCGAAACAAGACCGAAAAAATTTAAATGAGATTTTTTTTGCCTCCCCGCAATTCTCATCATTTTTAAAATAACTTAACAGCTCTACTCCAAGTTGCTTCTATATATGTTTTAATGCCATTCATGTTCTTTTTACTTTTGGCATACCTTTCGTCTTAAACGATTTTTACTCTTTATGTTTTTTGTTTTTTTTTCTCTTTTCTCATATTCAGTTGTCTGATCTTAATCTCTGTTAAGACTTAAGCTTTCAGTAAAATCAACAACAACAAAAAAGGCAGAATAAATCAGTCAACCATGTCTCAATGAAATAATAAGTATTGGCGAAAACTAAGGCAGATTTGTATATGTCCAGATTTCTGTGGTCGTTCCCGATCCCAATTTATCCAAACGATGCATTTAAAAGAGACTTAATCTCTCCCTGCTGTGATGGAATGGATATAAAGATTACTTACATATATACTGGGCATCCCAGTCAGTAAGATTAAAAAAATGTTTCGATTGATCTTTTCGAATATGATGTCGGTAAAAATTTGATAGAATAAAAAATTAAAACTTAACTTGTAATTATCTCATAAGCTGCCTATGATGAGCTCAGAAGATTATTTTGCAACATTCAACATTGAATACACATACAAACAAAATGCTTGTCTTACTAGTCATCTAATAATACAGAATAGATAAGCTATAGAATATATTTGATGTCCATTCTATCGTTCTCTTTTCTGCGTTGGTTACCTCACACATATATTAAATCTTAAGGTTTTTATACTGAGTGGTATACAAAATACTTTGAGACAGTGCTGGGAGATTTATGGAATACTTCCATATTGTGGGAATTCTCATCCTCAAGAAATATAAAAAGGTAATAATAGTGTCTAGTCGTACAAAATCGTAGGAAAACTTATACATCTAAAGTACTCACTTACTACAAAAATATGTATTATCTTAAATTTTACATATTTAATTTTTCTGCATAATTAAGACAACATCAATTGAGCATGGATGGCATTATACTAAAATATGAAATATTGAGGCAATTTATAGCTACATATTTATAGAAACGGCACGTTCAAAACCATGAAATTGGAATATCAGGCACTTCTGAAGTAAAAGCTTTGAGAGCTTGAATGAGTATAACGACAATGAGACGAAAAATCAGCCCTTCTGAAAGATTAAAGCGCGTCCTTAGGCATCGTATGTAGGCTCTGTCAAAGCAATTAGCGAAGACGCAAGTAAGTATAACTCAAGAGCTTCTATAGCCATCACTGGGAAACTCTATAGAAGATTAATTGATGAGCTCCAGCAGAAATGTAATAAGGGCTATTGTATGAAGTAACGCATTTCTCATTTGTAAGTAGTCTACTGAAAAGCTTGTTCGGAAGCATGCACCGCTGCCTTTCTCCATCGCAGTTTCTTGCCTCATAGCAAAAGACATATATCTTAACAAAAAGCTTCATCTGGCCTCTAAAAAATCATAAGTTGTATGCTTATTTGTGGATGCGGTCGGGAGATAACAGACGGGAAGAAGAAAAGATTTGAGATTGAGAGAATATTTCTCTGTTCTCTCTGTCTCCGTCACCCATTAGATGTACATGTACACACGGCGATGCCAGGCATTCACATAGTTTTATGTTTCACTTTGTTGCCTGATAGCTTGTCGGCCACCAATTATTATCCCATTCGCTCATCTTACCTCTCCTCTCCCTCTTTTCTACTGCACTGCAATCTAATGTAAATGAAAATTCTTTCAAACAAAGTATTCTTGATAAAACCGGTTTCCTAGAGAACGTTCATGATGCATAGTGCAGGCACTGGTTCTGGTGCTTTGACGAGACGACCCGCCAGCACTCGCTACTATGTTGAAGGGCAGGTCGTCAAAAAGTAGTGAGTTTTCGTAAAATTTGTGGTTGGCGGGTCGTCAAAAAGCAGAGAGTTTTCATAAAATTTGTGAGAGTGGGTCGTAATAATACGACCCGCCATATAACACTTTTCAATATACGAGATGCGAATCTTTGTGTTAGATGTTCTTTGCTCATAGGCATGCTTGCAGTTACAAGCGCCTTACTACCGTTCTCGGGAAACAGTCTTGAAGGTCCCTTAAGAAATTAAGGAAGAGTCACTACTATGATTATTTAAAAAGCCCATTAAAGCTTTTCAAAAGACATTATCAAAAGATATCGTCAAAAATCTTCTTCATCCATCATTTAGCATACCCCCTGGGGTGTTTCTTTAGAACAGCAGTAACAGCAGGGAAACGCCTGCCTCTGCGGACCCACCAGAATACTACATATAAGCAGTAACGGTCCCAGGACTTGGCTTGGGAGAAGGAGCCCATAGGTGTCCCAAGCCCAAAAGGAGTCAAAAGAATAGGGCTCTAAAGTCGCGTCCTGCCCCTACCTGAGCAATTAAGGAATGTTATTATATATTTAAAGGTTTTATTGTATTTTATCGAACTTTATAATAATATACAGATTACAGTTTGTACATTATTTGCAAATTATGTTAAAAAACTGACCTTCTTTGGGGTTCCCCCCTTTCTGTGCCACCACATAACACAATGCAATCAAGAGTACGAATAACACGAAAGTACTTTTATGGAGCAAGAAGGCTTTTTTTGCTTACTGTTAGATATGTATTTTATTTGAAATTTTTTAAAAAAAAAAGTGAGTTTGTTTTGAAAAATTACTTTCCTTGTTCCATCTACTTAATTTCTATCGCTTTTCGTCCCAGGGACAAAATTTAGTATATTGCATCATAATCTCTGGGAAAAGTGCCCAGAAACTCCCATTTTGAAAGGAATTTTCACCACACCCACCTAGCAAAATGAGAGAGTAAGAGAGGGAGTGAGTGCGTGGTAGAGAGGATATACAGAGAGAGAGGGCGTGAGGCTGCGTGACAGAGAGCAAGAGAGACGCGAGAGAGAAAAGACAGGTAGAAATGCGTTTTAGCACTAGTAATAGGATCCCTAGTTTCTAGGGATATCTAAAACAGTTTCGAATTCTGAAAGTTGGGTATGTTTATATGTTGATCACAATTGAACCCCTTATTTACCAAACCCCCCCAAGCCATTTTTAGAGTTTCATAAAATTCAATAGGGATGAAATAGAGTTCCCTTTAGCAATATGCTTGCGAACTGCTTTTTACTCTCTCTATGATTTTTATGGCCGCAACTTTCGGAATTACGCTACTATCTTATGAGGCGATTTCGTCATCATGCAATAACAATATTCATTGGAATTGAAAACATACATTAACGACACACTTTCTTGAAAACTGGGACATGGTTCTTGCATTGGTTGATTCACGGAGCAACACCCTTCCAGTTTCTCTGTAATTTCGTGTATTTACTGTCACCCATTTACTGTCCGACTGCTGGTACTAAAAGATGATCTCTTCTTCTTGAATCTTGCCTTTATTTCTTCCTCGCTGAGTGACTTCATTCCTCCCTGTACGCCAATTTATAACCCACTCGGACGTGGGTACGGAGAAAAAGTTTAGGCACTCCTGATTTTACTGACAGGTATAAATGTGCAAACGTTAATACGTTAATAACAATCTGCCTCTCATGATGAACCTTCATTTTCAGAATCCTTTCAGTGCATTTTTTTTACTGGAGTGTTGACTCGAGCATGGTTGAAGGAATGCTCCTTAACTGCTTCCCTTATTTTTACCCATCTTTCAACTCTCTTAATATCTGTGTCTTGACAAACATTCTAATTAGACCTAAAGTACCTCGAGTCACCGGAAACTCTGGATTGGATGCATTTATTAGTTCGATTAACAACGATAGTGTTGTGTCTTCTTAATTTCTTAAAGAGACATTTTAATTTCATACCCTTCTTCCTTAGCTCACCGTACGATCGAGATTATACTAAGCAAGTGTTAAAGCAACATTATTACAATGTTGTTTCAAAATTCGGTTCTATTACTTGAAAATAAAACATAAAAAACATTGGCCCACATTTAGTTTCAAATATTAGATAGCTTATTATGGAAATCCATCTTTATTTATAAGAGGAGATTTAGTAAATTTATGTACAGGACAGTATGGAGCATGAAATAAATGTCAGCTCTAAATACGATAGCCCTATCCTGTCATTCATATTCATATGCTAAACAAAAGATTCTTGCGCAAGCCACTAATCGTTCCTAGTGTTCGCCGCAAACTGTGTTAACCAAGCACTATATACGAGGGATTATCAAGTAGACCAGATATCCTTATCTCCTTTATATATATCCCCTTTACATGGACGTCGGAGTGCTCAGGTTCTGCGAACCTCTTCTCTCAACTAGATCTTAATGACCACGTATTGGGTATTCCAAGTAAAGTAAATGTATCTCCGGTCTTTTCCTGTTATTTTGGCCCGTTGATATGATGATATTCTCATCAGAAGGACTACTGTCAAATTCTAGAGTTCATTCGTAAATCAATCAACATATTGCAGAAAAATTCTGTAGATAGACTTTCGCAACTCAAATAAAATAAAATATGGTTTAGAATATCCTCTAAAGCTTATATACTGACAAATAGAGAATAATGCAAAACAATCTTTAAATATCGTCATCATATCTATATAAAGCAAAAAATGCATTCAACACAACAAAAAAACCAACAAGAAAGCATCAATGGTAAATGGAATATCAGTGATCCCCATTGACGACACAAAAGTTTTCTACAAAAATAGCAATATTGCAAGTATGTAGATGTTCGGGAAAGATTCTTCCTGAATGTCCACCATTTTGAGCAGAATTGCTTTATCGAGAAAGTCAAAAAATTAGCAGAGGACTATTACACAAAAGAAGGTCCACTGACAACTAAAACTTACAAATATTGACTGGAGTTTATTGAATTTGTAATTTGATTTTGTAAATTGGTCTCAAAAGTATGGTAATAAATTTAGTAAACATGAACACGCCTAAAGGCCTAAAAGTGCAGGTAGGATCCCTGAATTTGTTTTGTTTTTGTTTATTTTATTTTTTTTTTTGCTTTAATAAGAAAAATTCTAATAAATTTTATTTGAACACTCACCAGTGAATCTACTTCGGGATCCGCCGTGTAATAGGGTTTTTGTGATCTTATCTGAAAAAAATGGGAAAAAGGTATGTTATTAAAAATTTCTAATATTATGTTGCAAAACAAAATACTTATAACACATAAATCTATAATAAAAAAATATTGAAAAGCGCGATGCTTCTTTTCATATAACTGCAAAATAAGAAAACGCCATTGATGATATTCAGACTAATCAAGAAAAAAAGACGACAACAGATTAAAACCAAAAACGGCGAAAAAGTTATCGGCTCCTACAATAGGCTCGTCAGAGATCGTTTCCATAATGGATCCCATACTGTTATGCACGCGCTTGCATATAGAATCAACATAATTGCTTCAAGGCGATTGTGCTTTATAGGTAAAGATACTATATAGCTAATATACAAAGAAGAAAGAGCGAGTAGACAACGAAGAAATAAACTTCAGTTTGAAGCTACTCCACCCTTTAAGATTGGCACTGCTTCCCAGGCAATTCATATAGCGGCAAAAATTATATGTAAAAAAAAAAAAAAAAAAAAAAAAATACAAATTTTAAAATTATGCCTGTAGGATAGGTAAGGGAGATACCCACATAAGTATATATAAATATACATATGATATAACAAGACGAGACCAAGTCGTGCGAGAACTGATATTTTCCTGTATGTGCAACATTTTAGTCAAGTAATTTTGATGAAAAATTATGCAAAGTTTTATGCACGGTTAATAACAGAATGAAATTTGCATATCACCTACGAGAACATGGTTGATTTTGTTATTTCAGTTGTAATAAGCCCACTTGCTTTGCAATGATGGCGATAAATTGTGATAAAACCTCAAATTGCAGTGGGCTTTGTCTCTTAAAATAATTATTTTTTTAAAGTCATAATTGATCTAATTATTTGTTAGTAAAGATAATTTGTGTACTTTTATTTTAAAATGGTTTCCATGTGAGAATTATCATCTCTAAATAATCCTTTTTCGAAGTTACAACAAACAAGGAAAAAAGATAAAATGGGTATTAGACCGATTCTTACGAAACCCTAGATAAATGCCCGTTTGTAATTACGTATGGCACCGCTCCATACAAGTTTGATTGTTTAAATGGTTTTTTGCATTTATTTCTAGAACGATTCCTTGGACAGTAAAATGATTATAACCAATGTCATAGGACTTAATATTCTGAACTTTTTAGTAGGACATGAAGAACGTTTGGGACTGATCATTTTCACAGCATTATCGAAGAAACTACAATTTTTGTATGGCCCTTCTTGGTGTTGCCATTTTGAAATTGTATTTACTGTTTCAATGAAAATGTTGTGTATAAAATTTCAGTTCTCTACGTCGGTCGACGTGTTCCAAGGCAGTTCCCAAATGTTTCCACAGATTACCCTGTAACTTCTGAAAGTTACACCCTATGATATTAATTTAAAATTTCTTAGATAAATAAATCGTTGCAACTTTCCAATGGTTTATTTTTCATTGCTTCCTTCCGTTTTGAAGCTATGGCTCAAACTGTCATCATATGGTGAAACTTTCAGAAGTTACAGGGTGATCTATAAAAACACCCCCCCCCCCCCCTCCATTTCAACCTACAATATTGAGTTTATCTATCCATAGCCTTCGGGTGTCACACCACTTACGGGACACCCTGTATATATATCTGAATATGTATTCCCTACATAGATTATAATAGTTAGAAATGCCTAGTAGCAGAGATGGCACTAGAGCTAGATGTCGCATGCAGTACCAAAAAAGTATAAAAAATTTACGTGAGGCTGGTCCATTCAGGAATGGACCAAAACATTTTGAATTATGTATACGTCGAGTGATTCATATTTTTTCGTATCTGAAGTGTTGAGGAAGTCCATTAAATGTATATAAAACTGCTATTATAAAAACATTTGCTTTCGGCACTTTCTAAAACATGTCATGGTCCATTTCAGAATGCACTACCCATTTCACAATCTGTCTACTCTGCTCTAGTATGCCATGCGACACAAAGATCTTGTGTCACCTATGCTAGTAGGTACTAGTGGGAGATTATTGATATAGACAGCGATCAGTATAGTAGTATATAGGTGCAATAGATTTTTGTGGGAACCAATTTAGTACAAGGGAAGAAAATATAGCTATATATTGATACAACAAACTTTTTGTAGAGAACACTCAGGTATTACATACTTAGCAAGCCAAATATAAATGTAAACCACAAATAAGGCAGTTACGGACTGCGATCAGCCCTAATAAAATTTAAAAAAGTTCAAAAAATAGGTGGAGCTCTCAGAACATGAGATCTCATTATTTACACTGCTTTGAAGGTATATTATATGGTTTCAGAAACATAAGGGCTTTATGAAAAAGATGAGACATAACAGCAAAAAATAAAAATAAATATTAACATTATAAAATAAATAAAAATAAAAATACGCCGTAGAATGGTTTTGAAGTGGGAGCGCAATATATACATAAGTCAGCATTAGCCTCATCCAAAGTCAATGACGAGTGAGCAAAACTCTGAATTTACTGGCCGAGCACGCTACAATGCCGCCGGAAGAGTATTCCAAAGATGAGCAACATGAACAAGGTAAAAGCATTCTAAGATTTGATAGCGTTATCGAAGGACACTCCACATTAAGTGCCTATTAAAGGCACTGATGTTGGCAAATATATAACATGGTGTAGATGATCTTATTTAGAAAGAGCAAAATTATTAAGAGTTAGATAAGCACCAAAAATGATACCCAGCAAAGAATTACGGTGAATGGAAATGAGATAGATCTTCTCAACCCATGAATAAATTAGATGCAGTCATTGAATTTGACATTGAATTTTCTTCTAACATATCGAGAATAAATTAGGGAAGGTATTGCTTCCACTTGTGAAATAGTGCAAGAAAAGTGTCTTCACTAGCGTCGACCAAAAAACAGAAACAGATGGAATGCTTGTAGAGTGCCATAAATTTGAATTAATGTGGTGGTTATGTAGCCACAACAGATCATTGATGTGTTGAATACGATTCTTAGGCTTCGAACATTAATGACGAAAGATATGACTGTGCCATTCAGAGTTACAGTTGAAAGCTGTGAGACATTCAACCGCTCACTATTAAAACTATGTTTAGATTTTTCGGGATACAAATAAAAATGATGCCTCTTGAACCAGTCAGAGATTCTCTTCAAGTCAGAGTTATTTGCCTCGACACAATCCTTTATCAAACCAACCGGAAATATATCTGAACGACGTAGGCTTGCAGACCTATTTTTGTCTTATATTATAGTAGCGAGATTATTTATGTACATACAAAACAGACCTGGGGTTGAACCCTGAGATATTCCACACTTGAGAGACAAGTTTCTCCAAAGAAAATCACTAGAACCCTGAGATATTCCACACTTGAGAATCAAGTTTCTCCAAAGAAAATCACTAACTTTGACATGCTGGGATCGTCTAATAAGAAAGTTTCCGATCAATGCCTCCAAGGCGGAAGGAAATCTAAGTCTATTGAATAAAACTGACAAGGAGTTTGGAATGGTTGACGCTGTCAAAGGCTTTTGAAAAATCCAAACGTGTCCGGACTATTAGGTAACTGCGAAGGTCAAATGTTACCCTCCAATAAAGCAGCTTCTCAGCTGTCCGTAATTCTGAAGCCTGACTGCCACGGAGTGAGCATTTAGTTCAACTCAGAAGCTTTTGATAGAGACAGCACAATCATATTTAGCCTTGTTAAATAAATAGTGACATTGAATAAATGCATTGAAAAATGTTCAATTATATCTACTATTTGCTTAATGAGGAAATCAACAATTCAATTGATTTTCTGATATAGATGTCCTGTACGGATAGGCTATGTATGGAAAAATCAAGTGTATTGAGACCACTACTAGTTTTGCTTTTCCTGAATATTGAACTCTTGAGTTAACATGAAGAAGAAAAATGATGACTTCAAATGACGCAAGTCCATATACCTAGTAGGTATTTCTTTCCCCCTTTTTATCTACCTACTCGTAAATTCAAGTGAATTACATTAGTTCCTAAATATTTGCTTAGTTTCTACATTTTAGGTACTTCTTAATTAGTTGAATTTAATCAGCCGAACCCTAGATTTCAAACCTGGCAACACTATCCTCTTTAGTTATTCTAAGAAGAGTTTGCCCAATGCGCCTCCAGATGAGCGACAACAGACAAAAAAAACTTCTTATCAGCAATTTCTCATTTCCTCAATAGGTACCTACCTATACATTGTTACATATTTTCCTACAGGATACATTTTTCTCATGGTGAGTTAGGTCTAAGGAAATTTAGCAGAAACGAAACAATACACTTTCCAGAAAGCGGCAGGTAGGAAAAATTAAAATATTACAAGTCATAAAAACCATGACCTTTACAAACAAATGTAGTCATAAAGGTAAGAATTGACTTCCAAATGTTCTTGTACCCAGTTTCCTCTTCGATCTATTGGCTGCGATTGTACACAAAGGTTTTTCTGAGAATCGAATTGTAAGAAGTTAACCTCGTATTGGCAATTAACGTTTGAAATTGTGTTTGTTATCTATAAAACTTGATAAAAAGGTAATTCCTAATTACCTACATTCTAGTAAAAAACCCTTTAAGACTTTTTACGAAACTTTATCTAAAATAATTCTCAATAAAAACTTTGTATGTACATAGGTTATAAGAAGAAGCTAATAGGTTTCTTCCTTCACAGTTCAGTTTATATAGCCCGACCTAGAAGCTTGTTTACCTTAATGTTTTGTTTTTTTTTTTTTGTTAAGTATTAGCCAGGCGAATTAAGCTTTGGTCTGGTGTTGACAACGTAACACCCCGCAGAAATAGGTCGATAACACACCCTAACCATTACCAAAAACATGTTATGGCAGTTTTACGTTTCAATTCGACATAAAATCCATTTTGAGACAATCTTTCTTATAATTTCACTTGCCGAGTCTTTCGTATTTGTTTCTTTATTGTTGTTTTTTTTCTTCTCATCCATACCTGGCCAAATCTGAAATTTTCCCTCGGAATTCAGTAACCCATCTTTACACCATCAAGATATCATCCACATTGGAATATATATGTAGTTCCACGCCCTCTTTTTCACAATTGCCTAAAAGTTACTAGTTAGATGTGTAGCTGTATGCCTATATAGAACATGCGTTTTTGTTGTTAATGTTGTTGTTCTTGTCTGTTATGTTCAATGTGATTGCTTTGTTTGAAGACAGACGAACGTGTCTTGTTGTACCATCGTGGATTTAATGTTCTGTAAGTACATCAAGTTGGTTTTTATTAGCAAGAAGCTATAGCCATTTCCCAGTTAAATAGCCCCGTATGACAAATTTCAGGCGCGATTTATTTTTGGCTATGTAAACAACAAAACTGGATGCGATTAGGAGTTCCCTTAAAGATTCTGCCGCATCTGTAGCGCTTTTTTTAAATGAAATAATAATAATTTTTCGGTAAATTGAGAATTAATTTCCCGCACGGTATGCAGTTTTCAAATCAGAGCAAAACATCTGAGCTGTTTATTTATTTTTTTATAAGTATTTTGCAGTGAGTAAAGAATTGGGGATGGTTTTTCTCTTGCTGACAACAAATGGAGTTAATGGTAATGTCATTTCTTGATAGTCTCAAATTAGAAGTAATAAACAGTGGCCCAACTTTATAGCATTTAATTTCCTTTATTTTATATTGAACGGGGCGGTCTCTATTCTGCATCTCAATTTCGTTATAAGAGCTCAACGGAAAAAGTTTCCAAGTAGATGTAAGAGAATCCTTCAAAATAAATACAATTTTTTGTTTTCTTATTGATGGGGTGTATAAAGAGAAATTTCTAGGTGATCTAGTAATCGATTCGTGTTCGTAAAACAAAGCTAAAAGTCCTTTCAACATCAAAGTTGATCGAGGATTCATTCGAAGCGGTACCCAACTGCCATCCATTTATAAATGTTCAAATTATGTGGCCTTGAAATTTTTCACAAAAATCGTTTTCCACGATCGACTGCATAATTCTTACACCAATGACACAATTTTTTAGACTGCACTTACAACGATAGTATTTTTGCAAAATATTATAAACAGTGCTATTTTATACGTGAATTCTTCTCGTACTTGTGAGAGGTTTGTCAGAAATTAACCTAAAAACAGAATCCTGAGCTGGAAATTTTCAAACCCTAATTAGGGGAAGCGGGTTATTTTAGGAAAATGGAGTGACATCAGATGTTACAGAAACATATGATTTATGAATGATTCTCTCCTGTGACTTAAGAAATTTTATATTCTGATGGCAAATGATTAGATAGAATGTGGCAAAAAATTTAAATAATTTCATATATGACATCATTCACAAAAACTACGAGGTCGTGGGGGCCGGAAGATTGTTATCCCTTCCTTTTTTTAGTGTTTAAACTAATTTTTTACAGTTATTTTCGGATTTTTTGTTTGTTTTGCTTGTGTTACATTTCAGCGTTTCATGACACTTTTCATATTGTTTACCAATTGCTTACTGGGGTGAAACAAAGATTTCGATGGGATATATCTAATAGGAGTAAGGTTAAATATAAAGATAAAGAAACTCAAATAAAAATGAACCAAAGGAAGTCACAAAATAAAGAATTTTTAATGCAGGATAATTTCCGTTCCGCGAGAAAAAAAAAACCCATCAACGAAAAACCAATCAACTATTATCGAATATACATATAACGAGAGATATGTATGACAATAAATAAGTAGAAAGTAATGGTTAAATTTAATAGGTTTAATATAAAATTAATGCAATGAACAATAAAAGCAGAAGCACAAAACTGAGAGTGAAATGGAAAATAAGGACTTCAGTTAGTCTTTCTCGTCAGATGCGGGTCGTATTATTCCTCAATGTTGGCTATCACTTTGTCCTTGCAGATATTCTGCATTTGCGGGAAGATAACAAGCCGGAAAATCTTAATTGAAGATAGTGGATACATGATACAAACTGTTCCAAATTCTTAATTTAGAATATTCTTTACTATCTTTTCCTCTATTGGGCAAATTTTGCAAAAAATATTTTTCTAAAATTAACCATAGATTAAAAAAAAAACTTTTAAAATAAATAATTTTCGTAAATAATTTGCACTAAAAAGTAATAAATATTTTTTTTTCTTTCTCATATCACAGTTGTGTATATCACAGGCATCCATAACTATAATCACAATTGTTTAACTACGACTCAAGCCCAAATCTTTAAGATTTAATCTAATTTATTAAAACATTTTTTTTAATATATTTTATTTTCTACTTTTTAGTCATAAATTCTATACACTCTCTTAACTCTCCACCCTTGACTCACGAATCTCGAATACCGAATATCGACTCTCGAATCCCGACTCTGAGATCTCAAATCCCAACTCTCGAGTTGCGACTCTCGCATCTCGTCTCTCGAATCTCGGTTGCTTACGAATCTCGACTCTAGACTCGATTCTCGACTACCGAATCTCTATCTCATATCACACTCGGCCCAAATTGGACAACTCTCAAGGGTGGGAGTTACCACCGCACCCCAAAACCCCCAAAACGTAAGAAAATTTTACCCCATCGGAAAGTCCCCGTTCACTCATTCTATGTAAATAAAAAAAAAACCCATGTAAATTTATCCACGTTTACTACCCTAAAATTCTTTCGGCACGTACGGCACTCTTAGGCGCTCGGGCGTTCAGGCGCTAGAACACAAATTATTTAGTCAGGGGTTAGTGACTTGATTAAAGTTATTTAAAAAGAAGAACAATTTTCAAATGTATTCAACCTACTTAACAAAGCTACAAAAAGAGGAAAAATTTTAAATCAAAACTTGTTTGACTTAAAATGCCCACCAGAAATTGAAATTTATTTTATTTTTTTGTTTGTATTATTTTTATTTCATAGCCTTGTCCACCTCCAAAATTCGTTAACATGTTTTGAGGGTAGAATTAAAGTTGGCCTATAGGCAACTTTCCAATAAAGAAAACATAGAAACAAATGGAGAATTTGTCATGGATTATGGTTATAACATAATGATATTTATCATTATACTATGTCATTTATAACAATGATAAAAGTAGGCATTTGTAACTATCTAACAATATACGTTCATAACTAGACCCTTTTTAGTTTTAAGCCATTCATATAAAAATACTATCCTTGGAAATTGTCTGAAAACTTAAACTATTTTATTTAGGTAAGTATTATCAGATAACATATACAAAGCAATGTGCTAGATATGTACCTACCTGTAGTGGTCCTAACTATTCTCACTAAACCAACCCTGAAAGCTGAACAGCGGATCATTGGAATTTGAATGAGAGTGAGACCTGTTTTGACACAGACAGAAATATGGAGCATAAGGAAGACAGCATTAGAGAGAAAGGCGTATTCAAGCAGAGAGTTCTTCGCTTTATATATGCACTCAAAGTTAGGCATGAAGATTATCAACAAGGGATGAACAATGAACTTATATATGTATCTCCCAAAATTCTACACTGCACTAAATCAAGTAGAATTAGATATG
Source organism: Dioctria linearis (assembly GCA_963930735.1). Taxonomy (NCBI): domain Eukaryota; kingdom Metazoa; phylum Arthropoda; class Insecta; order Diptera; family Asilidae; genus Dioctria; species Dioctria linearis. Next base: position 201,412,944 of record OZ005741.1, on the reverse strand, counting down.
TGTGCACGTTTTTAAAGTTGTATATATTACAACAAAAAAATGAAGAAGAGGAAAATTATAGATCTCATATTATTGCTACTGAAATGTTACCTATAATTTTTAAAGAAATCAACGAAGAAAATCGATAAAAATATTGTATTGGAAACTTCAATAAGTTCTCGTTGTTTCCCGACAGATGGCGTTATCATTTTTGCATGGGACAATACTACAGCCAATTTCAATGTGAAGCTCCGCCATTAGGATCGAAATTACAGTATATATCATTCCGCGAAAATGTATATGAATACCTACAACCAATTTTGTCATAGTGTTAAACAGGGCCAATTTTTGTGTCAAAGAAAGAGCATTTGCGGGGAATTTCATTATTATTTAAAAAAAAAAAAATTGCAGCTGAAGCACATAAAATTCTTATGGGGAACTTCCGCGGCCATGCACTCTCGGTAACAACATGCAGAGATTGGTTTAGACGCTTCAAATATACCTATTTTGAGGTTAAAGATGCAGAACGCTTTGGAGAACCGAAAAACTTAGCAGACACATAATTAGAAGCATTAATCAAAGAAGATCCATGTCAGACGCAAAATAAGCTTACAGAATCATTAGAAGTTGATCACAAAACAGTTGCCAAACATTTAAAAGCATTTTGAATCATTCAAAAGCAAAGAAATTAGGTGCCGTACGAATTGCAGAACCTGAGAGAAGTCGAACGGCATTTTTTCACGTGCGAACAGCTGCTACAACGGCTGAAAAGGAAAGGTTTTTTGCATCGTATCGTGACTGGTGATAAAAAGTGGTACAGTACGACAACCAGAGGTGTAGAAAATCGTGGGGATAAGCCCGACCATGTGTCAACATTTGTTGGGGAAGCCGAATATCCATGGTTTCAAGCTCATGCTTTGTATTTGGCCGTATCAGCTGGGTCTAGTCTGTATATTATTAGCTGCAAAAACCCAACGAAACCATCACGGGAGCACGATACCGACTACAATTGATGCATTTAAGCCGAGCACTAAAGGAAAAACGGGTGGAAAACGAAGAGGCACGACAAAGTGATTTTGTTGTATGACAACGCTCGGCCATAAGTTGCAATACCGGTCAAAACCTACTTGAAAACGCGCAAATGGGAAGTCCTTCCCCATCCACCATATTCACCAGACAATATGCTCGTGTCGATTATTACTTGTTAAGATCAATGATTTATGGCCTGGCTGAGCAGGAAACACATTTATATCCTGCCAGAAAGATGGGAGAAAGTAGTGGCTAGCATTGGATAGTACTTTCAATGTCATGTGCTGTATTGAATTTTTAAAATAAAACATTCATTTTCACGAAAAAACAGTAAGAACTTATTCAATTTCCCAATTACGTACATATGTATGTATGTAACTTACGAATATAACATGCCTAATATAGTTAAAATTACATTGGTCGACTATTCACCCACCATTTCATCTTCACTAACCAAACGTAAAAGGTAAAATATTTTTTATCTGAATTCTTCAAAAGTCCCATGTTATTTGGATCTCCCACGATTTTTAAAAATTATTATGCAAAAATCTCCAGTATTACCAGCCTCTCACCATATTCTATCTTAACTAGTTAATCAAATAAATCGCCCCATACCTCTCCCAAGCTGCTATAACTTACAAGACATGTCACATTACGGCTAATATTCAAATTTAATAAATTCTTCAAGATATAAATTCTCAACAGTAAAAAGGAGGCAAGCAAGGTATCCGTAGCACACAGATTGAACCACCGAAAAAAAAAAAACATAGTAAGAGCACACACCAAGTGTAGTATTATATGTGACACAGACGCCTACAAGTCAGCACTCCGCAAATGCAATTACACGTCCAAGAAGTCATGTCGGTTCGAGTCAAAATTTTATTTATGGCCATCTCACGCTGTGACTCTGGTTGTTGTGCAGTGATTTATCCCCAAGATTTTTTTGAGAATGTTTCAGAATTAATCAGAACAAATTAGCATCTTTGTAGGAAAGTTAGATACATAATGGAGGAGCTAGTCAAGAGAGATAATTATCGATTAATCCGACTGGCGACTGGTGAGTGCACCGTGCGGTATATCCTTGTGGTAATTTTGGTACATGCATAGGCCGACGCTGCGTTCTCTGGACAGATGCATTTGACAACAGAAACTCTGTCTCACCGACACTATAAATTAAAATATTTTTGTTAAACACAAATTAATGCATATATCCAGATTCAGAACGAGACCGGCTGTAATACACGAGAGAACCAGAGCACCAGATTAACCAGCAAACTATATCACAGATTCACCTATATATGCATAAAATATTGTACAGCGAGCCCCATTTCCACCATATTATAGTCATATAGGAACGATAGGCAGCTTGATCTGGCTGGCCAGGGGTAGGCACTATAAATCATAATTTTTTTCGTTTGTCGGCTTTTGCATATTTTCTGGTCGACTTCATATCGAATTCCATAGAACCCATTATCCAATCAACGGTTGAGGTTTCCAGCTCTATGCATTTATCTGGCGTGTTCACATGGTCGATCCTATGAAAACCCAGCGGCGTGAAATTCGGTTATATAGGTGCCCGCAGTGTTGATGCACACTCATTTTTTGGTCTGAATCAAAAGCGATGAAAAATTATATCTACATACTTCCATATAAATATGGATTTGTGCGTATATCAGTAAACGAGTATAACCAAACATACATGTGTCGATATCCAAATATAAAATATCGAAAAACGGCTGAAAGGGTTAATTTAATGTTATCGTTGCTGGAATAGTCAGTCGTGTGCTCTAAATCTCCATGCCATTGGCAATTAGTCGATAGAGAAGAAAGCTGCTTTACCAAGTCGTCTTACATCTATCCACTTTGGGAAGATATTCTATATGCCATGATGGTGGTATATTTTGTAGCAATTTCTCTATTGTTGATTGCATTCTGCAACACATTTTTGCTATATATGATGGACCGTCGGGCTTTTGACACAAAGATCGTACAACAGTGGGGATGGTAGGGGTCTTCGAGTTATTCCCAGTACCATTTACTTGTGGTTTTGACAAGATGATTGATGTTACCAATATAGGAGCGCGTGCTTTTGGCTAATGTTTACTAGACTTAGATACGTTCGATTTCAATGTTGGTCCATAACATGCCAGGAAATTAATTGGTTTCAGGTAGTTACGGCACATGAGTATGAAACGATATTAGCAGGCGGACACCTTTTGGTTATAGCGCACGTAATAATGAACTTACGATGATAAGGACTGTGAAAATTTTCCGATAATTAGTAATTTTCACATGAATACCAGAGTGTGGTTTACTATGAATGATCATAAAGGTTAAGGCAGTAAAGAATTTTTTTTTTGCTTTTGGTAAAGGCTTTTTGATGTGAGAAAGGAATGTTGTGAAAATTTTGTACAAAAAAAAAAAAAATTAAAGATCTTCATGCCTCTATGACTAGATATAGTTGTTAGATACTTTTAATTATTAAATTAATTATTAGTGAATTGTATATCTATGTTGTTAACAGTAAAGTAATTATTTCGACAATCAAGTAAATTGACTTTTCAAGATATATATGGGGATGCTTAAGTCAAAACGTAAAATAAATAAACCATTTCATTTGTGACAAATTTGTGTATGATCTTTTTTATTATTAACTGTTATATAATATTTTATGACAACATAGCTTTTATTATTATCTATACAAGTTTTATTTCAAGAAAGCACCAAAATTTAATTAATGTTTCATTTAATTAATCTGGTTATTATCATGAGACCAAGCTTGTTTGTTTCCTGATCAAACATTGTCTATAGTGTTTCAAAAATAAAAATTGTAGGTTACTTTATTTTTTTTCTAAGAAGAAGCATTACAAAATACCTAAATAGGTAGAGTAGGGAGTTTAGCATAAAGATAAGTTGAGCAACTGCTATATTTCTACAAAAATTTATACGGTAGTGAGAACGAAAAGTACGTAGACTATAAAACGTGATGGCGTGTCGGTAAACAAACAAGGTTTTGTGCTGAGAAGTAAAAAAAAACATGAGTTTATATTTCTCCTTATATCTATACTCTTCGCAGATTTAAATTCTTTTGTACAATACATTTATTCAAAATATTTTATTAGCATTTTAACTTTGATTGAGAGCTCAACTGTTTTATTTATATTCTATAATTTATCTGCAAAAGCGTGGCGGGACTAGTTCAGCAGAGATGTTCCAATTTAGGTCCCGCGTTAAAATAGCATTACAGAACAAACATTTTACTATTGGATGAAGCAGGAAAGGCTGTTTTGGAGGAACATAAGAATATCAAGTAGAACTACAAAGGACCTGTAGGACAAAATTTATCCAAAAGAAACAATAAAGCTGCTGGAGCTAATAAAGCTAACCCTCGTCTCAGAGATGACCTACACAGGTTAGGGCTAATTGCTGATCCTATATGTGTAGGGGATGCGGAGTGGAACCCGAGGCGGTGACTCAGTATTCTTTGTCAGTATCCAGCTCTCTCGGGAAAATGTTACAGATTCTTTGGCTGGGAGCCAAAGATTAAATTCGTAAGCGTGTCCGGTTGGGGCCTATGAGCAATTGCACATAAGCCTCGAGGGTGAATAATGGGCCTGTTATGGCCTACGTTTCCAGAGACCCCGTAAGCAGCCTTAACCTCAGTCTTCAATCAATCATGAATACTATTCCGAAAGAGTTTAATATAAAACGTATACAGCAAAATTAAAGTCTAAAGATGGAACGCCAACGATAGGCTATAAAACTCCGAGACAGGTCTTTACTACGGTCCAGGAAAGTGCTCTTAGAGATTACTACAGTAGTTACGCTATGCGGATTCTGGGACACTTTTTCTACATATTGAAAATGTCTGCAATATTTTACGGACTATGTTCTAAAGATATTTGTCATCTTGTCTATTAATGCTCCAATGACTGTGCCATGAGGTCCAAAATTAAAATGCCTAAGTACTTGAACTACAAATAAAATGGCAGGCGGCAAGGAATGACTTAGGATGTTCTAAAAGAAGAACACCGCATTGCCAATCAGAAAGCCAGAGTCCACCAGCCTTGGGAGGGCAACATCGTTTAATTCAATTAATGTAAAGACATTTTTTGACAAGCTGGCAGGTATCTTAGATCAGCACGCACTTAATGCTTCAAGAATTTGGAATGTTGATGAGACTGGGGTACCAACAGTGTTAAAGCCCAATATAAAATTGTAGCTGTACTTAAAATAAATATGTAATGATAAAATGCTATATTTGTTTGTTTGTATTGCTTCGCAATACGTATATGATAATAACTAATTTTATTACGACCAGTGCTCAACATACTTGCTCAAATTGGTCCATGGGTGAGGTAAGTTGAGCATCTCTAACTTTCTTGACATATATGCAATAATTTTTCATTAGGTAGGTATACCTTGTACAGAAAAACTACCTCATCTCATTATATCGATTCTAGATTAAAGTAGCTTTATGTTAGTGTAGTAAGTCCTCGACTTACGTGATTATTTCGTTCCGAAGGTTTTCAAATAAGTCGAAAAATCGTGTAAGTCGAAAATATTAAGTTTGAGTAATCTTTGATATAATACGTATATGTGTTAGTTTCAAAAGATAAGTGAAAATAGAATAGATCTTAGTAAATTTTTGAAATAAAACTGTAACACTTGTAACTCTTTTATTTTCTTTGTAAATAATAGTATAACAAGCAAATAGCATCATTCACTGCTTTTGAAACTTTCGCAAATCGTTCTGGATCAGTGCCTTGAGTCTCGAAGCCACATAAACCATTTTCGATCAAATTTTAATATTCAGCCATCTTCTTGGTTTCAAATTGGTTGGCTTATTCATTTTCTTTCTGTTCTTCTAAAAAAGAGTCTTCTTTTCTCAGGTCTTCGAGTTCCATCAAAACTTCGTTGCTCATTTCCGTTGATTAAATTAACGAAATCCTCTTCTTCCAAATTTAAGTTAAGCTCTGTGGTTATTTCGACAAGCTCTTAACTAACATTGTCAATTTTTCAACTTCTACAGTTTGCATACTATCCTCAGTTAATTTTGGAATGAGCTTTATCCATACGTTACTCATCGTAGACATTGTAAAGTTCATTCCAGGCATCACCAATATTTTTAACGGCTTTATAAATATAATATTCTTTCCAGAATTGAGTTAAGGATTTCCCGTTCTCTTTTACTGATTGCCTTAATGCCTTCCGTAGATAATTCTTATTAAATGTATAAATTACACCTCGATTGTATAATGGAGGTTGTATTTGGAGGTTGTATTTGGAGGAAGAAACATTATTTTTAGGTTTTCATTATACAAAGCGGACGACCTGGTGCATTATCAACTAACAATAAAATCTTAAATGGTAGGTAAATTTTCTTTGCAATATTCTTCTACCTCTTGTATAAAATGATGACGAAACCAGACTTCAAAAATTTCTTGAGTCATCCATGCTTAAAAAAAAATCGCGTAAGTATGAATTCATGTAAGTCGAAATCACGTAAGTCGAGGACTTACTGTATAATATATTTATCCAACAAATCAATTTCGAATTATGATAGTTTATGAAAAAAATTGCTCAACTAGCCACCCCCAACCCTACTTAAAATACATAAGCTGCGCAAAAATTCCCCACAGCCAAAAACCAAGGTTTTCTAATGATCTGTACTGAAACAACAAGCCAAAACGATCTTATCTTCACCTTTTATATGTCAGCATAAGTTCTAGTTTCTTGTCCTACATACAGATGTTGCTATTAAAACGATTGGTCAGTGATGTAATATAAAATAATAAAAAAATTAATAAAGAAAATATAAATTGGAAAAAATGGCAACAATTCGGGCGGAAGCTTTAAAATCCAAGTATAATTTCACATCCATAAATAGATAGATAGAAAAATTTAAGTTGTACACTTACATACTTGAAAATATTCAAACATTTAAAACATTATGTTCTAAGCAAATAAACATTACACAATCATGGAAATCACTTTTTCTCATTAGAAATTCCTCAAACTCATATATGTACATACATATATTCTTCAGAAAGTTTTTGTAAAGCGCACTCATTCATTGAGAGTACAAGAAGTGAGTAAATATTTAACTTGAACGCAGTCATATGCGACACGGAAGGCGATAAAAAAAATAAATTCTCTTTGGCAGCAGCACTATAAAATCTTTTCTGATAAGCTGCTAAGAGTTTTATTAACATTTGGAGTAGGTAATATATGCATACATCCATACGCATACGTATGGTTCTTGAATTGAATCCATGGAGGTATGTAGCTGCGATATGAATACGTTTGACGTTGATAGTGAAAGTTTTATAGCAAGGTAGCTAGATTCTAGACGTCTAAGCAAATATTTAATGTCTTATTAAAGCCTATCTAGAGCTACCTTTTTCTGAAAACCTCGACAAACTCGAGTACCTACCTTTTAGGTAAGTGCACTTGAGTGCACTTGAATTAATAATGGAATCAAAGAAATTAACAGTAACATGGACAGAAAAAAAAAACAACTGTTGTGCAGGAAGCTTAAGAGTTCGAAACTCATAAACCGGCTAAAATACCGCCTTCAATTTTGATTTTACCGGCGCGGCATAGCTTTCAACATACTTATCTCAAAGACTAAATTTGGCAGAACTAACACTTGCTTCATACATCCCCCATCCGAAATATAGGTTTTGATTGTTATGACTAATAAAAACAAAAAGCAAAAAAAAAAAAAACAAAAACAACGACTGAGACGCCAAGTGCTGATTACTTTTTTACGACAAATTTATATACCCGCACCCTAGTCCGGGTCGCGGTGGTATCGCGGACGTGTTGACTCAAAGAACACACACATTTCTCCGATAAATATTTTTATAGCATATTTTCGTTATCTGAAAACGCAGGTTGACATTTCTCTGTGTAGGTACCCACATCGGTATATACTTGTATTTATTTGTATGTTCAAATCTTGACTTAGGTCGGTTTATCGTTTATGATCACCTTTTGGATAAAATTTTATGATAGTTCGCAACGCAGCAGCAACGGTTTTTCTCTTCTTTTTTTTCAAGTAGATGTTTTTGTACCACCATGCCATGCCATGCCATTCCAGTCGATAATCTCAGCAATAAAATTCATCTCTAAGGTGTTTTATTATTTCTAACATTTTTTTTTTCACTTTTACTGTGAGAAAATAATGGGCCACTATAAAAATATGTAGTAAAACAGAAAGAAAACCGATAAAATTTTGAAAATCACAAATACTTCGGAAACCATAGGTAAATAAATTTATTAAGGTCGAATACTTCACAGATATTTTTTCAGGAAACAGTTCTTACAGATTATCACTGCCCCAAAATTGAACCAGTCCCATTAAAATTTGATTGATGTGATTTAATTCGTGTTGATAACAAGAGACAGATTACAAATAAGTTATTATCGCAAAAAAAAAAAAAACAATAAAAATGTAGGGTACCTACTTGCTTTCAGTTACGTTTGAATAAAATTACATCGCTAATTTATTACCTTGGGAACACTCTCTAAGTACACGATGTTGACGGATATTAGAGCTCTGCAATGTGTTAAGATTTGATCGCTGCTATAAAGATAACATCGTACTGTTCAGTCACTGGCGCGTTAATTTGTCAAATGCAGTCAAAGCGAAAAAAGTGTGAATTTAATGTTGATGAGATTAAGGGGAATGCAGCAGTTTACAATGAAGTGATGCTGTCTAATTACTTATAAAACCTGGGTAAATTCTGATTAAAAAAATTCTGCCATTCTAATGATGACAATCGTGATGTGCATTATTGATTTGAAAATCTGCAGTTGTATGTATGTGTGTACAGTACACGGAATGACTAACACTGGCTGCAACTTTTTTGCAGATTAATTTTAAATTGCTAAACAGGCAAACGCTAGCTGTAGAAACAGTTGTGGAGAATTCTAATTGAAACGAATTTTATCCATGATTCTTTCGAAACTTTTTTGTTTATGGACACAGTTTTTATTTCCTGCATTCATATGTCACTTCACAAAGTCGCATCATCTCTGCATTTACCAGTTTGTTGAGGTGACATATAATTGGTACCTGATGAATTTATAATAGTGGCGGACATCGCAAATGCATGCACGGCCAGCCACACTTAGATCATTTATGGTCCATTCAGATGCCACTTTATTGGGACCCTGGATGGAAAAGATACCTAAGATCTAGGAGGAGCGCTGAAATCCGCCACAAGGATTAATGAACTTAACTAGAAGCCCCAACTGTCTGCTAATTACCCCTGTTCGTAGAAAATGTAGCTACCAAGCTTGTTCCACCTAGGCTTAGCAAGGTTGGGGCATTCGTACAGCAGATGTCCTCAACCTCTTCATCGTCCATACAGCTTCTGCAGAAGTCATTGTATGGAACTTGCATGCGCTCTGCATGTTTTCCAAAAAGGCAGTATCCCGTGATAAGTCCAGTAAAATTACACACATCATTCCAAACCCTCCTCAGCAAGGATTCAGTCTTCACAGGACAAATCTCTGCACAAACATATATTCATAGCGGAACTTTTTCTGGCCAGAGCATCAACCGACTCGTTTTCAGGTATGTCACTGTGACCAGTCACCCATTAGAGAATAGCTCTGTGGTTAACACCCAGTTTCCCTAGTTCACAGTGACACGGTTGCACTAGGCGCAGTCTAATGATGCTCGAGTCCAAAGCTTTCATTGCAGCTTGGCTGTCTATACAAATCCAGATGACTTGATCCCTAGGAACTTCATAAGTTGTAAGCAGGAACCTTGTTGATTAGCAAATGACCAGAACCTCCGCCTAGAACGCACTACAGTAGTTCAGTAGGCGGTACGATTCCTGTATTTCAGGGAGCGCTGAGTACACCCCGGCTCCCACTCATACATCCATTCTCGAATCGTCCGTAAAGAGACATATATCGGAGTCATTTGACACACGATTATAATCCACTCCTCTTTGCTAGAAATGTTAGCTGAGAACGCTTTCGCAAACTTTAGTCTGGGAACAATGTAATCCGTAGCTCCTTGTACCAAGACAGATCTTCAGTATTCTGATGTGCCCAAGATCTGCTGTTATCCAGCAGCCCGATTCTTTAAGGCTTAGTGCACTTTTTGGAGCTATACATTTCCCATGGATGTCGAGGAGCAAGGGCCGGAGGAGCATAATCTCCACTGCTGCCGATGATGTTGTTCGAAGAGCGCCTGTAATGACTAAACAGGCAGTTCTCTGTATTTTAGTAAGACTTTTCCGGTGTGTCGCTTTCTCTAAAGCATTCCATCACATCAAGATTCTATATGTGGATTAATTTATAATTATAAATGATTAGTTCTACTTTGTTCACAACTTCAAATGTGTTGATACCGTAGTTTTGATTTTTCATAAGGATTAGTTAAATTAAAATGTTATTACCAACGAAAATAGTAGAATTAGAGAAACGTGACACTTACTCTGGTGACTTTTGGTACAACTACTACCCAAGATGTTGTAAAGTAATATTAAAAATAATAAATTTCCCTAGACATGAAGTCTTTTCTTTCAGGATAAAAAACAAACAATATTATTAGCTACTCACCTATTTGCTTTCATCCAGAATACCTCAATATTTTGAAAATTATACATAAATGGACGTTGACAGGAGACAAATAGCACATGCGTTTAAAGATATTTATTTTTTTTAGTTTATTATTAGATCTCTTCTGCTCCCAAACAGCGAGCTGCTTTTAAATCGAGAGAACACCAACGCAAATATAGAAGGGGCTAACAATAAATCTATTAAAATTACAATTACATAACAAGTGAACATTTATTAGAACTTCCGGAAGGTTACCATATTATATCAGTCTTGACACAGAAAAGAGCAACAAATTATAACAGAAACCTCAATTCTTATATTCATTATTAGAATCACCACCTACACACTCTTAAGATAAGGATTTTTAAAGTCGAGATTACGCAATTTGTATTCAGTATTTTTCTTTTAAATTTCATTATTTCTAGAATACACATCATCAGCAATTATTTAAAATTACCTACACCACTTTGTACTCATTGCACTTTGAGTATATAAAATAGGAAAAAAATACAAAAAATTAACGAAAAATTACGGGATGAAGAATCATTTATCTAGCTTTCAGCTCGCTCCAGGATCTTCCAGGCTTAGAATATAGTGACGAAAAGGAGAGATATAATCATATCTCCTGAAGCCATGATTAAGAGTGCTCATTTGACGCAACGTGTAGTTTTCTGCAACAGACCGAATAAGGGACATATTAAATTCAATCTGGGGAAAGTCTAATAAACTCTAAAAGTGGTATCCTTAATGCGATCACAACATTTCATAGACGCACTTTTCATGATCGGCAATGACGCGTCATTCTAAACACATTCCTCGATTAAGCCATGATATGTATGTATTCAGGTAGTAGATCTAGACATCAGCATACATATTAATTGGTGGATCACGAACTGTTTCTGATAACCGCATACAGAAAAATCGATGTGTTATAATAGATCCCTGAGGAACACCACACAGTGCCCAGATTTTTCCAACAGTGCCCGTAACATTATTCTCACGTATTGATGCCGTCCAACAAGAAAATTCCTCTTTAGAATACTGAACGTTATTCAAGACGATCCAATAATCTTGTACTTAGAATGTTTCAATGGATTGCTGCACAAGGTTGTTTCTGTGTAAAACAATGATTCCTTCGTTACTATACAACGATTAGTATCCAAGTGTTAATTTGGTAAAAATTTGGATTAACAAATTTGAAGAAATATGACGCACCTTAAACAAAAAGGCTACAGGACTACCAAGGACAAGTAGAAGCAAGGAAAACGTAGCGCAAGCTGGAGCTTCGGTACAATACGATCCTGGTTTATAAACTTGCGATACACCGTTCAACTTTGGAAACTACATGTGCAGTATTATGAGCAGTATTTATGAGCAATATATAAATATTTTCTATTTCGTACGATACTGACTGAGCCCCGTTTCCACTGTTTCCACAAATAAAAAATTGAGCTACAAAGGTGTTTAAAATGTGAATCTTATAAGTCAGGAGAGAAAAGAAAACAAATTAGGGCATAACTTTTAAGATAATCGTTCTTAACCCATCTTTGTAAAAAAAAAAAAAAGTTAGTATCCTTCGATTCTATAGCAACATTTAAGCCATCAGTCATCAAGCTGTTTCTCAGTTACCCATAGCAAGGAATCTAGTATCAAGAAAACGGAAATATTCAATCTTTTGAGATCCAGTAATTAATAAGATACATACAAAATGCTTAAGATCGACCCAGACTTTTCCACAATTTTGATATCCTTGCTCACGATGTTCAAAACGCATTTTGATTGTGACATGCTCTCATAGATACAATCACTATATCCAATTCTTTAAGGCTCCCTTAGTATGTGTTACTTGACAGAGATCGATTTATACATATAATACCGTAGGCACACGGGACATATCAATGATCATTGACGGAGCAATGATCATTCGTTTCGTCATTGCACCAATTACGCCCCCACAAGCTCATTCGTTTGCAATTATGCATTGCTTGTCATTTCTTTTAGCGATAAACGCGCTTTCAGCGGTGAGGAACTGCAAATTATTGGAAAAATCAGCTGATTTTCCAGCCATTACTGTCAGATGTCATTTGTGAAATTGGCTGATACATTTTTCAAAGTAAATTTTGCATGTTTCCCAAATTATTGAATTCTTTGCAAAAAATTCATACATTGTAAATAGAAAAAGAGACGAATAAAAAAAAGACGAAGAAAAAAGCAAGATTGTGGAAAACTGCTGAAAATTATAAGTTGTGCGAGCTGTGGCGCATTTATATAAAAGATCTGAGAAAGGCACGAAGAAATAGCCACATATACGCGGATATGTCTGTGAAATTTAAAGATATGGGAATAATCGCCAATATGCACAAGTGACACATTTAATGGATCAAATCTAGTCTGTCAAATCTAATTACATGTGCCACCCCAAAACAGGAATGATCATTGGTCCAATTACGTAATTGAACCAAGGATCATTGATATGTCCCGTGTGTCTAGGGTATAACACTATTAATTATAAGCATACCTGTCCCAGTTCGTTCGATTCGCTTCCCGTAGACAATACAATCTGATGCCTGCATTATCAATACAAGCATGTTATTTACCCGGTTGTAAAGATAAAAAGAAAATCAGTAATTCTTATTTATGTACATACAATGTGCATAAATAACTTAGCTTAGTGATGGATAATTTGAATTGACATTAGTTAAACTTGTATTGATGTCACTTTTATGTAAGTAAAAAACGAAAACTCAAATCTTGAGAATCCAAGTTTAAGTTCTATTTAAATTTTATTCTATTATTATTGCCTTTGGTAATACATAAATGGTCTATCTTTCGAGTGAATTATTATCTCAACAGTCGAATATTGACATGCGCCTGCTCTATGGGATGAAGGATATGTTGAACCGGTAACATCATAATATATTTTAAAACTACACCCGCATATTGTAAAAACAATTTAGTTAGTCAATGTTCTCTATAGACATCACCGTCATCCTAAATCTCCTCTAATGTATCGAAGGGTATAGATCGATAACCGAAACTTTCCTTCGAGTGCTCTTTTGTGTTATCAACTCACTCCAGATCTCTTAGTTAATCGGCTCCTGTTAAAACTCTACTCCTCTGTGTACTTCTGGATCTTGCTACTCAAAGAGTTCCTTACGGGTGAAAATTATGCCCTTTGTATTACACAATATTATCCTTACACGAAAATTAAAGCTATTTATTAGAAAGTCTCTAGCTCTCAATTTAAACACTTTTAGGAGGTTCAGAGCGCTCAACAATTGAATCAATTGCAAAAGTTGCGGAGGGTGAACAATGGGCCTCATTGTGGCCTACGTTCAAGGCATCTAGTCCGGATCCCAGATCCCACCCTCGCTTCAATCCATTCATCTAAGAGTTGATTATGAGAGAGTCGCAGTGTGAAAGTATATCGTCGAGAATTTAATGATGTTAGCACAAGTTCCGACTCTGGGATACTTCCAGGTGAAGATTTATTCATTCGATCAGTTATTTCCATCTTACCCCATCCTGATATAGAGAATATTATTCAAACTAAATGATCAGTCATTCTATATTCACATATGTTTCGTATTCTTTCATATTCTACACTCAAGAATACTAAAAATGTGGTTTTCATCACCAACATATATTCTGTTTATGGAAAGCAGTAAGACTTGAAATGTGCGAATTGACATGATCGTGAACATGATGAATTTCTCTTCTTATGCTGATTTGTTGCTTTAGGAATGAAACATCTTCTAATCGTAATTTATTCACATCTATCAATCCTTAGCATCATATCTCTTATAACATTATTCAGGTATCATTTTAATCTGTTGAACAATTTGTTTATGAAAATCAACTGCTGTGCCGTACTTAATTTTGCACAAAGTACAGATCAAGTGCCAATAATATGTTAGAAACAGTCTCAAAAACACGAATTTCAACAGGCTAATGATCCTGATATAGCACCGTACATTGTAAACATGATCATTACCGAACATATCAAGGTCTCTGCCCTTTATTCGTATTTATTTAGACTTGAAAACGCAAATAATTAGTGCTATTAAAAATATTCACGATAAAATAACAAAATGCCGAAATGAAATCAGCAGGGCGCCAAGTAGATCCAAACAAAATTATTTCGATCGGTCGTCATGAAATTCCTTAGGCGAATGCTGTATTTACTGTGTGTGGATGTGGACCATTGGCTACTCTGTGCGCTTTTTATGTGGTGCACTGAATAAACAAATCGAAATCAATTGTTTTTCTTAAAAGTCCAAACAATTTGATGTTTCAAAGTCGTGTGTCAAAAATATGTTTTTTCCCATTTATAAATCGGTAAGTATGTTTATATGGAGCACTCTGAGTAGAAAAATATTCAGAAAACGCCGTTGGTCTAGACTAAAAAGGATAAGTTTGTATGGCACACACAAATAGCATTGGATGGTCTGCACGCCCTGAGTACGCCTCTGTAATTTTCATCATACATATATGTAGGTATGTTGTTGGTACAATCTCACTTTTCAAGTTGCTTTCGTATGCGCAGTTCGATGACTGCTTATACGCGCTCATATATGTATGCCGAGGATTGTGTGTTACATGCACAGACATAATAGGAATAGTTTCTAATGAGATACCTAGACCATCCATTTCTTATACACACACGTGCGAGATACTTCGAACGGAAAATATCTATCGTTAGCACCATTGGCATAATTCTGTCAACAGAGCTATATCCTGAACAATAAAAATGTCATGAGTTGTCTCGAATGGAATCACGTTGACTTTTTCTTCGATTTCTCTCAACGACGAGGAATTTTTATATTAATTGCGTTCGGTTAAAAGACATGAGAACTGCGATCTTATATATAGAGGAAACGTGTAGTTCAAAGAATCATGAAACAATTTTATCACTACATTTCACAGGTAAGAAATTCTGCCCATGATAAGGGCCCAAATTAACCACGCCACACTATACAACAAAACTTCCTTCCCGCTGTGAATAGTGTATTGTTGCACATTTTTCAGTTCGCGGGTTCGGTACACTGTTATACACGGCTAAAAAAAAAAAAAAAAAAAAACTTGCCCTAACGAGCTCTCCCTTTCGAATAATAAAATTTTGCAGCACAGCAGTATGCTGCACACAAATTGAATTTCCTTGCTGTTCATTTTGTAGTTTTGGGAAACGTAAAACCCTCGATCTCATAGTTGTTCATTGTGCAAAAGTGTTTGTTGTAAAAGGATATTCTACAAGGCCTCTGAGAAGGGAATATGTAGGGTAAGGGCGAAAAATGGTTCCAAAAAGAGCATTCACAAAATTCAATTTCCAGAGGACCTTTCCCTTGTCTTTGAAAACCTTTTCCATCTTCAAAACAAAAAAAAAAAAAAGTCTCGTCCTGATCTTTTTGTTCTGGATAAGGAGGATAGGTATAGAAAAAATTTCTCTTTTCAATAATATTTGAGACGGCTGCTCGCGAAGAAGACCTTGTACCTTATGTTTACTAGGATAATGGAGACGAGTTGTAGTTTGAAAAGAAATTTTTATTCTCTTGTTTGGTCGCTAGGATTCCTGTGAAGACTTAAACGATCTCAAGGAAAGGGGTTAAATTTACTGTACCTGCGCTGTTTGTTTCATTTCTTTTCAAATGAAACAATAAGAACTTCCCTGAAAAAAGGTTAGGTTAACTGACTCGAACATTCGTTTTATAGCAGTAATATATGTATGTATGCATCTGTAATATGGAAAATGCTTTACTCCGTTTCAGAATTTTATCCTTTTGCGCATTAACTGGGTTGCATCTTTAGATCATCTCATCAGATATAGGTGGAGAGATTTTCGTTTTATACTGACGTTTTCTTTCCAGAGATAAAAGTTTAATAATAAATAATTGAATACAGAATAATTGTTATATAAAATGCCACCCTTTGTATTGATGCAATTCTTCACTTAAAGAGCATATAAATGTGATATTAACCTGTGCAATGTTCATTTCACAGGCTTTCAGAGCTTAAAATCGGTCATACATAGATAGGGTACCAATATTTCCTAGAGTATTTAAAGTTTACCGAAGTTTTTTTTTTAAACACACTAACGTCCAACTAGCTCTACTAATAAGGTATGTGCACCAATTCGCGTCCACTACCCAATTTGCTTCCACTTCATTTTATAACATGCATGCAATAAAACGACGTATGTTGTTTAAAATGGAGATATATTTCGATATCCTCATGTTCGTGTATGTCCTGCTACCCCCAAAGGGCAAACCCACACGAGTATGCATACCGATTTTCTAGGGAAGAGGTGAGAAGAAGCAAAGAGATAGCTCTATACATTGGAGAGATATCTCTTTGCTTCTTCTCATCTCTTCCTCAGAAAACCTGTTTGTATACTGCATCAGGAATACTCGTGTGGGATGACCCATTAGGTGTCGGCATGTAAATAATGCGCAAGTGCAATAAAACATATTATCTTATTAATATAGTGCTATGAGGTTAAAAGCTAAGGGACTGATTTCCATTTTTATTTCACGAAAAGGTTACTATCATTAGCCAGTTTGCGTATATACTGGTAGCCGTAAATTAGAGCTGAATTTTTTATCTTGCCACAAATTGGTGACTATAATAGTGTGATTGAATACATTGCATATGAGAAAATATGGTAGGATATACAGCCTATAACACTAAATGAAGCAACAATCGAGAAGGAAGATTTTCTATTAGATCATCTCGCATCAAATAAAATATTCCAAAAACATCATTGTAGGATAACTTGTCTGGAAAACATCCTGAAGGCGTTGGAAAGTCTGACCCACAAAATATTTTAACGGAAACCGAAGAAAATACCAGCCAAGTGGTGTGAGTCGTTAGCCAACTGTGGGTTTCCATTAAGTCCTGATAACCTTTTAAACAAAATTCAAAAAATTTTACAAAACGATGACACGACTACATTCTTTAAAAATGGGCGACTAGGGTGACAATTTTATAACTTTTTCCTGAAATGCAATCCAGAGTTTGCACATCAAATTCACTTCCCGAAGGCCCAACTGAAGCCGAGATACGGTTTCTGAAGAGATATATTTCAAGAAACATTTGTATTCCTCTACGTAAGACCACCTCAGAATGTAGGCGTAGGTCGTAGATTTTAGTGTTTTCAACAAATGCTCCATTAAAAGAAATGAGATTGGTTATGTGATGATCTTGTGTTAAAGAGATGAGACACCTTTGGAACTTAGGTGCCGGGAAATCGACGCGATTCACTTTGCTCCAAACGAGGATATTATCAAGAGATCCAACCATGCATACTTAATTTACACATGTGGCATTCCCTCCTGGAGTCCGTAAGAATTTCAAAGGAGTAAGCGAAATTGAGGTAGTGTCATCGAAAAGCTATGGATGGAATTGAAAGTAACGGAAAGATGATTATTAATGAAAATTAAGAGAAAAAACGGGGAGATAAAAGAGTCCTGAGGCACATCGTCATTTATAGGGTTAGATCAGATGTAAGGCAATCTAACACATATTAGGCGACCCAGATAAAAAAACTTTCAATCCATTATACAAAGAGAAGGGGTGAGACCAAGATTTAAGATTTAAGAAGAATGTTGAATTAAATATAGTTTTAAGTTAGAAGTTTGTTTTGTTATTTTAATTTATTATAAAACATTGAAATCCATTGAAAATTATTTGGGGTTAGTGACCCTTTTTTATTCGTAGAATTAACAATGAAAACTACACCATAATTTTTAGCTTCTAATTTATTGGCCAATATTTCGGTATTTTGTTTAGACCATCTTCAGTGCCCTGTAAAAATTTTGAAGAGGACGTGAAACATTTTATATTAACATGATTAGAATAACACGAAAGTTAATGTTAAAATAAACAGCAATTAAATAACCAAATAAATAAAGAAAGAAATTAAAACACAATCTTGGAACATCTTAAGACACACACGCAGTAGTGATTTGTTTCTTTTGATTTAATAAAATTTAAAAGACGCGCTACTATCTAAAACAACGTAGTTTAAATGAATTAGTTTTAATCTGAAGAATGTTATGTTGCTGTGAATTTTATCACAACTTTTTTTTCATAGCTTTTTAAATCTGTAATAACGCATAAATTAATAAAGCCATATCTTTCAAAACGACATTTATTTGACACCCTTTCATAAAACAGTTTTATTACCCTGGACGCAAATTGGCTTCTGGGTGCACGCAAACTGCCTTAGACTTCTTGTAGGGATGATATTTCCTTAAATAGACGCGAATTGGTACGTTTACTACTAGGCATGTGATTCATTCACAATGTAATTGTTGAGTAAAATTGAAAAGTAGTGCGCCTTCAAGAACTCCTGAAATATTTTCTAAGTGAGTAAAACTAATTAGTTGTTACACGTAAAGAAGAGTAATCCATGAATAGAATATGTATCAATCAGACTTTTGTGATTAATCTTATAGAAAGATTACTGCAGTTAGTTAAAATATCGCCAATCTTCTTATCAAACTAAAGTACCTACTATAGCAAAAAATATCCAAACAAATATTTATGCGATACAACACATAGATGAGACAGGTAGTTTTTAGTTAGAAATGTTTAAAGAAAATGCCATCAGAGTCTAACGAGAATAACATGTCCACAAGTCGTCCAGAATGATTCGCTCAATCCACGTACCGCATAATTTCGTAAAGCCCGCAAAGAAAAGAGGGACAAGTAAGAACAGGAAATGTTGGATCGCAGTAGAAAAAATATGAAGTAACACCATTAGGTATGATGTATATCAGGAAAAATTTCCGGATTCGCAACAGATTGTATTATTGTAGCTATACATAATTATGCCGACATTTAGTGATGGCAATACAATTCTCAATTATGCTACTGTAAAAAAAGCTGAACTTTTTCCGCATAAAAAATATTAACATTCTTGTAAATGATAAATAGATAATTTGAAAAGCAGCTGATCTAGAATACATCCTTGCTAGATTAGAAATCTAACCTCATTGTTATCTAACTTAGCTCTCAAATATGAAGAAATTTTTAATAAACCGAATTCAGTATTTAGTTTTTTTAACTACATGTATGGTCAGGAAAATGTCCATAAAATCGATTTTGTGATGACACAAGGTTTGAAGTCCTGTGCGTAGAATCCCGCAAGGCTCTAACCTCAGCCCACTAAATCTTTATAATCTTCAAAACTATCTTCATCATGTTTTTCACTACTGTCATTTACTTTCACTTTATGCAGATTAGCTCTAAAGATAACGATATCTTTAGATCTTTCGGATTAGATTAAGACGCCTTCTATCGCACATACACATCTATGAAGTGCTAGTTTCGTGTTTCGACTTGGCGTATACATACGCTAGTTTCGTCTAATTATGTTCTACTGAATACCATCAAAGGAATACCTATATATACCTAAACTAAATTAAAAGTTTGCAGTATGCAATGATATTAAAAAATAGTAAAACCGATATAAAGTCTCTGGAAAGCGGACAAGAAATTTGAGCATTCCGACTTTTGTACCATGACAAAAATATCCTATCTTCTGAATGTTTCTTTTTTTTCTTTTTTTTTTACAAGAAAATATTTACCAGAAAATATCTTTATGTCTAAATTTAGATCAAATTAAGTGAGGGAGAAAGACCAAAAATATGTTTTTTCCATTTAAAATAAGACGAAAATAGAGCAGAAGAAAACACAGAAAAGTTCAGACAAGAGAAGAGTTTTTTCAGTGAAATTAATTTTCTTGTTTTAAATTTCACAAAGGAGCGCCTTGATGACATTCACTTATTCAAGAAAAGAGAAAAGAATTTAAAATTGCTGGTGACTTTGATTTTAAATTGGGATAAACTGGCGACTTAATGGATTCTATTCTATAAGTTCAAAGCTCTTTAAAGTAGGTATATATGTGCATATGTATGTATAGGTACCTACGTATGCACTTAAATACGTTTTTACTGTGTATAGACATACAAATGTCTCTTAAAATGTAAAAATTTTAAACTATCGCATTAAGCTGTGCTATATGAATCACGTATTAGTATTCAACTGTTGTAGGTTAAATTTATTAAGTTGTACCAATAATATATACCTATGTATAAGGTGAATAACAAGGTGAATTGGCACTTCAAATTTCAAAAATTTCTTCATTTCCCTATTACACCTAGAGCTAAGATCTGTAACATCAAAATATTACATATGTATTGTTGTCGCTAACTAAAACTACCATCGCTTAACTCCTTATGTGAAGTTTAGCGCTTAGCTAATGATTAAAAAAAGTTGATCTTCAAAAAATTGCAATACTTTACTAACCCACCACGAATAATTGAAGAATGAAGCCAAGACCTTAATATGTTTAATTCTGATGAAAAGAAATTAATGTTGACATTATAAAAATGAGACATCTTTATTAAATGTTGTATTAAAACGAAAAATTAAGTTTTATTACAAACGTAGACGAACTAATCCTCTCTAATTCACTTACTTAGCTCTTGTCCAATCGTTTTCCTCTTTGCCATCATCTTGTTATTACACATCAAATTTTACACCATGTGTCTCTAGTTCATTTGATTAGCTTAAAATTAGACAGGTAGTATAACAACAAATAGCAACTTTTACGTTAGTAAGTTAAATCGATCCTTACCTTGGTTATAATTACAATCGAATGATTTACCTGTTATACATCGTTATAACAAGATTAAGCCGAAGAATTGGATGGGGGTACTTTCTAAAACCAGGCACGTTTCAGATCAACGAAATCAATCAATCGCTAACCACAGTAATCTAATTATTTTAGTGATCCAGAGCCCATCTAGGTGCACTTTTATTAACTAACATTGTGAGATGAAATAAAAGTTTTCGTTTTTTTTTTTTTTTTTTTAGAGCAGTAAGAATAAATTTAGTTTTGTGATTGTCAGAAGCTATCCTAATTCGATAACAGTCGACCTAAATAATTTCAACACTTTGAAACTCCATACAAAATTCTAAAAATCGCGCAAAATTAACGTATCGAAAAAAATACATAAAATCTTCAAGTCAATTTGACCGTCAAAACATGTCTTTTTTGCCACATTGTATTTCCTCACTTATTAACGATGGATCTCCTTCACTCTTTGTTAAGATGATCATAAATTATAAAACCTCAAGTTAGTCTCGTTTCATAGCTTGTTTTTATGTGCATGATCTTTACACAGAGTGCTTTCTTGTGCCGTCTTAATTTCATTCATTTTAAGCAACACCAAAAATCTGACGAAGAAAGCAAAAAAACCACAAATTGTAAGTCAGCCCCATACATAAAATGAAATTAAGAAAGAAAAACTGAAAAATGTGTTCACAACCAGTATAGAGAAAGAAAAAGGAACAATTCAGGCAAAAAGAAAAAGAAAAAGGAATAGATATCTAAGTCCTGTTGGAGGAAAGAAACCAAGCTAGCCACCAAGGAACAGACAAAATCCCCTTGAAAGACCATTTCTCTTTTCAGGCATGAGCTCGCTCTCCCGTCAATTAAAAAATAACTTCTGTCACATTTGTCACATCTGTGAAGGTTTAAATATTTTTTTTTCTTCCTCTGGGACATTCTGTTGTTGATGCTGGTTTCATTTGGGATTTTTTTTTCTTGTTTTGTTTTGTAACACAAGTATTTTGGACCCTCAATATTGATGATTCTTAGTCGTGTATGTTTTTCGTTTCTGGTGCTGCTGTTGTTGCTTTTTTAATTTTTAGTCTTCTGTGAGAATTGGTAATATGATCACTTTTCATTTACTGTATAAGCGTCCTTTAGGCCCAGAATCAGAATCTCAGGGGTGCATTGATCGTGTTACGTTTTAGATGATGCATCCATATGTCGCGCAAGTTTTTCTTCGAATACAAAAACCATTTGCATAAAATTAATTATAAAATTCTGTAGACCTGAATTTTTTGAACAAAATGTGATTCCTTCTGGAAAATATTGAGGCACGAACTAAGAATCTCTTTTGTATCGATCATTTTATATTTAGTCTCTTGAACCGATCTGTTCAGGACTATAAAATTTACGGATTGTTATATTCAAAAACTAACCTGCTCCTCGAAAATGCTCACAGATTTTTTAAATTCTGTTCACTGTCTATGTTACAATGAAGGTGACTATAAAACAGTTGCGGTGATCGATATAAGAAAGAAATTAATAATCGTCTCATATCGCCCTTTTCAGCCATTTATCTACGTTGACTTAGTTATTATCGTGCTTCAAAAAAGTAAATTTTCTGTTATTAACCGTATTTGTACCCAGCAAAATATCAAAGCTGCTTTGATTTTCTTTTAAACTGCGCAAGCAAGCATTCCGCTTATACCTGACGAAATTATTAAATCTTTGAATATTATCTGAGTTGGTCTTTATACTTTCAAAAAGAAATTTGAGATTTATATATAAAAATTTTGAAATGAAGAAGTCCTTTTACGACTTCAGTTTTGAGATCAAGGCTAAACAATTTTAAATTACTCGTATTTGAAGTTTTGGAAATACACTGTGAAACTATAATTTCTTTTAGCTAATTGAGTATGAGTAGAAAATTACAACACAAAGAAAACTTGGTACATTGATATAAGCGCGAACATATGAAGTTTAAAATTGCCTTTATATTTCCTTTTGCGATCTGCAGATCGCAATTTATCTGATCTGTATCTGAATACAATGAGGATTGTAGTCAATAATGAGAACACTGACTAAGATTGTGTAAATTTGTTCTTATGCCGAATCCCAAAAATTCTTTAAAGTGACCGAATCAAAAACGAAAGATTTTGGGGATTGAAATGCTAAACTAGCAACTCAAAAATATAGCGCTTAAATCTCTTTTTTGAATAATACTCGTATGTACATAGCTCTTACACAGATAAAATGTCCGCCCCGAAAAATGCGTCCGATTCAATTCGACACGTTGAATCATATGTACAAAAAAAAAAAAAACTATTGGAAAATGCTAATTTCATTTTTGCGACTGCCTAGATGAACATTCGAAATTCTTTTCAATACGTTACAGATATCTGAGGCTAACGTTTTTTCAGTATATCTAAAAAAAAACTGAGTTTTTATATTACAAACCAACGAAGGAGTTTCCCTGTATGCGATATACATAGGTATCGCCAGTGTAAGGCAAAATGTAATCTGATTGATGTTAATGTTTACGATTACAGATTGATTATATAAATCAGAAAAGTAATCGTTTTTGGCGATTAATAATAGATCATTGGTAACCGTAATCCTGATTACATGATTACATTTTTTTATTACAAATTTGCAAGAGTTAGTTTTAAAATTGTAGTTTAAAGAAAACAAACATTGCAATGTAATCATGTAATCATTATTACGGTTACATTTTCCTAAGATTACTCAATTTAATCATGATTAATGATTGATTTAATCATGATTATTAATCTAATTACAAATAAAGTTGATTACGCCCCACACTGGGTAGGTATCGCCTATTTCTGAACTAAGATCTAGAATTCTGATATGTATATTAAATAAAATTCATGCACAAAATGTCAGTTCTAATACGCAATCAGAAGCAGCACTATATACGAATATATAGTGAAAACTTCCCACCCACCGAATGGAAATGTTGCTTATTTCTGAATTAAAATCTACGAAAGTGTTGCCCGATTCGATTTCACCCACCCCTCTACAATTATAATAAAAAAAGAGAATTTAACAAGAAAGCATAAATTTTATCGACCTGAATTAAGGAAAGGTGGTTAATAAACAAAAACAGCTGTTAAGATCAAGCATATTTCCCGCAACCAATTGGTAGGTCAGGGCATTTTATGTTAATTTCCAAAAATGTATTTTATTAAAAAACATAATTTAAAATAAAAATGTTTCGTAAAAATCCATAAATCCTGAAAAATTTTTATATTCCGCATTGGAGAAGAATAGGTTTTTTCCAACTCAAGTTTCGAAAATATCTATTCCAAATTTATAATTCTATGCAATTTTGAAATATATGTACTTGCACGGATCGAGTATGGAGGGGAAAGCGTAAGTAGTAAAATCTATTTGTTGTCTTTCTCTTATAAATTTATTATTTCCAAGCCGATTGAAATTAAAATCACAGATACTTCCACTAATTTTGATTTTTATGGAATTTTTTGAAGAACTCTAGTTCACCAACATGATTGGAAATTGTCATAATCGTATAGAAAATTAGGCTCATTACTAATTGGAAACTAAAATTGATGTTTTGAAACATTAAATATCAAGAGTTCATGCCCGAGGACGATAAAGTAGCAGTAACATTAAGAATAAATATAATGTTGTCTATTGAAATTTAGCTATCGCTGTCACAACGTGAATTTGTTAGTGCAGTTTGTCTTAGAATAGCAACAAGTAGATAGATACATGTGACGATTCCTAAAATAATAAAAATACTTAATTAATTCGATCGAATCTTTTCATTTGTCGGCTGTTTCCCAATAAAAGTTGGAAAATTTGCGGTTTTTTGTTTTTTTAACTGCACAATTAGTGCTATTATCTTACTTGGATGATGCTTTCGCCAATACACTACAACGCAATAGTTCGCTTTTTGAATACATCTATATATTGTCACACAAATAGATCCCTGTAGGATACCATACGATCTTGTAGATATTAAAACTATGTACTACACCCAAAAGATTATCTTTGAAGACCAAGCATGCAAAGTTTGTGAAGTAAAAGCCAGTAGTAAATATTATTGAAAGTTTTTAAGAAGTCCAAAGGTCAATAACAGTCAATTCATTGCTAGGAACAGAAAAGCTTTATCATCCAATTGTTCATTATTGAAGCGTTCTCTCTTCTCCTGAATCTTGGTATCTATGTAATTATGGCATTTTTATTCATGTTTACTATCAATGCAACTCCTAGTAGAATAGTTCTGGCACAAATATTTGAAATCAAAATGCACAGATAAGACTCGACTAGCACCAAATAGGCATAACACAATTATTCTTGTGACCAACTCTGAACTGCTCTATTCTCATTCTCTTACCCTACTTCCCTCCCTTTTTTTTTTAAATTACGTATACCTACAGACGTATGTCATTTTCCTGTTTCTATATATTTTTCAAATCATGTTAACCCACACTCAAAATAAGAATGGCTTGATGAATACCATCAGAACCGCCAGACAAGAAAATTTGAACATTTAAAAATAAAAACGTAAAAATCTTCCAAATAAGGCGAACAGCACAATCGAAACCACAAGGCTCTTGAGATGAGTTGCATATAACACCAACAACACTTCACTCTCCCATCTCTTCACTAGTTAGTTATAAGGCTAAAGTGTTAAACAATTTTCTTATTTTATCTCTAGATTTTAAAAGAAATCGCGCTTTTACGAATATCCGCTAAGATCCAGTCAGGGCTTAAATACGGTCTTGAAAAAGAGAAAGATTTGTAATTGTGTGAGGAATTCACTCAAGGAAAAAAAAGTAATAAGAAGAAAAACATTCGTTTGCATATTATGAACATGCCTCAAGCTGCAAAAATACAAATAAAATTACAAGAAAATGGACAAAGTACTCGTAGCAGAATTACACGGATGCATGTTTCACTTGTTGCCCAAAGACGGACGAGTCGCGAATGCAGACAAAATAAAAAACGAGAAAGATGACGAAAAATTCGCACATTGCGTTGTGTTATAGTATCGTTATAAGGGAGTGAAAAAATTAAGTTGAACAAAACAAAACAAAAAAATAAAATTAAATCGTTACTATAATGTCACATTCGAAATGAAAGTCGTCTGCGCATGATCTTGTTTTGCGCCTTGCTTCGGCTCTTAGTCGTCAGTTCATTTTATTTTTTTTCTGTTTTCCCCTTGAAAATGCATATAAAATGATGCATGATGCATCATATTCTCAATTCGAACCGTTCTGGTACATATGCAGAAAAATTAAGTTGAACAAATCAAATGAAGAAAACTGCTGAACTCTGAAACCGAAAATGAAAACAAAAAAAAATCTGAAAATTGTGAGATCACACTTTGGTCTTAAATCATTTTTAATAAAAGATGACACTCTATACGCGGAGGGAAAAGTCTCCCGCGCATGCCCATTTTTATGGATGTACAAAAATAACCGGCCCCGATGAGTCGCAAGTGAAGTGAGGTGGGGAACCAAATCTTATATGAAAATTGAATGATGATGCCTCGGGGCTCAGAGCTATAGTCTATATGTATACATACAGTCAAAGAAAAACGAAAACCTACGTGTATATACATATATATATATATGTAGAAACGACGTCATTTCGGTTATACTTATCTTGCCACCATGATTAATGAAGTGCGCGTTCCTTCCAAAAATTATTTTTTTTTAACAGCATTTTTAACAACATATTCTCTCGGTTCTTTTAGATTTGCGCAAAATTACCATGTCTTGTAGAGAACAGTGGATTCTTATTATGGAAACCCAACAAGATTTTTGATTTTTATTGGATTCATTAGTTCTTTACTTGTAGGTCACATGGGAAGTTCACATTTTTAGTGTCTGTTATATGTATGTAAGATTAACATATTTACATGATACATACGAGTACTTATAATAAGAGATGCGATTCTATGTACATAGTATATATTAACTTTCATTACTTGTATTCTTCTCAACTCTTGAAAATAAAATTTGACAGACATTGGTACCTACGAAAATGAATAAGTGCTTCACAGGTGTGGATAGGCATATAGGCATATCACGCGAGGTTTTCTAACTAACAGACATACTTAACGTACGTTATATCGCAACAATATAAGTATGTAGTTGGATCGGATAGATATAGATGGATGCATACGTCATGTCTCATTAATTTTGTCACATCATCATCATTATCATCATCATAAGCAGTTGCATTGCAATGGGGATGGCGCAGTCATTTCTATTGCTCTTGTCGTCGTCAAAGAGAGTTTTTTGGTTAATAAATTTTGAAATTTATTAGCATATAACTACACGGACATGAAAATTTCATGTGTTTAAAATGAGAGTTACGAGTCCAAAAGATATTTTTTTTTAGTTTTTTTGTCAAATTGTAGAGATTATTACTTCAGCTGTTGTAAGATTTAGAATTTTTATCGGCTTGAATAATTAGTGTTTGGTATTAAAGAAAAAGAGGAATTTTGAAATTGCATTGCTTACGGCGGCTCTTCAATTTTTTTTTTTTTTTTTTTTTTTTTTTTTTTTTTTTTTTTTTTTTTTATCAAAAATTTTGTATACTGATTCTCATTATATTCTCTAGTTTTAAAAACAGTGTATTGAAAAATAATAACAATAATTCTTAAATGCAATTCATTAGAGTAACACAGTAGCACAAAAACTCGGGATAGCTTTCGTGTACTCTTGTAGGAACTGAACTGGCGAACATAGGTTTAATATTAGTAAAATTTTCATTGAAGAATTAATTAGTAGATCAGAAATTTTCAAAATTGATTTACTAATTGAAAAGCTGCAACACTACGGTCTAATTGAAGTATCTCATCTTGCTTGCATTGATTATTCAAACTAACATATTCTTCGTAACGTAAGGTTAATGAAATATTTTCAATCCAACTAATCGGATAACGATCACTTGTAAGACTTTCACTCTGGTGCTCTACGCGAGACTTGATGACATTCTATACGAATCGTTGAAAGTTGGAGCCATTATCGTCACAATTTCAGTAAGTCTATAAGAGCTTTGGCTAAGATACTGCTCATTTTGTCAAACTTAAAAACTTGTCTGTCTGGTTGTACAAATTTTTTTCGTTTTTTTCATATTGTTGCTAAAGCTCAGGGGATACCCTATAATGCCGTAGCACAGCCTTGGCAGGAAAGGAAGGAGGGGTAAGGAATTAATAGTTCTACTTGATAGTATAACAGCAAATTTCCAATCGATTTTTACCAGTATCCCTCACGGTTCTGTTCTATCTTCTTGATATTCATTAATAATAAATTGTCTATCACTTCCAATCCTGTTCGTAGTTTTTTGGACGATAGCACCCTTAATTTCTCTTATTCGGTTGCTCTATCGCATGGCAGAGCCATAGCATAGCAGTTGATTTACTACTGAACAACGACGTCATCAAAATACTCACTTGCAACAGGAACTCAGGAGCCAATTTCGATCGATAACACATCAATTCCAGACTCATCCTCGATCAGCATATTTTGAATCAAAATGTCGAGTAACCTAAATTGGACTGACCAGATTACTAGTCATAAATGCACAAATTTATCCGGATGTAAAAAAAAAAAATACTTAATTCTACATCGGAACTAGTGCTTGTAGAAATATTGTATGAGACCTGGTTTCCAATATATGGATAGATGTTGATGATACTGCGATTCCTAATCACTGTCCAGAAAAAAGGTTTTAAGGCTACTAATGACGAGACGATAATATCTGATACCAGAGTTGTGTTCAATTTCTGGCTAAATCCGGCTATAGCCAAATTGGTGCTCTGGAGGTGAAGCCAAAGTAGCTTGACGTCTATTTGAGCTGGCTACAGCTAGCTCTAGCCAAAAATTGAACATAGCGCAGCTATCTGAGAATACTGTGTGATAGTCCCATACAAAAATCCTAGTACGTAACACGCGCGGCAAAGAAAACGTTCTGATCCCCGTCATGCACCAACAAATTTTTTAGTTGTACAGTAAAGTTCTGAAAATCATTTCATACATTTTACACTCATTTCAATACTTAATTTGATTTTCTTACTCCCTTTTTAACAAAAGCTATACGTTGCATCAGAGTTAGCATACCCTACTTTAGCTACTTACAAAAAAGAGTAAAATTGTAAGAAATAAAGAGCTCCTGGACATTCCGGTAGCACAATTACCAGATATGACGTTCGGAAGACCCAAATTTCCACATCAACAAGAACTCTAGTGAGTATACCTACTTCTTTTAGTATTGTGGCATAGGTTAAGGGAAGGAGACGATGATTCAGTTCATACAATATCGACTGTGAAAGTGGAATGGCAATGTAGGAATCACAGAGTAGTATACATCAAAATATTAAAAGGCGTACTATAATTTTGCCTGGAATCCCCAAGAATCATGGGTACTCGAGGCTGCCCACAAGGCGGAGAAAAGTTTGAATCAGTTTTACCCGAGCTTATGCAAACTGCTTTCAACATCGTTACCAGATGGTGCCAGCATATAAGACAATCAATAAACCCAAGTAAAACAGTGCTAGTTCATTTTACTAGGAAAAGGAGTCTTCAGATCCCATTTCTTAAGTTAAATGGAGTTGCAATAGAATATTCCAAAGAAGCAAAATATCCAGGAATAATCCTAGACAGCAAGCTTACCTGGGATCCCCACCTGGAAATTATAACTAATAAAGCCATATGGGCATTCAGCTCTTGCCACAGGCTTTTCGGGAAAAAGTAGGGTTTGAACCCCAAAATGACTTTATGGATCTTCCAGATCATAGTCAGACCCATATTTTCTTATTGGGCAAATGTGTGGTGGCCTAAATAGTGCAGGAAACCAGCAGAAGAACCCTTCATAAGGTGCAAAGGATGGCATGTTTAGGCGCCACTGGCGCCTTTACATCATGTCATCAACGTGCACTTGTAGCCATTCTTGGATTACAGCCTCTCTAACTATTTATTCAGAGGGAAGCAGCGGTTAGTATGCTTCGAAAGAAAGCGCCAGATGAGCGCACTTCGTCCAGGGTGGTTCATTAAGTATCTGCAAGCAGGTCAGCTTTAATGAACTAGAAGCTCCAACAGATACTATGCCCAAGAGACTTTGTTTTGAAAGGGTTTATAAGGTAACCATTAATGGAAGAAGCCAGATACTAGACAGAGGACTCCAGCTTCCGCAACGGGCCCAAGTCTGGTATACTGACGGATCCCGGAAGGACGGTAAAACAGGGACAGATGTGGTTGATCCAGAAGTGGAACTCTACATTTCGCTTGGTGTCCCACCTGCCATTTTCCAGGCGGATGTCTACGCTATAGACATTAGAGCTCAGGAAAGCCTAAATAAGGGCTGTAAGAACTTCAACATCTACATCTGTTCAGACAGCCAAGCTGCGCTTCCAGCTCTTTCCTCTCAAGTCTTTGAGACGAAACTAGTCTGGAGCTGATAATTGAAACTCCAACTACTGTTTAGGGACAACCAAGTAACCTGCACCTCACGAAAAAATGAAAAAAAAATGTCTCGCCACATCGTGCGCTGCCACAGCTTTGTTATGAACATTCTCATAGTACAGTGTGCAATCATTTTATTTCTTAAACTCGCCCCGTTGTGCACGTACCCTTATTACATGCAATAGAAGAGAACAAGCTACATCTATAAATTACGGGCATATGCAAATTTAGGTTAGGAGAATTGATGTTTTTAGAACGGAATCTTCGGGAAGGTTCTAGGACATTTTGTAGAGTATAATTACAGCGCTTTTCACCGCCATGAGCAAGTGTTGTCTCATACAGTGAAGTGATCGTAGTAAGCAGGCGAAAGTGTTCTACTTGGATTGCGATATTTTGAAGCATAGTACTACTAAGAATAAGTAAAGTAGAGTTGTTCATGAATTTTATAAAAGTAAACAGTAATAAATAAAATTAATGAAGAGAACTTGTAAATGATACTTGAAATAGTGTGTTTTGAATAACGAACTAGGTCCACGCTTGTAACAATATTTTGACAAAAAAAGAGAATTGTTCTTGTGAGTTTTTTCACACTTTTTTTCAGATAGTTTTTGTTTTTTATTTTGGTTTACTACAATATTTCATGAATAAAATTTTGAAAAGTGATAATTTTAAAAGTTTGAATATATCATTATTTTTTTTTATAAGATATAACCTGGTTGGATAACTTAAATGTACACATTAAGCTTGTGCAAGAGTGTCCACTCGCAAGAAAGCTAGAAGAGTTAATCTGGCATCTGGAGGGATTGCTTGCCTACAATTTGTATCTTTCCGGGAATTTTTTGCTTGCACCAATCATATTTAGAAAAATTTGAAAGCCTTGTAAAAAGTCAAATTCGTTGAGCGTCTTCCAATTTTGAATCCATTAGAAGACTATTCCCATAATTATTACAACTTCCATTGATGAGCCTTAAAGTTGAATCCTTGAAATAAAATTCATACAAATTTTTAGCGTTATCCTTTATCGCAGTAAAATTTGTACATCAAGGACATAATGTTATTCATCTTAACAATAACCCATTAACAGTCGCTTAAAACAAAAAAGGAATTAGCTAAACATCTGCTAACCGAATAGCATGTATACTATTTTATTAGTTGTGTTTAGTAGTTAGTGTACTAAGCGTATGAGATCGTTTGGACTTTGTTAAAACTCATTATTATTGAAACCTAGCTCAATGGTTTAGTAAAAATTATAATTGTTTTTGTAAAAAAACTTATATAGTTTGAAAAACAAAAAATATCGCGAAACAAAACAATGACTAAAACAAATTGGAATTAGTGAAATAGCAATTTATAACAGGACTAACGAGGTGTGGTCACTAAACTAAATTCAAACCCTATATAGAGCATAACAATTTTCACAACAATAAAAGTTTTAAAATTCAAATTTCAAATTGATTCCAACTTTAAAAGCGGATTTTATTTCTAGACTATTTGAAATACGTAATTTTTTATAGAGAAAAAAGCGCTCATCCAGTTCATCTTGCTTCACAGAACATCTCACCTAACATCAAATTGACACTTCGAAGTTTTCAACACAACATATGTAATCCTACATGGGTTCGTTTTCGATCTTGATTTTTTCAATGTCAGGATTAATTTACAACGAAAATGGTATTATGATGAAAAGAACAGAAGTAAAAGTAATTATCGAAATGATGTAATTACATTTAACTATCCAATCAACTATCATTATTGGAAAGATACTTTATCAAGGTATGCATGTAATTGAAATGTATCTTAACAGGCATATAAATTGAGATTTAATATGTTCGTGCAACCGGTAACCTAGATTTTCTTTTTTTTTCTTTTTTTTTCTTTTTTTTTTTGTATTTTAGAGAAAAGCGAAAATGATCAAGGAATAACATGAAGTAAGTATTAGTGGGGACATAATTAGGTCGCTTGAGGCACTCCGTTTGAAATAATCGTTAATAATTTGTCGAAGAATCTTCTTATATAACTATTTGAAACATTCACATTTACATTTTCAATGTTCGAAAATTTTATAATTGAATTTCGTTACAAAAATAATATCCGAAAAAAATTTATAAATCATACTTATTAGAAATTCATTTAGCTTACCTGTTTACTAAACATAGCTATATCCTCGTTAAACGATTCTGACGAACAAACATCACCACCTTGCACTCCAGGTTCTCTGGGCGTACATGTGGCAAGTTCACACTTTTCAAAAATAAGCGCCAACAGTGGAAAAAGTGGATGTCTGTAATGAAAAATAAAATAAAATAAAAAAAATTAATTAAAACGAAGAAACATTTTTATCCTATAA
Source organism: Dioctria linearis (assembly GCA_963930735.1). Classification (NCBI taxonomy): domain Eukaryota; kingdom Metazoa; phylum Arthropoda; class Insecta; order Diptera; family Asilidae; genus Dioctria; species Dioctria linearis. Next base: position 201,379,925 of record OZ005741.1, on the reverse strand, counting down.
AAAGAGCAGTAGTTAAAGCAACTCTGATGCCTATGTAAAATTCATCCATTCAAGGAATGTAAGCATAACACTTTGCGGTTCCACAAAATTTAATTTAAGTAAGCCGAACATAAATGTAAATTTAAATGTGCGCCCGTTTATTGCAAGAGTGCGCGGTATTAGCAGCCTTATAATGACGCACTCTGTATATAGCCTCCTGATGCGCAAACAGAAGTTACAAAATCTTAAATCTCGTGCAATGTTTATATAGCGGCGACAACAAGTTTTTTAGTGAAATTCAGAATAAGCCGTTTGGAGTCTGTGCGCTTCAAATTTAAAAACCCCCCTGAAATAAAAAAACAAAAAACAAAAAATACTGTCGGAGAGTTGTTGTTGTTGTTGTTGTTGTTGTTACTACTATATTTCCTATACTTATAGTTGCAGGCTCCAAGCTGAAGAAAGGCCGCACAAATTTGTTTACATTTTCGTTGTGAGGAAAATTATGATGACAGCCGCAGAACTAAGACCGCACTTACTTCGGTGCGTAAGCTTCAAGATTTGTATTAGAGCTATACACAAAGCTACGTACGACAGATACGGAAGAAGGTGGCTTAAGATAGCATCTACATTATATGTATGTACTATATACCCAAGTCTGGGATGATTATCAGAGAGAGCGGATTTATTTTTGATCTGCCGTGGGATTAAATGCTGAGCATTCCAGTTGCTCGTTAAGTCATAATAATTAAAAGGAAAATTTTATAGAAGAAAATAGAAAATTGGTATAAGTGGTGCTGCAGTTCTAATTCAGATAACTTTATGTGATGTTCAATATATGTTTTGTGAGGAATTTCAACTATAACAGTCAAAGCAGAAAATTTTTAATGAAGAGAACTCCTTATGTTGGAAAAGTTTACATAACATAAGTAGGTATATACAGTTATATTACTTCTATATAAACTGAAGCACAAGCATATGCCACAGAGAAAGTTTGTAGTGAATACATGTCTATGCTATAGTACATATCTGCATTAAACTCATCGTATAGATCAAGTAGTGGAATTTGTACACGCATAATTTCAGGATTATTTTGTTGTGAAGATCTTATCGAGAGTAGTAAAATTTTACTGATATTCGCTTAAAAGTCTACTGTATGAGGTATCTAACAATTATATGACGGGAATTTGAAGACAGCATCAAAAAAAGAAGACTCACCGTTAATTGCTACATATCGTTCCTTGATATAAAGAAACTGTAATGCATCCCATGCGCATAATAAGAGTTCGAAGAACTGGATCTATTTGGTGTATGCTTGGCACTTTGAAGATATTTACATGTGGAGTACAATTCTGGTGAAACGCAAAAATTCAAATCAATCTTCCTACTGACATAAGCTGAACATTCACAAATGAGATATTTGTCGTCTCAGCCAGTTTTTCTACAGAATACAGATATTCTAGATTAACGATGGCACCAATTTTCGATATATCTAAAGCACACAATACTCAGTGCAGATGCAAATCATAAAGTTCTATAAAGTATCCTGCTGGATCCAGAAAGAAAGTCAGTAAACAGCTCCCCAAATGCTGCTTATACATGCAGCTATGATCTATGCTATGATGATTTTATATTAAAAACTAAGGAAATCACGTTGCATGCAAATGAAAAGAGCTTCCAAGTAACAAGACAAGTAGCATAAGTGAGCATAGGTCTTATTATATAAGAAGATGTTCTAACTTTCAGCGCACTGAAGCTAGGTTTATGGTTAACCAATCTCACCTAGTCATCCATATGAATTTTTATTTTTCATGTAAATCCACAGTACTGAACATGAGAATTTATGTAGGAACAGAGTATGCTTAAAAGAAATGTTGGAAGCATACAGCAGCAAGGCTTTTCTCAGAGCATAAAAAATACTACATTGGACCTTTTCGAAACCACTGTTCTACTTCCATAATAGACAAACCACTCCTAAACAATATTAAATCTACGAATAAGGCACATTTTCAGCAGCATAGTCAGTGAACCAACTGAAATACTAATACCAAAGTTAACACAGGTTAGGCCACTTTGAGCGCAGACCTACTCACTAACGCGATGAATCATTTAATGCGAAATAACTAGGCTAGTAACTCTACGCCGTTAATATGGCATTGGTTCACCGCGCAATATTGAGGATGGATGTTCTCTCAAAGCCCCTCTCTTATTCAAAGAAGGCATTCAGGTTAAATGACGTACAATCCAGTTACGTTTATAATAACTATCGTATGGAGTACAATATTTATGTTAATTTCTCTGCCGATGTAAACAGTTCAAAGGAAAATATTTTTCTTTGTCTCTCCGAATAATTCAAGAAATAATAAATGGGAACTATGCTTACGATGCTCATTAGATTCACTTCTCAAGAGGTAGACTCTTCATTGGCGCATTCCTAATCTGTCTGCTTAAAAATAATGCAAGGAAATACCCCGATTTGGTCAAATCTGCAACATCCGCAGCCTTCGCACAAACGTTTTGTTGCGCAACAACACTGTTCTTGCAGTATGTGCCGTTTGATACCACTATTATAGACCTAGAATACCATGAGTGCGATGTTTTCAGTGTTCAGTGTACTTAACAAGGTCGGGATTTGAACTTACAACTCAAGAAAGGTGGAACGAAACAGTGTGCTAACTACATATTAGAATTAGACCACCGACGTGACTCGACGTCTTGGGACATATTATATAGATTTGCAAAAAAAATCATTACGTACAATTTTTCGATATATACATAATATGATATATGATATAAGAAAACAAAAAATCCTTCCCTTGCATTATGTTTCCTTTTCTTCATCTCCTCATCATCAACCGAGAAGTTGTAGTATAAATAAAGATCTCATCAACTCGTTCCAAGCAGACCAGACTCTTTAATTTCTAAAATGTTATGGCTGGCAGTTAAATTCTTGTGTTTAACTCGTTTGCCGACCACCACCTTCTGTTCATAAAAATTTAATGATCATCTTTACAATGTTTCGCAGTCTAATTGAAGCGTATATACCTGCGCGTTCCCGCAGGAGAAAAAGGGACTCATAAAACGAAGAAATGTAGAGCTGCACAAGTATAAGAAACGTTGAATTGATATTGTCTCTGGTATTAAAGTCGGTCTCTTAGTTTTACCAAATCGTCACATAATCCTTAAAATATTTTCTTTTTTTCAATTCAAATTAATAAGAAAAGATTCTCAAGGGACGAATATATATATTTTTTTGTGGAAAAATAATTTTTTTTTTATCTCAACTGCTCCAAGAAAGTTTCCCCCAAAAAACATTTCATGAATCTTGAGTGCTTCTTGACAGCTACAACGCTCTATCAGAACATCAGATCTTCGCCGGCGTTCAGAAAAAAAAGAGAAAAAAAGAAGAGACATGCCACCTTTAAGAATCACTAGTTAAATTTAAATAATTTTATCATTAGCCACATTCGAAGGCAAAAAGAAACATCCAACGATAATTTTTCTCATGACGAAATCTATGTATATAAGAAAAAAGAAATCACGTACAAAACGTGGAAGTTCAGCCTCCGAACGCCCTCGCTTCTGTCACTGTGTGCCATCGAGGCGACCATTAGAACCTTATTCTCACCAAACTTTTGAGTGAAATTTTCTGGTGTGGTGTTTGTTGTCATGATGTGATCAGGGGTTGGTGGTAATTTTTATTCGTCCTCAACCTCTTTTATGTTCTCCCCAAACAAGCATACTATAGGGAATAAGGGACATTGAACAGGGTATAAAGGCATTGGCATACGGAAGTTGATACAAATTTTATGTTCTGGGAGTTGAGCTCGTCCCTAATCTGTAGACGGCTATTAGTCTGCTCTTTAGAATGTTGCGATTTTGGGTAGAGACTCTAGAGGAGAATGCAAGGAAATATATAGAGAAATTTTGTCTGGACAATGATTTGAATGGGAAACGTCTATATGGAAAGCAATTAATTACCTCCGGTCCTATTATTTTTGAAAATATCTTGAGTATGATTTTTTCAAAGCTAACGGATATTTAATTTTTCCGTCGCGATAAGAAAATTAGTAAACCCCACAAGATATGCAAAAATAACTTAAATTTTTATGTATATTTCATTGAGTTAGTATGAATTCAAAAACTACACACGTATAGGATACACTATTTAGACGACCTTATAAACAGCCGGAGAATAAGCCTCTAGCGGTCAGAAGGAGTTCCTATCTCTCATGCATATTACTTTGGTAATTTCCATTATTTCCTATGCCTGTTGTCTCAAGCAGTTGAAAAGCTAAGTTTGAACCAAATGCTAAGCGACATGTTGCCATGCTGGTAGTATGTCTGGATTTCGACGGATTCATATTTATGAAACCATCCTATTCAAAGCAAGCTCTGGAATTCACCGGAAACTTTCTAAGGATTAGATAGACATCCTCATACTAATATTTTTTGACATTTTCAGCCATAATAATTTACTACTAAATGCAGCTTATGAATTTAATTTTTAAATCTTCGTGTTAGTTTCATGCAACATTTCACGGAGTACTACCGAGATCCATTTTAGTTCTGTTATTATTTAGTCTTTACATAAATGATTTGCCTCACACATAATTCGTCCTTTAAAGTTTTATATCCATCTACGCTGATAATTCACAAATGTTTCTTATTGGAAAATTACATTTATTGCTGGCTTAAATCCGAACATGATCCATCTCACCAAGAATCTTATATTGAATGCAAACAAGTCAACTTAAGTGTATTATTTTGAAAATTAATAGGAAAGAGTTGGAATATTTAGATTTTTCCCTGGTCCATACAAATTCCTCCGTTTTACTTCAACAAAAAAGTATTAGGAATTTTCACGTGATGTTCAACGGATATGAGTTGCTGTCATCATGTGAAGAAAATATTAAAAAATGTATAGGCAGCGTACGAAGACAGTAATCGTTTTCAGATAAATCAGGCTTTTACATGGTGTTTCGTACCAATGTACTTTCTGGTATACTATAATTTATATTACATAAATTTAAAAATGCCTCTGATGGAAATATGGAACATTTTTGAGGAAAATGAAATACTCATTGGTACAGGCTTTATGAGGAGTGCCTTATGTTACTACTTAGGAACAATAAATAATCGCTAAATATTTTTTAAGAAACGTGAAATTTACACTACACCGAACCAACGTTAATTTCTGCCACTTCCAACAAAAAAGCTTACTAATTTAGCCAAATACTATAATGGAATTACATGAGTTTTATGGAAAAGAAGAATATGTAAGCAAATGAGGAAAGAACTAAGAAAACTCGAGATTGGACAATGCTATGCTAATTTTTTGCAGGTAATCAAACTTAAAAATATGTTTGGCACAACTGCTTAAGCAGAAGATTGAACAAAGAATGCAACGATGGTAAACATTTTCATATTTCTTCTCACTTTAATATTCACGGCACATTTTGGTTTCTAAGCAATACCAGTATACATATGTATCGGGTCTTTCATCTAAGCTGATGTTCATAGGAACCATCAGCAAAGATTGGAGAACTTGAGTACTTGCAGGTGAACAAAACTGTTTCTTGATGGGCCCAATAGGAATATCTCTGATTTTTTCATGGGGCTCGGAAGGAAACAATGTAGAACTGTGGTTGTCGTCATCACTGGACACAGCTCGCTTCACGTTCATCTAACAAGGATGGCACTTGTTGACAGCCCTGAGTGTCTGTCCTGCCTGGAAGGAGAGCCTGAGAGATAACCGAACACTTTTTGTGTACTTGTCCAGCCCTCGCCCGGAGCAGGCTGGACACTCTAAGTTCTGCCCACCTATCCGTAGAGGAATTGAAAAAACCTTACACAGTAAGACCTGATGCACTTCATTAAGAGGACAGAAAGGTTTATGGTGATAGGGCCTCTAGCAGGTCAGCACAATGAGCCGATCTGGCCTCCGTGCTTGGGATATCTTATCCCCTGCCTTTAAAAAATAAAAAAATTAAAATACAAGTATATGATTGAGCTGAGCCATGTTCAGAAATGACATTATCGTGGTAGATGTTCTTATAACCTGCATATATGAAATGATAGCTTTCTATAATTTTTGTAATTCATAGGATTCACGATCGATGTATCATATTTCAGCGCATATGTCTTACTCTATCGTCTTCTTGCCATGCTGTGCTTTGCATCGTAGGATATCCCCTGAGCTTGGCTTAATAATTATATTAGAAAAAAAGAAAACCAAAGCACATTCGAAAAACTGAATTGAAGCTCATACCTATCCAAATGTAATTTAATAATCAAATAGGATATAAGAGATAACCAGAAGAAGCGTTATAAGCTTCTGCAGAAGAGCCTTATCGAGCTAATGGGTCAGCTACTCGAACGCCATGATGATGAAAGCAGTTTCGACAGAAAAAACTCAGAAACGCTCTACAACTATATGTCAATTGCTCTCTATTAGATCATGTCGAAGATTTCCAAAACAATCACTAACAATAAAATAAATATCAATAGGTGCTCGCCAAAACGGTTTCAAGTCAGATATTATATCATATCTAAGCGAAAGCTGGTGGCGTTCCCGCCAGAACTTCGGAAAGTCGAAGTTCAATGGTTTACATTTACAGGGTGTTTCGCCATGTTGGTCCATAAGGCAAAAGCTGATAGTGCTTACCTAGCAAGTGGGAGGGGGCATATCAACCGTTTCAGAGGAGCAGGTGATTAGGAATATATGCTAGTTTTTAACAAAACTCCCTGTAGGTATCTGAAAAAAAGTACAGGGTGTATGGTCACCGTAAAGAGTACAATGATCTCTTGCAGAACTTCCTACAACTCCTCAACGAGCCCTGTTTACTCCTCTCCTCTCAGGAGTTATGGTGGTATACATAAAAATTTCGGATTTTCTTAACTTTTTTTTTTACTTTGACATCTATTCTTTTTTCTTTTTTTCTTTTTTTTTCAAAAAGTGGTTAACAAAACCTTTTTTTATAAAAACTGTAAATTGTGGACACCCCGCTTTAATATGACCTATTACACCTATATGCTGTATATAGCCGTTAAAGAATTACTAGTTCTTAAAAATATATTCTCAAAGTAAAAAAACGGTAGAAAAACCCGAAGCTTTTAGTGAGAGGAGTACGGTACGGGGCTGATTAAGGAGTCGTTGAAAAGGCCATGAAGTTCTGCATATAAGGAGCTTGACGGTGGCCGTATACCCTGTACTTTTTGCGAAAAACTTGCATACTTTTAAATCACCTTGTAGTTCCGAAGATTGATATGGCCACCCCTGCCATACAATTTTTTGTTTGTCTAGGTGAGTACTATCAACTCCTGCCCTATGGACTACCATCGTGCAAACACCTTGTATTTCCAAGCCATAGGAAGGGCAATAAAGCTGCGTGCTTAAACTTTCAGGAAACGTTTACTTTGGTCATTTGACCCGCCTATTTTCCTAATGGGTCACTACTAGTGTAGAATTAATTTGCATGGATACAATTAGGCATATGGCAGTCTCTTCTATGGATATAAATTTCTACTGGAAAATCCTTTGAAGCATTTCACTATTGTTTTTCATTTTGTAATTGTATGTTAACTTTATCTGGTAGGCTCGACCTATAGGTACATATATTCCGTGCTGACAGAATACGTAGAGTCAAAAACAAGAAAGAGACAGAAACAACAATTTCTGCTCCCGATTGCATACAATCTTGAATCAATCCTCGAGGTAAACTGAAATTTGCAATCATACAATTGCGCGACCATTCGAAAAAAAACACGGAAAGTAAGAGTGTAAATTCTATTACCCTTATAAAAACTATCTACTAACTTTAAAAAAATCATTGCAATTAAATTATAAATAATGAAGATATACATACAATTTTGTTCAACATATAAGTATGAAAAATCTGTCGAAATATCTACCAGCAACCGACACACATAGGTATGTACCAAATTTGTTTATTGTCATCACTCATATCATCCTTTTATTAAAAAACAAAAAAAAAAAAATAATAAAAAAAGAAAAAACAAGGTAATAAATCTAAATAACTCCTCACGAATTTCAAATTTTCCTTAATTTTTTCTTCCTTAATCGTTTTAAAGAGCCACAAAGAAAGTTCATAAAATCTTGAGGTAGAGCCCAGCAGGTCATTACTACGAAAAAATCTGTCAGTTGTTAATTTTTTTCGTATTTTTCATAAATTTTCAAAAAAGAAAATTCTCATCTCGCCTTTGTGATGTGACGCATTTAGATCGGACTAGACGACCAAAACCGTCTACAGTTGCACACATAAAAAATCATTAGGAAATTTTTTTTTGGAGGCCAAATCTGTCGTTTTCTGACTTACTGAAAAAAAGAAAAAACTTTACGATCAGCAAATAAATAATAAATCAACGCCGCCGCCACGATCTGATTCAGTTCATTCCAAGTAAGAGACTTTCGACCCTGGACCTGGAGGGAATTTTTCATTAGCATGAAACTACAATTTTTGACAAGGTTACGCTTAGTGACAGTAATGATGGTCGTCATCTTCACCCAAATCGACTTAACTCCATAGGTATATTGAAGATTTTTCGCTGAAATCACCAAACGATCACTGATCGATTACGGATGTCTGTCTATCTCGTGTAATATAAAAGATGGACGGGTCCGGCCGAAAATAATGATTTTTTTTATCACTATGTAGATACCCCCCGATTTGACTTTTCGGAGTGTCACATTTATATGATAATTACTAAGACGTGATCGACGTAAAAAAATATTATCTTTGGTCTTATGGCAAGGCGTTATGAGACTATTAAGTGTTATGATTAGATTTTATCCCCTTTCTATTTTCCATGCCGCATTATTTCGGATGTGATTTAATTGTATGCTAAGATGGGCGATGGATGCTAAATCCAGTGACCGGACTACAATACTCACTTTTGTTTTGCAACAATTTGTCACGATTTAACTTAATTAAACGATGCTTAAGCTATATTTATTGATATCCAACAGACTAGCTCATTCTTACGACGCATTCTTTTTAAACAACGCACACAGTAGTTATTTGGAATTTTTGGCTAAAAAACAAACCACTTTTTAACATTTTTGGATAATATTCCACGACCGGTCTAACTATATGGCGCCCATTTTATGGTAACTGGATTTTTTACGAGCTTTGCGGAAAGCTAATTCTTTTTGGTTTTTTCTTTGGACTTATTGAAATTAGATAGGAGCATTGGTGATACAACAAAACCAGTCTACTAGTTAGTTAATTGTACGCTTTTAAATTAATTATATTAAAACGGAGAAACTTAGAATATTTTTTTATGGAAAGAGGCCGTGACGTGCTTTGTGCTTTTTTATATCAGGATACACATGGGTGGGTAGGTACCTGCTTAATTTCAGTCATATGATACGATAAAACTTAACAAGTGAATAATTTGCATTTTATGACATTCAAAAATAGATAAAACTATAAATTTGAGACATAGTGAAACATGAGAAGATAGATATACATATATCATTTTGGACTTTTACGCCTGACTTGGAGCATTATGGGAAAATGTTGGCTTATTTTAAAAGAAGCTTTCTCCATGTCAAATGTCTTCTTTAAAGAAAAGTATTTTCCAAAACGTCACGTCGTAAGCATATTTAAAAATAAAGAAAATCGGTATCATATAGGGTATCAATGCCAAACGAAAATATCTAATAATTGCAATATAAACTAATTGTGTTGTGCCTATTTCGAATAGAAAATATTTACAGTATAATTTACAATTCTTCATTGTTTAGATATAGGTTAGATACTTAACACAAGCTTTAGATATTCTTTGGGCTGTGTCGAAACTGCCTCGTAACTAAATCAAACTCTCCCATTACCTATATCTTGTATACACTTGTGTGTACATAGATGAAAACTAAATAAATAATCTATTCCTAATTTTGATTGGTCATAAGATTAATGGATAATTAAAACGGAGTTTCCATAAAAACAGGACAATAATTGTTTCTCTTTTCGCTTGTTATATATGTATAACTCAGGGAATATAGAAAATCCTATGGAAATCCAATTCCCTTCACTCCAATCAGGTGATATTTTTGACTGAATAATAACAGTAATTATAGAAATTAAATTAAATTTACGACAAAATATCTGTGATTTTATGAATCATATACCTATAAACTCGTATATAATTATACAAGTCGACTGTACAAAAAACACAGTCAATTCTAACATCAAAAACAAGGAAATCTTGTTTACCTACGTCAAAATCAACACCTTTCTCTTGCATAATAGCAGGTTTCTTAAACATCAGACCAGCCTTCAATATCCACAACAAAAAATAAAATATCCTGAGGAAAAAAGTGGCAATAATAAAACTGCGCGCGCATTTTATCATTACCAGAAGTCTCCCACCATCATTTATCACCTGACAAAAACCTTTCAGAGTAAATGGGAAACCTTTATGAAGGATTTCGAACACAATAGTTCTGAAAATACCAGACTCTGAAACAACCTCACTATATATGTATGCATGTATGTAGACATTATATATGTATACGTATAAAAAAAATCATGTTTTCCTCTTTTTTACCATTTTTCAGGAACAAATTAATTTTATTAACATTTTATTACTGGGAGTGCAATAAACGAATAAAACTGAAGTAGACAGCCAGCAAGCAAACAACTGTTCTTCTGATAGCTTCAGACTAGTCGAAAGGGCATGTGGCTGTTTTGGGTCCTCATAATGGAGTCGCGGACATTTGAAATTCTAATTGAAAGTAGGCCACCGACCTCACGGATAATTGCTGGTCGGATAGAACAAATTCCCGGTTGTATTTCAATTTGGACATTTCGTGTGATGGGCAGGCAAGAATGAACCAATTTGTTGACAGCAAGATGGTAACAGTTAAGATGGGGAAAAACTTGGCAGCACTCATAAAATTGTAATAAGGAAGAACTTATTGCTTTTATAGTGACTTGAATAGTTTGTTGAAGGTAAAAAAACTATGACGCTGTGAGATCTGGACAAGAGATAAGATGATGAAAAAAGCGGTAGATTATTTTGTCTTTCTTTTAAGATGGGAGATTACTGATAAGTAACATTCCAAGGAAGTATGGTGTCCCTTTTAAATTTATCTTTTAAGACAAAATACATATAATTCATATAGGCGTTTACAAACACCTTTTTGACCTTGAAAAATGATAAATGTTTTGCTATAATAATAATTATAATTAATTTTTAACAAGAAACTAACAATGTGAGACTATCTACCACGAGGTGAACTCGATGCTGTAATTGTGCAAAGCTAAATAGTTGCAAGTCTCCTTGGAAGAGCGCTCAAAATTACGCTCACGAAGGGTTATTATCAGATTGACTATTCTCGGGCCAATTCATTACAAACTCCTGGCGTACGGTTTACCAGCGAAAGATAAATTTTCAGATTCACAGTACCTAATCCTTTAGGGTTAATAAAAAATAATAAAAAGTGAAAAAAAGAAACCAATTAATAGAAGTCAAATCATGATATAATACAGCCAATATTTATTACACAATAATATGCTAATGAAAAAGGAGAAAATATAAGAAAAAATAAAAAACACTCTCTGATACCAAGGGCAGAGAGAATGTCAGAGGATTGGCAATTTGTTCTTTGACCGGAATCCGAACCCAGGTGAGATCATTACTTAACGAAAATTGTTGGACTAAGTAAGAGTCGGAATGGTAAAGTATCTGCTCGCAGTAATATCCTCAAATTGCTATTTAAAACCTCCGCTACCTACATACATACTAGACCTGGATTAGGGTTTAGCAAAAGTTTCACTGTTAAAGTTTCTACCAGCAGTTATAGTGATAGAGCAGTAGCCTCATAGTAAATTATGATACTGTAGTGTTCTATGACGATTCCAAGATAATTGGTGTCGTTGCCATCACTGTAAAGTATCGGGAAGTATGGAGATGGATTGGGTACTGCCACTAATTCATACTACCACAACTGCACAAAAGTCGAGAAAGAGAAGAGGACTATTTAAATAATTTCGTGAAAAATATGTATATACGAGATAATCTGCTTAAACTTCACATTTTAAAGGTAATTTATGTCCTCATTTTTATACCCTAGATGAAATCCATAGGGTATACTAAGTTTGTCATTCCGTTTGTAACGCACAGAAATAATGCTGGTAGAGCAAATGGGGTTGAACACCCACCCATAATATTAAAAGTTATTTTGTCCGCCTATCTTCACGGTAACTCGAGAGCGCGATCACTAAGGGAGCTGAAATTTTGCAAACGAGATTTTTAAAAAACAGTAAATTTAACGTCGAAAATGAGACCAATCGGGTAAGTACCTTTTTCGTAGGCTTGCCTTACAAAAATTTCGTTTTTCAATAAATATTTGGGCACTGCTTGAACACGTGTCGACGCAGAATCTGAAATTTTGTACACGGTGTTTTCATAGAAATAGTAAATATAATTTTAAAAATCGTCTAAATCAGAGAACCCTTTCTTGGTGTTGTCATATAAAAATTTCGGTTTGTTACGTATACTGTGAAAATGATCAGCCCTGGGCGTTTTTATTTTACTGCAAACTTGTTCAGAATATAAAACCGTATGAAATTTGTTGTAATCGTTTTTACTGTTCGACGAACCGTTCTAGAAATATATGCGAAAAATCACTTCAAAAGACAGATGGGTATGCCATATGAAATTACATAAGGGCATTCATCTTTGGTCTTAGACCAATTCTAGCTTATTTACTCGTTGATTTTAATTTTTAATAGGGATTCGAATTGTATGGTCCGTTATATAGGCGCATATACGTAATAATAATGATTAAAATGGGCCAATCAATCAAGACTGTTATTAATTTTTGGAATGTAGAGCTACATAATCTTTTAAACCCATGAATTGTATTTAGTACACCGAACACGCAAACAAACATTACAAAATGTAACCTTCCGATTCCTGTACGACGAGGTATTCTTGACATAATTGTATTTTTCCTGAATTTTAAATTAATATTTGTAAGAAGTGAGTAGTGGGTACCTTAAGAAAACCTTTACTACTTGACGTAAAAGACGCAAAGGAAAAGAAGATTCAAATCTTTCTTATATGATATTTATGTCATTACTAAAGTTGAATTTTTTTCAAGGTACTTACTAACACTTCCAGTGGCAAATAAGCATAATCTAGCTATTTTTCATATGTATTACACCAATCCTAAAGCTCAGTAAGTAGGTACCTAAGTTTGAGTTTTACCATAATGGGAAATAAGTCTTCTATTCGTAGAACTGATAAAAAATTATTAAATGCTAAAATAAGCACATTGAGAATGTAGCATTTTTGGAATTGTGCAAATGTTTGATAAAACATTCAGGACATTAAATTCATAGTTTATTATGTATTGAATCAAAGAACAAAATATTAACTCTTACCTATAGGAACCTCAAAATGTAAGTTCTGACCAAAACGTTGCTAACGTATACTAATGATATCTGAATATATTCAAACTTGATTACTTGCACCTGGTCGACTCGATATCCCAGAGGATCGTTATACACAGTTCACTTTCTAAAAGGTGTACACTCTACAAAATATCACAATAATATGAAAAGTAGGCGTTTGTCCGCGTTCCTTTGCCTTTAAAGAACATTTGGCTTTGACCGAAATGAATTTTAACAAAAAGGAAGAAAAAAAATAAACTATATGAGCATGCCTGAATGGATTAAGAAGAGCAACGGAACCAAAACTAATTCAATAGGTGGAAGCAACAGCGACAGATGTTACCGTTTGACTATGTATACGTCCCTTTAATTTACATCTTACAGGCATCTGAGTTGGAAAAAACTCTTAGACGTACAGGCTGCACCCGACAGTTAAAAAAAAACATCTTTTCATTTAACGGCAAATAATAAATTTCTATAATAATTATCGCTGATAATAATATCAGTATCCAGATGAACCCCACCACTTCGGAAAGGGGCAAGATGCGCAAAAGTCTCAAGTCTAAGTTTAAACGAATACCATCTTCCTAGCGAATGTTTTCCTTCTGTTTTTTTTTTTTTGTTTTTTTACAAAGATTAATTCTTGAGGTCACGTTTTTTTTATGTGCTAAAGGAAGAAGCCGTTTTAACACACCTTTTGTCGGGAGGGTGTTAAAAGGTTAAGTATAGTAATTTTGGCCACAAATATGTATATATCAAACGATGAAGGGGTGGTCTCCCTGGTAATAGGGTAACCTCATGAAGCCTATAATTATGCGGTTTTCACTGAATTACTAAATCATTCCGGAGAGGCTTTACAATCCTACCTATGTGCTTTTATATTAATACATATATATATATGATACTTACTCGTATATAGCATCCTTATCACGTTTATGTACTTCTGGTATTGCTCCCATTAAATGATTAGCAACCGGTGATACATGACTAGGTGTACCGTGTCCAGAGTGATATCCATGCATACCAACTGTTGCAGCTGCTGCTGCATGACTCATGTGTGGTGAATGATGTGGTGGCAGGCCTTGTAATCCAGGGGGCCGGTGTCCAGCATGCGGATCATACATAGCTGCTGCTGCTGCTCCCGAATCCATATAGCCATGCAGGCCATCATCATACTAAAAGAAAGCAAGAGAAAAAAAAATTTGCTAGAAAATCTCGGCTAATTGGATATTTTTAAGTATAGTGCGCAAAATTGAGATGTCACAGCACAGCACTTATGTTCTGCTGGAAGTATCTTATGTCGTTCTTCATGTAATCACTAATTAAGAAGGAGGTGTTGCAACGATGCACGACTACTTTTATAGCGGTCAGAAGTATATGTATGTATAGTACGTACTAAGCGATTAAAATGTACAGCGACAAAGGAAATAGTTACTATGAGCTACAAAGTGGAATAAATGTAGATATTTAGGTATGCCAGTATACAAGGAAAAAATTGATGAAGATGTTCGCTGGAATGACGAGGAATATTTTCCGTATAGATTTCTTGTCTATACGCAAATATTTCATTGCAGGAATGAAGTGATTTAGAGAAGTCTAAGTTTGAGTTATGTAACCGACTGGTAATTTATTAATTAAAGCAACTACAACTTGAAGATAGCAAACAAAAACACGTTAAGTGCCATGGAAAATGATAAGAAGTTAACGCAAAAAGGTGTCAATATAATATGGAACGATTGTGTTAACAGTTAGTTAAGGCTGCCAATATAAAAGAGCACTAGTGCCACAATTTGCTTCGGAATAAGCTAGTTCATCAGTATGTGGTTTGAACATGTTTATATATTTATTTCACTCAAAATGCTGTCAGCTTACCTAAAATTCTAGTCAAACTTCAACTGAACTGATTTTCTAGATTCATGCCGCTAATAATTTAAGAAAAGTCACGGTTATATCCTAAGTAACTATACCAGATAATTATCATTCTTTTGATATCCAGTTAGTTTGGGGTGTAGAAAGTCGCATTATTGAAACATACCTAAATAGTAATCTAAGGCTTAAGCACATTCGTTGTTGGTACCGGCAGCTTGAATACTTTAATTTGCTTTGAATTTTCCTTAAAACTTAATTATAAAAGTTATTTGATTTGAAAAGTATAAACGAAATTTGGAAAAACAAATTTTAGTAGGTATATAGCTGAAGAGGTGTCAATGTATGGATGCCCACCAGGATTGATTGGGATGGAAAGGGTGGTAACATCCCATATCTCTATTTTCACGAATGGATCCAAGATGAGTGCGGGCACAGGGGCTGGAGTGTACTCCACAGACTGCAAGTGACACGAGTCTTATAGACTGCCAGACATATGTAGTATTTTTCATGCAGAACTCGTAGCGATTTACAAGGCAGCAATACTGGCACATATGTGCACACTGACAGCCATGGCAGCAATTAAGGAGCTGGATGCTGTGTTAGTTAAGTCAAAATTGGCCACACGGATATCCCAGGCAACGAGATGGCTGACGAGTTGGCCAAATAGGGCTCTGAAATGGATAGCTTCGCAGCGATAGCTTATGTGAGAATTCCGAGCTTTAAAAGAGGAGATCATCATCGGCGCTTATCATAAGGCAAGCCTCCGGTTGATCAACAGGGAAACCTGCCATATCGCGAGGCAATTGTGGTCTATATTAAACAGAACTGCTTAATGGCAGTATAACATATACCAGGAATATATGAGGGGTCATTGGACCAGACTAGAAGACTGGAAATAGCGGCGAACGATTTCTGCAGGAGCTCTAAGGATTTGCGTGTGCCCCGCTCTGATGAATAAAAGTCTAGGGTAACTGCAAAGCCAAAGAGTTCAGATACATCCTGAGTTTCCTAAGGGAAATAGGATGGTTCTAGAGCGATTAGGAAGGTTATCCCATGAATACAACAGCCACAATGGGCCCGCTGGTGGTCTAAATGAAATAGGCTAGGCACTTCTAGCGGCACCCCTCTTACCTAACCTAATCTAACATAGCGGAAAAGCCCAATCAGAGCTGATGTAAATCAGGTGGTGTCACTTTAGTTATTATCTTAATCACATCGACAAAGCACAACAGCAATCTTGATCTCAATTAAATAATTCGGTTAAGAGGGAGTCGGGCTCGCGCAATCGGGGTACGTACCAGAACTTTATCACTGAACAGCCGTTCGACCGAATTTAAGTATATTTAAATCTAATCCAAATTTTCCTATAATAACTCTCTAATTTTCAAACAGACAGACGCAAGAGAAATTTTCTAAGAGTTGATCTTATTAATGAGAGTTGTCTTGCAAGTTAACAAAAAAATATTTTTTTCCAGTAACTATAAAACTCGCGAAAAAAGCAGCAGTTTTCCTGTTATCTATGACTTAATACCTCCTAACCTTGATCATATCAAAATTTTAGCTTTAGAAACCTAGAAGATCAGGGAGAGGGGGCGGTATTTTTTCACAACTTTTTGCCTATATCTTTATGAACAATTCACCAAAAATTTTGAAATTTCTTCTTTTAACCCTTTCAAACAGTACACCACAAGATACCAAAATAAAATTATTTTTGATGGGTCCCAACCCCCAATAAAAATTAAAAAAAAATATTTTATAATCTTTGACTGGCGATATAGTGCGCGTCAAAAAGACCAATGGGTACGTGCACAACGAGGCTAGGTTAGGCGAGGCGAGGCTTGGCGAGGGGCGAGCTATATCAAGAGGTGAAGAAATAAAATTACTATACGCTGTACTATGACAGTGTTCCTAACAACACTGTGGCAGCGCACGATATGGCGAGACAACTCGAGGTTTCTCGCTCGAGAATGAAATTCTCTTAGGTTTCTTCTTTCATATAATGGAACGGTTCTTTATATATTTTCATATACCGGAAGAATCTAAGAGGATCAGTATGTAAATCTTCATATATGTGGATGATGGAATTTCACAAATTCTAATCGCTTATTATTTATGGGGTCAGAAGCAAAACTGCGTAAGGTACACTTGTGTGAAAAATGCCATATAACTGCACTACTTGACAAACACAAAATTTATTCTTCAAAATCTGATGACATAATTTCTGCTTTCACTTCGCGATTTACCAAGAAACTGAACGCTTTGTTGTGAATTCTACACCTCGAGATGTATATTCACCTCGCCTCGCTCAACTGCATAGCCTCGTCTCGCCTCGTTGATAGACAGACGGTCGCACGAGCGAATTTATTTATAATGGTTCCGTCTTATCCTTTTTGTTGTACGGAACATTAAAAATCAATAACATTAAAACACGTAAGATATTGACACATATAGGAAACAGAATGAGATTCCTAATTTTCCAATTAATACTCAAGCTCTTTTCGACTTAAAGCCGGAAGAAACTAAACTGACATTCACAATACAGAAATATTTAAATACGATAACACGAGATATCCCAGGATGTGATTACTAAGCTTCCGGGCTTTCAAAAGGTTTCTGATGCAAACATTCTTATATAGAGCGAACATAAATTATTCTCAAGCCAGCGATATTTCACTAAAAATTTACTTTTGACCATTTATATTAGGTTGCTCGCTCAAGGTATAGTGCATTCGTAGATTCACTTGACATTCGCAGAACTTGACCTTTATGAAGGACGATCGACTACAGCGACAAGAATATTAAGTTGTTGGGAAGGAAAGCTGGTAATAAGCAACCATCTACATACAATTAAAGATATTGCGGAAGGGACCTAACGTTTGAAACTAAGTGTTTTCACAACCTTTACGAACACTCATTAGTATACATGTGGAATACTATAAAAAGGCTTGCTGAAGGCTGAAGTACATGAAAGGTGTTAGCCGTACTAATTTTGGGACATGCCTGATTTTAGGGATGCCAAGTCACAGCATTGCTCACTAGATTTGCCAATATGTATTAGGACGAGTTCGTTTCCAACACACGTATTCAAACTGCTCTGTTTTAACATTGACGGTCTTGTGGATGATACACTACCATTAAATACCATCTTGTTACCGTCCACCTTGGCTTATGTTCTACATGCTTCGTTGTTTCGAGATATACTCAATGCACCGATAATAAGACTTCTGTTTCCTTTTTCAGAAAAACTCCAGCAGCACCGTTGTCAACCCTTGCATAGCGTCTGTAGTTTCTGAATCTGTGTACCATCTATCACCAATTCATATTTCTTTTCCGAGGTACTGTCAGTTTCTGGCCTAAAGCCGAATACCAAAAATTCTATAAAGCAATTTTGGGAGGATAAGTACTGAGTGTAAAGTGTTTCGATTAGCAGTAAGAGGGCGATCTCAACAGGACTGCAATGAACTCTGAAGCTGCCAGCTGTCTACATTACAGTGAGCTCAGATGCCTCTAAGTTGCTGGTGAATATATATAGACTTATTTAAAAAACTATTTCTTTTTTAATTTTCTCTGCTCATATGCAGTATATGAGAATTGCCTGTAGACTCATAATTTGTACGGGTCTCGAAAGAGTAAAAATCTCATTACCACCTTCCACATATTTCTTTTCTTCTAGAATGTCTGAGTTGAAGTCCTGTTGTTGATTTTAAGTCAGATATACTATGGGAAAGAAATAAATAACCGGACTTTTCTTAACTTAATAATTGAGCTCGATTTTATTAACGTCACATTGACGAAGCAATTCATAGATATTTTCTCCGCATTTTTTGTTTACTGTATTCGAATTCACAAAAATACTCGGCATTCTGCCAGGATTATCTCAATAGTTTACTAAAAATTGAAGAGGTTTTACTCCTCAAAGAGCGATTCTGATTAAGTAGTCTGTTTGTTTCAGCACTGAAAGCCTCTAATAAGTTGGTTACATAAATTTTGTATGCATTCGGCCTTACATATTGTGCAGCCAATCAGTCCAATCTTGATAGCTTTTGAATTTCGTTCTACTTCCGGGGCATAAATAGTAGTGACCCACTGAGCACAGTAAAATATTTCACGACAGTGTTTTTAAATAATAATATTAATAATCCGCTTTTTCCCATGTCTAAAGAACTCTTAATTGACGCAGCTATGATCTCGAAGCAGATTTCTAATATGACGAATATAGTTCTATACACTATCTCGTAATATTCAGATCCAAAATTAGTGTTCTAAAGCTCAATACAACTTCTGAGAGTTCGTTTAGGAAGTATACGCTTGGCATACTATCGGGAGGAATTTTGATAATAATATCGAAACCGCGGACGGATATAGACATACACATACTTCTATTTCGACAACCAAGATTAGATACATTCAAAACATTCAAATTTTTCCATGTTTTTCGAGAGCTGCATATATTAGAAAAAGTTTTACATCGACAGGCATACAAAGTTTCCTTCTCCAGTTTGCACTTTTTGAAATCAAAATACGTTCTGCTCCATACGTGATGTACAGATAATATCAAAAGCTCAATTTGTGGGCACGATATTCTACCACATATCAATCAACCGAAGCAACACGAACATTTCTACTAGATTACCGAAAATTAAATATTATTTGTCAGAGAACCTAGAAACAAATAACTTACAATTTCTGATCGAACTAGTTAGTGTTCTTTGCATAATTTTATTGCTTTTCATTAAAAAAATATATATATCACCAGTTCTATGGCTCACAAACTATTTTATAAAAACAATCTAAAAAAAATTAAACCCAGAACTGAAGGCGTATAGAGTTTATGTTCTAAAAATAAAACAAAAAACTCCCAACTAAAGTTGAGTTAAATCACAAAGTCTTATGGAACTCATTCTCCCTAGTCATGCTACAGTGACTAGACAAGAAACTTCATTTGACTTGGAAAAGTGATCTATCCCTAATCTAACCGTGTTGGCCAGGGGAATATTAACGAAACGTATATAACAGAATTAAAGAGCACAAAAAAAAATATTCGGATAACGCAACGCAAAAAAAAAAAAAAAGATCAACAACAGCCCAATTAATTACCAAACGGGCGGACATTCAGCTTTCAAATTGAGATTCAGGCGTCGTCTTTTCGTTGTTTTGTAGCTAACTACGTCCAAAGAAAACGTTAACAATAAGAAAATGAAAAAATCCGACGAATGGATTAGGTTAGGCTATAGAATGTACCTAAGTGGAGAGGGATAAAAAATTAAAGTGAAAAAAATTTACATAACTAACTACGGTAATTACACGAAGTTAAAACTATAGATAAAAAATCAGTAGAACGAACCTAATCCGGAGCAGAGGCAGTATTATGTATAGAAGACAACTGTATCAGGAAAAGATTCTAATCGACGGAATAGAGCCACACTTGACGACTGGATGTTTCTAATGTACGTAAATATATGTATAGTCTAGGCCGCATGACACCTGTGCATTAGCATCTCAAAAGGGTTCTAATCTTAATCTTGAAAACATCGCAATGATTCCGTATAGCAAGCCAGTCAACAAGCTGGAATTATGCATTAGACTTTGAATCCAATACCCCTGGAGAGTTCATCTTTGTGATGGGGACTTTACTTTAAGCTCTCATATGGTATCTGGTATGGGCTTGTGTGACATTATCATATTATCATGTGTGCATCGACCACTAGTACTACATTGTAACAAATCGTCTGAACTGTCATCGACTCATTCCGGCATTTTATTGAAACTTTAATTGAAATTCAAATTACATTTTCAATGGTTCTCCATATTTGCGCCTACCTAAATTGTATACATACATGATTATTTCCATCAAGGCACATCTATCTATCCATCATCTTAATTGTCAGCTGTTGATGTGGGCTTTGTCTAACCACGTACTAATCGCTAAAAACAGTTTGGTCATAGAAAAAGCCTACACAATATAATTCCAGTTTTAACACAAATACAATAATGCTACTGCATCCAGAGCATTCGATGTCCACATATTGAGAAAATTTTCGTAATTGAATCCTCTTGTGTCATCGGTAGTCTCCCTATTTCAAAACACCTGAAAAGCGCGAAGTTTTTTTCCCGGCGAAACCAGTGCCCTCATTTCGTATGCCATAGGTAAATATCACCTTTAAACTGTCACTAAATTGTCACCAGACATGAGCTCAGTGATCTTTCAATTGAATTTGAAATTCTTGATGGAATCTGGGCGATTAGGCTGTGACTATCCTCAAATAGTTGGCGGCTGCCTACAAAATGTTTTTTTTTGTTTTTTGTTTTTGTTTTTTTTCATTTCAATTTGCTTTTTATGGCCGTGTAGTTGACAAGTTTCAAATGCACAACAGTAAACTTCGTCGGACATTAGGTCTTCGCCGAACAGAGTTTTATTTTAACTTGTACATACATTATTCTCCAGCATACCCCGGCGGGGTTTGATGAAGTGAAATTGAAACTTTCCCTGATTTTGTATAGTAAGATTAGAAGCCATTTTTAAAGTTTGACGTGCTGAATCTAGTAAAATAATGATGAGGAGTTATATACTATAAATAAATACACTATGTACAACTACAGCGTTCTGCATAACATTAGCAGCGCCGTTCGCCAGTTTAGTGTCACTCTCAATTTCAAGATCGAATTTAATTTGTTGTTCTGTTTTTTCTGCTACGGTTTTTAGGACATTCTGGTAGGTCACGGAAAATTTATGACTTTTTGGGGCGATATTTTAGATTCTGTTAGGGTGGATATAATTTATATGTGTCGTTTAGGCTCATATTATTGTTTTCATTTCTTTTCTCTTAACTTTTGCAATCTTGAATTCTAAATTATATCAAATAGGAAATGTAAATTTGTATGATTTTCTTTTTTTTTTTTACTGGTTACATAGATATGCCTTGAATTCAAGTACATATTCAAATTCGTCCAATAAATACATGCCATTCTGACTAAACTGTCTGCACTGATAAGCAAAAGGCAACGTTAGTCACTTATATAGCCACCTTCAATATTTTGGGCGAGTTTATCAGCCTTTAAATTGTGAAAATGTAAAAAATATCTTATAGACTTAGGGGTGGTGTGATCTATAGAACCATGCGGTCTTATTCTTTCGTTTATAATAAAATTACTAAGGCCATCACAGGTTCGTTTATTGAAATTTGATCGAGCAATTGATAAATTTTCTATAGGTCAGAAGCATCAGAATGTACAACAAATATCAATTAACTACATATTATGTACATTGCACTAGAGGGAAAAAAAAGCTAAAACTCTAGGTATATTAATTTTGTGGTTTTTGACTTTTCGAATATACCCACGGACGATCAATAAAGTTAGCACCAGCCTACCTGAAATATCGTTTGTTCTCTAATGTTTGTATGTCGATGTGGGAAGTACAGAGATGAGCTCGGATCCAAAATTGGCAGTGGCTCGAATTACGAATGGAGAAGCTGACCGAGAAACAAATCCAAATCCAACAGCCTTCTCTGAGTGCGACAAATATGTATGTCCATAAATGGACGAAATCATTTCAGAGAAATAATTTTTGCCGTAGCAATCTCAACAAAGTTTTCTTTACAAATTTTCTTATATACATTAAAAAAGGAGTTGGAAGCTGATTTCTCTACCGCAATTAGCATTTAAATCAACCCAAGAAAGCAATCGAGAATTACCCTAGAAACTCTAGAGAAATCAGGAAAAGGAAATGTTCTGACTTGTCTTGATATATAAGCTGGAAATTTTGTTAATGCTATTGTACCGGAGCTACATATTATACATTATATGTCTAGATTCTTAACATAGTCACAAGACATAGCAAACTGTATATTAAAATACTAGCACTGGCCAATACCATGGTTCGCGGGCTATAATAATATTAGTCTGAAAAGCATCCAACTACAGTTTTTACAGAAGATTTACTCATTATCTGAATGACAGCGATAATAGATACTTTTAAATCTGTACATACTAATGAAATCACCTATGGAAATTTAACTAATTGTAATGGCCACGGTAGATTCCAACATAGGGTACAGGATTTTTTTTTCCAATAATACAAAATTGAAGACCGCATATTTCAAATACTGAAGATCAATAACAAATTCACCAAAAATTCTTTTAAGAATCTCTTTGTTGAATAATTTTGTATAATGTATAACGGACAAAACTATAATTATGGGCTCGAAGCGCTTACTGCAGTTGAAAGTCTAAAGTTGTAACGGACGGTGCTTCCCAGAAAGCTACGCAAGTAATGAGGAACTTCGTATCCAGACAGTCTGTAGATGGTGGTTAGAGATTCTATATCATATTTACATTCATCAAACCATACTGCTCTGATAAGCAAAATCAAAATGTCTCTTGTGGCTGATTTCTCATTAAATACTGAAAGATGATTTTTTTTGTTTTTTTTTTTTTGTAGAAATAACCACAAACACAGGACGACTGTTTTTTCTTAAGGACATAGTTTCAAATATTGAAACAACGAATTATTTAGTATAGGTACCTACTGATGTTTTGTGCAATTTTTTCATACATCCCTATTCTAAGGGAATCTTCAACAAACAAACAAAAATAAAAAAATGGAAAATTTTCCATATGCCGGGCCGCCCATTCTTATAAATTTAATTCTATCAAAAGGTTTTGAAGCACTTAAAAATCACTAACGAATGATATTGATTCCTACCGCCTTATTTGGCAATTACGAATGCATTTTCTGTTTTGATCGTTCAACATTGTCACTCACTTTGGGCCATCCACACAAGTATTCCTGATGCGGTATGCAAATCGGTTTTCTAGGGAAGTGGTGAAAAGAAGGGAAGAGATATCTCTACACCTCTTCCCTAAAAAACCTGTTTGCATACTCCATCAAGAATACTCGTGTGGGATAGCTCTTTGAATGTTTCAAAGACTAGAGCATGCCAAACTCTACATCCAAGCCTCATTATATTAAAGTCGGTGTCTCAAGCCTCTTTTTTCTTATACCTCTTTTATTTACAGTAATGATTTTATATCCCTTAAGTAGGTACTGCGTGTTTCATAATTGGTGCACCTAGCTCAGGGGTCTTATAGCTGAGGTGGAGACAAGCAAAAAATTATATGGTGAGGGGGGTGGGGGTAAGACGCGTCGTTTGGTGGTAGGGGGAGGCGGGCTTAAGATCTTTAGTAATTCTTCCTCTTTACACCCTGTAACTTTCTTAATATATACCCTATCAAGGTGGGATTCATCTCAGATGATAGCAAACCGTCTCAGCTTTCCAATGAATGCCCAATCAGCAGTTGTAGGTCGTCAAAGTGAAAATATTGGGAAAAAAATCACAAATATTTTCAAAATTTAACAATTTTCCCGCCCAAATGCATGATAACTATACAGTTTTATTATAAGATTTGGAAACGCCGGAATGTTACGATTAATTTGACTAAGCACATGTACCTGCCTAAATGTAACCGTTTTTGAGATATTCCCGTTTCTATGATTCATAATTTCAATTAATTTTGCTGCTGAAAAAGGCGATCGCTCCGCGCCTACTATTATGCAATTCCATGCAAAATTATCACAATTAATGAAATTATGAATCATAAAAACGGGAATATTTCAAAAACGGTTACATTTAGGCAGGTACACATCAAATTAAAGATAATATTCCGAAATTTCTAAATCTTGTAATAAAACTGTAACGTTATCATGCATTTTGGCGGGAAAATCGTTGAAATTTGAAAAAAATTAAGATCATTTTCCAATTTTTTTACTTTGACGTCCTACAACTTCCGACGGAAAGTGACAAGAAGGCTGATTGGTCATTCACTGGAGACGGTTTGCTATCATCTGAGATAATTCCCACCTTGATAGGATACAGTTACAGAGTGTAAAGTGGAAGAAGTACTAAAAATATTAACCCCCAGCCCCCAACGGCGAACGACACGTCTCCACCACAGCTATCAAGCCCTTAAGCCCAAATTACTGAACACCCGGTATATATATATTTAGTTAGATTTGCACATGGGAGTATCTATCCTTGATTTACAATTTCGAAATATGAAAAGATTGGCTTTTCTTTCCCTGATAGATACAAAATGTTGCTCCTCATGAAATCTTGCCCTCATATACAAAGCACACATATCAGACCTAAACGGGAATCCTTATATTGGGGGCAGGAGCAGGACGCATTACGTTAACTGCATTATATGCTGTTAAAAGAAACGTCCTCAGGGCTTAGTAACATCAATAACTGATATTTTATGACGGTGTTTCGTAACGTTGCGTCGTTTAGAACATAGTGCAGAACAGTAATTTAGGCAGTATCGTGAAATTGTGTGATTCTTTTATAACTTTTATAATTACCTTATTTCCTTTTTTGCTGTCAAACCTGTACAGTTAATCATAGACTAATGCTCAACTTTGGCTAAACTATAAAAAAGTCGGTGACTCCGAATGGCTAGATGATTTGAAAAGGAACTATCAGAGATGATTATTGGTTAATGTTGCTTAGTGAAAATGGTCGTATAGAAAATATGGCTAAGAGTGTATCTCCCCAATGATATAATCATGACATGCTAATCGTACATAGGGTTAATTAGGGTAAATAAAAACACTCTAAAAATTCTTACCATATTTATAATTTAAAACTTCATTTTAGTCGATGCGTGAGCAAAATCAGATCTAAGAAGGGTTTAATTTTATTTAAAGCTTGAGGAACAGAAATATGTGAAAAGTCTTTTATCCATTTACCAGTGGGCATTTTCTAAAGTTCTGGAAAATTCTGAAAGATTGCTTTGATATGAACAAATAAAAACTACTTCGATTATGAGTGTATTTCATGTATTCCCATAACGAAAGAGACATGTACATTTACATCGGAAGTTAAAAATCTTCCACTTTTTTCCGAACATTTTCTAATGTTTCTGATTGACGAGAGACAGGCAAACAATAAAGCGAAACTTCTTTTAAAGTTGATATATTTTAGTTTACATTTACCCCATGCAAAACATTAGCGTGGCAAATGAAAACGTGACAAAAACACGGAAATGCATATGTGTAATAAAATAATATCAAATACTTAAAATTACACAAATAAATTGCTTGACTGAAACAAAGTTGAGACTCCTACGAAGTTCCTGCCACAATTAGACCCTCCAGACTTATGAGAAGTCGCTCATGAGTTCCAACCTGACGTTCTAACAAAGCCCAAAAGTTCCTTACCGGTTTCATTGCAGGAGGTGTGAAGCAAGGCAACTGTAGCCCTTTCCTGAGAGAACTGGACAGTGATAAATAAAATGAGTCGGTGCAAGCCTAAATATTAGAAGTAAGTTGTTTTTGTGCAATCCCAGTTATGGAAAAGACAGGACCGCACCAAAACAAGCAAGTTCGTCCGAACTTTCATTCCCGCTAATATCGATATGAGCTGCCACCCAAAGAACGACTACCCTGTTGTTCCGAGAGAGGGAGCTCTGGAGGTTGTAGGGGGTTGTTTTGATAAGACTTTCAAAGCTGCCTGGCTGTCCGAGCAATTTGCAATTTCCTTGTTCTCATTGTCTGAGTTGAGCCGCATCAAGGATAGCCTTGGCTTCCACCTGGAAAACCGTGAAATGGCCTTCAATGTGTATGGCATATGTCATGTGAGACTCCTCTCAAAAAAACACCTGCTCCGGTGTTTGTCAGCGGTTGAAGCACCTAATTCCTAATACCCATTCTGCCCTATTTTTCATTTAAAATTGCTCTTCAGAATAGTCTCGACGAGGTGATCGCTGTCCCTGTCTGTGTCCAGTACAACGGACTGCACGAATTGAAGGATGGATTCGTGTGGAACTCTTGTCCCAGTGTCAATCCAGCTCTGAGTGAGATGCAGTCTCAGCGCTGCATTGACTCGTTCTTCTTGATGTATATTTGCACGTTGACTTGAGAGCGATACTTACACAAAGGAGGCACAGCCCTTACATTTTTTCCAGTATTTTCCGATGATTGGCGAATTCCATTGCTCTTCACCACACCACAGAGTCATAGTTTATAATGGGTCGGATGACGCTAGTGTATATCCATAGGATCATCCGCGGTTTGATTCCCCACCACTTTTTCTGTATAGCTCTGCAACACATTTTGAAGGCTTTAAGAGCCTTTTACGCTCTGTCCTCAAGATGTAGCTTCCAGTTTAGCCTTCCATTTAATATGATACCTAAGCATTTTACCCTGTCCTTTAGTTGCAAATGTGTGGAGCCAATAGAAGTTCACTCTGGAAATGTTTTTTTTTTAGTAAAGAGGCACAGATCAATTTTTAGTGGATTGATGTAAATTCGGAGAACCGAAGCCCAGTCTATGGCAAGTCGGATCGCGTTTGGAACCAGTTCGCAGAGTTCGCATAGCTACCGGTGACTAAGATCACCAGGTCGTCTGCGTAACATACCGCTTTATACCAGTTCCGGGTGAGTGTTAGCAAGATAGCATCCATAATGAGCACCCATAACCACCCATAAATACTGCCTTGAGAGGTGCCCCTCTCGACTCTTTTTACTCTGCTTATGCTTACCCCGCCCAATTCGGTAAAGACAGTTCATTTCTCAACATGTGTGCGATCCAGTATTTTAAGGACTGATTCACTCCATGTTTTGTTAGCATTTCACTGAACTTATGTAGAAGAACATTGTTGAAGGCACCTTCTATCTCGATGCAATTTTTTAAAAAGGAAGCACATTTCAATTGAGTGGATAACCTCCTGGAGGTTCGCCTCAACCGATTTTCCCTTAAATACGAGTGCTTTTTTCTTTTGAACCTTGACATCTCATTAACACCAGCACTTATACATTCTCATAGAAGAATAGCCACGATTTACTTTTAGATTTACACATCGACACATAAAAATAATAATACATTTTTACGTTAATTTTTTTTATTTAATTTGAGTACGTTCAGACAGAAAACAGTACCATCCAATTGATGTTGAACTTTTTGCTTGGAAAAGAACACAACTAAGTGCAGTTTGCAAGTACACCTACTTGACATCCTCGTTAACTATTTTACGCCTACTTAACTCGTTGAAACTTTAACGGTCTCTTCAAATATAGGGTTTATTTTCATTTATCGGGGTTGTAGGTATGACCTGTGATAAAAAAAAACTATAGATATATTCTTTTAAGATAAAGAAAGTTACTTAAAAACGCATCAATGAAATGAAAAAAAACGTAACTTTAATTAATCATACCATCACAAAACAGTCAACAAAGATTCATATCGTGTTTCATAAATAATGAATAATTAAATAAAAGGCCAATTTTGAAAAATTTGAATGCCTTCAAAAATGCACGTATATACTTAATGCCAACTGAACCCAAGCCAGGAATCATCAAAAAATAAAAATCCGTTGACAAATTTTGGGCAGTCAGCTAAGGCATCAAACCGCGGAAGATAAATGAAACGTCATACGTCCGTCCCCACATTGTTTCACTTGTTGCAAATAATTTTAGATTTGGCGGAAAGAGTTTTTGTTATATTCCCAAATTAAAATCTCGTTTAAATTGAGAAGGAAACGACCACAGTTTATTACAGCAATTATTATTAACTGAATTTATTGTCATATGTCTTTAGAAAACCAAAAATCACATGTGCTCAAAACTAATCTCAACATGTTCTCTGTTTTCATTTATTAAAAAGTAAAAGTCTTACTACGCATATTATGTATATGTTTCGGTATTTTCTCCCCGGACATTTTTTTTTTCAATCAAAAATGGCTGAAATACAACCGAGCATAGAGTAATAATAACACAAAGCCTAGGGTTAAAAATACGTCACACAGCTCTGGCATTGGCAGGCAGTTTGGAGGAAAACGCGAGAAAAAAAAACAAAAAAAAAAAACAAAAGCGAACAGGAGTAGAAGCAGAGCGCCCTGCCTGGCCTGGCCCTCTTTGCTGGTAAAAATAAAACTGAAAAAAAGAAACAGAATTTGATTGATGATCATGCATCTATTTACTGGAGTTTTCCATTTCTTTTTTACCCCAGCAGGCCCTCACTATCTCTGTCTGTGCCGCCATTCTTCGTTAAAAGTAAGGATAGCGTACAATATAACAACAACAACAATAGCACGCCGGACGACAAAAACACGCTGCGCCCTTCCAAAAACAGGAAAAATGACAGCAAAAAAATGTGCGCATAGCAAGCCCACGGTAAAGCGTAGCGTAGCATAGTGAAGCTTATAGCAGCATTGAAAATGTCTCCTAGTACGATAGGAAAGGAACATTCGGGTCCGGGTGGCTATGGCTAATAGTTAGGGCGACGAAACTATACTATGGAGTAAGGATATTAGGTATAGGATACGCCTCACATTCATATTAAGTGTAATGTACCTAGTACTACCTATGTAACTACATGTATTCGGGTTCAGATGTATGCATGTACACATAAATGGAGACAGAGCATACGTCATATTTGTGGCTAGCTTCCATGCCGATCAACCGCACGAGGAGGTCCCGTAATTGTTCAACACCACCACCCACAGTTCTAGGTTGACTACCCTACGGCTCTGTTTTGCTGGTGTCATCCTTTTTGAACGACGCTATTGACAGTTTCAAAACAAACTGCAGCCAACGCGGAGGCCCACTTTTCAAAATCACCGCTGTTTTGTTGAAGTTTATGTTTAGTTGAAGTTGAGCTTTCCCCCAAACTCAAGAAAAGCTTTCAGGAAAGCACGTTTCCTTTTCTTTTTTTTTAACATTTTCGGTGAAAATGTACTTTTTCCTGCTACACACTCTGGTGGCACACAAGTCAACGTAACACCGATAGATGCGCTGATATCTGATATGTATAATATATGTAGTAGAAGGGGATCCTACCCTTTCCTGTAATATACAGCAACAGCAACAACCACAGAGCTGAAGGAGAAGAGACTCATAATCATTAGTAGACGCCGCGCCGGGAACTGCAATTTTAGACCCCGCAACGTCAAATTCGAGTGCGTGTGACATTCATCGATTTCTCTCTATATATGCCAACATGAAACGTTGTTCACGTGCGAATTTTATTTATTTATTTCGATTGTAAATGGAACACAATATTCGAAAGTTAGTTGAATTTTCCTGTTTCACGTTCTCAAAACATTCAGTTGCGGGAAGGTTATAGAGGGTTTGAGCTATTTATTTTTATTAGCACCACATTGGCGGGGAAGGGTCGAGAGGTTGCTGTGTGCGGTGGTAACCATTTGTTGTGATGGTCGTAGTTGTCAGACCAACTTTCGGTAACATCGTTTGTTTTGATTAAAACTGCTCGTTCTCTCGATTGACAGGTGAAAACAAACGTAAATCGAACTTTTTCAATGTGCAGAAATGTTAGATCGATTTGCACACAGTTCATGGAGAGTTCTTTTCTTTACGGAAAATTTTATTGTATTTTATTATATCTAAATAAAAGACTTCTTTTCAGTGATTCTAGATATTTTTGGTTAAATTTGATGGCACCTTCCATTGTATATACGATTAGATGGATTGAAATGAGGTTGGGATTCGGACTGGGTCCCTAAAACACAGGCCACAACAAGGCCCATTATTCACACTCTAGATTTATGAGGATTTGCTCATAAGTTCAGACCGGACGTTCTTCTAATAAAATTTAAAATTGGCCGCCAACCCTCCTTACCGGTTTCATGCAGTTGTGTAATCCAAGGAATCTGTAACGTTTTCCTGAGAGAGCCGGACAGTGACAAAGAAAATTTTCTTCCGATTTGGTCTGTATATATGATAGAATTTTTCAACGGTTGAAGTACGGAATGTGATTCCTATTCTGCCGTATCTGTTAATTTCGTCTCGAGGAGATGATCGTTGTCTCGTCTATACAACATACGGTGGACTGCACGAATTCAAAGGTGGATACATGTGGAACTCTTGTACTAGTGTGAACCGAGCTTTGCTTGATGTGCAGCGATTGACGCCACCTTCTTGACGTGTAATAAGCACGGAGTGTATGTTGAGGATGACCTCAAGAGCTCCCAAGCTGAATGACTTGAGATCAGCGCTTACACCAATGAGGCACAATTTTTTAATCTTCTCCTATATCCTGATTGGCGATTTTTGTTGCATTCACCGCAGAACCGTGGGCTAGCATGAGTCGGATTATTCTAGTTTGGATCCGTAGGATCATCACGTATATAATTTAGAGTCAAATCAAAATCTTTGTCTATATCCGAATATAGAAAACAAATTGAAAGAAGTCACATAATAGCAGCGACAGTAGATATGTTTATATCCTACTAATATTTTCAGAGCTTCTAGCTTCTGAGGAATATATCAGGTAGGTTCAACTGAAAATTCCAGGGAAACTGCAGAGCAAAGTTCAATGCAGAAATGCTTTTCTTAAGTCTAACAACAAGTTTGATGGAAGCATTTCGAGTACGACAAGCTGAATAAATGTCCGATTTTATTAGCCATAATAATTTCATTTATTTTTAGACTTTTGTGATATTCCAATGTTTTGCAGAACAGAAATCCTTTGGAAACCATGACTAGTCCTACAACTGGACACTATCAAAAGAATATCATAATAATTATACTCATAATACTAAATTATGGTAGCATGTATACTATGTATAACACCTTCACCTACAACAATCCATCTTGATCTTTTCCGACGGTCAGGTAGCAATTAAGATTATCGCGTCTCCTGCGCACTGAAATCAAAGCTTGTATGCCAAGGAGCTCTTGGTGAGCTGGGTGCATCCAATCAGATTAGTAGAATTAGTTGAAAATGGGACAGAAAATCTTAATTGAAAAAAAGGCCGATGAATTATTGAATAATTCTAATCGGTCGAAGTCAATGTGTGGTTACATATGCATACGACTAAAAGAATCGCATTCAAATGTACTGCGGAGGAGCATTAATACATTTTTCTTCAAGCTTTCTGGTATAAGATTTTAGACTGCACCTACTGATGATTAACTAGACAGAATACTAGTGGATGCATTGGGCCATTTTTTTAACTCTATTATGGTTAGTCTCCAGTATCTTGTTACCAATATTTATCACAAACTCAACTCAATATACAAAAATGAAGCAAATAGAAGTGTTCTGTTTGTTAATGCAACCCGCCGATGCGGCTCTTCTCGTGAAGGTGTCTATCAGGGTTGACTGGCCACTGACCTTCTATTGTTTATGTAAATAGAAAATAATCCTTCATATGCCTTATTGCATTTATGCTTAAATCTTCCGATCGATCCCCTTCCTCGGTTAGTACTAGAATTATAGGGAAAGCTCACTATTTTTATCTATTCGCCTTTTATTTAATTTATTTTTTATATAACTTTCTGAGCAAATAAATTAAAAAAAGAATAGCCACGTGCTCTATCAAATATTTATGGTGTTCCGGATCTTCCGCACGCAGCCTATTCATCTTCTCATAATTTTCTCTGCATATATTTATAAACAGAAATACAACTACGTTGAAAGAAAAAAAAAACCTACGGAAAAAGCATTTCCTTCTTTTCTGTCCAAGAAATTACGTGCTTACACGAAAACTCATTTAGGACAGAAAACGGAAACATTTCATTATACTGCTGCGGAGTCTTAATCTTGAGACTTTTAAAATTGCATGCAGAGGAATCTAATCTCAGCCATGAACCCAAATTAAACAGCTTAGCTACGAGTGGATAGCGCTATCGGAGTACAAGACGCAGCTGGCGATGGTGGCTTATCCATAGCCTCAATCAATACATATCTGGAGGGGCATATTTGAGACCAATTTCTCGATTTTTTTCCTATGGATATCATGAATGGTGAAATAAATGTATTTCGGCAACTAATTTTTCAATTATAGTGAAATTTATAAATTCTGAAAAGAGTTGTTGGTGTGGCTTTTAGATAATTTTTAAATTTGAATAATTGGAAGAGATTATTCAGCTGTCTTTTGTGTTCTTTTAATATATTTCGATGAATAGGATGAGCGTGAATATGGCTGTGAACTGCGTGTGCTTGCTTATAGGTAAAATGTGGGATTTTATTGGAGAATCTGTGGGTTTATGCGATTTTTTTAGGAAAAATTTAAAAAAATTTAAAAATAGACAATAGCTATAATTCCAGGAAATTGCATCTGTATGTAAAATTAATTTACATAACCTAAAAATCATTAAAAAGTGAAGGCATTACAAGATCGACTTATCCAAATCGGAGCGAGCGTCACATAAGAAAGATTTTAAAAATGGGGAATATGCCAGAATAGAATTTAAAGGGAAAATATTAGGTAGCACCCTAAAAAATAACAAAGACGAGGACAATGCCGGAATAATTTTAGAATAAGGTAAAACACCAAGGAATCATTCCAAGAAAGACCAAGAAGAACGAATCTAACAAACCTACGCAGTCAAAAATTTGCACAATTTCCGCCACAAAGCTTAGGTATTTTTCCTTAAAATGTAGGAAAAATTCCGTAAAATGTAGGGAATATTCCCTAAAATCTAGAGAATATTCCTCAAGATGTAGGGAATATTCCCATAAAATTTAGGGAAAAATCCCTAAATTTTATGGAATATTCCCTAAATTTAGGGAAAAATACCTAAGCTTTGTGGCAACAGTTTGTGCATTTTTACAATGTACGAGAGTGATGCCCAATGCAAGTAAAATTCTAGCTTACCATGTATCTTGTGTCTAGTTACCGATGACGCAAGTTGAATTTTGAAGTTTTCACTATTATTTACAATAGCAGCGAAAATACCGCATGACATGAGTATGAAGAATAGGCATACCAATAAAAATTGAATACATACTTGACAATGGAAGTATTTAAAAAAAAAAAAATTATCAAAATAAATAAAAAATAGGAGACGTGGTAGGTAATAACACAATAATTTAGATAACACTAAACTACATTATAGTAAGAGAAAATAAACTTAATAAAAGCCAGGATTCTCTATGTAATGAGTTCAAATTTTAACATGCTTTTTATTTTAAATTAAAAAAAATACATGAAATAAAAAAAATATAGAATAGATAAAAATTTAAGAGAGAATTCCGTTCTAAGAACGGGCTAGTCAAAAATAATAGTGTCAATAAACATCAATAGATTCATAAGCACACATGCATTCACTCAACTCAAAGCTAAGCGCAACTATATATATTCCCTCCTAAAAGCAACAATAGAAGCATTACGTTGAGCATAAACATGCAAAGAATTCCACAAGTGAACATCCTGAACGAATTAAGAATGCTTCTCAATAGTGGCACTAGATGCTAGCGGGTCAAGCGCCAGCGAACACAGGAATAGTATATTTGGTTAGATATGGCTATTTTAATTTGTATTATTTTGTATTTCAGTTGTAATCAGAGTTTGATGCAAGGAGTGCAGAGCAATCATAGCTAAAGGAGATCACGATCAATGTCTTAACAAAGTATAATTTGGTGAAAGGAACGTTGCGAAAAGTCCTATTTCCGAAATGATCCTCATACTTATGTATACGTGGCCACAATGAAACAGACCCTCTCTAAAATAGGGAAGCTGTTCATCAGTTAGAAGAAAGCAGTAGTTGGGCATATATACGCATGCTGTCCTTAGATCCGTGTCAGATCTTTAGCAGATGATTATTAAGATTTTCAAAGAGATAATTTGGCATATATGTATCATTAGAGAGCTTCATAGTAATGTAACACATTCAGCACATCCTTTATATAAAGAAATAATATTAGAGGTCCTAAAATTTACCCTTGAGGGACATCATTTATCAATTCTGATCCTCCAGATATGAGTCCATAAGTTTGAACTTGCTGAGTTCTATTGGATAAAAATATTGTATGGGTTCTATTCGGGAAAATGCTATGCAAAATTCAAAAGAAAGTTTTCACAGTAACTTTCAGATTACGTCACCCAAAGCAAACAGCATCAAAGGACAAATTTCGTTCATATTAAAGATTACTCTTATATCAGTAGTTGTTTCAGATATTTCACAACTGCGATGAGTTAGAAATCAGAATTGCCATTGAAAATAAGATCTAGCTAGAAATCTAGTTCGCTCTAGTTACTCTTCAGGAAAGCTTAATGTCAGTTATCAAATATTGAGCTATTGGAAATACCTGCTTATCCACAGGTGTTTCTACAGCATGCTTCCATGCTACAGAAATTGTAAAAGTTGTAGTAGTTGTAGTTTATGTTGTAGTAGTTGTAGTTTATGTTTAAAATTACCGAAAGTATGGTAACCCATCTGAGAGCTACGTCGTTACTAGATACACTTGGCTTCATTGCCATCTCTATAAAATGGGTATTGTTTATACACAGTAAAAAATTTGCACAATTGTTGCCAAAAAGCATAGGTATTTTTCTCTAAAATGTGGGGAATATTCCGTAAATTGTAGGGAATATTCCTCTAAATTCTAGGGAATAATCCTCTAAATTCTCCGGAATATTCCCTAAATTTTTGAGGAAAATACCTAAGCATAATGGCAACAATTTGTGCATTTTTTACAGTGTAACGCCGTTTAACTATCTTATCTGGAAATAGTGATTGAGGCGGCACTTTGCTTTTGCTTGACTTTGATCTATCTGCTTTTCCGGTAGAAGATGAGTTCGAAACCGTATCCTACCAGGATATACTGGGCTATGTCATTATCCGAGGCATGGGTACGAAGCAGAACTGTACATTGCTTTGCTCTCTGTGCTTGGAAATTCACTACTAAGGCAGAGGAGATTATGTACACTAGCAAATAGCCACACTAGAGTTTCGAAGCAGCTAACATAAAGATGAGTTAAATCACTCAGAATTACGTTGAGAAAACATGGGATATGTCCAAATTTAATATCATATAATTGGATGATTTATTGGTGTTCAAAAGAAATAGCTTAATCAGAGTGGATTATAATAATGTAGTCTTCTATCCCGAGGAACACGCCTATCTCCATTTATAGAAACTAAACGTCATCGGCATGAATGTTCAATAATTTCGAGAGATCACTCATGTACGCACGTATAGAACAACCCAAAAGAAATTGATTCTTATAGCACTATGCGCTTAAGGATTAACTTCTCGAAAGCTGACTTTTACTTACTTGGATCGATCAATGCGAAATATTTTGCTCAGTTCTGCCATGTATGTACAATGTACATAAATAAAATCTAAATTTAAATATGTTAAATTTGTCAGGAATGTCGTATATATATAAGTGGTTGCCACTTAGAAAATCCATTTGCAAAGTCTAGCATGATGATCAAACAACTTTAGCAAGGTTTTCACACAACATGTGCGATTCGACTCTAAGTATGATAAAATATGTAAGTGTTTAGGTTTTTCTCAAACACCTTAGACAAAACAGATGAAAGAATTTTCTTTAAGGATTTGAAGTAATATTATATCAAGTCTTACAGCCTCAGACTTAAACCCAGTGCAGTAAGTATAGTCAGGGCTACCAGGAACAATGAAACATAAGAGTATCCGGATCTACATTGTAATCATTTCCAAACTCCTATGAGGATTATTAACTAATTTGTGACACTAAGAAACGATCACTGGAATAGGAATCTAAGTTCGTCAGTAGCACGGATGTCATGCAGAGCAAATTTACAATAAAATTGTTTAAATTTTTACAGGTATGAAAGGAACAGGCATCCGAGAATATTTCAACACTCTCGACATTAAAAACCTCAGGAAAATAGCAAATCGAGGATAAAAGAAATTTATCTGCAATGTTGTCTCCATTCGAACAAAATCCAAACTGTGCATAGGCGGAAATGTTACGACCTTTGACCTGAAGTATTTTTTCATGAAAACAGTCACCCCACCAACCGCACCATTCTACTGGTCATTACAAAAAAGCCGAATTTCTGGCATTGCTCGAATTCAGCCATAATTTATAAATCTAAATAGCGTAGATTACAGAGGTGATCAAAATCAAAATACATATCTAAAATGTCTCCATACTCGATCTGAGGTTAAGGAGGTCATTTAAAGTGCAAATGCTAATAACAATCTATCTTCGGCGAATCCAGCGACGAAGTTCAGTAAATGCCAGAAAGTAGGCAATTATCTTTTGCGAATGAGCTTTTTAGGCCATTTTCGTTGGATATATTCAAGAAATGTTGAAAAAACGAAGAAAGGGTTACATTTTGAGCATAGCTTGTGGTAGGTCATTTTAAATCAAAGCTTTTGGGCTTCTTAATGCAATATCAAAAATTTGTGTTGATGACGTGTTTTTTGATAAAAATAGTAGTTACATAAAAAAAAACACCGAGTTAAAATTCCTAAATTTAAAATTTGTTGGGCCATAACTTCAAAGGGGAGAAGATCAGCAGAAAATACCATTGGGGTAAGATCCAATCAATCTTATAAATTTTAAATCATCTTCATAAAGTGTAACGTTCAGGGTGATTTGTAAAATTATCCCAAATATCTCTCCTTATCTCAGAAACCAATAGGACTCACCCCCTCTCCTAAAATGTTTTGCTTATCTAGGCATGATCTATCCATAGTCTTTGGATGCAAGACCACATACGGAACACTCTGTATATAAATTCCACGTATTTTTAGAAAATTTCAATATTTACCAAAATTTAAAATATAGGTATACTGGATTTCCTCCAAAACAATTCAATATCACCAATAGTGACAGTGATAACAACAATATGATTAAGAAGATATATGTAATCAAGGTAATTAAGGTTGATGAAAAGTGAATCGACTCGAAAATAATATGTCTGTGGGTCAGATGCAAAAACAAGTTCATAAATTCACTTTTACTCAGGTCTGTAATGTTACAATGATGCGCACACAAAAAATGAAAAACCGCAAGGTGCCAAGGAGGAATCAATCATTTGTGAAATTCCTTCAACACCTTAGTGCCATTGACAGTGTGCAAAATTTTGCAATAAAAACGTAAAATTCTGCGTTATTTGTGTGTACAGTGGCAAATAAAATCAACTAATATTTGTTTTGTTCTTTTTTTATATTTGTATTACATATATTTTGACAATGCACCTTTAAATTTGAATAATTTAATCAGTTTGCGAAACTTAGCCATTGTCGAGGCTCATTGTAAGGGTGAGTTTCGTGAAATTATGTATATTTTGTGTGTTAGATTGTTGAAATAGTATTAAATTTGAATTTCTTCTTTTCTATAACACAAAAGATTGAAAGAAGGCACGCATGTATGTAAGCATTCAATATTTTCAAAATTAAAATTATATTAATTCAAATATCATAATAGGTTTTAAAAACAATCAAAACAATTAGGTATATACCGTTTTCTCTTACAAAAAATTATCGATATACACAATATGTAGGTATGTTTGTCAATCGAAATAAAAGGTGAACATTATAATTCTAAAAATCTTGTGATTTCCATTTAAATGTAAAATAGATACGCTTTTTCAATATGAAAAGCACCGTTATCCCGTTATCTTGTATTGGAACGATATGAACGCGAATTTAAAAGAATATCTTTAGTTAAAGACAATGGGACTAATAAGAAATCTACATTCAATCAAATTGAAATGAAGATTTAGAAAAAACGAATTGGGTAGAAAAGGCTTTGCTGCATTTTTACATTCGAATGGAAATGAATTCGATTCTTAAAAACAAAATAGGTTAAAGCTTGGTTGTGTGACTTAAGCAGACATAACCTACATCCATATGTGTAGCATATGCACATGGACACAACTCTGTAAGTTCAAGGCTGTTGAAACGTGGAAACTCAGTTTATTTGTGGTAAAGTGCCGGAAATCTGTGCTAAAATACTGTGCGACCTAAAACGCCACTTCAACGTTTGAATTGATTTCTGGACCAGAATATAAGCTAGCTGTGATTGTGAATTGTTACCATCAAAATCTTTCAGTTTTATTCTGCATTTTATTTCTATATTGTCAATATGAGACGACGCTATGAAAAAAATGTAGGCACAGCTAGTCTAAAACATGGCAGAAGCGATACGGAAGAAAAATTGCTTTGAACAAGAGTATCTAACATAAGATTCCTCAAACTACTGTAGAAAGACAATTAAGGAAGGCTCCGGAAAAGAGATTTTCTTCTCAATCGCTACAAAGCAGTTTGTTCATACGCATAAAAAAACGAATTGCTAGAACACATATTATCTTTAAAAGAAATACATTTGGCATTATCTTAACAATTCTAAGAGAACTAAGTATCATGTATTTTCCAATCCTAATCCGCGGTATACATGGACTGCATATGACACAGATAGCACACTATGAATAAGATGTGAGAAAATGACGAACAATTCACTCCGAAAGTTGCATGACTATTTATCAAATAGGAAAATTGTTCAATGCTGCAATAAAAAAAACACAGATGCTATAAAAACTATACTATGTAAGGCTTTGAAAATTCGGTATATATCCGTTAAATAGAGATGTGTTTTCATAGTATTCGTTTGCATGATTTCTGTGTAGTAGGAAACTTTGGAAGTTGGGACAGATAAAGCGCGCCGATTACGAGAATCGAGTCTTCAGTATCTTGATGTGGTACAACGCCAACTGCGGATTCCCACCTATTAACGTTTTGATATGGTACGATACCAAATACGGAGTCTCAGCTATTAACGTTTTCATGTGGTGCATATACAACGCAAACTGCCGAACACCAGCCGTCAATGACTTCATTTCGTCATATGACCTTTTTTTATTTCCTTAAAAATTCGTACAAAGAAAAGGATAAAGAAAAAAAACAAAGATAACAAGAGAAGTGATAAAACGAGAATACTGAATTCAATGTTCGAGTTTTTTTTGCCAGAATATATTCTAAACTATTTCATTCTAAATAATAGTTCAAATATGTGAATGAAAAAATTGTCAAAAATAAAGATATCTGCGTCCAGAAATTTATAAACATTCGACTTCTTTCTATTAATCTTTAAACGCTGTATGACATTTTGAAAAGCATTTGAATATGCCTAACCTGATAAACACCTTGATTTATTGCTTTGCATCCAAAATTCGTATCCATCATTCCATCTGCAAGCGACCACCTATTTTGATTAATTGCAATTTAAATAATATACATATGTATATGTAGATACCTGCAGTAAGCTATAACTGAGTGCCAAAATAAGGCTTCTCCCAGTAAGAGGAAATGCCTTAAACAGAAGATTCAAATATTTCTTTATATACTGCCACATATCTTCAACTAACTCATATATAAGCTTCAAATTTAATTCTCCATTTTCTCAGGTCTGAAGTTTGCTTCTCAATTCAACGAAAAATTGATTATAAAGATGAAACACAAAAAAAACTTTCTAGTCATGAGTTTAATGTTGATACCGTACTCTTTCCGGCTACTGCTTTTATTTTCAAACTAACCAGGCAGATGCTTTCCCCTTGATATTTTCTAGCCCTTTACATTCATGAAAAGCTAAAGCTTCATCAAGTGGCCATATATGTACAATGTACATTTATGACAAACTACTTTTAATATTTAAGGGATATTATGCGTTGTGGCGTATAACACGATTCCCTTTAAGAAGCATTTTGCAGTAACGCAGACATCTTTTTTTGACTTTACACACCCTTGCGATGCAATACCGCAGGGTTCAATCCTTAACTCATACTCTTTTATTAGCTTTTGAAATATTTACAGCGATTTTGAGCTATGCGAATGATGCGAAATTTCATCGTGATATATATATTGATCAGATGGATCAGTACCTTGGACTGTAACTGTGTAATACATCGCTGATTATCAATAGTGCCATAATAAGCAGCATTTATAGAGGAGTCTAGGCACTGAGTTAAGCTAATATTTCTCTTTTCTAATTATATCGCCAAAGTTCGTCTCATCTCAGGCAAGATCTATGCTAATCTACACCAACTAACATAGTCGATAATTGTTTGAATAACTACTGAAAAACGAATAGGATGTGCCAGAATTATAGAATTTCCGGGGTTCGATGTTACCTCCTAATGATACGATGAGTAAATTAAGGAATATTACACAAAATTTCACGAAATATGATAGCTGAAACATAAGCACAGCAGTCAGTCGTTTTATGAAGCAATAAATAGGATAAGTTTCACTAATAATCACAATTCTATTCCATATGATGATCAGTATAGCATTATTGTCAGCATTTATAAGTCTCTCTCTCTCTTTCTTTCTGTCTCTCTCTCTGTCTCTGCTCTCTCTGTCTCTCTGTCTCTGTCTCTATCTCTATCTCTCTCTCTCTCTCTCTCTCTCTCTCTTTTTTCTCACTCTCTGTTGAGAATACCAATATTATAAGGTTGCACTTTTAAAGCTAGACTTGTAGTACAGTCTAACATAGTTATTCTAAGGGAAACATTCATTTGTGGTCAAACATTCTAGATTCTATTCAGGTTTGTAGCTTAAAAGGCTAGAAAACTGTGAAATATAAGAGGGAAAGGCATCATAGCTTAGATAGTAAGAGCAGTCGCCTGGAAAGCGGAAAGACAAAAAGCGGACGAGGCGGATACTTTTTACTCTCTTGTACATGTAACACCTCGAAATAATAATGGTAGAGCAACATGTACTGGACACCCATGCATAAAATTAAAAGTTATTTTGATTTTCCCATGTCCGTCCGTCTGTCCGTCCGCCCTACCGTCCTCACGATAACTCGAGAACGCGTGTACTTAAAGAGCTGAAATTTTGCACACGACCATTTAAAAGAAAAATGAGACAAATCGGGTAACTCCTTCGTAGGGTTGCCATACAAAAATTTCATTTTTCACTATATATTTTGACATGTCAAGGTAGAGAGCTAAAATTCTGTACATAGGGTTTTTATGAAAACGGTAAATACAATTTTAAGATGGGCTAAATCGGGCAACCCCTTCTTGATATTTTCATATAAAAATTTAGGATTTTTATGTATAGTGTGCAAACCATAAGACCTATACTATTTTAATGTACCGAAAAGTTCTTCAGAATGGAAAATCCTATAAAATTGGTTATAATCAAATATACGCGAAAAACCAGTTCATCTAGGCTCTTAGGCCAATTCTAGCATTTTGATTTGTTTATTCTCATGAAAACTTCATAGCTATGATCTGAAATCGGATACATAGGTAACAAATACATAAAAACTGTATTTCTTCTGGTTTAGACCTAGAGTGTCGCATAAGTGCAATATGATGAAATTAGTTTATTATTCTATTGACAATTAAGAATTAATTTATGGTCAAAATAAATGAAATAAATGTGACATGTGATAGTAACTTAACTTCCGACATTCAATCATCTACCTACCTTAATAACTAAAAAAACACTTTAATCGATTTTTTTTTATTGTTTCATGATAAACACAAAATATAAAAAAGGTCTCTACTTAAGTAAACAAATGCCTGAATTGAAGTGAATGATGGTTATGCAAACGGGTCTCACTCAACTTTCCCTTTTATTTTTGCGGGCAGGATATCCAATTTCATCTTCCTTCATGCTTCCTGGATTTACTTTTTTATTTCGTTGAAAAAAGTAAGTTTAATTATTGGAAATTACGCAAGAAATTTTAATGCTTTTTATATTAAACCTCTCAGTTTGCGTATAAACGTGCATAAGCCTCGTTTACACATTTTTGTCACTTACAACAGAATACTTTCGCAGATTATTACCTGTGAGTATAACTACTTAGTATAGATAAAAACAAGCGACTGTAAAACATGATCTGGGTTTATGTGAAGGGTGGCTCTAACCACTCACTACACATGGAAGTATTTAACTAAATATATATAAGGTATTTAATAAATTGAAATGCTCGAAACAAGATATCGATGAAATCGATTCGTAGATGACATAAATATTAAGTTGATGTGCAACCTTGATAACTGAAAAGGTATAGATAGATTAAAAACAGGTCAGCATTTTCATCTTAGCTAAATATCTATGACGATTAATAGCCAGTTAAATCTCCCTCAAATGGAAAGAACAGAAAAACATTGCTTTACGTTAATAAGCAAATCTTTAGGTTAGGTATGTTGAAAAGAAATGTGAATAGTCGATGTTAACTTGTTGTTGTCTCTTGCATGAACTCCCGCTTATTTATTTAAAGAGTTTATGACGGAAAAGTGAGGTTAAATGTGTAATTTGAGTAATTTGGGAAGCAATTCCACTTTTAAATTTACGAAATCTGGCAACCAAAAATTAGAAAGTGTTAGAAAGTATAATGCGAAAGTAATGGTAATAATATTAAACTTAACAATATAGTTAAAATTTTCCTTGAAATTTCGCATTGTTTAGAACTCAAAAAGTATTTGAGGCTTGTATACTAGTGTGGAGAGACACAAAAACTGTATACATATAACGAATTCAATAAACACAAACTTAAGTGTTGAATATTTTGAGAGTCCTACTCCTCCGACAAAGTATACATAAAAAATTGTGAGATGCATTTTTCCTAAAATTTCAATAGTTTTGTGTCGACTTAAAAGTCCGCTTTATTTTATGGTATTGAATTCAGAAAGAGCTACGAATGAAAAACTGCATGCATATAGTAAACACAAATTTGTAAAAACCTAGCTACATATAAATAAATAACAAGAATAAGCCTATTAGCAGTGCGTATTGGAAGAAGTACTTCAAGTTAATGAAGCTAGAGATGCCCACCTATTTGTACATATTAGCTCGATTCACCCATGTGGAGTGCAATTTCAATGTGATTGGTACTTTTGTTTAAGGTAAGGAGCGATGCGTTGACATATGTATAAAGATGGAGCTTGGCACTCTGCACTTTAAACAAAAATTAAGACAATAGCTATAAAACCCAAGTGGACCAACTGCATAATACTACGGGAACTAAGCTCTCTTCTGAACTGAGTGCTACAGGTAATTGAAAAAAAACTGTAAGTTTCATCAAGCCACAGACCCATAAAATCTTTTTAATTTTGTCAGACAATACACACATATGTAAGATAACCAGACTGCCTCACTTTTCCGCACCGAAGCGAATGTTTGAGCTATTTTGATTTTCACAAAATCAATATTATTCAATGGCTGTGCTTTATTGAAACTCGGATTTTCATTTAAAACTGGCATATCTTGAACACATATTTGAACAATTTAACATTCTGAACAAATATCACTGCAAAGAAATTTAGAAACTTAAATGAAATGGCAAAGTACATAGGTACAGGAAAAACCACAACATTAATAGTTGGAGAAGCAATTACATATTTGGAAACGTTTCGTATGCACAAAAATACGCAAACATTTTTACCTACATATATCAAACTAGTATGAGATTATCACTACAAATAGGTATGTAGTCAATTAATAAGTAT
The DNA here is from genome assembly GCA_963930735.1 of Dioctria linearis. Lineage (NCBI taxonomy): Eukaryota > Metazoa > Arthropoda > Insecta > Diptera > Asilidae > Dioctria > Dioctria linearis. The sequence goes on along the minus strand of OZ005741.1, from coordinate 201,335,448 downwards.
TTAATTTTGCTGATTTTAATCACGCATCAAATTTTGATAACTCCTTTTCATATATCCAAACTAAAACCTTTAGCACAACTCTCTTATATTTTGGACATATGGTTGTATCATATGTGCAAACTGGTATTGGGTAACGTAATAAAAGCCGACGCACATTTAAAAAAACAAAGAGACAGGGTGCGATAATTATGCAGATAAATATTAATTAATTTTTAAAAAAATCATAAATATTTGCTTTCTTAATTTTGAAGGCTCCCCGAGCGATTACATTGGCATAGGTACTAACTGGTGAACTTTTTTGTTGGCAAAAATATTGAAATTCATGTGATATAGGGTTTAATCAAAGTATTTTGGAATTATAAAAAACACTCTCCCGGTCCACAAAAAAACAGGCATAGGCTGAAAAGCTTAGCCTATGAATAAAAACTTGAGCCACGAAATAATCGTTAGATCCAAATTTGCCGGATCAGGCAACAGTGGATAAAGTCAGGACATCTCAAAGTTGTGTTCATCAAATCAAGGCCAGGGCAGGGCTTAAGACCTACAGAGTCAAAAAAAATTTCAGATAGAAAAGTAAGGAAGCTAACAGTGGATAATATAGACAGGAAGGAAATTTGTATGGCAATTTTTTAAAAAAGTTACTGTTGCACAATGGACTACGGAAAATATTCGGCTCATAATATAAACAAATGGATCCGATACATGTGGCTAATGTGACCTCAGTATATCCCTAAAGGCATCTCATTTGGGAATACACAGAATACTGAAAATTGTCAAAAGTTACAACGTCTATAAGCTCTTTCTTTTGGTCGGACTTGGGCATCTATAACTACATCAGAAACGCCCAGGAGCTTTATTGGACACACAACATCGATATTGTACCAAAAGTGGCAAACACAGCAAACTGCCCCAGAGCTCAAATGAAGGGAAAATTAAAGTACAAAGTCCAGAGTAGCTAAAATTCAAACTTTTCAACATTCCAAGTGGCGTATGGAAGACCAAATAATCGATATGCATACAAGATACTAAAAGTAGGTTTAAAATTTAAGGTTCGTACATCCCGGATGGAATAATTAACTTAAAAGTTTTACGTATTGTCGAATAACTTATTTAACATAATACTTAAAAATAAAATTATTTAAACTTTTTTAATTTGTGGTGTTTTGTTCTTATTTTTTTCGACCAGATTTCCTCTGAATCACTAGAAATTCTGAGGATTCGAAGAGAATGTGATTGAAGAATATAATAAGAAAAAAGATTGGTGAGTCTTTGACTTTTGTCCGAGCATCACAGCTTCTAAGAAACACAAACGAAATTTGGATTTATTTAGTGTAAAATGTTCAAGATAAAGTAAGTAGGTTTAGTGAACTGATTCAATATTTTGATTATAGGTATAGGTATATGAAATAATAATGATTACAAGCTGGTGAAATATTTGTAATTTCTTAAGAAATTGCTCATTAATAATGAGAACATCAATTCATAAATGAAAACAATCATTTTAAGAACTTTGCTTCCAATATATAATTTAATGGGGGTCAAATAAAAGCTTAATATCAAACATCATTTCAAAATTCTTAATTTCGAAGGTGTTGGATGGATATTATTATCCACGTTGTAGTTCCACTTTACACTCTAAAAAATGTCAAAGACTTTCACTTATTTATCTTTAGAGAATGATGATCAAATCGTGACGAGCATATTGGTCAATAATTTGTTTGTCACCTGTTTCGACAATATATACTAGAAAATAAAACTATCTCTAAGGAACTACGGATGAGAAGACGTCATAAACGAATGTAAGTGCATTGTTGGAAGATTCGCCGAATAATAGCGTTTTGTTCGGAAACAAAAAAGTGCATTTTATGCTGAAAAAGTTCACATTAGAATCGGTTCCCAAAAAATATTTATTTCTCAGTAAGTATGTATATGTGAGTGCTTTGTTTATATTTTCAATTCGAATGGTAGAGGTATCTTAAATTTATTCAGTTCTTTTTTATTTATTGAATACCAGGTACCTATAATTGCTTTTAATTATTTCTTGTAGAAAATTATAATTTTAATTCGTCTATTTATTATTTCTATCTGTGAACCTTTGATTATTTTCACGATCTAGTTCTGGTCTTTGGCGATATGCAGATAATCTCTCGAAAAACAATTTCTCTAAAATATTTTCAGGAAAGACAGTTTCCCGAAAATCAATTTCACTACTGAACAATATTCCGCTAGCCAGCAATTCCTCTAATCCGGAAATTTTTTTACTTAAAGAAAATTAAACAAATCGCTCCTTTATTAAGATTTTGATATCTAGCAACCTCTCCTGTAAACTAATTTATAACAAAATGTGTTTCACCATTTGTTTTAACCCAGAATCATAATAACAAAGACATTCGACTCCATGTTTTTATACCCTAGATGAAATCTATAGGGTATACTAAGTTTGTCATTCCGTTTGTAACGCACAGAAATAATGATGGTAGAGCAAAATGGATTGGACACCCCCGCATAAAAGTAAAAGTTATTTTGATTTTTGCATGTCCGTCTGTCCGTCTGTCCGTCTGTCCGTCCGTCCGTGCGCACGATAACTCGAGAACGCGTTCACTTAGAAAGCTGAAATTTTATACACAGACATTAAAAAAAAAAGTAAAATTAAGTTCGAAAATGAGACAAATCGGGCAACTCCTTCGTGGGGTTGCCATACAAAAAATTCGTTTTCCACGATATATTTGGACACTACCTGAGAACACGTCGGCATAGAAAGCTGAAATTTGGTACATTGTGTTTTCATAGTAATAGCAAATAAAATGTCAAAAATGGAGTAAATCGGGCAACCGCTTCTTGGTGTTGCCATATGAAAATTTAGTTTTTTTACATATACTTTGAAAACGATCAGTCCTAGGCATTTTTATTGTACTAAAAACTTCTTCAGAATTAGAAATCCTATAAAATTAGTTGAAATCATTTTTTCTGTCCGACGAGCCGTTCTAGAAATATATGCGAGAAACCAATGCAAAAAATGAAAATTGCTCAAATGGGTGACCATATACGAAATTTCATACGTGCATTCATCTAGGGTATCATAAGAATTGGTCTTACACCAATTCTAGCTCTTTCACTTGTTTTATGATATTTTGTATTTTTTCCTTTTTTAATTTTTTTTTCATTCAGTTTGCTTGCCGTTTAATAATCGCGGAAAGCAATGGCTAAGAACCTTCATATCGATGCATGCTTTTGTTGCCAATTAGTTCGGAGAAGATGCTGTCCTTCGTTGTAATCTTTTGTCTGTGGTAACTGTGTAAATATTAAAAATATTCCAATATTGAGTCGAATATCGCCTTCTATATGTGTAGCCAAAAAAAGTGACCCGAAATATTCAATAAATCGCTCAACTATATCAAATATTTCTCTGATTCTTGTTTATATACGGATAATAGTCCGTATTTAATAAAAACTCAGCATTCAGATCGTCATTCGATTTTAAGTCAATGTCCTGAATTTTTCTATATATGTATCGCTTATAATTAAAATATCAGAACCAAATATAATCGACCATGTCAGATGGGCCATGTGAGATGTTTTTTGTGAACAGAGCCACAAAGTAGTGCAAAATTCGTGCCTAAGCAGGCTTAAGTAATTTCTGCTGCTTAAAAAACGAATACTTAATAAATTTGTATTTCTAAAGTTAATAACCTTAATCAAGTTCTGTTATTCAAATCCGAATGTTAATTCGAATACCAATTTGAATTTCATAATTAAGGAAATTGCTTATTATGAAAATTATCTTTTAGGTAAAATGCTTCTATAGATCATTGTTTTGAGGGATATTGATTTTTGGGAAATCGATGTTACAGCAATTATCTTTAGCGAATTCTTTTTGAACTGTCTCAATTTTGCGGGGGAAATTCTATTAAAATAATTCATTTCCCAAAATACCTCTAAAGTAGTAAACAAAATTACGCAAATTGTGAAAATATTAGTTTTGAAACTTTTCTGAACAATTCGACGAAAATAATAAATTTGGGCCATATTTATTGCTGAACACATCAAAGTTTTTAGAACTTTCAGATTTCTATTTCTATTGAAAATTTACTTCACCAAATGTCAAATGGAAAATTCAATTGTCTGAAAAACTAGAAAAGCTGTCTTACAATAAAAAAAATGGAACTACTTTGGTAATCTAAAATTGATATTTTATAGAAAAACTGTAGAAAAAGCCATGCTACAGACGAACTTATAAATGCCGTTGTGTTGATTAAACTGACATTTAATATGATAATATTAATTAGAGGTGATTTTTTAAGTCCCGTGCTATGAGTACCTATCGTATAGCCATAATAAACGCAGTAAAATAAAGTTTCATTGAATTTCTGAAGTCTTTGAAGGACCTGTAACATATGTATAGGTAGAGTTAGTTGATTTCGTGAGTTTTAAAAAATTCTATCTAACAGTGTCAGTTGTCAGCTCTTAAAAACTGTTAGATTCTAAATAGGCTTCCCATGGGATTACATTGTAGAAATTCCAGATACCTAATGAATCTGGAATTTCTACAATGTACATAGTAATATTTCTTCAGTTAGAATATGTTCTTCATCAAAAATTTAATTTAAATGGCAAGAGACTGCAAAGACTGTTACTAATATCTATGAAATTCATACAAAAGGAAGTGGGCAAAAGTAATAGTTGCCGCCGTTGAAATTACATTTCAAGAATTAATATATCAAAAATTAGTTTCCACTTGAAAATCTCTTAAAATTCAATTTAATAATGTAGATACAGAATGTACATTGTCTTACTAAAAAACATAACCGTATTGCACTATCGATTTATATTCAAATGTACAAATTGAAAGCCCTCAGACTTTTGATGGGTATTCAGTTATTATAGGGTAGCGGTAGCGATATCAGTTTTCAGAGAGCTATTTTAATACGTTTTTTTTATAGTCGTCTCGTGGTCTCCGAGAGAACATATACATATATGAAATTCAACAATAATCGACAAAAATCACACATCCGGATGTGTTATACCTACCTGGATAATAATAAATCGTTTCTTGACAGAATTTATTCACTGTGACGGAACCTGAAGTAAAGCTGGACGAGCATAAATTTAATAATTTTATTTCAAGTGACAATCAAATTGATTTTTTGTATTTTCTAAGTGCTGTGTATTTGGCAGGAATTATTAAGGTAAAACAACAAAATTTGGAAATTCAATCAAAAACTAATAATACATATACATCCCTTATCTATGCTTATTTTACCAGCAGATTGTAAAACGTGCTTTAACTTTCATCTTAATTTTCTAATGTTACTGTACAAGGTTTAATTGTTGGAGGTTTGTTTTGATATAAATGGGACCCCATAACCCCCCCCCTATGTAATGATGTATTATTCATTATGCAGCTGTATATATTATGTAAAAATCGTAACAGTTATAATATGTTTACAAATTTTTTCCGCAACCTATATCTATTTTTCTTTTTTCTTTCAAAAGCACTTTTTGCACCTTATGTGAGAATCTACAAAAATTCCTTCTTGAACAAATATAAGTTTACCCCGGTAAAAAGTCCTAAAGAGAAATCTCTACTTTCATTTCGCAAACTTCATTTAATAATAGCAAACTGAATTAAGACCTAAGACAAGCAGTGTGATCTAATACGAAGTTATTCCCTTTCATTACATTACATGTTAGCTAGGTACAAGTATACATTGATTTCAAGTTATCATCAAAATGAATGACTAAAATTTCTTTGAATATCGATGCTTAGATATAAACAATTTGATATTTCGTTGAAAACCCAACACCCGACGGGATATTTCAATCGGCAGACGATACAGGAACATAATTTAGATCTGGGAATTCCCGTTTTTACGTGGTAAGTTGCTGGGTGGCTTTGAAAGCAACAAACTTCCTATTATTAATTTCAATATAAAAATAATAGGGTGTTAAGCAGGCTTTGTTGTTTTAACATTGGCCTGTTATCTACTGTTATTATAAAACAAACAAATTTCTCACTATTTTCCTTCTTTTTAGGTAAGTATTATCGCTAAAAAATAAATAAATAAATATTCTCCTTTTTGACTAGGTAAGTATAGACATAATTTACTTTATACTAAAGTTAAAATCTTTTTTGGTCTTGTAATATATTACGGAATAAGGCCAGTTTTCCGATATTCTTTCCAATGAACCAACAAAATTCTGCTTAATGATTTTCTCTGCATTTTCTAGCGAATCGCACGCACCTACAAATGAATTGTCTTGTCTGGTTTCAGTTATTTGCATAAATGTACATAGGTCGTATCTACAGGTCTAAATATAACAGACTGATTTATGTAAACCAGGTTAATTTTCAGTACGAATATAAAATGATAATCAATGCTAGGTGCAATACAACAATGTCTTTATATTCTGGTGAAAAATTTACAAAATTAATCCAATTTTATGGTCATAGTCATAGTTTAATGTATTAACAGCCCTGGCTACAGCCACGTTATGAAAGGGTGGGCAAATGTAAAAAATACAGATTTTTTTATAAACAAATTCGCTAACCTGTATTTGTAAGGTAAACATGTAAAATTAGCAAAACAAATGTAGATACATATATTAGATAGGTTAAAGCTAACGTGCAAAGTTAAATGCTATGAGCTGAAGTAACACTAAATTTAACAGAAGATATTAAAATAGTTGTTAGTTAATACTAGCTATAAAACAATCACATCATTTCAAATATCTATATTTTTTACATATACATATGTATGTAGGTATATAATTTTGAAATCATTGAAATTTAAACCGATTCTTCAGATCGTGTAGGACTAGTATACATGTAAAATCCAATTTAAGACAATTTCTAAAAATTTATTTTACACCACTAGTTGCAGAAATGGAAAGGATCTTATGACGGACACATATTTAGCTTTTGTCATAAGGACAGTCACACACACCTTGCAATAGGGTTAGTTATGTTGACAGTTCGCCGTCGGACATTTCTGTAGTCGAACGTTGCTCGCGTGCGTTGTGTTTTGTAAGTGTTGAATTAAATGTGAACTATCTAAAAATATCGACAAATAAAAAAAGTGCAAGAGAAATTGATAATCATAAGTGAAATTAAAAATTTTGCTCTAAAACGGATATATGTGCAAAAATTAAATTGAAAAAAATCTACTGTTTCAAACGTATGGAAAATTGTGAGAAAATTAATATTGAGTCGAAAATTAACGATCAGAAAAAGAAAATTCCGCTTTCTTTGCATCCAAATGCTATTTAAATGGTTTATACACAAGAAGAAATCTAATAATTTCCCAAAAACTGACCCATTGTTTAATATAAAGCTGAAGACCTTGGGAAAATGATTGAAGACGATTTTTAGATGCATGTTTTTGGTGGCTGGACAGATTCAAAAAGAGGCAGAACATTGCTTGCCCAAAGGAAAAGATACATACAGGTATGAAGAATCAGCTTCAGACAGACAGACAAACAGAAATGTCACAAATGATTGGATTTTACAAGTTTGGCTAATATATAATGCTAACGAAACCGGCATTTACTTCAGAATGATGTCGGATAAAATTCATACATTAAAAGCTGAAACGTGTAGTGGAGGAAAATTATATCAAAAAGAGCATATCACATCCATGGTATATGCTAATCCCTCTGGTAATGAAAAATGAAAATTATTGATACCAGGTAAACACTTCATATTACTGTGTAGATACTTGGGAAAAATCTTGGGAAATTTTACTGTATAGTACCTAACTAAAACAGCTTAGATGACTTCAATTGTTTTTGAGAGTTATTTAAAATAGTGGAACAGCAAATTAATAAAACAGAATCGAAAAATTGTATTGCTAGTTGATAACTGCCGAGTGGATTATCCTGATATTAAGTTATACAATATAAAACTTCACTTTTTCCCCACCAATACAACGTTAATCTTTTACAATCTATGGACGAAGGTGTAATTAGAAGTTTAAAATAAATCTACGGAAAGATGATGTTACTAAAAATTATGGAACTTCAAACATATACAAAATAGTGTTACTAAAGCCATTTCTATTTTGGAAACGATAAATATATTGAGTTTTGCATTGGGAAACTATTTCTTCTGAAACCATTCGAAACTGCGTTTTTGACATGTTGGGCTAGTTAAAAGCAGAATTTAGAAGATGATTTTCCTCCGTCAAGCGAGTGATTAACTAATAATACAGAATTTATTGGATTTAAACAAATTTAATGATTATGTCAATATTGATAAGGAGTAACGATAACCACCGAAGAACTGTCGTCTGACAATGATTTAAAGAATGAACTGGAAAATGTTGAGGAATGAAGAATTGAAGACGATTAAGAACAAAAACCTGCGGTTACAATTGAAGAAGAATTAAGTTGCGTGCGCAAGCTACAAAATTTTTTCTTCGATGAATAAAATCCAAAAAATTATACAAAATAAATACGAATATAAAAAATAGACAAGTTCAAACAAAAATAACAGACCTTTTTTGAAAATTTATGTTTATATGAATTTCATTTGACTTTTCATTAAATGGACAAGTTTTGGAATAAATAAGTTGTTTTTTTATTTTTCTATGCATTTTTTCCTATGAGTACTCATAAGATGTACATTCGGTTATAATGAATTACAATGGTCCCTATAGAGATCCATTAAAAGCGTATTATACTATAGGTATGTAGGTACCAAAAGAGGAATGGATTGTATACCGCATCGAAGTCGTATTGCATTTTTGGCACAAAGCTTCGATAAATTTTACACAAGATGTCTTAGGTAGAGTTCTAATGCCTTTCTGCAGGAGCAAATCTCGATGAAAACGTCCACGGATAATCATCACAGAAAATATTGATAAGCAATCATCATCAAAGGAATCTTCGGTGAATAATACTACGACGAATTCCGAAATATCTTATGACCATCTTGATACAATAATTAACACATTTAATACATGAATTAATGAACTACTTTTCTCGCTTGTTGCTAACTGTAATAAGTAGGTGCATTTTTTTTTGAAGCTTTATCAAGAATAACTACGTAAACCCATGTATTCGATTTTTCACCCTTAAATTCACGAATAGGTAACTCAGGTACCTTCATATATTTTGTATGAAAATTTATAAATTTTTATGGAATAACAGATAAATAGTGATTTACCTATTTAACCTAAAAACTCTTCAAATTTAATATATGTGGCTTCGTTAACTGTATTACGTATTTATGTCAGTATATACAGGCCATAGGTACGAACTTGTACATATGTAAGTAAGCTTAGTAACCTGACTCCAATTAGGATTTCTAGGGCGTAATGAAGTGAGTGTTTCTTGGTATGTTTTAGTACGATCAAAATATATGACATTACCTAATGGTGGACTCACAGTTATCAACACACCACAAATTAAAAATAAAAAGACATAAATAAAATATAAAATCAACTATAAATGCATGTTGTAGGTGCATTTATATTTACCATAATCTGAAAGCATGGAATGAAAAACCACAACAATTTTCAACAGCATTGGATGGATATATGTAGACGAGTAAAGCCAATACAGATGTATTACAAGACAAATAGTATTGATAAGTGTTTATAAAAAAAATATTTTAATATGGATGATAATGGTGATGCAATATGTAATATTTTTTTTTACACATACATACTTATATGAAATTCATTGTAAATTGATTTGCTTTATCTATGCAGCACCTAATTTAGTTTAGGGTCGTTCAAGTTGATCACTTGCAACACTATGTGTTTTAATTTACCCTAGAATATCCTACGAGGAACTTACCGAATATAACTCTGATGAATTATCAGATGTCGAAGATGCTCTTGCGGATATTGAATCACCTGTGAACTACAGGACAACGATTATGATGAAGCTGACGAGAAAAGTGATCCTGATCAGTTTTACGTGCCAAAGATAACAGTCTGGAGACGAAATCCTTTTGATAGAATTCGCACGCCAAGACACAATATTCTAAGTTTAACAACTGGACCGCAGTATAAGATCAACAAGGACTCTTTCTGTACTCGATGCATTTAAGCGCATTTTAACCCTTCCAATGTGTGACACATAATATTATGAGAAAACTCAGGAAAGTCACTAGTTTCTATGCTAAATGCTATTGCGGAAGTCAAAAAAAATATATAAAACCAGAAAAATTACGCAGTTTGATTGCAAAAGAATTTGACGGCATTCTAACAATATTTGTTTCATTTTATACTGTCACAGTTAACCGGTTTCAACACAAGAACTGATTGATTGAAAACGAACATGGCCTATTACCGATTTATGGTTGAAATTGAACGCTAACCTATCTTCAAGCAAGACAGGTATACCTTTACACTTGTGATATGAATATATTTTAGCTCCTCCACCTTATTTTGAATAAATTTAAGTCTTAAAAGTAAATTTTGTTTTCTTTATCCCATCCAATCAAGATTTTCTACTAAGCAGTATATTTTTTGATGAAATTTTTATTTATTTACTTCTATTGCCATATAAAATGTATATGGGTACCCCTGGTACCTATCCATAAAGCAACGTCAGTATAAATGTTAAGCTCAAAATTTTGTATTCCTAAATATAGTTGTAAAAAAAATTTTTTTTTAGGATGTAACCGAGGCACATTCCATTAAGTTAACTAGAATATGCAAATATCTAAAAAATAAAAGGGTTAACTAAGTAATTTTTTGTTTTTTCGCAATATGAACTCAAATAAGACCTGCTTATTGGGACACTGTCCATTCGGACCACATCCACAATTGGAACATACTCTGCCGACACACAAAGACTACCTGGATCAAAATTCACTGCGTAATTGAGGCACCTTCTAATCGGACCAGGCGTAAAGAAAAATCACGAAATAAAGGAAATGTTCTTGAGATTCACATTATCAGATGATTTTGTATCTGCTTAGAATACGAAACAAAATGGAATTGTTGTTTTATATATAATTTATGTAAAATCCCTGTATATGAGGGTGGTTTTAATGGGGTGTTTACAATAGGAAAATATGCATACATTAGAGGTTAGGGAGATTGTATGATAAGAAAAGACATCGAAGCACCTTACGTTCACGCGAATTAATATTTTGTGAAGTGTTTAGATTAAAGGACAGCCTAAGATTTGTTTCGAATTTCACACCATGATTATGTTGTGCTCACGTCTACCTTATTATTATCTATTACAGCAATTGGCTTTCAACTAATATACCAAAACTTAAATTTCTAACAAAAGTGTTACTCGCTGCATTCGGTTATTGCTTTATGCCATTTTATTTCATATTCCAAAATTTACTACAAGCATACGCTTTGCATTTGCATTGCAGTACATAATTAATTCGTCGTAAATTTACGTTATTACAAAAAATATGGATGCGTGTTTACACATTATATTGAGTTCCCTAATTTTTCATATTCGTTCATTTTTATTCATTTCGTCTGATACAGTGGAAGAATAGCTCTTATTTGTATATCTTTTTGGTAGATTTACCATATGTCTGTATGTACAGTACATACATAAATTCTGGTAGATATCTGTAAAATCGAACCAGTAATTACTTCGATCGTGATTTGGTCCAATTAGCAGGTTTTATGCAGGTAGATAAACTTCAAAATTTCATTGGATACTAGCATTACGAATTCTACGCAGAAGACACAATATCCAAGCTGCAAAGAAAAATCGATAACAATTTGTCTTGGCTTAACATGATTTATTGTGCGAAATTGAGTATCGCTACTATTCTGGCAGAGCTTATACCTACATACTTATGTTTTTCATTAGCAGGTAGGTACAATTTTTAGAATACTCATTAATGAATATATGCATGCTTAGTTTAATTTTTAGTACACCGGAAGAAAGTTATCCCTGAATTGCAGTCTCGCTTAGATGCTCAATGCAAGCCTAGGCAGCTTAACTTTTTCAATGAATTAAATTTCTCTGCACTGTAGCTTGACAAATCTGAAAGCCAGCTAATTTAAATTCCTGTACCTAGTCCTCATTTAATATGTATGATATGTACTAAACTCAATAAAGATAAAACGACTTTGACTTTTGCAAGTTTAATTTCCCCGCTGGGTATGTAGATAGGTACTCCCCAAGCCCAACTAACAATAATAATTGACTGACAGGCAGTATACTATATATGTATTTATGTACCTAAGTATGAATCTTTGTACACTTGTAACAGACAAAACGGAAATATAATAATAAAAAAAAAATTAATAATTAACTATTTAATCAAATTCACACTTACCCTGGGTTGAGCCATTAATGCTCTGGGAGCGGTGTCCAACCCGACTTGTGCCACTTTTAAACACAGAATTAAAAATCAAAGGGGAAAAAATATACAACAATCAAGATTTGTTGATTATTAAAAAACTGTTGTTTTTATAAAAATTATGCACAAGACAAAATTTCTATATATTACTATCTCACTATTGATCATCTTTTTTTTTTTTTTTGAATTATTATTATTATTATTTCTTATGTTTTCCAATATTAGAAATTATTTCTTTTCTTTTCACTGCGCAAAATGTAACACACAACCAACAACTTAATAACAATGAAAATTCACTTTTTCTTAATCGTAAGAAAAAAAAAATAATAAATAATAAAATAAAATTATAATAACTATAAATAAATTATAATAAATCAACACCCACTTTTGTCATCATCATTGAAATGCATATAAGGGTTATTTTAAACTTCATATATATAATTTATTTTATATATTGGAGGCACACAATTATTATTATTATTATTTTAATTATATAATTCTCACACGATGCGTTGTTGTTGTTGTTGTTGTTAGAATAGCATTTTATTAGTATACTTAAGTATGTGTTTAGATCGGTGTGATTATGATGAGTTGATAATTAAATAAATTAAACTGCATATAGTACACCGGAAAGTCTCGCTCGATCACACCGAAAAACTATTGAAAATACCTAGTAGGAACTAGGTGTATATTAATTCTCAATGAAGTATAACAGTTTATTTAGCCAAATATATCACTTATGTCGAGTCATTTTGTAGTAAGTAAAAAATCCATTTCGATTTCCAACAAATAATAAGCAATTCACAAAATTTTAATTAGTAGTACCTAGATTTACCGGCATTTAGGTATAATTCCATTTATAATATGAGACGACGTATAACAGTTTTATCAATTACGTCCGATACAAGTTTTTATTTTTTTTTTTTTAGCTCATTTATAAAAAGTTATTATTTACTGTATGCTGCAAGTTGGTAGGCATATTGCATATTTAGAAAGAGCATAATTTATGTAAAAATCAATTCCGTATAAACATAAATCGTATACACAAAACTCCACTACCACCACAACACAAACTAAAAACACGAAACGCGACGCGATTCTATAAGACAGATCATTTATTTATGACAATAAAAAACAAAAATCATTATAAATCCGAAAAATACTCGCAGAACAGTTTTCAAAGGTGAAATAGATTACAGAGAGAGAGAGAATCTAACACTTTTTTCGTATGTCCGTTAACGGTTAAAACGCGATTTTTCCTCTGATTTATAGGACCTTGTGTTTAGCACGAAAGTAATAGCGACTGCTGTTGCTCCGGTTCGATGATGCCGATTGTAGTGATTTTGGCGCGATTATTTCGAATTGATCTGTTATACGTAGCATGTTCCATTATTTTCCATACTATCGTGTTAAATTTTGTTGCTATTATTGTTTGTTTATTTTTTCTTCTCTTTTATAGGTATAGCGGTTAATAGATAAGTATTCAATATATAATGGAAGTGCTGCCGCCTGTTGAGCGTAATTACGGCCTTATCCCTATGATACTAAATAATAATATAGGGGGTAGGTAGTAAACGTCTAGATGGAACGAACGATGACTGCAATACACACGTCCTCAGACAGCAATGATTAATGATCGACTGAAGTAGAAGTACTTGTGTCCTCGAGCCCAAAAGAACAGCTGACGACGCAGCAACAGCCAGCACAAATACTCGCTCTGCTATTTTTGTTATACAATCACAAAACTCTTTTTTTTTCTTTTCTTTTTCAATATTCACACTATTTATATAAAAAAAAGCACATATAAATAAATAATGACATTTAACAATATGCTGTTATAAATATTTCTCTTTTTTTTAATAATACCGTATACTTCAGTTGTTTTGTTTTATTTTTATTTTTTTTTTTTTATTATAATTTCTCGTATATATAGCAAATATCAACTTGACTCCAAACAAGAATTGTACGAATTCCTTTATGTTAATAAATATATAAAAATCCAACCGGGGGAAAAAAAATTATTCTCACACTCTCGAATTTAGGTATATAACAACACGACGTTATGTAAGATAAATTGATAATACCACAGGTGATTTCTTATTAGATTTTATTAAAATTTCTGTCATTTAAAATAATTATGCCCCGGAACGATATACATAAACAAAAAAAAAACAATTATTATTGTTGTAGGAAAAATTTATGTTGTGTTTCTCTGTAATTTATAAAAAAAATTTTTTATTGTGTTCTACACACGTCGTACGCGTTTCGAAGGCAAATACACACTGGGCTTGTCAATCAATGTTAAAACTAAACTTGGCGGGGGTAAAATGTTGTTTCACATTTTCACACAATTCACAATCACACAAAATCGTCATGGCATGGCATGCATGGCAAAGTTATAAGGCAACGGCGGCTAGCTATGATGGTGGTATCATAGCCGACGACGACGACGTATCGGTATGGCATCGCAGAGCAGCATGCCAAGCAAGCCAGAGAGAGTATTTTATAATAAAATGAAACAGACACAACCCAAATAACAAGAAAAACTGAGGAAATGCTGCTCAGCGTGTGTATATTTTATCAGCCCCAAACATACACTAAGTCACGAAATTTCTTATAGAAATTTATATTTTATACTGTATAACGAATACGTCGGCATTAATGAATGTGGTAAACCTAGCACCCAGCAGCAGCAGGCGCTCAGAGTAGTATAACCGACTGTGAGAAAATATATGCACTGCCAAACCGGCAACCGGTACTACTTACTACTACCACTACTACTATTAGTGCTGTTGCCTTGCCGTCGCGGCAATACAGAAAAAAGAAGGAATGACTGATTTGATAGTACGCCTCTTTAGTCAAACGTAAATTCTTAAGCTGCAGAGAGAATTGTGTGCTGGCGCTCCTGCCACATCATATGTAATATAACAAACCAAACCCCCATTTATTTTGTGTAAGAGTAGTTGTGTGAAGTGGAATATTGGTTTGTGAGCCATTGCGCATTTTGGTAACGCCTTAAGAATTCCAGTTACGACAGAGACATGATCGATTAAAAACATTCAAGTGTGATAAGGATGCATAGGAATTATCTTGAATTTTTCTTATTTGATATTCAGCCCTCCCTGGATATGAATAGGTATGATTGTGCCACTGTATAGAAGAAAAACAGTTCACTTAACACATATTTAACATTGACTTGATCCAAATAAAAGTAACAAGTTTCACTCATAGCTTTGAAGAGCCCATATCAATCATTCAGAGAGTTGAACAGAGATAAATAGCTCTTTCAAAGGATAGAAAATCGAGGGGGCCTAATTTTGGAAATATACAGCAGGACTTTACAGCGCGTCGTGGTAGGGCATCATATTCTCACAAAATATGGATTATATTTTGAGAAATTCTTGCATTGCAAGAGGCATAAGAACGCATTGCAACAGTACTGCAGTTGCGGTTGATGAAAAATATTGTATTTATACCATTCATCCTCTTCCATCTTAAGATCAAACTGAAACCCCATCTGCAAAGATGATGTCCTTTCTCTATCCTTAATATCCAGAGCCTCGGCTATGGAGAAATTTTGGATATGAAAATCGTATTAAATTTTATGGCGGTGTACATGCACACGAACAATACGAACAAACACTAAAAACAAATAACACAAACACCTTCCCGATCGGCCTTCATTCAACTTTTCCCGTAACATTTCGCTCGTTCTCCCTTCCACCTCCCACCCAAAAGTGCACGAAAGAAATTTGCATCCTTGCAGTACACGACTTTGCATTGCACTTCCATTGCTCCCTCATACGTTGCTGCTGATAAGTTGAGGAGCTTTTTCCATTTACGCGCTACACACACGAGCGCGGTTATAAATGGATCCCTGTTTTTATTATATTTAAAAATGATTTACTACACATCCAATGACATTGATATGTGTTAGAAGTGTAAAAAGGTGTAGCCCTCGTCTTCATCATCATACAATCGTCGCATGGTAAATCCTCGCTGTGCACACGTGTTCCCCGCATTTTATGGTTTGTTTTTGTTTCTTCTTCTTGATATCAAATAAGTAGAAACGAGACAACCAATTCAACCCGTTACTGTGGCATGTATTAAGTGGAAGCGAGTCAGATACATTTAGAGGTGTCATTTTTGGGGCTGGCTGGCTGGCTGCCGCTGCTGAAGGCACAAAGCATGGCAAATTTTAAACGTGGTGCTGCCAATTTTGTGTTTTATCAGTGTTTGTTGAATCTCAGGCTGGAAGTCTCGCGTTGGTCGTCATTCTGCTTGCTTTTCTAAGAGTTTCTGCTGCTGCCTTTCCTTTCCGTGTCGTGCCATGCGAACCCAAGTGCCTTGCTGGCCTGGCTTTGGCACTTTGCTGCATTCTGCAAAAATATTTTCAGTTCCATAGCTTCACCGAAGATACGGGCTGGATCTTGGATGGACAGATACGGATATGGATGGAAGGCCGCCGGTAAAATGAGACAGCGTCAAACCACAGCTACTATCAATCATAGTGTAAATGAAAGGGAGAGTGCGATTAATGGCTGTTTGATTCGTTATTTTCACTGCTTAAAGGTGTTTTTACTTTTGTGTGCCTTCCTCGCTGTGCGCTCGCTATGTGTGTTCTATTTGTTGCTTTTTTTTGGGTTTTGTTTTTGCAAAGGTTGACCGATGTCGGTATTAAAGAAGGCTGTCAGAAGAATTTTATATGGATTTGTGTGTGTGCTTCTTCTTCAATAGTATTGAGAGAAAATTTGTGTTTCGAAATATATTTGATACTCTTTTTTTTTATCAGCACCTTTATATCTCTCCGCCGACCGATTCTCTTTTATTCGTGTTGCCCGATGTTTATGCAGTAATTTTTATTTGAAGCAAATGTGTTCGATTCTCTCCGATTTTTACGTACATTTTTGTATCCTTCCAGTCTCACACTCTAACAAAAAAAAAAAAAAAAAATATTGTCTGATCGGAAGTAATGTCGGGGATGCCCCAAAAACAAATTTTCACAAATATTTTGCTTCTTATTTTAAGAGAATGAAGGGTCATGGCAAGAGGGCAGGAGTTGTGATACATATTTGTTGAATATGCTTGCGTTGCAAGCAATGATTGAGTGACTTTTAAGGGTTTCACTCAACGCATCAGCGCGAAATATATTGCTATAATTTGTGGCTATTACTTTCGCATTTCAAACATATATACAAAAAAAAAAAAAAACTTTTCACCAACTGTGAGATGTCGGATTATATTTTCATACTAGGTTTATAGGTAGCCAGCTCATAAAATTTGATAAATCATTTACAGCCTGAAGGATTCAATTAGGGCGTCCTTGTAGCTCATATATAGTTATGTTTAGATAGAGTGGCATGTATGAGTTTATGTACTTACATACCTACATATATTCGGAATCTAGCAGACAATATCAAGGATATAAAACAGGAAAAGGAATCAATTTTGCGTTCGTTGGATATTTCTCTACTGGGATTTCATTTTGCTCCACTTCCGGTAAGATTGTACGGTCGGTTTAATCGCAATGTTACGTCACGTAGAAATTATTGTTGTTTATCCTCTGACGGAAATTCAGAAATTTTTGGATTATTGCTGACGTATATTGTCTCGCCAGTATTATGGGTTCGCTTGTCTTTCCTGCCGTGTTAGTTTAATAAATGGCGCTTAATGACTATTACTATACTTGACAGACAGACAGACATCTATGTGTATGTTACATATGTATATATATGTTCTAGGAATTAATTCTGCTCTTATCCTCTTCAGGGTCGAATTTTTTAAAACTGAAAAAACATTGATTTTATTGATTTCTTGTTGCGAATTGTTCATTTTATATTAATAACAACTCAATAAGTAAAAAAATTAAAACAATAGTAAATGTTTACAGAAAAAAAACCAATGTCCATAGATCGTTAATGAACATTTATAAATGAAAACATTTCATACACTTAGGGCATACGGGGATTCGTTACATTTTTCACATAGATAGCGAGTTCCGTTAAGACGATTTATGTTATGACAATGTGGGGGATTTTTATGTTCCATTTTCATAGGATATAGTTTCCTATAGAGTCTAGCCTGACTCCAGAAATGACTTTGATCCTTCTTTTGGTGGATTCTTTAGATGGTGGCTAATATTCAGAATTTTAACAGTTTTGTTGAGTTCACCTATTTGTAAATATATTAGTGTGTGAGATATTGAAGCTTTCAATTCTAGAAGACTCATTTTATATGCTTTACCATGATTGAAAAGAATCCAAGAATTAATAATTGATACATTGAGGAATTGAAAAGCAATTGTGAGTACCTACCTACAATGCACCAAATCTGTTGAACTCTATTATGACAAAAAGGTCTGGTTATTGAGATATATTTTTACTTTTACGATCTCATCTCTGAACATTATCTTCAGGCCCTACACCTGCATATCATCGGTGATATTGCATAACCGAAACACTACTAATGTCACTACAGCGTAAGTTAAAGTCAAAGCTAAATTTTCAGCAGACATTTCTTTTTTTTTTATTATAATGTATATGGGAGTTCTGGAATAAGGTACACAAAATAGCACAGCTATTATTATCATACGCACCTCAGGATTGATATGTATGTTATCAGAAGATGTAGCAATAGAAACCGAACCCCGTATACGCTTTTGTAGAAACTTTTTTTTAGCTAGCTTTTTTGAAACCCCATCACGTATACTCTGTTTTGCTATATTAACTTGATTATCCCCTTTGTCCGCAGGTATTTAATGAGACTCATTAATGAAAAGAGGTTATCTAAAAATAATTTATTGTTTTTAATTTCTAAACTTGCAATCAGTCTCAAATTCCGCACTTACATTTTTGGATTTCTGATACACATCAAATTTAAAAACATAATCACTTTGAGACGCTTTAACCCAAGATTTGATACCCCATTTCTTGAGTTTGGAACTACTTTATTGCCTTTCCCTATGTCTTCCTTTGAATGGTATAATCATCTTATCAATTGCTTGAAATTCGGTTGGCGTGGCGGCATTTTCTAAAGTTTGTGCATAACGTAGATAAAAAATGGACATACCTACTTTTATAAGAATATTTTTACATCCGTTTCGTATTGGTTGCGTTTTGTAGTGCAGGAATCTCTTTATTTCTTCGGATCGCTTCAAAAACATTGTGTCAGCAATAATACATAGTAGAAGATCAGGATCTGGTGACCAATATAATCTATCACGTCATTATGATATTCATTCCAAAGAATTGTTTCATTTCAGAGACATTTACATGGAAACGAATGTTCGGCACAATCGACGGCGGCGTAGCGAATTGTTTCCTGCATTGCATTGTGTTTGAAATATGTGCGTAAGGCATTGCACTAGTAATTTTAATTTCATATGGGTTCACAAAAGGTGGTGGCGTTCCTGCAAATTCGTTTTCTTTATCACTGTACCAAATCGGTGATTGTCGGTGTTGTCTAATATTTAACAGGTCTTCTTTGTCACTTTTCAAAATATGTCAATTTTTGCCTTTTGGTTTTTTTTACTTGCGGTAATAAATATTTGACCAGTGTCGGAATACCTACTTTTCCTCATTTATAAAAATTCTGCCTTGGTCCTGGGACTCATTCTCCGGTAATAATTCTAATTCTTCAATATCTGAGCTTACGTTTTTTTTGTTTGTCTGCAATAATTTTGCACTTTTTGTATCTTATTTTTACAAGAATAATTTATTGTTTACAATAGAATTTCACAAACATATACGCGATTCTGAAAGAAATATTACTCGAAACGATTCTGGGACCAAATACTATACTTGAAACGATAACTGTACACATATGAGTACGTTTACAATTTTTTTTTTAAATTACGTTTTTAAAGTTACACAATCATTGAAAAGGACTAAGAATTACATACATACCTATACCTGATATTTTATTTAGCTAATAATAATGATAATTTTCCGATAATTACAAAAATGTTTTACGTACAACATGTTAACGTGGCAATGTTACCATTATCAGCGCACTTATATTCAACGATTTCTGTTTTCTTGCTGATAGATTTTGTAGTGAATAGTTTTCCGACAAACTCGAATCTAATTTACTCTTGGAATAATTTCAATAAAAAATAAAAAAAAAACACTAAACGTACACAAGTGCCAATGTCCCTATTGAGATTAAGAAAGCCTTGCCATTTGAAACTGATTAATGATAAAAACTTTTGCTTTTGGAATAAGTTTTTAGCGTCGGGAAATGGAAAGTTTTCAATTTGAAATTGCATATATGTATGGGTACAATTGATAATGATGTTCGATGAGTTGCGTTTGGTTACAATTTGGATCCCGTTTTTATCCTACCGATACGACGCACTGTACTCCGCTTAGAATATGCTAGGAAGACAAAAATGATATCAGAATCCTGTGAAAATACTGGGTAGGTATATCAACACGTTTAGTGTTTTTCATGCTATGCAGTTCTGAAAAGAACGGTGGGTGTTTGTAGTCACCGGATCGCGTTATACAGTGGTCGCAAATTATTATCGAGTAGAAAACTGTTATCTCGAGTGTACAGTATTATAAGACATATTAGGAGCTTGGATACTTCACTTGAAGGTGTGTTTTACATTACTAATGTTGTTCTTTTTATGGATTATGTATTTTAAAAATAAAACCATGTGCGATGTTACAAGAAAAACTAATAATTTCGTATATGGATGAGAGTTTTCCTTGTTGAGTACCTACACCATAGTGAACCGACCGCTTTTCGGGTATTACAGAAAGGCAATTTAATAAATTTCTTAGATTTCTCTAAATTTTTAAGGGCCTGACTTTTACTTTTATTGTTTTTTTCCAGGAACGTGGTAGGTACTCGGTAATGTGACGTGAATTTTTCGAAGTTAAGTATCATATTTCATGAATTACTGGAAATTCTGATATATACACCTTGTTTCTCACGTGAAGATGCAATAAATGTGTTAGTGCTCTTGGATTTCTCTAAGACATTTGATTCTGTGAATCATAGCAAGCTATGTAGAAAACTGATAATGCAGTTTAATTTCTCTCACACCAGGCTGCAAACCTTATTGCCAGTTACTTGAGGGATCGGTATCAATCTGTGTATTCTAAAAATTTAGATTCCTCTTTTCAATTGGTATCTTCAGGACTGTACCCCAAGGATCTATCTTGGGTCCTTTGTTGTTCTCTCTTTTCATTAGTGATTTATTTCTTTGTGTTTTAAGAACAGCAAACTGCACCTTTATCCTGATGATGCTCAATTGTACATCTCAAGAACAATTGGATTAGCTGAAAATGGTGTTTCTTGTATAAATGATGATCTCCATTCTATTTATTTGTGGACCATTGACAACATGAACCCTACCAAAACTAAATGCTTAATTATATACAAAACAATTTTAGATACTTCTTATTTCTCACCTGTCGTAATCAATGGAACGCAAATTCCAATTTTTGATTCCGTTTCTAACTTGGGAATTATCTTCAATAGAACTCTTTCCTGGGGCCATCATATTAATGCTCTAATTAGAAAAGTATATGGTGGGCTTCGTTCACTCTGGGCGACTAGTAATTTTACTCCAGCGAAAAACCGTTTAAAGCTGGTCAGGACGCTTCTCGTCCCTCTTTTTACGTATGCGTGCGAAATATTTGCTTCTCTTGACTATGAGTCCATTCGAAAACTAAATACTGCATTCAACGCTACTATAAGGTATGTTTTTTGTCTCCGTCGTTTTGATCATGTCTCTCCTTACGCCAACTCCATCCTTGGTTGCAGCCTTATGGTCTATTTCAAATATCGCGCTGTTATTTTATTGGCTGGGACTCTTAAGTCTCGGAACCCCAGCTACTTGTATAATATACTTCAGATTGCGAGATCAAGTCGACTTATGTCTTTAATAGTGCCTAGACATAATTGTCTAACATCTAAGCGTCAGTTGTTCATCCAGTCCATTAATATTTGGAATTCCCTGTCAATAAATTTGAGATTGTTGTTTGAGTCAGGTAGGTATGTTTGATAATTTTAAATGCAAAGCTCTCGAGCACTTAAAATCAGTCTTGTTTTTAGTTTTGCATTGTAAATACGTATAAGTTTCATTTTTTTCTCCTTTGTATCTTAGTTCTAATTAATTAATTAAATTCTTATTAGTCTAGTTGTTTATAATATTAGTTATTGGATAATATACCTATTAATTTTGTACTAAAATAAGCTTTTATATCTTTTTGTACAATATCGATAAAATCTCTGTAGGCATCAAATTGCAACCAATTTTAGACCGTCTATGTAAAGTTCATGAACTTGTTATAAAACAGGTAGTTCGGGCAGGTACATCACTTACTTTGATAAGTAAGTAAATGAGGTTGTGACGGGAGCTCTGGATATAGCCAATATAAGGAAAGGCCTCACGACGAATTCTGATTTATAATTTCATTTATTTGTACAGCTGAAATTACATATAAATGATGAAAATAATACTATAATCTGGCAAAATCCCAGGACCTCATCTACTTGTTATTGTCGTTAAATAAAATTCATATTTGCAAAATAATTTGAAAATCTTGTAAAACTCGACACACGAACACTACACGCATGGATTGAAACATTCAAATGCCTCTTAGATATATGATAAAGGATGACTATCAACATGTGGCAAATCGGATGAGAAGTGATAAAAACAAATTCAAAATACGGAAAAGATAAATATAAGACAAATTTAAAGAGGAAATGTGCTTGACTCTAGATAAGTCCAAACCAGATTTTCATACCACAAAATAACAGAAGTAGATGAGGATCTCATAAAACGTTTTCATGCCATTCTTTGTCTACTTTCGAAAATTTAATAGAATTCGAGCGGCGCATATAATTTTAATATAGGTAGGTACAATAAAGATGTAATTAAATCTTGTATTTTTCACATAGGCTAATTGTCTGAGGAGGCTCAAGAAGCCCAAAATATGGAGATTGCCGGCGATCTTCTGATTTGGTTTTATGTTGTTAAGGAAAATAACAATGTATTTATGATAATTTGTATATGTCGATTTTTGAATTTGTTTAAAATTAAAATTGTTTACGATTTGTATAGTTAATAAAATTAGTTTTACAAATATTCAAGTAAATAATTCACACATATGTCGGACCATTACCTAATGATGTTCTGATGAAATATCTAGTCTAATCCCTTGTAGAATAATTCCTGCACGCAATACTCGCGCTACAAACCGCGCACATCCTTTAACCCTTCAAATTACTTTCGGCCGTACAGTAAAATTCCGTGATGCATTTTTATCCCGAACAGTGCGAATGTGGAACAGCTTAACATCTTCTGTTTTTCCTCCGGCATACAATCTGCAGAATTTTAAGGGCGACATACATCGGCACCTCCGCCACTCTCCTCATATCCCCTAATCCTTTCCCTATCTCCTTCTTGCCATGCTGTGCTTTTCATCATAGGGTATCCCCTGAGCTACGCTTAATAATATATATAAAAAAAAAAAAAAAGTTGCACTACACCAAATAACATTTTTACTTGAATTGTTTATGTACATATTCTCTCAGTAATAAAAGTTCTTACTAAAAGATATTCTAAGTATATACTTTTATTTATGACAAACAAAACGCATTTAGAACCAACGGAACACTGTGCGATGTGAGGATGTCATAAGAAATCTTTTCTGCAGCGAACATAAAATTAATTATTATTACTTACGAAATTACGTTCCTTAGCAATTTGGTTTTACTGGTCTAAATAATTGCAATACCTTTTTTTTCTCAATTCAACGTGAACATTCTTTTAAAACTACGTGCGAATCATCATTGCCAATATTTAGTGAAGAACTGTGATAACGGAATTATTCATGCTACGTAAACTTTTGTTGGTTTACCGGTCATCGGTAGTTCTCGGGGACTCCAGTAAAAGTACCAAAATAAATCCATAAATTTACACAATAAAACTTGTTCAAATGTCTCAATAGAAAAACTGGTGCCTAAGTATTATAAAAGGTTTGACAATATGTTGCGCACTCTTGACATTGCCGTTTTCATCTTATTTTAAGTCAACTCTATGAATGCGCGGAAATGAGCTTATCGTCAAAATTGTGCTTAGGTGTTGCATTTTATTTGAAAAATAAGTTATTTAAGTGGATTTCTCTGAAATGTTAATAAATTGGTCGGAAAGTAGCGAAAAATTATGGAATAATAACAAAATTATCCTAGCCGGACACAGTTTTCTGTTGATTTTTTAATAAGCAACCACAAGATTTTAGATTTTTTGTACTAGGCCAATAATTTAAAGAAGGAAAATATCTTAATAGTACACTTATTTTGAATATAGTTTTAGAAAATCAGGAGGATATTTTATTAATAAACCAAATTAATTTATATATAACATTAATATTATTATAAAATCCTTTGGGAACGTTTTCCTTCAGAGACTACTTGTAAAATATTATTCTTTAATTAAGTAATCTGCAATCTATTGTAGACAGTCATTTAAATCATAAAGCAAAATATAAACTTCATGACGTTGCGTTTCTATTTTACAAATGAATTAAATTTGTGGTCTCTATTTAATGCAGATTTTGCTTCGGAGAATTTATTTACGGCCAACTAAAATTTTAATTATATTTCGTTTTGTTTTTCTATTAACGGAATGTCTTCAAAATCAAGAACGGAAACTTGTAGAATAGTCGGGATGCAAAGATCCACACAGACACAGGAATAAGCTAAGTGAAAAACCTCCTGAAGAATTTTCCACTCCTGGATCTTCTACGGTCCTTACTTCTTTAGAAAAAGACAAAATAGTCAAATGGTGCGTTAACTTGACCATATATGGTTTTCCTATCTATTAAGAGAGAAATTCATCTAGATGCCGTACAGAAGATAATCAATGACGATGGCCAGAAAACTCTATTTAAGAATGAACGACTAGGCAGAACATGGTTCGAGTTATTTTTAAAAACCCCATCTGAATTTGTGCTGCGTATTGTGGAAGGTATCACCAAGGGAAGGGCAGTGATTACAGATAGGCTTCAATTAGATCATGTTTCGAGCAAATGAAAGAGTATTTGAAACTAACCGATACTGAAAACATACTAAATGATCCCAGAAGAATTTCAAATGGGAGTGAAACAAGGTTCAGCTAATGTCCAAAAACGGGATGGGTATGGCTTTAAAAGTATACCGAAACGTATGAAAATGAAAAAGATACTATTACTGTGTTTTTTATCTTTAACGTCATTACATCTTGTGTAGTTTTCTCCTGCACCCACCCAAAGATTTGATTCTGATTCTAGGTGGATAAAGAGAAAAATCTTTTTGAATAGCTACGTTGGTAATAGGGTAGATATATGGCTGAAAGATAGCAAGGCTCAAAGGCTCATTATATTCTTTGTAGATCGACATAAATTCCATTTAGCACTGAAGTTAAGGAAATCACAGAAATAGATAAACATGTTTCTCCAAAGCGCACTCTACCGTTATATAAAGGATCAATTCGGGTTTTACGATGCACCACAGTTGTGAAACTGCTATCTTAAAGATATCCACGATTATAAGTAGTGCTATGGATCAGGACAAATTTACAACAAGTCAAGCTCAATGATAGAATATCCACTTCGCTACCGCTAATGCGAGGAGTGCCTCAA
Organism: Dioctria linearis; assembly: GCA_963930735.1. Lineage (NCBI taxonomy): Eukaryota > Metazoa > Arthropoda > Insecta > Diptera > Asilidae > Dioctria > Dioctria linearis. The sequence continues at coordinate 201,309,516 of OZ005741.1, read as the reverse complement.
GATTCTATCATGTACCATTATTTTTCAGGCTATTCATTATTGACTTGCCAATAATGTACTTGTAATTGTAATTGTAGTTGTAAATGTAATTGTACTTGAACCGTCCTTTTGGGCTTATTGATTGCATAGTACGTATTAACTCTGATTTAGGCAGAATCCACGTTTGGTCTAAATATAATAAGTTACAATTAAATTTAAATCCTAGTAAGCTTACCAATTTCGGAAAAACCTTAAACAGAAGTTTGAGGTATTGTGATAATGTCAATATGCAATTGAGGTAAATATATTCTGGTTTACGAAAGCTTTGGCTTTCTGCTAATATCTTACCTTGTAATATTCGTTTATGCTATTGAAACCGTTTATTATGCCTCATTTCAATTTGGCTAACATTGTTTTTCCCAAGCTGGATAGTGTGTATGGACGTAAATTAGAGATTGCATTCAATGACTGTATTCGATTCATTTTTAGATTACGTAGGTTTTATCATGTATCCTCTTTTCGAATGCATTTACTAGAAAGCTCGTTGAAACATTTTCTACAACGTAGGTCGGCTATGTTGTTGTATAACATATTAAAGTCAAATAAGCCGGAGTACATTAGAGAGTTTTTCTTGTTTACAACATTCCAACGGAATAGAAATTTAATGATGCCATGATTTCATAAGCAAACTTGGGTGGTTTTGGCCCTCTTTGGTGACTTTGGCATTTTATCAGTATTTCTTTATACTCTTAATATTATCTTGTTTCAATTTTTTTTATGCTTTTATACACTATAGTAAGTAATAAAATGATTAATACAGATAAGTTTATAATTTTATTTTTTTTGTAACAGGAAAAAAAAGGGATTTTATTACTGTCCCAAACTTTCCTTATAGAGAGTACACTAGTGACCTCGATGGTTGCTCGTCTTAATTATTGTATTCTTTGGTTAATTTGGAGTAATTCCATGTAAAATTTATTTTTTGCTCCGACCACTAGGGGCTGTTAAAACGTAAAACAAAATTTACTTACCTCTGTTGGGTGATTTTGGTCACTTGTGATTCATAGCCAGCTGATTGTTTATGATTATGTATATGCTAAAAAAGAGGCTGAAGAAGACAATGGTGTACCACCAAGCAGTCCTAGTAAAGATAATGGAATCCAAATAGAAAATTTCGTTATATTTTTGTGTGAGAAAAGAAAGATTTATCAGAATATAAAGTCAAGTCCTTCATGCCACACGGTAGTTTTCAGTGGAAGTGGCCAAAAAATGACGATATGTTATGGTATGACCGAGAGGACATTTTCCAGCCTATAAAAGCACCAGAATCGTCAAAAAGAAGCTCTTTTATTGTAATAAAAGAAATAAACAATTATTTTTAAGGACAATTACCTACTTACTATTGTTCATATTATGTTTGGTACCTTTTTTGTGATTTGAGGATATTTGTTGGTTTATTTTATAATAAAGAAAATTTATTTTTGAAAAATATATTTTTTACAATAAAGACACTAATGATAAGCATTGCAGTTGTTTTTGTCGAATTTCCAACGTTTTTAAAAATTTTTTGTATGTCTAATATTTAAAAAAAATATTAGCGGCTAAAGTCGCCTATTTACTCGCTTATCCTTGAATTTTCATTGAAAAACAAGGGTGCCAAAAGTGCTCCAACTTTGTATTCTGACTTTGGCCATCCACATTTTTTTTTAAAAAGGTGTGTTTTTGAAAATTGCAAAATAAGATCTGGTGTGCTTGCAGTATACTATTAACGACATCTAAAATGACACCAAGAACAAGTAATTATCTCTATCTTGTATAAAGTTACAGGACCTCATCCGGCTATGGCCTGTAATTATCCAAATAGCAGCCACTGTCAGTGTATTTAAAACACAATTTCGAACCCACTTATGTTATATAACGCAAAGCTTACTCAATTGATTTAGATTATTTCATTTTATATTTTAGTTCTTTTTCCTTCAATTATCTCTAGAACAAATATACAATGGTAAAATTTGATCATTTTATGTTATTTTAAGCCTTAAAATAAAATAATTCCTTAAAATCCTATTCTGTACGAGAAATTTTATTTTATTTTATTCATCGTAACATAAAATATTTCTTATTATGGAGGATAACATAAAAGATCCGAAGCAGCACAGTTTAAAGATATTTTGACAGATTTTATGAAAATGACATGCGTCAATTAACATTAGTTGTGCGAAAATTGTTTTAATTAAAAACTAAAATGTTCACCGCCATACATAAAAATTATCAGAAATTGTAGAAATTTGCTCTGGTGGTATGGTAAAATATAAAAAGTCAATTATTATTTGTCGAATTTTAAATTTTATGCAGAAGAGATCATAGGATACGATATCGTCGTAATTCCTTCGATCCATATGAGTTGCCCAACCTTAGGCTTCAAAAGTTCTTCCGGCTGGATAATAATTAAACTTCTTATATGTATTGTGATTTGTAAACTAATTTTGCAAACTTATGAATAATTCTAATTTATACCCAAATTTCAAATACTTATAGAGTAACTAGAGCGTCATACCGGAAAGACATCCATTCCGTTCACTTTGATTTAGGAATCTAAAAGTGAACGGAATGAATGTCTTTCTGCTGCTTTGCATTTCTACGAACATACGGTTCGTATCAAACTCCAGTGAGGAGTTGTCATATTTTAGAACTTTTACAACCAAGCAACTCAAGAGCTATTAAGAAAGCAGCTGCTTTCATAAATGATTATTTAGTGGGTGATTTGATAGAGTATCACGCAACTGTCAATTGACTGTTCAAAAAGTAATAGAAAATATAGCGGAATGTACTAAATATTTTATGTTACGTGTTCATAAAAGGATTCATAAAATACTTTTCTGGAACCACGATAGAATACGAATTTTTAAAATATTTTATTTTCATTTTATGAAGAAGGGATTTTATCGCCACAAAATAACATAAAATATTATTTTATGAAAAATTACAGAATGCGGCCCAATATTGTAGTTAAAAAAGATTATAAATCTTGTATGTATGCTGTAACCAGGAATAAATGAATTTGAATTTCAAATCCAAAAAAAGTTGTGTAATTGGCCGGTAATAGGCACTTATTCTACGAATTTTAATGATATTTCAAAGAAGGTCATATTTTGTTTGTTTCCTAACCCTAGAAGAAATTGCTCACAGTTTTGTCATGTTTCCTGTCCCACAAGGAGCAGTTATTATGTAAACCAATACAAGTTTAACTGAAAAGTATCAAGGTGTTTGAAATTCATGTAGAACATATAGAAAATTAATTCCGTATGAGCCGTCTGATGAGCATTTATTAAATCTCATGGAAGGGCTCGTTGGTTAGCATGAAACTGCTCCCTATATACTAAATATTTATTATTGTCATCACCTTGTCAGATGACATTTACTAGGAAAATTTGAATTGATTTTTGTGATTTATTTATTTAAGTTTTTAAATTATTTTTTTTGTTTTCAGCGGAAAAACGGTCGCCCATATGCTGAACAAGACGTTATGCCCAAATCGTTACGCCTCAGTGTCTTAGAGTTTGATTTGCAACCGGAGTTTGAATTCTGAAAAATATATAAAATCAATTGTAAATGCAGATTATCATCTATGAATTATCATGACGCTCATTAATAAACTCATCGTGACACTCATTACAATGCTCATTAATAAGCTCAACGTGACACTCATTGACATGCTCATTAATAAGCTTATCATAACCCTATTGACATGCTCATTAATAAGCTCATCATGACCCTCCAGACATGCTCATTAATAAGCTCATCCTGACGCTCATTATGTACTCATCGAAGAGCTCATCTAATATTGTAAAACCCACAAAAGGGAAGCAAAGTATACATTTCTAAAAAAGTGAAAGAGTTGCAATAATTTCATGCACACTATCTGTGAGTAAGTAAATAAATGAGTTTTTTCCCGGCTTTGATTCAAACGCGAATAAATTTCATCAGTATGTTCATCTGATTGCTCATGAAGAGCTCATTGATGATCTCATCATGATATGTCTACCAGGGAATGTTTAAAATTTTTGGGTAGGTATAAGTGTGAAGTAGATAATAATTCGAAAGCCAAATGCAAGTTTTGAATTTTTTATTTTCGAAAAATTTATAAGAATGTTAGACTGACAGTTGTGCTCATAGGCATTAAGAACTAAAAAGATTTTTATAAATTTGCGAATTTTCAAAACATTTGGAAACACAATACTAGAGTGATTGCAGGCTGCTTTTCTTTTTATTTTAATACATCGATATTATAATAATCTCTTAGAGTAGATGAGTAGACACGTGGTAGAGTGCAAACTCGGTGAAGTGAAAAATCCAATAGAGTGAACAGCAAAAATAAGGAATTATTTTAAGATTATCCATAATAAATAGACCTTTTTAAATAATTTCAATCTTCAACATAATCTCCCTCTCCACTATGAATACATATATTTTAAAGATATTAATTATCCTGTTCTGTTAATAGTAATGCTAGTGCATTACTGGTGTGTGAAATGTGGACCAAATTATTTAATTCTGATAAAATTTTGAAGATTCCGCGATATCGTATTCATAGACTTGACCAAACAACTCAGAAGTGTGATGGAGATGCAATGTATGCTGCAAATATAATTTGGTCTAAAACTATCTTTCAATTAATAATAACAAGGGAGGTCAGGATTGTCAAGTCATGGGGCGCTAATTTTAATAGAGATTTGATTTTTTTTAATGGTTTCCTATCACTTTAGGCTGGCGAGCATTCAGAAATTACTCAGTTATTCGGCAATAGACATTGCAAACAGTTATTATAGGATTGTTCAACTGTACTTAAAACCTCTGATCCTAAGGTATCTTCGCTGAATAGAATTTCACTGAATTTATTTCGGATTGTTTTTTCCAGACATATCCCATTTAGTAGTAATAGTAGTAATTTATTAGTTATTCATAACTTTCTTATAAATAGTTAACACTTATACGGGAAATTTATCCCTTATAAACTTAATTATTTCTGCCTTAAAACTTCTAAAATTTCTATTATTCTTGATGCTACTTGGTAATTCATTAAAAACTTTTAGACCATTATACATTAACATATTCTGGGTTTTTGGTATTCCTAAATTTAGGTCGTCGAAAATTTTCATTATTTCTTAATATATATCCTTGTGCAATCAATATCTACATACCTAAGATTTCTAGATAAGTACTTCGGTAATAGATTAACCCTTATTTTAAATATAACTACTAACAAATTCCATATCAGCCTTTGCTCTATATACTCAACCATTTTAATGATTCTAAAAGAAAGCGATTTGGCGTAAATCTTCCAACCTTCAATATAGATTTCATTCCCTTATTTTGTAACACCTGCCATTTTTTTTTAAAACTGTTTGATGCTGTAAGCTAAATTGAAGCACAATATTCAAAATGTGGTTTTTTCACGACATTGAAAACCTTAGTTGATGTAGCTTTACTGGATCACACAGTAACTAGGATTGTGCAAGCGGAAGTTCTTAGTCAAGTTTCTTGTCTTCAAGGACTGAGTATGATATACAAGTGGGGCTTTGATGGTAGTTCAGGGCATAGCTTATACAAGCAAAAAATTTCTGACGCTTCTCTTACTGACGAATACATATTCTCAATTACTTTAGTTCCTTTGCAGTTGAAACATACGTTAGATGAACAAATTATATGGCACAATCCAAGACCAAGTTCTACGAGGTATTGCAGACCAATTAAGTTTGCATTTGTAAAGGAGAGTTCCAATGTAGTAAGAAGTGAATCCGAGAGATTTCAGACGCTAATTTCGAATCTGTCTTCATCTAACGTCTCTGTTTCAAACTTGGATGTAATGATATCTCATGATTTACACTTCATAATGGTTGATGGAAGTATATGTAATATTGTTTCTGGCACAGATATAGTAGTGCAAAATGTTTCATATGTGACGCAAAACCATCACAACACAAATGAATAGTTCTCTATAGAGAGTACCTAATGCTGAAAATTATAAATTTCGAATTTCCACACTTCATGCTTGGATTCGTTGTTTCGAATGTCTTCTACATATAGCATATAAATTGCTTATAAAATCTTGGCAGACTAGAGGAGATGAAAATAAAATAATTGTACAGAATAATAAACAACGAATCCAAGCTGCATTCAAAGAAAAACTGGGCTTAATTGGCGACAAGCCGAAGCCAGTTTTTGGGTCAACAAACGACAGAAACACCGCAAGGTGATTTTTTAGGAATGCTTCAATTAGTGCGGAAATAACTGGCATAAATGAACAAATAATAAAAAAAATTTCAATTATTTTAAACGTAATATCCAGCGGTTGTAACATTGAATAATTAGAGAAATTCCGTCATTTGTTGACCGAAACAAGGGCACTCTATTTCGAAAGATATTCTTACTACATGCCAGTCACTGTACACAAGCTCCTTGTACACGGAATTGACATAATATCTACTTGTATACTCCCAATAGGTCAAATGTCAGAAAGAGCCTTAGAAGCAAGACACAAAGAAATCAGGAAAATTAGAAAATATTACACAAGGAAATCGTCTCGTGAGAATATCAATAGGGATCTGCTAAATTTGCTTTTTGACATCGGACCCCAAAATTTCATCTCTTCGAAACTGTAAGATACCACGCGATAAAATTTCAGCCAAAACACTAAACATTAAAGTTCGAATCCTTCAATTCCTACAACAGATATATTCAGTGGTGTTTTAGAAGACATTAACTTTTCTGAAACCGAGAATAGCAGCAGCGATTGTGAAGAGTAAATTAGATTATGTAGATTATTCATATTGTAGGAGTAATTACTTATAATTGTAATGTAAGGATCTGTTTTTCTATGTAGATCACGATAAGGTAAATTCTAAGTAAATAAAATATAAGTCTGTAGTAAGTAAAATATGTTGCGGAGGTTCATAAAGCTGTGTAAAATAGGTCGTAAATAAATGTACTTTTTTACCGAAATATGGTATTGAATTACTCTTTCCTTGAAATTTTACATAACGCACTTCTGATACATATATTTCATACAAAATATTAATATAACTACATAAAATGATAACATAATTAAATATGCAACTTGTTTCAAGTTAAAAAATAAAAAATTAAGTCCTTCCCGTACAGCCAGTAACGCACCCAGGATTTGGCTTTGGGGGGGAGGGGGGGACCATAGGTGTCCCAAGTCCTAACGAGTCGGAAAAATAGGGCTCTAAACTCGCGTGCACCCATCTGAGCACTTAAGGACTGCTATTGTAGATTAAAACGTTTTATTTTATTTTATCGAACTTTTTAATAATATACAGACCACATTTTATACGTAATTTGTAAATTATGTTCAGAAAACTGACATTCTGGAGGGAGACCGGTCCCGTTCGTCCCCCCTCTCGGTGCGCCCTTGCGTACAGCACGGAATTTCGAGCGATCTCATGTATGGCGACGGAGCACTGTGAAATGGGGGAAGCTTTGGTCTTCGAATGTAGCTTGAGCGACAGCCAAGAAAGCAAAAGAAAAAGAGGAATTTTCTACATCCGTGATTGTGCGGAATTGGTGAATCGTGAAAAATGAATTTCTATGAAAAAAATCTTCACAACAGAGCAACAGAAGAAAAAACCGCAAAAATATATGTGAAATGTAGTAGCTGGGGTGTATGTGACCTAAGTGCATGAAAATGGGTTTTCCGCCGGCAAAAACGTCCCGAGAAAGTTTTCTGAATCACAATTCAAATAAAACCTGATAGTAACCAGCGAGACCTTCAATTTGATATGAAACATACGGTATTGGAACAAGCCCCTTCCCCCGGGGGATTCACACCACCACCCGAAAAGTATGCAGAGACAAATCTTGATTTACCAATTGTAACTGGTAATGTGCGGGGGCGAACAATAAAGCCCGTTTTCCGATTGGACACAACCATATCGAGTTAGAGCCAATCTAAGGTTTGAAAAATCTAGTACTTCAGTTCGAATAAAAAAGAGGGAAATACTAAAATATGGGATCGAGATGGCTATTCAAGCTTCCGAGTATAGGAGTGTGGGTACTCAAAGCTCTTTTCAGGATCAAAGGAAATCGATTCAATACTAAATTTTCCAAAATGTACTAGATCAAACGCTGACCCACCCGTCACAGCCTTTCCCCGCTTGACTTAAATACAATTAATAAAATATTTTCAGAGTATCTTAATGTAACGTTTAAAACATCTCTCCTGTCTGTTGAGCCTACAATGGGCATTCCACTTTGTGAAATAGTTACTTGTACGATGTGAAACAGATATTCGTATTACAAATTTGTAGTTTTGTGAACTCGGCCACTGATGACCTAAAAGTTCAAGAATTTACTGTACTGAACTTTATCAGCACTCTTTGAACATTGGACATGAATTAAATTTTAATAAAACAAATTTGTACGTTTCAGGTAAGAATTTTTAATTGGATAAAATATTTATTTGCACTAAAAGAATTTAAATACCAACCAACTTTTTCTGAGTTTATCAGTATAGATACTCTTTTATAATGTTAATGTTAATATTAACATTATTACTCTCTTATATGAACATTATATAGTTGAAATTCGTGATAAAGGTAGTAAGTTATATTTTTTGGGTCACATGAATCCCAAAGTAAAGCATTGACTTAAAACAGATGCCAACAAATATTAAACGCAATGAAAATTTATCGAATTATCAGCAGGCGGTACACAAAGATTATCTGATGGACAAAATCAGCGTCATCTCAGATAACTGCGTACGAGCCTGTTTTAGATAAGTGGGATATACCTGTATTCTAGGCGATCACTACAGAGTAAAAAATTTAAAATTTTAAACAAAAAGCAATTAGTGCGCTCCCTTTTGCCGTCAAAGTGAATAGTTTTGATTGAAATAATTAATTGAAGTAATTATGGAAGTTTGAGTGGAAAATAAAATTTTTAAAGTGATTTATCCGCAGAAAATCCAGAGTTCATGGACTCTAAAAGTTGTTAGCGAAATTAATAGTTGATTCGATCCATTGCTCTCTATATCCCGATCTTGTATATTACGCACATGTTGAGCGTAGAAAACGTGTAATTTATAATATTATGTTGACACGGCATATACATATGTATATATATATAAAAACTCTACTCCTTATAAATAAAAATAATTAGGGCCCATGTCTCGAAAAATGTCAATTAAAAAACTCATATCGCCTATATTAGCATCTTAGGATTCATTCTCATATTAATAATATTTGAATATTATGACTCATAGGTGCTACAAAATGTTTTTATCTATTTTACTTCGATATATTTCGTTTAGCTATGTAATTATTGTGCATTAATTCGTTACAAGGGTATTGGTCAGAAGTAGTTCAAGACGAAGTGGAATGAATATTACGTATTTTGAGTGAAACATTTTTATAAAACTTTACTTACATTTTCCGATCGAATCATTACAAAGGAGTTTTAAATTGATATTTTAGAAATACTATTTTACTTTGTATTCATTTGCTTTGTGTTTGTTATTACTACTTTTATTTGCCCACAAAATTCTACTAAAACTTTATGGTGTTAATTTTATACAGTAGATAAACTTTACAAAATAACAAATGAAACGATTTTCGTGCATTATTACAAGCAAAAATAAATAATTATTATGTTGACATTTAAGCTAAGCTCATATTAAACCAAAAACCGCAATTATTACACTCAAAATAGTAAAAATTACGCTTTAATCATCATCATTCAAATTAGTTTTAATTTTTAAATCACTAATAATCATTAAATCTGAGATTTATGCAATTCACTCGAGAATAAAACTCACATCTAAGTTTTTCTTTTTAAACTCATCAATAAATCATCGCACTTGAGGTTTATTTTTTCCGCTCAAAAATAAAACTCAAACAGTTGGATCCAGATCCAATTTGCCTTACACATTATTACTAAATTTGGTTTTTGGTACTTTTTGAGTAAAAGAATACGCTCATAATTTTCTTTATTTATTCGCTTTTTTAATGACGTTTTAAGCCTTTTGTTGAGATTTATGCATGTAAGAAAGCTTCTCATCACGATTGGGGGAGAACGAAGCAACGTGATGCATTGAATTTTCTTTTGAGAACTCAGAATTTAGCTCTATGAATCGAGTTTCAATGTGTACAAAATCAAATAAGGGGAATCCCCTTTTCCATATTGGAGGGATAAAAATTTTAAAATCTGTAAATTTCAGAAACTTCAAATTTGGTTCACATACATACCTACATTGGAAGAGATGGGACACAGATTACGCAATTTTACGTTACCCGTACCCTTTCACCTGCTATAAATAAATGTTTGCTTTAGCGCCGAACTGAATGCATTATATTCTTGTAAACTATTAGGAATTTGTTTCATAATAGTTTCGTGAAGCTTTCCTATTCTATTACGATTTTAGATACCTTAATGAAATATATATTTAAAAAATCTTATAATAATATTTCTTTTTTATTATTTCATAAAATTTATAATTTTATTTTTAGTACAAAACAAGTATTCGTTAACACTAAGACTCTTGTCTGCGGTACTTTTGAGTACCTGCCGTTGCCTTGACAATATAATATCTATAATACATATACATTACATACTTTCAATTTTTCATTCAATATCGGTGTAATTTTTGTTGAAACATGAACATAATTAACTTTTGAATGTTTTTTGTGAAACATCCCAATCAAGTGTATTAGGCTGACTACTTCATTCAGTCCTTTTTCGGAATTCTGTTTCATAATTTTAATCTGTTTCTTTATCTAAAACATTTTCTTCAACTGAACCTTTTTCGATAACATCAGCACTTTTTACATCAACCTACAAAATGACCTGTTTTGAAGTTACTAAAAGTCTTATAATAATATATATATATAATATGAAATATGAGAAACTGCATTAAAATGCGTAAAATTAATGCAGCTGTCGATAAAGCTAAACAAAATCGTGTGAAAAAAATTTAACATTCAGACTCCAAAAAATATCTGCAGGAAAAATTCACTTCAGAGGAAGCATTATCCGTGCCTTTCAACTTTCAACTTTCAAAAGAAAAATATATTTTGCTTGGCAATAGAAAACGAGAAATCTCCACGATTTACCAAGTATTAAAAAATGAAAAAAAAAAGAAAAAAATGTTTGTCTGAAATGAATGAGATAATTCATATTAACGCTTCAGTGGCCTATTCAAAAATTGCTCCATTCCACAGCGGAAAATATTTTTCAAATAAAAAACTCTAGATGAAATGGCTGAGTTTAGTGTTAGTGCGAAAATCAGGATTTTACCTCAGGCCAATACCTGCTTATTTCTGTAGGCCTATTAAGGTTCAATATTTAAAAGAGTCAAATGAACTGGAAACTGACTGAATATTAAGTTTACGGTAAAGTTTATTTGACGATGTTAGATGGTAAAGTTAGTCAGTATTTAAGGAAAATTATATCATTTTGCACGAGCATCATTTATCAAAAAACCCAAAATATATTTGAAATACTTAAGAAGAGGGAAACGTTGAAGAAAATTACTAGTTTGAACCTCTGTGCATACAAGAATTGGATTTATGGAATTCAGCTTATATCTAAGTAACGATTTGAGCTCTCAAAGTGTACCCAATAATCCCGAAAAACATACAGAAAAAGCAGAAAAAAGAAGCTAAGGATTCAAAGAGAATTTAGAAATCGCCATGTATTAATTTTATTGATACACCTAATAAGGATTTTTACGCCTTAATGACGAAGATTTTTTTTTTACAAATAACTGGAGTAGACAAAGAAATTATCTAGAAATCTAGTAATTTTTGTCAAAATTAAATATTGGTTCTGCAAATACTGAAAAGCTCGGTATATGTATCTTCAAAGAAATAGAAAATTTGTTGAATAAGAAGTAGGTATCCTTGGAGAAAATTAGCAGCTAGTTCACAGTGTTTTAGGCAAGGAAATATTACTTCATTATCTACGATTTATTGGTGAGTTGTGTGAAGAAAACCAGAAATTAGGAATGCAAAAGTTTTTGATATTATTCTGGGGTCATAATATGATTTTAACACAATTATTATCCTATGAATAGTTATGCTTTTCCAATGTCATCTAATCCTTTATTTCGTCATTTCGAAAAAAGAAAACAAACATATCCTAGAGAAATGACGTATTTACTAAATTGTTGTTTATATATTTATTTACAGTCTGCAGAGGCATGATCTTAACATATTCCCAGATTCGCATTAAATTTAATTATAGACCTGATAAGCGACTCTTAGTTGAGTCTATAATGTAGGATATATTGTATCAATTTTCATGTACATGTATTTCTGTCAGATTTATCCTATACAAATAGTTAACAATGAATTTCTGACCGGACAAAAGGTACTGAGCTCACTCAACTATATGAATTAGACTATAAACCCAATACAGATAATCATCTCAGTACCACTTTCTATAGAATCGAAAGCAACGATATTAAAACTTATGTGCCTAGTTCCTTACCGTGAATCTTTTACTTACAAATCCATGCTAATGTGTTAAAATAATTTATATGTATTCCGTAAATGTTATTTTTTAGTTTTTTTTTTACCATGAGAACGAGAGATCACAAGCACGGAGGGCAAAGCGGTCCATTGTGCTGTCCTGCTAGAAGTCCTATCACCAAAACCTTCCTGCCCTCTTATTGAAGTGCATCAGGTCTTGGTTAGGAAGGTTTTTCAACTCCTCTACAGATAGCAGTGCAGAACCTATAGTATCCAGCCTGCGCCGGAAGCTGCAGCGATGGCCACTGATGATGCCAACCACTGTTCTACATTGTTTCCTTCCGAGACCCATGAGAAAGTCGGAGATATTGCTATTGGGTCCATCAAGAAACAGTTTTGTGCACCTCCAAGTACTCAGGTTGTCCCATCTCTGCAGATGCTCCTATGAGCATCCGAAAAACGGAGAATCAGAGCAAGCTCTAGCTAAAAGGTCAGCCATGTCATTCCCCATGATCCCCATATGACCAGGAACCCACTGAAGTGACACCTTGTTGTAGATACACACTTTATTCACAGACCACCTGCAATCCCCCAGCAACTTAGATGTTATCCGAGGGCCACTCAAGACAAGAGATAGCAATATGTTTACCCTTGATTTGCATATCGAGGGTTATCTTCGCTGCCTTGCGATGGCGATGGTGTGATTTCTAAGTGCGAACTCCAACAGGAAAGTAAGTACCCGCCCCGGCTCCTTCACTAGTGAGAGAGCCGTTGGTAAATATTTTGACATCGGACCGGAGAATGCTCGATAAGGCCCTTCCGTCAGTACGCGATTCCCTTACAGGAAAATTACAGAGAAGCGACGCCCAAAATGAAGCTCTGGTACCATCGTATTCTGCGGCGTGCTGACCAGAAGGTTTTCCAGGTCCAGCCCATACGTCAAAGAGCAATGAGAAGATCCAGCCCTTTTGTCATCTGCCTGAATGAAAAGATCCAGCGGTGGCAAATTAAGTAGGACCTCAAGAGCAGCAGTAGCCGCAGATCGCATGGAGCCTGTAATTTTCAGGCTGGCAGGCCTTTGCAGGCCCGCCAAATTCCAGATCGCAGTCCCCACAAGCGTGTTCAGCCACTATAGAGAGGAGGCTTATGTGAGTATTGGTCTAACGATCGAGGTGTAGTGCACAACCCTCGGTAGCCAAAAGTTCTCCGGCATTGAGGGACGACTCTCATAGCCGCATTAACTTTTTCCTCTACGTGCAATCCCCACGTCAGCTGCAAGGTGCTTGATATGGGGAAGGAGTTGCGGAGAATGTCCAAAGAGCTTTGGAAAAACAAAGTACCGAAGTTTACGTCTTCTGGAGAAGAGCAATAAGCTGATCTTTGTTGGGTTCACTAACATATCATGACGGATGCACCAGTCCTAAAAAATATTGAGGCCTCGTTATATGATGGCTCAGGTAGAAGCCATGCTGTGCCTGGAGATGAGCAGAAGGATGTTATCCGCATACGCTTCTATGAGAATCCCCCGTTTTTAAGCACCGTCATGAGTGAATCAACCAACATACACCGAGAGCCACCTACAGTTAACTATCGTCGTCTTAACACTTGATCATTCCATCGCATTGCATTGTGGTCAACAGCATGTCGACGAGCTACCTTACATAGCGACTCGGGGGTGGTCCTGTCAAAAGCATCCTCGATGTCTAAAAAGGCTCCCAAGGCTGGTCCATGATCCAGTCCCCGCTCAATAGCAGTAACCATTGAATGGAGGTGCTGTCTCAGTAGATCTGCCCCTCCGATAAGAGTTCTGTGAGGTGTTTAAGTCATTCATTCAATCAATAATTTATTATAACGAATTTGTGCACAAGGCTGCAAACCTTATAATAGTACAATTGAAGGTAAGGCTGAGTTAACTAATAAGCTATAAAATAAAACAGAAGAAAAAATAAAAACGTAATACCTACAATATAGAAAAATTGAAAGAGAAAGAAAAGAAAAACATTGTGGAAAGATAAAAGAAAAGAGATCGACGTAATCAGCTTAGTAATTTTTAATTTGTTAAATAATATTACATTATAAATTGCTTAAATTCACTAACAGAAGTGGCACCCTGTGCAATTCTACAGTACATCCCCAGATTGATGGTCTGTAAGGTGTGATATGAGCAGAACGACGCAAACCGAAAGCAAACTGTATACTGTCGTTGAAAGCAACCTCAAGCTTTCGATTGCAAACCTAGTATAGTTTTATGTAGATTAAACAACCATTTGCAAAAGGAGGCACCAAAAGTGTTCTAACTAATCTCAAACACAATCGGTCGGAACTACATTGACAGATAGCTACAGTCTCTTTAATCCACCATAAATTTTATCTACCATAGATTTAATATGATCACAGCACCTTGATTATTAATATTCACCCCCATATTGGTTATACAGTTCACATAAGTACCTATGTACATATACATATTACTGATTATTTTTTTAAACGAGTCTACATTTTAAATCATCTCATCAGCAGATTGTTTTAAGTAAAAATAAGTAGCGAAAAAAATAAATATTAATGTTATTTTCTTGTTGTTGAAGTGATTTTGAAAAATAAGATCCTTGACATATGTCTTGGTCTTTTTGTTTTAATCCGTCACAACTTCCATTCATGTAGTAAATGTAATGAGCGTTGTGTCTTATCTATATGAGGCTCAGTATGCTCTATGCTTAACAGATGTATGACACTACCCTGTTGTCTTCGGTATATGCTTACGGGTTTGCGCCAATATCATGCAATTCATATGGGTACGATTAAGTGCGACTGCAAGAGAAACGAACTGTGTTTGACCTCTGTAATATTGTTGAGACTTGTTTGTAGGTCTTCATGCCGATTTATCGTTCCACAAATTATAATTTACAAAAAAAAAAAAAAAGGACAAATGGAATGAAACGACTTTGTTGGAAGAAATCATAAACATAAAATTTTTTTACGAAACATAATAATATCAGAATATAACAGAAATAAATATTATTCATAAAATATATTAGAAGAAAAATAGAAGAACTATTAAAAAAAATTATCACTTTACGCACTGACGCATATTTAGATCCATTCACTTACACTCATCAGCTCCAAGCCATTCGTATAAGGCGTGCACTTGATTGAATTACACCAAGCCATTAGTTTCCTTTTCGAAATGCGGCCTAGTGTACACTATTAAATTGATTTGAGGTAAAGCAACCAAATAAGTGTAAACAATGAAGTTTGAAAAAAATAATCAAGTATTTTTAAAAATAAATAATGAATACAGTGTCAGTAGTTGACACGGTGGACGGCTCCATAAATATATCTGAATCAAAATATTCTGCACTTTTTACCACCAATTCTTTCGCTTGCCAGGGCAGCACTGAAAAACAGCTGATTTTTATGGTATTAGTGTAGAATTCATAGTTCTGAGTTGCACTTGCACCATTTCATATTTGTATGTATTTTTTTATATTATTTAGCTAAGTTTAGGGGATACCCTATGATGCAAAGCACAGCATTGTAGGAAGGATATAAGGAAAGTATTAGGAAATATGTGGATAGTAGCGGAGGTGATGATATATATCACTATTGAACCTTCGCAAATTATAAGCCGGGGAAAAAACTGAAGTTGGTAGACTGTTCCACATTCGCGCAGTTCGGAATAAAACGGTTTCATGGAATTTTCCTGTCCGGCCGAAGATATTTTGAAAGGTAAATGAATGTGCGCAGCTTGCAGCGTAAGTAATCTACGAAGGATCAGACTAGACATTTCATCGGAACATTGACTATGCCTCAAGCCATAAAGGAGGCAAAGACATCCACATTACGAAGGTGTTCGACTGAGTCGATATGACAAGTTATTGCCAAATCACCAATCAGCTTGAAGGCTCTCTTTCTTTTGGATAATATTCAATGAAGCTAAGGTTGTGCGACCGAGCCCCGACCCAGATGTGCAAATTGTATCATATTCTAGGTCTGAAATAGGACTTGTAGAGGTGGGTTAGATTTAACGGGCTGAAATATTTCTTACACCTTTTCAAAAATTCATACGGCCGTCCTTTTGCATTTTTTTCAGAGTAAATTACATATCGACGCGTATTATCCTCTTGTTGTGTGAATGTTATGAATATCCGGTGTCTTTTCTTCCCTTTGTTTTGTAATATGTCAACTTATAAAAGTTTTATTGCAACAGATTCTTTGAATTTTGTTATTGCCATTTTCTCACTAGCGGCAATAATACACAATATGTCACTTCGATGAAAATAGTAATCGGACGACCCTGTGAGTACGATCAGAAGTTTAGCACTTTAGTAAGAAATACTATGCTTTATCAGGAACTTTGCATTATTTTACACTTATTACGTGGTACCACAAATTGTCAAAAAAAAGATAATGCTTTTTGGACCTGTTTGGTTGGCAGTCCTGGTTCAGACACCATGTTTTCCCCAACGCGGTTATTAACACGAAAGTTATAGCTTCAGGCCGCTTAGAGCCTATGGTGTGCCTCATTACATATAAATACTTATATATAAAATTTGTAGTCAGAGAATTTATTTAACTATAGTAAATTATAACAAAGTTTTGTGCGGCCAGAGAGGGATTGATCTTTTTACATTGCGGTAGATATTGTGTTAAAGAATAAACTTAAAATAACGAGTTTATATGGCATATCACCAATTTACAAGAATAATGGCAATGCCCCCATCTACAGGTAGTCCGATCCGGCTTATAATAGCAAATTTTTGTTATTAAGACTTTTACGATTGTTCTGTCCATTTTCGAGAAAAATGCCAAGGAGATATCCTTTTCCATTGGCATAACGGGAAATTTTTATTTCGTTTACAAAAAGAGGATAAGCTGAAATTTTCAGAATAACGCTTTCATTTTAATTTTATTTGTTAAATCCAAGAATGAATGAGGATGACATCTTTTGTCATTTCTTTAAGAATCTCTTCTATGCATCTTCACTAATATTACATAAATTTTGATATTAGTAAGTTTTCAATATCCATGAAAATTTTCGAGACATGCCCAGGGAGCACATTAAATTGGGACACTCTTTAGGCAGAATGTATTAAATCCTCATCCTATACCGTTAATAATTGTGGCTTTAATTTAGGGGTAATATGCATTATCAAAATTCAACGAATCTAGAATTTACGTAGAAGTTTCTGAAATTTGTTCAAAAGAATTTGCGAAGAGTTATAAATTTATCTTTATGCAGTCGTTTGAAATTAATATATGTAATCTTTAGACAACTACATAGGGTGTAGACGATTAAAATAACATAACATGACATTTATTAGAGGCGATAGTATACAATCTTTTACAATCTTTTATTATACCTAAAAATAATTGGTCTAAAACGTGGAGGAAGTCTTCAAAAGAATATCAAAGCAATAACAAGTGAGAAATAAATTATGATAATAATAATAAATATTAAATATGGTGCTTAAAATGACAAATTAAAATCTGAGTACATAGTACGCATATAAGGCTAACAAAAACAAGTTATATAGAACTACAAAACAGAACTGATATTAGAACAAGATACTAAAAAAGAGATACGAAAAAAAGAGCCACAATAATTCGCGATAGTATTCCGCTGTGAGAAGTGATACAAGGATACGAGCGGAAGCTACATAATAATTTTTATTTTTTTTTGTTAGTAAATAAAAATAGAATAAAACATAATTGTGATTGTCAGAATAATATTTGCGCTGACTATAAATAAAATATTGTCAGAGTAATATTTGCACTGACTGTAAGTAAAATAAAAAAATTCAAATTTGACGTTTAAAGGAAAACACTTTGAAGAAAAAAAACTTTAAGCACAGATACACACTACTGTACACAATTTTAGAAAATACAAATCAAGACTTTTTTGGAATGTATTTGTTTTTAAAAATATAGAATTTTGTCAAGGATATTATAGTTTTAAGTGAATCGCCAGAGGGCAAACTTCTTTAATTTAATTTAAAACGCCAGAGGGTAAATTAAAAAAATAAATAGTTTTATTTAAAACGCCAGAGGGCAAACTTTTAAAATAATAATTTTATTGCCAAAAGGCATGATATAAAGATAAGAAGGTATTGCCGATTCGAAAGGAGCTTTTTGGGTTACTACGTCATGTGGACACAAAAGTCATTTGTCAAAGCATATCAATTATTTTGTAAAATATCAAAATATTTGTATCTGTCAGTGAACAGAAAAAAGATTGCTTGGTTTCGTTTGGATGTTTAAAACTTTATAAATTTTTTAAAATTTTTTTATAAAAGAATTCGCTATAAGAAGTTGTCCGATTGTTGACCGTTTTTTGAGTTTACATTACAACAAATTATCATATCAGCAGTGCTCCCTTAAGCAATTAGGTACTTTATAATCACACTTTTTAATTTTATTATATATATATCACAAACTGTTGTGAAATAATATGAAATTTTAGCTCTCTCAAATAAATAATCACAACTTGAGACAATGACAGATCGCGCGACTGAATGACTTTTGTCATCCTATGACGTAAGCACCCAATTGACAGAAAACCCGGCCATACCTTGTTTCTTTGTATCATGGCCAAAAGGCATATTTATAATTTTCTTAATTCAGCGCCAGAGGGCAAAATCTGTTAAAGAATATTTTAAAGTTTAATGCTAGATTTTTAATAAAATATTAAAAGATTTTAAAAAGTTTTAAAAGAAAAACTTATAAATTAAAATAAAAAATATTATCATAAAATAAAAATAATTTAATTTCAATTTTATCCTACTATAAATTTAGGATAAATATACATAGATATATATACTTTTATATATTTATATTAATAAAAGAACTGTTGAGCTGCAGCATCTACATTTGTTGTCTCGATCATCATCTATCATAATATAGATATTAACAACTACCAGTTCAAATTGGCAACATCCAGCCCCTTCAAACAGTTCAATCCTGACAAGATAATCAAGTAAAATTACCGGCGTCTAATTAAGAAATGTGCATCAATGAGGCTGGATACTACTAGATGGGAGAGCATTACAAGAGTGAGCAGTCTGGACAAGATAAGAGTCCTCCATGACCAGTCTAGTAAAATGAGGAAAAATAACGGACCTGTTTCGATGTGAATTAGCGAAGGTAAAATGGTTTATTATTTTTTTTCTAGTTAAAAAAGAACACTAACGCTCTTTTCTTGAGATATGTAGTAAGCGGGCACCCCACCAGCTGATCGCGGTAAAACGATACATGGTCATATCTGCAAAGTCCAAAGATGAAATGTAAGCAATTCTTGAACGCTACCTCCATTTTACTGGTACAAACGCTATCAAGTTGAGGGAAAATTAAACTTTCGGATATGAAGTACGTCTCAGGATTAACAAAATTTAAACGAGTTGCTTGTGGCAAAGTACTGGCTGAAAACCAGAGCCTTCGGAGTCCAGAGTAAATTTTACTAACTTTTGATTTTATATTGTTATGGTTTGGTTCAATACGATATCCAAATTTCTCACTTTACTAGCACGAGATTAACTTTTACCGGGTGGGATATCAGACGAATGGAGTGGATTCTTGTGAAAAACAATACATTGAAACTCAGAGGGATTCAATCTCAATGCATTAATCTTGGATCATGCATTCATTCTGCTCAAATCGGCATTAATATGTGCGATGCCATCTTTAAACAGGCCAATGCAGATAAAGCTGCACATCATCTGCGTATAATTGAATCTTGACATCACGTCCAACTAGAAGATGGTCATAAACAAGTTAACTAAATACCAACGGCCCAAGATTGAACCCTGAGGTACACTAGTCGGGAGAGGAAGTGAATCCAATAACCTATCATCCACCTTCACCCGTTGATGGCATTCTGAGAAGAAACTCCCGATCAGAGCAGAAGCGGAAGCAGAAAATCCAAGAAAATTAGATAGCTTATGCTGTAACAAGCTGTGATTTACACTATCGAAAGCCTTTGAAAAATCAAGCAAAAATAAGATGGTGGCGTTTTCCTGGTCTAAGGCTGCTCTTATATCATTACTCACTTTTAATATAGCAGTCTTGCAGCTGAAGGAACGCCAGAAACCAGACTGCCAACATCACAAGAGCTTGTTACTTTCCAAGTGACCAAAAATCTGTAAGCTAATTAGCTTTTCAACAATTTTAGACATGAAACTTAATATACTGATTGGCCTAAAATCACCGGGATATTCCGGAGAAGTTTTTTTTGGCAATTGTCAATACCAAAGCCACTTTCCAAGACTTAGGATTAGGCTGTTTAATTCTATGAACATAAGTATTACAAAACCTTGATATGATACATCTAAAAATTAAAATACCACATTCTATGATATAACGAACATTGGACCCAATTATATTCATCTAAGTGATTACTCATACCAACTAAATAGAACTATTGGAAATTAAACATTAAAGGAGGATATCACTGATACAAATATATGCATTTACAAGTTTACAAGACAAAAATCAACAATAAATACGACTAATAAATTTGTTGGCTATGCAAGCAATGATGAATTTACAACTGTTATAATACTACCACCCCTAGAGCGATTGTAGGCTCAGCATACCTCTCTAATCAGGAAACTAATTGTTTGAGTCATCAAATAGTTATAGTTATGTAGTTCTGTAGTTATAGTTATGTAATATCAAGCACAGAGACGTATAACAATTTTAATTTAACCCGGAGTTCATTCATGTTGCAAAAGGAAATAGAAAAATTCATTTCACTTATATTATGATGCTATCCATATGTAGGCATGTTGCTTTGAAATTGTGACTATATTCATATGACCAGACGCGTATACAGGGGGGAGCACGGGATCATGACCCCCCCCCCCCCCTTCAAGCGTCACATAATGAGCGCGCTGTAAATGTTTAACAGGATTATTTTCGTATGTTACGGTTTGGTTTTCTTCTTATGAGTAGCAATAGTGGATTGGGTATAATAGTCATTCGCTCGTAGATCTTCGTCTTTTAAACGTGCACAAATTTTTTAGAATTTTCTTCCATTTTTAAATAGTGTCGAAAAGTCATCTGTCATACCTATCACAGTATAGTAAGTAATTTTGGAATGCATATTTATTTTAGTATTTGATTTTTTAGAAAATGGCACGTAATGCTTAGCAGTCCAGTTATGAAGATGCCTTTTATATTTTTGTTGCGCCGATTAACTCATTTATATGAAAGCAGACAACTTCGAGTTTAAAAAGTGTTATTGTTTCTAAGAAATTGATCAGCGAGTATAAATTTATTTTTGCCTATTTAACCTAGTCGCGCTAAGCTAAATTTTGGGATGAAAAATTAGCAAGCTAAAGGATATTGGCGAAAATTTATTCTGAATTTTAGCGAGAGCGGGTACTAAGGTGAACGCGCTAAATTTGGCTTTTTGGTTTTGATTAGAAATGGCACCACAGTAAGTCTCCAAAAAATTTAGCTTGAATTTATCCGCTCGGGCCGTTCTTTAGCGCGCTAAAAATATTTATTTTCAGAGATCTAAGGATTTGATAAATTTATTGACCGGATTTTTGTAGTTAAGTACGAATGAATTGGACTTCTTTTTGTGGCCAGTATTTTCAATATCATTGTTTTTTTTTTATTGTATACATTATGCATATTTTTTTTTATATTTTTCATATTTCCAAATAATTTTAACTACCGTAAAAAATTGCAAAATTCTTCTACTTCTTGTTTTTCATGTATCTTTTCTCTGAGACTCCGCTCTCATATTTTCGCTGCTATAGAACGGCCCGCTATTGAAAACCCGCTAAAATTTAGTTTAGTGCGGACCTTAGTACTAGGCTTATCTGATTTTCCGACGGTAGACGGCACCGGGAGATTCGCTGTCAAAACAGGTAGTCGAAAAATTGTGAGTACAATTGCAACGACAGGTGGTGAGCGGCGATTGTGAAAGGAGAAGAGACTGAGATTTCATTTGTTATTAGTTTTGAGCGTTTTGAAATAGATTTTTATATTATTTTGAAAGAATTGCAACGGACCAAAGTGTGGAAAGGAAAAATTAACTACATTATAATCAAACTAAATGCCAAAAATATCACAACTTTACCATTTTTATTTAACGTCTCGAAATATCCATTCAAACCAAAACATGTCTTTTTTGTTAACTCGTCTATACTGGTTGACGTCTTACAACCTTGACAAAAATAAATGCCACAAGAATTTCATTCGTCTAATTTTGTTGGTAGTACTGCAGTGACGACAAGTAAATTAGAAATTGATCAATTCCGACGGGAACTTCGTCGAGCGCTGATCATCAACCGTCGTAATTTGCGCATTTGCATAAGACGCTGTCCTTTGAGAAGTTTGACAGCGCCATTATTCTGTCGTTTGGCGTTGCCCGTCCCAATTGTATTTAAGCGTTGACTTAACAAATTTTGTTTTACGGTTCTTCCAGTAGAACCCTAGTTCCATGCAATTGTTTTTCATAGCGACACTGATTAAGAGTTGCTCAACATTTTTACATTCGTAGGGAAGTATTAATTTTTTCTTAAAAATACACTTGCAAATAGTTCTTAAGAATTTGAATGAATAATTCAGCGACAAAGGTCCAAACGAATTCGTGGATTGATTCTAGTTGTTCACTCTTTCGGATAGGCGCACGCATTCAGTTTTCTTAGAAAGATCTGACAATTTTTCTTTTGAATTTTCATGCACTATTGTTGGCAGACAATGGTTCTAAAGAGTTATATTGTTCCTTGGCTGATCTTGGTCGCTAAAGATATTTATGAGCGTTGGCAATCATACATTTTGTTTACTTGAAAATATTTCTTTCGAATTTGTATACACTATTGGTGGCTGAAAACCATCAGTTGGATTGACTCGAATGCCGATAAACTTAATTCTAGAATTTTTCTTCAGAATTTTTACGGCAGAACTATAAAAATGAAATCCATTCGCTTTCCTCTGCGGGTTTTGGCATTACTTTGCTTATACCTTCGTATTAATTCACGTAGTCTTGTTTAATTTAACTTCATGTTTACTTTTAATTTATTGTTAGCGATGGAGGTAGAAATAGTTTCGGAAGTGGAAAGCAGTAGACTGATAAGACCATTCATAACTTTTTTTTTCAGAAGAAAGCAAGATCAGTTAAGTTCCCACCAAAAAAAATGGTCAATGACATATCATGTACTTCTACTCCTATTCCTCTGAATGTGAATCAAGGTGCAAGCTTTCACTTTCAGTCATTTACTTTACCCGTGCCAGAATCGGTTGCGTCTCTTCTAGTTCTACAATCTTTGTACGAGACAGAGAATCTGGATATGAGTCCTTAATGACTGTCCGCTCTGAGAACGACATTGATGTGGATAATATTATCGACAGGTTTTCCAGGTTTCGTGATATCTTACTAACTTAAATATAATAAAAAAAAAGTTTAAAAACGACTATTTCCGACTTTTTCCTCCCGCTTCGAACATTAGAGTTGTGACCCCCCCTTAGGCTGTAGGTCTGGATATGCGCCTGCATATGAGAAACAATAGCCGCAAAAGTTGTTTTGAATGATGAATTTATGAATTTAATTGATAAAAGTTCTGCATCTTTTTATTTCAGACGTTTTTTGTGCAGATTACTACAACTGTGGCGATAGCTGAGAGTGAAAGCTGGGATGAATCATAACTTTTCAATTGATCTTCTTCAGCAGATGGGTGAAGCCGCTATAAATTAGGTCATTTCTACAGGTAACGCCACTCTCACCATATTATTGTTTTCTTGCGATGGACTTTCAATTATTAGTTAAATATGCAAGTGAAGGTAATAAAGTAAAAGATATATTTTTAACAATAACCTTTCCACTTCATGACCAATAGATTACTCAGAATGAAATCCAGGCATAACACTCAGAATTGGATTCTATCCTTAACTTTGGGTTAATTGGATTTGTATTGATGACATAGTCCAGTGGCAGATAGTCTTTTAATTTTTTACTGATAACATTTCTAATTAACAATTAGCTCAAAATTACAGAACTGGCATCTATCTCAACTGGAATCTTACACCATCTTTGAATATTTTCTTCTTCTAGTTGAGTGCATCTCTTGTGATATTCATCAATTAAAAGATTTTAAACTTTAGGTTTTATGTTTTTTAATATAAAAGACAAAAGGTGAAAATTTGATTTTTACTTTTAAATCCCTTTATTAAGTTTGCTTACTGGAAATATAAAATTATTAAAACTTTTGCTATAAATGTATATAATTGAAACTTCAATTGAAAATTCAAGTATTGACCACACTTACTTGTAGTATAAATTAGCATCTAGACAGAGACACACTTGCATTTCAATACAATTTCTACTAATCCAATAATGTAGAGATATATTTATCAAAATTTTATTTCGATATTTTAACTGGTACTTAAGTTAAAAACTTGTGATCGTACTCAGATCGATTTGTCTTAGTGAAATTCGAACCCAGCTATCGAGGACCATTATTTACAATTCCAAAGTGAATAGATAGGTATGTGAGCATTAGTATTACGGACGAATAGATTTTGGTTATATGCGCTTAATTTTTTGATGTTGTGTCCATTCCGTTTGTAACACCTCGAAATAATGATGGTAGAGCAAAATGAATTGGACACCCACGCATAATATTAAAAGTTATTTTGATTTTTGCATGTCCGTCCGTCCGTCCGTCTGTCTGTGCGCACGATAACTAGAGAACGCGTTCACCTAGAAAGCTGAAATTTTGTACACGGACATTAAAAAAAAAGTAAAATTAAGTTCGAAAATGATACAAATCGGGCAACTCCTGCGTGGGGTTGCCATACAAAAAAATCGTTTTCAACGATATATTTGGACACTACCTGAGAACACGTCGATATAGAAAGCTAAAATTTGGTACACTGTGTTTTCATACTAATAGCAAATAAAATTTAAAAAATGGGCTAAATCGGGCAACCCCTTCTTGGTGTTCCCATATAATAATTTTGGTTTTTTACATATACTTTGAAAACGATCAGTCCTAGGCATTTTTATTGTAGGTACTAAAAACTTCTTCAGAATAAGAAATCCTATAAAATTGGTTATAATCAAAAATCAAAATTGCTTAAATGGGTGACCATACGAAATTTCATACGGGCATTCCTAGGGTATTATAAGAATTGGTCTTAGACCAATTCTAGCTTTTTCACTTGTTTGTATACAAAATGGTTCGGGAATGGGTGTACGAATATCGAAAACGTTTACCGGAAAAGAAGGCCGCCAATTTCGATGACTAATGACAACGTTGAACGAACACGTATGCATTGACGGATTAGTATATGTAAACAGGCGAATCCAAGTCGACGAGAGCGTAGATAGATTGGGTGCTTCCAAAACCCTCAAGAAATACTTCCCAAGCCATAAAACAGAAATCTATATATCTGTGCGAGTTAGTCGGATTCCCTACGGCTACGATGTTTTATATTGCTTCTTATAGAAAAGTGACTAGTTACTAATTTTATATGGATACGCTGTAGAGTGTAAGCTACTATCCATACAGAAAAATAGTCTTCCAGTAATTTTGAGATTGGCTTCTTACCTTCGCAAAGGCTACACTTACTATATACCTTACTTAACAAAATAACAAAATAGTTTTGATTAAAATGTAAGCCTTACCATTTTACGCTCAAAACTCTCAGCTGAGCAATAGTTGCAATAGCGTATTTGTGGCCGTCGTAGTCTATCCGAATCTGTAGGCGGATTGATACGAATTCATCCGACCACGGCCACGGCACATTCACATATGCAATTATGTATTACTCAGTTGAGCGATTTTGTTTGGGGAATCGTAGATAAATTTTTTGTTAGGAAAGATATAAAAATTTGATTACGCTTGAGAACATAAAAAAGTAATCTTAAGATTACCAGAAGACTAGTTTTCTGTATGAATAGTAGTTTAGAGAGCAAGAGCTATTCAAAGCAAACTTTTGTCAGTTTTACGTAAGAACAATGCAAATATTTTAGAATGTTAGGTCTAAGTTAGGGCTCTCATGTAGTAGTGAGAAAGTCTGTTTTATGGCCTCGGAACAGCATTGCCTCCTTTCTTGAATACTTAGAAAGTAAATTTGTGGAAAAAGTAGTAAATATGATTTTTTGGTAGTAAACAAATTTCAGAGTTTAATAATAACAAAAATGTGTAGCGTTGAGATTTCGTTAGTTCCTTGGAGAACATAATACACTCGGCTGGTGTTATCTGTAAAGGCTGAAACAGAATGTGGTGCTGGCGCTGGTGGTAGCGCTTGGAGCTGGTGCTGGCGCATAGTCTGCCGCTTACCTTGTAGCTGAGTATGAATACAATGCTGCAGCTTAGTTCTGTGAAAACTTGTTTGATATTTTATATTTCATTCCATATTTCCGCTTTTCTTTTTAAATTTTTATATAGGAGATCCCACAATATATCTTTCCTTTTATTATTTCGATGATTTTTCAGTATCAACATTTTCCATTTTGTTTCACTCGAACAAACAGCTTCGAAATCAAAAATGTCAATCTTGGTGCGCACCAAAAATTAAAATTTGGCAAAAGTGCGCTACAGCGCCAGCGCCAGCTACGCATTGTGTCGCCATCATACGAAAATCGTGCTGTTATATTTTTACAGTTTGCGCTACAGCGCCAGCGGCACATTCTGTTTCCAACTTAAATTATTTGTGTTGTCATATTTTAACAAATTCAAGCTTAAATTTAGTATTGAATTGGCTAATTTCCCGTTATTGAGATATACTTACTTTAAAAAGGTAGTAAATTTGAATATGGCGGTGGTTTTCTTAAAAGAGAAAAAGTAGCAAATTTACTACTATTGTAGGAGGGCAGTATTTCTCGAAGGACTTGGTGGTTCGTATCATCGCTTAGTGATTTCAGTCTCGAGAACTTTGTACCTCCTTTATTGATAGAACAACATAAGAATCGAGGTTTTTGAGAAGCTTTCGCACTAAGAATCAAATGAATTTTCGGAGGAACGTAAATCGACCGAAAACGAGATTTGGCTCTGTAACTTGTCACCAGAAACGAATTGAAGCATCCAAAAAAGTCCCTGATAATTCCCTCCGCTGAAAAGATGATGTTGCCGCTTTAAACAGTTAAAGTTTTTAGTATAGACAGTCAATTCACATGTTTAGGGTACAACGGTTAATGCGGCCTCATATCATTTGACCATGATGAGGCTCATAGAGAATATTAAAAATCGACAACCAGAAAAACTGAGAAAATTCAAATGGGACCTTTGGGAATAGCCTTTCGATAGTCAAGACGTTTCACCTTGTGATTTCAATGTCTTTGGTCCCTTTGCAAAGCACCGATATCACTCCAATGAAGAAGTCAAAAATAGGACGCGAAAATCAGTAAACATTTTGGCTGTGCTACGTATATTGGATAGATTGGCAGCAAAGAATTGGAATATGTATTCGGCTTTCTTAGGATACTTACTTAGTTTCCATTTTACATATACTTACATATATGTATTTTCCGATTCAGTTTGGAATTGACACGACACTAGTATTATTCGTTTTGTTGTTGCAAAGGCGCTGCCAAAATTTCAGCGTCTCTCCGGTGTGACTGTGTCACAGTAAGCTTGAGACGACAGCGTTTTCATTCATACCACTCACTTATATGCTTTTTACTGGGCGATCCGAAACAGATGTGGTGTTAGGTGGTGTAGATGCGTCAAAGATTCCAGCATCTTTTCCGTGTATCTGTATACTACAGTAGGTTTGAGTCGAAAGCAAGTCCGTCCACCCACTCGCTTATAGTTTTCTGATGTTAGAGGTTTTGATCGGTCTTGGGTGGTATGATGGTGGGTGTGGATAGGGAAAACGCCAGTTTTTTTTGAGCGTTTCATAGGAATGTACATATTTTCAATTTTAGTTGGTAGGAAATAATTTGGCCTTTGATGTAAAAAATTCCCGCCTGTATTTACTGCTGTCATAAAAGTACAAAATTTTGAGTTTTCATAATTTTTTTTTTTTAAATGATTGTGAGAATATGATTTGTGATTTATGTTAAGAGATTTCCATTTTCTCAAGGGAAGCAGTACTTCTTTGATCCCAACGGGGAGTAGCTCCTGGTAGACAAGCTGTTCTTTCCACGCAAGCAATCGTTTAATGATCATTTTCGGTTACAAAGATTATTTTGACCGATCTTTGTTGCAATCCTTCTGAAAAGAATATGATTGTTGTAGCTATATAAATTCAGAATAAAAAAAGTGCATAGATGCTCTTCAAACTTCACGTCTTCATGTCCAAAATTTTCCATTTAAGTGTACAGCTCCATCTGTTTCAAAATCTTAAAATATATTTAATTTTTGTTAGAAAAAAAATACCAATTTTCGCCTGAAAGAAAAACAAACAAAATCTTTTATTTTGCACTATGAAAACTGACAATACTACTAAAAAGAAACACGACGTTCCCTGCTTTTCGTTTCCGCTTTAAAATTACTTGTAGGTAGGGAGGAAAGGTTATTTTCCAACTTTCGAATACCAGTTAATGTTGCTCTTTCATTGCTTTTTTTATTACATTTTGTAATTTTGTAAATTTATTTTATTTGCAATTCGACTCTGCTATTTCTAGGCCCTTGTAATTCCTTGTAAGATAGAATTGGCGAAATTTTGCTATATTTCTCCATAATTTCTCGGAGGTAATTTCTTCTGTACACATTTCGATTAACGGTAGGTATTTGAATATTTTACATATGAAAGCTCTATGAATTTTTTCTTCCATTTTTGAGCGTACGAAGTATAGGTAGTCGACGTTGAAACGAGTTGTACACGATATCGTGTAAGTACAATACAAAACTCCAAGTTCTGAAACTTAAAACAAATATTCTCGCTGAAAATTTCTTTATCGTTTTATTTTCACTACAAAACGATGAAAAAAAGAATTCTTAAAATTAAATTGTGAACGAATTAAGGACTTTACCCTCCAGGAATCCTTAATTTCTCTGATATTGAGTGCAATTAGTCAAAACTCAAAAAATATACTCAAAAATATACTCACTTCCCCTACCCATCGAAAAAGTAAAAAAATTCAGTCTTAAAAAGGGACAGCTATAATATATCACATTGTCATTTGTGAAATTCTCTCATGTCAAACAAAACATTACCCCTACCTACCTACCTACCTATATCAAGAGAGACAGGAAATAAAAGAGAAAGTGTTCATTCTACCATCGCCGCTACATCAGCAACAACGCCATCCCCAATATCTTCTCATTTTAAAACCGGAGTCGTTTTGCTCTTAGAACGTGTGCATTGTGTGCATGCATGCAATAAGAATGATGAGAGAGCAAGAAATATGTATGCAATAGGATTTACGATAGCACTCTACTGGATGAAACAGACATATTAGGATGTGGTTAAATGTGACAAGGTCAGAAATAAATCAAAAGCATACGCTTAGACAAGGGCTGCCCCTTTTGAGTGAAGTGCTCTTTTCTCTGCCTCTTAAAAGTGCAAGCAAACAAGAGGGCAAAGTCTGGTAAGTCTGAAATGAATGATTGATTTACCCCGCCATCGTGAATTGGTTCATTTCAGTTATGGGCTGCGCAATAAAAGCGCGAATGGGACAAGAATAGACATTTTCGTGTAGCGAAGAGTGTAGTAAAAAATTATGGAAATGCAATTGGCTTCACCCACCCTCATATTACCCAAAATGGCTGTAAATTGCTGTTGCGTCGTCACTGGTTGTCTTCTACTTGACGTCGGCTGTTTGCGAGTGCTGTGCTAAACCGGTGAATGCTGAATGCCGCGTCATACCAGGCCGATTGCGATGTAGTTGCATGTGGTTCCTTTACGATTTTATTTCTTGTTTTGCTGCTGGTAGATGCCGAGCTGGTTATCCTTGCAGCGTGTTCCTTTTTACTGGGGTGGCTCTAATTGACTATAAAAAGGTTTTCGAAATGGGTTTACAAATTTTTACGGTTTTTTAATGAATTTTCAAAGTGTGACGTAGATGCCATAACAAGTAATTTTTCCTGTCACCACGGAGATATATACAGCGGCATGATCAGCTCTGAAGTGCGTTAGGAGGATTCCGCATTGCTAAGAGTTGAGAAGCTCTGGTGTTTAGGTTGTAGACAATTTTATAGGAGGAATACCAGTGTTCCGTAAAATTTGGATTTGTGGGTTATGTTTCTACAAGGAGAGAAACATTTTAATTTACAGCAAACGCATGCCACGTTTAACCGGTTTGCTCACGATTGGTACCCGGGGAAATTTTGAAATTTATTTTTTAGATATTTGCATGTTCTAGTTAACCTAATCGGATGGAGGACTTCAGTTATATTCTAAAATTGTTCAATGCAAACATGTTTCAAGAGAAAAAGTATTAAAACTATATTTACAGATTGTCACCTGAATATTGGCTTGCCTCATCCGCCAAATTTAATATTTTGAGTTAAGTACGGTTTTTTAGATTATTATTGAAGTGGAATTAAATGCTTTATTCAACTTTTTTCTAAGTCATATATGCAGGGCCGCATTTACCATAAGGCTGATTAGGCGCAAGCTGGAGCCTCCCTCTAAATAGGGACACAATTTAAAACTTCACTGCTCACAAACAAACAACAATATAAAAACCGGTGTCGTTCATAACATAAAACTAGAGATGAAAATTTGCCTCCATTTGAAATACCTATTATACCTATAAAGTGTGTTTCCCCACGGTTCTTTCCTTAGAATATAAAAATAACAGGAACGACTGGATTGCATAAAATGCAGGTATCTGAGCATTTATTGGCGTATCAGCTTTTCGCTCCCGCTATCTATCAATAGACCAAGTTTTATAATTATAAGGTTTTTATTGAACCTTTAGTTATAAAATGCGCTCTATCCGAATTTTTCACCTAAATAAATTTATTTCTCACGAAACACAAAATATAAGCTATTCGTTTAAGTGCACAAACTCCCAGAAATTTGGATTTAAAACCGTTGGAAATGACCTTGATAACTTATTCTCAAAAGACTTTTATCCAGGATTTTGTACTTAAAGGTTCAATTTTATATACAGTTTCCTATGGCTGTCATTTTGTATATAAATGCAGATCTTAAATGTCCAAAGTCATTTAGTTCTGTTCTGTTTTGTTACGGTAAGACACATTATTTAAAATTGTTTGAGAGCAGGTACATGAGTTAAACTTCTTGTCACAGACATGTTATACAGAAAATGGGAAGTAAAGAGAACAGTGAATCACCTTCACCGCATCTATCATTCTTAGCAGAACGGTAATATTTACAATGATGCTCTTTTCTGTAACTGTACTAGTATCTGGACAGCTTCAGTATTCGGACACTTTTCATTTTATTTAATAAAAATAAGGAAAGTACACGCATTAGCCTTAACACTCCGTCAGAATTTTTTTTATTTGATCGTTTTAGATGCACATCCAAAATTTGGGTAACTCACGTGTCGTTTTTCAGAAAATACTTATCAGTCTGTGTATGTACTTCACGTCAGTGCATTGGGCATCAGCGAAAGTGGATAAAATTATTATGTATTGCTTTATTTAGTTTAACTGTCTTTGTATTGATGGTATATTGCATTTTATTAGTATTAAATCGAAAATATGATATATTTTTTAATAAATTCATAAAAATTTTGGATGTCCGGTAACTAAAACAGAAAAAAAACAATTTTGTTTAGTTTCCGGACAGGCTGTCCGGATACTGCCAGTATCTTTCAAAGAGATTGTTTCCTGCTTACTGTCTAATACAATTATAAAATATGTTTTTTATAAGACAGGAAACATTATACCTTTAGTATTTGGACGAATTTTAAGAAATTCCATTCTGCTGTCCGACTACTAAAATGGCAGTTTCAGTGTCCGGACAATAATATTTAATACGTAATCGATAATTAAAATAAAAGATACCTGGGTAGTAAATAATCATAATAATTTTCAAAATAATGGATGACATTACTTATGCATCGGCTAATGATGCAGAGATGTCTTAAGCTACACTACATCGATGTCAGAGGAAATAAATTGAGCATTATAAAGTGTGCTGAAAAATAATTATGGAATGTTGTTGGCAAGTGTGGAAGGAATTTCACTTAAACAAGATAACTTGGTCAACAGTGTGCAACATTATTAAGAAGATAGTCGACGAGGGAGAGTATCGCTCAATTCCTTCTTTAAACGAAACACATCAATGGCTACAAAACAAGCAGAAAGTATTACCAAGGGCAGTGCAGTGATTATTGTTTTTGAAATGGCTCGAGAACTGGACAAATATTTAAAAAGTATCGGATAGGACGACATATATTAAACGATCCTGTCCGAATACTAAATGGGGATAAAACGAGTTTTTTTCTTTGTCCGAAAACCAGTAAAGTAATTACATGCCGGGGATTCAAAAACGTTAATCAAATTTAGACCGGAGAAGAAAAAGAATTTTATTTTCTGCAGGCAGAAAAATGTTCTCCAATTGTAGCCTTTTCGTATTTGCATCACTAAAGGATATTGGAGATAGCATTCCAGCGAAACTGTTTTTGGGAACAGAAAAAGGAGCTAGAAAGTATCAGATGGCAGGCACACTTTTTATAGATGGCCACAAGTCACACTTGACGTTAGAGCTGAGATAAAATTACAAGAAAAAAAAGGATTATTTTATATGCATTGCTACCAAACACCACTCATATGATGCAGTCAGCTGACGTCGTTCGAAAATGGCAGTCAAGAATGTTGGCCAACTTATAACAACAAAAAACTTTCTGCCCTTGCTGGAAACTGGAATCTTGCGAAATCTAAAAACTTGGAAATACAAAAAAAAAAAAAAAAAAAATTCAATAAATGTGGACTCTACCCTTACGACTCGAAAACAGTTGTTTTCAGTGAATGTGTGATAAATGTGGTTGAAAATATTGCAGCTACTCGAAATGCTGATATACCAACTACAATATAAGAATCAATTCCAGTAAAGAAGTTTCACACTGCTATTCAGGTTATTGAGCTAATCGATCATAAGTTAAGAATGAGAAATATTCACGAAATACAAGTTTTGGACATCATTAAGGAAGCCGGAGTTTGACAGAAGCGTTATCAGAACTAAATCTTACATTCAACGATCTGACGGGAGGCACATATTATTTGAATCACGGCAGAAAGTTGCAACTGGTAAGAGTTAAATAAATTATAAAAGTTAAAACTATTTCTCCAGAACCTAGTCCTTCTTGTGTGTCGTAGTCGTCTTATCCCTCTCGTATTGCGATAGAAACTCCACTTTCGATCTTGAGCAGAAGATCGTGCACCAGTTCAATTATTAGTAAGCACCTTCTTAGGGTAAGCTAGTTTATTATGGGATAAAATCCGAATTAAGAAAAAAGGTAGTGATAGATCACCCAGTGCTATATCTTCAGAGACATGGGAAAAATATGCTCTCTAAAAGAAAAAAACCAAGCGGTATCAATTCAATTCCGTATAGAGAAGACTAATGAAAAAGGAACAACGTCTAAAAAAAATTACAAGCAATATTTTAATTGAATTACAAAGCGATGTTGAAGATGACGATTTGAAAATATTGGTTGGCATTCTTGCACCAGGTGGTTGGTGGTACTACCCCAAGTGCACCGCAATTTTTTTATTATGTTACGAGGAGCAAGCAAAGACTTCGTGTGCTCGAAATATTAACAACTATTGTTTTTTTTAGTTATCTATTTTATAAGATTTTTAAAACTACTTAGATATTTTTTTTCATTATTACAAAGTTTGAAGTATTTACCTGCATAAATCCTCCAGTTTTTTTTTAAGAGAAAATTGCCTTAATATGTGTTCATATTTCTTTGAATTAATAAAATGAATATAGTTTTATGAAAAAGCTCATTTGTTCTTATTTTCTATAAAAAAATGAGTAATAAATTTCTTCTAAAAAGCCTAAAACTGAAAACTGAAACTGTAGCGTCCGAATACTAGCTAAAAGCGAACTTTTTTTTCAAACCCCAAAACTATAACAAAATATTATTAAATGACCTAAACATTTTCTGCTTGCTAAATGTAAACAGCTTAAATAATAAAAAAAAAAAATAAAATATATTGCATATTCTTAACAGAAACAACATGATTGAGCAAAAAATTAAGATGAAACGTTAGGTTACTAGTACATTTACCCTATATATATGTTTTTATTAGAATCTTATCTAAATGTATTTAAAGTGATTCACCAGATAAAAAAATAAAACACCATCAGAGCCATCAATATTTGTCTAAACTCATGTGATGATTATAAAAGCAGCTCTGACGAAGAAATTATTGAAAGCATCAATACATTTGATTCTAAAGCAATCAGCGTAACTCAAACTAGGTGTAATACGAATATCAAAGAATTAGATGTTGCTCATGAGCTTGTACAGACAGTACGGATTCAATTTCAATATTTCAAGAATCTTCGCAATTGCTACATCCACGTTCTATTGCAAATACTGGCGCACGTCCACGTAAAAGAAAGGACCGGCCTTCTATGTGGAGAAAGAAAATTATACAACGGTTACGGGAGCAAGGATAGAAATACACAAATGAAAAGGGGAAAGAATATCCGGAAAGATCCGTTAAATTATTAATTTATTTTTTAGAAGAGGAACGCAAAAGAAGTCATGACGAATTTTGGACGTTGACGGACAAAGAGAAAATGTTCTTTTATGCTAAATTTGTTACACGGTAGCAAACACAAAGGAGACGAACTGCAACAGAAATCTCTAGAGAAAGCAACATGTTCAAATATCGTTTGGAGCTAAACAATGAAAAATTACATGTTTGTAAATCCTTCTTCCTATTAACTTTGAATATTAGTCAAAAGCGGGTCTAGAATTTTTTTTAATATAACTATAATATTGTATCAGGCTTACCACTGCCTCCTTCCAAAAAAGGGAAACACGTAAAAAATCAAATTCATCCTAAAATTATAAATAAAGTTAAGCACATCATATTGAACGCTTTCCTTGTGTTGACTCTCACTATTTTCGAGCGGATACCTCTATTCAGTATTTCAGTATTTAGAATCGGGATTAAATTTAATGAAAATGTACAAATTGTACAAAAAATAAATCGAAAGTACATTCAAATATTGTAAATACAGGAAAATATTCAATACAAATTACAATTTATCATTTGCCAAATCAAAAAACGATTTGTTTGACATTTGTGAGAAAGACAAAAATATGGAATAATTTATCGGTAAAGAAATAGCCATTTATGAATAAACATGTAAAATTAAAAGTAATTAAGATAGACAAAATGCGACTAGTTTAATAGAAGTTGTTGTTCCTTACGATCTCCAAAATGTGCTCGCATTGCCGCGTGGAAATTTCTGCAACTTTTATTATAATAGGAAGCTTAGAATGTAAAACTTAACAGGACTCTGCAACTTAAATAACATGAATTAGGCAGGGGCGGATTTGATCACTTGGCCGCCCTAGGCCTATGGAAGATTGCCGCCCCCCTACTCCCTGTAAAACATGAAAAATTGAATGATCTATATCCAGTGAAGGAACCCCAGTCTGTAGTGGAGCAAAGTGAAAATGATGATTTTTTTTGCTGGGTGCTATGGACACATTTTTGAATTTTTAAACGTTACCCACACGTGTGGGTTCACAGAGGGCGCGTCTACTAAAAAAAAAAATATTCCCACCAAGTTTTGCCGCCCCCTAAATCTGCCGCCCTAGGCCCGGGCCTACTTGGCCTATAGGGAAATCCGCCCCTGGACTTAGGTACTGCAGCATTTGTTATGAAACCCAAAGTGGAAAAGCTGGTAATGATATTTTCACTGCTTTAGTAAAAATATTAAACAATGTTGTAAACAACAAAACTTACGTAACATCAATAACTCATGTATTCCGCAGAACAAAAATAGGATTCCATCACTTGCACTTTTGAACTTTCTAAAAGATTATCGCAACATTGAAAAAATCGAGCACCGTTATTCTGAAGCAGGTTATTCGCGAATACAAGAGCTGGATCCAGTTCACAGTGCAATCGACTGTCGTTTAAAAAATACAGTTTTCTTTAGTATACCGTCTCGCCACGCGTCGACTGATCAAATCTATGGATTATGAAAAAGTAAAGCTTAAAATCATTCAACTTAGCTCAAATGACTCTTTCAACTACAACGCTGACTTTTGTCCGATACACTACACACTAAAGGAAACTATTTATGACAGAAGGGACATATTCACTATCAAACATAGAGAAGATTATGGAGATGAATCTCCTTTACTAAGTGTTCCTATTTTTCCTATAGTACTTAGAAAGAAAACCCAACTACAGTTAACCAGAATTTCATTAACCATTGTGCCGGGAAACATTTCAAAAGAAAAAGTTAAAGACATCGAACCAATGTCGCCATACTTCCCAGAAGAGGACAAACAATTTTACAAAGCTTATAAACATTCCTTTAAAAAGACTGAATCTTGTTATGTTTTGTTTATTATTAAGGTTTATTTTTGTTTTGTAATGTACGCTTTATAAATGAATAAACTTTTATTCACCAACAAGTTTAGTTTTCTCATGTCATAAAAGTCCAATTGAAGCTAGTAATAATACCAGGACAGTCTCTAATATGATTTATTCTTAGCTGTTCAATTTCCAAAAAAAGTCCAATATCCCATTAATTTCTCATAGTATTTTATAGATGCAAATAACAGGTCCAATATGCAATTTACCTTTCTTAAATCTCCAATATTGAGGGTTTTTAAGGAGAATTAACTGATTTAATTTTTTTTCTTATTTGAAACAGTAAATATTTCGAAATTTGTTAATAAAATGCGTTCCTATAAAATTAAAAAGCAAATTAAAATTAGTTCAAAATTTAAAAATCGTCTTCTGTATTTTTTTTTTTGTATATTGAACCCTTAATAATTCAGCCTGCGATACTTTAAACGATAGTAGAATAGTGAGGATATGAAATAGAATTGTGGATTTGTCTTAACTTATCGCTATTCCTTATTTTTCTAATTTCTAAGATTCTATCACAGTCGCAATTGCATGACCGTACGCAATCGACATTTGTTGCTCCTTTATTACCATACTAAGTTACATATATGCACATCATGTAAATAGGTACATAAAGTACGGGCGAGGTTGGCTCAAAACTCTTATACGAGCCACCCCCGATAAGTTAATTTTGAAAATAAATGAAGAAGAGCAACAAGCTATTCAGACATATTAGATACGTTTGGAATTTTTTTGGAAAAACATAATAAATCAAGACCAATACAAAGGTAGTATTTAGAAAATTTAACAAAGTTATGGTACCGTTATTGACTCAGAAAAATTTATTGATAAAGCTAAGCAATTTTTAATAATGATTAAGGAAGAAATTTTTTTAATACAAAATATGTATAAACGATGGGGTTAAGGTCTACTTTTCCGAACGTGGAAATATTTTTGACGATGCCTATTTCTAATGAAAGTGCTATTATCCATTGAATCAGATGTAATGGACTCGATTAATTATGAAGAACATACATATTTGCTAAAACAAATCCAGAAAAAAATGTTTAGTTATTAATTTGGTTTTATTTAAAATTGAACTGATTTGTTTTTATACCTGTTTTATTTTTATGTTATTGAAATGAGTGTTATTATGGAAATGTCGACTATTTTTATTTCAATAAACTAAAAAAATGCATATGTAAGTACCTATATATATTTTAATAACTAAAATATATTTATTTATTTGGACCCTCATAATGATTTTGGGCTTTGTGCCTCCAAAAGTATAAATGCGGCCCTGTATATATGTATCGAGATAAATCGTGTCATCTT
Organism: Dioctria linearis; assembly: GCA_963930735.1. NCBI lineage: Eukaryota > Metazoa > Arthropoda > Insecta > Diptera > Asilidae > Dioctria > Dioctria linearis. Next base: position 201,271,289 of record OZ005741.1, on the reverse strand, counting down.
TGCCCCACATCATATGTTTGCCGCATAAGTTAGTATTGGTTTACCCCAAGTTAAATTTGTTTATACATGGGGCATGAATTATATTAAATATTTTAAAATATTTTTTAAATATTGTTGTGATACATGTGTGGAAATATAAAATTATATTTAAAATTAGATCGGCCCATGTGGGAGTGTTCATACTCATAGAGTTGAGCAAAATAAATCTTACCAAAATCTTTGATCGCTCCATATGTGGCGGCGAAATTGCTTTATATAAAGAGAATTCTGAAATTCTGAAATTCAGTTCATGTGAAGAAGTCAACGATTGCACCAAGTGTTTGTCTATATCCATGCTAGGGTAAGTTACCACCACCCGTTATTAGTATAATGTTTTTATATCACATTGATGTAGTAAGAATTAAATTGATAAATTTAAAACTGTTTTTAATATATTGAAGACAATTGGACAAAATACAATCTGACACAGAGTAAAAGCCTGGCCAACCTCAAAGAGGATACAGGTGAGCCTTCCAACGATTAATCATTGTATATACATGAAAATAGGTGTGGACACCAGCGCAAAATAAAAAAAAGCTGTTTTTGCACCATCGTCTGTCCAATATTTCAGATCCGTCTGTCCGTAATAACGATAATTCGAAAACGCATTAATTTAGAGTGCTACAATTTTGTACTCGACCTTTTTAAGAAAAACAGTCAAGTTAAGTTCGAAAATGGGACGAATCGAGCAACTCCTTCGTAGGATTGCCAGACAAAAAAAAGTTCGTTTTTGGCACTGCCTGAGACCGCGTGGAGCAACTTGTTTTTTGCTCGAAATGAGGACAAAATTATAACAATAGCTTTGACATATTCTATGTTCAGATATCAGGGAGTGGAAGAAATTATGCAAAAATTTTGTGAGCCTGGTCGCTCTTAAATAAAAGATGTTGATAGCTTCCATAGCCTGCATCGACCAAATTACAAAGAATACTGAAATTCCAAGTATTGTGTCAGTAATAAAACTTTTGAAAAAAGCAAAATACAGTGGTGCAGATATAGCTACAGTTCAAATTTAAGCATTTCTTGGCATATTCACAAAAATCAGTTTTATTAAATTACAAAGAGGTGCCATTTTCAAAATTAAAAATATTCTATTAAAAACAAAAAAAAAAGCCTTTCAAGGTAAGTATATTATAAAATGTCTGTACCATGGGCACAATTTATTTCGGAGTCAATTTTGATGCCAGATGACAGAAATAAACTTAGTACACCGAAAAATTTATTTCATAATATTGTACCGATTAATATCAATCAAACTGGATTCAAAAATAAGGCAAAAAATAAATAAATAAGGCAACATTTTTTTTGGTTTATCTTCCAGATGCAGATAGAAATTACTATCAAACAGTTTTAATGCTGAAATAAGGAGGATTATTGAGTTATTGCGTAATTTAATGTGTTTCTGTTATTTTTTATTTTATTAGGGTTCCGTACCCAAAGGGTAACAACGGGAACCCTAGTACTAAGACTTCTCTGTCCGTCCGTCCGTCACCAGGCTGTATCTCATGAATCGTAATAGGTAGACAGTTGAAATTTTTACCAAATGTGTATTTCTACTACCACTATAACAACAAATAATAAAAATAAAATAAAATTAAAAATTATAGGGTGCCCCACACAAGAAACGTGATTTTTCGGCGTTTTTTCCTCGTTTTATTCTCATTCATTATTATTATCATATGTAGGCATTATTTTTTCATTTGAAAAAATAAATAAAAAGTAAATGGTGATAAATTGTGTACGATGGTACGGAACCCTTCGTGCGCGAGTCCGACTCGCACTTGGCCGGTTATTTCTATTAACTTTACTGAATGAAGTAATATTTGCCCAAGCAGGCCTTTTTGGGATTCTTCGGTAAAAATGAAACGTCAAATTTTTTTATTTACATATTCTATCACATTAACTATCATTTTATTTAGGGCGACAAAATGTGAAATCTTGGTTCTAAAGGTCCCATACAATAAAATTTAGTGACTTGAATAACAAAATCAAAATGGGAAAATGAAATTTTTTCCAATATTCTATTCTCATAATTTTTTTTTTTCAAATCACTCAATTGTTTTGTTTGGGACCTGTTGCTGGTTCAACTCCATGACTTGAAACCTTCCGCCATAAATAATTGTGTGATAGAATAAATTAAAAGTTTTTACGTTTTGTTTTTTCCAGAGGATCTCAAAAATAAAAATATATTCATTATGAATGAAGAAATGTATTTTTGTTTAGAAAAATCTAAATATTCTAGGGTAAATAAAGATGTTGAAGTAATAAAATATTTATTTTAATTTTATTAGTAAATTGTTTTGCCCCATATAATAAAAGCAATGTAATTCACGAAATAAATAGACAGAAAACAACTCAGTTTTTGTGCAGATTAAAAGAAAAAATTTATTGAATAGTTTTTTTTTTATAATAAAAGTCTGAACTTTAACTGTATTTATATCAAAACTAAATTTATGCATATGAAAATATATTAAACCGTTCGACAAAGTTAATTCAATAATAATTTAGGACACAGAAGAGTTTTCCGATTCTTTTACATTTAAAATGCATACGGCGAGGTAAAGGAAAGAAAGAAAAAAAAATCAAACTATCTTTAAAAGAGAATGCGGTCCAGGAAATAATGAAAATTCCCAAAAATATTCGTTAATTCGTACAATCTTACGCCTAATTAAATTGAATCAGTTCGAATCGGAATCGAAAAGGCTTTAACGAGTTTTTTTCATCAAGAAAACCGATTCAAATATATTTAAAATTAAAAAAAAACTCTTCTGAGATTATTCTGATTCAACTCAATTTTGACGAAGGCGTGATCTGTAGATGAAATCAGTTTTGTTGCTTTATTTCAGTTGTTTTCCGCATTTCGAGTCTGGATTCTGCTATTTGCAGTTTAAACGCATTTCTTTAATTTTTGTTGTTTCGCATATGTTCACTTATTTGAATAACCTTCGAGAAACTAAACTAGGAATACAGGTGCTAGAGTACATCAACTAAGCGCATATTGCCATATTTTTCGGTTATCACTTAATGGGAATTATAGAAAAATTTCAGGTAAACTTCAATTGGTGATTCACTTGAAAGTATAAGTGACTTCTTGAAACTCTAATATTAAATAACTAATATATTGTATTTCCTTGTCAAATAAATTACAGCCGGAAGCTTGAACTGATGATACCGGGTCTGCCCCCTTATTTGGTTTAATCAGTTACCATGAACACCTACGTCATCAACATATTTTTACTGAAACATTTACAGTAGTACATTATATAAAATAAATTTAATTTTATCATAAATAAATAACAGTTATTAACAGATTATATTGCTAAAATAAACACAAGATTGTTTGATGTGAATATTTTTGCAATCAGGATACATGCGATGCGTTTAATATGAGCATTTCCCAGATGTTGAGATAAACGTTAAGCACCATTCTTGCCATTTTGAACTCAAAATCCATGGGTTTAAACAATGATTTCGTTGAATTTGGCATCTTCATTTTTCTCCATGCATGTTAAAATTTGTCCTTATATAGACCCAGGCAAGCTATATTACCCCTGTAGGTATGTAAATTCAGATGAGTATTCTGAATTTAAGACGATAATTTTGTATTCTGGGATAATAAAGGTGGGGTATTGATTTGCAGTGCAGAGGTAATGTCCTTACGTATTGTTGGGATGTAAAAGTAGATACCTACACTGGGTTTATTTTATAAGAAGTCTTTTAATGGTTACATGATTATCTGAAAATTTTAAAAGAGTATTGTAATCTTCTGGACTTACGTTATCAAGAATAAAGCATTATGTGAGCAACTTGGTAAAATGAACAATTTCTATTCTTTGGACCACCACTCACACGTGAATCACTAATCTGGTATACTCACACGCATCGAAGAGAGAAAACATGGTCGATGTGGAAGTCTACGGGCCGAGCACTCAGTTACACAAGGCCCTGGGATCATAACCAATGACTTTTTAAGCAGAAATGCACCTTGCAAATGCACCTTGGCAAGAAAAGTGACACAACTTAAAAATCACAATTTTTCAAGGTATATCTGTCACTTGATCTATTCCCACGAAATAGATATGTCACTTACTTTTTCCTTCAAAAAACTCTTGCATTACTTTCAAGAAAATGGAAAAAGAATCTCGACTAAAGTGAACAAATGAATCAGGGGTGATTTAAAAAAAGATCTTATCACCCTGAAACAACATAACACAGAATGCAAAGCCAACTTGATAACTTATAAGGCCCTCAAACAATTTCAAATACCATATTCTGTTATTTCTTTAAATCGCTATTCTAAAACTTCTCAAATTTTGACATAATGTCACTTTTCTTGCCAAGGTGCGACATGTGAAACTACCACTATCGAATAAATACTCAAAAATAAGACAATAAAGCTGCATGACACTATTAAAGAAAGCAATCAATTATTTAATGCTAGTGATGGATGGCTTTAGAGATTTTAAATCACTGGTGATACTCTTTCATGTCAGTCTAAATTAGTCGACCATTAAAAAATCAGGTGGACTTCAAAAATGAAAGGTCTTAGTTAAACAAACACCAAATCTATCACGTAGATGAGTCTTGCTAATTTTGGAAGCTTTTTCCTCAGATATACATATAAGTTATGCTTCTATCTCAGAAAAAATAGTTCCGTGATTAAAATTAGTCAAACAATTAAAAAGTCTTGTGGCATGTATACAAGTGAGAGGGGTGAGCATAAACTTACATTTATCGTAATAGGGAAATGCTAAAAATCCAAGCAGCTTTAAAAATTTAAATAATCAAATAATATCTATAATTTATACAGGAATTCGAAAAATGAATCGAGGACTAGTGAGATTTTTAAAAGTTTCTCCCATTAGCACATTTTCCCAGAGGTACGTACACCACATCCATATAAGTTTCAATTTAGCTGTTTACTTTTTTACATGTAGGGGAAATGTAATTTTTTGTGTATTGCCCATTTCCGCCTACCAGAAAACGAGAATAGAATCCAAAATGCCAACATTTTTACATTGATCTAGAGCCGACGGGCCAAAATGTGATAGAGGTTACGAAGCTAATTATAGACAGCTCTGTCCTTAATTATTTTTGAATCCTGCTCAGCTGATAACGAGCTACATAAAAAAAAAGATTTATTACATAATAACTATAAATAAGATAATACCTTGCAAAAAAATAAAATAATTATAATAGTATAATGATTCAAAATAAGGAAAATCAAAATCGATAAAATAGTAACACATTTGTTGTCTGTCCACACCAAACTGGAAATATCCATTTCATTTGGCTGCAAATTCTATAGGCTTTCCTCTATCTTTCTCTGTTAGTTAATTTATTGAGTAATTTACAACTCATACGCATAGCCCATCACACCACATAACACGAAAAATTTGTATCGCCATTTGTGAGGTTTTAGAGGAAGGTACCTACTGCTTGAAATTTTTTGTTGCACAAGATTGTTCGTTCTTCTATCGGTACAGAAATAAATCTTTTTACTATTACTTACTAAACAGTCAATCGCATTACGAACTTTATGCGTCTGTAAAAATGTTGATCATGACTATTGGTAATTCTGGTAGAATTATTGTTGAAATGAAAAGTTTACTTTGAGTTTTCAAAGAGATTTACAAGCATAGGATTTTTACCAAACTGGTTCCAACAGAATTGTCCTCATATATATGTATTTAATTCAAATATTTCCGCGCGTCAAGTGAAGTGGCAGATCGCGACATACACGGATGGATTTTTGTAGGTTATGATCCATAATGAAGTATAACCTATAAGTACCGCCTCGTGAAAACAATCGAGTAAATTTTGTTAACCGAAAGTTATTATAAGATGAAAACCAATTGTGATTTAGGAACCGACATTGTAATTAATAACATTAAATGTCCTTTCTTTTCTTATAGGTAGAGTTTGTTTTCGTAATTGTTCAATTGTACTGTTTGTTTATAAGAAACTTAATCATAATTTAACACAATAAATCTTTTCTTATAGAGAAACTCAGTTGTGTTTGATTAACTGTGTCGTCAAAATCACTACGAATACAAGAAAGGAAATATCTTAAATATACTTACAAATTGAGTACCTATTTCGCTATAGTTGTAAAATACATATTACTTTAATATCTTTCTAAATCAGTTCGAGTAATCTTTATTGCTTTTCCTTATAAGATCGTTTCCTCCAATATTTTATCCAAAAATTCATTATCGAAAGCGTATTTAATGGAATGGTGTTTTCAGTTCCATGATGGCTTCTGTTTCCTTAAAGTCAATTTGTTGATTTAAAAAAATTATAAGGAAATGTTTTTCTGTAGTAAATTTTATTTTAAATATCCCATAATGCTAGTAGACACATTTTCGTTTATGTTTTCATCTTTGCTTGTACCATTGATTATGGAGTAAGTAGATATTTCTTTTCTAGATTCGAGTGTACGAGTTTTCTGTGTTATAGGCATGGCGTGAATATCGTATATAAAATCAACGATTCCTCGACTTCATGACTTAATCAATGGGTAACCCAGCAATGCCTAGCTGCGCAATATTAAATCTATGATGCCTCGACCTGATGTAAGAGCCTTGGTGGACACTTTTTCTTAGAAATTAAATGGACATTTTTTTTCTAGAATTGTTATGCATTATTAGAAGTCGACAACGGGTGTTTGTGCCGCTAACAATGTGTATAAGTAGACGCGTAAATAAGCAATAATTTTTTTTTAGAAGGAGTTATTTTCTGAGTCGGCCTCCAATACTGCACAAAAATTCTAAAGAAAAAAATTCCATTAAATTTCTAAGAAAAAATTAAGGCCTTCGTTAACTGGCAAACGCATTTTTATAATTTTTATCTCATTAATTAAATATGCAGAAAAGATATATTTTACACTATGTCAAAGCAATTAAATTTGTGGTGAATTTGGTGTAAGTAGAGACATTTTTTATTTAACACAGAAAAGAATCTGGAGCTAATCTATGAATTCATTTTCACCGATTCTGCAATTCTTTATGAAATTTTTGGTCTTCGGCTTTTAGGCCAGAAACTGACAGTACCTCGGTACTTGTTTTTTAATTTTCCCCACTCATCTGGAGTACGTTGAGAATTGCCTGTAGACTCATATTTTGTACGGCTTTTGAAAGAGTAAAAAACGCATTACCACTTTCCACTTATTAGGTAGAAATGGGATGCCCTAAAATCATTGTAATTGTGAAGGCAACCAATTTTCCTTAAAATGATGCACATATAGATTTTATATAAGGCTATACCTATATATCCACCAGCAACTTATTGGCATCTGAGTTCACTGTAGTGTGGACAACAGGCAGTTTCAGGGTTCATTGCTGTCATGATGAGATCGCCCTGTTACTGCTGATCGAAACATTTTACACACAGTACCTATACTCCCAAAAAATTTTTTATGGAATTTTTGGTCTTCGGCTTTTAGGCCAGAAACTGACGGTACCTCAGTACTTGTTTTATAATTTTCTCTGCTAATATGCAGTAGGTTGAGAATTGCCTGTAGACTCGTATTTTGTACGGATCTCGAAAGAGCAAAAAACTCATTACCAATTTCTACTTATTAATACTTTAACGTAAGAAAGTGGTGGATCTGCAGAGAATTTAGGGCATTCAAAGTCTCTTTCTTCCTCAGAATCATCAACGTCGTCTTTATTCGGTGTCGCCAGTATGACGTTTTCTTGAACTTGCAGCATATTTAGTCTAAACACTATGGAATTAGTAACATACGTTTAAATGTATGTAATTAGTAAAAATGTTAATTTCTATCAAATGAAATACTGACACCGACTGTATCTAATCTACTTCTTTCCAGGCATTATTGTTTTCTTAACAAACCATGTAACTATGTTTTTTTTTGCAATTAATGAACGGAATTGCAAAAAAAAACAAAGACTTTAAAAATCTTGTTTCAGCATTCTTGAGTTATCAGGGATAGTGTTTTTTTGTGTGCAAATTGACAACCGATTTCTAAAACTATACAAATTAGATCTGTATTTCTAAAAACGTACTTTGATTGCTCATCCCATCTAAGGTACCTGCAGCAAATAAACCCGGAGGGTAAAAAGGCCCACATTTAAAAATTCCTTCTAAAATAAATTGCAGCAACCTCAACTTTATGCACATATGCGTTAAGTCGACACGACTGCCGAGGGGGCGTCCGGAAACTAGCTAGCGCCGCCATCTTGCCAGTAACAAACGGTACGTCATCGAGAGAATTACGGCTGCTTGGAATTATATTTTTCGCCTACACCACATCGTAAGTTCTGTTGTTTACTTAGTATTTCCACATCTAGTAACTTGCTTAGTTTGAACGTAGGGTAATATAGTTATGATTTCGGTGTTTATTTTCGCCAAGCATTGTGTTTAATTGACTAATGAGTTTTTGTAGACCGTGGGTCTTATTACCCTACCATACATATATTCTCAATGAAACTAATATTCCTATGATTGTAACATTATTTTTGTTCCAAAGAATGAAGATATTTTGGATTTACTCTGTTGTAGGCTAAGAGATATATAACTTTTAGTTGTTCGGGGCCTTATTACCTCCCTGGGGGTTAAAAAGGACAATTTTTATTTTTATTGAAAATTAATAAAAATAACCGAATTTTGTTGATTTTCTTAGTTTTAGGAAGTCTAAATGAAATCATTCCGCTGATTATAATTTGAAAAAGTTAATTTTTGCGTTGGGTCTTATTATACTGTGGTAGTTTAATAAGGCCCATGGAAAAGGTTTTAGAAAACTGAATGAATTATTTGTTGAAATACTCACTTCTGTTATAGTTTTTCTATTTTTTTAGTTGTGCAAACAAACAAATTTCACGCAAAACTCGTTTTGTAGTTTTGTATCACCAAATACTTGATTTATTGCATTTTCAAATTAGGTGGGCCTTATTTGTCGCAGGTACCTTTATTGTTATTCAAGTGTTATTGAGTTTTTACAAAACTCTCGAATTGTTGCGCTTCAAGAATCTCTCGCAAATGCAAATATCCGCTGTATGCTGGGTAACCTCGTTCTTACACAAATTCCAAATATTCAACAATATACAACTCCTCAAGATAACAAAACAAATACTGCTAAGTGAAGGAACGCACTTGACTAGTTAAGGTTTTCGAGTACCACTTTAAAAAAAAAAAGAGTTCACTTCGCTTAAATGTTTTTATTATATTTTTGTGAAAGATCCAACACTTCCGCTTAACAATCGCGAATCTTTTTGCGTTTGTTTTTCTGTGGCTCCTACACTGTTTTGCTAACTAATCTTTTATGGGACAGAAATATTTCTGGAGATATTGCATTGCTGGGTTAAATGAATTTTATATTCTGAGTGTTCTTTAAACAAGGAGCAGCTAGGGTTATAACTTTTGCTTTGTTTTTGAGATCTAGATCAGTTTGTTTTGAGTAATTTTAAAACTTTTTTTTACATTGTAAAATTGCTTTTAATTATTGTTCTTAAAGATATATTATAGTTGTACCCTGAGATCTGAAGATGAAATAAAACTAATTTCGAAATGAGGCCACTAAATAAAGCAAAAACTAAGAAGGAAAATTCGTTGTTTTAGATTTATTTCGGAGCTTCTCGAGATTATGAATGTTTTCATTAAAAAGAAAAAAAAACGATTAGGTTTGTCGAATACAATCCCCTTAAAATATATTTTAAATTCAATCCATTAGATTTGTTATAAGTTTTCTAATGATAATCAGTGCGTAATTATATGGTAAGCAACGCTTTGAAGCGAAAGTTAGCAAGTTTTGCTCTATTTTAAAATTTTATGATCTTTGGTATCAAAGTGTATGGCTTAAATTCACGAATATGGTTTTTGTTTTATAATTGTGGGTAAAGTTTGTTGAATATACTGCATCTACCCAATTTTTCTATATTAAGCGCAAAAACTTAAAAAGTGACATGGGCAACCAATATAACATTTTTAAAATCTTGTTTTGGAGAGGGCGACATCTGTCCCATAGTAGCTACACACATGTACCTACATACCTATGGTATTTGTAATATCACTATTGAATTTTAGGATAATCAGTTTTCAAAGGCCTTCGAATTAATTATTTGTTAAAAATATGTATTTATTATAATTATTATAACAGAACTTTTTAAAATAATTATGTTGTGAAGAGTAATTATTTGATTGAGTGCAAAAATAATATGTGTGAAATATTTTATTCTTATATGTGATATGTTGCCTTCAAAACCAATTAAGTAATATTCTTATGATAAATGTTTCGAATTGAAAAAGAAAAATACAACATTGTTAAAAGTTCACAATTTAATTTTTCGAAAGAATGGCGAATTTTAGGTAAACTCCAAAAGGAATTTGTTACGAAAATAATCAAGTAAATTTTACAATAAAATAAAACAAAAATAAGTTAAAAAAAGTTTAAATCGCCGTACAGCCCTTAATGACATTTCTAATCATCTTATCAGACCAATAAAATTAATAATTAAAATAAGCAAATTTTTTTACGCAGTCGCAATATATGTAATCAGGGATCATGATACAAGATACAAAGATTAACAAAGTATGGCCGGAAAATCTGTCAATTGGTTGCTTGCTTCCTTTGGCGACAATTGTCAGAAATTTGTTCGTCTTAATTTCAATCATCCTTATCATAGTGAAAAAAATTTTCTATTTGAAAATTTCTTTTCTTTCTAACTAGCTCATAATTACTTTTCCCGAAGTGATTTAAATGAAGAAGATAATGTTGGGTTAAACATTTTAATATATTCAAAGCCTATTTCAGTCAAGAAAATATGAAAAACTCAAAACAAATTCTCTGGAAATGACTTTAGTCACCTCATGACGTAGAAACACAAAAAATTCCTCTCGAATCGGCCATACCTTGTTATCTTTGTATCAAGATCAGGGATCACCTTTTTGATCCCTAGGCTAACTCAGTAGACGGGATGGTTCAATTAAATGATAATTTTGTTTTCTTTTGGGCCGCATACAATCTTTTTGATTTGTAGGCTAAAATTCCAAAATTCTTTCGAATCGATTATACATTATAAATTTTATATTCAATTCTTAGTTATATATTCAATTTGAACCACTCACGGATGAGCATATACCATTGCGAAGAAAACGGACTTGAAATATTTTTTACTTATTTTTTACTGGCAACCCAACCAACCAGGAAAAAAAAACTAAGACTGTGAATATAAATAGCTTCGCTTTTTCCTCTTTTTTTTTATAAAAAATTCCTCTTCAAACAAAGTGTCGCCTTTAGCAACCTTTTCTTTTTTCTTTCCTTATTATGTTTTGTTAATTTTATTAGAATTAAACAAGATCCCGTGACTATATTTTTCAACACAACACTGCCCCAAAAGAAGTCTTGGCCCACAAAAAATCTGGTGTTTATAGTTTTGCCTTCCCTCCGTGACATGACATTAGACACTTCGAATTTTTTTGGATCTTTGAAATTTTGTTTTGATTGGCCCAACTCACCCCTATTAAAAAACAAAAAAAAAGAATATTGTTTCATAATACTTGACTATCAAATTATGTAAAAAGGTCAATTCTACGGTTCTATGATCTCTAAAGGCGTCCCATGCAATCAATAATACGACTCAAAAAATTCATATTAGAAAATGTCGCGGTTCTTTCCGCATATCCGTCCAATATCCGCACGCACAAACCATCAGGACCATTAGGCTAACTGTCATTTCATATACCTATATTTAAATAATTTATTCAGATGACAAAAAAATTAGTCTTAACGGCCCAGATGGTCTGTGCGGATACTGAAAGGATCTTCGGAAAAGGCCCCGGTATTTTCCAATAAGAAATTTTTGACGCGTGTTATTGATCAGATGGGACGCCTTTAGAGGTCATGGAACCGTAGAATTGACATTTTCTTCCTATCGCATGAATAACCTATAGTACCGGGAAATCATCAAACAAATACTCCTGCCGTATCTTGTGCACTATCTTGTCGATCATGTAATTTATCAACAAGATAACGCTACGATAAACTCCATAAATGCTGGTTCTTGGGACACAATACCAACTTTATCGGCTAGCCGACCCGTTCTCCTGATGCAAACCCTATGGGGGATGGTTAGTTCGAACAGTTTATAAAGATGCGAAGCAATTTAACACCATCAGTAAGCTTAAAGATACTGTTGAAGGTGTTTGGCTAGCCTTGACTCCAGAATGTTTAGATCCTTCATGGAATCAATGCCAAAAAGGCGTCTGAACATCGTAGCGAACAAAGTTGGAGCTATTGATTATTAATAAAAATTATTTATTTATTTTTGTGTAATCTCATTATTGTTAAAATAAATAAGATTAAGTTCATCTATAATAACGCAACACTAATTTTGCAAGTTTTTTTCGAACTACTACTACTACTACTTGTCAGCGATAACAAGAAGGCTAATGTGTTTTGCCTTCACACATTTCTCTCTTTCTTGTCACACGGATGGGCTACTAAGCTATTGCATCTAGTGCATCTATAAGGATTCATTTGAAAGTAAACATAGTTAACATACCAACGGTATATCAATTGTGTACATCTGTTAAGAAGTGTTGGAATTATGAATGCCTACTGCAGATGGAAACGATCATTTCGAGACTGAGCATATCAACTCTTCTCATATCTCGATACTACCGGGTTTTTCATTCCGGATAATAAAGTCTTTCCCGGATAATGGAGAGCAATAAAAATATCGTCGGAAATATTATTCATCGCAGATAATAGAGTTTCCAGTTAATCGAGTCTCGACCGTAGAAAAAAGTGACACTATCGCTATCTAGTGACAAAACAAAAGCGAGATAGGGTGTAATTAACTTAAAAACGACAAATTTTGAGTTGAATCACTTTTCTATGTGACGCGCGGTACAGGCGCGTCTCCAGACCATCAACCTAGGGGGTGGGGGGGGGGGGGGGGAGTTCACAACTAAAATATTCGAGGAGAGAAAAAAGTCGGAAGTAGTCGCTTTTAATTTGTTTTTATCACATTTACGTTATATCACAAAATACAGTTTACGGTTTGGTTTGGAAAACCTGTCGATAATATTATCCACATCAATGTCGTTCTCAGAGCGGACAGTCATTATGGACTCATATCCAGATTCTCTGTCTCGTGCAAAGATTGTAGAAATAGATGAGACGCAACCGATTCTGGCACGGCTGAAGTAAATCACTGAGAGTGAAAGCTTGGAACTTGATTGACATTCAGTGGAATAGGAGTAGAAATGGATGATATGTCACTGACTATTTCATTTGACGGGAATTTAACTGATCTTGCTTTCTTCTGTAAAAAGTTGTCAATGGTCTTATCAGTCTTTTGCTTTCCATTTTCGCTACTATTTCTACCTCCAGCGATAACTAGTGTAGCAAGTTTATCCTTCTCCTACAAATTAAAAGTAAACAATAAGTTAAATTAAACAATACTACTTTAATTAATACGAAAGTACAACCAAAGCAAGTGTTGCCGTAAAAATTGTGAAGAAAATTTGTAGAAAAATATCAGCGACATCAATCCAACTGATCGCTTTCAGCAACCAATAGTGTATAAAAATTCGAAAGAAATTTTTTTAAGTAAATTTCTAAGAACAAAATGTATGATTTCCAAAGCGCATAAATATATTTAGCAACCAAGGCCAGCCAAGGCACAATATACCTCTTTGGAATCATTGTCCGCCACCAATAGTGCATGAAAAATTTAACGAAAAATGTTTAGATATTTCTAAGAAAACTGAATGCTTGTGCCCCTGTTCGAAAGAGCGAGCCACCAGAATCAATGCACCAATTCGTTTGGACCGTTGTCGGTTCATTCAAATTCTTAACAACAATTTGCAAGTGAATTTCCAAGAAAAATTTAACCCTTTAATGCCCAAGGTCATAAATATAACTAAAATACGTAATTTTTTCGCTTACATTAGTTCGAACCAGTAAAAGGAAATGAAAAATAAGTTCCTTTAAAAAAATAGTTAATTATTTTTAAGTTTTTGGACGTTGGTACTTTTAAGTACCGTCGGGTTTTAGTGATAATGAAGGTGCAAATAATTGTAAAGTGATTTTTTTTAAATTTAGTTAATATTAAAAAAACAGTTAAATTAAAAAATAACGCAACAAATAAATTCAAATATGTAATATAGATAGAGGCATCCACCAAATGCTGGCAAATCAATCAATATGAAATATTACTATAGATAATAGTTAATTCTAAATTATGAAATTTTCCAAAACAGTTTTTTTTTCATTGCAACATAGGAAAATATCGCAGTGAGCACATTTACAATGGGGCCTCGATTCAATTTTGTTGACACTACATAGCTCACATCTTCCTCTTTGGCCTACAAATTCGGCCCAGTATATTCGAAGTACAATTTTCTGTTCTTTTTCCATACATTTTTGGTAATATGTAGAACAACCCGTTCACCCAAGCCATATGTTTTGAACTCTTGCTCTACCATTTCATGTTTGCCGTTATATATTCGGAGTTTCATTATGTAACCACATTTGTCTAAACCCATATACATGGAACTGCGCCCCTTGAAAGCAATCATTGATTCATCAACACTAAGTTCCCTTGTTCCGCGATAGTGGTGGTATAACCCATCATAAATTCAACCAAATGCAAGCTAGTAATTCATTACATTTTAGGTTCAATACCTTGTTGTTCTGAGCTCTATATAGGTTACTTTGATAAGTAATATCGTCGATGACATCACTAATAATAGCAAGGAAAACATCTGTTGCTGTATTGCATGAGTCAAACACCCCATTTTTGATGCCTAAAAGCATTGTGTATTCGGGCGCTGTGGCATCAACAATCCTTTTTCTCCATCGGCGAACAACCTCAGATCTACTTCCTGTTTCTCCACTTTCAACTGAACTCACTCAACGGGTGTTATACTGGGAATCTGCTTCTGTTTCTTGTTTAGGAATAACTACAGTATTTAAATCAAAATCCACCTCCTCTTTAAATTCAGGAAGAACTGCACTATCAATATCAAAATCCAACTCTTCCTCATCATCCGTCTCAATATAAGTCTCGCCATAGTCAGAAAGAATATCATCCTATAAGATGTCTACCAGCTGTTGCTCATTAATTTTTCTTCTATCCATAAGTCTGCAAATAATTTAAAAAATATTCTAAAATGTTTCAAAACCATTGCTAGCAAACAATGTTCAACTATACTCACAAAACTTCTTTTTCTAACGGCTCTTTCAATCCAAATGAAAAAACGACTAATAACAGAACAGTGGGACCAACGGTACTTTAGAGTCCAATTCAAAATCCAAAATTCTTTGTATCATTTTCAATAATCAAATAACCCTTTAGTAAAAAGAACCAAATCACAAATTCACCGAAATTTTCTGATGCTCTTCTATTTACGTTTGTGGGAATGAAAGAAAGAGAGAGGGAAAATTGGGAACACAGTTATATTCGAGAAAGAACTGGTACTTACGGTTTCCAAAAATTGAAAAAGGTCCTCTTTGATTTCGTATGGATTAAACAATATGGTGGTACTTACTTAAAAGTACCGTCGGTCAATAAATGGTTAATGCTTCCCAACGAATGTAAAAAATTTGAACAACTCTTAATCTGTGTCGCTATGAAAAACAACGGGTGGCTAGACGTTGGTTGCATGGCACTAGGGTTCTACTGGAAGATGGAAGAATCGTAAAACAAAATTTGTTAAGTCAAGGCTTAAATACCGACGGGCAACGGAAGACGACGAAAAAATGCCGCTGTCAAACTTCTAAAAGCACAGCGTCTTATGCGAATGCCCAAATTTCGACAGGTGACGGTCAGCAGTGAGCGAAGTTGCCGTCGGGATTGATCAATTTCTAATTTTCCCGTTCGAGCCAACAAAATCAAACGAATGAAATTGCTGTGGCATTTATTTTTGTCAAGGTTGTAAGACGTGCGTCAATTTCAAAACAATGGATTTTGTTGAAAAATTGATTGAGGAAGTGCGGAATCATAAAATAATTTATGTCATACAAGACAACGAGTATAGACGAGTTGACAAAAAAGACATGGTTTGGATGGATATTTCGAGGCGTTAAAATACAAATGGTAAAATTGTGATATTCTTGGCATTTAGTTTGATTTTAATTTAGTTAATTTCTATATTTTAAATCTTTCCTTTCCACACTTTGGTCCATTGCAATTCTTTCAAAATAATATAAAATATTCTCGATAAAAATCTGTTTCAAAATGCTCAAAACAAAAAACAAATGAAATCTCAGTCTCTTCTTCTTTCACAATCGCTACTCACTGCCTGTCATTGCAATTGTACTCCCGTTTTGACAGCGAATTTCCCGCTGTCATTTACCGTCGGAAAACCAGATGGGTAAAAAAAACCTTAAGATCGCTTACTAATTTCTTAGAAACATTAACACTTTTTAAAGTCGAAATTGTGTTCTTTTTCATATATGTATATGAGTAATGGGCGCAACAAAGGCATCTTCATAACTGGGCTGCTAAGCATAACGTGCCATTTTCTAAACAATCAAATATGCTATGCTCATGTACTGGCTTGAAAATACAAACTTATAAAACTTTTTGTAAGGTTTTACTCGAAGGCGTTCGCGTACTTGAAAATTGAGAGAGAAACTGTTGACGTCACTTTTCCCCTCCGTGCAATTTTTTATTTGATTTAAGTAGAGAAAAATCGTCAAGTAACAACTTCGCAAGTGTCAGTTTTGACAGCTCGCCGCAGGTTTTTATTTAATTTTCAAGTTTTTAGTTTAAGCCTAGTACGGAGTTCGAGTAAAACAGTACGGAGTTCAGGTAAAAAGTGACATTTCCATACAAATTTTATTGCTAGTAAACCCCAAGCAAAAATTTTACTGAGGTCTTTACTAGTGCAGTACGGAGTTCACTGGTAAACAGTGCCATTTTTTCTACTATAAGACAGATGGCGTTTTGTAAGTCTCCGCTCATTTTACTGACCATTTTAATGTGCGGAGCATAAAAATGCTGTTAAAACTTTGACATTTGTTCGATTATTCACAAAGCGAGTTTATTTAGTTTTTCCCGTGGATTTCTTTGACGACGATACGCACTTAGACCTGCTGCAGTAACAAATTCATCGTCGATATGATGATTTATATCCTTTATAAATAATAATCACTTAACATTTTTAAAAATATTTCCGTTTAATTGTGATTTCAACAACTGTCACTTCGTTTTCTCCACATAAAACTTACGTAAACTTTTTACCAACGTTAAAATACTATTTTTTTGAGACCGCGTTAAATTTTACCAATACCCGAACTCCATACTAGGCTTTACTTAAAAAAAAAAAATGGAAAAACCTTCAGTAGTAGCAGAATGTTCTCTAAAAACAAGTGTGAAAAGTGGTATATTAAATGTTTTTACTATAAAAAGTAGTTCCTCGGCATGCATATTTATTTCAAATAGGAGCACAATAATTCAATAATTTAAATAATAAATCAAGTAATACACTTTAATGATTTGACGTTACACAACCTATTACTCGAAAAAGTTCACGTAGTTTGCGAGTATCGCTCTCAATTTCTCTCTCTTTCATACAATTTGACGTTTTTCATGTTTTTACTTGAAAAAATACCGCAAAGAGACCTAAGGGTATGCCTACTACTTATTTTGACACTAGATTAAAATTATATGAAAAATTGAGAAAAATTATTAATATAAATTATTTGGTAAAAGCTTTGAAAAAATAAAACGGGTAATATCATAGTAAGTACATAAAATTACAATATTTAAAAAAAAAATATATACAAATACCTGAGAGATTAATAAAGTAATACCTAGTTTTTTCAAGCGATCAGGTAAGAATTACGGGAATTTTAATGCGTGCATTAAAATGTAAATATTTTATTCATGATTGCTGAAATTAACGAAAATAAAAAATAAAAGTTAATTAATATCGTGTCATGCCGTGATGCTCAAGAATGCCTACCATGATTCATAGCAGTCATACCTTGCTACTGTCAGTATACCGTGTATAATCCAAAGCTTTCATAAAAGAACATAAGTAATATAAATATTGTGAAACAGAACGGTATTTATGAATACCATAAACTATAATAAAAAAAAAAAATTTGTTGTTTTGTCTTTTTTTCCGGCGAAAAAAAGTGTGAACAAATAAAAAACAATTAATTATTGTTAATGGTGGTAGAGAAAGTTATACTTATGGAAATTATCAAAGTAGCTTACATTGAATTCATTTTAAAAAATTTTAAAACATATAAAAACTTTTCAATAGAATGACAAAAGTTATAAGGCAAGGGTTTCGAGCTTAATCTTTTACTTGTGATTTTAATTGTGATCTTATTATTTCTCGGATCTGTATACATTACATACATATACAACATGATAGCATTAATATCAGCTTGGTCGAGTATATAATATAACAAGTAAAAAAGTTAGAATTGGTCTTACACCAATTCTTATGATACCCTAGATGAATGTTCGTTTGTAATTTCGTATGGTCACCTATCTGCGCAAGTTTGCTTTTTGAAGTGGTTTTTCGCATATATCTCTAGAACGGCTCGTCGGACAGCAGATATGATTATATTATTTCATAGGATTTCATATTCTAAAGAACCCTTCAGTACAATAAAACCGTCTAGGAGTGATCGTTCTTACAGTATATGTATAAGAAACAAAACTTTTAATATGGTAGGAAGGGTTACCCGATTTAGTCCATTTTTGAAGCTTTACTTACTATTGCTATGAAAACACCATGTACCGAATTTCAGCTATGTACGTCGACGCGTTCTCAGGCAGTGCCCAAATATATAGTGGAAAAGAAATTTTTGTATGGCAACCCTACGAAGGACTTGCCCGATTCGGCCCATTTTCGAACTTAAATTAAATTTTTTTTAAAGCCTGTGTGCGAAATTTCAACCCTCTAAGTGAATGAGGTCTAGAATTATCGTGCAGACGGACGGACATGCAAAAATCAAAATTACTTTTAATATTATGCGTGAGTGGCTACCATCATTACTTCTATGTGTTACAAACGGAATAATGACAAACTTGGTATACCCTTTAGATTTCATCTAGGGTATAAAAATCGCAGTATCTAAATCCATGTTCGGTTTTTTGTTTGTTTGTTTTGGAATCCTCATTTTGCTTTTGCTTTTTCCGTATGCATAGATGAAATCAACATTCAGAAGAACACTTTTTTCTGCTCTATGGGAGAGAAACCAAAGCCATTTTATAGCTAAATTATTAGGAAGAGATCGAATGAGGCCCTTGATCGCTTTTTTTATAATCTATGATAATAATTTTTATGTACAATGTAACAAATAATGGTATTGGTTTAAAGTTTATTTATAAAATGGAACATTATCTGAGTGTTATTGAAAAAAAAAAGAAATATATAGCGGTCTTCCGGTTATGTAGCATTCTTCACAGTCTTCTTATCAGTCTTGGTCCTATATATATATATGTTTTTTTAAATAAAAAAAAAACACAAAATTGTTCTTATTAAACACGCCATTGACCAATTTTGGTTAGTTAGACTGTAAATTAGAAGAAATTTGTAAAAGTGTGGAGATATTCCAACAAAGAAAGAAAGAAAGATACACTTAAATAACTCTGGAAAACAACAATGGCCATTAAAGGTACTCAAATACGGAGGTATAATCTAAGAATTATATTCAAAAAGTATACACTATTAACAGATTTACGATCTTTGTTTAAAAGAATTCATAATTACTATTTGCAAGTAATTATAAATTTGCAAATATTAAGTTTTCTGAAAATATAAATATTCATTAACCAAGATCAAAACCTATACTATCCCTGTTTTAAAAATACTTCTCAGGCTGAAACCGTTATTTTCTATTTTGAAGATAATTCTCAGAACCAAGTTCAACATTTTGCTTCATTCATTAGACCTGTACTGAGTTATATATAAAATCTAGCTTGATAAAAATTAAACAAAACCCTTCATAAAAGCTTAGTGTTATATGCGAACCCTGCTGCAAAACTAAAACTTTCTTACTTTTATTTGGAAATATTGTTATGCGGATTTGATGATATCTTTACTACACTACTACGCTAACTATTATATTCCTGTAGAATTAGCTCAGAGGAAATGTATTTTTCTTCTTTTCTAATGTAAGAAATAGCTGATATCATATACCTAGAAGTTTCATTTGGAGTGTGATTCAAAATGAAACTTCTAGGTATATAGGCTTCGATGCTATATATGTACACCTGAGAGGGACAATTTCCCCGGAAGCTTGAAATATTTAATTCTAAAAATAATTATTATAATATGTCAATGGAGTATATTGCTCGTGAACTTGCTTCTGGCTAGCTTGTTTAACTATACGTTACCCAAGTTTCGGCTTCCAGTTTTCACCTCAGTTATTGACAGCTGAGTTTTTCTAATTAGTTTTGTTGACATCAGGATTTTACAAATCCTGAACAGAGACTAAAAAGTTGTTCTAGAACAATTTAGAAAGCACGATGACGATGACCATTTTAGGGATCACTGGAGTAAGTGAAATTTGTAATTAGATTCCACTCTTTATATTTAAATAGAAGGATATATCTGAAATAAATGAAGGAACTTAAAATTCCTCGATTTTAAATTACAAGTAGTTATATATAAAAAAAAGCAAAAATGACTATCCTATGTCAGGAGTATAAAGTCTAAGACAGTGTAACTTTTGTTTGCACTGGTAATGACCATTGTAATTTGCAACCTATCTCAAATTCTTCAGATATTGACATTGTTTGTTTAACCTGTTCATTAATATAGGTAGGTAGTTTACATTGGAATAATCGAAAAACAAATAATTTATATATATATGCTCTAATATTGTGCTATTACTTTTATCTCTTATAGAAAGATTTTGGGCAGTATGCAAAGCTGAATATGACAGGAAAACAAAAACTTGTAAAAATCATTGTAGGCTATTGCAAGACGTGGCAACTCATTGCAATATTAATAGCGAAAATCTACGGAAAGCCTTTATTCGCAATTTGTAAGAAAGTGCTGAAAAAATGTTAGCTAAACATCTGCAGTTTGTAACTGTAAAATAGAAAATAATTAATTCCATCTCCCATTAAGTTACAATGACAACGAAAATTATTGTTAAATTCATTTTTCTATTTATATTTAAAATTATTTAATTGGCTTTATATATCTTTTCGCAGATGAAACTTACGCCAACTGAGATGATAATTTTCCCCATCTGCGCAGATAAACTTTTGTATTAGTTATTCTATGTCTTGCCAATCTTTTGAGAGAGGTATGTGAATATTTACAGATACGACATACTTTTATAGAAGAATTATTTTTGACTATGCATGAAAAGTTATCAACTCAACAAGCACGAGTTCAATATGACATCGACACGGAAACGATTATTCTATGTATTCGAGGACAAGATGGTCACTGAGTGACATTTAAAGCTAGTTTTCTTCAACCGTTGCATTTATTATCGAAAGCAGTTAGTCTTCATCCTAAATTTATATGCATCATTCTAACAAAAAGTGTAGATTAATTAATGCATAACCAGTGGTTTAACATTAATCTTCACATGAATAAATCTGAAGATTAAGGCTTGGCCCAACGTGTCACCTACCAAAATTTATAACTCGTCATTCTTTATGCGCTTTTCATTCTTAGTTTGATCTTTTCGATTTCTTGAATTTGTTTAAATGTGTCCCATAAAATTTTTAATGGATTATAGTTCACATTTTTTAAGATACCTATTATTTTTAAAGATCAAATTAATCCCGAAAAAAGTTTTTCATTGACAAATCGAAAGGCATAATAGCAGTGTTGGACCTCAAAACTTCAAACGAACAAATCAGCAAGAAAGATTAAACTTATATATGTAGGTAGAATACCCGTCGATCAGACGAAAGTTCTGCTGTCGTTAATAATAATTTTTTATTTTTATGAAAAAAATCTACATAAAACATTAAAAAAATTTATAACGCGTAATAAAATTTATGAGGTTCGCCAAGATCGAAGGATCTTTTATTATAGCGATAAGAGTTATGCATGTATGGCTAAGAAATTAAGCGGGTTTTATGGGAAATCAATTGACTTATAGAGTCCTGTATTGGTACTCCTTTGAGAATTAATTTTGAAATATTGTTCATTCATATGGATGGTTAAGGGTCATCAAGATTATGGCTCTATCTTTTAAACCTGTTTTAAAGTCCCAGTAAATTATAGTAAATATTTTAATGTAAAGGTCATGTTTTCTAAACTTTTCAAAATAATAGCGCTTTCTGTTTTTTGGTGAACCACTCAAATGTTTTCAAAATGTATAGAGCTATGTTAAGCATCATGGTGTCATTCATAAAGATAAACGTATGGAAATCTGGATAATGATGTAGATTTTAGGAAAATGTGAAAATCTGTATATGTACGTTGATTTATATTGGTATAAAATATAGTAAACTGTGAAGCATTAATATCATCCCTTTTTTCTTTTGGGTACGATAATTCTTATCGAAGTGTTTCGTACATATATTATTACATCAAAAAATCTTGGATGCAAAACATATTTATAAGAGGTCATAATAGCTGGCGTAAAACTTGGGTTACTTATCATTATCACATATTGTACCTGTTGCTTGTAATTGCTTCATAGGATATTGTTTTAGGTTAGATTAGAATGTAGGTGCCACTGAAATGAGTCTTAGCAGTGTATTCAGGCTATAGATTCAAGGGAATATTTCATTCTAATGACAGCCCTAGATTCATCCTGTTTCCCTTCGTAATCTCAGAATACTTCTAAGCTCTGTAACTTTCGACTCTACGAGTTTCTAGAAGTGACTACCAAATCCACCTGTTGTGATTGATATTCGATATTTAAGATATATGTACGTACAAGATGAAGTATTTTCTATGTATGAAATTTACTCCCGGTCAATTGAAAAGCATTTTGTATATTTTCTTAAGCTGCGATTTTGCTTGAAAAATAAATGTAGATCATTTTTCTCCTTTTGAAATTCATATGATATTACTAAAATTTCTGTCAAACATTTAGAAAGATTGATATTTTCCCATTTTAGTGATTATCGTGATAAAGAAAAAATAATTCAAAAACAATATCGAATTTTTGTAAAATATATAAAAGAAAAAATTAAACATACTGTTACGTGCAATAGAAAGAGACAACTGGTGACATCTACTGGCAATAAACAACTTCAGTTTCGGAGAGTAAATGACTTCAGGTTCGGAGAATCGATTATGAAAGTTCAGGAATAGAACTAATAGAATAGTCAAGAAGCTTTTGGAATAGAACACTCCAGATTAATCTGGAGTGTTTCTAGGGTATAAATATAACAGTTGTCATCGCCAGAAAAAGAGTCTTGTTTTAGACGTTGCAGTGTTAAGAAGCGAAAGCAATAAAGAAGCGATAGTGTGTAATTAGATTGCGATAATTGAAAGTACAGTGTTAGCGATAATTAGAGTTGAGTTGATTAAATAAATGTTTGTGAACTTTATATGATTTAAGTGTAATAAAGAACTTATATATTAATTATTTAATATTGTGTTTTTAAATAACGAACCAAAGGCCACGCTCGCAACAACTGGTGTCAGAAGTGAAATAAATTTGAGAAATAAAGTGGTGGCAATTGACTAAAAATTAAAAGAGTGATTAATTTTGAGAAATTGTGTTAAATTGCGAAAGTTCTGGAAAATAATTTATATTCATCTATAAAAGAATTACTAAAATAATGGGGCGCAAAGTGGACGAGCTTCGAACGCAGGATTTGAAAGTGGAGTTAGGGAACCGGTCATTACAAACGACAGGCATAAAGAAAGTTCTAGTCGAGCGACTTAGACAATCTTTGATAGAGGAAGGAAAGAATCCTGAAACATTTGTTTTCGAAGAGAACTTGGAAGAAATCGAAGTTGAAGAAGCGCCTGCGATGAAAATGGAACAGCTTTTGAGTACTTTAATGAGTAAAATGGAAGCCCGTTTTGATGAGCAAAAGAATTCTCTCGAGGAACAAAAGAATTCTCTCGAGGAACAAAAGAATTCTCTGGAATCACGTTTAGATGAACAGAAGAAATCTATGGACGAACAAAAGAATTCTCTCGAGGAACAAAAGAATTCGCTGGTATCACGTTTAGATGAACAGAAGAAATCAATGGACGAACAAAAGAATTCTCTCGAGGAACAAAAGAATTCTCTGGAATCACGTTTAGATGAACAGAAGAAATCTATGGACGAACAAAAGAAATCTATGGACGAACAAAAGAAATCTATGGAAGCCCGTTTTGATGAACAAAAGATTGATTTTGAGGAACAAAAGAAATCTCTGGAAACCCGTTTGGACGAACAAAAGATCTCTTTGGAGAATTGTCTAGAAACTCATTTGGAGGAACAGAAGACTTTCCTGAAAAACTCATTAGACGAACAAAATTTGAAAATTGAAGGAATCGAGCAGGAAGTGGCGGAAGCTCAACAAAAAGTCACCGAGCAGCTTGACAGTTTTAAATCAGATCTGGAAAGAATAAAGCATCGTCAGCCTCTAAGCGGAGCAACTGAAATATCCGGTGCAGGTAGAATGAAACCTCCCATATTTGATGGACAAAATTCGTGGCATATCTTCAAGAGACAATTCGGGGCAGCTTCAGAGGTAAATGGATGGAACGATGAAGACAAAGCTATAGCTCTGGTGTTAGCACTTCGAGGTCCTGCGTCAGAACTCTTACAAACTGTACCGATTGAAAATCAACGTAATTACTCTTCATTAGTACAGGCGATAGAATTACGTTACGGAGATGAGCACATGCAGCAAGTATATCGCCTACAGTTGCGCAACAGGATTCAAAAACATGGCGAATCACTACAACAACTGCAGGCAGATGTAGAAAGATTAGCGCATCTGTCATCCTCCAGCGTGAATGCGGATTTTCTCAATGAAGTGGCGACGGAGGCATTTGTGAACGCTATTACAGATCAAAATTTACAACAATCATTGAGGCTAGCAGGAAAGAAATCAACAGCAGAAGCACTAGCCTATGCATTAGCATACGAATCCGCCAGACAAGCTTCACGGAGTGCAGTACGAGTGAGAGAAATTTCAGTGGAAGAATGTACTTGTAATAGAGTGCAATCATCACAGAGCCCGCCTTCACGTGGTGTCCCTCGATGTGCTGGAATTGTAATAGACCAGGGCACCTTCAAAGAGACTGCAGAAAACGTCGACGAGTGGAATCACCAGAAGAAGAGGGGAAAGAGAATGCCAAAGATGTCGAGCCAGGGAACAAGCAATTCGTGGAGAGACTAGATATCAAACAGCGACTAGTCGCATCGTCTCTCCTCTTGAGCAGTCGGAAAACTAGTAAAAACCAACTTCGTGGGGCAGAAGTTGGTTGGTGGAATCGACAGCCCCGAAGTCATCATCCAAGTAAGTCAGTTACAGAGAAATAATAGCAGTCTTGTTATATATGGAAGTGTAGGAAAAAATGACTGCGCAGTTACTATCGATACTGGAGCTTCAAGATCAATTATTAGAGCAGATCTTGTTAAGAACAAATGGCTTCACAACACCACCAAATATCTACTAAGAACAGCAACTGGAGCGGCAGCACAGGTGTTTGGAGAAATAACTTTAGATGTTCAACTAGGCGAACTACTATTTCCTCACACTTTCCTGGTTTCAGACATAATGAATGACTGCATTCTTGGAATAGATTTCATGACCACATACAAAATAAATCTGGATGTCGGAGAGCGGATTCTCAAATATGGCAACATAGAAATTCCTATGAAACTAGGAGAAGAAGCAGATCATCCTGCGAAAGTGAGGACGATGGTTTGCGAAAATATTACTCTTTCGCCATTCTCCGAGACACTAATATGGACAAAGCTTACTGATGACATCGGGACCTGCCGATTCTATCTGGTGGAGCCTTACCCCACAAAAGTTACATCGAACATCATCGTTGGCAAGACTTTAGTGAAGGCAGAAGGTGCAACATTAATTCCAGTCAGAGTGCTTAACACATCCGAAAACGAGGTACAACTAAAAGAAGGTGCTATAATTGGAAATTGTGAACCCGTTTACCAAATCGTCAATTTAGATAATGGTTGTAATGTCAAGGAGACAAAAACTATACCAGCTACTACCCAACAGGTTCAGAAACTTCTTTCGTCCAGTGCCTTAAGTGAACAACAACACAACGATGCCAAAGAGGTGATCGATGAATTTTCGGAATTATTTGCAATGAATGATGATGATTATGGTAAAACAAATCTTGTCCAGCATCGAATCAATACAGGAGATTCCAGACCCATTCGACAGACACCACGAAGATTGCCATTAGCCAAACAACCAGAAGTTGCAGACATGATGAACTCCATGAAGAAACAAGGCATCATAGAGGAATCTAACAGCCCTTGGACATCGCCGGTTGTTCTGGTTAGGAAGAAGGATGGCAGCACCCGATTCTGTGTAGACTACCGCCAACTAAATAACGTGAAGAGAAAAGATAGCTATCCATTACCAAGGATTGATGACACATTGGATACCCTTTCCGGAGCGCAATGGTTTTCCACGCTGGATTTGAAGAGTGGTTACTGGCAAGTGGAAATACATCCCGAGGACCGAGAGAAAACTGCTTTCTCAGTTGGCAGTGGCTTATGGCAATTCAAAGTAATGCCATTTGGGTTATGTAATGCTCCAGCCACATTCGAACGACTAATGGAATGTGTTCTACGAGGTTTAACCTGGAAAACATGTCTTGTCTATTTGGATGACATAATAGTAATCGGAAGGACATTCATGGAACATAAAAACAACTTACGGGATGTACTTCAAAGACTCAAAGATGCAAAATTGAAGCTCAGTGCGAGTAAATGTGCTCTATTTAAAAAAGAGGTTAAATATTTAGGGCACATAGTTTCATCACAAGGAGTAAGAACCGATCCAGAGAAAATAGAAGCCGTCAAAAATTGGCCAGCTCCAAAGGACAAACATCAATTACGGAGTTTTCTTGGTTTAGCTACCTACTACAGGCGATTCGTGAAAGGTTTTGCAGATATAGCAAGAAGCCTACATCAACTTACCGAAAAGGGAAAGCCGTTCATATGGTCGGATAAATGCAACGAAAGTTTTGAAAATTTGAAGCAACAGCTCTGTGAGGCTCCAGTACTTCACTATCCAAAGCTGGGAAAAACATTTGCATTAGACACGGATGCCAGCAATGAAGGTATTGGTGCAGTGCTTTCTCAGGAGGAGAATGGTCAAGAAGTTCCAGTAGCTTACTATAGCAAAGCACTTTCAAAGTCAGACAAAAATTATTGTGCTACAAGAAAGGAGCTACTTGCCATTGTAAGTTCAACAAAGCATTTTCATAAATATCTCTATGGGTAGAAATTTATCCTTCGCACCGACCATGCAGCGCTTAAATGGCTTCTGCAGTTTAAGAATCCTGAGGGACAAGTGGCGAGATGGATAGAGCGACTCCAGGCTTATGATTTTGAAATACAACACCGAAGAGGTCGTATCCATGGAAATGCAGACGCCCTTTCACGACGTCCATGTAATATTGAGTGCAACCATTGCACACGAATAGAAGAAAAAGAAACAGCAGCAACTATACAGTTGGTAACCGTGGAGCCATCTACAGGTTGGGACAACGAGGACCTACGAACAGCACAACGAGAAGATCCGGACGTTTCACCTATTCTTGCTTGGAAAGAAGACATGGAAAGACCAAACTGGAAGGATATTTCGGAACGGAGTGAGAAGCTAAAAAGTTACTGGGCTCAATGGAACTCTCTTCATGTTGAATGTGGTATATTAAAACGCAAGTGGGAAGCACCTAATGGCGAATCTTTCCGAATGCAGATAGTCGTGCCGGCATCAAACGTCAAAGATGTTCTAGAAGAAATGCACGGTGGAACCTCTGGAGGACATTTGGGAGTGAACAAAACCATTTCCAAAATACGAGAAAAGTTTTATTGGTTACATATGCGAGAAGATGTGGAGGAGTGGTGCCGCAGATGCACTGTCTGTGCTGCTTGCAAAAGGCCGCAACACAGAAGCAGAGGAGAAATGCATAAGTATAATGTCGGAGCCCCCTTTGAAAGGATAGCTATAGACATCGCTGGACCTTTTCCAGAAACGGATGGCGGTAACCGTTATATATTAGTTGCCATTGACTATTTCAGTAAATGGCCTGAAGCTTATGCAATCCCTAATCAAGAGGCAACCACAGTTGCGGAACAAATAATAACGAATTGGGTCAGTAGGTTTGGTGTGCCTCACGAACTTCATTCGGACCAAGGACGGAACTTCGAATCGCGGACTTTCCAGGAGATGTGTAAAATGTTGGGAATAAGAAAAACTAGAACAACGCTTCAACAGAACATTGATCGAGCATCTAAAGAAAGTAGTTGACTATCATCAACGCGATTGGGATGGATATATTCCTGTATTCCTAATGGCTTATAGATCAGCCGTTCATAGTACTACCGGACAAACCCCAGTTAAAGTCATATTCGGAAGAGAGATGCGTTTACCTAGCGACCTCAAATTCGGTACCCCCAGAGGCGAACAAAAGTTACCAGAAGACTACGTATCGGAGCTCAAACAACAATTAGCCGATGTACACGAGGCCACGAGGACGAAATTAGCAACAAATACTGATCGGATGAAGACCCGCTATGACTTACGCGCTAATTCCGCAGGATTTAACGAAGGTGATCTTGTTTGGCTGTACAACCCGAAACGACGTAAGGGACGTTCTCCAAAATTGCAACAACACTGGGAAGGACCATATTCAGTAGTAACTAGAATTAATGACGTGGTATACAGGATTCAGCGTGGCACAAGAGGCAAGCACAAAATTGTTCATTTGGACCGCTTGTGTCAATACTACGAGCATCAAGACCGCGGACCACCTGTTGTTCGGGACGAACAAGTTTAAGAAGGGGGCAGTGTTACGTGCAATAGAAAGAGACAACTGGTGACATCTACTGGCAATAAACAACTTCAGTTTCGGAGAGTAAATGACTTCAGGTTCGGAGAATCGATTATGAAAGTTCAGGAATAGAACAAATAGAATAGTCAAGAAGCTTTTGGAATAGAACACTCCAGATTAATCTGGAGTGTTTCTAGGGTATAAATATAACAGTTGTCATCGCCAAAAAAAAATTCTTGTTTTAGACGTTGCAGTGTTAAGAAGCGAAAGTAATAAAGAAGCGATAGTGTGTAAATAGATTGCGATAATTGAAAGTACAGTGTTAGCGATAATTAGAGTTGAGTTGATTAAATAAATGTTTGTGAACTTTATATGATTTAAGTGTAATAAAGAACTTATATATTAATTATTTAATATTGTGTTTTTAAATAACGGACCAAAGGCCACGCTCGCAACAATACCATTGTGAAACAAATTTTACTTATATATCTGTAAACGACCTCAAAATAAATTCATTTTCTTTATAATACCGTCGGATATACATATTGTCATTCCATCCTCTGGCAAAGCGTCAATATTTTGGATATTTGTAACTCTGGCAAAGCGTCAATATTTTGGATATTTGTAACTACTAGATTTCAAATATAAAGCGAAGCCCATGCTTGATCAATTAAACCTGCGCAGTTTTTCGCGATCTTAACCTGAAATGTAATTATATAAATGACTTGAAGCTTCGATATGTCGCCAGTATTTTAACATGCTTTGAAATTAGTGAAAACTAGTTATATGTGTTTTTACTTGAATTGATTTTACTGCATATTAAGATATAAGATATGGTGCCTATCTGGACAATAAATACTACTTATATGGTTTCGTATCGGAGGGAAATAAGTCGTTTTTGAGGCTGAACTGCAATTCTTCTGAGATATGTAATTTCTTCACGGAAATGGATATTTTTAGAAAGGGCACATATTGAGCCAATTTGGTTATATTCGGGACAAATAATATCCAAAGATCTTTAAAATTTTCTTAAAAAAAAAAAAAAAAAATTTATATACCCTAATTTGCAAGATTTTGCTGTTTATCAAGTATTCTCACTAGTCTGCATAATTGTATATTGTGGTTCCGTAAAATAAAAACATTCTTTTGATTATATATATGACCACTCACTCTTCAGTTCAGTTAGTTGAGTTTCATTATATACATTTATTGTTAAACATCATGTCATTATACAGGGTATCCCAGACTAATATGACTATATTTTTCCAAATGATTCCCTCGACCAGCCAAGTAAAAACGTGTACGGCAGGGTTGGGGCAAATGTCACGCTACCGAGTTATAGGGTGATTAGTACAATATGTTCTTTTTTCAACCCAATATCTTGAAAGGCACAAGGTAGGTATACGGTATATTTTAAGACGGCATTATATGTAGAAAATGGTGTTTTTTATATGAATGTTAATCCAACCCCATAACTCTCCCCACTCCAGAGTTATGACTCTTGGTTTAATATTCATAGGAAAGATTTCAAGGTTCTGCATGCAATGCCGTCTTAAAATAGAACGTATACCCTGTACTTTGCAACATATAGGGTGTTAAATGAAAGATGAGTATATTTTACTAATCCCTTTAATTCGACAGGGTGACATTTTGGCCCCCACCTCTGCCATACAATTCTTTAGTTGCCTAGATGAGAGGAATCATTTGGCAAAATATAGTTAAATTATTCTGGGACACCTTGTATATATTTTTATATTTTTAAATATTATAAAGTACTTACATAGCCGATATATACAATACAATCTCAATACACACCTCTAGTTTTGGTACCTAATTTCATGTGTAATTTTAGTTATTTTTCACACGCAGAAATCGAGCTCACACCTTTTAGAATCAGTCATAGATGGAGAATAAAGTATTTAAGAACTTTTAGTTTCAACAATTCTTAATCAAATCATAAGTACAAGAGGAAAAAACAATTTCCTAGTCCGGGATTTGAAACCTGGTCCTTCCGCTGCTCTTACTTCTGAGCTAACGAGACAGATGCTTTTCCCTCTTTTCCCTTTTTCGGACATATTGGCGCCGCCATCTTTAAATTATAAGTTTTGACCAAATATTCGTGATCCGCGACCCCGACAATCTTAAGATATTTATTTTGAGCTGAATCGGGCCATAGTGACAAAATTCGACCGCCATAATCCATATTGATTTTATATTATATTAAAGCGTTGAAGTATATTGTCATGCAAGACCAATAAGTGTTTCTCAAGTGAGTTAAATCAGTATTAGAAATTTTGATCCGAGGTCACGGTAGCTTCGAAACTTCGAATTTACTATGTTCGAAGATCGAAGTTTCGATGCTGTGACCTTCAAAGTTTTGTTTTTTTGCACATTCTTTCGAGGCTTCGGAGATTCACAGCTTGCGAAAGACTAGCAAATTTTCTTAACCACCCTATAGCTCTGAAACGGTTGAGATGCCATACCATACAATATTTTGTTTGACTAGGTGACTACTATCATATCCTGTCCTATGGACCACCATGGACAAAACACCCTGAATAAGAGGTATTATACGTAATACCTTTTTTTGGAAAAATGTTCACATTTCCATCGCTATAGTTCGTCACCCATCGGGCTTACAAAAAATGTGTTTATACAAAAAATGTAGAGCATTTAGTCTTTTTCAAATTTGTATCAGCAATTTTTGTCGTAGGTCGTTGATAAATTATTTTGAAAAAAAAAACAAAAAATTGCATCTTTAATCCAAGATGACAGACCGCGCAGACCCCCTCCAAGGGTGAAAAATTGGATTTTTCATTGGGGCCTGGAGCTAAGTAACATATATTAAAATCACAACTACCCCACCTTTTGTTAGGCTAAGGCCCTCTTTAGTCTCTATTGCGTGGACGAATACAAGACTTAATAATAATATAATTTCTTAGTATTGGTATGACATATTTTCTGAAATTTACTGACCATAATTTCAATTTGAGTTATTATTTAATGGAACAGAAAAATTTTTAAGAACTTTTCTTTTTAACGATTCTAACTTAAATTATAAATACAAGAGAAAACAAGTAAAAAACCTAGAATTGGTCTAAGACGAATCCTTATGATACCCTTGATGAATGCCGGTATGTAGTTTCTTATGGTCGGTCACCCATCTGTGCAAGTTTGATTTCTGAAGTCGTTTTTAGCATATACTCCAGAACGGTTCGTCGACCAGTAAAAATGATTATAACAAATTTCATAAGATTTCATATTCTGAAGAACCTTATAGTACAATAAAAACATCTAGAACTGATCATTTTCACAGTAGATATACGTAAAAAACCTAAATTTTTATATAGAAACACCAAGAAGGGATTATCCGATTTATTCCATTGTTGAAATTATATTTACTGTTTCTATGAAACACAGTGTACCTTTCAGCTTTATACGACAGTGGGTTCTTGGCCAGTGCCCGATATGTAGTAAAAATATAATTTTTGTATATCGGAGTTGCCCGATTTGTCTCACTTCCGAACTTAAATTTGATTTTTCTAGAAAGCCCGTGTGCAACATTTCAGCACTCTAAGTGAACGTGTTCTTGAGTTATCGTGCCGACGGACAGACAGACAGACGAATAGATAGACAGACGAATAGATAGACAGACGGACATGCGAAAATCAGATCTATTTTGCTCTACCATCATTATTTTTGTGCATTACAAACGGAATGACCAACTGATATAGATTTTATTTAGGGTATAACAACCAGTGATGCCAGATTGGGCGCTTTTCCGCAAATTGGGCTATCTTTTTACAAAATTTGCGCTTCGATTTTCATGAAAAGCGGCCAACGCCCAATTGGGCGCGTCACTGCTTTTTCTGCGCTTTTTGGGCTCTATTTAAGGATATAAAATAGAATGGCAAATGGGTTTTATTCACATTAAATGATTCGTGGATATCTCATTCTAACTAAATAGAAAAGGGGGTTATTTTTTTGAGACCCGTATAATATACAAGTTTACAGGCAACCTTCCGTTTCATGGGTGCAATGTTTAAAACACAAGTACCGGGGTACTGGTCAGTTACTGGCATTGTAGCCGAAAATCAAACTTTCGTAAAGAAATTTTGAGAGCATACTGCATGTTTCGATTAGCAGTGCAGGACGATCTCATCAGGACAGCAATGAAGCTCTCTGAACTGTCTGCTGTCTACGCTACAGTGAACTAATGGGTTTTATTCACATTAAATTATTCTTGGACATGTCATTCTAACTAAAAAGGAAAAGGTTTGGAATTTAATTAAGATAATATTTTATATTTGTTCAGAAAATGTTCAGTTCACAGCAAAAAGAAAAGCATATATATACATTAGGTAAGGGTGGCCCAAAAATGTATGGATTTGCAGTGTTAAAATTTTCATTTAGAATTTGTTAGATAATGCAATTTCAAACTTCTATGCAAAATTTCAGTGAGATTCAGTAATGTTTACAGCCGCTCAAATCGAGAATGGTGATTTTATGGTTGTTTGTGTGGAGTTGGGTGGACTGTCACTAAGCCGTTTCAATATTTCTTTCATAACTTTTTAAATTGACATTTTTTTTTTCATTTTAAGGAAGCTTAATTATCAACTAATTGCCGTGAAAGCAGTTTTAAAAAATTGAATATTTCTATTTTTTATAAATTTTTTAAAACGAAAATTCGGACCTGGAGCGCCAATTTTTGTAACGAAAAGTATCGCGCATGTATAGTTTTTCTGGTATAATGCAATCTATAATCGATTAAATCGTTAAAAACTAATCAAATAGCAACCACTTTATCAGAAATTCAGCTTTATTAAAAATAAACATTTCGGCGCCTTTTGGGATATCTTTTTTTCTTTATTTGGGCGCTTAGTCCATGGCATAATCTGGCATCACTGATAACAACAACCGCTTTGTCCGATTTTCCACTTTCAGGTCCTTGAACTTTGTGATAACACAATAACGGTTTCAACTATGCCAATGAGCTGTTAATGATTGCGACATTTCTAGATGATTTTATTCCAGCTTTTTCTAGATATTAATTAACTTATTAATTACTATCTTAATCATGTTATTTATGCATAATTGATTTAAGTTCATATTTGTGTAAATGGTAATAGTTTTTCCAACTCTCAATGATATTTTTCTTAAAGACCTTAACTTTGCTAATCTTAATGAAGTACTTAGATGGATGAATTGGACAGCTGAAATTCTGTAATATGTAGGTAGGTATGTATTTTTGGATTTTTTACAGCTATATTTTTTCAATATATCCAATATGTATATCAATTTCGTTATTGTATGAAATACAACTTTTTCTTTTGTTATTTTTGCATTTTGTACTTCACTGTATGTATATACAATATAGAAGTAAAGTAAATTACTTAAAAGAAAAAAATATTTCCATATGGCATTTAAGCAATGCACAATTTTATCAAACTTTACCGGTTACCATTACAGAAATACCCGAAAATATTCTAAAAATAGTTCTAAAAATTGAAAAATGCAAAACATCCGCAGTCGATGATTACAAAAATGCGCAACTCCATATCATATCATGTGTCACGGGGTTTGAACACATCTTTCGGATCGATGGTGACACCGCAACAGCTACAAAGTAAGCCACCACAAATGCCACAGCTGTAAACATTTTTTCCGAGTATATAGTTTGCTCCTCGTCAGGCCATTTGCTGAGACATTTTGGGTTCAGTTGAATCCAAAGAGGTGTCAGCGTGTGTAATGTCGTGTAAATTCCTGGAACCTAGCAAGCGCATTTCTTTAACATCGAATCTCCGGTGAAGAATAGGGGAACATGAAACATATCCACATCCACAAGGCAAAAAAAAATTAAAACAAATCTAGAGACGAAAGTCTGAGCCCACAAAAAGTGAACTAACATGAATCTTTAATCTCAGTTAAGATTTCTGCCGTTAAACACTTGTGCTGTGCTCCAGGAGGTACATACGCGCCGGAATGGTTTGTTTCCAGAAAAAGACGAAAAACGGCGGAAGGTACATATAAGTGTTGTCATTAAAGGTGACAAGGTGCTTGCCGTGTAATTAAAACCATGTTCAGGTGGCCTGGGTAAATGTTTTTGGTTCGGGTATGCGCCGTATTGCTGTTTTTGGCACAAGCAACTATTTCGACCGAAATGTACGATGTTAAAGACCATGATGGACTTGAGTTGTTTGTTTACTGTAATAAATATGAAAAAAAAAACAAAACTTTAATTTGTAGATATTTGTGAGGCCATCATAGGAAAATGGTTTAGGGTAGAGTAATTATAAAACAATAAGTAAAAACATATTTGACTTTATTATCGGTTATTCAATTACACTTGAGCCGTCATTACTGGGACTTTATTTAAGAAAAAATTAGAAAAATCGGTTAATTTGAGAAAAATGGGTTTGAAATATGAACCGGCTTTCCTATGCCGGAATCAAGGACACCTTCAACCCCCTGCTAACAAATTTTCTATAATACATACAAAGTTATTTCAGGCACTCAGGCCTCAGTGAAAAATAATGTGGAATTTCCGATATTCCACCTCTGTTGAGTTTATATTAAAACTTCGCATTGTACACGGCCTCCACTAATCATGAGCAACGCAGCATGGACCTGATGTAGAGAAGCCCTCAATTTTTTCTTAGAATTTTACTGGAAATAGTTTTTTTAGAATTTGTATGCAGTATTGTAGAGCGACAGCAATACCTCGCTCCAATATAAAATCAATGATGTCTCGACTTGATGAAATTTATTGGGTCTTTTTATACCCTAGATGAAATCTAAAGGGGTATATTAAGTTTGTCATTCCGTTTGTAACACCTCGAAATAATAGAGCAAAATGGATTGGACACCCACGCATAATATTAAAAGTTATTTTGATTTTTGCATGTCCGTCCGTCCGTCCGTCCGTCCGTCCGTGCGCACGATAACTCGAGAACGCGTACACTTAGAGAGCTGAAATTTTGTACACGGACTTAGAAAAAAAAAGTAAAATTAAGTTCGAAAATGAGACAAATCGGGCAACTCCTTCATGGGGTTGCCATACAAAAATTTCGTTTTCCGTTATATATTTGAACACTGCCTGAGAACGAGTCGCCGTAGAGAGCTGAAATTTGGTACATGGTGTTTTCATTGTACTATCAAATAAAATTTCAAAAATGGACTAAATCGGGCAACCCATTCTTGGTGTTGCCATATAAAAAATTAGGTTTTTTATGTATACTGTGAAAACGATCAGTCCAAGACATTTTTATTGTACTAAAAACTTCTTCAGAATATGAAATTCTATAAAATTGGTTATAATCATTTTTCTGCCCAACGAACCGTTGTAGAAATATATGCGAAAAACCACTGCAAAAATCAAAATTGCTCAAATATGTACCCATACGAAATTTCATACGGACATTCATCTAGGGTATCATAAGAATTGGTCTTAGACCAATATTAGCTTTTTTACTTGCTTTCAGTTATGGATGATGTAAAGATTAAAAAACGAAATCGTTTAAATGTTAAACCCGTGGAATATATTATGTATGCGAAACAGTTAATAAACAACTATTACAGAGATATTTTTCAGTCCACCTTACCTAGACCATATTAATTATTTTGTTATTTTTATATTCATTACTGGAAAATACTTATGTGAAATAATTATGAACATTATAAAAAATTATGTATAAATTCACAATATATTTACTTAAGATGTTGTATCGAGAAAGAATTAAATGAATGGTAAATGTATTTTAAGTTAAACTTTTTGTCATTGACATTTTTCATTTAAGTAATTAGTAATAATTCGGTCAAAAGCTAATCGGGCTCGCGCAATCAGGATTTCGTCCGTACCAGATTTTTATCCACGAACAGTCGATTGACCGAATTTAAGTACATATTATGTACAATAATATTCAAACAGAGTGATCTTGTTTTGTTAATACAACAATTTTTTTTCAGAAACTATGTGACGGACGAAAAAAGCGGCAAATTTCGTGTTTCCTATGACAATACCTACTAATCCTGATAATTTTAAAATTTTAGGTTTAGCTACATAGATGCTTAGGGGGTACGGTGCTTTTTGCCCATTTTCGACTATATTCTTACAACCAATTCACCAAAAATTTTGATTTTTTTTTAATCCTTGAAAATAACCCTTTCAAACAATACCCCTCATGACACAAAAAAAATTTTTTGAGGGAGCTCAACTCACCCCGATATAAAAATATTTTATAATCATTGATTGTCGAAAAATGTGCAATTTACAAAGGTCTAACATTCTACGTAGCCCTAAAAATGAATATTTTTGATTTTCTTCTGAATAAAACAATTGTCATGTATTAAGTCCATTATTTAAAACCATTTTTCACTGAATTGTAATGAAGGGCACAGAGAGAGAATAAGGTAAGTCCCATTTACGTGAAAATGAGATAAATATTTAATGCTAAAAATTTTAACACCTATTATTCAGCAATAAAAGACAATTTAAGTAAATTTTTAACAAAAATTGGAAGAAAGAAAAATTTAAACAAGTATCTTTAATAAAATAACAAAATAGTTTGTTCGCAATAAATAAAATTTTAAGTGTTTTAACAAAAGTACAATTCATAAAAGGAAAAATCAATGTAAGTCCAAAAAAACTGAAGAAAAACAATTCCAGTCCTATAATGTTGAAAGCAGGCTTATACCTACGTACTTTTCAGGTGATACTTCAATTGTTAAATTAGGCCTTTTTATTCATAATTTTGAAAAATGCGAACATTTTGTTTTATTTGCTCCATATTTTTTTCCCATTCCACGTAGCTATGGACTTGAACAAGGAATAAAAATCGACATGAACCAAATAATGAAAAAATCTCATTTATTTTGATTTTTGCAATTCGTCCGTCCGTGTGTCTCTCTGTCTGTGCGCACGATAACTCGAGAACGTGTATTCTTAGAGAGCTGAAATTTTCTACACAGGCTTTAACAAAAATGTCAAATTAAGTTCGAAAATGAGACACATCGGGCAACTCCTTCGTCGGGTTGCCATACAAAATTTTCATTTTGCACTATATATTTGGACACTGCCTGAGAACGCGTAGACATAGAAAGCTGAAATTTGGTACATAGTGTTTTCATAGTAATGGCAAATAAAATTTCAAAAATGGACTAAATCGGGCCACCCTTTCTTGGTGTTGCCGTATAAGAACTTAGGTGTTTTAAGTATACTGTGAAAACGATCGGTCCTAGATATTTTTATTGTACCAAAAACTTCTTCAGAATATGAAATCCTATAAAATTGGTTATAATAATTTTTTCTGTCCGACGAACTGTTCTAGAAATATATGCGAAAAAAAACTTCAAAAACCAAACTTGCGCAGATGGGTAACCATACGTAATTTCATACGGGAATTCATCTAGGATATCATAAGAATAGATCTTAGACCAATTGTAGCTTTTTTACTGGTTATATTTCCCTTTATGTCCTTACCAATGTGATTTTTGAAGTTTCTTGT
This sequence comes from Dioctria linearis, assembly GCA_963930735.1. NCBI lineage: Eukaryota > Metazoa > Arthropoda > Insecta > Diptera > Asilidae > Dioctria > Dioctria linearis. Next base: position 201,232,842 of record OZ005741.1, on the reverse strand, counting down.
TGCATGTACTTAAACTACTTTACCCCACCTTTTCAATGGTATCATTATCTTAATTTAGATAAAAACGTGACGTACCTACCTTGTTCTTTCTCTGTACCTTTCATATATAAATTTTTTATTTAAACCGACCACCCAATCCGGAATTGTGTGACACTCTCAATATTAAATCTAGTGGAGGAAACCCTATTCGTTTTACGCTCAGTTTATGTGTGGTTGAAATGGAATTTTCCCATTGATCTGACCAAAACAAAGTTAAAGTGTATGCAAATCGGAGCAAAGTCTTTTCACTTATGAATAATGCTATATATCAAACAAAGATTCCATGCTAAGTACCAGACCACTAATAATAAATAATAGATAAAACTAGACTTTTTCTAGAATTTGCAAAGATTTAATAAAGAAGTAGAAACAGGAAACATGAATGCACAAAATATGTATAAGAGCTGTCGGCCCTTCCACCCGAAAAATTTAAACTAAAATTGGGTTTCACTGTGAAAACAGTCTTCGAACGAGACCAACAATTTTACTCGTTAAGGAACTGAGAAACGTAGTTTACTTATGCTAAGTTTTTACCTTATTCTTAACTTACATCAATTTATTGTTAATAATAATGACGGACAATGGTGCCAAGTTTAATGAAGAAATTAAAACTTCAGAATTTTATATTTGTTACCGGTACTGACATACAAGTAAAGGCTGACTTTAATAATTTTGTTCACAGAATATCTTCATTCTACTTCAAAATTAACCTACATGAAATAAAGTTATTATTAGAAAATAAAATAAAAGTTTAAAAACAGTTTCTGTTTATTTTGAATTTGTTTTAAATTAAAAAAAAAATATCACGGTAATTTTGCGTTATTGAGTAATGTATATGTCCATAAAAATTAGAATGTAACAAAGTACACATGTTCTGGAAGCCACGGGAATGCTAGATTAGCCATATACGATATAATGTATGTTGGTAACGCTCACAACCGGCCCCAAGATCATCGGCTTACCAGCTAACGCCCGATCGCTCCTCCTTCCAGTCAAGCTCTTCTGGCGGAGACCAATAATTCTCAACGTCGTGTCAGCTAAGTTGGGTTGAAGTGACGGTTTTCAAAATAATTCGGAGTCGCAATTGCGCGACCGAATTTTTCCGTATTGAGTTATTTTGAGTATATGGTGACTTAAAAAATTCATATCACCAAAATGAAGCCCACCTGTATAAGCTTTTTGCACATTGTAGATGGACAAGGCTTGTAGTTTCAATATAAAACTACAAACAAACAAGTGCTAGAGATCTTCAATAGCAAATGATATATATAAATATCTATTTTTTAATAAACAAACAAACAAATTAAAAAGAGAAGGGAATACTTTGAAAACGTTTCAACGTTTCATGGTAAAATCACAAGATTTCTAACCCTCTAAAATTTCTATACATATACTTTGATAGTTTCATCCAAACGGAAAATTTTGAGGTTTAAAATAATCGCTTTTGTGTGTATAGGCTGTATAGAGATAAAACAAAATGAATATGTGTAATCGCGAAGTGTTGCATGGGTCATTCCATAACAAACTAACGACCAGAATTTATATAAAGTCTGACGTTACATCAACAAGTTTTTTGAAATTTTACATACTTTGAGGATTTGTGAAAACAAAAATACGAATTAAAAATTTGTGCGAGTATGGCATTTTTAAAATTTTTCAAAAAAATGCTGTCCTGGTCTTCTTTAAAAATTCATATATATTTTGATATTCCCGCTAGAATAGTGAAATAAAGCACATTTGAAAGTTAGGATCTCAACAGCAAGAATTATTATATTATTTCATAGGATTTCATAATCTGAAGACTATTTTAGTAAAATAAAAATATCTAGGATTGATAATTTTTATAGTATTCGTAAAAAACGTAAATTCTTATATGGTAAGACCAAGACGGGGTTGCTGGCTTTAGGCCATTTTTGAAATTATACTTATTATTTTGATAAAACCACCATGTGCAAAATTTTAGCTCTCTAAGGATACGCGCTTTCGAGTTATCCTGTGGACGGACAGACAGACGGACGAACAGATGGACATGCAAAAGTCAAAGTTACTTTTAATATTATCTGTGGGTGTCCAACCCATTTTGTTCTACCAGTATAATTTCTATGCGTAACAAACCCAATGATAAACTTAGGCTGTGTTCAAATTTTATATTTATAGCCAGAATGGCTGTAGCTAGGGCTCTTATTTGTGTGAGTAAATGTCAAACTTGCGTCATTCCATAAATTGTTTCAATTTCATTCTAAGAATTATGTCGAGTAAAAAAGTAAATTAGTTGCAATAGCAACTATAATGAAAGAATGAATTGATTCCCTATAAAATAAGTGAAACCTATATTAATAAATAATTTAATCACAGCGCAATTGTTCAACTTTACCGTCTTTGTCTGTTAATAATGGCACATTGTTTTCGTAGATAATTTCACCTTTGTTATCCACACAGTAATAAAATTGAGACTTTTTTTGGTTACTTGACATCAAAAACTAAACAAACAAACGTCAAGCTACTTTGGCTTCATCTCCAGAGCACTAACCAATTTGGCTACAGCCAAAAGTTGAACAATAATTCTGACAATTGAGCTAACATATACAGATATGACTTTTCGTCATTTATAGCTATTATTTTTGGCTCTAAATTGGCTATAGCCAACAACTGAAGTACCTCATTCTGGCTATTGCCAGCTATAGCTGACTCTAGTCAAAAGTTGAACACAGCCAGTACACCTTATGATTTCAATATCTAGAGTATAAAAATACTATGATATCAAGGATAAGGGTTTTATCCATTATTTTTGAAATTTAATTTTTCTTTATATAGGTTAGAATATTCATTTTATTATGTAAGAGTATATACACTGTTAAGGAGTTCGAATCAATAATACATTCTCCAATAAAGTGTTTTGTAATCCTCTCTGGTTCAACAGATTTAAGATCTTGGATGACTAAAAATATCCCTCAGTTGATTTTAAGCTCAAAAATTTGTTCTAGGTGAAGGAAGGAGGTTCGTAAACTACATCATGGACATAATATAAATGATATTCAACATTGAGAGCAATTTCATAATGCAGATATCAAAATAGATGGAGACGTTATTGATATTTAAATTGCGTATAAACAAGATGGAGAACAAGGTACAAATAAGGCGCTTAATGAAGATGCGACATTAGAAGCAAGATTTACTGATCAAGTGGCAGTATTAAGATCACTCAATGAGTTCTTTCAGTTTTTGAAAGAAGAACTGTTTAATAGAAGAAGACTTGCCAGTGAAAGTTGTGTACAAGCTTGTAGATACTAAAGAGATAATTTTCGAAAGAATATTCGGACTAAGAGAAGATAGTTCATAAGGTGAAAATAAAATAGAATCAAGTGACAGAGTTGTAATGTCATTCAATTTCAGGCAAAGCTTGTAGCGATTTGCCAGGTTGTAATATTGTCATCTATGTGCAGAGAGTTCGCACGACAGAACTGCATTTACACGGACAGCCAAGTAGCCATTAATACGGTGGATGCTGTGCTGGTTAAATCAAAATTGGTGCAGTTATGCAAAACTAGCCTTGAGGAACTGGCTACATGGTACGAGTTGACCCTATGCTGGGTACCTGGCCAAAGGGATATTCCAGGCAATGAGATGGCGGATGAGTTGGCCAAAAAAGGCTCTGAAATGGATAGCTCCGCAGCAATAGCTTATGTGGGGATCCCGATCAGAGCTTTACAAGAGGAGAGGAAACTTGCCGTATCGTGAGGCAATTATGGCCTGCATATAACAGGAAAACGACTAAAGAACTGCTTAATTGCAGCAGAACATATACCAGGAATCTAGTAGGAGACATTGCGGGTCATTGGGCCATAGGAGACCATGCTAGAAGGCTGGTATAGCGGCGAACGATTTTTGCATGTAACGACTCGGAGGGAATCGAATCTGTCCAGCGCGCACTCTGTGAGCTCCCCGCTCTGATGAACAAAAGCAGTAGGCGACTGGGTAGCTACTTCTTTTCAAGTCAGGGTGAGCTGCAAAATAAAGAGTTTTGATGCATCCTCAGTTTCCCGAGGGAAGCAGGATACATATAGGGCAATTTTAAGTTATTCCATGATGACAAGGGGTACAGTGGACTCACTGGTGGTCTAAGTGAAGCAGGCTACATACTTAAAGCGGCACCCTTCTTACCTAACCTAACCTAATACAATTTATGTCGATATTGATACCCGAGAAGTGTGGAGTATAAAGGGAATAGCGGAAGAATTTCCAAGTACGTCAATGTATCAAATTAAAATACAGAAAACATTTCTGAAGCGTCTTAATAATAGAAGTATTGATACTGATTTTATTGAAGAGGATGAGATAAGTCGAGTGACACCCGGAAAAAAAGATTTAGTATCTGTTATGATCGATACCATAATATCATATTATATGAGTAAAAAAGTCATATTTCTTATTACTGTTTGAAGGGCAAAGAACTACGTCCAAAATCGTTTAATTTTGGGAAATTTAAAAGAATGTATCGTTATTTTAAAGAAACATATCCCAAATGAAAATAGAATTTTCGAAATTTCCTTTGCTTTGTCGAAAACATTTTGTCTTGGAAGGATGTTCCAGAACACATTCAGTATGCATGTATATATATGCTGCAGGATAAATATTTAACAATTAATAAGGGTATTCCAATTCCCAATTCTCATCTTGCTTTAGGGACTATCCAGGATATGCAGGGCTAAGAGGATTTTTAGAAGAAAGTTTTGAAAAAACGCAATTGAAAGCATTACGATTAGCCAATGGAAAGACAATTGGAATTTGGAGGCATATTTCTCGATAACTTTATCGAGCCCCATCCTTACTTAGACATACATTTATTACCGATTACAAAATAAATATCTTCCAGATGCAAAATGTAATGCAATCAGAAAACACCGTATACCAGGCTATTAGTACGATAAACATGCATTCAGCTCAACCTCTGCGGTGGTGTGGAAAAGGATTGCACTAAATTGTAACCAAATGTATAATAATTATTTCTACCAATTGGTAAGAATATGAGCGATCTCTTGTTTATGTTGAGCTCGCCACAGATGTATGAACATAGTCTCTTTCAACTGGCTCACATAGCCTGAGAGAATATCTCGCTTCTAAATACGTCAATCAGTACTCAGTAGTACTCATTTTCAGCAAAGCTATGTGTAAATTGCATTTTCGACTACTATTCAAGCTGGGTAAAAAAAGTCCCAAGAATTTAAATAACATCCCTAACTATAGTTTAAATAAAACTCATCTCTGAAAAACATTAACAGTTTTATTTTATCGAATATCACCTCGGATGTCATCCCCTGTACCCAGTTGAACAGAAAGTCAATTCAAAAATTAATTTTAATGTTTCCTTGTATTCCGAGCAGTTAGATAGCAGTATACTAGACTTTCACCTCGTACAGTATAAAAGCAACAACAACCCTAAGAAGAGGAAATACCCTAGACATCCCGTACTCCCTCCGGGATTACATGTGTACCGTCGTGAAAATATTTCATTCGAGTTACACTTCTTCTTTTAGAGGGCTAAACATTTTGTGTCGGTGTTCATTTTTAATATATATAATGTAAAGGAAACATTCTTCTTGGGTATCTAGGGAATGCCGCACCGCTTCAACTATATATATATATATTTATATAAAGAATTATGTATAATATATGTACATACATCGTACAGTCGTAGTCAGTCGGTGTGACGTGACAAGTTCCCGTGTAACCATTTTCCGATCCTAATGTAAAATTTAGCAACTTCGGTCTTAAAGAAGGACGCCTATCATATCATCATACACGGATGTTTACGTCTCCTGTTAGATGGTGTGATAATGTACGTTCATCGGTAGCGCCCTGGGGCTTTAGTCAAGTGTGCCGGGTGAGATACTTTAGGGATGAAGGAAATTCGCATATCGCAGAGGAGGCTCATTGTCAAATTAAAGTCAAGTAATTCGTGTCAGACCATCCGGAAACATTTTTCTTTTAAAGAATTTCGTTTCATGCGTACTGCATACAAACATATTATCCTTCGTTTACCTACTACAGTATAGATATTCTCTTGTCAGGCACCTGGAAAGAAAGTTCCTGCATTTGGTAGAACGAGATTTGGCCAACAGGCTGACTATATAGACTGATGGGAAACAATTTGGAGACTATGGTGTGCGAAAACTCGTAAATAACAGAAGTCAATCAAAATAAGTTAAGCGTAAAATGTGAGGAATTTTTGGACAGAGATGCGGTGTGGTTCAATCCGATTGGGTTTTGGCTGGTTAAATTTATTTCCAATGAGTGGGACTAATGGGGAGTTTCCTGAATCTCTGCGAGTGTATTTTATCGGTTTCCAGTGTAACACTGGCTGCACAATTATACATACACCGAATGTTGAAAACAAGGGAGTAAGAGTTTAATGGTTGCTGCTGGTACATATGTACATACATATAACATGAAGTTTTATAAAATTACAGAGAAACGTTGAAAGTAATCAACAAGTTTTGCTCTAATAAAACAATAAAAATAACAAATAACCAAACACGGCATTAACAGATCATCACTTGAGAATTGGTTTGCCATTACGTCATTTTAAGGAATTTTTAGCTAACACTCAATACAAAGGTTTTCAACAATGCTTTTTTCACATGTGTAATCGTTTTTTCCTATCTGTCATGGAATTTGAGATACTTAGTGTGATTGACGTATGTACATCACATAATATGACAGTAATAACCATATTGTTTTGCAGTACATTTTTATGCCATTTTTTGGCATATACGGCAATGAACGTATGAAAATATCAGCTTGTTTTTTACAGTAATTGGTTTCTCCCTATTTCAAGTACATATGTATGCCTGAGACTTTAAGAACTAAAATATTGGATTGCTGTATGTAGATTATCTGGACTAAATACGGCAAAGATTGTTGATATGTAGATTTGGCTTGTTTTGCTTGTTGCTTCTTATTACGTATTTCGATACAATATATATGAATCGAACAATAGCGATTGATAGGTATTTGAAGGTAGTCGAAATATATTGTCTCTTTTTCGTAATAAGACTGCTACAAAATATCACTATTGAAAAGATAAAACTAAGCCTGATTCAAATGAGATCTAATGATTTTCTGCATATTCGAGTAAAGCTGATAAACTGAATTTCGAAACAGTGCCTTCCAGAAAAATTAAATTTTTGCAATATAATTCAACTGATCTTCTTACTGTCAAATTTAAAATATTCTTAGGACAATTTGAGTGTAAAATAGCAGCCATAACTAAAAAATCATTCAAAAGAATTATAGCAACTCCCAAGAATTTATTTTTCCAATCTGTGCGTCCATTTGATCGATGTTTTATTGTGAAACGAGAGAAAATTAATAATATTATTACGTGTTTATTACATTTTTTGCAAGACACGATATTCAGGTCTACCGGGGAGCTCCATTAGATCAGATCGAAGTACAAAACTATATAGACGATAGAAAATTAGAAAAAAGTCGTCGAAATCTTAAAGCAATACAGTCGATGAGAAGTAAGCAGACAATTGTGTTTTTGAATTTTTCCCATCGGATTTCGTTGGATTTTGTTCCATTTTTCTAGCATCTGTACAGGGAGCCCCATAAGTGCTGTGAAACCCGAAGGTCATACTTAGACGGGCAAAATATTGTATGGGCGGTGGGTCGTAATCCTAATACGGTTTCCGAGATTACAGGACTTAAAAATATTTGGGTATGTTTTTATAAATCACCCTGTAACTTCTGGTGGTTATAGCCTACTATAATGATTTAAACTTCAGTAGATCTATAATCGTTGGACTCTTCACCGTTTCGAAGTAATAGTTCAACAAATTTAAAATTCAGGAATTTTAACTCGTTTTGTTTATTTAACTACTATTCTTATAAAAAAATGTCATCAAAGCCATTTTTTCATACTGGATTTAAAAAGCCCAAAAGCTTCGGATTGAAATGACTTATCACACTCTTTACGCATAATGTAACCAGTTCTGCATTTTTTGCACTTTCCTTAAGCATATTCAGCGATAATCTTCGCTAAGTGCCAGAAAGTGGGCAATTATCTTTTGAAAATGAGATTTTTCAGCCATTTTCGCCGGTGTTGATTTTTTTTAATATTATTAAGCCGAGCATAGGGGATAACCTCTGATGCAAAGCACAGAATGGCAGAAGGGATATAGGGAAAGTATTATGGGACTTGAGGAAAGTGGAGGAGGTGCTTATGTATGTCACTCTTAAATCTTCGCAGATTGTAAGCCCGAGGAAAAACCGTAGAAAACCCGCAGAGGGTAAACTGTTCCACATTGGCACAGTTCGGGATAAGAAAGCATAACGGAATTCAACTGTACGGCCGAAAGTATTTTAAAGTGTGAAAGCATGAGCGCGACTTGCAGCGCGAGAATTGTGAGCAGGAAGTTAACTACAAGGGATCAAACTAGTTATTTCATCGGTAAATTGGTCATGCATGCAACGAAATGGGAGCAAAAGGTATCCAACATTTCGGCCGTGCTCGAGTGAATCGATATGACAAGATATTTCCAAATCGACAATGAGCTTAAAGGCTCTCCTTTCGACAATATCTACTGAAGCCAAGGCTCGGCGAACAGCCTCGGCCCAGATACGGGAACTGTATTTCATTCTAGGTCTGATGTGGGACTTGAAGAGGAGCGCCAGATTCGATGCGCTGAAATATTTCTTACACCATTTCAGAAATTCGAGACATTTCGATGTTTCTTTGGCAACGGAGAAGATGTGATCTGTCCAACTTAACTTACTGGAAATGTTAATGCCAAGAATGCATAAAGATGGTGTATCGTAGATCAGTGCTCCATCAAAAGTAACGGGAGTGGATAAATTATGATCTTTTTTTAAAGAGATGAAACAGCTTTGGGACTTAGATACATTGAATTCGATGCGATTCGCTTTGTCCAAGCGAAGATATTGGCAAGATCGTTATTCAATGGTCTAATCATGCAATCTCGGTTGGTAGATATGGCATTCCCTCTGGAGAGCCCAAGAGTGTCAAAAAGGTAACCGAAATCAAGGGTACTGTTATCGGCATAACTATGAATGGGATTGAAAGTAAGGGAAAGTAGATTATTAATGAAAATTAGGAACAGAGACTGAGAAATAATAGATTCCTGGGGCAGACCGGCGTTTTTAGAGTGAGATTCAGATATAACGCAGTCTAATAAAACACGAATTAGACGACCAGATAGAACACTTTCAATCCATAATAGAAGACGAGGGGAGAGACCAAGTGCTAAAAGTTTGGCTAAAAGGGCAGGATGCCAGCCTCTATCAAAGGCCCTTGAAATATCTAGAGCAACGGTCTTGGACTGACCAAAATTGTAGAGGACTACAGTTTCAACGTTCCGTAAGACAGAACAGCATGTCTCCAGATTAGCGCCCAGTCCGGAAGGCTTCGTTGATGAGTTTATTGGTTTCTAGATACTTCATTAATTTTCAGTGAATGACAGATTCAGAAAACTTGGATAGAATCGAAGTGATTGCAAAGGGATCTCGCTATCCATTCCTTTTTTGGGAATAGGCTGAACGTTAACTAGTTTCCAAGAAGGTGGAAAGATTCCGATCGAAAGAGATAAATAGAATAGTTTGCGCAGATGTTTATCCAAGGCTGAGGCGCAGCTTTTACTTAACAGGGGCCAGAACCCATTAGGTCCCGCGTCTTTGGATAAGTCGATCCTCTTAAGGACCTTGAACACATTTCTCGTACGGAGGTGTATTGGCTCTTGTACACATCCACACGGGAGATGCGAAACAGGTATCTGTGAAGTGGATGGAAGACAAGAATTTGAAGCGAATCCAGCAGCCAAAATATTAGCCTAATCCAACAAGTCAACAAATACTTCACCATTGTAAAGTAGTAGAGGAACTGGTGGAGTTGTTTCTTATGGTTTTGACGAGAGACCAGAAACCTTTGCTACCTTTGCGGCTTTCCAAAACTCTCTGCTTAACGCTTTGGTCAAAAAGATTTTTTTTCTCGTGTTGATAAAAATAGTAATTAAATAAGAAAAACTACTTAAAATTTCAAAATTTTAACTATGTTGATCCATAACTTCAAAACGAAAACGAGGAAGGGGATAGTTTGAAGATTTATGGAAAGACTAAAAGTTTATCTATGTACCAATGTTTAAATTATGATCATAGGCTGTAACTTTAAGACGTTACAAGGTGATCTATAAATACATACCCGAATATCTTTTAGTCTCATTATCTCGGAAACCGTTAGTGCTTCTCCACCACAAACACAATTTTTTGCTCGCCTTAGTATGACCAATTCATAGCTTTCGGATTTCACACCACTTGCGGGACAATTTTGGACAAATTTGGAAGACCTTTATCGTAAGTATTTTATTTAAGTTTTAAGTATTTCTACCATATCATTTTTTACAAATAATAACATAAACTTTAAACTCGATTTATTGAAATTGGTGTGACGAGATTGATTCACACAATAAATTGCGGACATAATTTGTATTCTCTGCAAAATTGAATGCTTTAAATCGAGTTAAAAGATTACCGGCTTATATTCTTTTAAAAATATGATACTGCAGATGGTTTTAATACAAGTCTTCTGAAATTAGAATGGATCGATATATCATTGAGGACAAAAATTGAGTACTGAAGCTGAACGTAAATTAGTAGACTTAAAAAGATCAATACTGCAAGATTAAATAAACACGCTTAGTTGAATATTGCCAAGATTTATATACGCAGAAAGCGTACTTATTCATTTTAATTAAGCATACTCATATTTTATATTTTTAATGTATTTTTATTTATGTTTTTTTATATTCAGGAGATGTACATATCCTTCCGCACAATCTTGTAGTATTTCTTAAAGAGTTTATTTCAGCTTACTGACTTTAAACTATATAGGCCTGTGAGGAGGAACACAATTGTTTCAATCGCTCAGAACGAGCATGACCATCTAACTCAGGGCGTGTTTTTAAAGTCGTCACATTTGACAATGTTGACGCTCTCTTAATTCATTCATTTACGCTCGTGTGCAGTCTGTGCATTGAAGTTTAAAAACGAGATTCTGTGCACATTTGATTTTCTTGACATAAAAAAAAACAACCCGAGTTCATATTTACAGGGTATTAAAAACAATTATATTTTCATAATAATATTAATACCGCAATGTAAGTAAATATTATGATTTTTTCAACGGAATTAAATTCATTTTCCATACCGAGACGTATGGTCGCTAGCAAAAATCTCATTTTGTCCGAACATTCAGGGCCCGCCGATTCTTTTTTGTTGTCCCTAATCCGTTTTCTGGCTCCAAATCGTCTGCAGTAGATGCAACTGGAACATCGTCCAACAGATCTTCGAAGCAATCACCTACAGCGGTCTCATCTATATCATTATCTATAACTAACCACAAAATTTTTTTATAAGTAATGTAGCTGAAAATTATATTTATAGATACTTACCGACCTTGTCGAATGCCTCGGTTTCTTCCTTAAAAACTTTCAAGGAATTGGAATCAACTCTAAGTTCCGTATCCTCTGATATTCCGATGCTTTGCAGCAATCCTTTCTCCACTGTCTCAATCACGAATTGTAGATTTGCTCGAGAGTTAAAGAAATCTTTGCAAAAGAACTATTGTCAACGCAAAATTACTTTCAAACAAGATGTTACTTACTTGTGTTAAAGTCCTCTAATTGTGTATTGGTAACCATAAATGTGAGAAAATTGTCGTTTACCCTAAATTGCACGTATGGCACTTTAAATTATTGATTTACCAGGCGCGTATCCAGACCTGCAGCTTGGGGGGGGGGGGGGGGGGGGGGGGGGGTTCACAACTAAAATGTTCGAGGTGGGAGGAAAAAGTCGGAAGTAGTAGCTTTTAAATTTTTTTTTATCATATTTAAGTTAGATATCACAAAATTCAATTTTTGGTTTGATTTGGAAAACCTATCCATAATATTATCCACATCAATGTCGATCTCAGAGTGGACAGACATTACGGACACATATCCAGATACTCTTTCTCGTGCAAAGATTGTAGACATTGATGTGATGCAACCGATTCTGTCAAGGCTGAAGTAAATGACAGAGAGTGAGAGCTTGCACCTTTATTCACATTCAGAGGAATAGGAGTAGAAATGCATGATATGTCACTGACTATTTCTTTTGATGGGAACTTAGTTGATCTTGCTTTCTTCTGAAAAAAGTTATCAATGTGCTTATCAGTCTTCTGCTTTCCACTTTCGCAACTATTACTACCTCCATCGCTAACTATAAGTTAAGTTAAACAACACTACTTGAATTCATACGAAAGTATAAGCAAAGCAACGGCAATTACCGCAGGCAGAGGAAAGCGAATGGTTTCTATTTTTATAGTCTTGCCGTAAAAATTGTGAAGAAAAATTGTAGAATTAATTTTAGTGGCATCAATCCAACTGATCGTTTTCAGCAACCAATAGTGTATAAAAATTCGAAAGAAAAATGTTCAATAAAATTTTTAAGAACAAAATGTATGGTTGCCAACGCTCATAAATATCTTTACCGACCCAGATCAGCCAAGACACCTGAATCAATATAACTCTTTAGAACCATTGTCCGCCGCCATGAAAAATCTAAAGAAAAATTATCAGATCTTTCTAAGAAAACTGAATGCTTGTGCCCCTGTCGAAAGACAGAACCACCAGAATCAATACACCAATTCGTTTGGACTTTTGTCGGTGAATAGTTAATCATACAAATTCTTAAGAACAATTTGCAACTATATTTCTAAAGGTACGTGCACAACATGGCGAAGTGTGGCGAGGCTATATCAAGAGTTAAAGAAATTAAATGATTGCACGAGGTACTATGAGAGAATTCATAAAAATGCTGTGGTAGCGTGCGATGTGCCGATACACCTCGAGGTACTCGTAAATCGCTCGAGAATTTTTTCGCGAGGTGCAGCGCACTAATTTGGATAGATGGCATATTTTTATAGGTTTTTTTCTTTGATATAATCGAAGGGGTCTTTATTCATTCTCATATATTAGAAGAATCTATCAGGATCAGTCCAAAAATCTTCACATGAATGATGAATTCGCCAAATTCCAGACGTTTCGTCTTTATCGGGTGGCAAGCAAAAGAGCGGAAAGTACACTTAGGTCAAAAATTCCATATAGCTGCACTACTTGACAAACACAAAATTTCTACTTCTGAATCTGATGACATAATTTATATTCTCACTTCACGATTTACCAAGAAACTGAACGCCTTGTTGTAAACAATACACCTCGAGATATATCTTCACCTCGCCTCGCCAAACTGCCTAGCCACGCATCGCCACCCCACGCCTTGTTGTGCACGAACCCCAAGAAAAATTTAATGCTTCCCTACGAATGTAAATATTTTGAACAACTCAGGCTTGAATCAGTGTCGCTATGAAAAATCAACGGGTGGCAAGACGTTGATTCCATAACTCGGGTTCTACTGGAAGAACCGTAAAACAAACATTTGTTAAGTCAAGGCTAAAATACAATTGCGACGGGCAACGGCAAATGACAAAAAATGCTGCTGTCGAACTTCTAAAAGCATATCGTCTTATGCGAATGCCCAAATTACGACGGGCGACGGTCAGCGGTCGACAAAGTTGCCGTCGGGATTGATCAATTTCTAATTTTTACGTCGTCGCTGCAGTACTACCAACAAAATCAAACGAATGAACTTGTTGTGGCATTTATTTTTGTCAAGGTTGTAGGATATCGCGGCAATTTTAAAATAATGAATTTTGATGAAAAATTGATTGAGGAATTGTGAAGTCATAAAATAATTTATGATATACAAGACAGCCAGTATAGACGAGTTGACAAAAAAGACATGGTATGGATGGATATTTCGAGGCTTTAAATACAAATGGTAAAATTGTGATATTTTTGGCATTAAGTTTGGTTTAATTTAGTTAATTTCTGCATTTTAAATTTTTCCTTTCCGCACTTTGGTCCATTGCAATTCTTTCAAAATAATATAAAGTATTTTCGATAAAATTTGTTTCAAAACGCTCAAAACTAATAATAAATGAAATTTCAATCTTCTTCTTTCACAATCGCCGCTCACTGCCTGTCATTGCGATTGTACTCCCAATTTTTCGTCTACCTGTTTTCATAGCGAATTTGCCGCTGCTGTCTACCATCGGAAAAATCAGATAGGTAAAAAAAAAATTATGATCTCTAACCAATTTTGTAGAAACAATAACACTTTCAAACTTTTTAATTGGCGCAACAAAAATATAAAAGCATCTTATAGCTGGGCTGCTAAGCATTACGTGCCATTTTCTAAAAAATCAAATACTAAAATAAATATGCATTCCAAAAGTACTTTACTATCATGTGCTAGTTACGATAGATGACTTTTCGACACTAGATATATTAAAACGCAAGAAAATTCTGAAAAATTTGTACACCTTTAAAAGACGAAGAGCTACGGAGAGAATGACTATTATACCCAATCCACTATTACTACAAGCCAAACAAAGCCTATCATACTAAAATCTTCCTATTAAACTTAACAGCTCGCTCTACAGTCCAGCACCACATTCAATTCACCGCGGAAGGTAGGTAGCGGTGGGGGGGGGGGGGGACACCCCCCTGTATACGCGCCTGTGATTTACACTATTTATTATTAAAAAAAGACAAAGGAAATCACAAAGCGAGAGCCGGCTATCAAGTAAAATGTCAAAACAATCATCTATCATCGCATGAATCGCAGCAATATTGCAAAAATATTCGTGCATCAAGTGTGGCGATCTTTTTGCACATCACAGACTTTAAAACGATAAATGTGACGTCAAATGTATCGCAGAGAGAATTTCAAAACTCTTATTTGTGCACAAATGATCAAATGTGAACATTTGACGACTTTAAAAACACGCCTTCAGTTGGTATAGGGTAGAACTCTTAAGTGGAAATTTTAATTTTAGGAGCGCCAAATCTGACATTTCAGTATTTATCCTGTGAAATGAGTGGTGATTTATATATTTAAATGTGTTTTCATGAAATCGTGTACTCTTCCTCTGTTGATATAGAGGTCTAACCCACCACTTTCTGCGATTTTTTTCCTTGTTAAAAAGCACAATTACACTACACACGCTAAAAAGCAATTTGTTCTAATTCCTCCATATTAAATAATATTTTCATATTCTACAAATTAAAGTTAAGGTTAATAATGCTCCGTGCCGCATTGGCTACAAGCTACATTATTGTAACCATGTGAGCTACACGGCGCGCGTCAGTGCAAATTACAGCGCCAGCTACGAGCTACATCGCCACATTGCGTTTCAGCCTTTAATCTCGGCGTCGTGGGTTCGGCGCTCTTATTGGGTTCGTATATATTTTTTATTTAAATCATAAAATAATAAATTATAATTTTGTGAAATCGACTCTGATATTGGACGCAAATATTTTTACTTGTTTCACTTAGACCTCCTTCATGGTGCCCCTTGATTTGATGAGATAACCTTTTTGAGACTGACCTAGATTCATACTTTTTTCGTAAGTAATCTCAGGATACAACTGAGCTTTATAATTTGCAGCTGTCCTAAATTTGAAAATAAGTAGCTATCAAGTAACCTACCGCTTTTATTTACCAAACTGGAGAACTAAAACCTCAAGGCCTAAACACAGTTGGGACGGCAGACGCAGACGGCATACTATTGTAATAATAGGAAAAATTTTCTCAAGGAACGTTTATGGAGTGTGTATTACATAGGAATCTGCGGTTGCCGTCGGCCTCTTTCACCGTCGTAATTGAATTAATTCAATAAAAAGGTCGACGGCTGACCGCACTGCAGATACTCGATCCATAAAGCGTTCCTAGAGAAAGCTGTGATCTCCTATGGCCCTGGGGAGCAGTAAGGATCCCTACAAGATTCCTGGTATCAGTTCTACTACCATTTAGCAGTTGTCGTGTAGTTAATTCCAATTAGGCTAAGGCGGCCCATTGTGTTAATGCTTGCACAGTAAGCTGCTTATCAGTCGATGCAATAAGAAGCATGTAGAAGTTTTGTAATTTTTTAAACCGCTTGAGCCTATTCCATAAAATCTACAAATTCGACAGGTGACATTTTGCTAAGACAGACCATGAAAATTCGGCAATTCACAAAAAAATGTTTATTCATGTCTTCTAAGAAGTGAACAATTCGAAAATAGTTGCCGGACAATTTTGACAAATTCATAATATTAAAATTTTATTACCAATTTTCATATCTCTATTTTTCTGACAATTGTAACAGTTTTTTTGTGAAGTTATCATTACGATTTTTTATGAAATTTATGTAATTTTACAAGTCGAAATTTGATAAACTATGCAACATTTGTAAACCATCAATCTTAAACTGACAAATTTGTCTAACAATCCTTGCAATCCAACAAGTTTGTCAAGTTCGATTGATAAATAATGCGGTTTCGTATTAGAATCGAAGGTACTAATTATATGTATATGTGTATTTCAAGCGTCGGCGATATATACGTATAGATTTATTATATGGTTATAATTAATGCAATTAATTATATAGGATATAATCAACCGCTTTCAGTAAAAGAAACTAATCGGCGGCAATGCACTGGTGGGTATAAAATAGATGGATGTCAGAATATCAAGGTTTAAATTTTAATCGCTGGTGCCCAAAAATAGCTTTAATTCGCCGTCCACTATGTTAAAACAAGTGTGGTACTGGTTACTCAAAAATTTTTAAGTATACAAGTCCAGGAACTGGTACCATATAGTTATAAGCTTAAGCTTCCTATAAGTCTCAATGTCCGCTAACTATATGCAAATACTGCCATAATGCTAAGACTTCAGCTCTAGAAATTATTCAAATACGCCTTATAATAATACAGACTTTGTATCAGAATAGTAACGGTCATGATGTTGTCCCTATAAAATAAAATTACAGTCGTTGTGCAGTGAATTTTCTCTTTAATTTCTTCAATAAATTGAATTAGTTAGTCTGTTATATATATATATATATGTCGTAGACATTTGACGGTAACTCAGCACTTCACGAAAAGTGTAGACACTTCATGAAAAGTAGGCAGATAGTGTAACGGTTTTGACTTAGATACTTTTTACATATGGGTTTGAAATTTTTAGTCAATTCGTGAAATGCTAAAAGCCTTTACACCGATAGTGTAATACCACTCGATATAACCAAATACTAGTAGAGGGAGATGAGTGGTGAAGGGGGAGGTCGCACCAGACCTATGACCCACACTCACACACACACTCACACATAAACAGAAGCGCGGCGCTTCATGTTTGTATGTCTGTATATGTGAGTGTATGTGGGTGTGCATATGTGTGGGTGTGTGTGATTGTGTGTCGCAGGCCTGGGTGCGACCTCCTCCTTCACCACTTATCTCCCTCTCCTAGTATTTGGTTATATCGAGTGGTATTACACTATCGGCGTAAACGGTTTTAGCATTTCATGAATTGACTAAAAATTTCAGGCACATAACTAATGTAAAAAGTGGCTAAGTCAAAACCGTTACACTATGTGCCTACTTTTCATGAAGCGTCTAGACTTTCCGTGATGTGCTGAGTTACGTCAAATGTCTACGACATATATATATATTTATATGAGTGACAGTAGGGCAGAAATTGACATGCTGAATCGATATCCTATGTTGAGAATGTTGGATATGAAGTGCGGCATCCAGCTCTCTTCCTCCGCACCTGTGGAGCATTAATTTTCATTTGCAAGTCTTGTGGATGCTCCACAAAAGCAATCATTATTTGATGCTACATTTGAAAAACTGTTTTGCGAAAGACAAACTCAAATACTGTTTAAACAACTTCCAAAAGTAGTAATTAAAACAGCAGAATTGAATTTTCGAAAGCTCTTGAATCTCTATTATTAGAAGGCGTACTTAAATAATTAACCAGAATCTAAGAACGTACTTGGTGGTGTTGGGTATTACGTGCATACTTAGGTATTTATAAGATACTTAAGGCTGATATGTGGGACTTATAAGTACCAGTGTCAGTACCTGCACTTGTACTTGAAAATTTTTAAATACCAATATCGGGACTTGTATTTGAAAATTTGAAGTACCAGTACCGGGACTTGTACTTAAAAGATTTTAAGTACAAATCCTTGTACTGGTACTTGGAAAATTACAGGTTCGGGCTGAGTTTTTTGCGATGTTTTTACCATGGTGCAATGGTAGTTGAGAAATATATAAGTAGGGATTTCAGAATCCATAAGTCATATATGTTGGTTGTCCATTTTTGGGAATATATTAGGGGGACGAAAATTCAACCACTCCTTAGGAAGTTCACAGTTGACGGAGAGTTGCGGTTACTATAGTTGTTAGGAGAAAGTTAACGTAATTTTTATTTAAATATGATAATACGGGAAATAATTGTTCAATGTTCGATATGTACTGCGTGGTACGTGCTAGCTGGCTCAGGAGCTGGCTGGTCGCCACGTGATTTGTCTACGCTGCGGGTATATCACGAAACCGGAAACGAATTAGATCAGGGAATCACTTTAACCAATAAAACAATAATATTGGCCCATATAAAATATAATTAAAAAAAAAAATCTCAGTACATGCTACAATATTATATGGTACCTTTATATAGATTGAAAAGATAATTATCTACACTAAGCCAGTCAGCTACTACCAATTTGAAAGACAAATCTATAATGATATATAGGTATAGGCTTTTTATCGAGCAGATTTCAGATTACTGCCCTTTATCTTGTTCTTCCATAGTCGTGCCGTAAAACAAAGCTGTAATAAAATCCGACTGTAGTCCAAGGAGCCTTTTAAGATCTTCCTTTGCAATATTTTGATTTTCTTGTTTACCATTTTTTTCTGGGTATTACTCCAATGATTTTAAATAATTTCTTTCTAAGTTTAAAGCAACTTTTAATGCATGTTTTAACCTTTAGATCCGCACAGTTCAAGAGATTGATTAGAAGATAACGATCGTCCTCTTCGTCTCGAATATCGAAGTCTGTGCAATTTTTTTTCTTTTGACTCGAATTGTACTTTAGTACATCCGTCAAATATAACAGTGGCTTTTTAGCCGGTGCATTTGATAATTTTATTAGCATACAGTTCTTGAGTATAATCTTTTATGGTTACGTTCAGTCAAATTTGATTTGTGTTTTGTTTTAAATTTTCCTAAATGAACCCAAGCTTGCGGAATTTTAACTAGCGTAGGATTAAAAGAAAAATTCTCGATTATGGTTACTTTGATACTTTAAAGTTATACTTCAAATTATACTTTCAAATTAAAATTCAGTAAATACGTAAAGTTAATCAAAATCTCTAGATAAGACTTCAAGTAGGTGCCCTAAATTTACCTTACATAATTCAAGGAATAACACGTAGCCTATTTTACACAATTTTATAAATCTTAATTATTTTTACAATATTCTTTTCCGACTAGGTACAAAGAGAAACTCCTTCAAGTGGGTGGTGCCAAATCAAAACATAAGATTTTTGCTTCTTATTGAACTTTATACCTTGTTTTTTATTATTATTAAGCACTCGAACAGGAAGAATTTTTACATGCAATATTTCCAGTTAAAGTCAATTCTAGCGAGTAAGATAAGTCATTTCCTGCAAAATAAATATGCGCAGTATCTCCTGTTTTAACAATAACACTTGACTCTTAACATTTAACACTGTTCAAACAAATATTACATCTTGAAATTTTGCCTTCCTAATAGGAGATGCGAAATTGAAAGAAATTCGTTTACGGAAAACGATAATTCATTATAAATGCCAAGAAAATCGTTTTGGTTACACTGCTCTCAACAAAATATCAGTATTGTCACGCTCACGATGCACTGTTGATTCGAAAAATAGAAATAAATTGAAAAAATAATTCGACAAATAGTACACGTATATTCAGTAAAGCACAAAACATGTAGCTCAACTATTTTTACAAAATATACTTTACGTATGCTATCCTAATCACACTGTTACTACCTTGGAAATTCTAGCTGAGATACCGTGGTTTAAGGTAACTACAGCTGTACGTATACAACTGGTGTGGTTTGTTCTTCGTGAGACAAATATTTTGCATATTCGCAGTATTATTGAAAGTAACTAAGAAGAAAACGAGTTGAATTAATAATTAATGAAAATATTACTCAAGATCAGATTGCAAAGCCTTCTTGCACGCAAGCATTTCTTGTTTTCATAACTCAGATGTTAATTTATATTGAAATTCATTGCGTAACTGTGGGAGCATTGGCATTTTCTTGCACCTATTTCAGTCAAACATAATAAGCAATGACATTGCAAAATACTATAATATATATATATATATATAAAATATAAACTGTATAGTAAAAAAATCCATCTCCACTAAATTATTTTGTCGCTATTCTTACTAATGGTGTTGCTTTCTTTTATGACCATTAAATATCCCAATTTCTTTGACGATGGTTTTATCTCCCAGAAATGAAATTCTGGTAATGTGATAGAATAATTACACAAACTTTACTTGAGAAGGTATCCTTCTTCCTTGTGAAGATATCTGTATATCTTAAGGTGGATTGCCAACTATCTCACTGACATTGATCTATATATGATGAAAATCGATCACTCCCGGTAACATAACGTAGTAGTACTATTCTATAATCAGAGCTGGGCAAGTACCACAGAAAAAGTACTTAAATACAAGTACAAGTATCGAAGGCCTGAGTACTTTAGCGTAAGCACAAGTACCGTATGTATGAAAAGTACTTGTAACTAAGTACTAAGTCTATAAAAAGTACTGATTACTTTTTGAAGTACTTTTTTAGAATCTTTGTACGTTGGCAGTAATATAATTAAGTTTATAGAGTTCAGTTAATAGATATTAATAAATAAATACCCTTTGAAAACTATAAGATGTATAGTAACCAGTGGCTACTATTTATAGTTTTCGGCGCTGCTCGTAGCAATTAGAGGTCCCCATAAGCACCTATTGTCGCCTACACTAAAAATTGAGGCCTTCTCTACATCAGGTCGAGGCATAGTCGATTTTATATTCGAGCGAGACGTTACTGGTTCTTGTTCTACTAACTCAGTCTTGTTTGTATGTTATTAGTTTGCCTAAGGCTCTGGCTGGACGCGTGAACTGGTGAACGAAGTACTAAATTTTAATGAATCGTGTCCCAGTTCTTCCCAAGTTATTTCATTTCTTCCTGGTTGGAACGAATTTTATGATAACTTCAGCTTTCTTTGTATATGTTTTAATGGTGTTTTGAAAGCAGTTTGGCTCTGAGTTTCAGGCAGGTGACAAAACTCTAGTATATTTTTGGTTAGACCATTCTCTATCGGTTATTTATTTATTTGCCGTACTAAGTTACCATCAAACGGGATGACTTTATGATGACTTTTTCAGATTTTCATATTTAAGCTCTTTATTATAAAAAGCATAGAAAGTATTCTCCTGCTACAATGATATAGTTTATTGCTTATGATTTTTTTGTTAAGGAACTCAAAAGTTTAAAGAGGAGACTTCGTGAATTATTCCACTTGATTTGTTGTCAGCAAGAAATGGAGACTTGGATAATAATAACTCGAATATGTTCCGACTTCATGGCTTATTATAATACTAAAAAATTATATATAATTAACTAAGAAATGATAACTATAAGAAAATCATTTTTGCAGTTATATGGTACAGGAAAGCTTAGAAAACGTTAATCTTCATCTTAATAAGCTACACACATATATTTGGGATCATTGCTCCTTTCATTACAAAGTCTGCGTATCCATTTCCTGCAATAAATTCACAAGTCTGAACCTCTGTATGTATTGCAGATATATATGTAAATTCCATAAATACTATCTTAATCTGGTTGCAAAACTACTACAGTTTCGATAGGTACTCATGGACTCGCTCCTTTTTTTTCACGTTTTTCGTCATTGAATTGAAGTACAAGGAACATCGTTAAGACTTCAAGTGCTGGAAATTTGGAGTTTTTCCTATATACCTCGTATATAAATCTCGATCAACATTCAAGTTCTCACATAGATCTTGTAGTTCTTAAAGAAATAACTATAGTGTTATATCTACATTTGTTGTTTTATATGAGTCTAAGGTGTATAAGTCCTATATGAAGAATCTACTACTTGAACATTAGTGCTATAAACGTGAGTATATAGGGCTATAATTCGCAGAGAATCGTAATCCTATATAACATTCCTATATCAGTATTGGGGATTTTATATATGGGAGTACAGTTCTTGGGAAATATGTTCATATATCAAGTCTCATATCAAAAATCAATCTCGAATCAACCCTTATATAAGAATACGGAGAATAAGTAATTTCAATGGGAATTCATATCAACGATCGTATGAGCAATCAGTACTTGGTGAACTTTTATATAGGATCAAGAGGATCACTTGGAAAATGTGTTCCTATATCAAAGCTAATAGGAGATACTAAAGTGTCATGTCGCGGCATGTGCTTCCCTTGAATATGATATATGATTTTATATTTGCAGAGCCTCTACATTTGAAGGTATAAGGCATAACGAAGAGACTTCTAGTTGGGTATAGGGACGGAAAGTTTTGTAATACATACAAAGTAGTAATCTCGAAATATAGTATGTTTCCAAATGGTTTCTCAAGTGTAAAATGCCTACCGAAATGCATCCTGCATCTGGAAAAATTTAAAAGCACACCACGCTGGCCGATGGGAATTCTTATATGGGAACACTCGCCACGAAATAGGAGCTTAAGATCTATATGAATGTTTTTGTTCCGATCTTTCCTCTACTATGCTTATATAGTACTACAAATGTTATATTGAAATATCTAATCTCCACACAGCAATTTACATATTTATATACGAATTTGTTACCTATATAAGCGTTTATTACTGCTTAAGTAGGTGTGTAAAGCATGTTATGAAATTTTGGCCTGTTATATCAAGATTTTTAATTTTTAAGAGAGAACTGAAATCCATTTGTAATAAAACAAGACGCATTTTTTTAGGGCTAAAGATTTAGGTACAAATTAGATTAGAAACATGAAAATAATGACATATTGATAAATTCATTGAAAAATAAATAAATACCCATTAGTTGCATTTATTGAGAGAGCCAAATGAACATGACACTGTTTTTAACCACAGTTAATTAAACCCTCTATTTATTTATTTATTTCGAGGAGCTTTGTTTTTTTTCGATCTAGTGTGTTAGGTACCTACTAACAGAAAAACTTTAATCGTTGTTAAATTCATCATATGCCTTGTTTTTTTTTTTAATATTATTAAGCCAAGCTCAGGGGATACCCTATAATGTAAAGCACAGCATGGCAGGAAGGAGATAGGGAAAGGATTAGGGGATAAAAAAAAATTAATTTTAATATTAAGAACTATATATATGATATGTATAATCTAATCGCGCATGCATAATAAGTTCCACATAAGTATTAAATTTGCAGACTCAACTTGGATCTATTGTCTTTTAATGATTTTACGTTAGGACCACTTTTCCTATATAGAATAATTTAGGAACAAATAAGTTATCAATTAGGGATATATTTAATTACTATATAAGTGAAGTACACCAATTTAGGAAAACCTACAACAACGTCATACCATTAAATTTATTTCTACAATAAGGAATATGCCTTATATACTCGTAAGCACTTAGCATCAATATGTGATTAAGATATAAATACATACATTATAGGAATTATTATTCCTACATCAACACTAAATTTTATTCCCGGAGCATGAAATGGGATTCTCCACTTTATCGCTATAAGAGTCTAGAGCAATTCCTTGGGAATTGGGTGAGACAATAATCTGGCTTCTTATGACAACTTAAGTTTGCAAGATTTATTCCCTAGCAGAGCTCCGAGATTTATATAGGACAAAAATTGTTCGTTGGGACCTGATTTCTCTTCCCAAACTTTAAGCAATAGTATTAAGGAGATCACCTCTCATTGATTGGGTGGGCAGAATTTTCAATACAATACCTCTTCATGATTAAATGGGTGTAATCCACTTTCCCCGAATCCACTTATCGCTTTTCAATTCCAGTGTTGCTTAATTCTATATGTGTATAGCTGTCACAATTACACAGGATTTCTTCAGGAAGCACTCCACTTGTTTTGCTCTCATTTCTCCTTCTCTTTAAATTGCTTCGTCATTATATATTTGTGAGAGGTCGGGAAAGGTCAACATCGTGTAGTTGCTTTTAGTGTAATGTATTAAATGGAATTGTAATGAAGTAGACATTATTTTCTCTGTGCATTTGATTTGCTTTCGCAGAAAAATGATACGTTCGATTTTCGCCCATCACAATTTTGCTATCGCACCATTCAGATTTGGCGCTGTATATTCTGTAGAAGTCGTTCAATTTTTATACAGATTCTTTGCACTACAAGACACACACACTTCTAGATACTACAAAAGGTGCTAGTAATTTACTAGCTGCAGAAATGTAAAACATTACAGAAACGGTCATTTTTGAATGTTCCATAACTCTTCCGATCCGCTTAGTTTCTCGCGACAAAATACATTTTCTTGATCTGGGATCATCTGTTACGTTTGTTTCATAAAAATTTTCTGTAGAGCATCTCAAACTCCCTCTGATATTTTGAAAAATTTTAGAACTGGCTTTTTCTTCATATCGTGGTCTCAAAATATTTGGTGTATTGCTTAGATTAAAGTTATTCCTTTTGATAAAGCTTTCCATAAAGTCATTACCAGGCATATTGTATTGAAAACCCTTTACTATTTTTCCACTTTTATCCAGAAAATCCACGAAAATCTGAATTCTAGTTCATTTATTACTTCTCTTAAGAGTGTCTCATCCTAATTTTTTTTGCCTTGCTTCTTTTCATCATATTTACAAATGTTTGCCAGTAAGTGTATTTTGAGCTTTCTATCTGCCACGCAAACCGAAATACCTTTTTTATGATCGATGATTTCTGAAAAATATTTTTTATAGACTCTACCTTTTCCCGTCTTTTTATAATTTCGTTCCATTTTTGTTCTCTTTAATTCATTTTCAAATAAACCAACAACACCGTTTATAATTTCTTTTACAAATCACAGATGTCTAAACTTCAAAGTATATAAATGCAACAATCACGAAGTCGCTGCCATCCTTATTTCACGAATTCTCTCCAGTTGACGGTATAAGCATGAATTCATTCCAAAAATCATTGGGATATTTCGTTACCTATACGTTACAGCAAAGAATGTTATTCTATTTATAATATAAGACACTGTACAAAGCAGTATGGTTTTCGGATGCATCTATTTTGCAAATTGCTTCATTGCATGCAGTTAATATTTTTCATTTTCTTCTATCATTGGTTAATGTAAGTAACCCACAAAAATATTGTGCTATTCTATAACCAGCAGAGTTCTCCTAGCATCATTGATGATGATTTTCTCTTTGTATCTTATAATATTGAAATACTCAAGTGGTCAACCCTTCTACCTACCCTACTATCCTACCTGTTTGACCAATATGTCCCTTTTCTAGTTATTCTATTTGAAAATAGCTGCCCCTGGTTCTCTCGTGAGATTATATGACTTGTTACTGAACGCGAGTATTTATACAGAAAGAGGAGGCAACTCAGGAGCAGCTATAGCCATTTTTTTTATACATATAAGACTTAACCCTTAACTACCTACCCCCTAATATCTGCCCTTTGACCACCTACATGCGGTTATGGCGACCGCTGATGAATTATTGTAGCTGTTCCATAATCTGGCACTATTGGATCCTTCTATTGAGGGAACTAAGCGCAGAACTGCATGAATGGGTTTCGGATTGTTCTTCGGTCAAATTTAGTTCGTCTGAATCTTAAGCTAGGTAAATGTAGGCATCAAGAAGGTAGATGTTTCTCACATCTGTTATGCACATTATTCTCAAGCCGTATTTGGCCGGTTTCTTTGGCATATACATCTCGAACTTGCAATGATCTCGAAAAGCAGCTAACATCTCATCTACTCAAGAACAAGATCCAATCATATTAACTTTGAGACGTTGTTGTCTGAAAGAATCGAAGACCTCGGAAATCGGTGGAGAATATTATGTTGAGAATATTATGGTACGCAGGTTTTACTCCCGGTCTTTGCTGTACGATAAGCACAGTTCTGTTCTTCTACGACGGATGTTAAGCTCAAATCACCAACGAAAGCCATTCTTACCAAAATAGTTGCTATTCCCTGATTCACTTTGGAACTGCGCAAGGGGAACCTCATCTTCGGAAGAACTTTGCTCACGAGATCCTAAACACGTACTATGGGGCCGAATCTGATCGATTTCTTCTTCTAGGAAGTTATCAACTTTAGAATCAGATTCACAGTCCTATTGGAGTACTTAATCAGCAGACACATCGGTTTGCACGTCGCTGCAATCTTCGATTTTCTGGCAAACTATTCATCCAGCAAACTTTTCATTTGTTTTTCGTTATTATTCATATATGCACTAAAATAGTAAAAATAATGTAAAACAGAAAAATTACGTAACAACCTAAAGACCGCTAACGGAAGAATTTTATTTAGCCAAGCCAAAAACAATCATATTTGCACTTGGCGAGTACAACAGCGATACTGTGTGAAGTGTAGCAAAGGTGCATGAACGCACATTGACGTACGTTACTCACAAGTCGAAAAATTCTAAGTCGAAAAGTCATTGCGGTCATAGTGACCGCTGGTAGTTAGTTTAGGGTTAACGAAACGGGCTTTTACAGCGATCCGAAATGTTAAACGAGCTTTTCATACTATTAAGCTAAGAATATAGAGAGAACAGGAAGTGCTGATACATATAAAATTCGCGTACATATGTGTGACTTTTTTTAGAGGTTCTTAAAGAAGGAGGAATCTATTGAAGAAAGAGATATGATATGAAAAATGTATGTTCAGCTATTTAATGTGTTTACGTTTGAAACAGCTGAGACACTCCTGAGGTTCTTGGTGTAGTGCCAGCGACTAAGAGCATTTCCGCTGGGAGCAAGCGCAATACAACATTTTCAAACATATCTCTTATAACCCCGTTCTCTATGTTGATTCTACTATGCGCCTCTACTGAGCTTTCACTACACCAGAAACATATAGAATACAATCAGATATTTTATATGATATACGGAATGTTTGTATCTGCTCTTCGTATCTTTCTTCCTATGGCTTCGCTCTCATTTTCTTTCTCTCTCACTCTCTCTCACTCTCTTTTTCTCTCTTTCCCTCTCTCTCTGTGAAATGTTTTTCATAGCTGAAACGTACAGTATGAACATTTTTTACCTACGCTTCCACGTACAGAGATTTTTAGGATTTCTATTCCTCTCCTTCAATTACTTTCTAGAGGGTGATTAAAGAAAACTCAGTATTAAGAAGAAGTATTATAAAGTTAAATCATACAAAACAAAGTAATCAGCATACAACTATTCGTATCAATAGAAACCAAAATTGTACAAAAACTGTTGGCAAAGTATCTCGATTTTAATTTTTTTTTTATACGTTTAGAAGTGGAACGAGATTATTGATCATTTTTTTCGCGCAACAATTGTTGAATTCCAATTGGAAACCTAGATATACAACTAAATTTCTAATATTAAAAAAAAAATCCTATAAATTACCTCTACTGAACAGTTTTATTTTTACTACATCAATGTTAAGCTAAATAGGACAATTTTCAAAATATTTCGATGGAAATTACTATTACATACCAATGTAAGCAGTTTAAATTGGAACACTTAAAAATAGGCACCGAAAGGCTGAGATTTAAGAAGCACATCAGTTGGAATCTGTTCAATAATATAATCTATAAATGACGCATGCAACAAAGGAAAGTACATGTACATGTACATATGTGCATACATACCATATATATTTGATAATCCTTATTGTGGTAATTTTATTGCGAATCGCGTTATATGAGGCCGAGATGGACCACACAATCCTGACAATATTATCTCTGGGAAATACGTCTGCTACATTTGCATAAAGGTAAGTAGAAGGCAGCATTTGGAAGATTGTATAGTATAATATTTCAATATATTTACTAAAATTACTCCTTCCGAAATTCAAAATATTTCAAATAATTCTAATAAGACAAATATATGTGTGTACAGAATATCATTAAAAGACTAAATTTCCTTTGTCCCCATAAAGCCTACAGGTGAAAAATTCAAAACAGAACCCGTTTATGTTTAGAATTTGGAGAAAACAAGCAAGAAATTTGGAAGACTTGTAACAGATAAAACACAAAAAATCAAGAGAGATTTTTTATTGCGATATCTGAGAATCGGTCGGCAAGAGTTGTCTGTTTTGTTCAATCCAACAACGAACGACATCGGATTATCCCCACAACAAAAGATCCTCAGCTTGTCTCCAAAAGATCGATCAAATAAGGAAAAAAAGGCAAGGACACTTAACAAGAAATCAGAAACGCTAAAAATTGTTTCTCAGGATAGCCGAACTTCTTAAACAATGGCACCCAATTGTACTTTTCTTCCATGACATTTTTTTTTCCCAAAACGTATAGTGCTTAGGATAAATCTATCTGCGGCAGCGGCTGCATCTTCGTAAATGGAGCCAAGCCAACCACCAGATTTAAATGTCAAGAAACTTTGCGTTCATTAATTCAGCAATGAATGGTGCAAGCTAATTACAACCATCATGCCCAGAAAAAACTTTGGAATTAATAGATAGGAATCGTACAGTTTAACAAATTTTTTTTTAGATACAATTTATCTGCTCCCAGCATGGCTATCTTTTCTTATGACCACAACTCAGTCTCACAGGTCCATGTGCTTGCAATGGAGCCAAATCGAATCCCAGCCTGAAATTCAGCCTAGAGTATTGAATCGACGTAGCTGAAATTGAGGAAGATTTATTGCATGTCGCGAATGGTGAATGCCCTCTTACGTGGCCACCGACTACTTGGCTGGGCTCACTTTTGTAGCTGGGATGTTTTTGATATTAGGTTGAACCCTTCTCTATTTATGTCTACATATCCATTCCGGCGTGAGTCAGTATTTATGACCGGAACACATTTCTATCCACATTTTACGGGGGACCAAGATTATGGGATTTTATTGCACGTCAATAACACGATTAAGATGCATCGAAAGATGGCACAAGGTGGGCACCCGTGATTTATGTGATGACCTCAGTGTCTCCGCTCTCCATATAATAATGGTCCAGACTTCATAAAGAAGTAATCGACTCTATTGTTCACAGGGGATAATATTACAAGTATTTTAATTTAGATGTCTGATCCGTTTTATTTGAAGACAGCAGGGTGTCTGCGCATCAAATTGAAACTTGACTCGATGCGCATTCAGATGATAAGCTCGGTAATTACGGAATGTATATAAAATTTGACTGCGGATGAAGAATTTATTGATTGATACAACTTTACTAAAAAAAAAAAGAGGAAAAAAAAAACAAAAAGTAGAATATGTTCATTCAAGTAAAGAAGCAGGTGAATGTCTTAAGAAGTTAATCAAATTTATACATGGGTGTAAGTGATTTTAAAGAAATTTGACTGAATTCATCATTTTTAGATTAATATTTTATATACTGTTTGCTGGACTTAGTGAAGTAGAAACTCGAGAAGCAGTTGCAAATAAAAGAAAAGCAACTGTTGTCCATTACATAGTCTACACACGGTGAATATGCACTTATCAACGGAGTACAAAGCTAGATACATTTCCAAGAATTTTGCTTATACATAGGTCTTATAGATGTTTAAAAAAACATAATTTTTCATGCTCCGAATCCTTGTCTACATTTGGTTCCATGTGTGAATTATGCAGTCATTATGCAAGCACTATCATCTCTACAAAATGTTTGAGACGTTTTGAAAGGAAATAAATATGGTGAAATTTTGTTTTCTTTAAGTAAATCAACACAATGATAATAAAAGGACAACATTTTGTTAAATATATATCAACAAACAAGGCTTTTCTTCGAATCAGCAAGAACCAATGGTTATCAGTACGGCTAGTTTCTGCCTTTCGTAGACGTCTGAAACCAAATGCCCGGCTGACCCCATATATAACTTTTCTCTTTGAATTTGGCTGTTCCTGCCTAGGTTCTAAGGACAGAAATACATCCTAGCCTCGAGGCTTCCTCAAGGCTTTGTCAAAACTTACAAAAAGGGTTTAAATGAGACAACACCAACCAAGCCGAGCAGCTAACCTTAAAGCTAGTCTCAAGGCTCACTTTGTTCAATGTTGGAAATTTTGATCTTGTAGGCCTACGTCTGTCAACAGAATGTTGTTTTTAATGTAATTATTACAATGCTAGTACCTACTTTATTCCTGTTTTCTCCAGGAACTAGCTGTGTTGCTAGGATAACATTGATTACAATCGGAAGCTGAATTGGGAAGAGAACATTGGAATTGAACATTTTGCGTTATGAAGTAAGTTGTGCTTAGAGTTCAGAGTTATTTTCTCAGATTTCTAAAAACTGTCTATTACCGGCCACCCTAGCTCCCGGCCACACTCTTTAAAAAATGCTATGATGATTATGTTTACCGCATAAAGACTCATTTATTGTTTAGTTTGCGTCCATCGAAAGCTTTTCTATATGTTTAATAGACAGTGATCTGTGGCAGCAAGCGCATGCGTGAAAGTTCTACCATTTATTAACTAGACGAAGTATGGCAAATAGGTACGTAATAATTGGTTTTAAGGAGATAGGCTTTTATAGTATGTTTTTCTGGCAGTTATCAAATAGTATTCTAATATAAGAAAAAATTAGTTCTTTTCTCACAGGTAAAATACACGGTTAGAAATTTTGTTATACTTAATTCACGATTTTTTTTATTCCACAAAATTTACTAAATTATTTATACTATTTTTGGTATTAACCCCTATACATTTGAAAATATAAAAGGATATATCTGAATTCATTGAAAACATTTATAGGATATAACTATATTTACTGCGATTATTATAGGATTTTTATAGGAATTCAGATAAAAATAACACGACAGGTATATAAAATCTGTCCTGAGCTGATAATTTTTATTTATACTTTTCTTCATATAAATCGATGTGTATGATAAATCAAAACTCTGCTATATTTTGTACTGAAGCCGCTGTGCCACGTGCATTTGAAATTGTGTAACTATATGAATATAAACACTATGACAAAACTAACCGTAGTTTATGTCAAACCAAACAATGCAAAAAGAGAATGCACATGTGTTCACTGTAACGTTAGTGAATGCTGAAAAATAATGTGTCTAATTTCAGTTTTCAATTGGTAGTGCAAGTTCTATCGTCAATATCTTCAGACCAGTCTAATAATGAATTTGTGTTAGCATGTAAGTATTTATCTATACATTAAGATAATACAAAATATTTTCACATAAGAACGCTTAGGAACTCTAGGAGATCTATTCTTTACACATATGACGTCTTAGAGAAAATGGTAAGTGTGAAAAATATGTTTATTAACTTCTTCGTACTCTGACTATTTTTGAATTTTCTTCTCACAGACTGAGACCCTACAACGCTTTCAATAATAAATTTATTAAAATTACTATATCCTCCAGAAAAAAAAAACTGAGTCGTGTGAGATGAAGAAGCAGTTAATCGTTTTCTTATTTTTAAAACCGTAAGAAATTGCACAGAAATAGATAAAATTTATAGTTAAGCTTTAAATATTCAGCCAGGACTCACAACAAAAGGACAGTAAAATGACAAAAAAAAATGTATTTTGAAAATAATAAATAAAAATGTGGAATAAACATCTTTTATCCTTGATTCCTCTACAGTGCATATAATTTTTCGAATAAATTTATTTATTCTATTTTGTATATATGTTATACGGGAATTATATATACATACCTATCACTTTTATGCAAGGGTAGTATAAAATGTCTAAACCAGAATTATAAATACGTGTATTCATTTTCTCATATAAGAATACCCCCAAATCGTATACATTCCGCTATACTATTTTATTATAATTCGCATACAAGATTTAGTATAAAGTTTAATAGGATTTAAGTATATAAGAGTTATATGAATTTTCGAATGGACCTAAATAGATAGAAAAACTTATGAAATTTAAACTAAAATTTCTAACCGTGCAGAAGGTGTTGCAAAATCTGGACCTTCAACTGTTCTCACAGAAGCGGAAGAGGAAAGAATTGTTGATTAGTGTACCAAACTGGCAACTAGTTGATATTGTCCAACAAATGGTAAGTGATGACAAAAAAACAACACCTTTCAAAGTAGGTCGACCGGGTAAAATGAAAAGAAGTTATTTCTATGTCGATGGAAACAAATCCAACTAAATGACTTTTCCGATAATAGGATAATTTTGTATGCGCTTCCACTGAACGCTACCCCCTGTAATCTGCGGAAATAAGTGAAAAGGAATGGAAATGTAGGTACTGAGGCGAATTGAGAAAAGCATCCGGAAAATGCACATAAGGCTCTGGCAGAAATGACATTTTGCCCACTTTTGGAAATTGTTTTGGATGTAGGAAACCTCTGCTTATGGACTGTTTCATCCAGGTGCTTTCAATTACACAAAATCTATGCAGAATTCAATCGAAAACCTAATTCATGCAAATCAAGAAAGCGTTTCTATAAATGTACCGTGTAAAACAGTTGATATAGTAATTGAAGTTGGATAATAGTAAGAAAGCTAGGGAGTTTCCTCAGATGGTATAATTAGCATTTTAAAAGAGAAGGTGACGAAAATGTTAACACTATACGAATACAAATAAATTTCCATGAGGCTGTCAATGGGACGAATAATCTGCAAAGGGTCCTTTGGTGAGAATTTATTTTATTGACATTAATATAGCAAGCTATATCCCCCATTCTACATAGGAGACTCTTAAGAGATCTCTTAACCTCTTAAATTTAGCAACTAAAAGATGTTAGCAGAATTATTATTCTACATAAACCCACACGTAGCTATAATTGTCTGCGTATTTAATCAAGCTACAATTATCGATATAAAAAATAATTGTATGATAAATTCACAGCACGTAATGGTAATTGAATTATTACTGTAATACCGAAATCGCAGGTAAAGTTTTCCACAGCCGTCGTTACGTCCAACAGAATTTTCGTACAAACCTGTAGCAAACAAATTAATTGTTACCAAAACTTTAAAGTGACGATAATATTGTCGAGTAATGGCGGAGATTATCGTAAGGCTATGTTATTTCTATCACTTTAAAGGAAAAAGATTTTAGCATTCTGAAATTCTATACAGCCTCAAAAATAGCAAAATGATTCATGTCGTCTCTCATATTGCTCAGGACTATCCTCTGTGCATGGCTCAAATTGTATAATTATTTCATATTTCACAAACTTGTACATATATATAAATGTGTACTTATTTTACAGCATTTTTATCCAACATTTCGATATTTTAAACAAAACAATTTCAGCGACTATCACGATAAGAGATTTAAGCGTACCTCGGTGAGAAGCTCTTATGTTAAGAGATATTTGATAGATATTTTCATTTGCTAGAATACCAAATATCTTTAGAAAAAATCTCCACAAAAGTTAAGAGATCAGCTGACGTCTGACATCTCTTAACTCTTTACGTAGAATACCAATGTCTGCTAATGGGCTTTGACATCTCAGTTAAGAGGATAAGAGCTCTTATCTCTTATGTAGAATAGTTAGGGATGATATTCTAAATAATGAACCTCCTGCCTTAACGGCAGATAACTCGTCAATTTAACAACTTTGGTATTAAAATTGAATGCCAAATTAATGTTGAATTAAATTATAATTTGTTATGTTAAAGCTAAAAAGTATAAGTAAATTTGTTGAATATAAGTACATACTTCCGTAACCGAAAATATAAAAAAATACTGAAAGATGATATTTGAAAATAATGACAAAAGAATCTTTATAATACTCATTAAGATTAAACTTTACCGGAAATCGGATATTATTTGGCCGGAATTAAAAGTGGAATTTAAAAATTTGCAGGTTTTTGGAAAAACTCAAAAATTTTATGATAAAAATTAATAGCATATATTGATTGCACAGTAAATACTAAGGATACAATCCTATTCTAATATTAATAAATTGTTTTTGACTACTGATTTTGCAAAATTTACTATTGAATGTTAAAGTAAAAAAAACGTTAAGTGGCCGGTAATTGAGTATCTATTTTACTCTACATTTCATTCTAAATTTTTTTTCTACGAAATTTAATTCAGATAAATCGACCAAATCTGCTTATTATTATTAATTGCATGCCATAAGTATACTCTATATACTCTAAATTATGATTGCAGATCACTTCCTATACTTATGGCATGCCATAAATTAAGCAAATTTGGTCGGTTTTCCTCCACATAGAAAAATTATGAATTTGAAATTGGTATGGGGTTAGTTTCTCAATTATATTTCCCACGTTTTAAATTAGACCAAAGTTAGTGAAAATTTCATAAATTTCATGTATAACTAAAAGTAATTGCAGGAATTTAAGTTAAACAGCATGACGCCTTAGACATTCAAATGCATTTTAAACGAAAGATGGACAAAACTACGCCCAGTAGAAACAGTAATGGGGCACTATTGGAAATTAGACTGATATTTGTTCACTTTCAGAAATTTATGTCAACTACCAGAAATTTAACGGAACGCACGCTGTTGGATCTTAAACCAAAATGAAATTATTGAGGAAGCTGGACCCATTAAAAACCGATATAGAATTATTTAATAAATTAAGATGGACAGAGGCTGCATTGTCAGAAGCGCTAGTTCGATAAATTATTAGACAGTACGGCGTCTGTACTCATGACCATAGGGCTACTACAGCTTTATGATTTATTCAGATCATGGGACTTTTATAGCAGAAACTTAGAAATCTTAAATTTCATTTGTCGTGTAAATAATGGTAATGCGCTCGATCATTATTATTGACCCATAAAATTCACCTTGCTGTCCAGAACAATGGGTGTGATAGAGAGAAAGAGGCACAGAGAGCTGTGAAATATCTTAATTTAATAAATTTATCAAATTAGCCGACCATTTGTAAATTTAAATGCAACAACAACAACGACAGATATTTTGCCAGCTAACTGGTGAGGGAAACCTACCGCGAATGTATGATGGATTCATGTTTTGGTTTAATGTACTCTGGCCAATGTATCATTCGATTCGATCCACTCTTGCACTCAATTGCAGGGTACTACAATACTAAACTGGAAATGTATATACATGTATGTGTACATACATGTCAATATGCATTAGAACACATTCAACCTGCATATACATATGTAGGGATATATATAGTAGCCTGGGATCGAAATGTTTTATGGCTATATTCTATATCTGATATGCCAAAAGATGGAGGAGGTGAGAATGAGAGGATTTTGCCATTAATAATATCCTATGGAAAATGGATGATTATTTATGAACTATTAAGCCACGCTAAATGTTCCTTTGATTCGATGACGTTATGATCCTATATTCCTATTATTATTAATTTAACTGTCACGAGTTTTTATGTGTCTACTTCTTTTATATCGAAGATTAACTGCGGATAAATTTGTGAATTTAAACAAACAAAATCAATAAGCCCTTTAAGTAATTTGCAGCATAACATACATGGATTATTATAAGTAGGTATTGTAAGATCTAAGAAAACTTATTTTTAAAACTAACTAAATATACTCGAAGCCATAGAGAAGAATTTAACATCTTCGGTCGGTCGGAAAAGTAAAATTTTCTTATCAGTTGTGTTTATGATTATTGCTTCCTACTATCGCCAAATATGATCGAACATAAAGTTTATAAACGTGATTAGATTTGGAGTTTATTACAAAAATTGTTGTTTTTGATAAATTCTTTAAAATTATTTTTATGGGAAAATGTTTCTGTTTAACATGTTTCTATCTGCTATAAATAAGGCCGCGGGGTGTAAGTCAGTACTAAGCCAAAGGCTCCAGTCCGTAAGCATTCACATTAAATTAATCTTAATTATTAACACTAAAATCATCACGAAACATCTCACCGTCGGTAATTCGTCTTTGACAGCGTATTCAATAATTAAAACGATTTTGGAATTTAGAACATTTAAGAATGCGTTGAGCTGGGCACTTACTGTGTTAAATTATGTTTTGTGTAATTTGTTGTAGTTTTTCGAATAAATTTCACAATTATTTTTATACGCTACATGATGAAATCATAAAAACCTATGCAGACTCTATCTGTAAGCGAAACGTAAGCATGCTGTTTTTAAAGAAAAAAACAAAAATCAAAAAAAAACGTAAGAGAAATCCGCTCTGTTTTTAACGAGTTCGAATCCTAGAATGCCTCTATTTTTAATGAAAAATATATTTAAAAAATAATAATACAAAAAGAAAAAAAATATATAAAAACAAAAAAATTGAAGATATTAAAATAAATGAAATTAAAAAATTAAGAGACAATAAAAAAAATGTAGAGACTTAAGAACGGGTAACTTTAACTTAATATAGCCTGTCATTCCGTTTTTTTTTGCACTTAAATGATGGCGGCTACACGAGTAGCTGGGAAGAAATAGTAAGTTTGTTATTACAAAGTCATTTGCCTGATTCGAGAGTTATGCAAGATATCGACGAAATCTCTGAAAAGCTAAGACCTGAATAGAGGCCTGCCAATATTGTTAAAAGTGTCTCCGGCAGAATCTTCACCCCAAGGAAGGTTAAATGGGGCGTCAACTCCTTTAAGCCATCCAAGTCGCCTGGAGCTGATGGCATCTTTCCAGCCCTACTTCAACAAGGGCTAGAAAAGATACTGGCAAATCTCAATAAAACCTTTAGAGAAAGTTATATTCTAGGGTATGTTCCAAGGACGTGGAGGTATGTTAAGGTAGCATTTATGCCTAAAGAAGGAGGGCGTTTACCTGCATTACCCAAATGCTACCGTCCGATCACTCTAACTGCATTTCTCCTCAAAACAATGCGGAAAGTGTTACAGAATCATATTTGGAGCGGTGCACACTGAAGTCTACCATAACTGCCCTACAGAGTCTTGTCTTAGGACTAGAAAAGGCAGTAGAGGATAAAGAGACAGCCATATGCGCATTCCTAGACATCGGAGCATAATAGCTCCTTTGAAGCCATTGAGAATGCAGCTACCAAAAAGGGATTCGATTTTTGCTTGATAAAATGTATAAAAGCTATGGCTGAAAGCCGGAGAATCACAGCTTACCTGGGGCAGGACTCTATTACAGTAGTGATAGCCAAGAGATGACCCCAAGGTGGGGTTCTGTCCCCTCTACAATGGTCGTTGGTTGTAAAGATCTCCTATTGAAGCTAACCATCTCCGGCTATGTCAATCAGGGATATGCGGATGACCTGGTCATTACAATTAGGGGCAAACATTATCAGACAATCTCTGATCTACTGCAGAATGCCCTAAACATAGTTTGCGACTGGTGCCAAATAATGCGACTTCGAGTCAATCCTGGTAAAACAATAGTTGTTCCCTTCACGAGGAAAAGGAAGCTTTACTTACAAGCACCATCTCTGGACGGAACAGTAGTGGAATTCTCTAAGGAGGTGAAATATCTAGGTATTACCTTAAATAGCATACTAACCTTGAAATCCCACTTAAAAAGAGTAATAGAGAAGGCCACAGTGATAACATGGACATGCCGAAGGCTTTTTGGTAGAACTTGGAGTCTGATACCAAAAATGACTCTGTGGTCATACACATCTATTATAAACCCCATAGTCAAATGCACCTCACTCGTTTGGTGGCCAAAAACGAACCAAAGGCAGCTCAAGCTAGTTTGCAAAAACTACAACGGCTTGTAATTGGTGCCATGCGTACCTGCCCAACTGCGGCCTTAGAGGCTGCCGGATTTCATAGAGGATCCGATGGCTAATCCAATTTCAGACGTTATGCCGAAACGACATAGCTTTGAAATACCATTTAAGGTGATCTTGGAGGACCGTCAACAGTGGCACACTGGGGACCTATCCTTTGAAAAAGGATCTCTTAAATGGTACACGGTTGGGTCCAAAATCGAAGGTAAAGCAGGCGTGGGCATATATGGGCCAAGGTGTCACCTCGCAAAGACACTGGGGGCCTCACAAACCATTTTTCAGGCAGAAATACATGCCATAGAACTCTGCGCTTGCGAAATAATCGACAAGAATATGCGTGGAGCCAAGATATACAAAATATCCGACAGCCAAGCAGCACTCAAAGCTTTAAACTCGTCGACGTTTGAGTCTAAGCTGGTTTGGGACTGTCGTACTGTCTTGAAGCAACTGGCCGAAACAAATATGCTGACATTGATCTGGGTACCAGGACATGAAGGCATTAAGGGAAACGAGATTGCGGACACCAAAAAAGTCACCTCTCAGGTGAGATCAGGCTTTGGGAGGACAGAACTAAGAAGGAACACTGGGAAAATACACCGGGGCTGAGACAAGCGAAAAAGCTTATAAAGTATTTGCAACAGAGGACAAAAGCATTCCTCATACTTAGCAGAAAGGAACTAAGGCTCATTACGGACCTATTTACTGGGAATTGTCCACTTAGATACCATCTTATAAAGATGGATAAGGTCGATGATGAGACCGGTCGCTTCTGTATGGAAGATGATGAAGCCGCTGAACATGTCCTATGTGACTGTACAGCTTTGTGCAGCATAAGGCTAAGACATTTAGGAAAGGCATTTGCACTGCCAGAGGATGTCGGAGAAAAGCCCCCAAGAACATTATAGGATTCATCATAGACCTTAAGTTCGAATGGGCGTCCTAGGGCATTTAGGGCTAAAGTCACAAAAGATCTTATAGGTCGCGGTGATAAGATGAGAGGCATCTGCATCCCCTGTAATTAATAATAATAATAAGATGGCGCATTTCAAAGGCAATAAAATAAATGCTAAATAATTATTATAATAGTTTTATACTTTCGGTTTCAAGAATGTTTTCACATTTTCATTGTGATAGATCAAGGATCATTCTTTTCACATTTGTTGCACTGAATTCACTGTTCAGGTCAGTAAATTTAATTATAATTTACTACATAATGAAATGTCTGTTTTGCAATGAATGTGTAAGAGGTTGTGCGTTTGTGCATTCTTAGTGGATAATATCCGTATATTTTTTTTAAGCTATGGTATCTAGAAGAGTAGAATGATGAAAGAAAAATTAAATGAAGATGTTTTTAATAGCCTTTTTAGACATGATGCCAATCATCTGAGGAGGTTTTAGGTTAGACGGGAATAATACCTACGATCGACACTTGGCAGCTGGAGTTTTCACGTAATAACCAGCAATAGCGGTCAAAGGGTCATATTTGTTTGAGTAAGCTGTGCCTTAAATTGCTAGAAAATTTCGAAATACCTATATGTGGGAACCGCATCTGCATCAGTGATAAGAGTAATCATCAGGCAAGTAAAAGTTTCCGCAAACAAAAAACCGGACGAGAAGTTGCTGTTTCTTGTAACTAGAATTTTCAAAATAAATATAAAAATGTCCATTCCATCGAGATATAAGTATGTATTTCATTTTCTTTAAGATAAAAATATATAAAAAAAATCACAAATATTTCATATAAATGAGTTGGAAGCTGAGTTATGTAAAACTTCCGTCATTTATTCCCGTAGGATAATTGAAACCCGTCGGAAAGATTTCAAGAAGAAATCGTGTTATGTATTCTATAAAGCATAAGAGATATACCTACCTACCTAACTAAATTAACTTGATTACGAATGATACATGTGACCACATTATCTGTGAAAAGAATAGAATATCGTTGTTCTATTAACGACACATTTTCACTATTTATTACAAACAGCGTAATTTTATCTCAACCTGAATGTGAATAAATTCCAAAAATCAAACCGATCAATCCATAAAAGTGTGCAGTTGCTTCTATATAAAACCTGGGACTTGGACCAGAATTTAAAAGCAGATCTAGACCAGCGTATGAGATAGAAGGATCCAAAAATATTCAACTTAGCCTATGTATGTAGAGCTGCTGCATAAAAGAAACAATACCATGAAATTCCTTTGAATCAGGTAACAAGTCACAAATAAAAAAAAAAAAAGAGGTTCAACAAAACCAAAGGTGAAAGATAGAAGGGACGGATGCGTTCTAGAAGGATGGTGAGCTCCTTTATCAATTCTCTTTGATTTTGAAGGGAAAATGATTTATGGTTCGTTTTCACAATTTCAATCCCATGCCTTTTGTTTTCCGTAAAATACATTGTTTGTTAGCTTGCTCTGTCCCTTGAAGACAGTTTTTTGCTTCTTTTTATTGAATTTAGGCAAAAGGAAAAAGGGAAAAAATTGAAGTGCCTTTGAGAAAGGTGTAAATAGCTCAGCTGACAATTTATAATTAATGTGAGTCTAAATTTGGCTGTAGAAAGTGAAAATAATAAAAAAAAAAAAAACTGGGTTTTGTTCTGTTTTTGGTGTTTTGACATTTTGGAGAGCAGCTCTCACCAGGTGAAGGAGCCACATCATAAATAATGGAATTCGTAACCTAACCTCACCGTTTGATGATAATTTTATCATCTTAATTAAAAAAGGACTGAGCATATCTCGCTTGATAACAGCCATTTGATGGTAATCGAAGGAGGGAAAACATGATTAACCTTTTTGGCAGATTTTTTTATTAGGGGGCTTTTGAATGTTTCATTGAGTTAATGATGATTTTTTTTTCTGCAACAACCAAAAGACTGTCCGTTACTTATTTGTGATAAAATCATAAAACATTTTTGCATAGATACCGTATACCTAATTGATTTTAGAAAAATTTGGGACGCTCAATTTCAATTTTTTTTTTGTCAAAGCAGAAACTGTTTCAATTACTAGATATTCTCTTGGAATGTCATTCCTCTTATATAATGGAATGATCTTCATATTAAATATACCTACTTCATATCCAAATTTATTTGGAGTTTTGTACAATAAGAACAAAACTTTTGTTTGGATCAGTCAAGGACACAGATGATAATAAAAGAAAATCTAGAATTGATATAAGACCAATTCTTACGATACCCTAGATGAATGCCCGTATGTAATTTCGCATGGTTACCCCTCTCTGCAAGTTTGATTGTTAAAGTGGTTTTCCACAAATATCGCGTATTTCTAGAACAGTTCGTCGGACAATAAAAATAATTATAAGCAATTACATAGGATATTGTAGGTATTTTGTATAGCTTTTCCGTAAAATAAAAATGTCTGGGACTGATGGTTTCACAAAATACGTAAAAAACTTAAATTTTTGTATGGCAACACCAAGAAACGGTTGCTCGATTTAGTCCCTTTTTGAAATTGTATTTACTATTTGTATGAAAACGCCGTGCACAAAAATTTCAGCTCTCAAGTTCACGCGTTTTCAGGCAGTGCTCAAATATATAGTGAAAAACGAAGTTTTTGTATAATAACACTGCACGAAAGAGTTACCCGATTTGTATTATTTTCGAACTTAAATATACGTTTTATATGCACAATTTTTGCTCTCAAAGTAAACGCGTTCCCGTGTTTTCTTGAGGTCGGACAGGAATGTAAAAATCAAAATAACTTTAATCTTATGCGTGGGTACCAATCCATTTTGCTATGCGGTCATTTCTATGTGGTATAAATGAAATGATAAACTTAATATAGCCTATTATTTAGGGTATAAAAACAAGAAATATATGAGAGATTTAAAGCTAAAAGACAACGTTTGAAATTGTTAAGAACTTCCAATGAAGCTTTTATGGTAGTATCAACGAAAACAACCACTGAAAAACCTAAAACCGATAATAGAAGTTTAATTTCTACCAAGTTCGAAGAGCAGAAGCAGAGATGGGGTAATCCGTAACAGAATAAATAAAATCAGCAGACTAAACTGTTTGCGTAAATGTAGATATTCCAACCCGGTTTAGGTATAAATAGATTTGTTTTCTTGTATAAAAGATTGCGTGAAGAGCAATGAGAAGATTGCGCATGAGTTATTGATTCAATGTGCTTTCGATTTTTTTTCACTGTATGGAGAAACATGGTCAAATCGTTTCAATTCTAAACAAATCTAGTACCTAAACACTCACTAACTGTAATATTCACATTTCTCTTACAAATTAAAGTCTAAGTGCGGAAGTAAAAAGGGCTAATAAGCAAAGATGAGCGTAAGTAAATAACAAACGAACGTTTGCGGAGAAGAGGGAAAGGCACCATACGTCTTTCATGCAATTTCGAGAATATGATCGAAAGACTTCAGTTTAGAAAGAGTAAGATAGACTGCGATAGTTTAGTCTAGATAAGTAATGTAAGAATTTGCTCTCTTCAAACCAACATGGGTTTATTTCGGACAGGTCGCCAACCACTAACTTGTTGGAATTTGTCTCGGATACCATTGCCGGGTTGGCAAAAGGCTATCAGACAGATTGCATTTATACAGACTTTAATAAAGTGTTCGACAAGCTATCTCACTCCATGATACTCTTTAAAATGGAAAAGTTTGGGTTTCCCCCAACATTTCTAAAATGGACAGAGTCTTATTTAGATAACAGAACATACCAAATCCTATTCAGCCATTCCATCTCTAGAGTCTTGAAAGTTTCATCTGGCGTACCTCAATAGAGTCACTTGGGCCCTTTGTTATTTATTATATCTAATATATGGTATCAAAGAGTAGTTCTATGCTGGGTTTTATAAAACGTTGGTCCCGAGAGTTTTGGAATCCTACTATTACAATACGTATGTAAACTTCCTTCGTGAGACCACTTCTTGAATACGCTAGCCAGGTTTGGTCTCCATTTTACGGTACGCACATCGATCGTATCGAGTCTGTTCAGAGAAAATTTTTACGATTTGCTCTCAGGCACCTACCCTGGAATAATTCATTAATTCTTCCACCTTATGAGGATCGCTTGAAGTCATTTAATATGCACTCGCTTTAGAAACGTCGCATGGTTGCCGATGTAACTATTGTGTATCAACTCTTAAGCTCTCCGTTATTACTTAATAAAATCTCCATCCGATATAATAGGCACAATTTGAGAAGGCTACCTCTGTTGCATGTTAACTACACAAGGTCTGACTTCAACATGTATGAACCTGTTAATCGCATGTGTATTACTGTTAATAATATGGCTGAGCATTTTGTTGTTGTCGTTTCTAAGCATGTTTTAAAATATCGCCTATATAGTATTTAATCTTTTTTGTCTAATGATTTTGTGCATGCTTTTGCATGTAATATCATCTGGTGTGTGGTTTATGTTTAGTTTAACATACTAAATATGTACTAACACCGACTAAGTGATGAAACGCATGTATTGTTGACTGTTTATTTATTAAACGTGTCCATGCAGCGAGCTTGTGTTAAGCTGGTTCTGATAAGAACAATAAAATAATCACAAAAAGGGAAACGACCATCAAAAATTATTAATTCGAAATCTGGCCAATGACTGTCGTCCAAAGAAGAAAAAAAGAAAACAGCATCTCAAACTTGGAAATAGCTAAAGAAGTAGAAAAAAAATGTATTAGCTTAATAAAAAACTCAGATAAATAAATTAAATAAATAATTATACTTAACTCACTAAAATTTCACAAAACAAATTGCAGCACTCCACAATCATCTTGATACTTGTTATCTTTGCATTCATCTCTTCTTTCTATGTTAAATTTAATAATTTCGATGTAACGGCTGTTGATTTACAGTTAATAAGAAATTGTAATGGTTAACCATACTAAATATCAGGACAAAATTGAGTAGTACGATAGTACAAATATGAATACTGTTCAGCGACCTTCGTCTCTTTGTCGTTATCTCAATCAGTTTAGAAGCTATTTGATGGACAAAATATGGACTGAAACGGTTTAAAGGAGTAGCGAGTTTTACGATATTGTACGATATGTAGTAAAATAACTTTATTTAGAATTCATTATAAGGTTTATTATACGAATGCCACTGCGATTCTTGGAAGCTTTACGTAGATTAGGAAAGACAGTGACCTCTACGTATAGGTAAAGCAAACTGCCAGGTGATAGGGTAGGAATTGCAGATGTGTAAAATGGGCATAATTGCGCACGGAAGGACGATTTTGAATAAGTTTAATCCGACTTGGAACCAATTATAACTTTAACGACCTCCAAGTCCAACGTATTGACTTATTTCGAACTGAAATTACTTTGGATATTTTGGGTTATGCAAAATTTAACTACCTATTCATTAGTTATTACTGACTACACCAGGGCCTGAGAGAGCTGGGGCTCGGGCCAACCAGAAAAATGGAGCCCTTCTCGTCTTAAAATTATGAAAAAACACATGTCAACTAAATAAATCATACAAAAGGTTTTTTTTGTAAACATTTATGAATTTTAATTAAATGAAATCTGGAACCTTATTTGAAGTAACATTCTTCAATATAGTTTGCTGTTTAACATTAATAACTTGACTAAGTGAGGAGTGAAAGGAATTAAATTAATTTAAGAATGTCTTTTGAGCCTTGTTTTCTGAAAATATCTTTATAATTGTTGAAAAGTCCATTGTCCGCGCAATGTCAGAATTTATATGAACCTTTCTTGAGACATTGTCGATCTATTGAAATTTTTCACTCTTTTTAAAACACTAAAGCTCTTTTCTGCGGAAGCAGTGGAAGCAGTCAAAAATATTCTTAGTACTACAAACAAATTTGGAAACAATTAAAT
The DNA here is from genome assembly GCA_963930735.1 of Dioctria linearis. Lineage (NCBI taxonomy): Eukaryota > Metazoa > Arthropoda > Insecta > Diptera > Asilidae > Dioctria > Dioctria linearis. The sequence goes on along the minus strand of OZ005741.1, from coordinate 201,188,194 downwards.
TTAATTCTAGTATGTTTTGTAGCAAATTTATTGGAGTTAATTCTGAAATAAAGTTAGTTGAGTAAATCTTCTTCATAAAAATTAATTCGTCGCATATTTTATATGAAATTTCCTTTGAATATTTCTTTTGTAATATTCGTTAAGGTTCCTTTTTCCTTACATTTAAATTGTCGAAAGTCCATAGAATTTAAAAAAAAAATCATATTTCACGTAAGGATTCAAAACGCTATCCACTCTTGTTAGAATAACTTGACTGGTCTTTCATGAATTCGGCTAGCTGTTTGTACCTATGTATACTGTGCTCCCACACTAGAAAACAAACATTGGAGAAGCCTCACTATATAATTTCACTTTGTAACGTGGACAGAAAAATAGGAACGAAGGGATTGAAAGAAATTGAATGAACAAATTTATCAAATGGTATCAACTTTAGTTGCATGTAGAGGGTGGTTCATAATTAATTTTGCTATTTGACACATAAGTAATTTTTAGTTAATTTTATAATTGTGTCTATTTTTTTTTTCAAAAAATGAAAGACGGAAAATCTTGTATGTAGCTACAGCTATTCTACAGTTTAGGAAACTAATGGGCTTTTTAGCCGTAATTTTTTTAATGAAATTATTTCACAATGCTCAAATTTTATAGCAGATTTAAGTTTTTGAATATTTCTAAAATCTGTAATTATACTATACAAAACATAACAAATAAAAAAAGCTTGAAATGAAGACCAATTCTGATGATAACCTAGATGAATGTATGTAATTTCGTATGGTCTAGAATTTTTTCTAGAATTTTTCGTCGGACAGTTAAAATCCTTATAACCAATCATAGGATTTCATATTCTGCAGAACTTTTCAGCACAATAAAAACATCTAGGACTAATCGTTTTTACATTATACGTAAGAAACCAAAATTTTTATATGGCAACACACGATTTATTCCATTTTTGAAGCTTTATTTACAATTACTTTTAAAACACAGTGTACAAATTTTCAGAGCTTTACGTCGACGCGTTCTTAGGCAGTGTTAAAATATATAAAGGAGCTGCCAGATTTGTCCCATTGTTATCGTGAGAACGGATGGATAGATGGACGGACAGACAGACGGACGAATGGCTAGATGTCCGGATAGACGGACGGACGGAAAGGCAAACATGCAAAAATCAAAATAACTTTTAATATTATACGTGCGTGTCCAACCTATTTTTCTCTACAAGCATTATATCTAGGTGGTACAAACAGAAAGATAAACTTAGTAAACCCTCTTTAGATTTCATCTAGGGTATAAACAAAACTAAATATTTATCAAATAAAATATATTAAATTTACAAACAGGGAAGTTTATTATGGGCCACTCTGTATTAGTCAGCAGTTACCTAAGAAATTTTTTCCAAAAGAAACAATCATATACAATCGCTACCCAAAACTGCACCAACACGCTTAAACTTATTCGATATAATTTTTATTTATGTGTACCCCAGCGGGAAACGGAAGCATTTCGGATGCATTCCCAAAATATTCTGTGAAAGGCATGGAAGCAATACGCTCTCATACCCAGTTTATTTATTTTAAAGCATTGATGTCCTTCGACAGGAAGGTATATAAGGTGGCTGCGCACATTACCTCTGCATGACCTGTAAGGTGAAATGAAGCATTCTTTATTAATTTTTTGGAAGGTGAAAGGAAACCTTCCTTAATAATTCTTTGCAAGGTAAAAGGAGGCACTTCTTAATAATTCTTCGAAAGGTGAAAAGAAGCATTACTTTTAAATTGTTTAGAAGGTGAAAAGAGGATTACTTTTAAATTCAGTGAAAACATTCATACTGCCATTTCGGAAAAGTCAACAACAATCAAAACAATGAAACTATATGATATATTTCGATAACAACACGAAGGATTCTCCAAGTACTCCCTGAAAGGTACATAGCATGCTCAAAAATACGACGCATCAATACATTACGCTTGCCTTTCTAAACCTGGTCAACGTAAGGTAAGTTCATGTACTCATTACTAATGCATTCCAGGTTATGTTGACAGTAAACTTTGTCTAAGTCAGGCAATGCCATTTTGCCCTCTAGGATATAATACGCATAAATAGAACATATAGGAAGGAATCATTCAAAACGCAAAGAATATAAAGTTGAAGGCACAAAGAAGAATGGCACTTTCATGGAATTTTGCTATGCAACATTTTTCTACAAAAATTAAGTATTTTGAAAATTAATGACAAAAAAATATTTTTATTTCAGTTACATTTACCATGGATTAAGGGTCCTCATCGTGGGCTTCGGTCCGGTACTATATGACCCCCTCTGTTTGGCCTTGGACTGCACAATACCTACATTTTTTATCCTAAGAACAAATGAATATTTAGCATAAACAGCATTTCTTCTGAATTCTGAGAAAAAAAAATAAAAAAATTTCAGCCTTATAATCAGGCAAATAATATTGTCAATTCATCTTCTCAGTGCATATGATATAATACTTACGTTGAATGCGTTCAATTTACTGATTAATTTAGTAAGCACATCATACCACTGAAACATACTTAATTAATTATATACCAAAACAAGGTAAACTGTTTTCAAAGTATATCAAATAGAATTCGGTTTCACAAAGCTGAGCATATTGAATTTTAATTTAGAATTAAAAATGGGCCCAGTATCCATAAGGTCATTAGGTCACTCAGCAGAACCCACAATTTAAGTAGATAATGGAATAATGTAAGATAAAACGTAAAATCTGTTCACTACTTTGGACTTAAAGCCAAACCATTTAAGGGGCACCAATGATATAAATGGTCAAGATTGAACTGAAAAAAAAAATCTACTGATCATCGGTATACAAAAGCGATTGAATGGAAAAAATATATCTATCCCTTCATCAACAAAAATTACAAACATTAAGGGATCTAAGTGATTACACTAAGAAATACCAGACAAAACGTTATAGCAGAGTCAAGAGAATGCTTTTGTTAATAAAGTTTAGTAATAAACTTAAAAAACGACATGCCCAGAAGGTCCATAAACTAAAATATCTTGTTTTATCAGAATTAAATATAACTAAATCGGAGAAACGGTTTGTTAATCTCACAAATGTTGAATTTCCGAATGAGATACACATACTTCTGTCCCTCGGAAGGAAATTTGCAATCCCACACATTCACAATGACATTCCACTCATACAGATTATCGCCGATGGTGAACATTGTATTCAAACGATTGATGACGTAACAAATAGGGACATTGCCAGGTCCAAATTCTATAATTTACTTTCAAATTTTCACTCCAACTTAAAGAAAAATATATTCGATAAATTTTTAAATAAAATATACAAAGACTCAAATAAATTTCTATCACAACATAAGGACATTATTATAGTTTGGGCAGATAAAGGTAATGTAACAGTTACAATGTACAAGGAACAATACGTAAAGAAAATTAAAACAATTATTGGAGGCCGCAATACGTTTAGGGCGATTAGAAATGATCCAACTGCGATACTACAGACCAAAAACAACGAAATTATTAAACAGTTAACTAAAAATATATACATCACTGAACAAGAAAAATTTGGCTTGACCACATATAAATCTCAACCACCTAAATTATATGGATTACCAAAGATTCATAAGGATGACTGTCCTATTAGACCCATTGTTTCGTCTTTAAATTCACCTACTTACCAACCATCAAAATTTTTACCAAAATCTTAAAGAATATTACAATAGATTCAACATATAATGTTAGGAATTCTAAGATTTTCAAAGAAAAAATCACAAATATCCATTTAGACAACACGGACGCAATGGTTTCTTTTGATGTTGTCTCTTTGTTTAGCAATATCTCTGTGCAAGTATTTCTTAGATTGGTAAATGAAAATTGGGATATGATCAAGGCTCATACCAACATACCAAAAAACAAATTTTTAGAATTACTTAGGTTTTGTGTCATAGATGGCAGTTATTTTGTATTTAATAAACAAACATACCAACAGTCCTTTGGTATTCCCTTGGGGAGCCCTCTTTCACCAATACTAGCGGATATTGTTATGGAAGATCTTCTTGATAAAAGTATTCCTAACCTAAATTTCCGAACTAAAATTATGAGTAAATATGTAGATGACCTTGTTGCCATTATTAAAAAAAAACAAATTACAAACACACTGGATATTCTTAATAAATATCATGGCAGACTTCAATTTACGGCCGAATTTGAACACGAAGGATCGTTCCCATACCTAGATGTTAAAGTGATAAGAGAAGGTAAAAGGTTAATCACGGACTGGTATCAAAAACCGACTCCATCGGGAAGATTGACTAATTACCATTCATGCAAACCTATGTTTCAATAAATGAATACTGCTAGAAATTTTATTAACTCAGTCTTTTAGACTTGAGCAGCCTGAAATACCACCCTAAAAATAACAGAATAATTACTAATATACTTGATTCTAACAGCTTTCCCATAAACGTCATACGGTCACTTATAAAGGAATACTTACAAAATGCAACAGAACGTTAATTTAGCATTTAAAAACAATAAGACCGTGGGTAATAATTTTAGTAAATTTAAAGACAGAATCGGGAAAGGCATAACTTCTGACGTAGTATATAAAATTACATGTGCTGGTAATGATAACGTAATTTGTGACGTTTGCTACATAGGTACTACTGGACAATTTTTGAAAAACAGAATATCGGGACATAAAGAATAATAAGAAAGATAGCACAGCTCTTTTAGCACATTGTTTATGAACAGGACATGTACCTAACTTTAATGAAACAAAAATTTTGACAAGGGAACCTAACTGGCATAAACGACACATTCTTGAGGCTCTACATATATATAAAACTGATAACACCATTAATAGAAAGACAAACACAGACAATATTAATTTAAAATACTGTTCAATATTGGAAAGCTGCTCTCAACGAAGATAGTTTTACGCAGAATAGACAAGAGTGTGGACGGTAACAAAAGGCTCACCTCGCAATTTAGCTTAAAATAATGATTAGTTTGATTTTATCTTGTTGTACGTCTTATTTGTTTATTTTAATTCCGTACAGTTGACTATTCTTTAGAGTTCGGTGTTTGTTGTTAAAAATTTATTTTTCCTATTTTGCTTGATGACGCGACGTTAAAAACATTTTTATTTATAGAACAAGTTTTTTTTTAATTTAATTCTGATTAGTTTTGATATAGATGTGCAAAGGTGATTTTGTTCATAATATTGTGCTAATTTTAGTAAAGACCTCCTGAGGATGCTTAGTGATAACAAGCGAAACGTTGAGGCAGATTAAAGGCTGAACGAGATAGAAAAGAAACTTGTTTTTTCTTAAAATATTAAATTGACCGGTAGCCCAAGCAGACTAAGAATATTGTGTTGAAATAACGGTCAAGAAGATATTCTTACATTATTTTTAACATGTTAATTAGAAGAAACAACTGAGAGACAAAATAAGGAATATACGTAGATAAAATATGTAGGTACACAGCATATTTTGGTAATGTCATTAATCTCATTAATTTATAGACTAGATAGAAAAGTAAAGATGACAAAATAACCTACCAAGAAGTAAAACTAAATTAAATAACTATGCAAGCGGTTTTTCTAAGCTATTGATTTTATTATTTCATTTAAATAGTATGTTTTATTTATTAGATGCGTGCAACTAGCTCTTATTCTATTAAATGTCGGTAAAGGAGCCTATTAGCCGTGACAACAGACACTGTACGTTACTGGAAGTGAATCCCACTTACTGGATATCTGAACAAAATAGGAACGTAACTGTAAGGAAGCGAGGAATCACAATATGGACATATCCAGAGCTCCGCAAAAAGCTTTTACTACCGCCCAGGTATGAGGGATTGTTAGTGTATATAAGACGACATAGAAACGTTAGTGATTGTAACAGATAGTAACTTTGCATGGGGCAATCAAGAATTGAGTTTCTATATAGAGATATGGTCAAAGCGTCGAGGTCGAAATACGAATCTTAAACATTTGTTAAATGCCACGTCTAGCTTCCGCAAGCAGCCAGATTCCAGGCTAGGGGAGACTAAGCTTCCATATGTAAAACATTGAACAACTAAAGTTTTGACGATTTTAAGTTTTGGTAGCTGCTGATAAAAGATCCGCTGAGTACCAAAGTTCCATATACCTAAGATGCTGTTAATATACGTATAATTGCAACAAGTCAGCTGAGAGTTGAGCATTAACTCAAAATCTCTAACTCGCTCCAAAAGCGGCAGGGGATTATTATTTCGGAGAATGGGGAGAAAGTTTAATGGATCCAAACTTTGCCCATGAAGTATCATATAACATGGATGCGCTCCAGATCATTGTTGATCTTGCCGATGCAATCCGCGGATACATCGATAGGGCAGCACATAAATATTTGGACATCGTCTGCATACATATGTATGTTGACGTTACGTACCACACCTGGTAAGTCATTAATATATAGACTAAATAGAAATATTCAGGAGATAGAACCTTGTGGTACTCCACGAGATAGATATATGGGGTCAGAGAGAAGGTTCTATTTTTACTTGCTGCGTTCAACTTGACAAAAGACTTTTCATAACTGATAGAGCGAGAGAGGAAAATTTAAATTGCACGGCCAATTTTTGTAATAATTTACAGTAATTAATGCTACCAAAAGCTTTTGAAAAATATATTAATACGAGGATTCCCATTCTATCAAGTACTTCCCGAATATCCGAACTAACCCTTAACAAAGCTGTTTAGCAGCTGTGCCTGTGTCTAAATTCCTGCCATGTTGATAGAAGGCATTTGCCTTAATATAGTGAAGCATTTGATTAGTCAAGAGTTTCGAAAAAAGGACATACAATTTGGAGAACTATTTTTCGCGATGGCTATTACACTAGTTCTTTTCCAATTTGTTGGAAATTTAGAGGATGCTAAAGTTGCGCTAAGACTTCATACGGGAACAAGTTTTCCAAATGAATCCATCTACCGCACCTGGCATCGACAGGGACAGCGACCACCTCCTCGAGATCATGCTGGAAAGCAATTTGGAAACTAAAATTCCATGCAGGACAGAATGGGAATCACTTTCCATGTTTCAACCATTGACAAACCCAATTATAATATACACTGATGGCTCTAAGTCCCATGAAGGCACCATCCTACGGTTTTCCAGGCAGAACTCAAGGCCATTCTTGAAGCAGAAAGGCACCTACTTAACTCAGACACTGAGAATAAGGAGATAGCCATCAGCTCAGACAGCCAAGCAGCTGTCAAAGCTGCGTCTAAGCTCTTTATAACCTCAAAACTATTAATGAGACTTGTTGATGATCCTACTTTCTATGTCACTGCCCGGCACTTTCAGGAATACGTTAAAGAAATCTTGGCTCACACCTCCTGGGGCCGGATTCTGTAACTCGAAGAGTTTGATAGTTTGGGAGATGAGAATTTTCGTTTTCCCCGATTAAAACTCCCTAACTCTCCTTTCGCGATTCTCTAAAATACTTGGGGAGTTAGGGAAAACGTGAGAAGTATCGCAATATTGAAGCACGGCTAACTCTGTGTGGGGGAGTCGTAGAGCATTGGGGTTTTTCCTTCGAATTTAGGGTCTATAGTACAAAAATATAGATGAAAAACATTTGTGGTAGGGTCCTTTGGGGTTGGGGGTCATACCACCCCTCATTGGGTTGTCCAAAATACGTCATGTTTGGTATCAAATTAAAGAAGCAGAAGCGGATAATCGAGAAGTGTAGTTCTTTTTTTGCTCATTTTAACTTCAAAACTGACTTTTTACCGCCGAAAGACGGATTTTTTCACTTGGGTCATATACACCCCAGTTCCTATATTTTGCATATATTTCTTCCGTTCTTTATTTCACATTCATTAGTACTCTGTTGCGAACATTTTTCTTCTGAAAAGTGAATTTCCACAACTTATCAGTTCTTCATAATGATGAGTTGAAATTATATCCATTTTTGTACAAAAAAACGGCAATTTTTTCATCTTAAGAAGGACTGATTCACTTCTTTTACAGTTATCTCCAAAACTGTTTACCGGACTCATAAACTAATTACATATCTAATTAGGGGACAAAATGTAGATGCCATTTCATCCTACATAAAAGCTTTAACGTTCATATTTAAAATTTTTAAATCGTCTCTTCTGTACTGGAAGACGACCAAATTGATCATTTTCGCGTGAATTACAATTTTTTTTAGCGGGTACCTTGAGACACCAAAATCCTTATTTCTCTGTAAGTCTTGCAAGGATTTCCATAATTTGTTTTTGCGAACATAGCCAGGATATGCAGTGAATCCATAATTCAATTTGAAAGTCCTAGGTATTTTGGTACCTTCACAAAGGACACTAAAAGCCGACAATACTCTTAGTTGAGAAATATTTTTCTTACTTCTCCACAACTAACACAGCCGAGAGTTTTGTCGAGTGGAAAAGAGAGTTTGGTACTTCTCAATACAAATTCTACGAGTTACAGAATTCCGAGTGGAGAGTTAAGTGGGAAAAGAACTCTCATCTTCACAACTCCACAACTCTCCGAGTTAGCGAGTCCGGCCCCTGAACGAGTTACACGATGCTGGCAAGGTGGGCTGGGGGCCAATACTGAAATTTATAGGAGCGTCCGGTTGGGACCTATGAGCAATCACTCATGGGCCTGGAGGTTGAACAATGGGCCTTTACTTGGCCTACGTTCGGGGGACTCCATTAAGGAGTCCCAAACTTCGGTTTCAATCAATCAATCAATCAATATGACTGAGGTATATATGTAACTGTATCTTCCGTAGCAAATAGTTTGCTGAAGAATTGGATAGTCCTATATGGAGCACCATCAACAATAGCAAATGGTCTAGATACTCAATGTGAGTCACGCCTTAAACATTTCTATATACTAGGCACTAATCTCATAAGCTCAGCCACATATAACTCCTAATCAAATTAAAATGCTTTCACCGTCCATCAAAAACACCAATAAGAGCAACTAATAATCTTAAAAGTTGTATCAGTAATATTGCTTGGAGTCGTTTTGGTATCTGTTCTACAATTTCTTATAATTTTGGTATATATCGATCACAATTATTGTTTGGTCAATTACTATGGCTCCCAGGAGATTACTTTTTACTGTGAATACATAACCAGATTATAAATTAACTAATTCTGTAGCACAAGATATACGAAATACGAAAATCAATTTTAATCCAAATATTTATGGACATCGCTCACAACCTAATATTATTATTCGCCAAACTAACAATAAACCATTGTTCACAAGTATTTATTAAAAAAGACGTTCAAAAAACTCGTCTTAGCACACCATACTGAACCCAATGCGGTGGTATAGTAAATGAAAAAAAACAATGAAGAAACTAATTAAGAGTTAACAACAAATAGCAATAATTTTGCATTTTATGAGTAAGATCACGCTAAATTTTAATAACTCAATTTCATTACACGAATTAATGATAGGTATACAATAAAATTACACATAATATGTAAGTTCATCAAAGTTATCAATACATCATCATTTAAAGTACAAATTTTTATAAATATATAGTTTTGTTTCATTATGCAAAATCGTAATAAATAATGAAGTTAAAAAAGTTTTGCTTTAACTTGATAAGTCTGTACTGTATATAAACTCAACAATGATTCAATACTGTCTACTCAGTCAGAAAATTTGTCACCTTCAGTATAGGAGTCTTTAATTATAATAAATAAAATACCGCGAGTAAAGTGAATACATGGAACTATTACGTTGACTTAATACCTATTGATGAATAATTTTAATGGGTTTGAGAACATATTTCGATGTGGTTTTATAACTATATACATACAATATTCCTCAGGTATTTTTTATATTTCTTATATTAAATTAGAGCATCAAAATTACTGCAATTGAGAATAGAGATTCAGTGGATATAAATTTTACTAAATGCAAGTAAGTTTTTACTAATATTTCTCGAGACTGAATACCTAGCAAATAAGGTCTCATTCCTGCGCTATTGTTTCAAAATTATATTTGCGAGGATTGTACTTTAATTTATTACGTAAACGTAGACTTAGACTACGTCGATCAGTCAGTCTTGGTCGTTCTTTAAATTTTGACCAGTCATATCGTATATACATATGTACTTTTGACTATCGTAGATGACAAGGCCACTGCGAGGTTTATCTTAAATGCATTTTTTTCAAACTTAAATAAAACATAACGTGTAAATTTAAAAAACTCCCCTAAAATAAAATTAAAATAAAACCAAATAAGAATTTTTTAGTGAAAGAATTAGATGACCATTAAACTTTCAAACTTACTTTGTAGTAACTAACCAAAACAATTCTTATTCTTATTCATACATAAAGCTACACAATACTTGCGACAAGAGATATATGTTTTAGAGGAACCCAGACCAGCGACAGACGGGGACTACGGGTACGAGACACGAGCTGATTTTCTTGTACGTGGCCATGAAATCGAAAGTAATTTGACCTTCAAGTTTACGTGTATGTATTATGTATAAAACACGCCAAAAGATTATATGGACTCCATTTTAAATTTTCCTAAATGTCAAATTTGTGTTGTCTCTCTTGTCGCGTGAAAAATTATGACAACGTTGTCATACCAACTAGATTTTCGGTGTCCATGGTCAACGACAGACAAGATTGCTGACAACACAAGTCAAATAGCTCATAGAGATGCAGGGTTAGATTAGATTAGATTTGTGAAGGGGTGTATAGGCGTTAGCCCCGCAATCACTGCGACCTGAAAGATCTATTGTGAGTCCCCGTTGAATTTGCTCCATTTATAGGTTTAGACTGTTAATAAAGTCTAGAACTATTCTGGGCTTAAGGTTCCATACGTATCTTGGTGAAGGAAAAGCTTCGCAGTGGCAGAGCAAGTGCTCCGAGGTTTCGTGAGCATCCTGACAGAAGCGGCAGGATGAAGGCTCAGCCAAACCCAGCTTGCTTAGGTGATACCTCAGGGGGCAATGGCCTGAGAAGAGCTCAGTGATCATTTTGAGCTCTGTTCTTCTAAGGAGTAGGAGTTCTTTTGTTTTTCCGTCAGAGGAGTCGATAAACTTTTTTGCCTGACGAACTCCTTGTAGCCTTTCCCAATACAGGGATTTTTGTTTATTCTCCCAGTTATTTAGGGTAGCTCTGAGGTAACACTTTGATGTGCCACAAAATGGCTCTGGTCCGACAAACTGAGTTTCCGCTCCTCTTTTGGCTAGGCCATCCGCAATTTCATTGCCTTTGTGGCCCTCATGTCCAGGTACCCACATGAGGATAACTTTGTTTTTCCTTGATAGATTTTTGAGGGTTTGTTGACATTCCCAGACTATCCCTGACTTGACAGTGTAGGACTTTAAGGCCTTGAGGGCAGCTTGACTGTCCGAGAGAATATTAATGGTTGAGCCATTTATGGCTCTTTTAATGGAGGTATTGGCACATTCTTCTATGGCCAATACTTCGGCTTGGAATGCGGTAGGGGTAGAGCCTAGAGCCTTTGATATATGGCATTTGTGGCCGTATACCCCAATCCGACCCCACTGTTTGTTTTTGAGCCGTGTGTATACCACACCGTCGATCCTTGTTGGAAGGACTGTTTAGTGGAGCGCCATTGTTGTCGGTCTCGAAGAACCACTTGGAATGGTCTTACAAAATCCACTCTGGGTGTGATTATATCAGATATTGTCGTCACTTGCTCGAAGCATATCTGTTTTAAGATACTTAACTGTTTCTCCGTTTGTACCCTAATAGCACTGGAGATCGCTTCCTTTTTCACCTGCAAATGCAGGGGTGCAAGGTTTAATAAGTCTTCCATGGCTGCTGTAGGACAGGTTCTCATGGCACCCGTTATTCCTAGACAGGCAAGCCGCTGGGTTTTTTGAAGCAGAGCCTCAGCCGTCTTTTGACTAGTTTTTGGCCACCATGCGAGGGCCGCATAGGTGACCATGGGTCTAACAACCGTGGTGTACGTCCAGCACATCATTTGTGGCTTCAGACCCCATGTTCTGCCAATGAAGCGACGACACGTGTAGAGAGATTGCATCGCTCTATCCGTCACTCTGGACAGATGCGAATTCCATGTACGTTTCTTATCTAGGGTTATCCCCAGATATTTGACTTCGTCTGAAAATATCAATTCCGTATTGTCAAGAAGGGGAGCCGTTTGTTTAGACACCACGTGCAGACTTTGGAGAGGGCTATTTGCATGAGGTCAGATATGACTTGATCATGCTTGCCCCGTATTGTAACTACTAGGTCATCCGCGTAGCCTTGAACATTAAATCCCGAACTGGTCAACTTCTCTAGCAGATCATCAATCACGATCGACCGTAAGAGTGGAGAGAGAACTCCTTCTTGTGGGCAGCCTTTTGCTGCGGTGATCGTGACTGAGCAGTTCCCTAGAGATGTGGATATCCTCCTGCTTCTAAGCATGGAGTCTATCCAGTTTACCGTGGAGGGCTCAAAGCCTTTCTCCTCGGCAGCTAATTTAATTGCATCGAAGGAGGTATTATCGGAGGCTCCTTCTATGTCCGCAAATGCACATAAAGCCACCTCTTTTGCTTCGAGCGCTTTTTCGAGGTCTTTGACTAATGTGTGAATGGCAGTCTCAGTAGACTTGCCAGCTTGATAAGCGAACTGCTTAGAATGAAGTGGTGATTTAGGCAGAAATTCACTTCAAATTTGTAGTTCTAGGATTTTTTCCATGGACTTAAGCAGGAATGCGGAGAGGCTGATGGGTCGGAACGATTTAGCTAGAGAACTAGCTCTTTTTTCTGCTTTAGGTATAAATACCACCCTGACGTCTCTCCAACATTGAGGAACATACCCTAGAGCGTAACTGGCTCGAAAATTTTTTTGTAGTGGAAAGAGTATTTCTTCAACACCTTGCTGTAGTAAGGCGGGAAAAACTCCGTCTTCTCCAGCAGATTTGAAGGGCTTAAATGTGCCAATGGCCCATCTAACCTTGTTAGGAGTAAAGATTCTTCCCGCAGGGCTTTTGCTCCTGTTAGAGACTCCGTACTTGTCCACCTCAATCGGGTCTGGAGCTACTATTCCTTGATCGGGAGTGAGAGAGTCGGGAAAGTAAATAATAAGAGCCTGACTATTTCCTCGCAACTCTCGGTGTAGTTCCCATCTTCTTTTTGAAGTGTGCCTATACCATTCGTGTGATCCTTCGAAAGTACCTTATGGAGCCTGAATGCTGCGGACAATTGATCTATGCCATCGCAGAAGGTCCGCCAGGTTCTTCTTTTGGATCTCCTTAATTCCGTGTTATATTCCGTTAGAGCCTTTTTATATTCCCCCCAGATGCCAGAGAGTTTAGCTCTGTTGAATAGTTTCCTGACTTATTTTCTTTTTAGACTCAGTTCCCTATTCCACCATGGTACCTGCCGATTGCAAGTCTTTTGCTTCAGAGGGCAGCTGTGTTCGAATGAAGTCACTACAGCCGTTTGAAGCTGCGTAGTGGCTGAGTCTAGCTCCTCAGTCGTGCTAATGCTACGCCAGGAGAGTCAACTACAGCCTTAAGGTTTTGTCGATAGAGTTCCCAGTTAATTAATTTAGGGATTCGGTACTCCTGAGATGTGTTGAGTGTGGCAGCTATATCGAACCTGATGTGTCTGTGATCTGACATGGAAATCTCGTTCGATACATGCCACCTGCTTATTTTTGTACTTATGAACATACTGGCAAGTGTTAGGTCCAAGACCTCTTGTCTAATGATGTTCATAAAGGTTGGCTTATTACCTCGATTTAGTATCTCTAAATTGTTAGACAATATAAAATCGTAGAGGTACTCACCCCTGGCATTGGTATCCGTGCTGCCCCATAGTGTATGATGTGAATTTGCATCGCATCCAATGTTGAAGTGCTTTCCTCTGCGTTTGCAGTTTTAGCTCTGGGGGAGGTAATGAATCCGCTTCTCCGGGAAAGTAGGCTGAGGTAACTACTACCTCGTGGCTACCTCCTGAAGTTGGTACCTTGACAGCTGCTGTAACCACGTCTCTCGAGATGAACTGTGAAAGAGGAATAAAGTTTTAGTTTAGTGTTGAGCAGTAGTGCTGCCCTAGGATATTCATGTTCATTACTATATATTAACTTACATGATTTTGTGGGAAGTCCTTTGATGTGGCCTTGATGTACCCAGAGAACTTTGGCTAGGGGGAGTGTATCCGTCACATCACCATCAGATGAAGGACTTGTAATGTCCTGGATGTTGTAGGGGTCGCTAAGAACCCCGGATTGGTTTTCGTTACATTTAGAGGTGCACCTCCCTCAGAATTTACGCGATTTTCAATTTTGTTCCCACGAGTATGCTCGGAAAGGTTGGTCCATCTCAGCAGAGCTGGCATGCCGAGATAAGGCTGGAGTTGAAACCGAAGGTCGCCTGGCATCCGGAGTCCATCGTTATAAGACACACTCACGCAGTGCCATTCATCCCCCGCTCGATTGTTTACACCTGGATTGCGGGTTTTATCGAGTTTTCCTCTCTAGATCCGCCGTATTCAGTCAGGCAACCATCAGCACCTCAGGGGATGCCTACCAGCTGCCTGTGTAGGAACACCTCGGGCAGGATGTGACTCTTCATCACGTACGGACGGTCTTGGGAAAATTCCTCCCCTGATGTGGCGTTAACGCAATTAAGCGCCTTATACTCATCTTGTCCCCTAGAAGCAGGGTTAGTCATCCATAATTTTATCGCTAAAACTTCAAGTTAGACTTACCAGTTGCCCATATGACGAGCAACTTCTTCTCAAGTAATAACTCAGATTCAAAAGCCAAGAAAAATACATTTCGTTTTGACCAACGCGTTGAAAGGAGATGAAAAATCTCTGCAGAATAAATTCTCATTTCTCCGAAAATCAGCAGAGAATTCAACATGAATAACACCGTTATGATCTTTACTTAGTTAATAATAAAAGTTAATAAATGTTGATATTTTTCATACCTGTCTAACTATGCCCAATACACCTACTATTATCTGTATTACTTGGAAGGTACCAGGTGAGCCGACAACCGACGAAGCAACGGGCCCCAAAAATTTCCGTCACCAGGCCTGTATCATACGATCTGCATTCCACTGAGGAAGACGATCAATTTGGTCATGTCGTACATCACGCTGTGGTATAGGAACCATGGGTCTCTTCATTTTATTTTTATTATGCTGTTGAGTAACTGATGCTCCAGCAGGATCATTTCGCCTTTTGTATAATTGTGGCACCAATCTTACACAGGATATTGTTTCACGGAGTGAGCTCCTGGAGTTATTTTATAATGATTATTGACAAATTAACAAGTAAAACCGCCTCATCTATCATTTCTTGGATTTCATCGAAACTCTGCTCCTTCCAATAAAACTGTCTATGCGGTATACACCACCCAAGTGATGATTATATTCACGTACAACAGCAAGGCATTTCATAAATATGTTTTGATTTAGTTTGTTTTCTTTATATCTTATCACTCTTCCTTTACGCTCAGTCCAGACGAAATTAGATTGCAATGTCATGCATTTATTATCCTTCATATTCTCACAAAGTCCCTCTTTGGTTCAAATCTTTCTGCCTAACGTGCAGTTGGGGATGTAAGAGTTGGTCGATACCTACCGTGCCTAAACAACATATACTTTGCTTGTCCAGGTAGCACACAATTGGGATAGATTCTATTAAAATTATCACAATATATTTTATAGTGGCATCTACGAGAAACTTCACGGCACAATATTACTGCAAGCTCCTAAGTTTGGTACTTCAGTATAGCGTTTCAGGGACTGTTTTTCTAATTATGTATAAATTTCAATTTTTTATACAAAACCGGATAAACCACATAGGACAAAATGTTTATATCCCCATTTATGATGCTTTAAATGATAACTAAGTTTTGGAAGCACAAATTTGTTCATCAAACTGGTGAAATCTCCCCCATCGTTTTCTGGGCGGAGTTTATGAAGCTTGTCCAAATTTGGATCAGCTGTGGCAGTAATTGCTTTGGAATCTCAATTAAATGGAGAACAGATAGATTTTTATTCGAAATAATTCGAAGGCATCGCGTTTTAACTAGCACAAGACCTACATTTTAGTCCCAGTAAAGTCTCATATTTGAAAACTTTGCTACAGAGATTACAATTTCTAAAGGAACTAAAATGTCTTCTGTTACTGAATATAAATTATTTTCCTCAACAATTGTATTCAATAGCTCGCCGTCAGCAAAATATGTGAAGAATTGCTACGGAGTTTCCTCGATTGGCAATTCTGTAGAGCCAGAAAATTGCTTCTGCTGATCACAAACTTTGATTATTGTCTTTTTCCAAAGCAAATTTTTCTTAAAATCTGTTATACCTGACTTGTTCATATTGTCTATATTAAGGCTAGTTGTGGGAACAAACGCTTCCTTTCTTCACTTGCAGAGTTCGAAATGGTTAAGCCCACATGAAAATTTTCCGTGGAACTGGAATAAATTCTGTCAAGTCGTCTTTATTACTTTCCAATCCATATTCGCTGTCATTAGGCATATTCAACAGCAAATTAAGGAATATCTTCTGCATTCGTTGAGTTCATGTTGCCTTGGAAGATTCTAAAATATCCTAGAAACTGAAGGATAAAATCTAATAAACAATAATATCCCTTTTTGTATGATGTGCCATAATGACACAATTTATAAAAGCGTGTGAAATTCATTTGAAAGTTATTTATTATGAAAATATCAAAAAAGTAACTATATAAATTGCAAAAAAGTTTTACAAACTTGACGTCATAATATATGTACAAATCTCTTGTGAGCATCTTGGCCCGATATGTTGGTGAAGGGCTGATACGGCAAACAGGAGATGTTACGGAGAATTTCTCACCCAAATTATCTAAAAATAAACTCAATATGTTTTCATTTTCTTTACTTCCCTCGGGAGCATATGGTACACAGTAAAAAAATTTCACAACTTTAAAAGTAAAATTACATGTCGAAAATGCTTGTAAATTGTTGTTGTAAAATCACATTAAAGCCTGTAAGCTCATTACACATTTGTTGTGAAATTAAATTAGGAATATGTACGTTATATTACATATATATTTGAAACTAAATTAAAGTTTGTTATAAATCCACATTTGTTGTAAAATTAAACAAATATGTGCTAATTAATTCACATTTGTTGTGAAATTAAACAAGGATGTGCTAATTAATTAGACATTTGTTGTAAAATTAAATAAAAGTGAGTAAACTCATTCGATAACCATACTGTAAAACACATTTTTCGGTATGAATTCATATTTATTAAAAAATAAAACATTTCATTTACATATATACCTTAAAATTATAAAAAAAAATACTATCTCAGCATACACAATAAATAATGAAGACAATAAAAATGTTGTTAAGACAAAATGACAAATTAAAATTCTATATAAAGTAGAAAAAAGTTTTCAATCTCTTAAACATTTCAATTTTTCAATAAGTCTAATGACTTTTGCAATAGCAGTAATGCTGTTTTTATTTCCACGAGAGCATTCCAAATGTATTGAGAAGAAGTATCTCTGTAGGAAATCGTAGGACTGCGAGACTTTTTAGGATACTGTATGTTGAAGTTGAACTAACTTGCAAATGTTGGCATCATTGCTTCCTTTAGATTCGTGGATTCGGAGTTAATAACATCATTGTTGGCGTAAATATTATAAATATCATCTGCATCCGTTTCTGTTAAATAGGAAATAATAAAAGTAAAAAATTATATTAGTATTAGGTATCTAATGTATAGAATATATACCTTATTCAGATTAAATTCACCTGATTTAATTTATTTTAAGCAGATTTCAAAAGGACTCCAACAATATTTAAAAATAATTCTACGATTTTCACAAATCAATCAGCAAAACTGGTTTTTTGTCTTAAATTAATTCAAATTTTTTATGGCGTAATTAATTAATATTGTAAAATACGTTGTACTTCATCTGGAAGGAATTTTGAATTAAACTCAAAATTTGATTTATTTTTAAAATACCAGATGAATTTTATTTAAAACTTGCTATTTGAGTTGTGAAAATCTTTGAATTATTTTTAAATATTGTTGAAGTCCTTTTGAAATCTGCTTAAAGTAAATTAAAATAAATTAAAAAATAAATTAAATTAAATTAAAAAATTAAAAAAAAAGTTAAAAGGAAACGAGGAAAAGTTTTAATTGTTCTAAGAGCTATATGTTTCTTGAGTTCCCTAGTCTATATACGCATGGAATGTGTTCGGAAGGTTTTCCAGTTTATTTAGAGTAGAAAGAAAAGTCTGAATTTTTGTATGGTAACCTTACGAAAATATTGCCACATTTATTTTTAGAACCGTTGCAGAACAAAAATAACAAGTTGGAGTTTAAGCTTTTTAAAATTGAAATGTAATGATACGACCTATTTTTATGAATATTATTACGCCCTAAACAAATTTCAGTAGGCTCAATAAAATAAAAGTTTTTCGTGAAGTACTTTTGACGTTTGTAGGATGTATTAAGCTTATCTAACAATTGTTCTTCTTTATTTGAAACTATAAATTTACGAGTTTAGTTTTCAGAACTTCATTAAATCCTTCTGTGAGGCAAAAAATATCTACGTTTCCTTCATAATTACTTAATTGATTTTAAATTCAGGAAAATGAGTCCTAAATCTGGCGATTTGTCATATGACTTCTGTCTGAAGTATATCGCAGGCCTTTCATAATCGCTAATTAGTAATTACACATAATTACACATTTCGGTGAAGCTTTACTACATTTTGCATGATCACGGATTCTTCTGTATTTTCTAAATGTATGACTATGTAAAGAAGATTTTGTTCTCAAAACTTTATTGCAATTCACATTAGGACACAAAATAAAACTTGTGTGTAGCAGAGGCATGGACGAATGAGTTACAATTTCTCTACCAGTATTACATTTAAAATTGTTTTCAGCCTTTTTACACAGATAATACCTTTAAACTTTAACATGTTTAATATGATCACGAAACACATGAGATTTTAAGGACGCGTACGTTTTAAATAATTTTCCACAATTTTTATTTACGCACTGAAAACTAGAATTCTCATGATACGTATGAATATACTGATGTTTATTATAAGCCTGTATGCTTATAAATTTATAATCACATGTTAAACACTTCACTTTTCACCTTTATCACTTATTGTCCGATGTAGTACTACAAAGTACTTAAAGTGCATCCGAATGTCACAATTTCACATTTAACAATGCTCATGTTGCATCAAGTTCCTATTTTCCATGAAGAGTTGTGATAATATAGTTTCAGATGTAAATTAATCCATTTGTCTGTAAATTTCAATTTTTGTTCTTAAATCTAGTGTTACCGGCTTTGTTTTTACATACAAGTGTTGTAAAAATAACAAACACTATTTAAAAATACCCAAAAAATTATTTTTACATACTAAACGGTAGAAAAATAAAGTTTTCATTAAATTTACAGTATTTTGCTGTAAAAAACTAGTACTTTTAAAGCTGTAATCTTCAGGTTATTTTTTACAGTATAGTCAAATTACTTTAGTCAAATTACAGCTCTATGTGATTCTACACTGGCCTCTTTTTACTTATGTCCAAATTTCCCATTCGCTTATCATATTATATACGCACCACGGCAATGTTTTCGAGTGATAGATTTTATAGACTTATTACTGCTTATTATCGCAATATTAAGCAGAGCTCTGGGTTCCTGATTTTTCTTAGTCTTTATAGTTATTTGAACTAGAACGCCTGAATTAGTTTCATACTTGCTTGTGCATAACCACCAATAGAGAATTATATATTCTGATACTGTAAGTATCTTAAAACTGTGAAGAGCCTTCGGAAATTCATTCTTAATTTTCTCAACCATGGTTGCATTAGTTGCTGAGGTTCGATAACTTCTCTTTGTGCTATTGTTTATATGTTAAGTGTAACTGGCTAGCGCTTATGGCCCTAACTCTTCCCAGCGGGAAATATTGCATGCCCTCCTTGAGAGAGGCATAAGAGAGCAATAAATTTTAAATAAATAATGAAAGTTTAGCTGTAGCTTTCTATTGCTATCACTGTATCAAATGACACTGAAGGGGAAGCCAAAAGCGAACATGTGACAGTTTGAAGGCGCCAGCTGCGTGGCCAGGAATAACAAGTAAATTAAGCTTTTTTCGTAAAAATTCATAACTGCTTCGGTTCCTGAAAATAAGAAGCCGCTTGGATTTTTATACTTCCGGCTTCAAAACCTGTTATTTCCAGCTTGAAAAAATAAAAAGTCAAGCTGGTTTTTTAGTTTTGCCAGATAAAATGGTGTTTTTAGCTTCTTTTAATAACAAATTAAGTTTTCAAAGGCTTTACAGGAATCGAAACGGGTTTCTTGAGCCATCCTTTGGTATATTCCACTGAATTTCACGATCATGATTTATCCCAGCTTTTTTTGTTTCAAATTTACAAAATATCAATTATTTTCGGTTCCTGTCTTAAACTCAACCGACATGATGTTAACTCTCAGGCTGTCATAGGGGACAGTCTGGAGTTTGGAATATAGAGACAACAGGAAGTGTTGATACCTGTAAAATGCGTGTGCATAAGCGTGGATTTTTTTCAGGGTATCGTGAAGTAGGTCAGAATTATATCGAAGAAAGAGATAAATGTATTTTCAGTTGTCAAACAAAGTTTCCAAATTTCAAGAATTTGAATCTGGTGAAAAAATAATTGGGAAATTATTTTTTTAGGCAAGTATAGTTATATAATATTATTTTGTGTACTTTACCGACATTTTTATATTAAATTAATTCGAAAATAATAACAAAAACCATGAAATATCGAAGATTTGTTTACGTTTGTTACAGCTGAAAAACTGGTTGGGTATCTTGATGCAGTGGCAGCGACTAAGATCTCGACTAAGAGTATTTTCGGTGGGATCTACTGCAGTATTTTCAACCATATATCTTGTTGCTCCGCTCTCTATATTGATTTTACTATACGGCTGTACTGAACTTTCACTACAGCGGCAACAGATTCTAACACAACCAGAATTTGACTACTCCAAATTTGGTTGGAGTTGGAAATGATTAGTCTAGTTAATCCTAAGATTATAAAACAAAAAGCATAGGATATGCTGGTTAAAATTCGTGTACGTGTGACAAAGGTTTTTTTTTATAGACCTACCGTGAATGACAGGGGAGCTTATCCTTATGTTGCGTCAAGTCAAAATTTCTGCTTCATATCTGACATTTCTCATTTTATGAAAACAAATGCGGTGTTATTTTAGTGATTTTTTGTGAAAAAAAGTTATTAAAAGTGGTTAATACTTTATGATAGTGCAAAACTATTGCGATCTCTTGTTTTATGGAATAGATTTAATATAATTGAGAAATATCAGAATTTTATTTATATAATCGAGATATATCAGGAAATAAATGGGGCACAGCAAACATGCTTAAAAATTAAAAACATTATAAAATTATAAATTTAAAACTTAATTTAAATATTTTGCGATATAATGGGATCTCTTCTATTGTATTTCTTCAATATGTACTTAATACAGTTTCAACCACTAAATTATATGCCCCTTCCCCTTAAAAGTATCGTACTTTACTACTTCTATGACTACGACTAGCACATCGATGCAGTTCTAATACATGAAGAAAATTGCTTATGTTTTCCTACCTCATAGCCTATCCTTTTTACTATATAATCTAAGAGTTAATTTTATTCAAGACGTTATAATCACACTTTTGCGAGGCGATTTACGTTCTGTCATAGTGACAGCCCGTATTCCACATCAGATAGTCTTGAAGCTGGATTTCCGCATTTCAGATACATGTGAAGCCGTACAACACAAATAGTCATCCGACTTAAAGATCACGCTGATCGCCGTGGAATTTAACCGCCTTGTAGCTGATTTGCCTTCAGGAAGACAGACGGCTATAGCAGACAGAGGCAGTTTATTCCTTCTGTTGAGGACACATTTCTTGACACTTCGCACAGCCCATCTAATAAAGAATTGACATATATAGCCAAAAACAGACCTCACCCCCTTTAAGAAGCCTTTGGGACGTATGTAATTATGCTTGTATGATTAGGTGAATGACATCATCAATATTTCATTTAAAATACATATTATTACTATTTACATTATTTGAAATAATTCAGTAGGTATGTATTAGTATTTAAAATCAAATACTTTTATTGGATCGATTATATGGTACTTACACTTTTTAGAAAATTCGAAATGAATTTTGTATTTGACATTTCAAATATGTACTTTCACTAAGTGTCTACTCTGCTTGGTTTTTTGATAACGGAATCATAATAGGTCCTTACTATTCAAAATAGATAATATTGCGAAGGCAAATGTAATTTCACAAAAAAGACTTCAATGTTTTTTTTATTTGTTAGGGGGGGGGGGGGGAGAAAAATAAATTAAATTACACTCTGAGATTTCGAAAAACTCGGTCGAATACACAGGAACTCAAAATATTTTGTATAATTCTTTGGATTTCAAATAATCTAATTACCGTGTGTATAACATTAGACAGCAATTGCGGTCATGATGAGCTAATCTTGTATAACTATATATTTGGAAATAAGATGAGATATTCGTGTTAATTTAACCAGATATGAGGTGTGGTCCTGCGATTGCTGTCATGCAGTTCATGGCTAATCGAAACCATTATATCAGTGAAAATCTTCTTGCTCGCAATTTATATTCTATTTTTGTAATAACACACAAATGCAGAATAAAAATCAATTTTAATAGAAACATGTTCTTGATTTGTTAGCATATTTTAGAAATTCTTGAACATTTTTTGATTACCACTAGTGATTTATTGTTGGGTGTGAGGAGTTTGTGGTTTCTACAATATATTCACTGAGTAAGTGATCATATGTGACAAGAATATTCGTCGCAAGACATCGGTGCAAAATTAATGATAATCTCAGGTCAAACACACTAAAAAGTGACAATACAGCTGTTCTACGGATTGACATTATCATGAAGTGGTGAAAATTTATCTTGTTGCCATCTTGTTAGATTTATCGTTGGATACAAGTCCCATTCTGATTTTTGTTGATTTGAAAAAGTAAATGGGGACACCCAGAAGTGTTTCTTTTGAATGGTACGACATTGTCAATTTGACAAATTTAGATTTCGACCACAATTTATTTGATGATGTCTGGTGACAGGTGCCTCAAAAAAATTTCAAATTTTTCAATTTACTGAATATTGTGTCTACGTAGTTACATTCTTAAAATGTACAAAGTATGTTTATCTATTTAAGTAGGTTGTCAATATTTTGTATAGAAGTAAGATGTTATAGAAATACTAAACAGGAATCACTGAAGTCTTAATATTATACGCATTAGTGAGAAATTATTGTTTCAAATACTCTTTAAAAAAATGCAATATTACATGCGATTGTTCATTTTATATTGATTAAGAAGTTTTGTTTTTTTATATGTGACTCTGTTAAGAACTTATTTTTTGTTGTCTAATTTTTCTAACATTTGAGATGTGTTCACGTTGACACTTTTCGCCGTAGACGTATACAAAATATATATTGAATAAGTGAAAAGCATACTATATATCTTTATACTAATATTATGCTTCTCCAGAAATCCAACCACAAGAACATAATATAATTTTGACATGAATGTCAAGTCGGGCTGAATGCTTCATGAATCAGACGTATTTAAAGTGTTTCTGGATTTCCACACAATATTAATAAGAAAAAAATTATACTGATTAAAATCTGTATCATTCTCTACAAGATAATCTGTGCCATTCTGTTCTGAAGAAACTTTGAGATATCTAAATGGTATTATGATACATAAAATAAAATTTTATATTGCCGTCAATTGGCATTAAAGGTGTCTGAATGATCAGAAAAAGAGAGCAGATCACATTGAAAGTAACCATCATCCCTTTGGCAGAGAAATCCTTCTCTGGATTGCTGATGTTTCCTCGTCAATAACCAAAAAAAGGTAGAACGATCAAAGAGAATATATAATTTGAGTCGCAAAATGAATATGAAAAAAGGATTCTAAATTTGACAATTTAAAAGAGAAATTTTAATAGTGCAAGATAGAAAAAGAGTCATAAATTAGGCATGTGCGCGATATATGGCTTAAAATTGATACCAAGTGAAGAAAGTCAACAGATTCTAGGTAAGTTCTCTTACCTAAACGAGGAGCACAGGGAGTTCTGAGTAAATAGGCTCCAGTAGGATATAAGGGTGCTTGTATTTCTCGTTCATTGGATTCTATACTGGGTGAGGTTCCTGACCTGATCATCCAGCTTGTCATTCATGTTGACGATGCTTATAGTGCTAGTTCCTGATAATCTTTTGGATTTTGATATGGATTTTGCTAGAGGAGATTTTGAAAAATTGAATATAATATTAATCAATATGAATTGATCTGTTTTGTTTAAAGTTTCAGATGTTGATTCTTGTTGATTAGTTTTTTTATAAATCAGTTTACCTATTCCAAAAGCTAGGAACTTTGTTAACTCTAAGCGTAAAGACGCTGATTATTCCAATAGACTATGGTTGGATAACAATTCTAGACATGATCCGTCTCTTATATCTAATTATTTTGCGGATTTTTTTTTATCAAATCTTCGGATTCTTTGGATTCTTACTGTTCTGTTGAATTGCCCGCTGCTCTATTTATTTAATTTATCATTGTCCGTTGACAAGACAATTTTTTTACACCTGGTGGGGTATTCCTGATACTTGAAAATCGTTATTTGTTATCCCTAATTTTAAAAATGGAAAAATGGACTTCGTTAGCAATTATAGACTAATTACTAAATTATCTGTTATATCAAAGTTTTTAAAAGCATAGTTTTCGATTGTAAGCCATTAATTAACTCAAAACAATATGACTTTATTAAGGACAGATCAACATTAACCAACTTGACGGAATTTTTTTTTATCTTGAGAAGATGTTGTAGACTGACTGTGTCTATACCGACTTCTGCAACGCCTTTGAAAAGCTTTCCCACAGTGTACTGGTGTTCAAGCTTTAAAAATAATTTTTTTTCCATTGTTGGTTGATTGGATCTCATCTTATTTAAGTGGCTGAAATTTTAATGTCCTCTTCATAAACGCGCTTTCAAGTGTTGTTTTTACGCAGTCTGGAATTCCTCTGGGAAGCCATCTGTGTCTCTTATTGTTTCTCTAGTGTATTAATAACCTCGTATCTGTGATAAAATTCTCCGAAATTTCAATATATGCTAACGATGTTAAGATCTTTAAACAGAATCATTCACTGAGTGAAGTTTCAAAATCAGATTTGTGGTTAGAAATCCTGTTTTTAAGGAATTGCCCTGATGTTCCAACATAGCTCAACGGACAAATTTTCGTTGTTACTACCCTTGAAAGGTATTTTTTAAATTACATCCGAACGTAGTTCTTTGGGTGTGTGGGTCCTTTAGCTTGGTGAAACTATTACTTATTGTTTTACGCGGCTTGAGGCCTAGTTTGATATGATGATCCTGGGGTTTAAGGATTTTTTGAAACCTTTTAGGAAACCCAGGGATATAAGTTGCACCTTTAATTCTTAACAAACTTTCAGATCCACCCCCATTAACACTTTTAACATTATGTATGCTATGTTACTGATTTGGGGAAACCATTCTCTAATTTTTACTATATTGGGTCTATGGAATTTGTCGTGGCTAAGCTTTAAAACTCTGGCGATAAAGTTTTCGGCTGTGTTTAATCTCTGATGTTCAGGATGTAAAGATTTGCAGTACAAAAGCCTACCTGAAGGAGTAGGTTTTCGGTACAAGTCAGTTATTATTAGGTTTTTTTCTTCTAATAACTCTAACGTCTAAGTACGGTAGGGATCCCCTACTCTCTTTTTCTACATTGAACTGTATTTTAGGGTGATAACTTTTGAGAATATTAAGTATAGCAGGCAGATGTTGGTGTGGCAATATGGAGAAAAGATCGTCAACATATTTGATAACTATCCGTGGCTTGTTTTCCATTTTATAAATAGAGATAGTTAATAAATCTTCCATTACAATGTCCGCCAGTTTTGGAGATAGAGGATTTCCCATTGGTGTCCGGAACGTTTGTTTGTAAATATTTTTATTAAAAACGAAATAATTTGCATTTCCAAAAACTTTTTACGTGGTATGTCTGTGTGAGTACTAATAGAACTCCACTTATTTTCAATGATTTTGAGAACTAATACCCTAGGCAGACGGACAAAATCAATGATCATTCGTTCGTAATTGATTTTCGCAAAAATCAAGTTACCCAAGGTTTTGTTGATTAAAACGAAAGTCCCGTCAATTTTTGTATGTAATTGACAGCACATTTTTAATAATTAAAATTAAAATTCAATGGTAAATCGTTTTTTGAAAAATTCAATTACGAACGAATGATCATTGATTTTGCCCGTCTGCCTAGGGTATAAGTTGACGGGAATGTTCGTGAATAAGGAAATAAGTCGAAGCAAACATTTTTTCTGTTATTTGAATCTTCAAATTACTCACTTTGTCTTTAAATGCGATGGAATCGTATTCGTTAAATGCAGAGCTAGTAGTTAAATTTTTCAATATGGATGCCAGATGTTTTGTCTGGAGTATTGATTGAAGATACGATTGGTCTAATTGGACAGGTCGCTTTGTGAATTTTTGGCAAAACCGTATAATTTGGGTGGAACTGGTTTATAAGTAGATAGCTTATATTTGACTGCATCCGAAGTTATTTTATGCAATTGGAGATATTTGATATGTTCATAATTTTTACTTTGTAGTTTGTTAGTCGGATCTATTCTTGTTGGTCTGTAAGTATTCTTATCGGAGAGAATCGAATTTATCTTATCTAAATAATCGATTCACCACATTACAACGGTAACACTGCCTTTGTCTGCTATTGTAATCACAACTCTTTTTCTGTGTTTACCCAAAAATTGTATCGTGTCGTCATATAATTTTAAGATTAATTTGTGATTTGGTCATATTTTTCTATTTGAAAAGTCTGAAATTAAGCTGCATAATTTCGCCCTGGAAATATCACTATTATTCTCGTCTGTAATAAATTGTAAGCAAAATTCACCATCAGCGATCGCTTGGAATAGCGGGAAATCTTTAACATCATATGGAAGCGAGAATTTCTTACCCACTGATAACATCAGTTGTGTATTAGCTGGAAATTCTATTGATGTACGATTATCGAACCATGCTCTGTTTGTAGTCAGACCTAAATTATGTATAGCTTTCTGTGGAGGTTATAGAACTTTTTGTCATGTGTCACGGCTATCAAAAAATGTTTCAGTGAGATGCATTGGAAAGCTTTGGTGAATATTATTCCGGTTAGTTTAGACTGTTATTACTTGATTTTGTATTAGGGCGGATTTTTCCTGACATTCCAGCCCGAAAATCTTAATACACGGAAATTTAAGGAGGAATATCCATTTTAGGCCCGACACCTCCAGACATAAGAGATGTCTTAAATGATGCATTATGATACTCTGAACATTTTTTATTAACAATGCTTATTTCTATCTAGCGGGGGAAATCTGGGTGGGGGGAGGGGGTGCTGGTCAAAGTTTGATGTATTAGATTTTGTAAAGTGTAGTACAGAATCGAGTTCCTTAGGTCCTGAGAAGAAGTTTGTGTACCCACACTCCTATACTCGGCGGCTTAAATAGCTTTTTATAGCCATCCCCATACTCAATGTTTTAGTATTTTCCTCTTTTTTATTCGAACTGTGGTACTAGATTTTTCGCACTTTAGATCGGCTCTAACTTGGTAGGGTTACATCCGATCAGAAAACGGGTTTCACTGTTTGCCTCAGCTTATTACCAGCTACAATTCGCAGAAAAATATTTTTCTCTGCATTCTTTAGGGTAGGAGGTAGGAATTCCCGGCGAGGAGGTTGTTGGAACCACCCCGCATATTGCATATCGACCTAAAGGTTTCATCGAGTACTATCAGGTGGTATATATTTTTCCCGATTGAGAACACTTTCTCGGGACTTTTTGTCGCCGGAAAACCCATTTTCATGCACTTGGGTCACATATACCCCAGCTACTTCATTTCGTATATATTTTTGCAGTTTTTTCTTCCATGGCCATTAGTATTCTGTTGTGAAAATTTTTCTCATAGGAACCCATTTTCCACGACGCACCGTACAATCACAAGAAGTAGAAAAGTCCACTTTTTCACCCAAGAAAGTCGCTCAATCTACAACCGATCGCCAAAGCTTTCCCCCCGCTAGATATAAATAAACATTATTAATAAAATATGTTCGGAGTATTATAATGCATCGTTTAAGACATCTCTCATGTCTGGACCTGTCGGGCCAAAAAGTTTATTAAAAGTGGGCATTCCCCTCCCCTTTCTCCTTTTCATAACAACCCTTTAAAAATAATGATTTATCGATTTGGCCCATTTATACACAGCGAATCACACAAAATATTTCGAAATTTTAATGGCGGAAATCTCAAAGGCCAGCTTTGTTAAAGTTTGGATATCACCTACCAAAATTAGCTGTTCGGGTTGACATCACTACTATCATGTGTATAATATCTTTCAAATGTCCCAAAATTGCTGCATACGTGGGGTAATAAGAATTAGTTTATATAAAAGAATGAATGAGGATAAAAATGTATGTATGTAGGTAACACATGATTTGAGTCAAATTAATGTAATACTTCAGGCAACTTTTATTGTCTATATAAAAATTAACTGCTTATTACGATTTTTTATTAGAAAATGACATGGCAAAAATTTGTAGTAGATATTACTAGCTACAAATTAGTTCAAAACATTTAAACCGCCATATATCAGAAGGTTTTCAAGACACTAGTGCCTTTATTTAACCAAATCTGAGTGGTGTGACGTACTGCAATTTTAATTCTGTTACACTCATTATGTCACTCTAAATTTCATTTGTGTTAAAATTAATCTCTAGTACTCTTCAGTATAATGCGAATAAATAAAAAAATGACTATATCGTTTTAATATAAAAATTAAGAAAGATGAAGGCGACGAGATAACGCAAAGCATACAATTAATCAATAAACCTGAAAGCACCGCATGCGACTCAAAAAGCAACCACCTGGACCATTTCAACCGCAGCTACCGATTATAATCATGCTCTCATGGCCGGATATGTTGCATGTAAAAATCAATTAATGCCCGCATCAATAGATGCATGTGTGGTGTGGAGGCGGATGGTGGAACTGGTCGTAATATTTGATGTTTGGTCAGTCGAAGAGAAATGGCCAGCAATTTGTGAATTCCAGAAATAATGGCTGGCGTGAAAGCAATTTTTCCCAATTTTCCAATTGCGGAGATATGTATACGTGTTTCTAATTTTGCTTAAAAAAATGCAATAAATATTCATTTTATGTAACAGAATTTGGTGTTTTTTCTGCTTTATTTTACTTTTAATGGTATATTTTTGTATGGATTAAGTGCGGAATTGGAAATTGCTAACGGCTTTTGGGTGAATATGTGTTCGTGAAATCATTCCGAAAAAATTGACAGCTCTGAGTCTGTAAAAATTTTCAAGGTGGGCTTAAATCAATATAACATCTTAATTGAAAAGAAAGTATGAATTAGTACACAAATAAGGCTCCTAGGATCAAGAAGAGCGTATAAAATTCTCCTAACCTCATTATTGAAAAAAAGACTCTAAACTCTAGCTAATGAGAGGACTCTAGAGCTGCTTATGAATATCGGGATCTCTTGGAATTCAATAGTAGTTAACATTATACACTTTATCGAGGGTGGTCTATTGTCAGCAAGACCAAATTGGAAGGGCGCTTAGAAAGCACTGTTCATTATAAATCGTCAGTATTTTTTGTGATTAAGTAGATTCCCTGCAGATTGAGGATTCATGAAGATATTACTCCGCACGTGCTCATTTGGTAAAATAAAGGACCTGTACCTATATTACTCATATGTGGACATTATAATGATTAATAATTCCAAAGAAGGGAAGATGGTATAAAAAGTTGATGCATTTGGTTATCAGCATGCATATTAATTCGTATAATTTGTTGTTGTTTTTATAACTATATCTCACCTCTAATAGGTATAATCACTAAAATCTAAATAAGTGAGAGATGACGGCCTTACTTCCAAAAAGAGAAAGTGTGAAAGTCTTCTCTATGCCTACATATTTTCTCAATATGGTATTGCCCGATTCTCAATTTGGTGTCTTCGGTATATTTTCTTCAACTAAGTTATTGCAACTCGAAAAGCTTGGCTAGTGAGAAGACATTTATTTTTTTGTTTTTACCAGATCTTAATGCAATCTATCACCTTTACCCATTTTCATCTAAGTTATCCTATAATTTCTGAAACATAAATAGCGGACATTTTTACAGAAATATCATATTGCATTCCATGGTTGTAGTTTAAACCCTTTTTGTGATGCACAATCAAGAACATCATTTGCAAAACATGATTATAAATCGGAAATGTTTCAAGTCATTGATATTAGAATAAATTGCAACCAATAGCTAAAAATTGAAGAGCACCTACATCCTTAAAGGAGCCATTCATAATGCAATACAGTTCACGCGCTGATAAAGGCACTCTTTTTAAGGTACGTGAAAGCGGTTAAAGTAACTGAAGAAGAGCCAAAAAGTGCACAAGTGGATCACTGAATTTCATTGTGGTATAAGCACGAGTGATGGTGAATGTCTGAGATGTCCTAATAAGGTAGATCACAAATAAAGATAGAGTCAATAAAACTACATAATATTCCATTGGACGACTGTTAAGTGTAGATATGTGACATAGCTAAGATGGTAAGCATCTGAGGGGAACGTGTTTTCATAACCTGCATAAAAGTTTAGGCATGAGAAAGCTATGGGTCAAATAATTATCCCAGTAGATTAAAAACAGAGTGGCACAACTATTTTGAAGCAGTGTTTGGACCAGGCGCGTATATAAATCTGGGGTAGGACAGAACTCTAATGTTCGAAGCGGGAGGAAAAAGTCGTAAGTAATCGCTTTTACATTTTTTTTTTATCATATTTTAGTTAGGTATCACAAAACCAAAATTTCGGTTTGATTTGGAAAATCTGTCGATAATATTATCTACATCAATGTCGATCTCAGAATGGACAGACATTAAGGACTCATATCCAGATACTCTTTCTCGTGCAAAGATTGTACAAATAGATGAGACCCAACCGATTCTGTGACGGGTGAAATAAATGACTGAGAGTGAGAGTTTGCACCTTGATTCACATTCAGAGGAATAGGAGTAGAAGTGCATGATATGTCACTGACCATTTATTTTGATGGGAGCTTAACTGATCATGCTTTCTTCTGAAAAAAAGTTATCACTGGTCTTATCAGCCTTCTGCTTTCCACTTTCGCAACTATTTCTACCTCCATCGTTAATTATAAATAAAAAAAAACGTGGAGTTAAATTAAACAACACTACTTGAATTAATTCGAAAGGCGGTGGCGGCGCAAAAGTAATGACCCTATTTGGTTCAGCTACAACTTCTTTTCTAAATTAGAAAACTAGAATTAGTTTTTTATATACCTATGTATATTTGTGCCATGAAATTTCGTCGCGTTAGGATTTGAAGATGTTGTCTCTTTAATCGTGACCTCCCATAGCTTGTCGTAACACTTCCTGCGATATGTTCCTTATTTCTTGATGAATGTTTTCTTTTAGGGCCGCGAGAGTCTGTGGCTTGTTCACATACACCAGCGATTTCAAACAACCCCAAAGAAAGTAGTCTGGACAGGTCAGATCGGGTGATGTTGCAGGCCAAGGCAAATCGCCAAATCGCGAGATAACACGGCCTGGAAAAGCGTCCCTTACTAAGTCCATAGTGTCGCGCGCTGTGTGTACCGTGGCGCCGTCCTGTTGGAACCAGAAGTGCTCCAGCCCCAAATCATGAAACTGGGTATCAAGAACTAACGTAACATGGTTCTGTAGCGCTCCCCAGTGACAGTTATCATATTGCCTGCAGCGTCTTCCAAAAAATAGAGCCCGATCACTCTTTCATCATAGACGCCACATCATAAAGTAACCTGTTTCTTGAATAATGCGCGGATTTGCAGTGCCCCAGAAGCAAGTATTCTGCTTATTGACTTACCCAATTTTGAAAAAAAGTCATCCTCTTCAAGGTTGAGTTTTATGTCGTGCTGGCTGTACTCTAGATGAGTTCGGTGGTCAGTAGGCAACAGCTGATGAGTCAACTGAGTTTTATACGGAAACATCCTCAAGTCTTTGACCAAAATACGCTGCAAAGTCCGCTTGGAAATACCCAGTTACGTGCCACGTCGCCTCGTTGATGCTTCCGGACACTCTTCCACATCTTCTCGCATAGCATCGATATTTTCGGCTAAACGGCCTGGATGCGTGTGGCAAAGCGTTGCATTATGTCAACCGGTGCCGGAGGGCGTGGAAATCGTCGACGAAATTCACGTTGTGTTTTTATCACTGCTCAATTATTCCGTAAAAACATTGACACGATTATTCCACGTTCTTGGGGAGTATAACGGTCCATGTTTATTTTTAGTAATTTTACATTTGTTTACTACACAATTTTCAATATCAGAATGACAGGAGATGTCATATAAAAAAATATAAGTAATTTCTATAGTGCCAGTACTTTTGCGTCACCCGTTATAAGCAAAGCAACGCCAACTATCGCAGAGGAAAGCGAATGGATTTTATTTTTATTGTTCTGCCGTAAAAATTCTGAAGAAAAATTCTAGAATTAACTTTAGCGGCATTCGAATCAATCCAACTGATGGTTTTCAGCCACCAATAGTATATAAAAATTCGAAAGAAATATTTTCAAGTAAATTTCTAAGAACAAAATGTATGATTGCCAACGATCATGAATATCTTTAGCGACCCAGATCAGCCAAGGTACCTGATTCAATATAACTTTTTGGAACAATTGTCCGTCGACAATAGTGCATGAAAATTCGAAAGAAAAATTTTCCGATCTTTCTAAGAAAACTGAATGCTTGTGCCCCTATCCGAAAGAGTGAACAACAAGAGTCAATCCACCAATTCGTTTGAACCGTTGTAGGTGAATTATTCATTCAAATTCTTAAGAACAATTTGCAAGTGCATTTCTAAAAAAAATTATTGCTTCCCTACGAACGTAAAAATTTTAAACAATTCAGGCTTGAATCAGTGTCGCTATGAAAAATCACCGGACGACTAGACGTTGACTGCATGGAAGGGCTCTACTGGAAGAACCGTAAAACAAAATTTATTAAGTCAACGCTTAAATACAATTGTGACGGGTAACGCCAAACGACAGAATAATGGCGCTGTCAAACTTCTAAAAGGAGAGCGTCTTATGCAAATCCGCAAATTACGACGGGTGACGGTCAGCGGTCGACGAAGTAGCCATCGGGATTGATCAATTTTTACTTTTCTCGTCGTCGCTGAAGTACTACCAACAAACGAATGAAATTGTTGTGGCATTTATTTTTGTCAAGGTTGTAAGACGTCGTGTCAATTTCAAAACAATGGATTTTGATGAAAAATTGATTGAAAAAGTACCAAATCATAAAATAAATTATGATATACAAGACAACGAGTATAAATGAGTTGACAAAAAAGACTTGGTTTGGTTCAGATGAATATTTCGAGACGCTTAAATAAAAATGGTAAAGTTGTGATACTTTTGGCATTTACATAGTTTGATTTTAATTTAGTGAATTTTGCCTTTCTACACTTTGGTCCATTGCAATTCTATCAAAATAATATAAAATATTCTCGATAAAAATCTGTTTCAAAACGTTCAAAAGTAATAACGAATGAAATTTCAGCATCTTCTTCTTTCACAATCGCCGCTTACCGCCTGTCATTGCAATTGTACTCAAAATTTTTCGACTACCTGTTTTGAGAGTGAATAACCCGTTGCCATCTACCGTCGGAAAATCAGATAGGTTAAAAATATTTTTGATCGCTTCCAAATTTCTTAGAAACAGTAACACTTTTTAAACTCGAAATTGTGTTCTTTTTCATATTATATGACTAATGAGCGCAACAAAGGCATCTTCATAACTGGACTGCTAAGCATTACGCGCCATTTTCTAAACAATCAAATACTAAAATAAATATGCATTCCAAAATTACTTACTACACTGTACTAGGTATGATAGATGACTTTTCGACACTATATAAAAACGCAAGAAAATTCTAAAAAAATTGTACACGTTTAAAAGGCGAAGATCTACGAGCGAAGGTCTATTATACAGAGTCCACTATTGCTACTCATAAGAAGACAAACAAACCATACAAACCAAACCGTACCATACTAAAATTATCCTGTTAAACTTTAACAGTGCGTTTATTCAATTAACCGCGAAGGTTATGTGGCGCTTTGAGGCGAACAAGCCTTAAGGAAGACAGAAAAGATCACTGGCACCATTTTCGGATATTGTTATCCAAATAATGACATGACTACTTGCCATAGGGAAAAATGATTACATGACAGAAATATGCAATTTTATGGATTAATTCTATTCTGAATTGATGCAAAATCGGTTCGATTTGACGAAGAAAACATTTTCGTCCTCCACGAAAATGCACCAAATCACACGTCTGCAATTACAATGACTAAAAGTGACATTTTCTTCAAATTTACACCTTGAGACTTCTTTCTCTGCAGAAATGGTCAGTGGGTGAAGTTTATCAGATAAGAACGGACTATGTTGAATCGAGAAACGAGCTGGGATCCTTTAGTGAGTTGAAAATATATTCATTTTATCTTAAACAAAATTGCAAGCAATATATTTTCTTCTGTGACATTCACAGAAGAATCTTTTTGAAAAATTAACTCAGTTCACGAGTGCTTGACGATTAGAATGGACTTAGCGTAGGCAGGAGTTTTCTTTATTGCCTTGGTTTTTTTTAATAAAGATACTACCTTAAAAAAAAAATTTAATGTTTATTTTGTTTATCATAAAAGACAATAAATATGACTAAGTTTAATTTTAATGTAGTTGTTAAATGTTAGCACATGTTTTTAAGTACTTTTTGATTAACTCGTAAATGTCACGATAAATTTTTTCGAAATATCGAAAAATGTACATACCTGCGTGCTGCAGCCAAATATTTTAATAGCAAACATGTGAATGTGAATTTTAATTAAAAATTGAATTTCGCGAGGAAATATAAAATTTTTAAATGCGCAACTTAGAAAAGAAAATAAATGTTTATTTCTTATCATTGTTAAGTTAATATAGATAATACAATAATATTTGTACTTCTCTGATAACATGTAAATTTATAAAGAAATACATATAAACCACAGAAATAAATTTCTTTTTAGATTTGTGGAAATTGGGAAAGAACCAGCTTTAAATTTAAAAATTACGACGTTGAAGTTTACGTTTACGTTTTGAACTTTTACGGAATGATCAACTGAAAAATTATTGTTTAAAACAAATCGTAGATTTGCAATTATATATTAAAAATTTTCAACTTTATTGTTTACATGCTTGCAGTGCATGAATTCAATGACTGATTATCCTATGTTCAACGGATTTTTACTGATTTAGAATGTTCTCCAATCATTAAGTTGCTCAGTTTTAGAGCCAATTTCTTCCAGTAACCCTTTAGATAACAAGGGCAAAAAATAAAAAATAAATTCTGTTATACGGCAACCGTTAGCATAACTAAAAGTAAAACTAATACTAGCTGTGTTTTTTTATGTACGCAGAACAGAACAGAACAAAAGATACACAAAAGAACACCTCATACATTTTGTTAGAAGATTTATAAATGAAGCGAACAGTACAAATAGTTCGCTTCAATCGACAGAACAATTTTTTCTCTCCAGTATATGGAAGTTCTAGAACAAGGTACTCTAGGTACTCCATTATTGTTATAATTTAAAAGCTTTTAATTATGAAATGACACTAAGCGGATTGAAATATTATATGTACTTACATACATACAAGTGACACTTATTTTTTAAATTTGTCGTAATCTCAAAGAGCCATCACGGTCCCATCCGAAAAGATAAAACGATAAAAATTGGTTTGTTGACTGCATATTACTGCAAATCAAAAAACCATGTCTAAAGACGTCATTTTACCATTCGTGCAGCTAAAGAAGTGTATTTCAACTCGAATCTTGGTCTTGGCATTCCTCCCAGAAAATTATGTATAGTATTTTGCAAAAGCTGGGTGTGTATGGCAAGGACTCTCCTCGTTCTGCTTTCGATCCCAATGACTTGAATAACTTTTTTAATTTGAATCAATGTCGTACATACAGCTCCCAACACAGGCGCGTATCCAGACCTTCAGCCTGGGGGAGGGGTCACAACTAAATTGTTCGAGGGGAGAAAAAAGTCGGAAGTAGTCGCTTTTAATTTTTATTTATCTTAGTTAAGTTAGATAGCACAAAACCCAATTTTCGGATTGATTTGGAAAACCTGTCGATAATATTATCCACATCAATGTCGATCTCAGAGTGGAAAGACTTTAAGGACTCATATTCAGATTCTCTTTCTCGTGCAAAGATTGTAGAAATAGATGTGACGCAACCGATTCTGTCACGGGTGAAGTAAATGACTGAGAGTAAGAGCTTGTACCTTGAATCGCATTCAAAAGAATAGGAGTAGAACTTCATGATATGTCGCTGAATATATCTTTTGATGGGAACTTAACTGATCTTGCTTTCTTCTGAACAAAGTTACCAATGGTCTTATCAGTCTTCTGCAAGCCACTTTCGCTACTATTTCTGCCTCCATCGCTAACTGGTGTAGCAAGTTTATTCTTCTCCTATAAATTATACTTGAATTAATACGAAAGTACAAGCAAAGCAACGGCAACTACCGCAAAGGAAAGCGAATGGTTTTTATTTTTATAGTCTTGCCGTAAAAATTGTAGAATCAATTTTAGTGGCATCAATCCAACTGATCGTTTTCAGCAACCAATAGTGTATAAAAATTCGAAAGAAAAATGTTTAAGTAATTTTCTAAGAACAAAATTTATGCTTGTCAACGCTCATAAATATCTGTAGCGACCCAGATCAGCCAAGGTACCTGAATCAACATAACTCTTTGGAATCATTGTCCGCCACCTATAGTGCATGAAAAATCTAAAGAAAAAATTTCAGATCTTTCTAAGAAAACTGAATGCTTGTGTCCCTGTCCGAAAGAGTGAGCCAACGGAATCAATGCACCAATTCGTTTAGACCGTTGTCTTAAGAACAATTTGCAAGTGTATTTCTAAGAAAAAGTTGATGCTACGAACGTAAAAATTTTGGGCAACTCTTGAATCAGTGTCGCTATGAA
Organism: Dioctria linearis; assembly: GCA_963930735.1. Classification (NCBI taxonomy): domain Eukaryota; kingdom Metazoa; phylum Arthropoda; class Insecta; order Diptera; family Asilidae; genus Dioctria; species Dioctria linearis. The sequence continues at coordinate 201,150,935 of OZ005741.1, read as the reverse complement.
AAATCAACGGCTGCCTAGACGTTGATTGCATGGAACTAGAGTTTGTTCCCAGATCTGAGGGATTAAACCTTTTTAAAGGGATTTTTCCTGGAAAGTTCGGTTGCGGGACAAAACTTTCAAATTTGTTGAAATTAAGGGATTTTTGACTGAGGAAGCAAATTTAGAGTATTTTCTTTATTAATATCACATGTACAAAATATTTTCTGAGCCTAGTGACTGTTTCTATTTGATTGTGAGGGACTTGTGTACTGCCACTATGCTATACTATGGTATATTTGGTACGTAATAATAAGCCTACCCCAATCCCCAACGCGCTGCGGTGTACTTGTGCTTAGTTTCCCGTTGGTCTATTTTGCGGAATATCTTGTATTGGAAATAAAGTAGTAAAGTAGAAAAATAGTAAATAGTGGAAGAAACATTAGATATTAATATGACATTCATTAAAGGACATGGCGAATTCTAAATTTCAACTCCTAAAAAAAAATTTTTTTTTTAAATAAGACAGTTTTAAAAAAGTTGAAAACAAAAAATAGGTCAAGAAATTTTCCGATTGCTGGTTGGAAAACGAAAGTAAATATAAAGCCTGGATTCAAAAGCTCAATGACCGAAAAAAAAGCTAAATACAAGGTTTGCGGTTTTGAAATTTGTTTATCATTGAAATCTTCAAATAATTTATAGCCTTGCAATAAAATTCTTATTTGTGGAACATCTGAACTAGATAGAAATTCTACCAGAAAAATGCATAAACAAAATTTTAAAATTATGAGTGTCCCAAAAAGTGAAGGCTTTTACTCAAATGCAAAAAATATTTATTTACTTATTCTTGTTACTTTTTTATTTACCATAGATTTATTCAATGTGATAATTTCGTTCTGAAATAAATGATTTTGTTCGAAATTGATTATGTCACTTTACAAGCCGATTCTTAAGGTGTTTTAAAAGATTTCTTTGAAATATGGTATTAAGGGATTTTAACGGAATTTTATGTCCAAAATGATGGATTTTCGTTGGCAAAAATCTAGGAACACTCTACTGGAAGATGGAAGAACCGTAAAACAAAATTTGTTAAGTCAAGGCTTAAATACAATTGCGACGGGCAATGGCAAACGACGAAAAAATGCCGCTATCAAACTTCTAAAGGCCCACCGTCTTATGCGAATGCTCAAATTTCGACAGGTGACGGTCAGCGGTGGACGAAGTTGCCGTCGGGATTGATCAATTTTTAGGTTGTAAGACGCGCGTCAATTTCAAAACAATGAATTTTGATGAATAATTGATGAAGTGCCAAATCATAAAATAATTTATGATATACGAGACAACCAATATAGACGAGTTGACAAAAAAGACATGGTTTGGATGAATATTTCGAGGCGCTTAAATACAAATGGTAAAATTGTGATATTCTTGGCATTTAGTTTGATTTTAATTTAGTTAATTTCTATATTTTAAATCTTTCCTTTCCACACTTTGGTCCTTTACAATTCTTTCAAAATAATATAAAATATTCTCGATAAAAATCTGTTTCAAAACGCTCAAAACTAATAACAAATGAAATCTCAGTTTCTTCTTCTTTCCCAATCGCCGCTTTTCGACTACGTGTTTTGACAGCGAATTTCCCGCTGCAGTCTACCGTCGGAAAATCAGATAGGTAAAAAAAATTTGATCGCTGACAAATTTCTTAGAAACAATAACACTTTTTAAACTCGTAATTGTGTGCTTTTTCATATATATGTATGAGTAATCGGCGCAACAAAAATATAAAAGCATCTTCATAACTGGGCTGCTAAGCATTACGTGCCTTTTTCTAAACAATCAAATACTAAAATAAATATTCATTCCAAAATTACTTATTATCCTGTGATAGGTATGATAGATGATTTTTCGACACTATATAAAAACGCAAGAAAATTCTAAAAAATGTGTACACGTTTAAAAGAAAAGAAAGAAACAACAGTAACAATTTAATTCTGATGGTGAAGTTTGGACAAACAGCAAAGAGGAGACCTTTCGAGTAGATGCGTTGGTTTGTCAGAGGTCTGATGATATCCCACCCATGTTTATTAAAACTATTGCGTAATTTATTTCTCCGCTATTGATGCATGTTTAACTACTTCACAGTATCCATCGCTGTATAAGAAGGCTGTTATCGTTCCTGTTCCTCTTGTTTTCGTCCGATCAGTTCATTCTGCTTTTTGAGTAAAGTACTAGATAAACTGATACATTCCTAAATCGTCACCTCTTTAAACCAAGGACGCATGCTGTAATGTTGGCAGTCTGGTTTTAATCCGCGACACAGCTGTGAATCAGCCTTGACAGTGATCGAATCTCCATTCTGGTCCTCCTTGATTTCGGCAAGGCGTTCGATTCGATCAACCATATCCGACTTTTCCTTAAGTTTCGTCGATATTTCAATTTTTCGAAACAAGCCTTCACACAAAATTCTTGCTGTGGCGTGCTCAATCTGTCAAGTTCTGGGATAGACTTTCTCACGGAACGACAAAACTAGCTATTTTTAAAAAAAACTCGATTCAAATAAGCAAAATTTGCAATGAAAAACAAACAGCCAAGGATGTTTTTTCTTATTTTGAATAAAAGATTCTTCTAACATTGCATTTATCAAATATCACATTATGAGATAAATTGTCTCAATCCGAGAAACGACTATATCTCGAATGACAGACACACCTGCTTAAAACAATTGCTTTATGCTCTTGAAGTAAGAATGATTTCTCTCTTAAAAATATCCCAAAAACCACATTTTGACATCAATCCTCTTAACCAAAGAAACAAGTACATCTTGATTCACATATATATTTGCTCAATACAGTTGAATTCATTTCATAATTTTAGCAATAATTTTCTTGAAGTAAGAGTGATTGCTCTTATAAATTAATCAGCTCTACCGGTCTATTCGAATTAATATAGTATCGAATTTCATCAAGGATTAATTCCTACAAGTAAAATTAGTTTGAAGGTTTCAATAAAATAGAATCATTTTTAAATAATTTCAATCGAAAATTCGAAATTTCCTCCACGACTAATTTATGATAGTAGAAAATGATCACTGAAAAAATCCCACAAATACCACACCACTCGCCGACCTCATCAAGTTCTTACAATACCTCTTTCTCCCATTGGCCACTATTAATTGGGCTTTTATCGATGATGTAACTATTAACTGTTACCGACCCCACAACGTTACCTTGATTATGGATTTATTTAATAGCACGACCTTTGCTTTTCGTACAAGGATACGAATTGGAACAAGGAAGGTGAGATGTGCAACTTTTAAAGGAAAATTGAGGATTAACAATGAGATCAATGGCAGAAAATAGAATTGGAATAGTTATAATAAGGGAATTCAGGGGTTTCATACATCCTATCTCATAATTTAGCTTACTAAACAAAAATCAGTTATTTATTTTTTGAATAGGTTATACAAGAAATGGATATGAAGCTTTTCTTGAGTTAATGAATAAATCACATTTCTAGAAACAGCTGAAACCGTATCCGTAAAAAAAATTAAGCCTTTGATAATATGCCACATATACTTGTAATAAGCAATCAAAACAATTCATGAGGTAAGTAGTAAACAATTCTGACGTGTACGGGTATTTACTTAAACCGATGTAATAAAAGTACTCAATTTTGAATAAAATTCTTTATTGAATTGGAACAAAATAAAACCAAAAAAAAAAATATTCACGTTGCATTTTTTTCCGACAAATGCAACATATTCCAACTACAAAGTAAACTCTCAATCTCGTTGAAATACATATATGACATTATTTGGGTCTTCCATCAACAATGCCAGATCCATGTCCTCACTAGTCATTGTTAAAATAATATTAATATTACCACAGTATAAATCACAAAAAATTATAATAACACTACGCATGTGCACTCAAATGTTCAAATAAAACTAAATCCCAACCACTAACACTTAATAAGAACACCCTTATTAAGAGCTTAATCCAAGAACATATTTCTTGAAAGAAGGAAGTTTTCTTGAAATTAGAGTGATTGGTTTTATTTCTAGAAAAATCAACAGTGTTATCAATGCTTAACTACTAACAGTTTTAAGCGAGCTTCTCTCAAATGACAGCAATACAGTTTTGTATGTAAGAAGCAAAATCTTCTTATTTGAAAACAAGTTTGACCTATTCTAAGAAAACATTTCTTAGTTTAAGATAACTGCGAACAAGAAAACCGTTCTCTCGATTTTAGAAAATTATTTCTCTGTGACTCCCTTATCTTTCAGTCGTGGTACAACGCAGGGTTCTATACTTGGTTCTCTAATAGGCGTGGATCTAGCATTAAAACTAGGGGGGGGGGGGAGTTGGGTTGTTATTTTACTACAAAATAAAGATACAATTATATATGTAAAGTAGTTTAATTTACCAAAAACCGTTATGTATTTCAACCTTTATATTTTGTGTATTTTTAAGTTAAAGGGGGCAACCAACTAGGAATCGCTTTAGTAAATTACACCATGGTTCATCAGCACATATTTTCTTTTTTTTGTTTGTGGCCCTAATACCGGAAAAACAGCGGTTAATAAATTATAATATTAATATAATAAAAGTCGTGGACATTACATTGCAAATTTAATATAAAAAATGTCGTAGTTATTATTCTCCAGACTTAAAACAATAAATTTGGTTCTTTTTCAAAGTTAATTTCACAAACTTCTGGGAATTATTTTTCTAAACTTAATTTCACAAAACTTCGCTAAGGACATCAAACACCTCATACTACTTTTTGAAAAACATTTCCGTTTTTTGTCATACTAATATCCTACTTAAAATATCTTCGGATATTGCCCTAAGATCAGGAAACAATTTACATAAATATCAGACTCGGGACTCAACTGGAGGTTTCGGAGAAAATCTCGAGACAGGCGTAAACATTTTCGGTAAACTAACTCCGCCGGAATGTTACAAACTCCTCCTTGAGTACTGTACTGAGAGCTAACAATATGAATGGCAAAATCTTTGACCAAGTCCTGTTTCTGTAGGTCATAGCAGCATGTTTTAGCGTCCTATGCCATCGTTCTAAGAACTCGTTTGCTTGAGGATGATATGCGGTAGTTCAGCTATGAGCAAAACCTAACAATTTAGAGAGCTCAGCAAAAAAAGCTGACTCAAATTGAGCCTCAGGACAGCGCGTGACTCTATCAATGACGATGGGACAATATCTGAATCCATTGGAAGGTGGAACGGGATTGATAATATCAATATGAATGTCCTTGAACTGACTTGAACATAGGTGGAAAAGAGCCTAACGGTTTTCTTAAGTGACGAGTGATTTTGCATTGCGAGTCCAGGAATTAACATCCTTATTCTTTGAAGACCAACAACACTTGGTGGTTACCGTTTTGTTAGTGGCATGGATACTTGAGTGCGATAGATTGTGTACCGCATTAAAAACTTGTTTCCTAAAAGACTTTGGAATAAAAGGTCGATTACTATTCGCCAAATTATCACAGTAGATTTGCTTACCAACCAGTACAAAAATGGGATACTTTTCAAATTATACGATGAATTTCGAAGGAGAGAACTCAGGATCATGAATTTGTTCGCCGGTATGGAAACCAAAATGGATCAGATTAGGAATGTGAAAAATCTCCTAGCCTGGACAAATGTCAGCTAGTACCTGGCACATGCATGATGTCAGTGGTACACTGGCCATTGAAATCTAGATGCCGTAGCTGGACAGGTGACGCTTTCTCAGAGTTCTGGTTAAAAGCGAAAGTCAGGGGCTTGTGATCAGTGAAATATGTGAATGGTCTACCTTCTAACAAAAAACGAAAGTATTTGATACTTTCATATGCTACCAACAATTCACGATCGTACGCGCTGTACTTGAGCTACGTAATATTAAGCTTGACCGAGAAGAAACCCAAGGATTTCCAGGGGTTGTCCATCTTTTGCTGTAGCGCAGCTTCTACGGCCGTATCAGAGGCATAAACCCATAGGGCTAACTACGAAGAAGAATAAGGGAATGCTAAAAGTGCTACCTCAGCTAATTGCTTTTTTACCAAATTGACAGTCTTGACTCATACCATCTTAATTTTCTTCTTACCATCTCTTTTGGAGCCTCTTAAATAGTTGCTTGAGAGTGCTTTAAGCTCTGCCACATGTGGTAAAAAAACGGGTATAGTGGTTAATCGTGCCAAGAAAACGTCCTCAGATCCTTCATTGTAATCGGTAGATTACAATTCGCAATGGCTTTCGCTCTTTCGGCTGGTGGCTTAATGTCGTCTGGCGAGATTAAGTGGCCCAAAAAAAAATTTACTCGGAAGATGAAAGCTTACATTTATCCACGTCCAGAAGCTTCCAGAAAATTTGCTCCTAATGGCCAAAATGCTCACTAATAAATGAAGCGACAAGAATGTCATCCGCATAGAGAAAACCAAATTTGAGCTGCTAAAGTATGGTATGTATGACCCTTTTGAATCATTGGATCGCAAAGTCGTACGAGTAAACTCGAATAGCCCGAACGGAGTACAAATTGCTGTTTTTGTCACATCTTCAGGTTAGTTAATTGTAAGATCGAACACTGCAAATGGTAGATAAACTCATGTATCAATGGAATTGGTAAAACAATTATCACTTCTTTTTTAGTTGACAGCACCAAAAGTTCACCAAACTTCGTACGATTCAATGTAAGTATTCATTCTTTAAAAATGTTTATGACTTTACATAATTTTAAGATACAAAAAAAAATCTTGCAAGAAACAAAATTTGTAAACAAACGAAATTAAATCTTTTACACTCTTTAAAACTCAGTCTGTTATTAAGTCCTGGTAAAAACTAAGCAATTTTTGTTGACTTTTCTTTGAAGGAACTTAGGCACACAAAGAACACATTGCTCATAGCTTACCACCTATTTTATTGTTTTAATCTGAGACCAATATGCAAAATGTCCTGTTTGCTGTCAGCAATTTTACTGCCACAATTCCACGATTATGTCAGTAGTTAGACAAATTAACATGTGTCAACTTGCCGTAACAATTTTGAGATAAGGATTTCCATACCCCAATTCATCTTATCTTCTATTTTAAATGCTAAAATTATTTGTGTAAGTACGTAAAAAAAAAAATTTTTTTGAAACTATTTATAATATTTTTTATAATTTTTTTAGTTGTATATAATTTGTATATTTTTTCAAATAACTCAATTAATTAAATATTTTTCAATAATTCTTTTAATTTTTTAAGGCGGGGTCATGTCCTTTCCCCTGCATCCGTACCTGTCCGTTGATCTTCTCTTTATATACACAGTAAAAAACAATTCCCTCAAATGAGTGGCAACAATTTGTGCCACAAAGGTTAGGTATTTGTCGATAAGATTAGGGAAAGCTTCACCTTGGAAGACGTAGATTAGGTTCTTCTCCTTAAAATGTAGGTAGGTTTTTCTCCCTCAAATGTGGAGAACTCCCCCCCCCCCTAAAATTTAGGGAATATACCCCCAAATGAAGGGAATTTTCAATTTTGTTTTTGTGTTTTCCTTAAAATTTAGGGACAATTCCCTAAAATTTAAAGAGAGTTTAACATTTCGGTAATTTAACGTACTTTATAGGTTTGTGGTGCCAAATACCTAAATTCATTGAATGTTTCATTGATTTGGGGAAATTAAACTGATTTTCCCTTTATATGAGAGAAAATTACATTAATTTATAGGGAAAAACGTGCCTTAAATTTAGGGGATAGTCTTATTATTTTTGATGCCCGTAAAGGCTTTGTCTATCCATCTGTATGCAGATAATGTGCAGATATATTTGGATAAACCAATAGATGTGATTGATGATTGTATTGCTCTTCGGATCAATGATGACTTGAAGAGAATTAGCAAATAGGCGAAATATAACCATATAATACTTCACCCAAAAAAGTGGACCAGTATTCCTATGTATAGAGGAAATATGATCTAGAAGATCTACCGCCAGAGATGATTATTAATATCATCATTCCTTATGTTAATTCCGTTCGGAATCTGGGCGTTGAGCTGAATGAATGTTTTTAATTCAATTGGGAAGATTTATGCCTGCCTGAGACAGCTCAGATTATTCGCTAACTTTTTGCCTCCCCACATGCGTTTCAGACTAGTCAAAGTGCTTTTTTTAGTGCTTTACCCCACTTTATCTTTGAGAGCTCAATTTTCCTTAACTTGATAACAAACTGTCGTCGTTTTCAATGGCACATACGGTTTGTCCAAATCTTCTAAAATTTCACCATACATTGACTCTTTCTTTGGATGCTCGTTGGAAACGTATCTTATGCATGGAAGGCTGAAATTTTTATATAATCTATTCTACTCTAATAAAAACCGTCGTAAGTTAATGATCGAGTGCGATCCTTCAGATCTGCTCGTCATAGCAACCTCTTACTACCTAATTACCACGGACAAATTGGAGAGCGATTTGACTTTGTGAAGGTCATTCCAATGTAGAATAGTCTACCTGTCAGTGCTCAAAGAGCTTGTTCAGTTTGGGGGATTCGACAAGTTTCTAACTCTGGCTCACATACCCTAAGGCGCAATAGCTTCCATTATTTTATTGTATGTTGTGAGTGTGATAATGCATCACTTTTCTCGATTTTTCAATTCCTTGCCTTATTTTTTGTCTTTTCATATTTTATTCTTTTTTCTTTTATTTTCTTTTTTTTTTTACTTTTATATCATGCTGAATTTTGTTTTTGGTATATTTTGGTTATATTTCTACTCATTTTTGTAGTACCTACTTTTATAAGATTTTAAATCTTTTATACCTTGCATGTAAATAAAGATATTACTATTAATATTAAATATTACTGTACTAAGTAAAAAGTTTGTGTTTTGGTACCTCTAAAATGGGGCGACTGAGGGCCATTAAAATACATAAATTGACCGAAATCTTTCTACTATTTACTTGACTTAACAAATTTTGATGGCGTAAATGACATACCAAGAGATTTAAATCACTTAAAATAAGATATCGTGATTCTTATTAACTCTCGATCAGTTGTGGATACTTGGATACTTTCCGAACACAGAAATTTTGATTTTGATATTGATTTTGACCTTGATTTTACTTTTAGTTTTATTTTAATGTTAATTCTTAATCATGTTTGTGAAAAATAAAGCTTAAATGAATGCAATCTATGGAAAAATTTGACTGAATTGCCAAAGTTAAGGCATTTAAGCTTAGAGTGACTATTGCCAAATTGACTTACGGGGTTAGCTACATTTAGACCTTTTAGACATTCGAGTGATCTATTTTGATGCTACATCTTCGGAATCTTATCGGGATATATTCAGTTCTTTAGTTGGGGTCACAACAAACTATAACCACACAAATCCCATAAATGTCACTCAATGACCAAGCTCCTTTTTGCTACTTCGCTTAATTCGTTTGGAACATTTGCAAAGCACAATGCTCCACATTTTCTCTTTATTCATACAGCTACTACGGAATTTAGTGTATGTAGGTATCGGCGAGATGTTTGTTGCACGTACCATCGAGATCCTGCCTTAACATAAATTGTACGAAGGTTATGTAAAGAAATTTTTTGATTCCCTAAATTGTCCTAAAAATAGTTAGAGGTCGAGATTAACTAGTATCTTGATGTAAATATGAAGCAGCGGCTAGAATGGCTCGACGGAAAAGGTCAGATGATCTCTTAACATCGTCGAGCATGTCAACGTTAAAGACCTAGATCCAACAGATGATATGGCTGAAATATCTTCCTTCGGTAGAGATTAGCAGGTAAACATTAACGTTATAAGGCAGGTATTAGAAAGAGGGCTCCCGTTCCTGTAATGGGATCATGTCTAGTAAACTGACATATTTAGGAAGGACAACAAAACAAGCGCAGGAGTTGTGGGTCAAGACGTGGAGTTCTCTATTTCGATTGGCCGTTATCTTCCATATTTTAGGCTGAAGTCTACACTATAAAGATTGGAGCTCTAGAATACCGAAACAGGGGCTGCAAGAAATCCAACAGCAGCTGCGCTCCTGGCTCCATTCTTTTAAGGCTTTGAGTCGAAGTTAGTCTGAAACAGGCATCAGATATCCTAGCTAATATCTAGGGACAACAAAGTAATCCTACTTTGGGCCCTACATAGATACAAAAACATAGAGGGAAATGAAACCACGGACGATCTGTCTAAAACCGGAGACGACAATCCGTATACCCAACATTTGGCCTACCAAAAAACTATACTCTTCAGGCCCATAATTCAATTGATATTACCAAAAATCACACAGGCTGTTTATTAATGCAGTCACTCGATATGGCCCCTTATGTTACTACTGAAGAAATAGACAAATCCCACAGGAGGAAGAGGAAATTCCTTAGCATATCGCATGCGAATATTCCGCATTTGTTTTTATAGTATTAAGCCAGGCTCAAGGAATACCATATGATGCAAAGCACATCCTGGCAGGAAGGTCATAGGGATAGGAGTATTCGACATAAGGAGAGAGGCCAAGGGCCCGATTGTAAGTGGGAAGAATGGCAGAAGATGGTAGACTATTCCACATTTGCAAGTGCGGGATAAAAAACTATCATGGAATTTTTTCGTACGGCCGAAAGTATTCTTAAGCCTAAGTGTAAAAGGGTGTGCGCGCATGCAGGAATCAATCTAAAAGGGAGCATACTAGATATTTCATCGCAGCATTGACCATGCATTTTGCGGTGGTGGTCGAGCGAGTCGATACCAAATTTCCAGTGAGCTTGAACGCCCCCTTTTGGACAAATCGCCAGTGAGCTTGAACGCCCCCTTTTGGACAATATCTAATGAAACTAAGACTATGAGATAAGCCAATTAAAAAAGAATATTTTTTCAATGTCTATCAGAAATTAATGCTCCATAAAAAAATGGAGTGATTAAGTTATAATGTTCATTGCTCCACGCCAGGTTATTCTCAAGATCGTTATTCAATTATCTAATCATGCAATATCGTTTGACAGAGTTGGCACTCTCTCTGGATTCAGGAGGAGTATCAAAAGAGGAAACAAAATTAAGGCTACAGTCATCGTCAAAATTATGGATGGAATTGAAAAATGAAAATTAAGTAGATAAATGGACAGATAACAAAGCGCTGAGGCAATACAGGATAATTTTCAGATGTAACGCTATCTAATATAATCCATATTAGGCGACCATATAAATTTTTTTTCAATTCATAACAGAAGAGAAGGAGGAGACCAAGATCTTTAAGCTTGTCCAAAAGGGCAGGATGCCAGACTCTATTAAAAACATTTGAAATATCTAGAACAACAATTTTGGATTCACCAAAATTGTAAAGAATATAGCTCCAACGTTCCGTAAGAAAGTCAGCAAGTCACCAGATGACCGTCCAGACCAAAAGCCATTTTGGCGATCATTGATCAGTTGATTAGTTTGAACATACCTACTTCATTAGTTTTGAGTTAAAGATAGATTCAAAAACCTTCAAAAGACTCGAAGTGATTGCAATTGGTCGATAATTTGAAGAACCATTATCCTTTCATTTCTTGGGAATAAGCTATTTACGAGCTAGTTTTCAAGTATTTGCAAAAAGTCCTCTCGAATAAGATAAGTAGAAAAGTTTGCGCAGAGTTTTAGCAATATATGAGGCACAGCTTTTAATTTACATAGGCGTGAAGCCATCAGCACCTGCGGATTTTGAGGCGTTGATGCCCTTAAAGAACTTGAACACATCTCTCGTATGAACGTGTAATCGCTCTTGCTGGAAAATACAAAGCAGGCACATTTGAAGTAGGTAGAGGACGAAAATTTGTACCGATTCTGGCAAGCAAAATATTAGCCTTATCCAGGGAGTCCACAACTACCCCACCATTGTTCCTTATGGTTTTGATAAGAGCATAAGAGATCAGAAAGCTTTATGGCTTGCTAAGATTTTTTGTTTAATTCTCTATTCAAACAAAATATTTATCTCCCTGAATAATAGACTTGCAGGTGTTTCGTGCAGTTTTGTACACTTTTTCGGCTCTGGACATGTATGCAATTAATACGCGGGAAAAGCACACTCTTCAGCTCTTATAGTTTAGTTGATCTTATCATTAAACTAAGAGCGATTTTGCTGTTGCTTAGATCTGCTGTAGGAGTACGGAATGTACCATGCATGATAAGTATGGTACTAAGCTACAAAGTGCATTCATCAACATTCTCCGAGGCAAAACATACAGAACAATTAATCTCCCTGAGGTATTGATTGAGACTTTCCCAATCGGTACTAGAGAGAGAAGCCTACTTATAGGTGGAGAAGTAGGGCGCCATAGGCAAGAGGTGTAAATTGAGCTGTGGGTAAAGAGTGGTCTGAATTGTCAAGGGGACTCCATCCCAATCGACTGAAGTGATATATTTTCTGGGTGATAGGATAGAAATAAATGTAATAAAATAGCTCTATTTCTAGCTGCATCAGGTACTCTCGGTGGTGTATCCACTAATTGTTTCAAATTAAAAGGCTCACAAAAGAGTTCAAAGAAACGCCTCGCAGAACTTGTGGTAGAAGAATGTCTGAGCCACGGAGTATTGAGGACATTGAAATCACAAACTAATATGATCGCAGAAGAGGGGAAGACAGAAAGCAAATAATCAGCATTGTTGGAATTATTGTCAATAACGTCACAAAAAACAAAAAAACAAAAAACCCTTGCAGCTTTAAGGTTGCACTGGAGAAGCATATTTATTACTCCAAATAAGGTTTTCAATTATATATTAGCTCGTAAAAAAGGTAAACCTAGGAGGGGATGCAATAGATAAACTTTGGTCACGGTGTACGCAGGGTTTTAGTGGCTCTGTCGGTCCAATCTCTCTTATCCTGAGTCTTAAATATGACGCTACTACCACTTCTATTTGACATTATTTTTTATTATTTATTATTTATCGTTATTGTCACACAAAAAAATTAAAAGTGGGCCAACAAAAGCTTTCAAACTTCTTAAACAAATAAATTGTTTTGTAAGTTTCTATTCAAAATCAAATTTGTAGCGCAACTCAGTACAAGAAGAGAGCTCATTTTACAAAAACTCGACTACATTTTATTAGGTAAAAAGAGCAGCGTGGCTGGGCGCATGCGGTCGACTGTTCATTAATCAAACTGCATGAGCTCAATCTCTTTAACGTACCTACTGCTCATCTTATCCTGAGAATGAAAATTAATTGTATGCACATCATCGTTTCAGTGATTTAGAATTATTTTGATCCGCTATACTTGATCTCCTATCAATTCGATTTATCGCCTCAACACGTGCTGAGCACGTAATTTTCCGATAATTTTATGCTGCTTCACATTGATTTCTGACGGCTGCTTGTGTACACCGGGGTGGTATGCCGGGAGATATATGAACTTAACTGCACAATAATTTGGGCAATCAGCGATAGTTTCAAGTGTTTACGTGCCCGTGAAATGGCCAAGAGCTTCGACTATCTACATAAAATAAACAAGCTTAAAAGTTTTATTTGGCATCACCCTCATATGTACAGATTCCGACAACCATAAAGTGTGGGAATTTGAACTGTTGTGGCAATAAAATCCAGTCGAGCTGAAGTAAAAATTTCCCTGGGAATATAAAAATGTTTTTGATGATATTAAAACGTTACGGTATTTAGCATGATTGTCTCTTTTAATTTATTGCTATTTATGTGCGAGTATGTTTGTCGATATATGAACTTAAGGTCTTAACAAGTGGGGTAGCTTGCATGGAGTAGATATACTTATTGCAAGCGTCTGCACGACCAACTATTTCTGATAAATTGTCATTTAGGGAATATTTGAGAAGTATGTATATTTTAGCAGGTCATTTCTAAATGTTGGCTATTCGCATATACTTGAAACGAACTCAAAATAAATACACTGTTCCTCTGTATTTATATTTGAATGTACATCTGTTGATCGCCAAGTCGAAATCTTTTCCTTTCTGTCGAGGTACTTCTTCAATAGAAATGTACCACTCTCTTTTCCTTTCTGTCGAGGTACTTCTTCAATAGAAATGTACCACTCCAGCAAAACGGATCTGTTCTAATGGTTGTGCTTGGTTTTCGTCATCCGTTCGTTTAGTTATTGCTGACCGTGAATATCTATATCAACGTTATAGACGGTTGCGATCTGAAAATGCTCGAGTCCTGTTCAAAGTTGCTCGAAATAGACTCACAACGGCTATTAGATGCGCCAAACGTCAACTCGAAATTCGATTTAAATCTTCAACCCAAAACTTTGTGGCGTAACTTAAAATCTGTTGGTATTTCCCCTGATGAGCTTAATACCTTATTCGCTGCATCTAATAATTACCCAGTGACGCCAAGTAAGATTAGTGGAAATGACGTGCCAGTTGAAAATCGATTCGATATTGTCTCCAATGATGCGGTAAATCGTTTTTCTCTCTGTGCGATTGACCTGGTCGAACTAATTTCTTCAATGCATTCCATAAAGTCTAATGCCACTGGCCAAGACAATCTGTCCACTAAATTTATAAAATTATTATTTCCCTTAACTGCACAATATATCATTCATATAGTAAATATATGCTTGATGTCGTCGTCCTTTTCCAGAGAATGGAGCAGTGCCTTGGTCTTACCGATACCCAAAAATCTTCCCCTGAATCTTCCGCTGATTTCAAGCCTGTAAGCATGTTATGCTTTCTATCCAAATTGTTGGACAAAATTGTGTAAAGGCAACTAGTTTACTACTTGGAGAGAAATGAACTACTCTCGTGCTGGCAATCAGGCTTCTGTAAATTTCATGGTTGTGCATCGGCAGTGTTAAAAGTATCTTCTGACACATAAGAATTGCTCTTGATCAGAAATATTTTAGTACAATGGTTCCTTGATTTATCGAAGGCATTCGACAGTGTCGATTACAGCCTCCTCTTGCATAAACTCCACACTTAATTCAACCTTGAAAAACCTATATTAGACTTGATAAGATCCTTTCTTAGTGAGCGATCACAGCGAGTTAATGTGAACGCTACCTTCTCTCTTTCTCGCTTTTATTTCACGTGGAGCTCCACAGGGATCGGTGGTAGGACCATTACTACTTAGTGTGCTTATCAATGGGTTACCAAAAATTGTTAAAGATGTAAAATATTTGGATAGACCAGGGCATCTGCAGGATTGCATGGCCCGCATTAACGAAGACGTTGATAGGATTAGCTCTTGGTCTGCATGTAATGGTTTGCCACTCAATCTCGAGAAATCACAGTGTATCTATTACTAAATTAGTAATCCGAACACCTCAGATATACCACCAGTGAATCTTAACGGCTATACTATACCCTTTTCAAACAAAGTAACTAATCTTGGAATAGTTTTGAATAGCGAAATGAATATTTGTGACAATGTATACGGTATGATGAGGAAAATTTACAGTGGTCTTCGCAGGTTGTGGCTTTCAGCTAAAATTCTTCCTACATGCACTTGCTTAAGGTTAGTGAGGATACTAATAATTCCACTCTTCACCTTTGGGTGTTTCATATTTCCAAGTCTAGATAGGGTTGAGGTAGCATTTAATGATTGTATACGATTTGTTTTTGGACTACGCAGATTAACCATGTCTCCCCTTACTGACCGCTGTTACTGGGCTACCCTTTGGTCGCATACCTGAAACAAAGAGCTTTGTTATATATTTATAACTCGTTGCACTCAAATAGGTTTGAGAATAGGTTAAGAGCTAATAACTCTTAAAGAGGTACAGATAGCACATAGGATGTACTAGATCTTTATAGTGCAAATTACATAGTGATAAGCACTTAATTTTCACAATCAAATATCCTAATGAAGTGAGAAAATTTTATAGTTATATATAGTGCTTTTATTAGTGACTAGGACATTCTCGCCATCATCGACGTGAAGGCCCCTGTTAAATAGAGAGCTATATGGTGTCTGTAAATATTTGTATGCCACTAAGGAGTGGCTTTAACTGCAGTTTTGAAACCAAGAAGTGGAAAAAAATAATACTGCTGTAGATATGTCATTTAAATTGAATGTTACTTTAATTAAACAAAATTAGGTAAACCATATAAAAAAACTTTTTCGTCATTTAACTAGGTACTTTCTTTTGAAAAGTCTGATTAGCTTTTGACTATACAAAGGCCAATCAAAATATGCATCAAACTCCCGACACTAAACATTAATCCTTCTCTAGCGACAGCTCTAAAACGCATTTTATAATTTATTTATACATATATATGGCTTTAAAAATCCATACATCGGTCGCATTCAACGCAATTTGTAATATGCCCAATAATCTGTCAAATTAAATGTCACTTAATAGTTCCAATTTCATCATTCGAGGACTACAGGGTAATAGGAGAAGTCTAGATATGCCACTTTATTGTTGCTATATCTATCAATTTTCGTGTGAGTCACTATATGGGAGAATTCGTAGTAAAATGCACGATCTTAGTCGGACAAATTTTTATTTAGTTGTTAATTCTATTATAATCACTAAAATGAAGTGTGGAGCACTGCCTACTGAAATTCCTTCAAAATCGGTCATATTTTTCTTGAAATCATTGCCACCATATTGGATACAAAAACTTGTTCGAAAATATTTCTTTTATTTCATAATTTTAGGCGTTTATAACATTGAAAATAGCCAAGAAAAAGTTTTTGGAGGTACTTTTATGTTAAACCTAAAATTACTTTGACTGAAAAAACGCCGAGATAAAAAATTCAAATTTAAGAATTTTTCAAAAATTTTCTAATAATAACTTATTTGTGCGGCGCCTTTTTATTTTTCGATTTAAAACATATTATTTTATTTCATCAGTAAAATTTTATGCATTTATAGTTCATTTAATATATGTATACCTTTCATTACAGAAGATTAAAACCAAAGTCATGTTAATTTAGACGTTATAGTGAATTAGTGTTATACATTTCCGTAGAAATATCACATGCGTATTATATCTCTTTACATTACACGTGTATTGTCATCACAGTTTTTGTATGCATAGTGCTTTTTTAAACGTAAAAATTACATCCTTGTAACGTGATATCAACAAAAATTAATAATTTCATGGTGATATAATGATAGTGAAAATAACGTTACTGTCATCAAAATGGAACGCTTCATTCACTCATAATCATTCCCCAAAATAGTGTATAGACCCAGATTGGGGCTTAACAACACTATAGAGGGACTATATTAAGTGTTCATCATGGTCCAATTACCATTTGCCACTATAAAATGCTAGTTGGGTTTCAGAATTCATTTATTTAAAGAGTTGCAATTTTATTCGCGTCCCTTCAATATACAATTTTAGAATGATATATATAATGTGAAAATGTAGGTAATAACGAGAAATTGTTAGTCTCCATCACTTACGTGCTCTGACTAACCTGATATTTTGTGCATTACTTTTACGTAATAATTCTAGATATTAGTTTGAAAATATGTAGGTAAAACGGGCAATTTATTAATAGAGTTGCTCTACAAAAAATCTGGTTTTCACTACATTCTGATTTGAAAATATAAATTTTTAAAGGAAAAGACCGTGGATTGTCAAGGTCATCAGACTTATATTGCGCAGAATTGAAGTAACTTGTACCTCTGGAGTGAAAGTGGACTGAAGCCCCAAGTTAAGGTCTGGTGTCACTTTCGAAAGTCTTCTATTTAACAGAATCTAAGGGCAGCATATATACATATACACTATACATATATATACAATATGAATATATATCTCTTTCACTAGGCTTCTAATACACTATGTGTCAATAAGTTAAATAATTGGACACGTATCATAATAAGGATTACGGTTATGCCAAATTTAACTACTATTATTTTATGCCGTGATTTTGAAAATAATATTTTAAAAACCATGAATACATCTAAAAATTTGATGCATAAAAAAAAAGTGATAATATTAACTAATAGAAAAATCCTGGATTCCCCCAAATGTAGTTCTCTTATATTACTTTACTTTGGATATATGGTGACTTTAAAAATTAATACCTCCTAAGCCAAGCCGAACATAACTGTAATTCTTATTCCACAGATAGAACAGGAAAACAAAAATCCTTGGTCTTTACATACATAATTCGAAATCGTAATATGAATGAAATTATCATTACGAAAAATGAAAAATAATAAAGGGTTTAAGATAGATTCTTGCGGTATACATTGCGACGTCCTATACAGTTGAAAGTTGAGATATAAGTATCTAAAATATGCAGGTGGGATGGTAACATATCATGTAACTGCCGATAAGTTTTGCATCCTGGATAGGTCAATTAAAGCCGGTTATGAAGTCCTAAATACCTTGCTATAGTTAAGCGAATAAAATTCCTTAGAGAAGTTCAAAAGCATTGAAATGAAAAGCTCATCTCTATCAATAGCCGCCCGTACATGATTAATTGCTTTAAGGAATAAGGTTGATGTACGGTTTATGTAAAACTGTAAAATCAGATTGCTGAGCGCTTAATATATTTTTATATGATTTGTATCTATTAATCGGGGCACACATTATTTTTTTTTTTATTTTAAATAACAAGGGTAAACGCTATATACAACAGGTCTAAAATCGGTGTTTGACCTTTAATAATATCTACCCCTTCGAAAAATGAGAAACAGAAAGTACACACACCTGGTTGAGTCCGATTGTATTTCAGAAAAAGAAATAACAATATTTTTGAGCATTCCATAGGAAAACGAAAATACCAAATTCTTTCGAGAATAGTCTTATGATTACGTAAATAAACAACCCTGTGATTTTGAAGTGAATCACCACGTATCTGTAAGACCTATAGCCTGTTTCATTTATGACCACCAGTTCAAAATCCCCCTATATTATATTATTAAATGTATATAATGTCTTAGGAAAAATGTACAGTTTCTTTGCATTGAGTCTTAATTTCTAAATGAAATTATAGTTTCTGTATTTTTTCGTACATTGTACGTGTCTGAAAACGCCATCTTTATTTATTTAATTAATTTTTAAAACATTTTCACTTGAAGGCGTCCTTATAAAAAGTACACATTAACTCGTCATAATTTCAAGCTTCCCATGTTCATTTTAAAGTAAATTAAAGCAAAACGGCACAAGAAAACTCATCCTGACTGGTAATGTTAGAAATGAGTGCGTGCCAAAACCGATTAAAAGCTTCAAGCAAACGGTGCACTGTTCCCACACGTGACTAATATTTATTTATAGCCAGCATTTAAAAATATAAAAAGCTGCGAAAAAGTATTTCTTCACCACACTGAAATTCCTCTGGGATTGCGTGTCCAGGGTAAAATGAGCAATCAAAATCCCAGCACACCTGTGCGCAGCAAACAGTTTTAAAAAAAAATCATAATAATAAAAAATGTTTCACAGATGTGCGCACTCACATAGCACTGATAAAACCAGCAAACGACCTCAAAAGTAATGTAAACCTAAATTTCAGCCTATAAATCAACGCGGCATCCTAGCTGAGGTCAAAAAGTCTCCGAATACCCGCGAGTTGACCGTTAGTGTCAAAAATTTTGTAATTACTTACCTGTGGCCTGTGTTAAGTGTTCTTGGTCGAATTTTGGGGCTGACTGCAGCAGCTCATCATCGGCGACGGTACAAGAAGAAAGAATTTCTGACATGCCTTTTGGATTTTCTTGTAATTTGAATTTTATTAGCTTGCTCCGTGGATATGACGCAACAAACATTTTTTACTTTTCTAAGCATCAGACCAGGTTAGACATCGGAATATATCACATAAAAAAATTGTGCTGAGTTAGCGAGGTATACTTTTAGAACAGTCGTTAGAGGACCCTATTCTCATCATCATCGGCAAAGTATGATGAAGAAAAGATTTGAGATACCTATCAAAAAAACAAAAAAAAAAACAAAAAAAAAACAAAATTGAAATGGTTCTAGTTCTTAGAAGATGGCATATATGCGGCCTGAATTAGCCTCAGAATCGTAGGAGATCACGAAAATATTCCAAAGATCACACAGTTCTTATAAATAAATTATGATAATTTCAAGAGATGTGAATGGTGTGGTACAAACATAAACATTCGAAATCAGTAATCAGTGGATAGCTGGCGTAACGCAAGTCTAAGTAATTAACTAGTGGAAGACAGGTGAGGTTGTATGGCATTGTTACGGTGGAATAATTATATTCGTCGATAACCACAAATTTTTTATAGGCTAATATCTGCAAGTCCGTATAAAATTAGAATGGATTTGGAGTTAGATATCTGAGTATTAGTGTTGTACTTAAAATAAATATTTACGCGAATGTATATTGTTTGAAATACACACAACTTTACATTTACATACAAATTTTAATTATTTTCGAGATAATGAGACCTTATTGAAATATTGTTTTAATTTTTCCACATTTTTCATTCACAATATTTTGAAAGTTGATTCAATTTAAGAGTATTTCTATTTGTGACATATAGTAGCTATAACAGTAAAGCTGTCTTAAAGTCTATCAAATATTGAAGTCAACATTTGGGCAAAATTTTGTGTTAACAGAACTCAGTGATTCACTTAATTTCTAGATTAAAGTTGAATGGATACAGGATATCAGTAACAATTTTATAAAAGTTTCGCACTGAATATTCTTTCCAAATTTGTTCGACTAGCCGAAATTAAAGCAGTGCATACATATGTATAAGTATGTAGGATGAGTTGACTTTTTATCCTAGATAGCTGTTTTTAACGAATTAAAATAGTGATTTTTCATTTCAGACCGTTTTCCGTCCGTCTGTCAGTCCGCACGATATCTTGAGAGCGAGTTCATTTAAGGAGCCAATATATTGCAAACGGATTTTATTAAAAAAAAATGTAAATATAACTTTGAAAATGGGTGAAGCTGGGCATGGTTTTTACATAGAAATTTTATTTTGTACGACACTACGAGTTTCGCAGACGTATTGAACTGAAATACATGTAACCAGGTTTTTTGATGCGGTTTTTATATGCATGTTCGATATTTTGCGAAAATAGACAACTTCCTTGTAGATTTATGTACTATACAGAAATTTTGTTTTTCTCTTAGTGGAGAAAGTGTAGCTTAAGTAAGACTAACATTTTGTTCATGGCTATTTTATTCAAAATTGTATTTCTTCCTTCGAAAATGAATTATGTCGGACAAGTATCACAACTACGATTTTGTACATATACAGGGTGTTCAGTAAATAAGTAGGGTGGAGTATACGAATTGATTCTTTAAGGTGTCCTGATGACACATTTTCTCTTCCTATCAAAATCAAATTTATGTTTGAAAAGTTTTAGTTTTACAAAAAAGGTGTAGTCACTTAAATACTCATAAGTCCTTCCAAGGAGTTCCAAACTTTTAACAATATATACAATATGAAATGATTTATGGTTAAATACTTCAGTTTTCGAGACTTAAAGTAGAATTATAGATTGTTATGTTATTCTTGATCTCTTAAAATTTTTACACCAAGGATAGGTATACATTTTATTTTCGTAATATCCGTGACAAGCTATTATTCCTTTTAAACAAAAAGGAATTACTTAATATCTGTTTCAAAAGTATTTAATATTTTTATGTCATGCGAAAAGTGAAAAGTGTTTAATTTCCAGAGGACTATATTTCGGTAATCAATATTTATAGATTTTACCCCACCAAGCGGAAAGCAGCTTTATTTATCGTTAAAGCTAAATATCGTCACGCATAGCCCGTTAACGATTTAGTTATTACTCGATGAATTCGACTTCGGCAAGCGACTTCAAAAGTTCTTCAGTAAATTTGGATCTGTAAATATTTTTTGTATATTTCATTTTAGAGAATATTTTTTCACACAGTTAAGTAGTGCCGAAGGCGGGAAAAAAAGCCACGAACCAATTTGTGCAACTGATCAAACTGTGTAAGTGGAAGACACCTATAAAATTTTAGCAATGATGCCTTTGACAATGATAGAAACCATCGACGTTAAAAGAATTTTGAAAAATATTGGTATCGTTTGCAATTTCATTAAAATCTGAAAAACGAAACTCGAAATTTATATTCAAAGCAACCAAAGCTTCAATTACGAAATTTACCGGAAATGGAATGTCAGTTTGCTGACTAAATGTTCGCATGTATTGAAATGCGTGAAACATCCCAGTTGGAAAAAGAAGCATATAACATGCTGGGGACCTTCCTGGGAAGTTTTGGATGAATGAATCCTCGTTTCTCAGTTAATTTCGTTTTTATATTGCGATGTCATTGGAGAGAAGGCATGCATAAAATTTCTTACGAAGTGATTATACTGGCATGATGCGAAAGTGATTCTGCTGGCATGATATGATATTGATTCTGATGGCATGATCTGGAAGTAATTCTGAAGAACGGGTTAACAAATTTTACTCAATTTTGAAATCAAAGTTGTTTTTCCAACCTGCTAGGTCGACGGACAGAGAGCCGTGTAAATTTAAAAATTTTCTTAGCCTAATTAATTTTATTTTAAAACACTTACATTAAAAATTCTATACCTTCCAACAATTTCTTTAAACTTCAAAATTATGTTATCTTTCACAAGAAACCGTTCGTTTAACACGTCCGAACAGGTAAAGCACCACATTTATTATGAAATTGTCCATTACGCACAATAAAACTTCGCAGTAAAGCATGAGTCACCATATTACTAACGATGCTTGACAAATCTTGGGTTGGGAAGGTTTGGAACTTTTATTAAAAATTAATACCTTCCACAAGAAGGCCTTTTAGATTAAAATAAAACAATTCTTTGCCGAAAGGACGTAATATGAGTGTATAAATCAGGCAGAAGCTGGATTTCACCTTATAATCTATGATTCGGTCATTCATATGTCTAGTTAAGTCTGTATAAAATGATAACTTCCATAATCACTCATAATATATATAAATTACGGCTGACATGACTGGCTTTAAAGCTTCTGACATATCTATGCAATTTCCACACAAATACTGTTGATGAACGATACAATGTACGATTAATTGCTTTGATCCATCGTCATTTTCTGCGACCTTTGATACAACAGCAACGACACTTTAATTTTTTCCACACATGTCTTTGCCACCATCAGTAGTGATACACTTCAAGCTTTTCCATTGAAGATTGTTTTTTTGAACAGGATTTTCAACTCCTTTAAAATTATCTTCGCCAGACAATTGAGTTAATATTTGTTCTGCAATATCACCTATCCTTTGAGTCACAGTGTTTGCTGACAAACTTATGTTTTTAAATAAATTAGATTTTTCTGGACATATTTCTTCTGCTGCTGTAATCATGCAATCCTTGATTAATCCGCTGTCAGTAAATGGTTTTCTATGTTTTGCTATTAAATGAGCTACATAGAAACTAGCATGAGCTGCTGCATCTTGTTCAGCATTTACTTTCTTAAACATTTGCGAAGATTTCAACCCGCATTTCAAAGATTCACATTTTTCTATCCGTATACCGTAAAAAATATCTATTGAAAATTCCGCTACTATAATAGGCAACAAATTGCCAACAATGGTAGCGGAAATTTACACAACTTTATGCGCACTGCATAAACTTATGTAAAACAATTTCGAACTGTATGTAATTTTACATTGTTTATCCATTTTTCAATTTCCGATGTAAAATGCGATATGTAAATTTACATAATGCTGTGGCACTGAGTTACATAAGTTGTACGTAATTTTACATTGTTCACGCATTTTTCAATTTCCTATGTAAAATGCGATATGTAAATTTAAATCATGCTGTGGAACTAAGTTACATAAGTTTAATGTAATTTTACAATATTTATGAATTCTTCAATTCCTTATGTAAAGTACACAATATGTAAATTTACTAATAGTTATGTAACTTATTTCAATTGCCAATATAATGTTTCGTACAGAAATTAATAGATTACATACATAAACAAGTAAAAAAGCTAGAATAGGTCTAAGACCAATTCTTATGACCGTGGCACTATTATGTAAGTATAGATTACCAATCAACACGTAAAAGAAGTAATACTAGTTTTAATGCTAACAGCTACCTAAGAAATCATAATTTTAAAAAGCAATAAATATTTGTAGGTATGCAGTATTTCCATGATTGAGTATTTTTTAGCGAAATTCAATTATAAAAATACTGCGTACCTAAAAATATTTTTTGATTCTTAAAACGGCTTTTAATGTAACTGTAGGATCGAGACTAGTAACATTTCTTTACATGTTTTATGATGATTAATCTATCACCAACTCACTCCACAAAATCAAACTATACACTGACCGGCGACCGCATTCTGATATAATTTCATAGCAACGAATCCTTATAAACGTATGAGCAGAGTACTGAAGGATAGAATAGAGATAAAAAAACGTCACTACGTATGTTTTATTGAAATTTCCTTTTTAAATATGGGGAATTCAATGCAAATTACAGTATTGTATGCAATTTCACTGAAATTTACAGTACGATACAAAAGTTTTGTATGATTAAATGTAAAATCACAGTACTTACTGTATGGAATTTTACGCAAATTTACAGTATGACACAAAAGTTTTGTGTAAAATCACAGTACTGTATGTAATTTTACACAGTACGAAACAAAATGTTTATGTAATTAAATGTAAAATCACATAAAATATCTAAAAAATTACTTACTTAACTTATTTTTGCAATTAAAAGTAGGAAGTTTGCAGATTACGTAAAAAGTATTTAATTTCTTTACAATTATGTGTACGAGTATATATGTACATATATTTTAAGCGGTAGTGACTATTTTAACCATAGTAATTTGCCACAAAGTTAGTTCATGATTTTTTACGGTGTAGGCTTCCTGCAATTCTGAAAATGTTGAATCTCATAATGACGTTTCATATTGAATTCTTTGCAAACTGATATTGTTTCCTTGCAAATTTTACACAATATATTATTACTTGATTCAATCACGAAATATTGATGTCCCCATTCCCATTGTTCGTTAAATGTTCTTGACTCATTATCTATTTTTCGTTTCTTTTCCATATTTATACAAATACACAAAAAAAGCGCCTAGCTTCAAATCAAAATAATGTGTATTTTCACTAGTACTAAAAAAGTAACTTGTCTGTCTGAATTCAAACTTTGGAACTGTCCAACTCTCGGTTGTCTTCCGTATTTATACATCTCCTCAATGCTCGAAACTGCTCGAATCTTCCTGGCAAGCAACCACGCATCACAGAACTTTTAAATTACATGCTGTACCTTTGCTACTATCCAAAGATGGCGTTGTATACACCCCAGTCGCCGGCATGTCCCAAAATGAAAATTTGCGTGTAATTCAAAACTATAGTATTTTGGTATGATAAGCTAGCTAGATCTTGAACCCCCCGCGACTTAGTGGAGGAATCATTGTGGCCCTTAGGCTAGAAAGTTTGGAGACCCCTGCTTTAAATGATGAGAAAAACAAATGGGAAAAATCTAAATTGTGGATAATAAAAGTAAATTAGTATATGAATAATAGCATTCCTTTAATAATTGTTGACTTGTTTTCATTATAGTGTGCTTGAATCAAAATGTTGGTATTATATTCATCTCTAAATTCATATTGTATTTCAGAACGAGACTCTTCAGAACGAGACTCTTCAGATCGAGACACTTCAGAATGAGATTCTTAAGAGCTTGATGATCAATTATAACATGAATTTTAATTTTCATTTCCTAGCGCATCTACATGTGACAGGGTATTAAAAACATTTATTATTATTTTGCGTCAAAATTCACGACTCTTAAGTTATAAATATTTTCAACGCCTTTTAAAGATAATGAAATGACATGCAACGATCTTTAAAGATCTTTAGTGCAAATGTAAATTTTACTTTTCAAAACTTAAAAGTGGACCGAATCGCAGTGTTAGCTTGGTTCTGTGGATAAGGCTTATGATTTCTAATCTAGGGCACCAGGTTTTGAGCTATGATAGTCCGATAGAGTCAGAGAAGTTTTTTATTACATATAAATATAAATAATATAGTACATAGATGAAATGAGATAGGGTTATTCATAGTGATATGAAAGGAAAGAAATAATTCCATAATATCCGGAACAAAAATATAAAATCATGTACGGGAAGGTGTTGTACCACGGTCAGTACACTGTTTTCATATGTCCCGCGTTTGAATTTTCAAAAAACCCATCGTGTTCATGTTGTGTGTTCATTAACTGAAAGTGTTAAGTTTTGGTAGTGTTTAAAAGTTTTTCACGCAAAAAGTCAATATTTTCGGGTATGTATTACTATATCTATTTGTAGTATGTTGCAATTAACTAAAACTCCAAAAATACCTAAGTCTTTTATTATTTATTAATATTTTGAAATCAGTAGCTAAAACTGTTATAAACTTAAACAATAAATGTAATGTCATTATTAAATAAATTTTGTCTGTGCGTTGTACTTTGGACACAATGAGAATATAGTACCTCGGAAATGTCCACGGTACAACGAGATGTCCATGGTACAACGTGTGTACTCATAATTTTAATACTTTTCTTATATAAAACGTTATACTATATAGCTGAAAATATACCACGCAGCAATAGTGGAGCTAAGAGGGTACCAATAGATAATGAGAAATTGATAAAAGCTCTTCTGGGTATGTCGAAACTTACTGAAATGATCAGAAGTACCCTTAGGAGATACCGGGATTACATGTTGAAGACTGGGAATGAGCACAGTAGTCTACGTGAAAATAATTCTACTAAGAAAGTGTTCTGAGAAGAGCAAGAACTACTTCTCCTTAACTACACAAAGGAAGCTGCTATATTACAATATGGTTTCACCTTTTAAAATATAAGATAATTAGCTTATCAGTTTGCTAAACAAAATGGTAAAATTTATCCGGCATCATGGGGTACGAAAAATTCGGCTGGCGACTTTTGGATCCATTTATTTAGAAAAAAATTCAACATTCTCTCTCTCATCGATATGGCAAAAGAAAATGATGTTATTTTTGTCACCTTCCACCCACATAGTAGCCATAAAATGCAACCGCTTGATTGGACAATATTTGAACCTTTCAAAGCGTACTAAAACACTGCGATGAAACATATACCAGGTATCTAGTAGGGGTCATTACAGGTTATTGGGCCAATGGGGGCCATACTAGAAGACTGGGTATAGCGGAAAAGGTTTCTACAGGAGCTGTAAGGATCCGGTGGAAATTGAATCCGTCCAACGCGTTCTTTGTGATTGGCCCACTTTGATGAAAAAAAGAGGTAGACTATTAGTGGCAACTTCCTTTCTAGTCTGGTAGAGCTGCAAAGAAAAGAGTTCAGATGCATCCTGATTTTCCTAAGGGAAGCAGGATGGATCTAGGGTAATTTTTAAGATTATCCCATGAGGACAACGAGCACAATGGACCCACTAGAGCTCTAAGTGAAGCAAACTAGGCACTTCTAGCGGCATCTCTCTTACCTAGCCTAACCTAACACTGCGATTAAGGAACTCATGATCACTCCGTGATATGTCGGTAAGCCCGTTACCATTTACAATGTGTTCACCGAAGAAAAAGAAATACTTCTTCTTTACTACATACATAAAAGAAGGTGCTACATTACAATATGATTTAACTCTTACATATGTAAGAGAATTAGCTTATTAATTTGCTAAACAAAATTGTAAAATTTATCCTCCATCATGGAATAAGAAAAAATCGGCTGGCGACTTTTGGCTCGGTTTATTTAGAAACGAATTCAGCATTCCTCTCATCGATATGGCAAAAGGAAATGATGTGTTTTTAGTCAACTTTCCCTCACATTCTTGCTATAAAATGCAATTGCTAGATCGGACAATATTTGAACCTTTCAAAGCATACTAAAACACTGCGACCATAGGTGTCCCAAGTCCTAACGAGTCGGAAAATAGGGCTCTAAAGTCGCGTCCTGCACCCATCTGAGCACTTAAGGACTGCTATTGTAGATTAAAAGGTTTTATTTTATTTTATCGGACTTTGTAATAATATACAGACCACATTTTATACGTAATTTGTAGATTATGTTCAGAAAACTGACATTCTGGAGGGGGACCGGTCCCCTTCGTTCCCCCGCTCGGTGCGCCCCTTAGTCCTGCTGCATCTAAAGTTTGATGAGCCTATGTTAATGGCCTTCTCATTGAATATCAAATATACGAGAAAAATTGATATTTTTTATATCATCAATTTTGCCCATAGTAAAAAGCACTAGAGATCATAGCATACATGGGTGACTATGTTTTAGATGTTATCTAGTGATTATATTATTAAGGTGTGGTAGCTTACAACCAAAAGTGGAGTTCCAAAATTGTATGAATTCGTACTGTATTATATTTGTACGTTGATAAACTGAAGCGACATTCATAATTTTTGTTTTTTTTTTTTTCAGAAAAATTTTACCCTTGAAGCCATAGGCAAATTCAAGGCAGCATAAAAACATACAGGACAAAACTATTAAATCTTAAACTGTGAAATAAACAGTATAATAGCCAGCTCAATAATTTTGTGTCCTAAATAATAAATCACATCCTGACATGTAATATCATCACTAAGCAAACAGATTTACACGAGAGTATTAAATTTTTGTCTCCTTTACCCCCTAGGTCGAGATTTAGAAATGAATCGAACTGATCACCTCATCAGTGAATTCCCATAGCAAACAATGGCGGCCAGTTAAGGGTCGTTCTTCACATCAGTTCGTTTTATTCGACTTTAAATGAATTTTCGTTTGCCGACTTCTAGCCAGAACTAATCCTCACTGGACAGGTAATAGATGGGTATATAACTCATAATTCCGTATGCACTCTCTCAAAAGGTGAAAAAAAACAAGATTCAAACCGTCTGCCGCATTCTCCCTTTTTATGTGTCTAATGCCTGCCTGAAAATGACCTTTTTGTACTTTGATTTAATCTTTTTTTTTACATAATGCCTCATTGGCCTTATATATAGTATGCAGAGTCGTATCGATACACTCATAGAAATTCGAATGTGGAGCTCACAGTGTGCTAAAGGAAGTTATATAGAAGCATACCCTCAGCTCAGAAATGAAAACCTATAAGAAAGTGAACTACACACCTTGACATAAATTTCTACCTGCCGAGACCTCAAGAGATTAAAATTTAAATCGGCTAACGATCATCTGACATAAATTTCCTGACAATTGAATCTTCGGGCTCTTTTCTGAGTATGAGGATGGTGCACAGTATAAGGTATGCCTTGGGCACATGGTCCTTTTCGGATCCTTTAGATTTATAGTCAAAAAGTCAATTTGCTTTTGTATTTCGTAAATTGGAATTTTAGTCAGCACTGTAGGAAGGTGGAATTCAATTTCGACTTAACTTTCTAGAGGCGATTTATGAAGTCCAGTATTAGGTTTACAGAAAAAATTTAATACTGAGGGCTGTGGTGTGGTAGTATTTACTGGTGTTAAAAGATTCAAACCATATTTTCGAGGCTTTTGTGATAAATTTATATTTATGGAGACTTTCAGATATGCCGATTTAGATTTTCATTATGCTATTTATAATACAAATTTCGTTTGTTTGCAAATACTCCTACGAGTTTATACATTTGTATGTAATTTTTTTTATTTGTTTAAACTAATATTATATATTTATTGGGAATTTCATGGAAGGTCCTTTTTAACCATTTAAAAAAAAACTTCCAGTATTTGATTGAAACTTAAGCGCCTACGCGTTTTGAACTTCCAAGTCACCTACAGATCATCGACTGAAGTACGTGAGGCTTGTATCTACTATTGACTCAAGCATACACATATACACATACATCTCAAGTTAAGTTATTTATTAAAGTGCGGATGTAATAATATGTAATATGTGTTTAAAATATTAACTATGAAGTGGACCGTACCGTTTTTCATTATATACCAGGTAAACCGGTAAAAGCACTTTAATCTAAATGATTTTGGTTTTATTGCATACGCTAATTGGACCTCAGTCAGCGAAACATTATTATTATATAAATTATGAAGCTACAAAAACATTGAGAAAGAAGAGCAATTAAGAGTAATTAATTAGTTCAATTGAAAGTTATTAAAGTGAAATTCAATTCGCATATTTTAAGCCCAAGCAAAGACAGAAAATGACAGAATGCTCCACATTCGCAATTTTCGTGATAAAAGAAGCATTAAGCTTGCATAGCGAGTATTGTGTGCAGAAATTAATGCCGAAATACAGTGCTAGCTTTCCAAACTCGACCTCAGTATAACTTTAATAACCTCAACCTGATGAGCCTTGCAAACTTTTGCAGCTCACAATATGAACTTTGACAACTTCTGTATGATAGCAGTTAATTGGGCTGTAGGCTTGAAAATTAAAATTATTTTTTAATAATTTACTACAGCAGGAATAAATTTGCACGTTAAATATGTTTCCCAAACTTTTGTTCAACAAATTTCCCGTACACTTTTTTCCGTAAACAATGCTGGTATCAATTGATTACAAAAATTAGCTGTCAAAGCTGACAAAGTTTTAGCAGAGTAGAAAGTAGATCTACTCGAGTTAAACCTCAACCTGTCCGGCCTCACCAACTTTCCCATTGGGAGCTTGATAACCTGATCTCATATATTCTACAGAATTGTCAAAGTTTGTGAGGCCGGCCAGGTTGGAAAAGCCAACACTGTGTTTCACGCTTTAATCTATGAGGGATCAGACTAGATACTTCAACGAAACGTTGACCATGAGTCGATATGACAAGTAATTGCCACATCGCCAATTGGTTTGAATGCTTACTTTTGGACAATATATAATGAAGCTAAGACTGTGCGACTAGCCCCGGCTCATGGTAATCGTATTCCATTCTAGGTCTGAAAATGGATTTGTTGAGAAGCGAAATATTGGACGGCCTGAAATATTTTTTTACACCTTTGGACAAGGTCAGGACATTTCGTTCTACTTTGGCAATGGTCTCTCCAGCTTAAATTACTGGAAATATTAATGCCAAGAATGCTTAGTGACGGTGAATTGGAAATTAATGCTCCATCAAAGAAATGGGAGTGGTTAAGTGATGATTTTGTTTTAAAGAGATGATATCGCTTTGAGTCTTAGATGCATTGGATTCAACTTGATTCGCTTTGCCCCAAGCCCCCAAGAATATTTTCAAGATAGTAATTAAATGGCATTTCCTCTGGAGTCCACAAGAGTATCAGAGGAGTAAGCCAATTCAAGGGTACTGTCCTCTGGGAATCTATGGATTCGATTGAAAGTAAGGAAAAGCAGACCGTTAGTGAAAATTAAGAAAAGAGACGGAGAAATAACAGAGCTCTGGATTATAGTATGCGGTTCAGATGTAGAGTTATCTAATACAACCCGTATAAGCTGACCAGATGAAAAACATTCAATCTAAAATAGAAGAGGAGGAAAAAAACCAAGTGCTTTAAGTTTGGCTAAAAGGATAGGATGCCGGACTCTATCAAAGGACTTTGAAAAACATATATAAGGCAAGGATTTTGGACTCATCAAAAGTGTGGAGACCTAGGATCCCAACGTTCCACATGAAAAGACAATAACTGGAGACTTACGGCGTTTAGACCGGAAGCCATATTGCCGATCGTTGATGATTTGATTAGTTAGCTTTTCATTAACAGGAGCTTTACATTTAATGAGCTTTTTGGAAAATCATCGCACTGATTCTTCCTTAATCTCATAAGAGACCTTCAAAAGTGCATCCTGAGAAAACAGCATTGTAGCGCTTGCACTTGCTTATGCTTATTTGTGGAATTAAATTTTATGAAGTTGATTAAACATGTATTGAACATGTTATATAAATAATATAGATATATATAAGTATATTATTGTGGATGTTGGCAACAGAAAGGGTAACAACTCTTTGGAAAGCTACCGCAAAGTTTAAAGACACATTTAAATCTAGAAATCTAGATATTTTGACAGGACGGAAACCGTCACTCCACACTGAAGTGAACACTCAAAATGAAAAATGCGTTTTTTCGCACAATAGTGAAAAAATTCATAGTTTAAATTTGTGGCAAATTAGATGAAATCCCCTTGTTGCTTGTTGTTCTGCTGGAGCTCATCAAATAATCTTCTATAGAGCTTCCAAGCGATGGCTCTAGAAGCACTTGAGCTACTTACTTGCGCCTTTGCTTATTTTTCTGAATAGATCAGTGCATATACTTCTAAATAGCGGCTAAATGATGGCTATAGAAGCGCTTACAAATTTGCTCCTTTCAGAAGCGCTGGTTTTTCGTCACAAAATGGACTAATATGCCAATGAGATGGTGTTCGTGTACAAACATTTACATATTTTATCATCATACTTTTTTCATGTAGTATCACATTGAAAATAGCATAAACAACAAATTTTTGATATTTCTGGAAAGCCCTCGGAGGTAAATTTTTGATATGTACAACATACCTACATAAAATTGCTTGTGTCCTATACATACTACATATTACTACATATGTATATATGGGCTTACTAAGTAATAAGTTGGTGGTTCCCAAACTTACGTCAGGTTCCGTTCCTGGGAAAGTGACTTAAGTCGAATTCGACTTAAGTCGATTCCTACCTCAATAAATCATAAAATAACAGTTTAAGTGTACTTGAATATTAATTTTTGTTCGTCTTTTTCAACCACTTTTTGTGACAGTAACAATATTATCGGAAAGTTCTGTAAGAATAATATTGAAAATTCACTTCCGCAAGATCTGCATGATGTTGTATGTACCTATTTTTTGAAAAAGTCAGAAATTGTTGTTTGCTTTATTCTTTCCATTTTTTTCTCATTATATATTTCCCTATAACTTGTGTATGCGTTTTCATTAAATTATTCACCCTGGAACTCCTTTCTAAATTTGGGTCGACTACTTCAAAAATATCCATGGCTTTTTCTAAATGCTCAAATGCCTCCTCCAACCTTACAATTGATAGTGAAGGGGAAATTGTATTGTTCTTCTTCTAGTAATTTTTATGTCATCATGAGTTCTTCATTCGTTATGTCTTCGTCATGAGAATCAAGAAGCGCAATAATATCATTTCTGTTTACATTTAGTTCTAATTGATTAGTCAGTGTTACTTTTTCTGGGGTAAAATTTTCTTCACAAGAAATACATGTGTTGTTCCCTTCGTGATCAGGAAGTAGCGTATCAGTTTGATTAGAAAATTGTAGGCACAGCTTTTTCCATGCCAATTCTAAACTGGATTTCTTCACTTCAGACCACGTTTTTCCAATATTTTTTACAACGTCTAACATTTTATATTTTTTCAAATATTGCTTGAGAGTAGGACGATCTTCTCGATCCGTAGCTTTGATAGCATCAGCAAACGTTATCCGCAAGTAATATGATTTAAATGAGGCAATCACTCCTTGGTCCATGGGCTGAAGTAATGACGTGGTGTTTTTAAGGAAAAAAAGCCACTTGCACATTTTCATTTAATTCTTTCAGCCTTTGAGCATATCTTGGTGCATTTCAAATAAAAGTAAGGCTCTAAATGCCAAATTATTTTCATCGCAATACTTCATTACTGCTGGGAGAAAGTGCTTTTTCAAACCATTCTTGAAAATTGAAGACGTAACCCAAGCCTTTTTATTTGATTTCCAAATCACAGGAAAGGAGTTTTAGTCGTAACCTTTCATAGCTTTTGGGTTTTAAGAGTGATAAATGAGACGGGGTTTCATTCTGAAATCTCCTGTCAAATTGGATCCTAATAACAAAGTTAGTCTATCTTTCGACATTTTCATTCCAGGAATCGAATTTTCTTCCTTTGCTAAATAAGTTTTTGAAGGCATTTTTTTCCAAAACAGTCTATTTGCGTCAGAATTAAATATTTGTTGCCTTCTAATATTTTTGGGAAATTGTTTGCCGCTTCCTCATCTGCGCTTGCAGCTTCTCCATACAAAGATTATGATGGAGGGAATATCTATTTTTAAAACGCGAGAACCATCCTTAGCTAGCACAAAATGTCAAAGTCTCAAATAAACTCAATGCTTTAAATTGTATAATCGCTAAACTTAAAAACACTTTTTTTTTAGTCTGATTATTAATCCACATCATCAATAATTTTTCCATTTCTGCAACAAGACCCGCCCTAGTTCGTATTATTGTCAAACCCATTAAGGAGTCACTTTTTATTTCATTTAGTAGTTTCTCTTTGTCTTTAATTATTGTTTGAACTGTACTTCTCGGTAAACCTAATTTTTTCGGATTTGAGTTTTTGATAAACCTCCGTCCCTTACTTTGATGACTTTGTCTTTTACTTCCA
The DNA here is from genome assembly GCA_963930735.1 of Dioctria linearis. Lineage (NCBI taxonomy): Eukaryota > Metazoa > Arthropoda > Insecta > Diptera > Asilidae > Dioctria > Dioctria linearis. The sequence goes on along the minus strand of OZ005741.1, from coordinate 201,116,805 downwards.
GCGTAATTGCGTGTCGTTTCCGAGAAACACTACCAGGCGGAGCACTACTTCACTGCTTTTTTTTTATACCCTAGATGAAATCTATAGGGTATACTAAGTTTGTCATTCCGTTTGTAACGCACAGAAATAATGATGGTAGAGCAAAATTGATTGGACACCCCCGCATAAAATTAAAAGTTATTTTAATTTTTGCATGTCCGTCTGTCCGTCCGTCCGACCGTGCGCACGATAACTCGAGAACGCGTTCACTTAGAAAGCTGAAATTTTGTACACGGACATTAAAAAAAAGTAAAATGAAGTTCGAAAATGAGACAAATCGGGCATCTCCTTCGTGGGGTTGCCATACAAAAATTTCGTTTTCAACGATATATTTGGACACTATCTGAGAACACATCGACATAGAAAGCTGAAATTTGGTACATTGTGTTTTCATAGTAATAGCAAATAAAATATCAAAAATGGACTAAATCGGGCTACCCCTTCTTGGTGTTGCCATATACAAATTGTGGTTTTTTACATATACTTTGAAAACGATCAGGCCGAAACATTTTTATTGTACTAAAAACTTCTTCAGAATAAGAAATCCTATAAAATTTGTTATAATCATTTTTTCTGTCCGACGAGCCGTTCTAGAAATATATGTGAGAAACCAATGCAAAAAATCAAAATTGCTCAAATGGGTGACCATACGAAATTTCATACGGGCATTCATCTAGGGTATCATAAGAATTGGTCTTAGACCAATTGTAGCTTTTTCACTTGTTTTTAAATATATACGATATTACACTTCACAAGGGCTGGAAGCAACTTAAGAAATAACATTATGTACAAAGTAAGAGATGAAAGGGATTCTTTGGAATCTTCTTATCTTAAAGACAAACCTAATAAAATTAGTGGTGTGTTCACTCATAATGGGCCATCCCACACGAGTATTCTTGATGCAGTATGCAACCCGGTTTTCTAGTGAAGAGGTGAAAGGAAACAAGGAGATATCTCTACACTTTGAAGATATCACTTTGCTTCTTTTCACCTCTTCCCTAGAAAACTGGTTTACATACTGCATCAAGAATACTCGTGTGGAATGGCTCAATGGATGTGATTATTTCCGGGAAAGCAGTAATTAAGTTCATGACTGTATCAAACTATCGAACACATTCCATTTTACTCATGTCTTTTTCTATAGCTTTTTCTAGTGCGTTTAATAGCTTTGTTTTTCGTTTAAATTGATTTTTCAACGATAAAAATTTTTTTTTTCTTTTAAGCGACGTAACTTCGAACTCGCTTTGACGTTAAGCGGTTCCCGGTATAAATTGTTAAATGACGTAACTTTGAAACGACGTAAAACGGGGACCGCCAGAACTTGTAACTTTTTGAATTCAGCAGCAGGCTATCAAATTTTTCTCAACTGTGAGAATTTGGCTTTGCTATCACTTTATTATGAGTTTTACATCATGTCGGTTTCTAACATATTTCATTGTTTATCCACACATGACATTCTTAATTAATTTATAGTGTGCCTTTTTGATAATCATTTTTTACTTTCGCTCGTAATTTTATATTTGGTATTTCAACCAATTAGATTGAACAATTTGAAGAATTCTATGTACCCTTTTCAATAAGATATCATATTTGAAATATTGCTTCAAGTTACGGTCATGGATAACATACTTTTCTCTATATGGTCAGTTAGTAAATATTTTGAAGTCTTACTATTAATTTACCAGCAACTTCATTTGAATTGGAGCGATTTGTGACTATCATGTACTTGACGAGGGTTGCCCAATTCAATTTCTAATATTGTTGATATCAATTTTATTAATGTTATCAGCACACTTAAAGTTTATATGCCATCTATATAAATATTTGCTATCTAAATAATCAGATTTTCTCCTTTTCCTAAGAACTATAGAAATCCAAATATCAATTTGTTTTAGATAATATCTTCCACTATAATAAAATACTCCTACCCTTATACCTCATGCTTGACTTTAATGAAAAGTAAAATCCAAGTGGGGCGGTAAAATAACGCGCAGGGTTTATACGATGATAGCATGAAGACAGCTTTCACGAAAATTTTGTGCATTAATTTAATCTTCAACTCTATTATTTGATTCGTATGGTCGATTGTTAAAATACATATATTTTTTTGTAACTCAGTTTCTTATCATTTTTCCCATGAGCCAATGTAATTATAAGGAAATCACCTTTCCTTGATCTGTAATTCTGATAGTCGTTGAAAAATTCTGCTTTTAAAAGTTCAAATTCTTAGTAAAGCGAAGACAATTTACCTAAATACACAGGCGATGATAAGAACCTGAAGCAATCAATGAAATTAAGCTTCACTTCAGTATCGTCAATTATACTGCGTAAGAGCTATATGACTTTATGCAGTGGTTGGAAATAAATTTCATCATTTATAGATAAAGTAATATCCTTTAATGAAATGGGTATCGCATAAGCTTGAATTATAAAAAACTGTTAGGTAGTATAAACCAATTACCTTTATAGTTAAAATTAAAGTCTTGGTGAGGAGATCAAAGCGCATTTCCAGTGGAATTGCAATGATCATAGTTAATAACTCTTACATCAGTAAATTGATTTTTTTAATTACAGATGTGGTATTTGAATAGATTTATGCCGGCTAGTGTCTGGAAATGTACTGAGATCATTAACTGGACATAAAATGTTTTCAATATCAAAATATGAACATGTCTTCTATAACGATAATTTTGTAGTTTACCAATTTATCATTCTCTAAAGGGTTTTGTATTAAGTTAAATTCTAACAGTGAGTTATACATTTTGTGAATTTATCCTTACTGTATTAAATTGAAAGCCTGTTTGGCAAATCCAAACCTCATAATTAGGTTTTGTAAATTATCAGAATACTAGGCCAGTTAAGGTTTTATCCAATAGTAATGGAACATTTCGTCTCCATCTTCATCACTATGATTATCTTTATAAATATGCATATTTTATTAATCACTAAAGATTAACAGATTATCATTATTATTTTCATACTGAGTTTGAAGAAACCTTCAGTGATTTAGCCCACAGGTACCCAAACATTGTTATTGGAGGGGATTTTAATGTAAACATTTTTCTTTTAAACAGTTTAGCTCAATCTTTTCCATTTTTTTACAATCTCTGAACTTGCATGTTATTAATAAATCTACCGACATATTTCAATTCAAATAACCCTTCGATATTGGACTCGTTTTTAGCTACAGATACGAGTGCAGTCTTGTATCATAACCAAATTACTTCTCCTTCCATATTTAATCACGACTTTATCGTCCCGACTTACAACTTTATTATAAGGAATTGTCCTCTTTGCAAAATAGTTAATTTTCGTAATTATAATAACATAAATATGGCTGCACTTGATGAAGAATGTCAATCTTTGCCCTGGGCTCGGATTAATGCCTGCGTCTCAGTCAACGATCAAATTCATATTTTTTCCGAATTAATAAATTATCTCCATGATCGCCTTATTCCTGTACATTTTGAAAGTATCAGGATGGATGCTGGTTGCCTATGGTTCACAGCTGAAATTAGATCTCTTATTTGTTGAGCGAGATTTCTTGTTTCGCAGATTTCAGCGGGTAAGAAATATTCAAAGTCGATTATATTATAAGCTTAGACGAAACAACATCATTTCTCACCTTTGCAAACTTTTTCCAAACCTAATTGTATCTTCAAGCCCTCAGCGTATTTTCGAATCGGATAATGATAATAACGATCACTTTATTTTAAGATGTGGTGATGAATTTGAAATTATAAATGCTATTTCGGCTATAAGATCCAATGCTACAGAACCTGACGGAATCTCCAACAAGTTTGTAAAATATCTTCTCCCATGGATTATCGAGCCATTGATACGGATTTTCAACACATGTCTAACCACCTCTCAGTTTCTCTCTATATGGAAAATTGCAATAGTTTTACCGGTTCTTAAGATTCAAAAAGCAATGGAAGCAACTAATTACCACCCTATAAATATTCCTGTTTTTTGGCCAAAGTTCTAGAGAAGTTATTGTCTCTTCAAATTATTAAATATTTTTATATTATTATATATATTATATATTTTTTATTAAATATGTCTAAATTAATCCTTTAGTTTAATTTTTAATTCCGTCTGTTGCGCTCATCGGTAGCTTCATATCAGGAAGATCTCATCAAGTGAAAGCCGTTGATCTTTTATTCAGTGCTTAATCTCTAAGTTGCGGTGTACCACAAGGATCCATACTGGGAACGTTATTGTTCATTACGTTTATAAATGACTCGGCCAATTCCATTGACTGTTGGAAAATTCATTTGTATGTTGATGTCGTTCAGCTTCAAATTAGCAGACCTATCGGACTCTTAGAAGATTGCTCAGATCGCATGAATTCCGACCTGGGAAATATCTCTCAATTGGGCTTCAAATAATCATTTAAAACTGAATCCACTCAAGTGTCAGTGTATTGCCTTACTTGGATTCCACTTGTTTAAGACGGGTGAACGTAGCCTTTAATAACTGTGTAAGTTGTCTGTATGGACTTAGACGGTTTGATCACAGCTGTTGTTTCAATAACAGCTTGCTGGGTTGTGCTCTCAATGAGCACCTAAAGAGAATGCTATTAATCTCTCTCCATATAATTATATATACAGGCAAACTAGAATAACTTAGCATTCAACTGCGATATTTGCATTCTGGAGGACACTTAAACTTACTTATTCCTTTTTTTCCATTATGATGTTCAATGTGACTCTTACGTCGTTCAAGCCTCGCGTTTGTAGAATCGTCTGACGACTAATGTTCAGCACACTAGTTCGATTATTAAGTTCAAGCAGTTTTGCTCGTTGTTTCATTTCTTTAATTTTTAATCTTTTATTTTTAGTTTTATCTTATTGTCATATTCTTTTATAATTTTCTTTTTCATTCTTTGTTTTTTTTCTTTGTTTTATATGTAGATTTATTTTTAGTTATTAAATTTGCTTTATTTTAGATGTTGGTTGCCACTAATTTTGTGTACTAATTATAAGAATCAAAAAACTCTTGTGTACACTTGAAATAAAGTAAATTGAAATTGAATAGACTGTTTGAGACATTTCACCAATATTTCGAAATATACAACTGCAATGCGGTCCTTAACAGAAACTTTATTCATTTCAAAACGATCCTTATCTGAAAGAAGCTAGGATAAGTGAGCGATTATTTCTTTCAGTCAAAGTATTTTTTAAATATTACTTAAAATTTCTAATCCAAGAACAAAATGTACACTGATGTTTCAATTGAATTGTTTTTCAATTGCATATAAATCCGACTTTCAGCTTACCTAAAAGTTTTCATTTCGTTATCACTAACAATAACAATGACACAATTTGTATAATGATTTCTTTAATTTTAATCCAAACACATTTTTTATTTACCTCATACTATGTATAAGGCCTTAGAGTGGCGTAACCGGCAATTTGTACAGTTTTGCATTAAGCAGCGATAAATATGATGGCGTCACAATTAATCATAAATCCATAAATAAAATTTGTTTCCATCAACACTGCCAACAATAACAGCAACAACATGCCGACTTTCCCCCGCTGCTCCCCAAGATCATGATTAAACGATTAACGTCATCCAAACTAGAAATTGACATATCAGAGTTAATCTATCTTTAATAGACGACTATCAGCCTTTTCTGCTCGCATGTGAACAAATTTGTCAATCTCAGACCTTCTATCAACCCGAGGCGAGATCATTGACGTTAATCCTACTTCAACACCAGGGTATTATGTTTATGGCTTGTTTTAGATATCTGTTCTAGAAATCGTGTATTCGTAATTTCTAATTATATTCAGGAATGGGCTTAAAAGGGATGTAGAACAAAAATCAGTTCGGAACCAATTTCAAATATGAACTGCAGTTTTCAAGATAAAATATTTATTCAAATTGTGAGCAATCAAAAATAGTCTCTACTTTCAATATTTGGGTACATTTCTAACTTGCAGCGTGTAGATGCTGTCTCCCTGCAGCATCACTCCTGGTATATTTTATAGTATACAGCGAAAGTCTGCGGTAGTCATGAATAATCACTTAACATCACATCATCATTACCGCATACCCTCTGATATTAAAGAATGGCAAAAGCCCTAGAAAAATCGTATCAACTTGAGTCCATCAATTTTCTGTTTCCTAAAATTGTCTGGGCGTCTGGCCGATGTCTACATCTACAAAGTCCAGGTCCAGGGTTTAATGCACACAACTTGCCTGTCACTTCTAAGGTTGCTGCTTTTTGTACTTCTATACTGGGGCTGGCCGCGGGAACGAGGAAGGTTCTCGTAACCAGAGTAAAGTGTTTTTAGACATCAGCCCAACAACCGCTACTTTATTTGTTGTTTTCTCATAGTTTTTACGGCTATTGTGGACTGCTGCAAGTCATCATCATCATCATCATTTTGACGCGATCATGACATGACACGTCGTTTACACACTCTACGTGACGTCAGTTTGTCATTTTTCATTCCTACACCTAGGCAAGGCACTAGGCCTGTTTTAAGAATCTCTTAATATATGGGGATGGGATAAATGTATGTAAGTAGTAGGGCCTAATAGACGCCAACGACTACGTAGCTTTGCTGGAACAATTTTTGAATTATTCAATGATTTATTGCATGCGAGAGATGTAATTAGGCCACTTGGTTATTCTGTGAATTTTATCGGAGGGAATATATTAGTATGTGTGGTCTATTAACGAAATGGTCTGAAATTATTAAATTGAATAAGGCAATTGAATGGCTTTAATCTAAAGTTGACAGATTAAAATCATTCAATCCATTCATTCAATTTAGTATTATTTATTACTTTTATAAAAAAAAGGCTAGCCCATGTTTAATAATTTGACTATAAATTATCTTATTGCTTTAATCGTGACTATACGAACGTTGTAATGCAGGAAAGGTAGGAGGTTTCTTTTTTCCTTTTGTTGTGGTTTAAAGTTATGAAAGAATAAGTCATATGTATATGTCTAGGGTTTTTGTAGTTATAGTTACCCAGCAGGAAATCGAATCATACCATAATTCACACCGGATGCCTTCTTTGGACCATATGATACATGTTTATATATTGAACGCTTTATAGAACATTCGTACAGGTATGTCCTAGGGAGGAAGCAGTTCAAGCTTTTTTGTATATTTCTCCTAGCTTCTTTGGAACGAATAAGGATGCATGCTTCTTTATTGGACAGTTTATAGGCTATTCGTACAAGTGTGTTCTTGGGAGGAAATAATTCAAGCTTTTTCGTGTGCTTTCTCCTAGTTTCTTTGAAAGGAAAATGTAAGCAAAATGGATTAGACACCCACGCACATTAAACAAATTAAAAAGAAGTTCACTTTTTGCCTATAAGAATTTTATTATTTTATTTAGAACGTTAATCTTTTATTTTATTTGTTGTGTAGTTGTACTTTAGTAAAAATCATAAGAATTTCACAAATCAGTTCAGTTCTGTACCTCATGGAGTAAAGTTGCTCAAAAACCAGGTCCCCTTCATCTAAAGTCGTTTTGTTTTTATCTCTGTGGTATGCATTAGCCTAGCGGTTGCCTCATTCATTTAATTTTCGATAATCACATTGAAATAGACATTTTATCATCTGGAGTGTTTGTGTTTCTTTAACTCTTAATTATTTATTATTGCTGTAATTACTTACCTCATGCCTTATAAATGGACGATTGGAAGAAACCGAGGGAAATCGGAGGCAGCATCGCACCTACACTGTAAAATGGCACAAATTGTTGCCACAAAGTTTAGGGAAGAAATCTCTAGAAATGTAGGGAGTATTGCTTAAAATGTAGGGAATATTCCCTAAAATGTTGGGAATATGCCATAAAATGTAGGGAGTATTCCCTAAAATGTATGGAATATTCCCTAAATTTTAGGCAATATTCCTAACATTTTAGGGAATATTCCCCCATTTATAGGGATTTTTTCCCTAAATTTTGTGGCAAAAATTTGTGCTTTTTTACAGTGTACACCTGCTCCGGGTAGCACTTCATCTGATGTGTCGTCCATTATGTTAAATATTAACAATTACTTCTCTGCACTTATCCAGGAGATGGAAACTAAAATTGATTCTTTTTCTTCTATGATTGAGGCTAAAATTGATCCGTCTGTGCTAAACCTCAAAGACTTTTTTGATGATCTGGAAACTAAATTGCACAATATATTTTCGGATAAAATTCTTGGAATTCAATCCAATATCACGAAGCTACAGTCAGCGCAATTATCACTCGAGATTCGCTTGGACAATCTTGAACGATAGCATAATGCAAGTGATGTTATTATTACAGGGTTTTCTTTTTAATAAGCTTTGCACCGCAGTGTGTACAGACGCTACATTAACACCTTGTAGCATATTTCGTGTTAATGTATATATGTTAATGTATGTATAAGATGTAGTCAGCTAAAATTATCAAATTGCATATCCCCAACGAAAGGAATGCCCTAATCCCTAATATCTGTTGTACGTCGGACTTTAAAAACACGCCGCAACGAGGTAATGAAAACCTTATCATTATTTTTGATATTGTACTTTGTTCCAAATCTGGCACCAGCTGCCCCATATAATATGTTAATGAGAGTCTGACTTCCAAAAATTATGCTATTAAACGGAAGGCCCTTGCACTGTTTAAATCCAAAAATGAATTTCTGAGTATACCCGATCTGTACTTGTTTATATTCGTTCGTCGCAGAATAGTAAGTACCGCTAAGGTTATTGTGTCTATGATGACCTGATGAAATGGACCGGAATTCACAATACATGTTTCCTTCATATAGTTTTAGTTAGTTTTTGTCTTATTGAGTTGATTACATTTTGTTTAATGAATTATTTCTTAGAGTTTGAATTCCTTTTTCCTATCCATTAACCTTACTAGAATGATTTATTTGTTTGTTGTGCTCACTGTTTCGCCTTTGAATTTGTATATTATATTTTTCGATAATTTTCAGTCACCTAATTAACTATTTACTTTTTTAGATATGTTGTTGCGTGTGTTGGGCTGGATCTATGCGCGTTCGATGTGTATGATGCTCTACACTGAAAGAATAATCTATATGCCACGACTATAATTTCAAACAGCTAAAAAAAGTAGACACCTAGTGTATTAGTATATAGTTCTAAAATTTATACGCTATTACATGGTTTATAGCTTTCATAACTATATTTGTTAATGTCTGAAACTAATTATTCAGTTGGTTGCGGCTATTATGCAGTTGTGTTTAGCTATAAATATAGTTGTAATCAATTGTTTTAATGTTGATTGTGTCTAAATTATAGTTATCAGACTTCATTCCTTCTATATTGTAGTTGCTGGCGTCTTATATTTCAGACAAGACACATTGGAAGTTAAGTTCTAGTAACTATATTTTTACTTGCCGAATAAATATAATGTATAGTTGATTGCATTCAAAATATAGTCATTAGCAACTACTATTATACTATCGTCTTTTATTTTAGACATCATAACTATAAAATAAGGCTCTAGCAATCATATTTTTTTACCTTGTGATTAAAAATATTCATTACTGGCATATTTTAATTATTAGGTAAACCAGCTCTATCACTGGTAGAGCTTATTTAATTTGATAAAAATATTTTCAAAAACTTTGTAATTTTTTTAAAGAGATAAATAAATTTGTTTTCAATTGTTAAATATAATTAAGAATCAATTAATATCAGATTTGGTTGAATTGAATATTTTTCCTTTGGTCTTTTCCAAAATTCTCAGTTCATACATATCCACTTTGTGGTCAGTCTGCGGATTACAAATAAAATTAGATTAATATTCGAAAATTTCTAATTCATCTTTAAATTAAATAATGAACACTTTTTAACTTATTGTGAAAAGGACTCCTGTACTTCAATTGCTATAGGCTCCTTTTCCCGAGAATTAGAGTAGTAATTAGAGACCCATTTTTTTTAATTACTCCTATTAAAGAAAAACTATTATACGAATTTCAATAAAGTTATTAAATATGGTTACCAGTAGCTTCTTGATTGATGAATGATATAATATTTTGTAAAGATTTATTTCTGCTGAAAGCTTAATTAAGTAGATTATCAAAAGCTTTGTCTTCAAAACTGGAAAACTGATTCTTTTTCATGTAGTACTACAAAGATTAAATTAAATTGTTTAGATTAAAGAATTAAGGTAATTTTATTTAAAAGTTTATATTCATCTTTCACGTAATGCTAGGAATTCTTTGATGTATTCTGAAGTGAAAGTGCAAATATTGTGTACTTCAATAATTTGGACAGTTCCTACTTACCAGTTTACAAGAATTTATTTACTAAAATGATTTTTTACTTTTACATTTCACTTCACAACGATTCGACTCCACTGAGTAATGCTGCTATAATTATGGTTCTCAGTAACAATATAATAGTCATTAGCAGCTATACTTAAATACCTATTATATTTACAAGCAACCATGAATATAGTTTTTTATGTGCTTTGGATGAGTCCCAACTATATGACTTTTTACCTCTAAGTAATATTGGTGACAAATTTTAGCTATAAATCCATATTCAACACATCAAACTGTATCACAATATATGAAAGTCCCATCCAAATCCAACAGATAGCCCTTCATTGACATATTCACACAAATTTTATTTTATTTATATTTTTTTAACATTTCTTTATGTACGAGTATGTTATATAGAAATTTCCATTACGGAACATCATTCACAAAGCGCAAGTATATTATTGAATATTTTAATTGCCTCGTCTAACTGTGTATAAATTGAAAGTGTTGTAATTATCAAATATAGTTACAAGCATTTCCTCTATCCCCGTTTCAAGATTACATTGCAAAAAATATCATCCATCTATTTTTTTATAGTTGTCTCACCAACATAAAACTATAAAATAAATGCAACAGCTAAACAATAAGATTTTTACCTACTTTTTATGAATCCATAACTATATATGTAGTTGGGATAACTATAATATAGTAACTGCACCTATGCGAATCTATACAACTTTTCTTTGAATGTATGCATGGCAAGAACAGGTAATGTAGGTGCCATTATTAACATTATTTGTAAACAACGAGTTGGTCTGAATGTTTGTCATATCAACACAAGAAGTATGTACCCAAAAATTAATGAAATTCGGGATATTTTGAATGGGTCTCTAGATGACATTATCTTGATTCCTTGATCCACATTCCGTGGAATAGGGTTTGGCGCAATGGCCGATTGGATCGTAGGGGAAGTGGAGTTGCCTTGTTGATTAGATCTTCTATAAATTAGAAAAAAATTGTTTCTTTATGTCAGACTGGCATGAATGTTGAATATAGTATATTTTTGCGAATTACAATGTAATAACATTAAATGCTTAGTTGAAGCAGTTTATAAGCCACCCGACTGTAATTGCTTAGATCCTCTCAACGAAGTATTTATGAACTTAGCTCCCCAGTATAGGAACATAATTATCGATGGTGACTTTAATCCTTATTTCCCTGTTCCCTCTGGACGCTCTTGATTTGCATCGGGTTAATGATCTGCCCACTTACTATGCATCTACATACATCTCCCTCATTTCTCTATATTTTTCTCACTTCTGAAATGTCAAAGGTATTTTTTTTTAATCAGATTTCCCTTCCAAGTATATCTAATCATGACACGATTTTGCTAACCTATGAATTTCAAATTGAAGTTACTCGTGAGGGTACAACTTACTCTTAATACAATTACGGGGCTGTTAACTTGGATGCTCTGTGTAGTGATGCGGCGTCCTGGGAATGGAATAAGGTGTTTTTTATGTATTGTTTGGATGATCAAGTGAATTTCCTTAATAAATCTCTTCATGAAATTCATTTTCCTTTGGTCACGAGAACCATCACTAACCCTCTGTGTACGAGGTTTTCCCCTCGAATCGGGGATATGATATCAGCTCGGGGTATTGCATATCTTTAATGGAAGAGGTTCAAACTTATTGTTTTCCTTGAGGAATATAAGACTTTACGCAATGGTACCGTTTCAGCTATTCGAAAAGCTAAAAAGCATTCTTATGAATCTAAACTTAATTTTAAAAATCCTTCAAAAATCCTTTGGAAAAACTTGAGGATGAGTGGCATTAGTTCATCTCGTAGAAATAATTATGCTATTGATCCTAATTCAGCCAACAATTTCTTCTGTCTTGTGTAGATGATACTGTTGACGCATCATTTTTTCAATCTTATGAAGCTGACAGCTATACTTCTTCAGCTCCAATTTTTAATTTTTCTCAGGTCACATATGAAGACATTTTTGCTGTAAGACATTTATCTTGGCGCTGATAATCTCAACCCTCAATTCATTAAGATGTGTTTGCCCTATTTTCTTCCCGCACTCACACATACTTGCAACTCGTCTTTTACTTCTAGTGGCTTTCCTGGGCCATGTAAGGCCGCTAAAGTAATTCCAGTACCTAAAACACCAGCTCACATTGTACGGTCGATAAAGATGAACTAACGGTACTAGTTCTTTAATATTATTCCAAGGCCTTTGATACCGTTAATCATAGACTTCGTCACATGAAACTTATGAGGAATTTTAACTTATCTTCTCATTCTGTAAAGTTAATTTACGATTACTTGAGCAACAGGTTACAAGCAGTTTTTGCAAACGGTTCTCAATCATCTTTTTTACCAGTGGTATCTGGTGTACCACAAGGTTCCATTCTTGAGCCCCTGTCATTTTCCATCTTTATAAATGATAGATTTGCTCAAGTCAAGTATCCTATTCTGCACTAATATGCTGATGATGTTCAATTGTATAGATCTAGTGTACTTGACCTGATTGAGGACTGTATCTCTAGGGTATATGAGGATTTGGAGGCTATTTACTTGTGGTCTTGTAATAATAAACTACGGCTTAATCCCTAAAAATCTAAGTGTTTGCTGATCCATTGGCGTGTACTAAATATGGATGATTTCCGTCAGTTTCCATTAACAACACTGCTATTCCAATTGTTGATTCAGCTAAAATTCTTGGGGTGATTTTCAATAAAACACTTACATGGGATCTGCATATGGGCGCCACGTGGTTTGCGAGTCCACGAATTCTTGTAATTTTATATGTTGCGGGATAACGTGGAAATAAAAGAGCGCGATTAGCATTAATGCACGTTATAAAACATATATATACCTACTTATAAAAAAAAAAGAACTTGCTTTAAAAAGATATTCAGTAACCTATCCACACACTTGTGTATTGTAATTGGGGACATAATTATCTTCTGTTTTCTTTTCAAAGCTTTGAACACTTTAAAACGAAATAAAGGGCCAAAACACAAGCACGGAACTTAACTTTTCTTACGTCTCCGTGAATCTTAAGTCCTGGATAGACTTCCTCCCTTATTTGCTCAATTTGTACACCAATTTACTCCTTTGGTTTTCCTCGCACCAGCCATTACGCACTACCGAATCAACCTTCTTTGTACGTTTTCTTCTTCACTCAACAGAATACTACTTTACTTCTCGGATTTAATCGACAGACTGACCTCTTCACCAACGAAGGTCATCGGTTTTGTTTTTCTAAATTCAGCCCCCCTATTGGAAAGTTCGATAAATTTTCCAGGCGTTTACCCAATTGGTACTGACCGATTTGAATCAGTAATATATTATTAATATTTTTTTTAAATTTTCTATGAGAAATACTATATTCATTTTTGTATTTTCTGCTACTATAATCAGAAAAGTTTTATATACTCTGGTTATCTGAAAATTCAGTAAAAAGATCTTCTGTTTTACAGATGTTTAAAGTCTTTTGTTTCCCTTTTTTTATTACCGATATTTATCTTGGGCTGAGAACAGTCTGATTTTGGAAGTTTTATTCTCGGGATTTGAAATTCCTTCGGAATCTGTGCCTTGTAATTAGTGGGAGGTTAGGTGCTGATTTAACCAAGTAACTAACAGGAAGAAAGCCGAACCTAAATAGGTAGGTACAAAATTAAAACTAACTTTTCTTTATTGCTAGGTGAATACTTCATGTAGAGTGGTGAATAGTACTATATACTTATGCCGAAATGGGGTGCTGAGGACGATTATAATCTGAGGGCGAGTTAAAGTTTCTACTTGCAACTTTTATAAAAAAAATAGGATTTACTTTCCGTGATAATAATTTTTATTTTACATGTGTTCACAACTTGAGTACAAAACTTAATGCCGTTACTCTACATACCGAAATTCTATCCTAGCCTGCTTTTTACAATTATTTTGCTAACGCTAGAAAAAATTGTGACTGCAAGTAATTCTTAATAATTTTCTGGGTAACTGCTGACATGAAATTTAAATGAACTTTAATGAACTTTATGCAATGCTAAGTAAACGATTTATTGAGTAAACGATTTATTATTTGTTGGGTATGTAGGTATGTAACTCCTCCCCCCTAAGATGAGAGCGAAGGGAACAGCAACTGTACCTTCTTAGGTTCTGTTGCCGGAGCGGAAGATGTCACATGTATGATACGCTTTGGGAGTCTGTAGGTAGTATAGATCGCTGCAACAATTATGGCGATTCCTTGGGTAGCTATTAGGATGAATGTAATGAGATCTATTTTGCTGGTACTATCTCGGAGAAGTTGGATGAATTTCCTGTTTTGAAAGTTGTACCCCTGTAGTTTTTGCAGAGTGATATTTTGTTGGCCTGTAGTGAAATTTATTTTGTTGAACAGGGCCGGATGTATGGTGATCTCGTCCCAGTGCTTCTTGGGATGTCTCATGTAGGTGATGCCGTTTACTTGGATTTCGCAACCTTCAAAGTGGATGAGGACGTTCCCTGTAACGCTTTTTGGGCTAAAATTGCAGGAAGAGTTAATTAATGTTTCGGGTACGTTTATGAAGAGTATGTAATTAGACTCGGGTTGATATATGTCTGAGTATTCGTCGCCTTCGGTGAGCTTGCAATTTGCTGGAACATTTTGTATGATTTGGGTGATGCAATTGGAGTTCTTGAAGCTTCTTCCGTGGGGATACTTGACAGTAGAAGATTTTTCTCAATTTCCGGGCATCTGTTGTCGAATTGTTGAATATCTTCTTGGTTTAGGATTACATAGGGTTTGGTTGGTAACATTTTAGTTTTTTGGATAGGAATTGGGATTACATGAAAGAATGAGAAGGTTTCATTTCGGACAATAGGTACTCGGATTATACTAAAAATAATGCTGGTGCCATTTAAGTATGCTTGAAGACCTAGTAGCTCGTATAAATGTTCGTCGGATTCTATATTGACCATTTGGTTATTCAAAATACTATACACTTCGGAAAGTTCCTTTGGACTTAAAATCTGCTTTGAAATTATATTTAGTTTTGCAAGTAAGACAGCTTCTGCTATATTTGACAAATGATTATGTAAAATTTCGATATTGTAATTTATTTAGTTCAGAAATTGAAAGTGGTTAAGGAGATAGTGCTCTTCTTTAATTTGGTTGTTAATTAAATTTTGATTTTGATTGAGATAGTATGTGATTTTTTCTTGTTGTGTATTTATGTGGCTTGTTATATTCTCGAATCTCTTGATCATTCCGTTGTTTATATCGTTTTCTAATTTTGATTGGTTTGACACTAGTATTTCAATTTCTTTATTGAGACGTTCGGCGTCGTTTGCGTCCATATTACCTGCAATGAATTTTATAGCTGTTCCCAAGCCGTTTATGATACCTCTTTTTGATCTTTCTCTTGGAAGAAGGGTTTGCAGTTTTGTTTTTAATTCGTTTAATTTAATCCCAGTTGTAGTTAGTGTACTCTTAAGTTCATCTATATGGTTTAGGTTGTTAACAGCGTCTTGTAATGTATCTATCGTTTCCTTGTACGTTTGTAGTTTAATAATATGTAGAAAGTCGTTATGTCTTTCTATTAGTCTACCTGTCCCTAGTTTCAGAGGCAGAAGTCCTTGGTTGTTCCGTAAATCGTGGACTTCCAATTTCTGGCCTAGTGTCGTTGCTGTCCTGAATTTTCGTCTTCGTTTAAGTTTTGTCTTATGTAGTTTTTGGTTTTTTGTAGAAATTATAGTAATTTTATTATTTTTCTTTACTCTATGTTTACTAAACCTAGGTGAAATTTTATTTCTTTTTCTAAATACGGACTCGTTTTCTTTGAAATCTATGGGTTCATCTCTGTTTTCGTTTAGCTTTTCTATATTTTTATTTGATAAAGATTCTACGTGGGCTTTTATGGAGGGATATAATTCTTTTTGAAATTTATTGAGTTTCTGAAGATATTCGTGTTCTATATTAAAGTTAATGTTTTTGTTAAATTTATAGGTTCTACCATAAAATATTTCGTAGGGTGTGTACTTCGTTGCTGAATGGATAGCATTGTTATAAGTATGTAACGAAGTTACATACATTTCAGCTAGACACCAGCGAAAACGAGTGTCTAGCAGCCGCAACAAAGTAAGCCAGCCGCCGAGAGGAGAGCACACTACTTATATGCAGCTCAGTAGGGTCCCGTGCTGGTGGCGTGATAGTAGAAGGGAGCATTCTACACCCGACGCCATCAGCCAGACTGCCTATAAATAGCTGGCAGCCAGTAGCAAGATCACTCAGTCGATCAGTAAGCATCGAAGTGAAATCATCCAAAAGCTACTAGTCACCGTTCAAACAAAATATCCGACCGCGAGTGTACAACTCCAACATAAACAGAGTTGACCCCCACCAGTGGAATACCAGAAGGCTGGCTATAAAAGTCAGTCAAGCACCCACCGATTAGTCAGTTGCCTCCCAGCAGCCCGACTAGAAACATCTCCCGTCCAGTCCTATCCGCAAGGCGTGTTGACTAGTTCAACGGCAAGCGCACGTTAATCGTGCTGGCCTGAGAATTAGTAAGCGCACGCATTCCGTCCCCGTTCCCCCGTGTAGGCTACTCTGCCGATAAGCGCACGTTAATCGTGTTGATCAAAAGAGTAGCGAGCGCACGAATATCAATTCCGTCCCCGTACCGTGTTGGCTACTCTAACGACGAAGCGCACGTTCACCGTATTGGTCAGAGGAGTAGTAAGCGCACACGTACATTCCGTCCCGCATCCCCCGTGTTGGCTATTCTGACGACAAGCGCACGTCATCGTGTTGGTCAGAAGAATAGCGAGCGCACGCTCCGTCCCGCATCCCCCGTGTTGGCTACTCCTAACGACAAGCGCACGTTAATCGTGCTGGTCTAAGGAATAGTAAGCGTACGCTCCTACCCCGCACCTACGCCGCGTAGTCTTAAGTTAGTATAAGTAAGTGAGTGAGTGTAGATTAAGTAGTGTGTGTATTCCGTATACCGCCCGAACCGCAGAGCTAGAACAGCGCTCTGAAACCCAGCAACGTCGGAAAATGGCCCTGGACAATCTCCTTACTACCCGCACACCAACAACCGACGTTACAAGTAATAAGGGTTTCTGAGAGGATTTCATTATGATCTAACTCATATTTGTTTTCTTTGTATTTTTGGAGTATTATGCGATAAATTTCCGTAAGTGTGGAATGTAGTCTTTCGACTGGTGAATCACTGCTTGTTTGTTGAAAGGAAGTCTGGTGAAGCACGATATTGTATTGATTGCAGAAATCCTTAAAAATGTTGGCAGTAAATTCTGATCCCTTATCTGATACTATTTTTGATGGTAGACCGTGTAGGTTTATGAAGAGTTTTATTGCTTTTACAACCTTTAGGCTAGTTCGTGCAGTTAAATTATAGGCGGAAGCGAATTTTGAAAATTTATCTAAAAGTTGTAGAATTTGGTTACTATTAATCGTATATATATCGATATGAACGATGTCTAAAGGTTTCAAAGGTTGTTCTGGTTTTTCGAATTTTAATTTTAAGGGTTGCCGATCGTATTTTAGTTTGCTGCAAGTTTCGCAGTTGTTAGTGGATTGAGCTATTTTATTTTCCATAAATGGGAAGTAATATTGTCTTTTTAGATGCCTCAATGTTTCGTTTATTCCTCGGTGGTTATTTTTTAAGTGATAGTCTTGTATAAGTTTGTCCTGTTCGTCATTTTCAGTAACGTCAATCATTAATTCGGTACATCTAACCATTTTGAAAACTTTGCTATTGGAGAAATATTTTGAGTATACACTTTGTACTATTTTAAATGTGTCATCGTCTGTGTAGATTGCTGACAGTTTATTGGGGGCTAAATATTCTTTGAACAATTGTGTGATACTATCTTCCTTGAACTGGGGTGAACGAAATGTTCTTCTGTGTTTGTTACGAAATATTACTTCAACGGAAGTTGGGGGCATTTTATCAGTTTTATTGAAAATAATTTGAAGGTTAAATTCATTTAATGGTCGTTCCGAAATGGATATGCCATCGTTAAGGTCTTCGGTGGCAGAATGAATAGTGGAAGTAGCGTATGTTGCGCTTGTTTCTGGGGGTAAATTTTCTTGTCCGACATTGATCTCAGTCACTCTATTCCCATTAACTGGTTTGTTATCCTCAGGGATAATGACTCGGCTCAAAGCGTCAGCTTTGGAGTTCGTACTTCCTTTTTTATATAATATTTTATACTCGAACTCTTCAAGTTTTAACCTCCATCTGACTAGTTTTGAGTTGGGATCCTTTAAGTTCATCAACCATGTCCATGGTTTATGGTCGGTGACAATCGTGAAGCTCTTACCATACACGTATGGTCTAAAATACTTTGTGGCTCAAACGATGGCCAAGACTTCCTTCTCGATTGTTGAATAATTTATTTCTGAAGTAGTCAAAGTCCTACTCGCGTAGCAAACTGGTTTATCTCTCCCAATTGGGCCTTGTGATAGGACGGCACCTATTGCGTAATTGCTAGCATCAGTGGTAAGGATTAAATCTTTTGTAAAATCCGGGTATTGAAGAATCGGGTCATTGAGAAGGAGGTCTTTACAATTCTCGAAGCATAGAATGTACCTTTGGTTTAGCTCAATAGTTTTTCCCTTTTTGAGACATTCCGTAAGTGGTTTGGTAAGTTTTGCAAAATTCTTTATGAACTTCCTGTAATATCCAAGAAGCCCTAAAAAGGATTTTATTTCCTTCTGTGTTCGAGGGATTGGAAATCTTTTTATAGCTCTTACTTTATCTGGGTTGGGTTTAACACCTTCAGTGGTTATAAGGTGTCCCAGGAAGGAAATTTCCTTATGCATGAACTCGAATTTGTCAAGTTGCACTTTAAAGTTTGCTTCTGTTAGCGTCTGAAATACTTTTCTTAGGGATTCGACATGTTCTTGCAGTGTTGTCGAGAAAATGATAATGTCGTCTAGGTATACAAGGCATATTTTCCCTTGTAGCTCTTTTAGAACATTATCCATCACGCGTTGAAACGTGGAAGGCGTATTTTTGAGTCCAAAAGGCATTCGGATGTACTCGTAATGCCCGCCTTCGACCATAAATGCCGTTTTGCAAATGTCTTTAGGGTCCATTTCAATTTGGTGGAACCTACTGGCTAGATCTAATGTGGTGAAACACATAGATCTCCCTAATGGATATCGATCACTGATCGTTTTTTCGTTCAGCTTTCGATAGTCGAATACTAGGCGCCATTTTTGTTTGCTGCCAGCGTCCTTCTTTTTTGGAACTATCCAAACGGGTGAGCTTCAAGGAGAGTAGCTTGGGCGAATGATACCTTGTTCGAGCATCTCACTTAGTTGGTGTCTGACCTCTTCTTTTTGGCCATATGGATACCTATACGATTTCGTATATATAGGTATTTCATCTGTCGTTGAAATCCTGTGTTTAATTTGGTTAGTGAAGGTTAGGTTTTGTCCTTCTCGGAAGAATATGTCGTCGTATTCTCGACATATTCGAAATAAATTGTCCTTTTCATCTTTATTCAAATGAGAAGCACGAAGCAAATTCGTTATATCTTCTCGGGAAATATTGGGACTAGAACATTCAATGTTGAAATTATTTATTTCGACGTCGTTGACTGTTTGTATATGATTCGTTATGGTGGCTAGTATCTGGATTATCTCACTATAGAAGCGTTCAACTGATTTATTGGATTGTTTGATTGCATGAAGATATCTTATAAGCGAGGTTTCGTTTCGCTTATCTTAATAATGAAGGATCAAGTTATGTTTTATTTCGGTCCAAACTAGTGGAGTTCCGTACATGTTCAATACTTCATTTGCAGGTCCATCGATTTTATTTCGGATGGCCCTAAGCAATAATTGACCATAAGGCGTACCTTCCGTGCAGGAAATTAATGATCGAATTTCTTCCACATTATTCAAGAATTCAAATAGTAACCGGGGATTACCGTCAAACTTGGGTAGGTCTTTGATCGCGTCGGGTACACGAAGTGAATTAAATATGTCGGTTGGTGTTATTGCAGGATTCTGAGCACTTACGTTCGCACTTGTATTATTAGCAGGCATTTTAGAACAATTAGGATGATTTAAGCGATTCGAGTTATATTCTGTATCTGATACACTTGCTTCAATTTCTTTGTTAATTCCTAATATTGAGCACTCACTTTCTTCTTCACTTTCAATTTCTGAAATTTCGGAGAGCCTTTCGAGAGAAAAGAATCTTTTTAATCTGTTATATCGGTCTCGTTTAATTGATTTATTTTTTGATTTAGTGTGTTTAAACGACATTAACGAACACTCACTTTCTTAATGTAATACCTTTAAATTAATTTCGTGTTTCACTTTTTATGATCGATAGAAAATAGAAACACTTTATTTATATATATATATTTAGAAAGAAAAGAAAATATGGCATCAACAATATAAATGTATTTATGTATTGAAAATTAAATAGGAAAATGTATTGATAGGAAATATTCAAAATTACTTACAATACCACAGGAATCAAGATCATCATCATTTTACTTGATTTGCAACACACCCCAGACGATATTCTTTCGTTCTTCAAAAATTGTTCTTTAAAAATTGTAGTGACGATATTCCTACGTCGAGTCGAGATTTTATGCGAAGGATTCTTGATGAATATGTTGCAGCGGCGATATTCTTTCGTCGGTTAACGCAACACTTATTTATTCACTTTTCTTAAGAAATCCGTTAAGACTGCGCCAGTTAAAGTTTCTACTTGCAAGATTTACTTTCCGTGATAATAATTTTTATTTTACATGTGTTCACAACTTGAATACAAAACTTAATGCCGTTACTCTACATACCAAAATTCTATCCTAGCCTGCTTTTTACAATTATTTTGCTAACGCTAGAAAAAATTGTGACTGCAAGTAATTCTTAATAATTTTCTGGGAAACTGCTGTCATGAAATTTAAATGAACTTTAATGAACTTTATGCAATGCTAAGTAAACGATTTATTGAGTAAACGATTTATTATTTGTTGGGTATGTAGAGTTTGTTTATAGTTATGTAGGTATGTAACTCGCGCGAGGCAAAACCTACAATAACTATTGTCAATCCAGAGACAAAAGTGCGGACCCCACGAATAGGGGTGAATGCCTAATCTCATGTAAATAATTGCTTTCCGTTCTTACTTTAATTTATTGTCTTATTTTAGGATGGTATAGATGCAGTGCAGGTTGCTTTTTCGCACTAGTGTTTCACTTTCTTTCGACATGAAGACCGCCCCCAGGCCCCTGCAGAAGTTTTTCAATGGTAGGCTTTCCTTATTCCCCTTAATATAACACCTGGAATATAATAAAAATCTTTTGCAGCATCAATCTGTTGGAAGTTTAGGATGGCAATTGAGACGGAACACGAAAATAATTATTATTTTGTTGCTAGTTAAATAAATGGTTTAATATATATATAATATATTTGAATTTGAATTTGAAATTTACTTTGTGCAAGAGAAAACATAACTGCGTGCACGAGTTTTACAAACGAAACAAGATTGAGATCAATCTGAAATGGATCAAAAATTGTTCACCCTTTTCATCTTCTTGTACTAAGTTTTACTGCTTCCACAAGCCTTCACGTGGAAGGCCTGACCAGATTTTCCGCTGAGTAGTTAATTATAGTTAAATTGTTCAGAAAAATAGAAAAAAATTAGCCGAAATAAATACAAAATATGTAAATAAAAGCAATTTTAGAGTTACTTGGTAAGCATGCTGACTAAGGTCCCTAGGGTCGTATGTTTGAATCCCACCTAGATACGGTCATGTATGTTTTTTTTTCATAACTAGTTTCCTCTGCTTAAACCTATCAAAAATTATCTCATCACACTCTTTTACCAGCTCAACAATTATGTACACCAGGATAGCGGATGAATATTTGCGGGGGCTTAACACGTTTCTAAGGCTTTCACCGTGAGCAATCTAATAGGAGATCTATGACAAAAACTGCTGTCCAATTACGTAGCACTAGTAATAGCGAACAAAAATGATACAAGCCAACTGAATCAGAGCTTTGGATACGGGCTTATAACAGTGTTAGCTGAAGAGGCTATGTGGAAGATTTATTCCTGAAAAAAACTCGAATGGTATGAGGATATTTTTTAGCTTTTCAAAATGGTCACTTAAGGCCGAGCGTGGTACGTGATCTGACGAATTATGCTAATATAATGCATTTGGTCTGCATTTCCAAGTCAATAATCCATCGTCCGCTGAAGTGATATGGCACAGTTCTTACTCGGAGCATGTCACGTTGCTTTCAGTAGATTGCTGTATGCTCCATCTTGTAGGTGTTACTCGATATTGTTAAAAGCCTCGAGTTGTAGAGGGTGTCCCACGTCGAGAAAAATAAAAAATCATATTTGTGGAAGGGGAAAAAGGGGTCCTTCGGAGTTAGCAGGGGATTAGTGATTTGAGTACATTTATGTCCTACCTTATTTGTTATACACCCTATGCAATTGACTTTCAGCTCAGATGTTAGTATACCGTGTAAGCCTTCCAACGATAATGTTTATATCGCGGTGATTTTACCACACAAGCAATCTGCTGAAAATATTACTCTATGCAGCGCATAGGTTGTTGTTTGGTTAGAGACCTAGCTGCAGAGCCTATGACTTTGTTGATAATGTGCCTAGGTACAAAGTCTATGTATAATTCTAAGGAACAGAAATTTAAAACGTTCACATTTCGGATTGAAAATAATGACTGAGTGCTTTATTGCCAATCATTTACATATTTATAATAAATGAAATTGCTACACGATCAAATTGAGAAAATAGATATGTAATTAAAAGACTCAATATACTTATAATAAAAATTAAACCTACTTGCTGTGTCATTGTCTTTTGTCTTTATAACCTTAAGACGGATGTAACATGATACATAATTATGTTAACAATTTACAAAAGCAATTTTTCCTTGGATTGCAGTTAAATTTTATGAAAGAAATTTTCAATTTTGCTTTAAATTGCAATTTGATTATCATGAAAAACAATTTTTTATGTTATTGAGTTACTGATTTTTACAGGAAATTGAGAAATTGTGTTGAAGTTCTTAAATTTTATGCATTTGGGTTTTAACAAATAACTTCATATGACAATTAAAAACAGCAACAATTTTTATATTATAAATCGTAAAAACAGTTTTATCTCAAAAACAGTTTCAGCATATACGTTGGTACATACCAAGGTATATAGAAGACAAGGTATTCCCATTAAAATTTTGACACATTGCAGCTGATAACCTGTGACGTAATTCCGTGACTAATGTATATACATTTTTATAGGAACGATAGACAGAAGAGAGAGTATTGTGTTCTCTGTACCGTACTTTTCTATACATTTCACGATCTTTCGTCACGTAATGGTGGAACATGGTTCTCAATGGGAATACCTTGTATTCTATATACCTTGTGTACATACTACATGTGGATAATCAATTGAAAGGTACTGTTCTGAGGCTTCCAAATGTAGTGAGAAAATACTACGGGCGGGAAAGATGTTAAAATAAAAAAAAAGAAAATAGGATATATTTACGTATATAACTACCCTCCCTAACTCCGAAAGTTAAAATTCTACCCGCACCACCTTCCAAGCCATTTATGATTCTCTTCGACTTATCACCCACCACTCGCGTAAAATGAATATATAATAACTACTAAAGAATTATCATATTTTTATATTTTGTTTGGTTTTATAAACGAAATGAAAGGTAGTCCTGAGTTTAATACTTGCCGTTGATGAGGATGATGATGATGATAAAATGGGTTATCATCATCATCATCATCCTCATCAACGGTGGCTTACAGTTATCTACCACGACGAAATCGCCACATTTCAAATCAGTCTTATTTCGATCAGCCACAACAAACTGATTCCCACACCAACTAGGGGGTTATACGCTTTAGTGGTACTGCACTGTCACTGACACAGACGTGTGTAAGGCTCTACCAACTAGTCTTTTTTACTGTCTAGTCAGTAAAAAGCGGAAACTGAAAATAAAAGGTAAAATTTTAGTGGAAATTCGTGTTTATATTTCTAGTCTTCTCTCTATTGAGTAAGAAATGACTGAACATGGTTTAATATACATTGAAATCTTTATTTTGTAGAGAAAAATGACGGAATGGAATTTTAATGACGAAGAAATCATTAGCAAACAATGCGTATAGAAGAGAACTGTCTGACCCTTTGATGTCATTTTTAAAATAAACTAACTAGTCAGTTAATCCAAACGCAACCAGTTTGTAGTCAGTCAATTAGCAGGTTTAGTCAATACTGACCATCAGTTGTACTGACGCGTGTAACTTTCGAGTAATGCTTTGAGCTTGGGAGATTTTTTGCGCCGGCTTATATAATTATTATAAATTATTATGAAAGTTCTACGTAATTTCTGATAATATAACATTTATGATATCTTTATCGTTATAGAGTTTTTTGCTAAATTCATACATTATGTAAAATAGACATCGAAAATGTTGATACAGAATAATATAATGTTAGACAAATTTTAATTTGTATAATTTTGCAATGTCATGACAAGGAATTTGAACTATTTTATTCTCTAATCTTGTAATAAGAATATTAAGAAAATTTTGATTTTTTCTTCATCCTTGAAATTAACCCTTTCACACGATATCGAGGAAAACAACTATCATTTTGAGGGGTTCGAACTAACCCCCAGAAAAAATTAAACGAAAATAATTCATAATCTTTGACTCCCAAAATATGTAAGTGCGCGTCACAAAGAACTTACATTCTGGAAAATTTCACATTTTTACGTCCGTTCTGTTTTGTACGGCACACTAGTCATTCCCCATTGCCACATAAAAGTTATTATTTTCACTATACATATAATAACACTTCTTGAGAACACATCGAGCTAGAGAACTGAAGTTTTGTACATGGCGTTCTCTTGATTATTGTAATATCTATGAAAATTAGGACAATCTGACGGCTTCTTCATATGGATTCTTATCATGTAAGTACTACTTAAAAGTTCTTCGTAATATAAATGTAACGATCTTACTGCCCGGAGAATCGTTCCAGAACACAGTGTGGAAATTCTTTTAACGATTTAAGTTGCATATTTTCAAAATATTTCTGGGTGCGAATTTTGACAGAAAAGAACTTACCTAGGCTTACAACATTACGGCAGACAGACAGACAGATATGCTAAAATCAAAATAACTTTCAACATTACGCGTGGGTGTCCAACCCATTTTGCTCTACTAGAACTATTTCTGTGCGTTACAAACGAAATGACAAACTTAGTATACCTACCCTACGATTTCATCCAGGGTATAAAAATGAACTAAATTGGCAACCCCTTCTTGGGGCTCCCATACAAAACTTTTGGTCTTCGTTGTATTTTAATTTTATTTTCATCTATGGGGTAATATAATTGGTGTTATAGCTTTCTCTCGTGTGTGATACTAAGGCACGTTGCACAATCACCAACTGTAGTCTGTGACTAAAAAGTCAGCTGACTTTCTTCGTTATACGTATCTGCGTTCGGTACCGCAAACTGCTCTATTTTACGTCAGTCAGCAACTAAAAAATCAGCAGGGAGTTGACGACTGCATCAGAAACGTTAGTACATATAAATGGATTTTGGATTGTTAAACACTTTTTTATTTAGTTTTTCATTATTCCAATGCAATGTGATTGTAAATTTATGTTTTGCCAAAATATTTTAAATCGAAAATTACTTCTGAGCCGGAACCATATGCGAAAAACACAGCCATTCATTTTGAATCGGATTTACATGCGGCTATTTTTTCAAATCCTATATACTTGATTTTGGCTAAATCAAGGTTTTTATTTTTTGTTATGCTTTTTTCTTCTGTAATATTAAAAATTTATATAAAGGAAATTATTTTGTTAAAAGAAAATTGACATATCGAAGTGTGATTAAAAGTCGTTCTTCAACCAGCAAACCTTCCTGAAGTTTTTTTTTCTTATTTTGACTTTTACTCGATTACTAATCTGACAGCAGACGATGCAATATGTCAGTCGGTTACAAGTCAACAGACCAGTCACTGACTGGACAATCAATTGATTCGGCAGTGTGCGGTCTCCCTAAGTCAGCTATTGCGATTCAAAAAACATCTCATCCAATCTAACTGCATGGCTTTTTTTATCCATGATTTAAGAACATTAATAATGCTCTTGGTATCTATTTTACAGCCTTGTTTTTAAAGGGTAATCATCATAATCATCCTGAATTAATGTTGTTAGTTAATTCGAGGTATTCAGAAGGATCACGTTCTTGATACGTTGTATATGCCAGGTTACGGAATTTTTCCGTTCACGAACGAAAAAAATGTAGCTCGCTCATATTTTTTAGTTCATGAGTGAACAAAATTGTTTTCAGCTCGTGAGACAATGTTTCAAGTAGTGCAGCCAGATGGCAACATACAAAAATCGGGAAAATGCTGGAGAGAAAATCGTGAATTGGGTATGAAAATCGGTGAAAGAATTAAATCACATAATTACTTCTTCAAAACATAATTTATAAAAATCCAATGAAATATAAATTACAAAAACTTAAGGATGTAACCAGAACTATAAAATAGACTAGATTAATATTCTTATTGCCATTTGACCTATTTCAATCTTATCAGTAAGATTTATACTATTTTTAATACATATTAGAGTTAATGCGCTTAAGCATGTTTTCATTTAAATGCATATTAAAACATTTCTCTGTTTTTTGTCAAAAAATATTTAGATAATAAAATGCCTTCTAAGGTTTCCGCATCCAATCAATTTCTCAGCATTATTTTGCTCATATTTAGCGGTGAAACAGAGCAGATTTTGCAAAATGCAATATTACATTTATTTTTAACCAGCAAGTTTTTTAATTTCGGATCATTTTGGCACAATTTGCAAAATTTTTCCACATACATTTTTGCTCACAATTACAAAAGCTACATAATTCAATCCCCGTAATTTTACCGCTATTTTCGGTAATATTTCATCATCTAAATCTGAATCATCTGGCACTGACCGTGGTACAGGTACTAAGTGAAAGTCTTCCTTTGCAAGAGAAATGAAATTTTTTTCAAGATATGCATTTAATTTTACTTTTTCTTACTATAAATTTATCCATCACATAAGAGAAGAGCTAAATAAGCGGAGATCCTAAAAATACCAGGTTAAGATTGTGAAACCAACTGAACAAAAACAAAAAGTGACAATGGAAAAAATCTGAGGTTTGCCCAACAAGGTAAGAACTAAAGTAGATGAAAATGAGAAAATATCACGTACCCCTTTCTAACACATTGACACTGATATTGTTTGTACATAGGCGCCGTAAACTTTGTACACCTGTACACAATTGTACAACCTGTGCGCAATTTTAATCGCTTTTATTTTCGTATACTCACAAATATTTACTGAATTTGCAAACAAGAACATAAAAAAGTTAATAATTTAGAAGAAAAGTCCAGTGGTGAAAAGTTTGTAAGTAAAATTTGGTTCGTGTCCCTACGTTTATTTCACGGATTTTCCTACGTCAATGTGCCAAGCCCAAAACAAACCAAACCTAAGTATGGGTTTGACAGCGAAGACCAAAAATGGCGGAATGAAACATACCTAATTGCAGGGTAATTTTGGGAACGCTCACGTACACGGATCGTACATATGATTGATGAAAATCGGGGAAAATACGATAGATCAGGTAACCTGGCAGCCCTCCTCTGCATCTTAAAATGTTTGATTCAGTTCCCAGCCGATAGCAAAATTCTCATTTTTCGTTTAAATCACTCGCGAGCGAGCGGAATTATATAGCTCTCTGTATTTATCATTCGTGAGTGAGGAAGAACTGAATAGAGTCATTTTTGTTCTTTCATTTGGTACAGTAAAGATCTCGTCAAATATAACTTAAGTTATTAAGTTATCTTTCATCTCGTCGTCACTTTATGTTTTTTTTGTGTGGTTGTATATTGGTTTGTGTGATTCTTGCTGACTTGGTTTGTATTAGTTTTCACAAATTTATAAAATGGGACGTCATAAGGACTTTAGTCCTTCAAAGTATGTGTTGTACCAGGAAAGTGATACATACTTCTGTGTGTTTAATTTGGGAAAAACAATTAAAAGGTAGGTATGAGGACTGCAAATATTATAATACATTACAAATTAGTTAATAACATAAATTTAGACGAAAGTGATAGGGAAGTAGAGTTGAATAGATCCAGACCAAAATGAAATAAAAGTCAAGTTTTTTAACAATGGACAAAACTAAATTCATCAATTGCTACATTGGATTAGTGATAGTAAAAAATATTCCATTCCGGATTTTCGATGACAATGAATATTTGAAACAATTAATAAACCCATATGAAGAACAATTTAAAATAAATTTAAATTCAAAAAATATTGCCCAGACTGTGGCACAAGGTGCAAATAAAATTAAGCCAATTATTACGAAAAATGTTGATATAAGATTGATAAGCTTAAAAGACTACAAAATATGTATAAATATGTTGGGCATGATTCAAATGAAAAGCATGCATTACAGGCGATTTTTTGCGCCAAGAAATTTTGAATTGTCTTCGCGAATATAATATGGATATAAGCCAGTTATATTCCAGCACCACCGATAACGGAGCAAGTATGCAAGTATGCAAGTAAGTATATTTATCCCGCCTAAAATGCAATACATTAGCTGGCCTGGCATGCGAAGTAAGGTATGTCATAACAAATAAAAATGGAAGTGTATGTATGTAGCTTAATGCATACCCAAAATCAAAGTTCACTTAATGACAACTTAAGGCACAGAAGAATTTTCCGATTGTTTTACATTTGAAATGCACACGGCAAGAAAAGGAAGAAATAAGAATGAAAATAGGCTACATTTGTTAATGGGAGCTAGTACGAATACAGCAAATATATCGACGGAAAGAAATTTGAAACAGAAACTAGAAAATTTGTCTTATAAAGGAACGGTTTCTTTCGATACCGATATCTTAGAATATTGAAGAAATTTGCAGCACAAAGATCAGGAACTAAGGAAATTAGTTCAAACTTCTGTAGGTACCATCTACCTAAGTATCAGTTGAGCGTGCTTTCAGTACCTTATCGACGATCATAACATAAAAAAGAGCTAAGTTATCCAAAGATACTATTAATAATATTTTGTTAGTTAAATTAAATTCTAATTTTTTGAACCAAACATCTTTAGAGTAAGGAATATACATTATACCTACTAAATAATAATGAATAATATGTGTTTTATGTACATTTATTGGTGTAAAATTTCCTCAACATATGATATCTTGTTTTATTTAATTCACGAATCGTTCTTTTCGACTCGACTCATGAGCGAATTAAATTTTCGACTTTGAAACTTTTTAAATCACTCGTGAGTTGAAATTATAAGCTCGCGAACTGAAACATTAACTTCATGAGTAATTGAAAAATACAGTTCAAACGAATTTGATTCGTTCGTGAGCGAATCAAAAAAATTTCACTCTCCGTAAGTTATATCTCGAGAAACACCAGAAGAGATATCAAGTAGGGAAAATTTAGATCCATCTGATAATACACCCAACAACTTCTTATGCACGAAATTATAAATGAATTACGGTTAGTAGGTATGGTTAGTAAAATTGGATTGCTTACTTACTAACTTGTTGGAGGCTTACTTTGTCAAATCCTCTGATGAAATAGTTCTAAACAACGATTGTAGATATTTAAAAAAAAAATCTTTTTCGATAGCCCGCAAAACGTTAATGGTAGCTATTAGAGAGTTGAGACACCCATCGCTCATAGTCTATTAATCTATTGATCCCAAATGCAGCCACCAGGTATAGAACAGCTCATGCGAAACAATTAGTACATAACGGAAAAGCTAAGTATTCATTAGCGCCCTACCATCCAATTGTCCGTTTTAGCTGCATATTTAGAAAATTCTCAGCTGAAGCAGTGTTGCCAGGAAGACAGTGATGAAACTCTTATATTTTGGCTAAGATAAACTTTTTCCGAAAAATATCTGCCTTGGAATAATTTTTATTATAACTAAGTCAAAATTGTGAAAGACATAAATACAGATGATTCATGTACTTACTTATATTGTAAGCCTAGTACTGAGGTACGCGCTAATCATTATTTTCATATAAAATATAGCGCGCTAGCTATTGGCGAAAATTTATCCTGAATTTTAGCGAGACCAGTACGGGAGGTTTGCCTAAAATTACATATGATTAGCTTAAATTAATTTATTTTCACATACTTTGACAAAAAGTAAAATGTTCTTCTATAAAAATAAACCTTAAGCTATAATACATATTATATATAAAAATTAAATAACCTTCCTCTGTTGCTGAAAATTTAATGCCAAAAAAGTCCTTAGTGTGTCATTTTAGCCTAGTACATATATGTAGGTAAAATGACATACCTTTAGTATGATGTTAAATATTGCTTTTTCTTGCTCACATATTATTTGCACACATCACAAACAAACTCCTTTGCACATTTAATTAATCCGCCACATTCGTTGTTCGCCCATTTCCCACATAATGTGCATTGGATCCAGTTCTTCCTAGATCTGGATCTATTAAATAAATCATTGCAGTAAAGGCAAGGTACGTCAGTTTCATCGTCATCCGCATCGAAATTTCCCAGAGTCTCAGTGCACTCAAACCTTAAAGTTGGCCTTTGCCCGCTTAGCCGACACTCTCTGAGTAGCTGATCGTTTTCCCATGACTTGCTTGTAGCACGGCCAGATATGGACCACTTGTTAAAATTTGAGAACCTTCACTTTTTCTTTTGCGTTCGCGTCGTTCTGAAGTGGAAGGAAGTGGAGAAATATCAGCTGAAGTAATAATTTTTTTGGATGCGTATGGCATTTCTGTATTGTTATTGGCTATTGTGGTTGAACTTGAAGTTAGTGCTGCAATATCAGCTGAATTTATGGTTGTTGCAGATTTAGATGGAATTTCTTTATCGATTAGAGTTATCTCTGTTACCGAAATAGATGGATTTTCTATTTCAGGGATATCTGTGGCCATTGCAGGGGTAAGTAAGAATCTGCGAACACCTCTGAGTTGATAGGCCATATGC
The DNA here is from genome assembly GCA_963930735.1 of Dioctria linearis. Taxonomy (NCBI): domain Eukaryota; kingdom Metazoa; phylum Arthropoda; class Insecta; order Diptera; family Asilidae; genus Dioctria; species Dioctria linearis. Next base: position 201,085,430 of record OZ005741.1, on the reverse strand, counting down.
ACGTGCTGAAAAGCCGCTTATTGCATTCTGCACTGTGGCAGCCTATCCATAGGCCTCAGCGAAGAGACTTGAAATCTGGTACTGTGTGATAACCCTCCCAGGATGCTGCCTAAACCATTTATTTTCAGCTCTGTTGAGAGTGCAGTCGCCTCTGGACTTCGCAGCGAAATATCAGGATGTCTCTTCCTGAAGACACGAAGCCAGTCCCATCCATCAATTTTTTTTGTCCCGAGATAAGCGATGTTCAATTCAATTCTGCTCAGTGAGTTCATACCCTAGTTTCCTGACGTCAACACATGTCAATCCAAATAGTCTTGATTCAAATACAAAGGAAACGTTGTATCAAAACGACCTAGACCTTTTCCAATTCCTTTGGCCTTTTTATTCATTCTAAGAGCTCTTCTACTTAAAGTTTCCTGTAGAGCTCCATAAGTTTTTGCTACTTTCATTCAACCCATTTCATTCTTGTTCACAGCATCAATGGGAGTTTGCATTGCCTCTTCGTCCCAACCCTGAATATCACTCTTCCTCTTATAGTTGCCTACCATATCTATTCAAAAATTAACAAATTACATTTTAGTTGTAAAAGTTAGTTATCTAAAAACTACATGAGATTTTGTACAAACTTATTACAATTGAGTGGTAAGAGGCGTAACATAAGAGTGTAACGTGTGTGTAAAATTTGGTTGCTTGGGAATATGATCTTTTAAAAAAACAAAACCAACCGTGTTTATTCATTTCGTTTGTGGGTAAAATGCCATATTGTTTCATTTTGCCAACATATGTAATATGTCATTTTATCCTCAAACGTAACATTAAATTTTTTTTAAATATATTATTTCCAACCAACATATAGAACTAAAATTTACGCTCGCACAAACACTGTCAAGAACTTCTCTCTTGCGTTACAAGTATTAGTTTCTCAACATTTTGTCGGTGTTCCTTTCTCTTATGTTCATTTATCAGCTATCACTGAAATACTATTTTGAGCACTGCTCTGACAAAAATCAAAGACTAAATTTAATTTAGAATTCGAGATTCATGAAATGTGTCATTTTACCCTAGTATTGGTATGTCATATTAGGCCAGTCTCCACTACTTAGGTCAATACGTTAAATTTGTGGATCTGGATTAAACAGTAAGTCTCCAACCAATTTATCTTGAATTTATCGACCCGGTCTGTTCTTTGTGGTACTAAGGTTCGCGTTTAAGTAAATTTTAGCGAGTCTCCATTATCGGGCCCATTCTTTTAGCAACTAAAATATGACAAGGGAGATTTAGAAATCAGAGATAATAAAAGAAGAAGAATTTTTATTAGCTAACTCATTGTTTTCCAATATGTTGAAGTATTTACAAATTTTTCGTTGAAATTTCTGAGAAGTTTGACAAGAAATATTTTTATCTATCTAAAAGTGGCCCGGGCCGATGAATTCAAGCTAGATTGATTGGAGACTTACCGGTGGTGCCACCTCTAATCAAGAACGACAAGCAAAATTTTGAACTTAGTACTGTACTGGGTCTTGATAAATTTTTGCCTAGCTCGAGCGTGCTAAATTTTATATGAAAATAGGTTTAGCGCGGACCTCAGTACTAGGATTAACCTGTCTGAATAAAAGAATTTCTTTTAGGTTTCTATTCTTATACTCTGTTGGTTTTAAATTAATTTCTGACAAAATTCACTCTATACACAGATGTTTGTGGCAGTAAAACAATTTTAAAAGTTAGCTTGCAAATTTGTCATTTTAACGGGGAAAATCTGCAAATTGTTAATATGTCTATAAGATCTGCGAAGTGAAAATAAGTCTGCCTATCTTACATTACTGAATTGAAGTAGGAACATCGATCTCTTGTTGTGGCGCTTTTTTATTGATTTATATTCTTTCGTCCAAGTATAAAATATAATTGATATAAATATAATATGTATAAGAGTTGGATCAGAAGCATTTTTTGTTACAGGGGAATTTCTATGAAATGGAGCGTGACTTACTGTTTCCGGATCATTCGATGATTATTTTACGTAATGTTAAAGAAATCGTTGTAAACACTTTCATCAAAATCGGAAGTCAATATACATATGTATTCATGATGATTTCAGTACATCTGAAGCGATATTCCATTTTATCGGCTAAAAAAACAGTGAGAACCTTTATACATTCCAGAATGCCACATATGTACGTATATGTATATTATATATAGATGTGAACATCCAAGTGCGCATCGCTACCTGAAAAAACAACGAAATTAAATAGATTTTCAACTAATAATTCCACAAGCGCTGATATTTTATTTAAACACAACGTACGCTTACGAAATTAAAGTTGAAAAGATTCCATTATTTACGTCCAAGACCGCCCCTACATCTCCCCTGGCCGGCTAACGGAGATCTTATTAATCAAAGAGTTCCAATGAACTTAAACACATCTTACGATGTGTGTCATGTTTACAAACATTCTTTGATGTCAAAATTACCACCTCGAAAGCACCTGAGACACAGGAGAAAATAAACGTTGGCCGAATCTGTTAAAACAAATCGTTGAGTCAAAATAAAACGACAAACCAGAAAGCGAGACAAGTGTAATAAATGAGCCGGCAGAGATGGACGTTATTTATGGAAGCCTCAATAAATTAAATCATTACCTCGTTCAGTTCAAAATTTATGACGGTCATAGTGGAAATTGGTGGCGGGATCTTCACTCTCATTGAAGTTTTGCTAAAACAGGGAAAGCCGAACCGATGAACTGCCTTTTGTCGACTACCGAAGCTGGAGGAGAGCCCGCCGAAATGATGAAGTGTTTATGGCTGCTGGATACACCTTGATAAGCACTCGATAAACTCTTATGTTTTAACACAACGAATTTGTCAAGAGTGTATATATCGTTCCGAAAAATATAGCGCAGAACTTCTTCTTTCCTATCCTATTCGAATGCCGGGACTCTCGGTTCGGGGTTATGGGATGTAACTGTTGCATTCGGTAGGTAGGTACATGGGCGAAGGGGTCATAAATTTGCTTTGACTGCATTCGGCTAACTGAATATGGAGTCATCAGAAACAGATTTAAATTAAGACAGATGAGCGGAATAATTAAGTACTTGTAGCTAACTCGCTTATCATCAAGCCTTTTTTGAAAATAAAACATGTTGGGAGGAACTTGTGTTTAGTTTTTTTCTCTTCTCATTTCTGAAAGTTTCTTTTTAATAAAGGTACAAAGATGTTATCATCAATTAAATTGGATGATTAATGTATTCTGCTCTGAATATGTAAAAAAAACTTGCGGATATTGGTTCCCTAGTTTGACACAAATTATAAAAATTATGAATAAAGAATGGGTAAGGCTTGAGCTTGCAAGTAAAACTTAAAAACAATTCTTTCAGCTTTTCACACTTATTAATGTGTTTCCTTGAAAGTAGCAAGCTCACACTTATATTTAGAAAATAAGTGATTATCTTAATACTAGTGAAGAGGAGTGGGATGTTAATCGTGTATGGCCATAGAATGGAATAAAAATGGAAGCCGAAGTCAGAGCTGGAATATCATTTGACTGCGCAGTTTATTGCAAGGTATCGTTATTCATACGCAAATGCATTTACGATACCGTCTCTGGACGTTAGGTGGCTCTTATAGGGTTACCTGCTGCTGTGCATCTAGTCACAATAATGTACAGGGAACTGAAACTAGGGAATGTTGAGCTATGGATTCAGTTTTTGCAAAAGTGTCCAGAAGTGGTCCCCTAGAGTCAGTTAATGGGATTTTAGACACACAGATTAAAAAGCTTGCTAACGGTCATCTCAAAACAGATTTGACATTATAAAAACGTCTATAATATCACGGCTTTCATCACTGTATACTGACTCTTTGGTAAACATGCTGAATACCTACAGAGACTTCATTTAATGATTTCTGTAAAAGTTCTATTGACGAAGATCACTTCTATTAACGAAGCATTCATCATCTGTTGTTAGAATGCCCCAATATTGACGAGGCATTCAACATCTGTTGTGGGAATTCCCCAATATTGACAAGAGAAAAATGCACTCACAAGGTAATTACGTACTCTACCGTGAATTGGGATAAATAGTAGAAAAAAGATAGGAACACTAATAAACTCTTGTGGCTGGTTCTAGCCTCGAACGCAAATCAATTAATTTTTAAGTAGGCTTCATCCTAAGATGGCTGAAAGGAAAGTCTTTCGGTGATTACTGTTCTAATCTAACAAAGACTTGGGGATCAGGATGTGGGTTAACAGCAAAAGTATCCACTAGATATCTTTCTACTCGGAAATATCCCAGCTCCGAATTTGTTATAAACTTAACCTAATATTCTAAGGGCGGCGATTAAAGTAAGCTAATTCTTAGAGTTGGCTCATGTACTACGGATTCTGGTCCTTTAGAAAGAAAACTCTAGTCATACTAGGAACAAATTGTAAGACCTGCTTCCATAAAAAATTAACTGCTGGGATCGACAAATATTAATTTTGTAAGTGATTGCAAGATTAGATTACTCTATCCACAGACAACAGAGCGGAAAACATTCTTTGTTTGAACGACATGAATGTAGAGATTTACCCAATACTGACCATGAGTAATTCTTTGGAAAAAAGACGTAAAGACAGTGATAAAATTGGCACCGTTCTCTACATTCTAACTCCTTAAAACTTGTTTTAATTTTATTATACATAAAAATGAAATAATACACGAACATACTTGCGTACTGGCAGATGATCTAAGAGACAGAAGTATCATGTTGCTATCTACTAAACTACTAAAAACTTAAACTAAATACTTTAAATAAAATGTAAAATGCATATGTGAAATATAAAATAAGAAATGAATAAAAAAATAAAAATAATGATTTATATAATACACAAAAAGATATAATATTAACAAACAACAAACTAAAATTACAGAAACAGGACCACCCCCTTCAAAACGGAACCATTTTTAAGTCGTGGCAGTGTAACTCTGTGCATTCAACCTCCAGAACCTATCAGTCCAGGCACGAATAGCTCGAACAAAGTAAGATTCATCCATTGTGGAATGCTGAAACCTAGGTATCAGTACGTTGAAATATCTGTCAGAATTTAGAGATTCAAGTTGGTTAAAAAGGTACCGAGGCTTTTGGAGTGTATAGTTTTGTGAAGGGATGCAATAAGCCTACGCCTTAAATACTCCATCAAGGGACAACCAAGCAGATGGCTATTATGCGGTGAAACATGTTCAAATCTTCTTAAGCCAAACACAAACCTCGTACAGAATGCAACAATTAATTTCTTTGAGCATACAGAAACCAATTGCGGGAATATTAGACAGCTAGCTGTAAGGTAGGGTAGAAGTTGAGACTTTAGTAGCATTGAACGAATGCTAAAATGTAAAATTGTAGAAGACAACCACAACCGCCGAAGACAGTCATAAACTTTTCCAAAAATGTGGCTAATCTGATCACAACATTTCATCCGGGAGTTGAGAAAAGCCCCTAGATTTTGCACACGATCAGGAAATGCTAGTACTTGATTATCCAGAAATATAGGCGGTAAATCAGAAACTTCAATCGGTCGTCGATAAAACGGAATGAATTGATATTTTTGGGGGTTCAGTTGTAAACCGTTATTAGTCGCCCAACTCGAGACATTCGTCAAGTCAGAATTTAAACGTTCAATACAATCCTCCATTAGACCAATGGGACGACCAATATATAACTGCACATCATCAGCATATATGTGAATTTTACAATCCTCAATAACCTCAGGATGATTATTAATACACATGCTGGAAGGCAAAGGGCCCAAAATAGATCCTTGAGGCACACCGCGAGTAAGACGCAAGGCACCGGAAAAACTTTTCCTTATTTTTATACGCTGAAGCCTGCCAGACAGAAAACTGCCGATAAGGGAAACTGCAATTGAATGAAATTGAAAGTTAGTGGACAACTTAGATAAAAATTTAGAGCAGCCTACCGAATCGAACGCTTTAAAAAAATCAAGTAGAACTAGGACACATAAGTCATCCTTATCTAGTGAGCTGCATTCTTCCTCCGTGATGAGTGTACAAAAACAGTGAGAGTGAGCTCTTTCAGCATGGCTGTAGTCGGCCCTTTTAATGTGCTCTTGTCATCGCCGACTTTATGTCTTGCATTTTATTCAAGTTCTTCAAAATATCAAATGCAATGATTTCAGACCCTCCAGAATTATGGAAGGATTAGATCCAACATTCGGTAACGAATATTATTAAATCTCTGATTCAACAATCAGAGTTTGCTTTTAAGAAGTCGAACAGAGTTAGCTAAAGAAGATAAAGGGTAGAATACTATCAAACTCAACAGATTTGATACAATGAGATTCATGAGCATTTTGAAGACTTTTCTCTTGCGAAGATGTAAATTTCCTTACCTCTTTTCAGAAGAGAAGAAAAATGCGCCTGCAAAGAGGGTAGTAAAAGTAATTCGCGGAAATTTAGCAGCAATCAATCCAATCCCTGCCAAGAATTCGGTATACATGCTCCACGTTATTTATCGAAGAATTTTTGTTGCAGAATAATAATAATAATAGAAATAGACCAGAAGCTCATACTACCATCCCAGCTTATGTAGAGCCTTTTGTCTTATGCTTAGATCGAACTAGAACTTCCCATCGCTTAAAGGATTTACCTGTGTGCATTCTTATAAATCGGTCTAATATTAACTGATTAGTCAGTTTTTGTAAATTTTATAGCTGTATGTGGCATATAGAGTTAAGATTTTAGCTCAGTCAAAACCATCGAGAATACTTCCCAAGCCAATGAAACAGAAATTTATATGTGTACGTTGGGAGTCATTGATACTTATGGAAAAGTGCCAAACATTGACTTTATATTTGCTGTAGAGCCTAAACTACATACAGGAAAATAGTGGTTCCTTATCTTCCCAAAGGCTACACTTACATATACATTACTTAACAAAATAATAAAATAGTTTTTCCTACAAAGTAACCTTACCAAATTTACGCTCGTTAACTCTCAGCTGAATTGTTGTAAAAAAATTGTAAATCACTTCCAAGCTACATTGTCAATCTATTTATACATCGGGGCTTACATATAAAGTAGGTGCAATGATCCAGTAGAACGTTTGTTGTTGAATAGGTATACGAGGTGTGTTCGAAAAGTAAGGTGACTTTTCAAATTTCGCGGGCTATGTACACTCGATTTTCGATTTTTTTTCTTGTGTTGGTACACTCGTCCAGAACATATGTTCACAGTTTTAACTATATAGCATTATTTGCTTGTTTGTGAGAGGCATATAGGTTAGAAGTGTTTGATGTGCTTGGCGATTTTCTGCTGTCGAAAAAAAACGGACCAAAGAATTTGCATAAAATTTTGTGTAAAAAATGAAATTAAGTGCCTCAAAACACTCGAAATGTTGACAGTGGGATACTCTGAGGAGAACAAAAATGTTATAAGTGGTACAAGCGTTTCCAAGAAGGCTGAGAAGATACCAATAACGAGCCTTGTTCTGGACAACAACTGATGAAAACGTTGAAGAAGTGAAGAATATGGCGTTGGGAAATCGTCGAATCGTCATTAGAGAAGTTGCTGATAACGTCGGCATCCCGTTTTGGTCGTGCTAACAAATTTTGGATGTTTTGGGCATGACACGTCATCAGCGAAGTTTTATCCGAAATTGTTTAATTTTGATCAGAAGAACCGTCGCAGAAGCATCGCACAGGACTTGGTGAATGACGTCAATGATGATCCAGATTTGCTCAAAAAGGTCATATATGGTGACGAAGCCCCCTGCGACTTCCCAAAACTGAAGATACGGATGAAAGGACGGAGATTTGCAACGATTGAGGAAATAAAAACTGCATCGCTGAAAGTGTTCAAGGCTATACCAAAAGTGTTTATCAGATCTGCTTCGAAGATTGGGAAAAGCATTGGCACAAGTGTATTATATCTGAGGGGGATTACTTTGAAGCTGACAATATTAATATTGATGAATAAATAAAAAGTTTTTCAGAAAAATATAAAGTCAGTTTACTTTTTGACCACACCTCGTATATGCCGTGTCTGAGCTGACATTTTTAGGTAACTCAAAAGAAATCGATGCTTCCTGAAAATGACAGATTGGTGCGGTATCTGGGCTCTTCTCTTTGCTGGGTGATTAGCCTGGAGTACATATCCAATGATGATGCTGCCTTCTCTCGCTTATTAAAGAAACTGCACAATATCATTGGTTGTTGTTGTTTTTTTAGTTGGCCCCTCAAAACTTGGTAAAGCCTTAGAAATGCTTAAAACCTCATAAAATATATTATATTTTATATATATGTAGACTAAGGGATTTTGTGTATCCAGAATTATATTATATGGATCTAATAGACATTTGGTTCCTGCAGGATTGCATTACCTCTCACTATTAGGTGAAAATGTGGTCTCTTTGGTCGACAACGTTTCCCAATCGCTTCATTTTGGAATTAGTTTATACCGAGATAATAAGATGTTACTTCTTTTTTTGGGGCTGCAGTTATATCAGTTATTCGAGGCATACAGTTCAAACTATTCATGGAGTTAGTAAAAATTTGAATAAAGTTTATTCAATTCGACAAGCAATGGGATACGTTATAGTTAAATAAAGATTTCAGATGAATCTCATATACATTGTTCTCTTGCAATTAAAAAACTTTTCACTCTTGATGAAACATCCTATCCGAAAGGCATCACAGCATAATCCTTATGCTATTAGTGGTCGCCAAATATATGTATATGAATTGTTTCATCCGTTGGGTGCAATAAAAATTCTTTAATCCCACGAGCATATGGGATCTATTCAAAACTAACTAGTGGATCACTCAATAGCTATTGAACATATCTTAAATTCTAGACATATGAAGAATAGTAGAAAGCATTCAGCTCTGTACATTGATGCGTTATCAGGCACTGTCCAAATATCTAGTAAAAAACTAAATTTTTGTAGGGCAAACCGACGAAGGAGTTACCCGATTTGTCCCATTTTCAAAATTAAATTTAGTACTTTTTAAGGGCCCGAGTGCATATTTCAGTTATCTAAGTGAACGCGTTCTCGAGTTATCGTGTGGACAGACGGACATGCTAAAATCAATATAAATTTTAATATTATGCGTGAGTTTCCAATCAATTTTGCTCTACCATCATTATTTCTAGGTGTTACAAACAGAATGACAAACTTAGTATACCCTATAGATTTCATGTAGGGTATAAATAGTCAATTTACTTATCCGAAATTACTGCAGGAAGACCTCAAGAAGACTCTGAAGGCGTGCATTGTCTCGACAACAAGTCAAATACTAGGTATATACTGGGGATTAAGCTATTCAATCATTAAAAAATAAGAAAAACAAATAAAAAAAAACAGGAACAAAATTGCGATGAATTATTACAAACATGCATGTACATAAATAATGAAAAAACGGAAGTATTTAGGATATTGTACTATATGATTCCTTGAGATGCACTGCTAAAAAAATTGTTCCACATTACCTCCACCTTTAGGTGCCTTCTGAGGAGTTACAGCTTTTTAAAGATTTCAACAATATTCATGCACCCTTCATGTAACTTGTAATATTTCATTTTTGTATATATTAGTTACGCACAAAAATTTTCAATATTACATTTTTTTTTATATAAAAAGCTTATACATATCGTTACTTATCTCAATAATTCTCGTCTATCTGACTTAATCTTATTGCTTATTACAACCACAAATATCCTCGTTCATCGGAAGAAAGTCGTTTTCCAATACCTGCAATAGTTTTAGATTAGATTAGGATTAAACGGGGCTAGAAGCCCTTGCACTGCATTAATGCATTGGCTTATTATTCACCGCTGTCTTTGCAGTTTATCCAGAAGTCCCACTCTTCATCAAAGTCGGCAAGCTTTAAGAAATATGAGTCAAAGGCCTGGAATCTACTTTGTACAATGGCCTCGCATTCGCGTAAGACGTGCTCTGATGTTTAATTCTCTTCGAAACACAACCTAATTCGATGCATGTCTTTGTTTAGTTTGCAGTGTTCGGCTAGGACTCTTGTGATGATTCTGATTTGATTCCTAGACAGCCTTTAAAGATCTTGGCTCTTTTTTGGTGAAGGTCCTTTAATGAATCTTTTGGCTTGTCTGCAGCATATGATTGCGGTTCATCGTTGGTCCATTTGGTTCTGGTTCCAGTTTTGGAAGGTAAACTTCCAGGCATTGTAAGAAATACCGCAAAATGGTTCCGGCGCATTCCCGCATTAATTTCGTTTTAATCTCACGTGATGAAATGGCTTTCAATGCCGCTTGGCTATCTATATAGCTATATATTTATTTGTTAGTATAGGATCGGTTGAGGTATTTGTATGTCCTTCTAGTGATGGTATATACTGCTGCCTGGAATATTAAGGCATATTTTCCTAGACTTTGATAAATTTGAGCTCTTGGCTTTACAATATATATTCCTGCTCCTACTGCTTTCTCTTTTAGAACCGTCGGTGCACCAGACTAGGGCTTCATTTTGCAATAGATTTAATACAGAAGGTAAATTGGTTTACCCAATTCCAGATTATAAAATTGCATACTGTGTTGGGCTCAAGCCAGATCATAAAATTCCACCGGGAGCGCGTGGGTGTACAAAGCATATTACGAACATAAAAAAGTTAAAAAAAAGAAAATCAAGCTGTTTATTTGTTGTTAAATGTAATACTTAAAGCTAATAGGACCTATAAAAGATGCCATAAGTGGGATCATGGTCTATACATAACTATGCTCTACGAACTAGCGAATTTCTTATCTCGAAAAATTGTGATCATTATTTCTAATATCTTTGCAAGCGTTGTGTATCATATTCCATATATGTGCTCCACAACTTATTAGAAGAGAAGAAATTAAGAGGAGTAGGATCAGGTGATCGGGAAGACCAAGAAATTAGTAATTCACGACATATACATCATCGCGTCGTATACTATACTTCTCATTAAGATAACTCCTGACCTGAGTGGAGTAATGCAGCGAAGCGTAAGCAGAATACACTCATCCAACTTGTCTTCTAAATAATTTTTTAATAAGTAAAAAAGCTAGAATTGGTATAAGACCATTTCTTATGATACCCCAGGGCCTAGATGAATGCCCATATGTAATTTTGTACAGTCACCCATCAGCATAAGTTTTATTTATTTACATACGAAAAGTATTTCTAGAATAGTACGTCGGACAATAAAGATGGTTGCAACAAATTACATTGGAATTCATATTCTGAAGAACTTTTCAGTACAATAAGAACATCACAGTATACGTAAAAATCCTGAATTTGTATATGGCAACACCAAAAAGGGGTAGACTGATTTTGCTCATTTTTTAAATAATAATTACTTTTTTTATGAAAAAGGCTTTAACCAAATTTCAGATGTCTAAGTTGACACGTTCTCAGGAAATTCACAAATCCAAATGTATAGTAAACAACGAAATTTTTGTGTGCCAACCCTACGAAGGAGTTACCCGATTGGTCTCATTTTCGAACTTAATTTACTTTTTTTTTAAAGATCATGTATGCAAAATTTTATCGCTCTAATTGAACGCGTTCACGCGTTATTGTGAGGACGCACAGACAGACGGACGGACCGAGGAACAGATGGACATTCAAAAATCAACATAGCTTTTAATATTATACGGGGCTGTACAATCCATTTTGCTCTACCATCATTATTTCTATGCGTTACAAATGGAATGATAAACTTAAGTATACTCTATGACTTCATGATCGAGGGAGGGTATAAAAAGGAGAGGTAAGTGAGGCCATGCAATATTGGAATTTCAAATGGACCTAATCATTTGTAAATAATATTTTTGACAATATTGTTGACTCTTGCTGAAATATCTCTCGAAGACGTTTACTCAAATCTCCTTCTAGTAAAGTTTGTACAAGGTAATAGTGGTACTGGTGCAACTGATTCGAATGAATCGCCAAGCTGTTGAATGTGAAATTCCCATTCTCTGCGTTAATCTTCTAGTAATGTTATTTTTACGATGTTATTTTCTCAATACAGATAATGGAAGTAAATACTAAATATCCAAAATACCGCTTGAATACTAAATTAGTGTATCACTGCCTTCTAAAATAATAGCAGGTCGAATTAATAAAAAAACAAACATACATACGTTCATATTTTCGACAATATGCAATTTTATTATCTGGCTTGGATACGCCAATTTACCTTGTTTTCTATTATACGTAATTGGATGCAACTTTTTTCTGATCACAGAGGACATTTGTGACTTCAATACTGAACTTAGTCCAGATAGACGAAAATTATTCAGATAATTAACGTATTTATGAAAGTTTCATTTAAAAAAATAGCAATAATTTGAAAATATGTATTTGTGCGTAACTAAGGTATGCCTGAATAATATTTGATATTTGTAATAGCTCATTTGAAAGAACATTCGTAAACTATTAAAAAATTCAGGAACTGCGAAAATCTATAGAATGAATCCAAATTTATACTCATTTATTCCCGATTAGGATTCATGAATATTGAGGTAGCTCCTCAGGGGACATCTAGGGGTGGGAGTTATATGGAACGATTTTTTAATGTGCTCAGCTCAAGGAATTGCTTGTTATACTGGAATGCACCTTGATATGAAACTCATATTCAGTGCCGTCCTGATACAAGTGGGGGCACATGGCACTTTAGAATATGGGGATCCTCTGAATTATTTCCTAAACAACTTTGGGTTAACAAAAGAAATAATAATGTAAAATACAATCGCAAACATAATACGGGAGCGCACCAATTGCAAGTTTAAAGGAGAATTAACTGATTTTCAGTCCCTAGAAGAAAATCAACGCAAAGTGGCGCTAAGGGGACTCCCCATACGAACGTATTTAAAGTAAAGGCAAAGTCCCGATCGTGCTAGTCGGTTTAGTTGTTTAGTTGCTTTGTAACCCGAAAGAGCTGCCAGAATTATGTCAACAGGAACCAACAGTTTAAAAATTTTCTCTGATTACCAAATAGACCATGAAAAATGGCGGCAAGATTAAAAAATACTAGGCCGTGATTGTAAAGACTGACACAATATAATTTCTTATATGTTACATTGTATCAACATTTGTTGATATGTATTTCGAACAAATCTCTCCTTGGTCCATTTTCTGTAACCAAACTCTAATATCTAAAATAAATGGTAATAGCTTGTTTTACTGGTTGAACAATTTGTTATCGGTTAGCGCTGAGCCCAGGCTCACATCACCCACGCAAAAAGGTGGCACTGCCTGTATTGGTTAAGTGCGTTTTCATTATGCTGCTAGCGAACATCTGCTGTATGTATATAGGTACTCGATTCATCTTTTACTCAAAATGTTGCTAAGCGAAACAAAGTCCGAGAATTAAAAAAATTTTGCATATCAATTGTGGACTATTTAATGTGTTCCAAAAACAGTATAAGAGGAGAGTAATCTGATATGCGACAATTTAAGTATACCCTTCAGCCACAAGAGATGTATTTGTAGGATATCGTAGCAAAAAATATTATAAAATTTCCTTTATATCAGTAACAACATGTCAAGGAATACATAGGTATCCTGTTCGCCCCCAAAATCAGATTTTTACTACAGTTTGCACTAAATATAGCGGAAAGGGTAAGAGCAAAATTAGAATAGTCAATTAGTTCCAATTGATGGTATCTTGATACATCTGACTGAAATTCTGTTATCGCGGAAATGAAATCCCCTCACAAAGTCTGTGGACGATTAGTTGAATCAACTTTAATTTCATCCGTACAATTCGACTAATTTCTCTGCTTTTCCATTTAACTGCACACAATAGAAGCTGGAAAAGAGCATTACAACCCCCTTAGCCGGGGTTAGATAGCCTATCTACGGCGTACTCATATAGATGAAATTTTCACTCAGAATGCCAGTTTCTTGCCTTCATCCCGAACCCGGCAACTCTTGTGGCTGCTGTCTTTTTTGGGGTGAAATGTGTGCAAATGTCAAACGTCAACATTTGACATGCGTGTGACATATCAGTGACAGCCTGCATTAATCAAATCTCCAAGAATGGCGAAAATTTGTACACCTTTTGTATTCCTAACAGTTGTCCCTTTTTGGGCTGCTTTAATACAAAGGATCGATTCGAGACTATGCTGTAACCGCACAGTGACTTTAACGTGTGAAGCTTTCAGGAGCTAAGCCAGTCCACATCGTATGCAGTTTTTTTTGCGCCCGATAAAAAAAAATATTTGTTCCAGTCCTTGTTTTCGGGCTTTGAAAGTTGATTGAATTCGAATTGGTTTCGTTCAAGTTCGTCCAATGAATACGAAATGAATACGACCAGGACTTGTTGGGGCAATTTTCGTTGGCATCGTCCGATGTGAAATAAGCAAAATATGTTTTCAAAATGCTAACAGAACCACCATCATTTCGCTGAGATTGCATAAACTTTAAATTTTAAACAGGACATTTTACGAGACCAGACCGGAAGTACCCGACTGGTACGACATCTGTGACAATTACTGCTTGTACTGGTTCAATTCCGTCAGCAAAGATCGAACTCGAACAGCACAGTAATCAAGTGTTGCCTTGTCACCATTTGGCAGAGGGCTATAGGAACAATGATGTCGTTGGTCTCTGTACAGAGTCATGTTGGCACTTCCATTCGATTGACCTTATGAATTTTTCATGTAGCAATATCTGCCATTTTGTAGGGAGAAAATAATTTGTTAATGCTGTTGTTTGTCATAAAGGAAGGAAACAAGGAAACTGGTGATACTTATGTATGTGCTTACAGCGAGTGATAATGGATTTATCATGTGTTGTTTAGACCGGGAACTCTAATAGGGATTTCGTGATGGCGGGTCTTTCGATTGAAGTACAGCTAATCTGGTGGGACTAGGGCAACCTCATCTGTTTACTTTGATTGATTGCTTTTTAGATATCTTACTTTTTCGTCAAGTTCATGACATTTATTTAATTTCGATAGTTTTTTTCTTATGCACGAGTAGGACTCCTCCTGTTCTCTTAGTGAAAAATTTAAAATATTTTATACAATGACTGCTGATTATTATATTATTATTTGTTTTTTACGATTTTTTTTTGTTCTACCTTTTTAGACACTTCTCTCGTTTAGATAGTTTTGTTATATCTCATTTGCAAGGTGTTACAGGAATAATATCAATCAACGTCGTGCTACATAAAGATGTTCATAATCACCAAAGTTCTGATATCACTCTCGATCATTTCGTTTTATCTGACCTGGCTTTGTTTAACAAAAATTCAGTATTAGCGTTGACGCTTACAATCACCTACTAACTCTCCAGATACCTCATGAGACTCATTAGACTGTCTAAAGAGGTGTTTTTCCTCACATCACCATAGCCTTGCTCAGCATTATTCGTACAATACTTGAACCTAACCTCATGTAAAACCTTTGCTTCAGTTGATTCTTAAATTTGTTTCATTATGCAAGCTACGAAACATAAGGTATACATAGGCAGGAATATGTTGTAGTTTTCTGAATGAATTTCTAGGTCGATTCTAGCGATTCTGCTGGTAAGGCTCCACATTGCTTCTGAATGGATCGGAATATTTTGGTTTCGCTACCATTTCTCTTGAGTCTTGATAAAATATTTGCTAGATGATATTGTCGTGTCATCACTGGGTGCGTTTCATAAAATGTTGAATTCTAGCCACTCGATGGGCCGCAAACGTGTGGAACGGTGATGACGTGAGTTTATCCAAGCAAGATTAATTCCTGAATTAATCTATTAATAGATATTCTGATTTTAGAAGCTAAATTCTGCGGGATTGTTTCAAGTTTTGCTGCACACAGCTCCAGTTTTAGGCAATATAGTTCGGCTTGCATGTGTTACTTTCGATTGTGCAGAGAGTAATCGAATTGTAATAACAACACTTTTTCCAACTGGTTTCATACAGGTAGCAGCAGAATGTCTGAGTACGTTATTATCTGATCAATCTTTCACACATCTATCTAAGACGCCATATCAATATTCTTTATGCATCCCTCCGCTTAGCCTGCGAAATCAATGGTAACACCAGGAAGGAGCTGCCCGATTTAATTCATTTTTGCAATTTTATTTACTATTTTTATGAGAACGCTGTGTACAAGTTTAGCTCTCTACGTCAACGCGTTCTCATTCAGTGCTGAAATATATAGTGAAAAATTAAATTTTTGTATGACAAACCTATGAAGGATTTGCTCGATTGGTCCCATTTTCGAAAATAAATTTGGTTTTTTCAAAGCCCGTATGGAACATTTCAGGTCTTTAAGTACACGTATTTTTGAGTTATCGTGAGGACAGACGGATGGATAGACGGACATGGAAAAATCAAAATAGCTTTAAATATTATGCGTGGGTGTCCAACCCATTTTGCTCTAACAGTATTAGTTCCGTGGGTTACAAACGGAACGCCAAACCTATTAAACTCAATAATTTCATATTTGAACAATTTAACTGCGTGCTATATGAAAAACGTATAACTTTTATAAAATGTTTTTAAAATTCATCTGATCACCAGGTTAGTTTAATAACATTTCTTTCTGGTAGGTATATGAATGTTTATATATTTAGACTTGATTAGAATGACTTTTTACTTTCATAGCAACGGCGGATACAGCGGGGGTGATCTGGGCGATTGCCCCCCCCCCACTTCCCCCAAGAGCTCTTTCAAATGTTATACTCTACTCAAATGAAATAGAAAAAAAAATATTAAATCCTCTAAATCAGCATTAAAAAAATTTAAAATAATTTCTCCCCCTCACTTAATGAATACATCACAAAAGTTCTTCATTTTGCATTTAATATGTGTATAAATTTTAAAATTTTCAAGGTATTCAAAGAAAGCAAGATCTAGATTCCGTAACTATGAGCTCACAAGTGTATACACAATTTTGTGTACACGATCTTGAGTTTTTCTGTCTAAATTTTGTACACTTTAACTGATATTTTTTCCCCGCCATTTTGGTCGTGCATTTTGAAGAGGTACCTACCTGGGAGTCTTTGTCAAGCGGTATTTTCAAAATTATTTGTTATATTATTTATTTTACCTTTTTCTAAGCCTTAGTTGTCTTAATACTAGTGAATTCATGTAACTCATTTCTTATAACTGAACTTAACTTCTTCAAAAAGACTATTTTCTTACTCAAACAACATTCTGCACAGAAAATTTTTCATTCAGCACTTAAGCCCACACTTTCATTCCCGGTGAGTTTTTTAAATGGAAAACTCTAGATTGTGTTTAAAAAGTTATTTATTATATTTACTATTTTTTTCTTTTTTGTCATAAATTATTCTCAAAAAAGTTAAAATTATACCACTTAGGAGTTTTCCGTACAAGCAAAATGTTTGCACTTTTTTGTGATCGAAAGATCACAAAAGCCGGGTATTTTGATGAAAAGTAGTATATTGGGAAAATTATTATAGCCGGGGTAATTAATCTTAGATTCAGTTTTCCTGCAAATATTTAATTTAATTTTATACATATATTAACCCTACCCAATTAGCATTCCTCGAAAATTTCTTTAACCATTTAATTTGCAAGAAATTGCTATCCAGCCCAGGAAATTATGGTGCTTGAACGAAATGCAAGCGACCTTTATAAGAAAAACACCAGCAGTAAGGCAAGCAAGAAGTGTGTAATGTCTATTTGATGTAGGACTACATTTTACTATGCTTACGGGATCAAGAACTTATATTATATAAGAAAAAGAACTCCGGCGATATCTGAATGCTAATGAAATTTTCATGCTGAAACGAAAAGAGAAAACTATGCAAATCGGTCCACAACTTATAGCACGTGCGGTTATAGGGGCGATGGGGGATCCCACCCCCCGAGCAAATGTCTTGATCCGTCCATGTTTAATAGTGTCAAAATAATTTATAAATTTAAAGTTATTATGCAGATAAATTACATATTTAGGCATCTTCAGGATTCATTTATTTATTGATTTATTTTGAATATATGGGTACATAGGAATTAACTTCCGTCCGTTCATCCTGTCGTTAGCTCAAGAACGCGTTTACATAGAGAGTTTTGCATTTACACACGATCTTTCTAAAAAAAATTGTAGATTTAAGTTCGAATTTGGGAAATATCGGGTATCTAGTTCATAGGGTTCCCATACAAAAATTTTGTTTTTCTCAATATATTTAACCCCTGCCCTGCCTGGAAACGTAGAAAGTATACCTACGTAGAGATACGAAATTTTGTACATGGCGTTTTCTTAGAAATAGTAAAACCATTTTAAAAATGAGCTAAATTGCGCAAGTCTTTTTTCTTTCAGCTGGCATTAACCAAAAGCAAAAACGTGGCGCTTAGTAGGCTAATTACAAATTGATAAATCCAAAAGTGAAAATCATCTGTCTCGATAGCGGATGGTTTCGGTTTCAAACCCCGGATGAGGCGGTTGCTTTTTCCTCTTGTATTTATGACTTAATTTAGAATCGTTAAAAATAAAAGTTCTTAAAAGTTCTTCTATTTTCTATCTTGACCGATTCTAAAAAGTGTGGGTTCTTTCTTGATGTTGCTATACAAGGAATTTGATTTTTACGTATAATGTGAAAGCGATCAATTCTAGACGTTTTTATTGTAGTGAAAACCTTTTCAGAGTATAAAATTCTATGAAATTGCTAATAATCATTTTTACTTTCCGACGACCATTCTAGACACATGCGAAAAACCTATAATGAATCTTGTACAGTTGGGTGGCCATAGGAAATTGCATTCATCTAAGGTATCATAAGAATTTTAGCTATTTTACTTGTTTCTTGATACAGCTGAATCACAAATTAGCACGTCATAGGAACAGATAACTTAACAATACTACTTATTTGTATTTTAGATCTGTTTATATTTGTTTGTTTTTTTTTTTTTTTTTTTTTTAGAACGGAGAAGGTATTAAAGATACTTTGGAAATTTCGATACATGACAAATTAAAAAATGTAGAATCTGAAAAATCATGAACAAGCAAGGTTTTAGACATTTGGCTCAACTACAATAGCAGTAAAGACGTTACGGATTTCAACGAGACTGAGGTTTAGTTACGAAAAATTGTCATTTTTATCACATTTCCATATCACATTCCACAAGGGCTATTATCTTCACATATCTCAGTCTCGTTGAAATCCGTAACGTCTTAACGGGTATTGTAGTTGAGCCTATTATTGACGACTTAGCGCCACAATCAAGGGAAAAGTATGCCACTGTGACTAA
The DNA here is from genome assembly GCA_963930735.1 of Dioctria linearis. Lineage (NCBI taxonomy): Eukaryota > Metazoa > Arthropoda > Insecta > Diptera > Asilidae > Dioctria > Dioctria linearis. Next base: position 201,066,230 of record OZ005741.1, on the reverse strand, counting down.
AATTATTTCGATTCTTCCTGCCAACTAAATCTTTTACCAGTATTATTTTATGAAGCGTTAAATTATTTTCTATTAGCTTTCTTAATACCAAATATTTGCATTTGACTTGACTTTTTGTGTTAGAGGAGCAGGTACTGCGTATGTATATTTCTAATTCTGAATAGAGCTCTAAACCAATCTTTAGTTGGTGTCAAAAATGCAATTTAATAAATAGATCAAAAGCACGTAAATATTACATTCCCTGCCTGGGATGACATGTCCGTCCAGTATTATGAATAATTGAAAAATTGAAGACATTGATGCTCACACGGCAATTATGGGGTATTTCTTTAAGATATTCGCTTTCGGTGATGTCAGACTAAAATATGTCAGATAGAGTGCTTTAGTTATGAGAAATTATTTAAAAGAAAAGTTGTTTTGTATACTCACATTTTTAAAGATGATTCACTCTTCCGAAGCATCTTCGTCTGTCGTTGGTGGAGGAGGTAGGAATTTGCACAAACTCAAGCATAATTCTTCAGATTCCAACACATAATAATTTGAGACGAATTTGTTTGCTGTGAACTATGGGACTATGGTAAAAATGCTGACTCACGAATATAGATCAAATTAACACCTAACAAAGCATCGTTGAGCAAAATATAAGACTGCTGATCGTTTTACTGGATCTTACTGATAATTAATGAATTTTCAAAACTATTTAAAGGGAAATATTTAGAAATTCTCTTAAGCCAATTGACAGTTCGGTGTCGAACAAATCGTATTAAAAATAACAGACAAAGCTATAAGTGGTTTAATGTAAATAATATTATAGCCTAGATGAAAATAAAAGTGAAAAAAGTGAAAAATCAAAGTGTTGCATGCACACTACAGTAAACAATTTTTGAGTGGCAAAAATGTGTGCCACAAAGCTTAGGTATTTTTCGTAAAGATTAGAGAATGCTCCATCTTATAAAACGTAGATTAGGTTTTTATCCTTTAAACGCAATTAGTTTTTTCCCTAAAATGTAGGGAATTTTCATGTTTTATACCCTTAAAAAACTTCAGAATGAGCTGAATATCTCATTTCTTTTGTGCCATGCTACAATATATGTTTTTTCACTAAAACATATACCTAGTTAGTATGGAAGTTAGTTCTGGGGCGACTAGCGAAAAACAATATCCTTCGCAACGGGCTATAGGCTAGTTATGTTTAAATCTGCAGGAATTAAAACTTAAGCGTGAAACACATTGCTGGCTTTTCCAACCTGGCCGGCCTCACTAGCTTTGACAGTTCTGTAGAATATTTGAGATCAGGTTATCAAACTCCCAATGGGAAAGTTCGTGAGGCCGACCAGGTTGAGGTTGAACTCGAATAGGTCTACTTTCTACTCTGCTAAAACTTTGTCAGCTTTGACAACTAATTTTTGTAACCAATTGATGCCAGCATTGGTTACGGAAAAAGTGTACGGGAAATTTGTTGAAAAAAACCTTGGGAAACATATTTAACGTGATAATTTATTTCTGCTGTAGTAAATTATTACAAAATAATTTCAATTCTTAAGCCAATAGCCCAATTAAATGCTATTATACAGAAGTTGTCAAAGTTCGTATTGTGAGTTGCAAAAGTTTGCAAGGCACATCAGGTTGAGGTTCTTAAAGTTATACTGAGGGCGAAGTTGGAAAAGCTAGCATTGCGTTTCGGGCTTAAATCTGTTACTTACAAAAATCCATTTATTATTACTTTAACCTTCTTTAATCGAAAACAAAATCCAAGGACAAAATAACATATGTTGAAACATAGCACATAAATGTAGTTTTTGGAAAAGGTAGGAAAGCATCTACAACTTACAACTTGGTAAGAAGAGTTATAGATAAACTACGTATGTAAATAAATGAATAAAATTTCCGAAGGCACAAAGCTGATTTTAAAAATTCATATCTGTAAAACGAAACTGAGCACCATCACAATTTTTTGTACATAGATAGATAAGGCATGTAGCTTAAAAATAAAAATACAAAAAAAAACATGCCAGAGGTCCCTAGTAGATAAAAAAAACCACTATATTCCCCTCAATGCAGTGCTCCCGTACAGGTTACTTTGGGTATAAGGTGACTTTAAAAATTCATATCTCAAAAACGAAGCCAAACTCCATCGCAATTTTTTGTATCTGCAAAGATAACGCTTCTAGCTTCCAAATAAAAATAAGAAAAAGTGCTGGAGGTTCCCAGTACAAAACAAAGCAATAACAATTTTTGTACATATATAGATAATGCTTCTACCTTAAAAAAAAATACAAAGAAAAATTGTGAAAACAAAAACACAATATATTCTCCTCAGTGCATTACTTCGGGTATATGGTGACTTTTAAAAATCATATATCACAAATGAAGAAGGACACCATCGCAATTTTTTGCTCATAGATAAATAATCTTTCTAGCTTCAAAATAAAAAAAGTGTTAAAGGTCCTTAATAGTAGATAATACGATTGCGGCATTTGAGTAAGAGGTATCGGTTGCTCCCTGCCCGACATATTATTTTTTGAAAATCGTGAAATCACGAAATATCTAACCCCCTAGCAGAGGGTGTTCGGTGGTAGGGTGAAACAAAAAATTATGGGTGTGCTAGTTTGGTAATCCCTACAAACAGTGAAAATTTCATCCAAATCGGATATGGTCGGGTCCAAAACGAAACCTTTTTGTTCGATTTTGTATGGAATGAATCTGTATACCTAAATATATGTATGCATATAGTTTTTTCGCTACCAATCGGTATCTTAAAACGATAGCTGGAAGTGAGAAATAGCCTTTATGGATTTAAACTTAGATTTGTGGCCTTCAAATTATAATTATTGATCTGCCGGTACAGAAGAAGTCATGAAAATAGCCCAGTATGTATGTTGAGAGAAATCAAGTTAATGAAAAGCTGGCAGCTGTAATGTGAAGATATTTCTGAGCGAGGAATCCATCCCAGATTAATCGATTTTTAATACAACAACTGCAAACTTGCATTAGTTTTTTACGACGAATCCTTCATATCTTAGGAGTGACCAAGTCTCAAAAAATATTTTTTGAGATAGTCATTCTAGATCAATATTGCAAGACATTCCCTTGTCTGAAGCCAGTTTTCACACTATGTCGAGCTAAATGACCAAGAAATAATATGTATTAGTTTAAAGTGTGGCTTTCCACTAGGAATGGAAGTAAAGGAGTGGAATCTAAGTTTTAATTGTGGTCTACGAAATTGTCATGATAATGGTACCAAAACAACAATAATAAGTGAAGAAAGTTCAAAAATCTCGAAAGAAAAGTTATTTTAATACCGAGCATGCCTCTAACTTTGCCTTGGAATTTACTGACTAACCCATCTCATGACGAATATAAAGCCAAGATGAAACTAGAAATTAATGCGGTCTGAAAAATACTCAAAGATTTTTTAAGAATTTTACCTGCAGCTTAGAAGGAATGAGCGCTTTCAGGTCGTAAATATGATGTGTGTCCATGACAAGGCTGTTACATAAAAAGGTCCCAAAAGGTTATGTCATAATGTCCAAAGAAACATGTCATTTCTGGGGTCATATCAGAAAGTCACATCGACTCACATTAATTTTGTCGACTCTTCTTAGCCTCAGCCATTCAGTCCGTAGTGCTGGTCAGCGAAATGATTCATACAAAAAGAAACTGAAGGAGATTTGCGTATATTTGACGCCTAGGCTAGTAATAATTTAGAAGAAGGCGACCTGTTATGCAGGGACCACATAGGTACTATGCAAGTCTACACAATCAAGGAGCTTATTCGAGTGGTAAACTCACCAGCACCTCATCCGTTCCTTCGTTTGAGTAATTGCAGACATGGGCCACAGCTGTGTTGTATTCATTGGAATCTTGTTGTACCTGGGTTCATTTCATTCGCGAGCAATTAATACATGGACAAGGCAGATAATTCACAAAATTATCCACGGTCAGCATTATCCCTCCTTTTTTCTTGCTTCTGCTGGAAATTTCACATTTTTGCAATTTTCATGGACGTTTACTAGACGATAGTTTCCATCGTCAATGTGTCTCCTGCCCTGCATGGATAGGGTTTCACAGCAGCATCCACAGATTCAACAGATCCATAGATGTGTGTGCAAGTTTTGTGCACAGGTTATAATAGTGCAGTGGATGCACATTGCACATGAATTCTGGTAATAGCAGGATTACTCACAATTACTCGCTTATTTATCGAATGACTGCTGAATATTAATATGTCATGCAATTAAACGTGAACGTGCAATTAAAGATAACATTTTTGATTGCAGTGCCGCGCTATCAAATTTCTGGTTTCGACTGTCATCCATGTTATCATGACAGGTCCGTTTACGGGATATTTACAATTAAATGGAAGAAAGCCTTAGCACTACGTAAAATAGTATTGCTGCTGAGTATTCATAATTCAAATCTACGCAATTTTTTAAATTCAGCTTTTTCATATTAACGCAATTAAACGAGGAAATGATTATGATATTTTTGAAAATGACTTTTTGAATTGATAATTATTAATTGGTTTAATACTTACTTTATTAATTTTTCTTCATTATCATTCTGCAGTCAATATCCCTTAAAAGGACGAATTTTCATGTGGAATAAAGAAGGAGAATAATATCATATATTTGGTACATAAACAAATATGGCACGCATATCGATTGTTTTGCATTTCTGTTCAAAAAAAAAATGTTCATGATTAATCTGCCGAACTTTTCTCAAAAACGAAAAAAAACGGTCTTTCTTAGTTTTGACATAAAAAAGAGTTCCCATACAATATTAACTTATCAGTTCACTGTTTTTCCAAGCGTGAACTCAATTTTTGGAAGACAGACCTGAGCAGCTCTCAGGAAAAAGTTGAAAGTTCGTTTGAAGGAGACGAATTAGAAGACTAGAAAGATATCCACGAACCTCTGCCTGTCGATAAGGCAAAATCTCCTGAGGATTCTGGTAAGGTAACTATCGAAAAGTGCACTTGGTTCAGGCTCATAATGCTCGAAGTGAATGATGCTGTCTTTTTGCAGAACAGTGGCCAGAAATCATGGTAATATCTGCAAAGATTTGATATTCTAAGAAGTCAAAGTCCAGCTGAGGAGCGTTTTTATTTCAGTTTTTTTAGCTCAGTGCTCTACTTGGAGGAAGCTAGCAATGTATTTTATTGAGGTTTTGTTGCATTGGAAGTTAAGTTCATAGAGAGTATCGCTGGAAGAATTCAGAAGATGTAGAACCAAGGAGTTTGTCGAGCATAAATGCATGATTTTTCTTCTAGCAATAAGGTTGATAAAATAAACGGAACCAGGTGGAATACAGCGGAATTCAACTAGGATGAATAATATTAGCCTCGACAAAACTAATGCTGCTGATAGTAAGGTGAGACAAGCGATTCAGCAGCTTTGTAGATTCAATAAGATCTAAAGAACCAGTTCAACCTTCATCATAACAAAGCAGCATTGAATAACCTATTCCTTTTTTTTACAGAAGGGAGCATTGATATTATCTTAATACAAGAAATATGGGAAAGAATAACTCATGCCGTACATGGGTTAAAAAATCAGAGTTATACTCTTTATTACTAGTAATAATAATAATAATAATGTTTATTTTTGATTGAGCAAACCAATCTACTCTCGTTAATTGGGAACAAAAAGATTCTTTTTCCAAATAAACTACAGCAATAACCTAAATTCGTCTGCTGGGGTTGGATAGCCTAGATCCATATATGCATTTATTATTTCATTTTATGCGTAATGTGTTCGATAACAATATGTACTTAAAACTAGTGTCCATTTAGCAGTTAAATTCATCTACAAAGAATTCTCTATTGTTCTGAATTATTCATATTACTTATTATGTGTTCGGTGACAATATGTGTTTAAAACTAGTGTCTATTCAGCAATTAAGCTCATCTACAAGGAATTTTCTATACTTGAGTGCTGCTTTTAAATAATTTAATAAATCCTCCCAACTATAACCTTTACCATTTGTATAGTTAAAGTTTTACATTTCAGGTATAATATTCTAAATTCCGCCAAAATGGGACATATTGAAAGGAAGTAAAAGATACTCTCTTCTACCCCCAAATTACAAAGCAAGTACTCGGAACTGCCTTGAACTTTCCAAAGCACTTCGTTTATGTAAAAAAGACTACCTTTGTTAATATATATCTAATTTTTTTTATGCTGTGCTCATCTCTAAAATAGATACTTGGATTCAGAGTCTTGCCTGGCTCTATCTATATATTTATTTTGTATGTATAAATTCTAACTCTTTCTCTAGGATCCATGTATCCGTGTTAAACAATCGATTAATATGATGGTGATATCAACGCCATGCCTATCTGCTAGAAACAATAAGATTTCGTACCAACCAATCTTACGTATCATAACGTTCATAGCCAGGGTTTTTGGTAATCTCTCATAGAAAATATTTTTAATAAGTATTAAAAGTGAGACTCAAATGCGTGAATATACATAGCGTGAAGGCCGAATTCAATTTGTAACATATAATTAGCAGTATGTTGTGGGAGGCCGAAAAGCTTTTTTATGAAAAAGCGTTGTAGCTGTTCAACTTGATCGTACATTGTGCATTCCCAAATTTCTGACTCGTCACATATAGCAGACCTGGAGATTGCTTGGAACATTTTAAACTTTTTTGATGTTAATACTCTTGGATTTTTCATAAAATTGTTCCAAGTAGCAACGTTTAGGTTCATCTTTGCTGTTGACAATCAATCTTTCCTCTAGGTGCCTTGTGAATGAAAATTTCGGAGTGATAATGACTCCTAGGTACTTATATTGGCTCACTATTTGTACATCTCCACCATCATACATAGGTCTAGTTTTCTGATTGCCTTCGCTTGCCACCTCCTTTACTGAATATTATAATTTTGCATTTTTCGAAATTTACTTCCAGTGACCACAATTTACAGTAACTTTTGAGATTATAAATCATTTTTTATAACTTTTCAGGGAACTCACTCAATAGCACAATATCATCAGAGTATTTAAGGAGACGTACGTTGTATTTATCTATGGTGACACGTTCCTGTAGGCTTTCATTTAAGTCATTGATGTAAAAAAAGAACAAGATAGTGCTCAACATACAGCCTTGTTTGACTCCTTGATTTATTTCGAGGTATTATGAAACATTTGTTCCGTTCTAAATCGCCGCTTTTATGTGTGCTATATAGAACATTGAGCACGTTGATTAGTTTAGATGGTATTCCCAAATTGCGTAAATTATAGAATAGTGTATTTCGTGGAATGGAATCAAATGTTGCCCTGAAATCCACAACAAAGCCATAAACTTTCTACTTCCCAACAGAGGTGGATTTTACTATGAAGGTTAAAAATATTATTAATTGTGCTGTATCTAGGTGGAATTCTGTAAGTTAATATTATTAGGTACATATTTATTTAAGTTTATTACTAGTAGAATTCAAGGTTTTCTATTTTAGCAAAAAACAAATTAATATAATTTTATGTATAATTAAAGCACAAGCAAATTTACCGGCACATCTCCAATCACGAATTTAAGATAGGAAGCCGATACTTCTGGCTTCATTATACACGACATGATAGTCCCATTTCTTCTGAGCCAACTTTGTTTATCAATTGGTGGACAATCTGGAAATTTAATAATAACTCATTTAAGTTATTGGATATAATTTAATTTATGTATTTGCAATAGAGGATTAAACTGAAAGGTTTCCAAAAAGAATTTCTCTTCGAATCACCTGTGGATACTCGTTAGCATGAGTTTTTCACCAGAGCCACCAAAATCCTATAAAAATCCGATTTCGACAAAACAAAATAATTGCAGTAGGCTCATTGAGGGAGACTACAAATTCGGACTTACTCGTGTACTTGAACACAACTAATTTTTTGACCAAGAATTTTCCAAATTTTTGGTGCTTTGACAAATTGATCACATTGTAACGGTCTTCGAACCAGACGTTTTGCCGAAAAACTCAAACCGCTCGGGACAATTTGGAACACAAACCAATTATTTCTGTTCGCCAATGTGCTCAGCAATTGAGTTTTTTACATCTTGTTTTATACAAAGTTCTAACAAAACACTTGAAGTTGATCCCATGTAAAAGCATAACCAAGAAAAACATCATCAATGTAGATGAGATTATAGTAAAATGATGATAATCCTAATCAAAGGTGATCCCAATATGAATGATATGCATATACTAGGTATGTACCCTATCGAGAAATATTGTAAAGTTTCGTTTTGCACTAAATAGATAACTTGAAATTCTTTTTATGGAGCTAAGCATCGAATCTAGTACTATCTTCAAGTATATATCAGACCTAGAATAGAATACAATTTCCTTATCTGGGACGGAGCTGATCGCACATGTTTGTATTTGTATATAGAGAGATCCCAGAGAAACAAGACAATTGGACTACATACCACAATTCACATCAAAAACACAGCACATAAAAGGAAAAGAAAATGTAGTAGCTGATACTTAGTAATTCATACCAAGCAATCACGAGGATTGTAACGGAATTTAAAACAACAATAGTTATTAGCTTTTGCGCAAACAGGCGAAAAAGAGTTAACACATCTTATCGAACAGCAGCACAATAATGCCAAATACAAATACACACTGATAGATTGGACATTCCAAAAAACAACTATAAACTTTGGTGCAAGGTTCCAATGAGAAAAACTCGTCCGTACATACCAACCAAACTTAGGAAAACAATATTCAAAATTTTACATGAACTATCCCATCCAGGTATACGTTTGATTTGACAAGAAAATCAGTAAGTAACAAATATTTCTGGCCAGATATGAATAGATAAATTAATGTCAACAATTTAAGATACATATAGCCACACAAAATCACCAATTTGAAATTTCGAAATACAAAAAGGCAGAACATGTGCCCTTAGATATTATAGGACCCCTAACATAATCAAATACATATACACACATATGGATAACCACCGACAGATCCACACGATGACCAGAAGCTTACCCTATCAACTATATCACAGTAGAAAATATAGCTAAAACTTTTTACCAACAATACGTATATCGTTTCGGCGTTCTTTTGTAAATGACAACGGATCAACGAGCACAATTCGAAGCAAAATTATTTCATGAATTAGCCAATTTCCTCGGCTGTTGCTAAATTCGCACAACTCCGTACCAACCGCAATCTAACGGAATAATTGAAAAGTTACACTGTCAATTGGAATTAAATTGCCATTAGAGTCACGAAAGACACAATTAATTAGTCTTCTGACTTACATACAATTCTCTTAGGTATCCGTACCGCGATTAAAGAGGATTTGCAATGCTCTCCAGTAAATCTAGTATACGGGCAAGCTATAAGAGTTCCAGCCGAAATTTTCGTGAAAACGATTGACAACATAACAGAATCTAGTAATATGTTAAAAAGTTTACATACATATTTTAAAAATATTACACCAATGGATTCTAGGAAATCGAGCATTACATTTTACGTTCCAAAGTCACTAAAAGATTGCGAACTCGTTTTTATCCGCAACGACAAGTTAAAGCCAAGTATTCAGTCACCATACGAAGGTAAGAGAAGGTAGAGAAAAAAGTTTCATCGTCGATGAAAACGGCAAATAGCTCATTCATAGCGCATTCTTAGAGAAAATACCTGATTCAAAGAGTATGACAAACAGAAAAACGACAAAAAGTTCACACTTAATTTAAGATTATTTTAATTACTTTTTGTTTAAAATTTATTTTATTTACGTTTTCGTTAAATACTGGGAGGCGAGTGTGTATGTATGTATATATAGAGAATTAAAAGATAATTAATAAAATATTCAAAGTGACACGGAAAGTTTGGGGGTTACACGAGATAGTACAGGTTGAATCCAAGCCTCCCTTCCAACGCGATTTAAGCTTGACAGCAGAAGGCAGTTCGGTTGATGTCTTATCATCTTGCACGCAACTTCATTTAAAAAATGGCATTGACCCGGAAAGTCCTGCGTATATTGGAATATTATAGCAATAAAGGAAGCAGCAGAATGATAAAAACCCAAGAAAAAAGGAAGAGGAAGGTGTAAATGATGTAATGCAAATTATCCCAGAAAATCTCCTTTTCCCAGTATAAATCTATCAATTTCTCTCAAGCATTTCTATTCAGCCATCTTGAAAACTGTATAATGTCAACTTACTATCACCTCAGCCTGCCATGATTTTTCATCATGCAAGTTCGCTGCCTGCATGGCAGTAGAGATTACAGGTATAAGAAGTGTGGCAGTGCAAGTTGCATGCAAGCAAAATACTCAAACCAAATTCGCTCGAACTGACACTGTCAGCTCATGACGTAGCAACACAAAAAATTCCCCTCGAATCGGCCATACTTTGTTATCTTTGTATCATGGCACAAAGCTGCAATAACTTCGTTGCGGTACAAAAGTATATAAAAAAGGAGTAAATTAAAAAAAAATAAAATAAATAAAAAAGAGCTCAATTTAAAAAAAATATATAATATATCAAAAAAAGGATTAAACAAATAAAAGAATTTTTATTAATTATAAAAATACAATTCTTTTTATTATCATTCTATATTCCAGAATTCAATTAAAATAAATAATTAATATTTTCCATATATGAACAAGCAAAACCTGATTTACTAGAAACTACATACTGCTTCAGAAGAAACAGAATATATTGATGTTGGCCAAAGGATAAAAAGAACACACCTTACAAGAATAAATAAACTTATCCACACCAAACATCAATATCACATTCATCCGTTCTCCCCATTTCCGCTAATCCTTTTCTTATTTCCTTCCCGCCATGCTGTTCTTTGCATCATATGTATCCCTGAGCTTAACGTTTCACAGTCGGTTTAAGCTTTTTGTCAGGTTTAAGCTTTTCCTCAACTGATTAACTGATTTTATTATTTCACAGTGTGGTTCAATTGTTGAACTTGGTTCAAAATTTACTTGAACCTGGGAGACCGGGTTTGTCCGCTTAAGCCAACGCTCAGGATATAAGTAAGAGAAACGTCATTCTTTTTGGAACAGTAGCTACCAACGTGTATATATATATGTATATTGATTGCTGTATTTATTATTTTAATCTCAAAAATAAATAAAAATTAGAATAATCCAAAAAAATTTAGATGTACCTTTAGATTGAAAAGATTTCACAGCCAAAGAAATTCTTATTATTTCGAGAGCTCTATAGTCATTTCAGATTAAGCAAGCAATAATAATAAGAATAATTTATTCAAGTTAGCTACATACACAAGATTTACAATCTTTTATCGTACTAAAAAGAAGGTATAACTAGAGGAGTGAGTAAAAGAAACATAACTAGAAGAGTGATTAACAGAGATAAATTCCATAATTGACTGAAAGCAAGTAACAAAAATAACAAAAGTAGAAGAAATTCAATGTTATAATAATGAAATGAACTTACATCCAGTAAATATTGAGTTGGCAAATATTCTTAACTAGAACTAAACTATTACTAAAATTTAGAAAAGAAATAGAAATAGATAGAGAAAATGGAAATAGAAATAGAAAATAGACAGATTAGTAAGTAGCGATGCTATACATTTTTTCGTTCATTCTACAACGCGACGGACTTAATACTCTCTTTAAAAGCACTGATAGAGGCACTAAGCTGAATACGAGTAGGAAGTGAATTCCATAACCGCACAGTTTGGACATGATAAGAATTTTCCATCACTGTGGGAGGTTGTTAACCACAAATTTTCTTTCAGGTAATCAGGCTTGCCTTTGTAAATAAAGTTTTGCATAAACACAAGAGCCTTACGTTTTAAATAAGTATCGACGGAGCAACCCAGCAGTCTAAATTTAACAGGCGTAACATGATCGTATCTGCGTAATTTAAAGATGAATCTAATGCAACCTACTTCAACCCTACGCTTACAGTCACTGTCCAGGTACATGTATACGACGGTACCATAAGTAAAATGAGGTACTATGAGCGCCCTGACCAGTTTCAAATTCATAACAAGTGACATAACCCTAGTAAAAAGCCATAACCTTCGAAGACCAGCATAGACTTTGCTTAACATCAGGTTGACATTATCACAACACTTCATATCTTCAGTTATCACCACTCCAAGATTTGAGACTTTGCTTCGCACAGGTAGTACCATTAAGCACCATTAAGATATATTGGCGGAATATCTGCTTTACACAAAGGACCACTGTAAAACGAAATACACTGGGACTTCGACGAGTTTAGTAATAATCCATTGGTTGCAGACCACTCATGAATTCTATGCAGATCACCATTTACTCCTGCAATGTAATCCTCCAGAAGTCCTATGGGTCTACTGTCTGTACGTCATCAGTATACAGATGTACCTTTACATCCTTTACCACTTCTGAAAGGTCAGTAATAAATAGACTAAAAAACAATGGGCCCAAAACTGACGCTTGTGGTACACCATTTGATAGCTTTAACGCATCAGATAATCTACTGCCGATTTTGACAACTTGGGATCTACCAGAGAGGAAACTTCCTACTAGACTGATTGCGGATTCGCTGAAATTAAAAACTGTGGAGAGTTTACGCAGAAAAATTACATAGTTAACACAATCAAAAGCTTTACAAAAATCCAACAGGAGAAGAACACTAAAGAGATTTTTGTCTAATGCAGCTCTTAAATCAGTAGTTATCTTAAACAAGGCAGTTTTACAACTGTGGTGAAGCCTAAAACCTGATTGCCTTTTAGTCAAAAGCATGTTGTCGTCTAAAAAGCACACAAGCTGGTTATACATTAGCTTTTCCAGGATCTTGCCCAGAAAACAGATAAGACTTATTGGTCGGTAATCGGAGAGTGGTTCAGGCTGTCGCTTTTTAGCTACTGGGAGAACCGTAGCTTCTTTCCAGCTGTAAGGGTAATTAGAATATGTAATGCAGGAATTAATAGTATGAAGAATATAGGGATGAATAAGAGGAAGTGGAAGTTTAACAAAACAAGGAGGTAAGTTATATGGACCACTCGCATCAAATTTAATAGAATAGATAGCTTTAAGCATTTCTTTTTAGACTTACGTTGCGGAAACTAAACTTACTTATGCGCTGATCACTGATAGGAGCAATGTTTGAACTAGTATCGGAGTGAATATACGGTCGAGTAGGTAGACTAACATTACCTGAAGATATAAAATATTGATTAAGATCATTTGGGCTGAAGCTTTACCAGTAATACCAAATTGTCGCAAATTCTTCCATAGGAGATTGGGTTGAAAGGTGGGTTAAGCTTGGAGCCAATGTATAAACGCTTAGACTGTCTAATAGCAGAGGTAACTTTGTTACGAGCAATTTTGTATAAACATCTCAACCGGCCGGTATTGAGCCGTTTATATCGACGGTATAAGTATTCACGCTCCGCAATTAGGACACTTATTTCTCTCGTGAACCACGCACAGTCGCCACAGCGTTTACGCCTGCTTACTACTGGCACAAATTTATCATAGAGATAGCTAGTTAAAGATGTGCAAATTTCCACTTGTTCGTCCACAGATGGGGAAATATAAATATCCTTCCAGGGTAGAAGAAGGCATTCTTCAATGTGCCTGCAAAATATGTACTTGCTCAGATATGCATTCGTTTTGAATATAAAACGACATGGAGCACATTCACGGATCAAAATGATACTTCACATTTTGAATTAAATTCCATTTCAATGTCCTTCAATTCTTTTGTTTTAATGTTCACTTTGTCTTAGAACTGTGTTTGTTATCAAAATCTAAAGACGTCGTATTTTGAAACTAGTGAAATAAATAGGGTTATTTCACATGTTGTAAAATTTGGACTTTTATTCTTTTTAAAGAAATGATATCACAAACCTAGAAAAACTACACAACTTAACAACCAAGGACATTTTCACATTTTATTTATGTTGTATATTAATGATATCGTGATAGTTTCTAAGTACTCTTCCATGGTGCTAGCGATATCTCTCACTTTAATGAGGATCTTTCTCTTATACATAACTGATCACTCAGAAACAAGTTATCCCTGAACCCTAATAAAACTCAGAGCATAATTCTCTACAATCATCCACTTGATGTTTCATCCTTTCCATATCTTTATCTAAATGGCACTCCTATTGAATATAAGACCGTGGTTAAGAATTTAGGTATGCTTATTGATAGCGATCTGTCCTGGCAAAGTCATATCAATGCTACTGTGTCTAAGATTTACTGCGGGTTGAGAAGCTTGTGGTGACATGCAGAGAATACCCACAAACTGCTACGCGAACGACTCATTAAGGCTCTGATTGTCCCTATTATTACTTACGGAGCTTGTGTATACTGCAATATTGATAGCTCAGGTCGTCGGAAGCTAAACGTGGCATTCAGTGCTTGCGCTAGATATATTTTTGGCCTCAGGAGATATAATCACGTGTCAGCTGTAACCAAGCAAATTTTTAGATATAAGTTGGATCACTACTTGGACTACCTGTTATGCGTTACGATCCACAATATAATCAATAATAATTCTGCCGAATTCCTTAAGGATAATATTGAATTTCTGTCATCACAACGTACGCTATTATTGCGGGTTCCTCGCCATTGTTTCCTATATAGTTCTCGCACCCTTTTCATCTATGGAGTCAGAGTGTGAAATAGTCTCCCTGTATATGTTCGGGTACTTCGGAGGCAGCGGGGTTTCAGGATGGAGGCCTTAAGTTATTGTAATAAACTTCGAGTGAATAGCTTATTATTTTATTAGTTTTATTTTCCTTCATTTTGAAATTTTATTTTTATATTTTTAATTCTATTTCTTTTTCTTATAATTTCTTATTTTTAACTTTTTTTCTGAATTAAGTCATTATACGCATTTTTTTTGTAAAACCTATGTACAAGAGTATCCACATATTAATGAGTCATACGACTCAATTGTACAAATTAATAAAGCAAATTTAATTTAAAAAAAAATAACATCTCCTTGAACCACAGTATAATTTAATTCAGCTGAGCTGACCATAAAAATTGAATGTCAAACAGTTTTGACCTGTGCCTACAGCTTAAACTTACTGCTCAGGTTCAAGAGTGAAAGCCCAACCGACACTGTGAAACCGGGCATAATACTTTGAATTTAGCTACAAGAGCAATGTTCCTCACTGTATCAAAAGCTTTGCAAATCTCTAGGGCAACGATTTTACATCCATCAAAATTGTGGATACAACTGTTCTAAGGAGCCGTATAATAAATAATATCAGGTAGACTGACTAGCACAAAAGTCAAACTGGGGATCGATAGTGTGAATTTATTTATTCTAGTTAACAGAGTACATATTCTACAGACTACGCAAATACTAATATTGTTACGAGCGTGGCTTTAGTTCGTTATTTAAAACAAAATATTTCAGATATAATTCAAAAGTTCTTTCTTTATTAATCTTTACTGTTTAATCTCTGAATTCACAAACGATTATCAAATCAACTTTTTAGTTATCGCTAGTACCTACTGTACTTCTAATTATCGCAATCCGAATAGTTTACTTCTTTCACTTCACTGTCTGAAATAAGACTCGCCTCCTGGATGTGAGTAGCGCCGTATTTATACTCTACAAATTATCCTAGAACCTTCCTGAATATTCCGTTTTCGAAACTCAAAGTTTACTAGCATGTCCCTAACGTAAAGTTGTTTGCATTTCCAATAGATGTCGCTTGTATTACTTTGTGGCGCGTAACATTATAAAGTAATTAAATTCTAAGATATAGCCTAACTGTAAACTACAAAAAGTAAGTAATATTTAGGTATTACGAGAAAAGGAATATTGTTAAAATAAATTCATTAAGCAAACTACAAACACTTTGAAATAACAATATCTTTAAACTTGGAGCCTTCAAGAGCTATATCGACTTCATTGGCATAAATTTCATTAAAGCGACGAGAATAATACGAATTGGGTTCATGCTTACCATTAGAGCTTCAGTGATAAAATGCATGTAACAGATATTTAGTTCTTTAGGGAAAAACCTGGCACATAAATATTGAATAAAGTTAGCAAATCAGCTGTACAGATTTTGCAGCATAGAATATCTCTGACGAACATTATTGATGAGATTCTTTTCCTAGAATTCAAGAGCTGTAACCACAAAACAATACATCGCGATTTATAATTGGGCAAACCATGCTCCCAGTGCAATGTTGTTAATGCATTTTTTTGTATTTTCTCAATTCTATCGATAAGTTGGTTGGTGTAAGAACACTACACCACAGAAACATACTCAATTATAGATCTAACTGAAGAAATGTATAAAGATTTAAGGTGTGAGGATCTCTGAATTCTTCAGTATTGCATTTGATAAAACCAAGCATCTTAAGCACCCTACAGAAAATGTAATAAGTGCGCAAACCACTGCCCAGTTTCTTGTCAAAACCGACAGCAAGATCCAAGATTTCATTAAGCCGTTCAGTGGAAACATTACCAATAAAGTTAATGATATGTCCAAGAACTTTTGCAAGCAATGACCTTCTGCTTATCCGTTGTATAAATAGAAATTGTTTTCGCTGGATTATGAATTTTCAGGTGTTATAACTTGTTTGTACATAGCTTTGCTTTATTCCCGAGTTTGGACACTAACAAACATAATACATATGTAAATTCATATGCCATTTATAGCTTGTTGGTATGTTTCATTATACCACGAATATTGTTTTGGTTTTATGTTTTTTGATGTATGAGAAATGAAATTGTACATTACTGGCCAAATGTTATTCATTTGATATTCTGAAAAAGCATGGATAAATCTTACGGGTGCTGGAGACAAATACAAAAGTCGATGTAGTGAAAGCGGCAAATACGTTGAGCAGAAAGTTATAGCTAGTGATGATGTGCTAGTTACGTAATATGTGAACCAATTTTATGATTTCAACGATCTTAAATTAAAACAGTTAACTATGAAAGCTTAGATCAAAATATCGGCTCGATTTTTCCATTAAATTTCATAACAATTTATTCTTCTAAATTGCTATCACATTAAGTATTTATGACAGTATTAGGTATTTTGCAAGCCTATTTTGCCTTACAGTTACATTTATTATGATAATGAGCTAAATTTGCAATTTACATATGTAATATTGTACAAATCAATCACTCAAAATTGAGATGAAACACCTGTTGCACCCAAATGATTTTATCTAAAGAAAAGCCGCCACACTGACTCGGTCTCTTATATATTACATTCACTAAACGAAATGAATTGATTAAGGCTGCGTTCGTACAGCTGATTGTCTGAGCGCATCCAATAAATCACTTTACGTCAATACAACTTGATAGCAGGGGTTCCGGAGACGCAGTTTTTTTCATCAGGTGAAATTGCAGTATGAATAAGGATGAGCTGCATAGCAGTCTTTTGTCGCTAACGTAAAGCAACGAGCAATTTTTCATACGATGCATCGCTGTTGTTTTTATTTACCGGTTTTCTCTAATTTTTTTTTATATTTTTTTTGCTTTTGTTTTTTATATTTTATGTATTTTTTTCCAAATTTCCCTGAGGTTCATGTTTAGCGCGGTTATCGGGCATGTCGTAAATGTTAAATTACCTATCGTTGTAACCGATGTCAAAGGTAGAAAGGAGCATGGTATCTTTTATGTAAAATCGTAAACAGCGTTAATGTTCACCTGTCTGTGAGAGGTTCACTACCTTAGTGGCACTTGCCGTTGTCAGTTTTTGACCCCAAATTCAAAAGGTAACTGTCTTTTATGGACACTTAAGAAAGTATGAGGGCAAACCTGATAATTATGAATATACTCAAGCCGCATGTAAATTCATTGATTCTGTTATTTCTATGTTTTGTAGTAATTACTGCGTTAAGAATAATGACTCAGTTTAAAATTTGTTGCCTATACCTCAAAGATCCATACTAGGCTCATTATGCTCATGGCCGTCTTTAGCCAAGTCAGGGCCCTGGGCGCTTTAGAATATGGGGCCCTCTAACAGAAATTATTTTCTAAAATACTTTGGGTTATCAACAGGACTATTAACATAGAGTGTGTTAAGACCTATCGTGCACTGGAGACTTTTTGTCACGAAACTGTCTTGTTACCACCTTCAATTTCATTAGGCTCTAATATTAATGCGCGCATGAAGTGACGTGACAGCAACGTGACTTTTTGGTTCCTCCGGCTAGATACTTTTGAATAACGAAGCTATCACCGCGGCTTCACGTTTATATGAATGTTCATGCACTGGTAATATTTTTTTCGCAGCTTGACTGCCATTGTTGGCAGACGCTGTGATGTTAGAAAAAAGCTTACTCCTCTTTTTTTTAAATGTCTGCTGTAACGAAAGTGTGAGAAGAAGTCATAAATAATGAAGCATTAATACAAGAAGTACAAATGAGCCCACTCCTATACAACAAAAACAGAACTTTTAAGGAATACTCTGGTAGCAATTTGAAGAAAAAAATGTGGGGAGAAATATCTATGAAAGTGTTTATAGATTTTAGAGTTATAGCAAGTCTCACTTTGAGAAGTTATAGCAGATCTCAAGATCTGTAGTAAATCTTCAAACCTTTATATCCCTGCGACAAATACACATATCACAGCTGCCTCCTCGAAATTGATATTGATGAATGATGATATAAAACATGAGTTTTTTGGGTGACAGTTATTCACTATGTGCGTACAAAACTAGCCCATGGCGACAGGATGACTATAGTGATCACGAAGTTGTATAACAAAAAGCCCCATTGCGCGGCCTAACGTGAACCAACAGTATAAAACTTTTCGCTGATTACAAAATAAATTGAGTTTGGCTACTGAAAGCATACCATGAAAAAATGCCGTAAATTTAGAAAAAACTGGGGCTGCAAATACAGTTACTATGCGTTACTTTGTATGAAAATTTCTTGCCATGCATAGAATTTCGAAAAAATCCCACGGTCGACTTTCAGTAGCCAAACTCTAACAGCTAAACTAAATTATAAAAGATTGAAAAATTGGTCATCGGTTAATCTACTATCGCGGGCCTGGGCACAGCGGGCTCATGCGTAAAGGTGGCACTGATTATACTGTTTTTTAATACACCCACGTATATATAAGTTTATCAATGAACTGCAGGATTGAATTATAATGTTCTTGAAGGGCATTAAGATAGCACGCCATAAAAAAAATCCTGATTACAACAGCAGCGGTGCTACTGTAAAATTAAACGAATTTATCTAATATGGTGTTACTATAATCAGAAGCCCATGAAATTTTTATTTAAGTTGCTTGACTTTAATACGCAAGCCAAATTTAGTACCTCAGAGAATTTTCCGACATAAGATCTATTGAACATGCGCTTTTATAAAGCGCAAATGAAAACATATATATCTTCTCCGAATCACTCGTTTGTAGAATTCACTACCGCCTGGCTCTCAAATGGAGAGTATTATCGGGAAAATACAAAAAAATAGCTAAGGCCTATATGACTTAACACCCACTCTAGCCTAGCTACTCACAATAATTAATTTTTGCAGCTCCCATACATCTATTTTCTATAGTTTTGTTACATTTTTCTGGCTTCACGAATTCAATTAGTAGGTATTAATAAAGTATTGTTCAATATTGTGTAAAATATCCATAAAATTATTGTGTAGTACAATAATATCAGACTATTAACGTACGGTACGTTAGTATGTGCGTTACTATTACTTTCAACATATGGACAAACCCAATATATGTGAATTAATCAGATAATTTTGACAATACTTTCACTGAAGTTAAGAAAATACCCACAGACTAAGCGAGACATTAAAAAATAAAGATTTATACAATACGAGATGAGACACTCAATCCACTTCCTAGTTGACTGGTGGTCGGTGAGCCCACGATTCTTTTTATTTTGATTTTGATACCATATTTTGAAAGGTTCGTTGAATTAGTTGTGGATTGGAATCGGCGAAATAGGTGAAGTAGCGAATCCACTCAAAACCTAACATAAAATCTAATCTAAGAAATGGGTTTGCTTTTATTTGTGGTGTAGGTACAGATCTTCAAAATTGTCATCAAAAAAGAAATAACCTATGGTCCTATGTCTTAGTGGCAAGTGCCGTGCAATTGTAAAAAATTGCAGAGAGTTTCTCTTCTTTCATTGTCATTGTCACAGCTAAGGTAATATAAAATGTAGGGAATCCCCGTCCTCCCTCCACCAGGCAGATACAAGTGATGAGTCACGAGTTTGGTCAGGTCATACGCACATTTTTCCTATTACTGAATTATATTTGAGCCATATCGTTCTGGATGTGATGCAAATACTTAGTTATTACCAACTCAAGTTCGCTTTTGTTAGATAGTGTTCTATTGTGGGTAGAGCTCTGTCTAGCCAGTAACCTTTTACTGACTACCCTTAGCTGGTCATTGTATTGTTTTACTGTAGTTTAGAATATATACTTTCCAAGTCTCCTTAATGGTAGCCTGAATGTCGATGAAAACGATTAGTTCTTGCTTCGGTAACACAGGCTGCTCAAGCATCAGACATGCCTTGCCCTTCAGAATCAAAAACAGTTCTGCTTGAAAGATGCTTGCGGACTCCGGTGAACAAGAGGATTTTACTAGGTTGAGGTACTTAAAAAAGACAGCTTTAACTTTAACCTACTATTTGTGATGACTGTTGTCCTTGGTTTTTTTGTTAAGAAAAGCAATTTTTGTACCTCCAATGGAAATGTTTGAAAACGGATTATACTCGGAGTTAGCCTTAGTACAAACGTGCGGATAACAGTGTCACTACCGTGGGGTTTTTTTTCGATTTTCGGCGAAATCTGACTTCCGAGCGACTTTCTTCGCAAAAGTTATAGATAATAAAAATATCTAAAAATAATTCAAATCTCATGAATTTTTTTGAAAGTAATACCTTTTTTTGCAATGAATAAGTCTATTTTTTTTTGATTCTGGGAAACGTCTATAGTTTCCGATATATTTACAATTATCGAAAAAAAAGACCAAAATCTTCCACGAAAAACTTTATTGGTGTTTTTTTTCGATTTAAATGTTCTGTGTGGGCTCATATTAACCGTTGACATATCTACTTTAAAATGGCCTATATATGTTGATGGTTTATTTTTGAAGAAACCGCTTAAAATTGAGAAAAACCAAAAAAATCACTTTTCGAATCACGAATTTTTCAACTTTTTTTATGATTTCCAATTTCTTTTTATTATTTACATAAATAATGAATTTAATTTCAATGACAGAATTTACTTTAATGTAATATTACTAAAATTGAATCAATTTAATTGAAGACACTGGCTAAAATCATTCTGAAACTTAAGTTTTTCCTGGCAATCCACCGTACCGTACTGAAAGTCGTAAGCTAGAGTTAAGACTCGCTGGCTCAGTGTGCAATTTTATTATTTTATATTTTACTAATTTCTCACTACATAAATAGTATAACGATGAGTAATCTGTTTTAGGTATATTTGAATAAAATAATTTGAATACGTAATTATTAAGTAGAGAAATTAATTTATTTATGTTTTTTTTATAAAAATAATAGATTTATGATAAATTATAAAATTCTAATGCATTTAACATCTTTTGCATTGTGTTTGTTCTCCTTCTTCATCAATAAAATTTTCAAATTCCAAAGGATCTTCGAGATTGTCTACGTCTTCGAGCTCCTCGATTTCAATATAAAGACTCTTCATTAATAATCTCTTTCAAATCAAATATTTCTTTATCTCTATTTAAGCAGTTTTCATTACAATTTCTTCATAAATTGGTACATTTAAGCCGTGTTTTTGGCAGCCACATCTTTTGTTTTTACAACCACTTCCACAGCTGTAGCTAATACTTTTTAATAATTTTTCGGGAATTAATTCTGAACTGTCTGGGATAAAATTGGGCACGAGTTTACCTATATGTTCCTTCCAGCCCTATTGCATAGCTGTTTTGTTATCGGGCGCGTTGTCCAAATAACCAAGCCAAGTTTTCAATTGGTAATAAACTCTGTAGTAATGTTATGCACCTGCTCCATTCAGATGGGGGAAGTTTTTCCAATTTGAAAGTAGATTTATTAATTGTCAGTTGGTAATCCTCAAATCTTAATTGATTTAATGACATATCCATCTTTTACTGTTATAAATACCAGCTATAAGTTGAGATCCATTTTTTGCAATGATTATTTCGGCTGCATTTTTTTTTAAAAAGAAAACTTCCTAGGCTTGATAAATTTTTGTACCTCAATAATGATTTTACTATTGTTTTTTTTCGTTTTCCAGCAAAGCCGGAAGTTGTATCGCAACCCGAAAAAGAGTGAAGAAATGCTATTATATTTGTGTATGTATCGTATTTGAAACAATTAAATGTATAAAATGAATCCTTTTCATTGCCTGAGTCTGGTTTGTGGCAAAAAAATCTGGGACCATACGAATTTAGTTAATGCAGAAGTACTAGTAAATCAATATCTTGACCCACGACGACGGCAGTCCTATCATCGTGTTTTGCTAGTACAATTGCACTATTTATGAATAATGTTCCGGCATCTTCGGGAGCTTCCTTGCACAAAAAAGCCCTCTGATTGTAGTTTATCTGATATAGTTTGCATTAAGTTTTTTTTTACTTTCTTTGGATAAAAATTTCTCTTTCGAAGTTTTATTTATATATTGATATTCAAATGTAGACATGCTTGCAGATTTCTTATGAAGTGAACGTTCACTTTGTTTCGTGCCCATTGAAGGGCAAGTGGATGCTGTAAGTCTTATTGCTACAGTACGGTACGGTGCATTGCCCCGAAAAACTGAAGTATCAGGATGATTTCCGCCACTGTCTTCAATTAAGGTGGTTCAACTTTAGTAATATTACATTAAAGTAAATTCTGTCATTGAAATTTAATCCATTATTTACGTAAATAATAAAAATAAATTCGAAAAGTAATTTTTTTGGTTTTTCTCAATTTTAAGCGGTTTCTTCTAAAATAAACCATCAATATATATAGACCATTTTAAATGTAGACATTTCAACGGTTAAAATGAGCCCAGATAGAATATTTACATAAATTGAAAAAAAAAACACAAATAAAGTTTTTCTTGGAAGATTTTGGTTTTTTTTTTCGATAATTGTAAATATATCGGAAACTATATTACGTTTCCCAGATTCCAAAAAAAATAGTCTTGTTCATTGCAAAAAAAGGTATACTTTCACAAAATTTCATGTAATTTGAATTATTTTTTACATATTTTTATTATCTATAACTTTTGCGAAGAACATTTTCCGCTAGAATGTCACATTTCTCGGAAAAACGCAAAGAATCACTTTCAACCCTTTAACAACAACCCCCCCCCCCCCCACCGGTTTGCAATTTCACTTTATCTCGTGTTTAATTATTGTTTTATCTCTTAATTTTATCCTTAACTAAATTTTTCGTCTGGTACTTCCTGTTATTAATTTTTTCCGCTTTAGCATTCACAATCCATTTTGGTAGCTCCATAGTAGGACATCTTAAGGTATTAAACTTATTTAATTTTAAAAGGCATCTTACAATAAACTATACAATAATTATTCGTTTTCCTTTGTAGCTGTCGTACAAAAAAAAAGTTGTCTATCTAACAATTTGGTACCAGAGATCAGTTGCGTATTTATAGGGATTTGAGATGGCATGAGCTCCTTATGATGTTCTTATAATAATAATAATAACACTCATAATATTATATAATGTTGAATTTCTTCATAGAACTCTTTTCTTTACCTTTAAATTTGCTGCTCGTATATCTTTAATTCCGTATTTATTAAGAACTCTTCCTCCCGGTAGAAGGTAGCTACTTTCATCTGCTTAAATGCTTCTTTTCGCGAATATGTTGTCCTACATTTAAAATCAGTCGAGAGGTCTGTTAAAGTCTAAACTAATAATTTGGGTATAAAATATTTTTAAACTTGTGTTATTAGATAATGCGGGCATATTATCCTTCCTTTTAAAATTATTCTTAAATTTATCTTATAGTCCATTAACGTAAGGTACTTTTCTCCACATTAGTGCCATTGTCACCCATTGGGAAAATTAGTGAAAAATTTCGCTTCCTTAATTTCTTTGTTAAAATTTTATTAATACTTTTTTTTGAAAAACCATTGTTTTGATTTCACTTTTTTAAATAATGCTCTAAAATTATTTAATGATAATGGCACGGAAATTAATCTACAGATTGAAACGCTGACACAGAACGTTTCTTTCCAATATATGGTATCTTAACTTCTAATGAGATCTCTTTATTAATCGACAAATCGAGAAAATAGAACAAGTAAAAAAGCTAGAGCTGATCTACGACCAATTTATATGACACTTTAGATGAATGCCCGTTTATAATTTCGTATGGTCATCTCTGCAAGTTTGATTTTTGAAGTGGTTTTTCACAAATATCTCTAGAACAGTTGGTCGGACAGCAAAAATGATTATAAAAAATTTCGTAGGATTTCATATTCTGAAGAACTTTTCAGTACAATAAAAACGTCTAGAACAGGCAGTGGTCAAATATATAGTGGAAAATGAAATTTTTGTATAGAAACCCTACGAAGGAGTTGCCCGATTGGTCAGATTTTCGAATTTAAAATTACTTTTTTTTTTAAAAAAAAGCCCAGGTGCAAAATTCAGCAGTGTAAATAAACGCGTTCTCGAGTTATCGTGAGGACGGATAGACAGACGGACAGACGGATAGGCGGACAGACGAACAGACGAACAGACAGACAGACGGACAGATGGACAGATGGACAGATGGACAGATGGACAAATGGACAGATGGTCAGACGGACAGACGGACGGACGAACGCACATACAAAAATCAAAATAACTTTTAATATTATGCGTGGGTGTCCAACACGTTTTGCTCTACCGCCATTATTTCTGGGTGTTACAAACGAAATGAGTTGGGGAATCAATGTTTCTAGAATGGAATCTTCGGAAAGGCACTGGACAGATTTGTAGAGTGTACATACGTCGCTTGTCACCGTCGAGTTTCAGACAGTGAAGTGAACGTAGTAAATAGACGAAAGTATTGGATTGTGATAATTTTAAGTAAAATACTAGCGTCAATTAAAAGTAATGTTGATTTGTGATTGTATGTAAATTTGATAAGAGTAAATAGTGAAGTATTATAAAGATAACTTTTGCATTATATTTGAAATATGTTGTTCTAAACAACGAATTAAAGCCACACTCATAACAATGTTGTCATCTAGTTTATTTAAAACCATGTCCGCAAAAATACTCAGTTTTCATTTAGTTCCAGTCCAAATACAGTATACGGTAGAGCATACAGCTGATACCATCATCAACAGACAACATAACCTAAATCGTGGGACTGCATGGCGGTAGAGCAAAGGACACAGTAAAGCAAAGAGTAGTCCAAAATATTTAGAATATGTAAAAAACAAAGCTTTTCTGAATGCTCCATGAAAAATTTAACGTAAAAGGGAGAGCAAAATGACTCCATTGCCAAGTCATCTTTTTGGATATAATTTTTTCCATCAAATTGAAAATAATACTGAGTAACACTTAAATTCACTAAGCTTACATATTTATTCAGTTGAACTTTGTTAATAACGTCCCTACTTGCAACCAACCACTTGTATAACCGGAAGAGAGTCTTTTTAATATATATTTAACAAAAAAGTAAAGTTATTTTTTTTATCAATGACTTTCATATGATAATATCGTTCAGTTGATTGTATTTATGTAAAATATTAATGGTAGATTATTTGGAGCTCCTCTGTTATAATCGGACACTCAGGCAGTTATGTTAGTCGTCTAAAGATGGCCTAAGTTTTCGAAACGCATAAGGTTATTCTAAAATTAATGAAATAAATATAAATTATTGTGAAACGTAACAAGTGTTTCTATAATTTAAAATATTATTATTAGTTTCACTCACAAGTGCCTACGGCTTATATGTACCAACTATTAACCATTATTTTACAAATTACCACTGAACAAATATTTTCAAAAAATTAATTTAGATCTTCCACCGCCGACATTGATCATTCTGAAAATTTAATCACTGATTTTAAGAATATGAGATCATCTACACCATTAGCGACTTTCAAACAGTTTTTGAAAAGCACGCGATGGGAGAGTTTTTGACGAGAAAATATGTCTAGTCCGTTTACTTGGCGGACTATGTCATAGAGTAAATCCCCAAATAAATCGAGTTGCTTTGATAATAACATTTGTGGATTTAACCCCTCTGCAAGAATTATTTACTTCTTTTAGCAATCTTTTCAAAAATTTTTCTAATTAAATTCTTATCAATTAAGAAAATGAACAACTTATTGCATTTAATAAAGAAAATGGTATTCCTAGAGGAAAAGCAACCATACAAGGCGAGTTTGTATTTTGAAGTCAGGCATTAAAATTAGATTTCAACAAATATGATAAGGTTTAATGAGATGTTTTCCCAAACATCTGTCGATTGTTACAATTACTCGCAACATTGCCTGTCAATAAAAAGAAACGAGAGATCCTTTTCTATTTGAAGTGAGTCATACATATCTCGAAACACGATTGGGAAGGGACCTTTTAAATAATTGTTGCTTTTAAGTTTGCACACAATGAACACATGGATCAAAATCGCCTTAATGGACTGGCGGACTGACGGTTCATGGACAACATAAAATTTATTTACAAAGAGCTCTAGGTAAACTGGTGAGGCAGAAGAACAGGCACGTTCAAATATTATTATAAATGTGAATGCCGCTCATTGTTTTCAGACTTCATATTACACATATGTATATGTGTATGTATACTTATATAAGATAAAAGACTTATAGGTATCTATATGTTGTTATTATTATATGCACCCAAGTCCCAGACCCCCTATATGCTATATGCCACTCTGTGGCAGGGGTCAATATTGGATCATGTCCCTTTCAGTTATGTTTTTGATTGTCAAAGTATATTACTAAAAAGAAATGACCTTGAAATATCTATAAGGAAGAAAAACCCGCGATCTTTACTTAAAACTTTAAAGCCAAAGAAATTTTGGAGAATGACAAGTGTAGGCTTTAGATAGTTGCAGACTTGAAACAGGTATAAGTTAGTACTTTTATAATGCTCTCCAAATTCCAATATAGGATTTATATAATAATACAGCTAATGTAGTTTGATGAGAGAAAATGTCCTCTCTCTTACTAACCAGATAAAATTCAAAAGACCATGAAGCACGGAGGTACATCAATCAGCTGTTCTATATAGGACGATGGTACCAGTGATAAAAATGGAAGGCAAAAGAGCAAAGACATTTAGTTAGAAATATTAGAAAAGAATTTAATCCAAGTTAGGTGCGAGATAAGGATTCCTAAAATAGACTTTATATTTCAAAATTATGCAAATATGAAGCATACCGCCATAATTGTCGTACAGTGGCTGCAATGTAATAAAATAAAATTCTTCAGCGGGCATCACAAATCAGAGATATGACCACTTTAAAGCATATTTGGTGTGCAGGAATTAACGTTAGGACTTTAACCAATAGGACGACACGAGATAAAAGAGTCGAGACTTGCAGACTTAAGGTCGGAACAGAATATGCATATGTAGCGCGTAGCTCATTGTAGTAACACAAGCTGTCAAAGCTCGTTCCACGAGTGATCTAAAGTTCCACTAGTATACGCAGTATTAGCTGAAACTGCTATTGTGGCTGTAGCGCAAAGTTCGAACGTTCTTACTTTTCGCTACAGCTACAACCACTGAATCGATGACAGACGTCAGCCGTACATTTAAAAGTCATTCATAGTTTGTTATTTCAGAGGAGAGTCGTGTCTACTTTGATTAAAATGATAGATGCAGAAAATTTAATCGAGATAATTAAAAACTATGAAGTTTTCTGTGGAATCTAAAACACCCAGAATATAAAAATAGGAAGAAGAACGCAGAAATTTGGATGAAAGTTGGGACAGAAATTGGGCATAATGGTAAGTTCTATTATAAAAAGAAGAAATCTAGATGGCAGACCAAGAGTATGAAATTGAAATTTTTGTCATATTACAGCTTAAGAATGCAAGAAGAAGTGGAGTGAGGGATTCCTTTTCCAGAGAGGTTTCCAAGAGCAGACCTCTGGACAGGAAGCAGAGGAATGCCAAAGATGGAAATATTTTCAAAATATGCTGTTCTTCCGTTACCATCTGAGGCCACGAATGTAAGTATATATTAACACTTTCAATTATTTCTGTAATATGTGGTTTCGCTCATGCTCCCAATACGACAATTAGCAATTATTCCTGTGAAACGAATTCGCCAATATCAGCAGAACTAAATTCAGCAGTGGATTCTGAAGTCATCGGTGACGATTCTATGTTTTCGACTGTTTCGTTGTTGAGCTCTCCACTGCCGCCAGAATTCCAAATGGATTCGAACGAGAATTGTTCAACAAGAGAGTTTGAGCTACCCTGATCTTCGCAGCGTGCACCTAGTATGCCAGAAGCATTTTCAATCACACGTCTGGCTCGAAACATTCGCCTGTTAAAATTGTCCTTCTAAGATTTTACTAACAGCCCAGGATATGGTCGTATTGAATTGGCACTCAATGGAACGCGTTGTCAGCTTCGAAGTAAAACGGTGTTATGGTGTTTGAATTTGGCAATCTACACGGCGTAGGAACATTTAACTCATTATTAATAACCTTTTGATCAAAAGAAGACAAACGAAAGATGCCTCCATCACTCTGACTACCATACGCACATACGTCGACAGCTGAGAAAACATAATTGGCATCGCAGACACTCAACAAAACAAAACTGAATATAATAATATATAATTTGTAATATTGCGATCCTGAATTTGGAGGGCATTTTATCTGTACATGCTTCCCATCAATGCTTCCAATGCAATTTGGCATTTGCCATTTAGGTTGAAAGTCTTTGGCTATTGTCATCCAGTCGACGGTATTCAATGAGGCTACATACGTTGGAGAAAGGACTTTCCAGAATTCTTTGCATACTTCTATTATTATTGCTCTGACGGTTAAAACGCCCATGCGGAAAGACCAAGCAAAGTAATTCCTCGAAACTTCTTGTGATAAATAACTGAAATACAGTTCAAATAAGCAGATGTACTAATCATACATATGAAATTTTTGCGCCAAGGATTCCACCAGGCGACATTCAGCACTTATTGGATGTCTAATTGAGGATTTAATAAGACCATTTGCAACCATGGCCAATAGCAAATCATATTGTGTCCTCTGAATTCTCGTATATTTAAAAACAAATTCTCATCATGATTTTTTATAGTTGAATGTCGTTTCATAAAAACCTAACTTTGCCTCTTTTTATACACCGGTCTTACCCACAGACGTATGTTCCTCCTGCGTTTCTGCATATACTTACATACTAAGTAAAATGTAATGTCAGCGATTTTACTGCAAATAACCTTTGGTTCTTCTGCTCACTCCCATTTTGGCATTAAACAACATTAAACAAAAACTTCGCACTTCAAATAAAAATGTACTGTCAATTTGTCACGCAGCCTCAAAATAAGCTACGTGCTACACCATTCTATTCGTTCAGAATAACGTAGCGCTACAGCTGGTGTAAGCGCTTTAGCCGCAGCTAAAGCTCTGTACTATGTGCACATTCGGCTCCAACCTTAATATAACAAAAATGTTGCCAACGAAGTAATTACAATGCACTCAATTGTTTAGAAGATAAAACTAGACAAAACAATTTTTGTTCACTACGTTCGTATATGGTACTACACTACACGTGCAACATTAAATAATTTTGCAAATTACGCTGAATATGCACAAATTTGCACAAATGGAGCCAATATGCTTTGGAAAAGGATAAAAGATGACAAATCATACGAAAGCATGCCATAAATAATGAAGGAGCTTTCAAAACTTAATGAACGTTTGACAAAATATTGACAATAATTCAAAAAATGATTTTGGTGTATCATTTTTTTTTCTGAAATAATTAAACATTGTAATGACGTTGTATTGTAATTTAATAATATTTATTTCTATTTAGTGTGTAATTAACTTATTTAAGCTTTTCAAATTTTATAGGTATAGAATTAATTCCATTTAAGGTAATATTTCACTTCTAAAAAAAACAATATTTATTTGCTAGACTAAACCTAAAAAATAAGTTTTTACTTTTTAGTCCATTTTATTTACAAAAGTTATTTATTTTAAAAGTTTTTTTAATATATTTTATTTTCTACTTTTTAGTCATACTCTCGAACCTCGACTCTCGAAATTCGACGCTAGAAATTCGACCCTCGAAAATCGACTCTCAAAATTCGAATCTCTAAAATTTACTCTCAAAATCCAAAACCCCCCAACACGTAGGAAAATTTTACCCCATCGAAATCTAAATCAAAAAACCCCATGTAAATCCATCCATGTTTACTACCCTTATTTAACCGAACGAACTTTATTTACACTATATGTCAATTCCTGTAATTGACATATAGTGGCCTGCGTTTATATACCAATTCACTAGTCAATTCAAATAATTGGCATTCGTTTAGCTGCATTTACAAACCACAATTTGCGCTGTTCTGAAAACCAAAATGGTGGTGAATAGTGTAGCTATTGAAAGTATCGTTTGGTTGTCATTCATCTTTAATTATCAAATTCACTATCCTAACAGATTTAAATAATTCTATACTTAAAATTAAATTTAACACAACTCAAATTTTATGTATTTCAACGAATGTAAAAAAAGTACTCAAATATATTACATTTAACTTAATGACACAAACCCGTGCATTTTTTAATTCATTCTATGTTTTCTAATTCAATCCTTATCTATTTAAATATGTATTTCAGGAAAATTCATTATTACCTACACAATTAATTATTTCACTTAAGGGATTTATTCTAATAAAATTTTTATTGTTTGAGCATGATTTGCAAAAGATACCATGTAGCCATGTAGGCATATTTTTCACAAAATGTGAAAAACAATAAAATTACAATTCAATGCATGTATTTATAAAAAAAAATTCTGAAAAGGAAGGAATTTTATTAGTTATTAATGATTAATTTGCTTAGGTTAATTTGTGACCAGTAATTATACCCTTGTGGCATGCGATTACATATGTCCCATAACTTCAAATTAGTTGAAAAAAATCAATAAAATTATACCTTCTTTACAAATATTTGGGAAATAAAAAATCCCCTTAAAATTTGTATTCTGGAAGCTCGCTGCTAATCCGTAAAGAAATCCCGAAAAAATTGCCAAGAAATTTCGTGACAGAGCTTTACTTCCAAAATTTACAAATGGAGCCGATGAAAAATTTTGTGGAAAATTATAAGTCTAAACCGAAGAAAACTTTGAAAAAAAAATCTAAGACCTTGCGATGATGATTTGCATGAAAAAATAAACTGGATGACCAAATGGCATGTGTTTATTTTATGACAACTCGAAAAAATGAGAGAGCGAATGAGGGAATGACGCGCCTTCTATATCTCTATCCATAAAGTGAAAACTTTGACATAGGTATAACCTTTTTTAGAATTTCAGATTATTGTTTGTATATGCCAAAATGAATTTTAAATTTTTTGGCATCCTTGCCATAAAGATATATTATTCATTTTATTAATTGTAACTGATTTTTTCGTAAATTTGATCTACTTTATCGACACGCCATTTTTCGGTTCATTCCCTTAAATTCCTCTCATGATTTTCGCTGTTCTGTCTTGCTCGCACCTTGCCTCTCTTTCACACTCATTGGTGTGTATTAGAAGTATCGCGAATTACGTGAATTGCACGAAAAGTATCGCGAAATGAACGCGACCATGCAAATCACGCGACGATTTTACGCCAATATGACTTGTCAACTGTCATGAAAAATTGAAGTTACGCCGTGTAATTTTTTTTTCACTCGGACTGTCAAACGCGCGCGAAGTGAATTTGAGTGTTTTTTGCAGGAACAGGAAGAGTTATAAGAAATATTTTAAAAGTCTGGTTTTAACACTTTGTTATTGATATTTTATATTTTATGTTTTAATGAAATAGTTAAAAAGATAATTTTATTTTCTTCTGAGTAAATAACAGTCTTATCTTAAGTTTTATATTTCTCTCTCGGTTTAACATTTAAAAATGGTTTTTTTTTTCTCTCAAAAAATAAAACTCATAATTCGAATTTTTCATTTTTCTCAGCTTTTAACTGTTAAAAATGAGTTTTACTTTTTTCATCAAGAAATAAAACTCCTTATTGAGTTCATCGTTTATCCCAGCATTTAACAGTTAAAAGTAAGTTTTGTTTTTTCCCTCAAGATATAAACCTGTCCGAGTAAGATTCTTAGGGAAAGAAAAATTGGAATCGGCAACCCCTTCTTGGTGTTGCTATATATAGCTTTTGTTTTTCACTGTAAACGGCCCTTTTAAAAAGAAATGTAAATTTAAGTTCAAAAATTGGACCAATCGGGCAACTGTTTTATACGGTTGCTATACAAAATTGTTTAAAAAAAATTGACAAATTCTATCTTCTCTCAAATATATGACAACAAAAATAGAGAACATCCATTGATAAGTTTTATTTCCTGAGGAAAATAAAAAACTCTGATTATGAGTTTTATTTGTTGAGGAAAAAAATAAAACTTATTTTTAATTCTTATAATAGACGAAATATGTAAAATTCTGGCAAAGAGTTTTATATCGCTGTAAAATAATATAAGTATTTTTTTTAACAGTTAAAATTGAAATATAAAAAATGTGTCTTACAATAACAGTTAGGATTGGATTTATATATTAAAATCAAAACTTTCGTGATTTCAAACTAGGCAGGTAGTCTAACTGCTGCACATAGACCCATTTTATACTACGCTACTTCCTAGAAAATTTTATGAAAGAGTCGCTCACAAAAAAATAATAACAGTTATTTTCGGTCCCTGGTTTTTTGTTAATTTAATCGTATTTTGTGTGGTGTGTTGCTGATATTTCAACGTGGGAGACCATAATATTCGTGCGTTCAGGTGCACGTAGAATGTCACATAATGTCACATTTTTACACACCATATCGTTCAGGCAACCGAAGCGTTGTCATTTCCCCAGCACAGCGATGTGGACATTTTACGCTACGGTCTGGTAGCGTAGTGTCCCGGTGCGCTTTGTAGTTTTGACATTTAGCAGTTTTGTTCTTAAAGAACTTTCAATATTAACATTTCGAATCAAAGTGCACACCAACCGTTCAGGTGCTATCCCTACTTTTTCAATGATGTGATGTGCGCACCGATGTGTACACCTGAACGCACGGCATATTTATAAAAATTGTATGGAGTTATTGTATTTTTTATTGATTTCTAAGGTTTGTGGACACCTGTACAGGTGAGTTTGTTTTTCTTTGTTTGTGTTTTCTAACCTGAAATGTTCACCAATTACCCTTGTGTTTACATTGTTGATTAGTTTTCTGTGTTTAATTAGATATGTGCATGTTATGGCACAGAAAGTACACATAATTTTCTGCCTTCTATGTTCATTGTTTTGATTGTTTGTATGTACAAAAAAAAGGCTTTTCATGTTTAATAGCTTATTTATTTATTGTTAAATTCAGTGTTTTATATTCATTTTCTATTTACATTTCATCTGCTCTGCATTTCTTTCATGTGTTTTAAATTTATTTCTTTTTCTCATTCCATATCATCGAAGGACTTTCGCACCTGTGGCACACTCCATGTGCAGATAAGATGTTTTGCATTATTTTATTTTGAACGGGATAAATTGTTTCCTTTCTCTTTAAGGTTCGTCGAACAACCCTAAAACTTTTTCGTCACGAACAGCACTCTCAAAGGGTGGTAGTCACCACCCCCACCCGAAAATCGCCCAACACGAAAAAAAATGTTATCCCATCGGAAAGCTCCCCATTCACGCATTCTAAATCAAAAAACTCTATGTAAATCCATTCACGTTTACTACCGTAAAACTCTTTAGTCACGAACCGCACTCTCCAAGGGTGATAGTTACCACCCCAACCCCAAAACCCCCAACATGTAAGAAAATAGTACCCCATCGGAAAACTCCTCATTCACTCATTCTAATCAAAAACCTCCATGTAAATCCATCTAAGTTTACTACCCTATAACTCTTTCGTCACGAATGGCACTCTCAGGCGTTCAGGCGCTCAAACACAAACTTTCTAAGTCAGGGATCTCTAAATTGATATTAAGTTATTAAAAACGGAGCTAATATTTACACGATTTTATTTTTTTACTTTCCTTTAGAGTACTGAAGTTTCTTAAAAATAAATCCTGAATAGTTCTAATTTGGAACTTGCATTTCGTGAAAAATTACAGCTGAATAAATCTGAAAATTAGAAACATTTTTACATATCTACAACTGCTCTATACCTAAAACTGAACAATTTTAGCCATTGCCTGAGTGCAAAAACAATAACTCAAGAAATTTCTGTTAATGAAAATGGGCTTCCCACATACCATAAAAACTGTCTTTGGGATGGAAGACAGTTTTAACCTGTACTTAACCAGTTTTTAAATTGCTCAGTAATTTAACTTAATTTTAATGAAAAATATTTGAAGTGACAATTTTATGGTTAAGCCTTGGATTTATATTAATAAATGTGTGAATATTTTAGTAGTGAATTGTGCTATGCGGTGCTGTTGCGATAATCTGTCTGACGTAATGCAAAAATGAGGAAACCTGTTCATGGTTTGATTCATAAACTGTGAAAACGAAGTGACAATTTTACTGAAAAGCTCTCTAGATTATAAAGTCCTGTGAAATAAATATGTCTAACCATTTTTACTGTCGAATATGTTAGTTGCCAAAAACCAGTTAAACATTTAATTAAATTAATTAATTAATTTGCTCATAGACCAATTCCAGGTTATCGTTTTGTGATAAATACATTTCATGGAACCTACCTATAAAATTTATACAAAGATTTTACTTGATGTGCAATTTTTTTTTTTTTTTTACCTTAGATGATGCATGTCAACACCATCCAATCAAATTGCCGTTCATTAAAAAAATAACAGAAAATTTGCTTTACTCTTAATGATACTGTCGCGAAGAAATACTTAAAAGTATTTGATAGCAGCCGGGAAGTACTGCGATAGTTTGGAAAGAATCAAGAAAAATTTGATTTAAAATAAAAATATAAAAAAAAACACATTCACCCTAAAAATTTGTTTATTGTAAATAAATTCGTTATTTCATTTCCATCCGAATGTTGATTACACCGGAACAAAAAAATTACTTCAACATCATATATCGAAAAACAAGAACAGGTGCACCGAATCCTAGTTGTCCAGCAATAAAAAACACCAAGGTTAGTTTATATTTATTTGTAGGGAAAGGAAGTGCCTGAAAAAGTCATATGTTTTATGCAATTCAAAATTCTGTTATGAAATATGTTTACATGTCGAAATCCGCCGAGCACCTGCTTTGGCGCGTCAGGTGTAGATTGTTTGGCACAATTCCTTATAAATGTTGTCATAATGCTCCGAGATAAATATCTTGCAACTCCAAACATTTTACCAAAACTATCCAAATTTCACACGAAATAAACTTCTGGATGACACAATTAAACAAATTAATATGTGGTTAGGTTAGATCAGCATTACAAACATGTAGGTCAATGCATCCTTGATGCAAGTTTTGTGTTATTTAAGGATGCGTTTACTTATTTACTCCGAAATTTGATTATTGCTTTTTTGTTGAAAAATTTAATTACCCCGCGAGGTCCAAACTATAAATCCGTAAAAAATAAGTGGAAAATCAGGTGATGAGAAACGCTTGTACCATTTAAGAAGAATTATTAAACCACTTAATTTCTTCAAAAGACAAATCAAAATAAGAGTTTGGTTGAAAAGTGTTGAGAATCCTAGGGATTTTTCGCCCTCCAGATTTATGAACTATTGCGCATAAGTCCCAGCCAGACGTTTTGCGTTTTGGTGAAATTCTAATTGTGGAAGGGAAGCCTCCGAGATTGATCCTAGCCGAGCTAGTCCGTTCGCCATTCCATTTCAGCCTATATCGCTGTGACCTGGTAACCTTAGGATGAGTACCTCATTACAAAGGGAATTCAGGGTGGCTCTACATTTCAGTACCAGTTTGGGGGTTTAACCAGTCTTTGACGAAGCTTTGTCAACCGCTTGGCTATCCAATCTGAAAGCAATCTACTTGTTATCAGTATCGAAGTTGAGGAAGGTATCTCCTTCAAAGATGGTGTGGAGGCAATATAGACTAGATTCATTGTAGGAATATTCTCTTTCTTAGTAAAAAGGTAGAGATCAGTCCTCAGTGGATTGATGTGCAGCCCGTGACGTAATGAGAGTTACTTGTCTGCTTGATGGTATTTTGCATAAACAAACAAAAATCTTTTAGAGTTAAAGAATCCATACAGTCTACATTAAAATTAAATTAATTCATAACACATATTTTGATTTTTTGCCTTTCGTAATAATTCTCAATTATTTTAAGTACTCGAGTCATTCGTGTCTATTGGCAGAATACACAGTTTCGTCACTGGACGTTTAAAGTAACCATCTTTTGTAACTACACGGATTTGATAATTGTCTGCTCCTGGGTGCAGTTCCGTTACGAGACCTAGTAGCCATCGCTGTGGAAGTAATTTGTAGTCCTTGATTACAACTTAATCGTTGAGCTTAATAGGTTTCTGCTTATGCTGCCATTTATGGTGCAGCTGAAGACTGGATATATACTCTTTGTACACCATCGTGTCCATACATTTTCTTACATATTTTGAGCCATTTCCCATCGATTAAGTCTGTTGATTGAAG
This sequence comes from Dioctria linearis, assembly GCA_963930735.1. Taxonomy (NCBI): domain Eukaryota; kingdom Metazoa; phylum Arthropoda; class Insecta; order Diptera; family Asilidae; genus Dioctria; species Dioctria linearis. The sequence continues at coordinate 201,029,541 of OZ005741.1, read as the reverse complement.
TTTTAAGTGTACTTGGCATTGGAATAGCGATCAGACTTTTCCCAACCATGAAATGACCTGGAGTAAGTGCAGTTATATCAGGAGGGTAATCTGTGATAGCATTCAGCGACCGTGAATTGAGACAAGCCTCAATCTGTGATAAAAGAGCATTCATTTCTTTTACAATTAGAATTTGATTCCCAACGATGCGCTTAAGATGATTCTTAAAGGCTTTGATGCCAGCTTCCCGCAAGCCACCAAAGTGAGGCGAATCCGGAGGTATGAAATGCCAGTTAGTTCCTTCCTGTAATGTCAATTGAGGAATATTGGAGTTGCGAAATAATTGATAAAGATGGTGAGAGAGTTGTCTGTCGGCACGACGACAAATGAATCGACGAAATGCTGCAATAAATGTTTCGGCAGTTAAATCTGATACCAACTCCAAATGTAATGCCCGAGCCGAAAAGCATATGAAGGTAGACACGTAGCATTTAACTTAGGTGCGACCCCGACCTCGGAATGGTTTAACGATGAAAGGGCTAATCAACGCCACTATGTAGAAATAGTTTCGTCGGACGAACGCGGTCAGGTGGTAGATCCCCCGTAAAAAGTGGTCGTGTATCAGCTTTAACTCGACAGCAAATAATGCTCTGTGTCACGAACTGTCGAATTTTTCGTCGGCCATTCAGGATCCATTATTTCATGCAGATATGGTAGAGTGTAGCCTGTGTGTCTGCATGGCAGGTCTTAGAGTGGGCTTGAGAGATTACGAGTCTGGTTATAAGTAGTCATCTGCTGGAAGTATGATAGGATATTTCTCGCCCTCAGTCAGGCGCATATACAGGGAGGTAACAGGGGCATGCCCCCCCCCCCCCCCCCGCGTCTCCTAATCTCCGCGGTGATGTGAGTAGTAATAGTGGATTGGGTATAATAAACATTCGCTAGTACCTCTTTGTCTTTTTTATATAGTGTCGTAGTAAGTAAGTAGTAGTAGTAGTAGTATAGTAAGTAATTTTGGAATGCATATTTACTTCAGTATTAGATTGTTTAGCAGCCCAGTTATGAAGATGCTTTTATATTTTTGTTGCGCCCATTGCTCATATATATGAAAAAGAACACAATTTCGAATTTAAAGTGTTATTGTTTCTAAGAAATTGATAAGCGATCATAATTTTTTTTTACCTATCTGATATTCCAACGGTAGATGGCAGCGGGAAATTCGCTGTCAAAACAGGTAGTCGAAAAGCGGCGATTATGAAAGAAGAAGATACCGAGATTGCATTTGTTATTAGTTTTGAGGGTTTTGAAACAGATTTTTATCGAGAATATTTTATATTATTTTGGAAGAATTGCAATGGACCAAAGTGTGAAAAGGAAAAATTTAAAATACAGAAATTAACTAAATTAAAATCAAACTAAATGCAAAAAATATCACAATTTCACCATTTGTATTTAAGAGTCTCGAAATATTGATATCATGTCTTTTTTGTCTACTCGTCTATACTGGTTGTCTTGTATATCATAAATTATTTTATGATTTCGCACTTCCTCAATCAATTTTTCATCAAAATTCATTGTTTTGAAATTGACGCGACGTCTTACAACCTTGACAAAAATAAATGCCATAACAATTTCATTCGTTTGATTTTGTTGGCGACGACGGCAAAATTAGAAATTGATCAATGCCGACGGCATCTTCGTCCACCGCTGATAGTCACATGTCGAAATTTGTGCATTCGCATAACTTATCAAATTTTGTTTTACGGTTCTTCCATCTTCCAGCAGAACCCTAGTTCCATGCAATCAACGTCTAGCCATCCCTTAATTTTTCATAGCGACACTGATTCAAGAGTTGTTCAAAATTTTTACGTTCGTAGGGAAGCATTAAATTTTTCTTAGAAATACACTTGCAAATTGTTCTTAAGAATTTGAATGAATATCTATTCACCAACAACGGTCTAAAAATTGGTGCATTGATTCTGGTGGCTCACTCTTTCGGACAGGGGGACAAGCATTCAGTATTCTTAGAAAGATCTGAAAATTTTTCTTTAGATTTTTCATGCACTATTGGTGGCGGACAATGATTCCAAAGAGTTATGTACATATGTTGGCTGATCTGGGTCGCTAAAGATATTTATGAGCGTTGGCAAACATACATTTTGATCTTAGAAAATTACTTGAACATTTTTCTTTCGAATTTTTATACACTATTGGTTGCTGAAAACGATTGATTGGATTGATGCCACTAAAATTGATTCTACAATTTTTCTTCACAATTTTTACTGAAAGACTATAAATATAAAAACCATTCGCTTTCCTCTGCCTGCGGTAGTTGCCGTTGCTTTGCTTGTACTTTCGTATTAATTCAAATAGTGTTGTTTAATTTACCTTATTGTTTACTTTTAATTTGTAGTAGAAGGATAAACTTGCTACACTAGTTAGCGATGCAGGTAGAAATAGTAGCGAAAATGGAAAGCAGAGGACTGATGAGACAATTGCCAACGTTTTTCAGCAGAAAGCAATATCAGTTAAGTTCCCGTCAAAAGAAATAGTCATGACTTATCATTCACTTCTACTCCTATTCCTCTGAATGTGAATCAAGGTGCACGCTCTCACTCTCAGTCATTTACTTCATCCGTGACAGAATCGGTTGCGTCACATCTATTTCTACAATCTTTGCACGACAAAGAGTATCTGGATATGAGTCCTTAATGACTGTCCACTCTAAAATCGACATTGATGTGGATAATGTTATCGAGAGGTTTTCCAAATCAAACTGAAAATTGAACTTTGTGATATCTGACTTAATATGAAAAAAAAAAATTAAAAGTGACTACATCCGACTTTTTCTCCCCTCAAACCACTGACTTATAACAATGGACTGGGCGTATTGTAATTTTCCTATAGGAAGGCATGGTACAAGTTTTATAGTTCTCTCTTTCGCCCTATGGCAGAGTTGGAGCTACCAACACAAAATATTGCATTCTGGAACGTTCGCTTATGCCATTTGATGTTTTTATGTTGGCTACAGATGCAATCACCGCAGAAGGAATAAGGTAAAGATAGTGTTTACCATACTCCGTCTCTCTTGCCCATAAGCAGGATTCATTTAAGAATAACTTTTGAAAATTAAAGTCGGAATGAGTTTACTTCCTTCTAAGAGATTAAAATATCACTTGGGCACAAGAAAATATATTTTTTTAATTAAATTCGATTTTGGGGGTAAAATTTCATCTGATTGGTTGAGTTTTACAAGTTTTTTATGTAATCGTTTTAAAGGGTGCTCTAACGGTGATATACAGAAACAGAATATTTTTGTGCCACATGAAATAGCAAATCGCTCAGTCCATTGTTATAAGTCAGTGCCTCAAACATTTTAGCTGTGACCCCCCCCCCCCCGGATGAAGGTCTGGATACGCGCCTGTCCTCAGTTAGTAGCGAATTCTTTAATCTGCCGCCTACTCTTAGTAATTTAGTATCATTTAGAATAGGGTTCAGTGTTCTTGGCTTGCTAGTAGAAGTAATCTGATAGTTCTATAGTTCTTCAAAAGACTGTTACTGTTAATATCTTCATAAAAGGCTTTCCGTTGTTCGATTCTGATCCATTGTTCTAATGCTAAATTTAGTTCTACCAGCTTCAAGAAGCCTCCTCGACGTGATGAAGATTCTACTCTGCAGTTGTGAACAAATCGTAAACACCAAGCTGTTATACGTAGCAATTTTCTTAAATCGGAATATTTGTGCATCAAGGACATACTTGCAACTTCAGCGTGAATAGATGTTTAAGAGCACTGGACGCACTGCTTCGTTTACTTCAGCAGTAGCGGGAAATTCTGACTTCTTGGGCCATTCACTGGAGTTCTTTTGTAACCAATCTGGACCACACCACCGTAGGTCGAAGTTTTTTTTAAGTTAGAAGCTGTAATACTTCTTGTAATGCAATCTGCAGGATTTGAGGCTGTCGATACGCGATGTCAAACTGCCTGTGGAAGTTTCTCATGAACAAGCGCTGCACGATTTCTGACAAAAACCTTCCGCTTCGAAAGATGCTCTCTTAACCAGGCTAAGACGACTGTAGAGTCTGACCAAGCATACGTAAGAATTATGTCTAGCTTCAGATTTGGTTGAATATATTACATAAGCTCTGCTAGGAGAGCAGCTCCGCAGAGTTCTAAGCGTCCAAAGATACTGTACGCATTAGACTAACACGTGTTTTGGCAGTAATTAATGTCACCTGAATGTTTTCAAAGTCGTGCATATTGCGTAGATAGAAAGCAGTCACATAAGCGGATAGCAAAATGCCACAGAATCCATGGAGTTCAGCCCCAATGAGAGTATCGCTCATACCCAGCCAGCGATGTAGATATCATTTATCTAGTGAAGCTCGGATTTATACTGTAACCATGTGGAGTAAGAATAGGTGGTAATGATCATCCCATTCTAGTCCCATTCTAGCCATTAATCTTTGCAGAAAGATTTTCGTTGTGATTGTGACAGGTGACAGCAATCCCAAAGGATCATAAAGTCTACTTATATCAGATTGAATTGATATTTTAGATTTAACATCCTCCTTAGGAAGGTTAACATATATGAGAATCAGTGACGAATTTTTCACCGGCACCTACTGGTTGCTCAGTTTCCGGAATATTAGATAGGAGTTCAGCACTGTTCGAACTCCACATACGCAATTTGAAACCTCCCAGTTGCAGAACAGTTTGCAGTTCATCGCGAATGCATTTAGCAGAAGATTTATCGTACTCCCCGAAGATAGCATCAGCCACGTACATGTTTTCCTTAATCACTTGAGCAGCTGCCGGATACGTCGCTTTGTAATTCTCAGCTAGCTGATGTAGTACCTTACATGCCAAGTATGGGGCAGCAGTTGTACCGTAGGTTACAGTGAGAAGGCGGTAACAGACTATTGGCTCTGAAGGACAACGACGCTATAGAATTCTCTACAAATCAACATCTGACTAATCGACTAAGATTTGACGAAACATCTTCTCGATGTCACCAGCGAAGACATGTGGAAAAAACGCCATCTTGTAAGGATAGGAAATACGTCATTTTGTAACTTAGGTGCAATGTGTAAAATGTCGTTTAGAGACACTCCTGACGTAGTTTTCTGTGAAGCATTAAATACCACTTTTAACTTAGTTTTAGTACTTGTCGGTTTTAGCACCGCGTGATGTGGTAAGTAGTATTTCGGGTTCTGTGTAGTACTCTCATCTGGAACTAGCTCCATGTGATTCATATTTAAGTATTCCTGGATAAAGTCAGAGTAGGAATTAAGCAATGAACTGTCACGGCTAAATCGTTTCTCCATTCGTAATAGAGCAGTCAGCGCCTTTGTCTCTATAGTGCTTATCTTGAAAGACTTTCCCACATTCGACTTCTTCCGGTATTAGAAAGTAAGATTGAGGAGGCTCTTCAGTTTCCAACAACTTTCCGAGAAAAGCATCGATGCTATTAAGATCAGCTGTAGTTTAGTGTAGACTAAATGCAGAATTTGGCGCATCTGAAGCCTGGTTGACAGAACCTGACAAGATCCAACCTAGCGTAGTAGATTATGCTAGGGGAGCTCCAGTCAGACCTCGTCGAAGTTCACCCAGCAAAACTCTAGAGTAAACATTCGCTCCTAGAATTAGATCTATTCCCGATGGCTTATCGAAATGTGGATCAGCCAGTGGTAGCCCTATTATATGCGGCCATTCTTGTATCTGAATAGATTTCGAGGAAATTAAGTGAGTGAGTGTAGAAAGTACAAGTTGTATGGAATATGAATATGATGCATTAAATGTAGATATTATGTCATATGTAACAATAGCGTTGGATTTTCCTGCGTCACACTGGCCTACTCCATATATAGATATGTTGATACGTTTCTTTGGTAGACGCAATAAATTAGCAAATGATGCTGTAATAAAGCTTGTCTCGGATCACTGATGAAGCAAGGCACGAGCGCATATAGATCTGCCATCACGTGAGCGAACTAAGACTACAGCTATAGGTAACAGTATAGAAGGTTGATTGGTTTATGTATTGCTTGAAACATAAGTAACCATGTGACCAGAGCTTGATGGACTAGTTTGAATATACTGCTCTAAGGTTGTTGCTTTATTAGCAATGGCTGATGACAGCAATCCATTTGAGTTGGATGGAGACATCTGAGGAATCATGATATGATGTTTCTGATTGCAACGTTGACATCTTTTATCTGAGGTGCAGCCTGAGAGTTGATGACTGGCTTTAAGGCAGTTGGTGCATATTCCTTTCCTTTGCAGAAAGTCGATGCGTTCATCAGATGATTTCGTTCTAAACTTAGGGCAAAACAGAATGAAATGGTTTCCTGAATATACACTACACACTTTTAAATGTCGAGGAATGATGATTTCTTACAGGCAAGCTAGCACTAGAAAATCGCATTTTCTTTTATGGCGCTCAGAGCTTGCAGACGTGTTTCTAGAAAAATCTGCAGAGATTTAAAGGAAGGGACATCAGTTGTAGAACTGAGAGATGCTACCCAATATTTGCGTGTAGAATTGTCTAGCTTATTAGAGAGTAGATAAACAAACCAGTCACGTAACAAGATACTTAAAATTTGTGCTGAAAATTGAAGCATATTTTATTAAAAGGTTAGAAAGGCCTGCAAAGCCGTCTGTGCATGTAAGGGAATCTTTAGTCAAAATGAAAACTTCATGAGAGATTATTTCATTGGATCTGGTGGTCAATTCTCAGGTTAAGTCGAGAAGGAGCCAATGGCGGATACAGCTATGGGGCGCGAAATATCACTAGACTGATGAGTGACAAGGAACTTAGTATTTTAGCGGAATTATAACAGTAATTTTTCAGAAGCCCCCTCAAGCATTCTTGGCTCAATCCCGATCAGGCTGCTGGACAACCAGGACTTGCTACAGTAGTATCCTTGATTTATTGCAAAGATAACTGGCCATATATTTCGCGATCTATACCACAGCTAAGCTAGATTTTGATTCGTCGTCGAGATTCAGAGGGGAATAGGATAGCAATGAACTAATCTACACTAACGGTTCCACGGTGGAATATAGTATAATGTAGCACTTTTTACTAAAACGTTCACCATATCGACGTTTAATAAACTACATAAACTACGAAATTACTCGGGCGTCTTCCAGACTTATCTATGGTAAAGGCATGATTTAACGTTAAAGCTATGTGTAGCAGGTATAAAATCATTCTTTCTTTACTGGGTTCCTGGATATAGCAATGTAGAAGAAAAGAAATTGATAGAAGAATAATGAGAGGAGGTAAGGCTCAGTCTTCCACTGCCTCAATGCTGAATACATGTTAGTTTTTTTGAATACGGAAGCCTTCTGTAACTACCCAGCTATTGGTAATTTCAAATGGAAAATTTTAGCTACCGATGATATATTCAGAACAATATGGCACTTCTTTGAGAAAAAGCAGGATAAAGCCACATAAACATTATTAGTGCTTTGCTATGTAATCGTAGCTCGCCCAAAATGTCCCAATCACTTAAAAGCACAAACAAAGCTGGATATTTTTCATCTAATATTCCAAAGTACAGTTAGAAATGTAATGCAACCCTTTAACTAAAATCTCATGCTACTTAATGCCATATTATAAGGTACCCGTGCATACATATATGTTTTTCTGCACAATTTTTCCCACTAGTAAATAAACCGACAAATTCATAAAAAATATATACGCCGCCTTGAAGTTGTCGCAATCAACATCCTGGATGAAATAAACTACAATGGAATCAGCCATCAGACCTCACGCATAATTTTCTTTTGCAATTTCGCATTCATATTGTAGCTATGTATGTGGCCAGGCCACGGACCTGTATCCATTTAATGTTGAGATGAAGTCCATTAGGCATTTAAAATGGACAAATGAACAGGACCATGCTTGAGATAGTTGGGAGCTGTTCAGTTGTTCACCCGCACTTATACCCTTGATAACCGCAGAATTGGTTTCAAATGGTGCAGAAGTGGCATAATCAAATGTCGCCACAATCAAGAGCGCAGGCACAGTAGAGTCATCAGTGTGCCCACATCGATATAATGTGCACCAACAAGTATGTAGTAGCAAAATAGAGTTGGGTCGTGTGATAGTGGCAGAAACTCATAAACTTGAAACATTTGATTCTGTGGTGCTTGGCAGCAATATCAGTTGTACCAAGTTTGATTTATGCGCGCCTCCGAGTCATGGTTAAACGTTTTATTAAAATTAATTTCACCTGAGCCCCAACAAGGTGGTACAGTAGTTTTTGCTGGTCACATGGAGCTCACGATGCGACGACTCATGTTTTCCATCATAATTGTCTGCTTCAACTTGGATGGTTATCTGGTTGGTTACATCTCACCTCATATCATCTGTCTCGGTGGCGAACACTTCTTTTCTTTCAATGGCAAGTCGGCCAGATCCATGTTAGCCAACCGCGGTACCAGCCAGCTTGGGAGCTTATCTTGTGACAAGTTATACGAGTTTTTGATTTAAATCCGTTTTTTACGGACGCTATAGCTGTCTTTAACGTTTGCTTCTTATAGCTGCATGCATATCGAAAATTAGGAGTTTGACTCTACCAGTGTGAAGATCTTTTCATATGAACATCCCAAGATATTGTAATGGAAACACTTATTGGAATTTATCGGTGATCGTAACTTCTCCCCTCACTATTTGATTTATTTGCTCCGAATGATATCTTCAGGACGATGGTGGTGTACCTTGGTGGGACATTTAACTCATTTTAATATTGAGAATTATTGCCGACAATGGGGACAATGGTGCTCCTTGGAAGTAATTAATGTGCCCTTTTTCTCACGATGAATGATGTAAGAATCTTTCAACCATATAAGGTGTGATACTTTTTCAATTCCGAGATGTTCATATTGAGGGAACAGCAGATGTCTACAATTAGTCGCTGGTCAATTAAATTTTTGCAGTGAGTGATAATAGTATAAATTTCAGCTGTTTAATATATATATGCGATAAATAAAGGACATATTAGCCCCATTATACAATATTAAGGACCATGGTTCATTGATTGGACGGTTAGATGAGATTGATGAATTAAAAGCAAATGCTACAGTTAGTAAGAGCGCATGATGCACACTAACCCTATCATCTTCATAAAACAAGCCAACCAGCCAATCCACTAGTTCACCACTGTGGTAGACTGGAGCCGGCCGTTTTATATGGAAATTGCTGGGCATCCTACAATACCTCAGAAGCCTCCTCACACATTTCATGAAGATGTAATCGCCATTAGTAACTCGGCTCTATACCACCATGAAACAGTCCCATATGTTAACATGAGTCTTATGACTTATAATATAGAAATAACGTAATAATTCGCTTGGTTATTGAAGATTATAATTGCTTCTAAGAAATTTGGTTCTATACTAGTCGTAGTCCGCCCACCAGTCTTCTCTTTTTACAAAGTACCAGAATAATCATACCAAGGTTAACTTTATATATAATGTCAAAGGGTTACATAGAGGGCCAGCCCCAGAGTTAATGTAAATTCGGTGTCGCCGAACGTCAACGTAGCCGTGTATAGGGGCTTCCTTTAGTTAAGATGATCAAAGATTACACTCCAAGGAAGCTTATAATATATATAAGCGTGACCTCAAAACCCATTTCATGGTAGATTGTCTTACATAGATATCCTCTTACAGAAGCACGTGAAACAATATTCAAGAATATTTCATCCAAAATTCACTCCTTATAACCTAGATGAAATCTTATATCCTATATACAATGCTGGTAGAGCAAAATGGATTGAATACCCACACATAATACCGTTCGTCCGTTATCACGATCACTCAAGAACGCATCTACTTAGGAGTTCTGACTTTTTGCGCACAGCCTTTTTAAAAATTTGTAGATTTAAGTTTGAAAATGGGACAAATCAGGTAACTGCTTCGTAGAATTGCCATACAAAACAACACGTCGACGTAGAGGGCTGAAATTTTGTACATGGCGTTTTCGTGAAAATACTAAATACAGTTTCAAAAATCGACTAAATCGGGCAACGCATTTATGGTGTTGCCAAGCAAGACTTTTATTATTCACTTTATTTCACTTTTATTTTTATCTAGGGTATAATATAATTGGTCTTAGACCAATTATAGCTTTTGTCTTATGTCCAATAATGGTCACTACCGCCAATCAGTTATCAAAAATATCCTCCCTCAACCACTGAACTAAGGCCGTGGAGCCTTTTTCCTATTCGGCAACCATCTTTATGGGTTAATAAATAGGAAGAGTGGCAAGGTACCAATACTGAGAGGAATGTGCTTATATACCCAAGTGGCACCAATAACTTAAAAGTCGTATAAACCTTCTGTGTGTCATATGACGTCGATATAACTATGCATTACGACAGAATCGTCATAGAGTTGAGTCTTATTATAGTCACAATTAATTAGTTTTATAAACATCGTGAATAAGTCTTTAAGAAGTGTAAATTAATTCAGCTATTAGAATTATTCATATACGTTAACTAAACGACTCTTCGTATTAGAGTAGTATTGCTGCCACAAAACAAATATAATAACTGTGTTACATACCCTAATATAGCCGAAATAAGACAGCCATACGCATAACGGCCGAATATACGTCGCGTAATAGTTGGTTGTAGTGAAGTTTTAACCTGACTGTTTTAAGGCTAATCGTTCGTATATCTCACTAGTATACAACAAATAAGTTACAATACGGCATAAATGTCAAAATGGACTCAAACAAAGGAAAAAAAGGAGTACCGGAATACTCTAAAGTAATTAATGGTAAGTGTAAAATGATAAGATTATTTTACAAAACGCAACTAATCTTTATTCCATTAATTCACACAGTTGATTTATAATCATATATATAAGTATATGTAATAAATGCAGCAGAAACTTACAGAATGGAATTCTATTTAAGACACTAAAATCAACTTCTACCATTTCCAATGATGTATATTCAGTATTAAGTTCCTTATTTAATGCCGTTCGTAAAAGAATAGCGTTACTGTCTACTGCCCTTTTTAATATGGCGATGCTGGGAGAATGACACTGCCTTGCATCAAGTTTGTGTCATTAATTACGATCAGCTCGTCTTGTGAAGCTTTGCTTTTACATTCAATTCAATTCAAACTTTATTCAATGTATACAACAAGACGAACTTTTAACTATGTATACGAAAATAGAAAATGGTGAGATCTTATTGTTTCATTCAATTGTATTCCTGACGGGTCTGGCTGATTTATACTGTCGAAAAGATTATCAAAGATTCGATAATCGGCTGCATATCAATTCCGTTTTTTGGGTCTAAAAGAAAAACAATATTACAACATAGTTTAAGTAATTCTATTAGTGCCCATCTCCTTATAGACCGTAAGTCAATCGCAGCTTAATGCAGTAATACAGCGAAAATTAGGCATCTGATTTAAATCTTATGCGCAAAAATGCTGCTATTGAAAACAAATTTACTAACAAGTTTGTTGCTTTTCGACGTATTGCTGCCTTTTTAGACGAAAGCCGGATTTACCTTTTTTCTGATTCCGTATCACAAAATGCTGCTAGTGGCTTTTCAATAATGCTTGCTTCCTCAAAGGAATTTATGTTTGCACTTTTTCCACTGCACTGGAAAGAAAACCAATCTTTTGCTGACTGGAAAGTGGATTCTTTCGGATCTTTTTTACTTGCAGTTTATTTCTCGGCCATCGCAAGATATTATGATCTTCCCATGAAGATGGCACTGCTGATATTAACTTTTCTCCATTTTCTTCGGTAGATACCACTTTAAACATTTTAACTATCGCGCAACAAAAATCGAAGCCGCACGCACAAGGTACGGAAGTAATCTGTCCAGCTTGTATCAGTCGCGAAAAAGTCGGAGAGAAGACACAGACAGTAACTTAATATAAGAGTCGTGGAAGAGTTGTTTATTAGTCATATTTTCTAATTTAAGATTGCAAACTATGTATCTCAAAATACAACTAAAACCATATACAAGGTTCTTGAACTATATATACGTCGCTATACAGTCACAAATAAATGCGCCATATTGTTATGGATACAAAATCGAGAGAATTAAAAATATGAGAACTTTTTTCCATTTACTAAGATTTTCAATTCTATTTGCCGGTTAAATTTCAGTATTTTGAATGTGGAAAATTTAGGGTTCTGATTCACATTGCTGAAAATACATTTTGTAACCAAAAATAATTTTATGTAAATTTTAATAGAGAATTATGTAACTTATATTGTAATAAATAGAAGGCCCATAATATTTACGCATCTATGTTACAAAACTACACAGTAAACTTTTCTCCACAATACATTTCAACATTTACAAAAATTAAAAGAGTTATAATAATGTATATTATATTTAGGATTGTTGTAATAACTTCCTCCTATGGTTATTTCCGAAGATAAATTTGGTTAAAAGGTAATAAGTAATTAAAAATATACTCGCCGCTCCTGTTCGACATTCTGCTACTATAGGTTCGTGATGCTTGTTGGCATCGTAGCTCGCAAGATGACGAGCGTCCGTGCTTAATATCATTACTATACAATGTAAAAATATATTTTCTCTTTGTATATCATGACTATAATTTTTCACCAGCTGAAGTTTTATAATGATTTAAGTAGGCTACGTTTTGAAAATCTCCGGTACAACCAGTGTTGCCAGAGATACAGAGTAATAACAGTATTTACATGGTAATTGCTTTGCGCAACCAGCATACGGTACAGAAGCATTACCGTACTCCAATATACGGTAATATTAGCAGTAGTAGGTTCAATAATAATATCTAAAAAATATTATATGCATTAACAGGAAAATTAGAATGAAAAATTATGTTTTTCTTTACACATATAAGTAATTAATTTTACAACGGCTTGGACACCGATAGGGCTTTTACACGATATTTCACTATTATTCAATTTTTCAAAAATCTAGTTACCTAAGATGTTTTTAATTAAAACGAAAGTCCTGTAAATTTTTTTATATATATTGACAGCACATTTTTAATAATTTAAATTGAAATACAAAGGTAATGAACATTCAAATTACGAACAAATGGTTATTGATCTTGCCCGTTGGTATTAGGTTCCGATTCGATTGTGAATATTGTTTCATTTGAATTAAATTGTGGATGTAGAAAAATACTTATTGCGTTCTGTATTAAAATTTGCCAAAAATAATAATTAAAATATGGTGTCTGTTAAATTAGAAGCATTCCTAGTTATTATAAATTGTTGAAAATATAGGTAAGAAGAGAGTAGTGCATGAAAAAATAAAATTAAAATATAGCAATTACGGAGAATTAAATTTCCTTTGAAGTTTTGAACACCTATTGTGGAATTCTGTGGAGATTTTCTTCAATTGCTGTTTTTATGATAACGAGTTTTTATTGAACTTAGAAAGGCGAAGATAATAGTTTGTTACTATTCTATTACCACAATTTATCTTTTACTTTAATTTCGTATTCATGTTAGAATTATGATGTCTTCTTGTGACTCCAATTATGGATCTCAATCTCACGAAGAATCGAAAACACCCAGGAAGAAACAAAGAATTTTCCAAAAATTTAGGAAGGTTTTAATAAGTTTTAATAAATTGCTGTGCTCTGTGAAAGGTGATGAATTTAAGGCTAATGTTAGTATGGAATGTAAACTTATATCCGAATTTAGCAATATCAAACGGCACGAGAGCATAAATAAGCATAAGTTTAAAGCACGAGACACATCGAAAATTTCAAATTTTCTTCTGCGCCTGAAAGTAGCATACATGAGCACACGTGTTCCTATTTTATTGATCATAATTAATTCATTTAACGCAATGGACCATTTATCTGACGTTTTAAAATGTTGTTTCGCAGATTCGAAAATTGTTCCGGATTTTAAAATGAGGAGAACAAAAGCTTAAATTTTATAGGTTCCAGTTATAAGGAAAGTTTAGTTGACAAACTTAATCAATGTAAGTTTAGTATTTTAGTTAATGAGGCAACTGATATCTCGACATAGTGCGATATTTCGATAGTACGTTGGGAAATATTATTAGTACCCTTTGAACTTATCGAGGTGCCGAGCAATTTTGAAGAGGCAGATGTACCACCAAGTATGACTTTATTTAAGTCAATGATGAACAACGACTATTTTAGTTAATTATGCAGAATCATGAAAAAAAACAATTAATTCAGTGAAAGAATTATTGAAATCGGATTAAAATGACGAAGTTTAAGCGATTTTAGTGCCGCATTCTCAAAAACACGCTCTAACATGAACGATCCGCTGATGACCTCACGATACACAAGACAATTCGCGGTGAAGCGCAGCGCGGGTGTAGTCGCTGCGCCGCCGTGATAGAGAGCGCTCGGGATTAGATTTGTTTTGGATTTATGTCATCACCAGATTCGCAGGCCGCGGCCGTTTTCAAGTTCCGTTTTTTTAAACTTCAATAACTTTGTCATTTTTGACGGATTTGAGTCATTCAAAAATATAATATATATAATATATAATATACTCAGAAATATATATTGGTTTTGATCTGATATATTAAATTTGAATAACTTGTAGAAAGATTATCCTCCATTGTGGAAGTATTTAGCTCATTTATAATTATTTAAAGCATAGCAGCAAGAGACAGGCGCTTCTAGTATCTTTTCAATCTTTTCTTGATTTAGAACCATATAAAATCCTACACCCGGCTCCGACAAGGTTGCTCCCGCTGAGAAAGGTAGTTAGTTAATCGCTTGCTGGAAAACTGTAAAGTACTATTGCTATTTTTTACGGATCAGTGATTAAATGAATACTTTTGTGAATCTCAAGATATTCTAGAAAGCTAACTTATTTTTTCCTACCTCTCTTAGTTTTTCTATGCTTTTTCATTTGCTTTTCTATTCTTTCAATTTCATTATTTGGGACCCGTTGATAAATCAAGACTTAATTTTTTAAATTTGATTTGAGGGATAAGATTTAGATATTTTTTTAAGTTAGGGGATAACATAGCAGTATATATTAGCATAATACTAAATAACATTCAACCACTTCTACCGCCCGTTTAAAACATTTTGCTTTATTGGCTGTGTATAAAGTACCTACATATATATATCTATTACATAAAAAAGTGTTTGTTTTTCTGTTAACTTATTTATTTCACATCAAATATTTAGTTATAGCATACTTTTACATTAAACAACAACTAAAAGCTAATTCTTATGATACCCTAGATAAATGCCCGCATGTAATTTCGTATATGGTCACCCATCTGTGCAAGTTTGATTGTGAAGTGGGTTTTTCGTATAGTTTTTATAGAACGATACGCCGGACAGTAAAAATGAATATAACCAATTGCAGTAAGTTCAGTAAAATAAAAACGTCTAGGGCTTATCGTTTTCAAGATATATATAAAAATCCGAAATTTTTATATATCAACACCAAGAAGGGGTTCCCGGATTTAGCCCATTTGTGAAATTGTATTTTCAATAATTATGAAAACGTCCTGTACAAAATTTCAGATCTATACATTGACGTGCTCTCAGTCAGTATCCAAATATTTAGTGAAAAGCGAAATTTTTGTATGACAACAACCCTACTAGAGTTACCGGATTTGTCCTTATTCAACAAGAACTTACCAAAAATATGTAAACTAGTTCCAGAATCGTCCTATTTTCCAAAGTGGGACACGTCACATTGAAGAAATGCTTTAATATATATAACAAAAGGCTGACTGACAGATTTCATTTATTCTCATGAAAGCTAAAAAGAGCCTAGATTAAAATAACATATGCAATATAATAAAAACTTCACTGAAATAGTTTGTCGTCATCTCACTGAACTTTCCTCCAATGCAAAATGTTGCATCCTCGATGGGTGGAATCATAATCAGGTTCCCTCTTTCTTCAAGGTAGATGGAATCTAAAAATAAAAATAGAAAAACCAATAAAAAAAAACGATTTTTTATAAATAAACATAAATAATAAATTTACAAGTAATACAATAACATAACTAAAGATAACCTCAACAAAACACATGAAATACTTCTACAATTTTGTCGAGGTTTTGTTAATAAATTAATTAAAATAATAAATTAAATATTATTAGTTACGAGTTGAATCAATTTTGTAGTAAAAAATTACATTAAACAAGATATAAATTGAACTTAAGACCAAACCCGCTCAGGAAACTTTATTGATCTGCCATCTTGAACTTTAATGACATTTTAATAGAGGTGCATTCAGTAAATATAAAGTTTAAGGCAAATCCGAAAAAAACCAATATGAATATTTTTCGAATTATTTGAAAAATTAATTTATTTATATACCTACTCGTAATGAGTAAGTGAAGGGTTGGTAAAGGGGGAGAAATGGATAAATGTGTATACTCTCACGAAAACAACAGAGGATACAGCCTTGTGTGCCTTCTAGCAGATTTTGCATTTTCATACTCACCACCACAGGAAGAACTTTAAAGTTTGTAATAATATTTTAAAAAGAGCATAATTAAATAAAAATTCATGTTTATTAAACAAATAATTATTTGCAAATTATTTTCAGGGTTTAAACATTATATTTTCAATCTTTTTTTATATGCCTTTCCTTTAGCGTGAACACTGGGTATTTGAAATTCAAAGTGGTTTGGCAGTACGTCAAAACGTTGGAAGGATCGGTCTATAAAAAAGAGTACCTCTCATTTTAAATAGACGAACTCAGCATAAATACAGAGATTTTTTAAAATTTAATTATGTTTAAATTTGGCATTTAACTTTGGAACAAGAATTTATATAAGCGTAGTATGTAGACCGAAAGAAAAAACCTGAAATTTTTGCTATAAAATTGATAAGATTCCTATACAAAATTTCTCCAATACGAATGAAGTGTTATTATGATATGCAAAAGTATTAATTTTTGACACCGTATTAGTTTTATAAGGAAGCGTATTGATAATATATGCCAGCAATTTCCTTTAAAATTGATAAGAAAAATATAAAAATTCAGTAATATTTTAAATACCTTTAATACATAAATAATACAAATCTTAAACCTAAGCTTGAAGTTTTTAAATAAACCTAACAAATATTAAAAACTTATTGGTACTTTTTATTGGTACTACAAATATTATTTTATACTGACTACCTTTAAATTCAGTGCGTTTAAAGACTTGCAATTACTAAAATTAATATTTGAAATGGTGGCTCTGTTAACTAATGAGAGGAATAAATCTTCTGCATATTTTTTTATATTTGAAATTTTTATATTATTCCTAAAATAATAAATGAACTTACCTTTTTCAACATTTGCGTTTTCATCGAAGAATAGAGATTGTTACTTATAACTGTTAATTTTAATATGGTTTTCGTAGTACTTTTCTAATATTTCCGAAAATCTTGGCCACATATTGATGAGATTATACATACTATTTGGATACTTCATCTTAAAATCAATATCAATCCGAAAAAACAGCGCAATTAAAATCCAAATGAATATAAATAAATATTAAGTATTTAAAAAATTTTGCCCGTCGGCTTGCTGATAAACCGGCGAGTGATTGAAAATAGTTTTCAGTTGTCATCACTTAACTCTTCCAAATTTTCAATTTCAAAACTGTTTTGATTTTCACTTACACCCATTTTAGAAATAATATACACTAAACAGAACTTATACGGTTTTTTTTATATACTACTTCAATATTTAAAAATTCGTAGTCGTGTCTTGTCTGCGCATACAACTGGACTGAAGATGTCTAATAACGCTTTGTAAGGGCATGATACGAAAATTATCGCATTTATGCGTATACATACATATGAAACTGATATTTTTTTTCGTATCAAATTAATAATATTCACAATATGTTGATATTTTATTTATGATATTCATACTTTTCTTTATAAAAGTTATATTTGACATATTACTTTTTTTAAATACTTCGCTTAAACTTAAATATTTAATAGTAGGTACATATCAAAATAATACGAAATTAATTGACATTTTTTTCTAATAAGTCAATATATTTCTTTTAATTATTAAATTGAAATTTGTATTATTAAACTTGAATTTTTCATATAGATCTAATAAGAAAATCATTATTTTAATTGATATTCATGACAAATTGCTATTTTTCTTATTCAATGCATAGAAATTTATTGAAATATGTTAATAAAATGGAAAAGTATTGATTTAATACGGCATTTTTTTTTTCTGTGACTCGGTCATAATTGGTAATTTTGGTAGTGAAGTAAATATTGCAAGTAAAATCATGTAATGATCAATACGTTATTAAGCAAGTGAATTAAAATAAATAAGTGAATTGTGATAATAACATTAAAATTGTGCAATCAGTTTCCTTGTTATATTATATTTTATTAAGTAGTATTAGAGCATAGGGCAATGTAAGCTAGTGTTCATATTTCTGTCTCATTTTTGGTAAGTAAGACAAAGTTATAAACCAATTTGAAATTGAATAAAACAAATTATTTTAATATACAGCCGCTTGTTTTTATTTTTTCCCTCAACTATATTTTCCTTTTATTATTGGAAGTTTTACAAAAGCCATTTTGTTAATAAAATGGAATGACAAACTTAGTATACCTTATTTATGGGTATAAAAATGTGAAATGTGTACGTCTTCCAATTTAATAAACTTTAATACATTTATCAAAAATTTATCGGGTTGTTTCCTTACTTTTTGGGTCATTGGTTGTTTGTGGTACGATTTGTAGTTCTGAACTGTTCCTTATATTAGCTGTATTCCAGTCTAAAACAAACATTTATATTACATTTCATTTATATTATATTACATTATGCATATAAAAATGCAAGCACCTTCTAGCTTAATATCTTTAATACATGTTTCTTCTAGAACTATGCCTACAAAATCTGCGATGCGAATTATCCTTATAAGTAGCTGATTGAAGTTATAAAATGTCTGTAAGGAAATAAAAGTTAGAGACCTAATTCTACCAATTCCGTTTTTTAAAATAAAAAGGGGAAATACTGGCATTAATCAACGATTTCTTGCTGTACTTTTTTCTTGTATGTAAGGTACTTTTCAGCCTTTTTATACCCAAGATGAAATCTATAGGGTATACTAAGTTTTTCATTCCATTTGAAACGGACAGAAATAATACTGATAGAGCAAAATGGATTGGACACCCACGCAAAATATCAAAAGTTATTTTGATTTTTGAATGTCCTTCTGTCTGTCTGCCTGTCTGTCCGTCTGTTTGACTGTCTGTCCATCTGTCCGTCCTCATAACTGGAGAAAGCGATGACAATTGGACCAATCGGGCAACCCCTTCGTAGGGTTGCCACACCAAAATTTCGCTTTTTACTATATATTTGGCCACTGCCAGAGAACGCGTTGACGTAGAGAGCATGTAACAAATGGTGTTTCTATAGCAATACCTAATCATGTTTCAAAAATGTGCTAAATCGGACACCCTTTCTTGGTGTTGCCATATAACAGTTTAGGTTTTTTACATATACTGTGAAAACGATCCGTCCTAGACGTTTTTATTGTACTGAAAAGATATTAAGAAAATTCAATCCTATGAAATTTGCTGTCCGACGAACCGCTCCTTTTACAATTTTTTGTTTGATTGCTTAACTGTAAGGTAGTATTTTAATAGAAGTTTCTCATTAATCTATCTTAGTAACTTTCAAATAAATCAATGAATAAAAAGGAAGGAAGGAATAAAGGGCTTCGACCTCGAGCCATCACCCTCTATTCGATGCCTTTTACAATTGAAATATTTTAACTCTTTGACAGCCAAATATCCGTTGTTATTTCTAGAATCGGAAATTATATTATAAAAATAATAAAAGCAACTATAATGAACAAATGTATATGCAAAATCCTACTATCGCAGGAATGCTTAGTACTTAGAGTTTAAGTGACATATTACTTTACAAAAAATATAAGCTTCTATAAATGCTCATTATTGCTCCAATACTATCTACTATACGTGTTCATTATAATTTTGTAAGTAAGAATGATGAATTATGAAAGTTGTAGACCCGGCTGTTTTTATTCTCTAGATCACTGATATGTATAATATTTACACCGCTGATACTACTGAAATTGCTTACATGATCTTTGGATCATTTTTCTATAGTCTCCTATTTTTGGTTTAAGTATTTGCGCTCTCAATAAAAGTATTTGGAAAATTTTGAACTTGCAGTATGAATATTAAAGTGAAAATTTACTTAGGCAGATGGAATCTCCTCACGGTTTTTTAAAAAAAAATTAGATTTAATTTCGTAAATGGAAAAAATCAGGTACCTCCTTCGTAGGGTAGCCATTCAAAGTTTTCGTTGTTCCCTTCATATGTGGACACTGCCAATTATACCTTCCTCTCTTGGTTGCACAATTACAGCAGTTGTCACTGAAGTAATTTGCTGCTAATGAAATCAAATATGTTCGGCTGTTGTCATTCAAAGAATCCTTTTCACCTGACTGTTAATGTTTGAGCTTGGTACATACATATACTCTGTTGGAACTCGTAACAAGCCTGGCCTGATTATGTTCTTGTGAATGTTGAAAAGGAGACTATATAACATTTTTGAGCTCTAATAACTTTTTAAACTGTATTATGTACATGTACCCTTTGATTTAGTATCCGTACCTAACTGTGATTAAACCAAACTAATCTGATATAAAAGCTCTGCAATTTTTCTCCTTCATAGACAACTTGCTTTTGCCCTATCGACAAGGTACTACATATCATTATTACATTTAAGTAACTTGTGCTACGCACTTAAGCTTCCCTCCAACTTTAAAGATCACAAAATTAAAATGATGTAACACGTGCACCTAAACTAACCCTGTAAAGATTAAATTTCAATACAAGAAGTAATATTTTACTCCTAACAAAAGCAAATATTGATCTTACAAGGTTAAATTTTAATGATGGTTCATTTTTATTCCATACAGAGTTGAAATCTGATCCAGAATATACAGCTTTAATAATTGAATTAAATTTTTCCTAGTCAATTCAAATCAATCCCATAAGAAGAAAGGTAATACCTACATATATTTATGAGCACAAATTATACAAATATCGTATGCGACGAGCTTAGGCTCGGATAAAGAGAAACTAATACATTATTATTATATAAATGTTCCCCACCAATTTTATTATAAATTTCATTAATACTTTGAATATACAAAATTTAAGATTGAAGGGTGGCAAATTATAGCTTAATACTTTATTTTTATTATTATAACCTTTACTTATTTCTTTAAATTATTTATTTATTTATATGTTCAGTCAACGTTTTTACTATATTTTTAATGTGTATTTTTGTGAAATATGTTTTAATAATATCTTTTAATCAAATTTTATCATATCGAAAACAAAGGTAAAAATAGCAAATAATTTAATTATACAACTTTAATACTAAGTCTTCTTATACATATTTCAATGTAACTATCTTCTGAAGAAGGGTACTAATCAAGGCCCGAAACGTCGAGAAAATAATAAAAAAACAATAAAATAAAGATCGGAGTTTTCCTTAAGAAATTTACCTAAGCATTACATCATAGTCCCGATCAAAAACAAAACCAGCTGTATACCTCCAATCCGCAATAAACCATCTTAATACTTTTGTTGGATTAATAATACAACCAAAGTTTTGTACTGTGTACGCCAGGCTAAAAGATTCATCATCAGCTCTTGCAAATAACAAAAGAACTCATACTCTTCGAGAAACCAAAGCTTAAAATAATTATGGGGTCCTTCTGTTCACTTTATGGTAATACCTAATGGTATTTGGCTTGGTTGAGACTCCATCCTGCAACTTTTACCAGCTAACGGAACTTTCAAGCACTTACTTTGTAATTGCTTAGCAATATCGAGGCGTAGATAGGTTCACCTCGAGTACGCATTTTCTCCCCGGAACCAGAGAGAGAGCCTTGAAAAGTTCTTAGCCTAGAAAGGAAATAAACAATAAGCTTATAAAGTTTCATTAGTTTAAATTTTTAATTCTGTCAAAAAGGTAAATATTATCTATAATTAATATTCCAATGAACTAAACATTAAAAAACTATAAAATAAAGTTGTTCAGCTAATACATTATTTTGGCGCTTACATCAGAGTTATGGTTTGCAATAACTGAATTACTCTTTAATTACTCTTTAGTCTTACGTTTTAACACAAAATTCTGTAGAATTCAATATATTACTTTTACTAAAAGTATTTAATGGATCTGTCGTAACACATAATACTGCCAGAACCAGAACTCTTTGCACAGAATTTCATTAAAGTTTATTTTATCATAATCCATTCGGCTTAATTTATATAACTTAATTTCTTATACACCAATACATACAAAGCGTCTTAAACAAGAATTTCGATTTAATTAGATGGGTCAAGGCTTTTGCCGGTAATATACTTAAAAACAACCTAACTTTTATATCATGAGTACCAACAACAATTTTTTGAGTTAAAAACACATTATATATTTTTTTATTCATTCGTCCGTGCAATTTGTACAGCGCTGTTTACTAAAACTTGGGACTTAAGATTATAAAGATTATTATAAATCCGCATTGTGTATTGTATACCTTTACTATTTAGAATTAATGCGATACATAGATATGCTTTTATATCTCATAAATATTGATCAATTATTTATAATAATATTATTATTATTAAATTTATTTTCTCCCTACTTACAATGAATTTCTATTCAGGCCACGCGGGCAGATACAGGAGGAGGGGGGGGGGGGGGGGTCTAGGGCTCTAATAAAATAAAAATGTATACTCTAATTAAATGAAATAAAAAATGTAAAAAAAAACATCTTTTTAAAAAAGATTGCTTCAAAATCCACATTAAAAAATAAGAAAATAATTTCTCCCTTCAGTTAATGAGTACATGACAAAAGTTCTCTACAATTTCCCTTCATTTTGCATTTAACTAAAATTTGAAAATATAATCCAAACATTCATAAATTGTAGAATTTTCAGGTACCTACACAAAGAAAGTACTTTTCTGATGTAGGTAGTCATTAAGTGAAGGGAAAAATTATTTTCTATTCTTGTGTGAATTTTGAAGCAACGTTTTTTTTTTTTAATATTTATTATATTTTCTTTTTAAGTCTTAAATTAAAGTGGCGATTTGAAAGAAAATTATTGAAAAAAAAACAATTTAAAAACATTACCTTTAATTTGCAAAACATATCAGTCGAACCCAATTGGCTCCTTTCCTAATGGTGCTAAAAGAATATTTGGTATGTAAACAACTCTTTATGAAAATTATGGTGTTTGAACAAAATCCAAACTACTATGACGAAGTAGAAAAGCTAGAATTGCTCTAAGACCAATTCTTAGGACTCCCTAGATAAATGACCGAATGTAACTTCATATGGTTACCTCAATATGAAAGTTTGATTGTTGAAGTAGTTTTACGCATATATTTTTAGAACGGCTCGTCGGACAGTAAAAACTTATACGAAAAATTATGTAGGATTTCATATGCTGAAGAACTCCTCAGTACAATAAAAACGTCTAGAACTGATGGGTTTTATAGTATTCGTAAAAAATTTACATCTTCAACACGAAGGAAACAAGAGGGGGTTACCCGATATAGTCCATTTTTGGAAGTTCATGCTATGGAAATTCAATTCAATTCAATTCAATTTTTATTTACTCAATTTAAGGGTACATTAAGATGCTTAATCCGATCTTATAAAACTGTACCACTAGATAATCAGGATTTTAGATTAAAAACTAGGAAATACACTAACACTACAAATAAGCTATGATAAGAGAAATATAAAGTAGAAAACTATATTAGCTTACATTACAAATGAAGAAGAAAAATAAAAATAAAAAACAAATATATATATATAACTTACATATATAATTACAGTTGCATTGTATAAAAGAAAAAGATGTTATATATATAAAAAAAAAAAAAGACGTTAAGCGCAAAACATTCCGATGCAGTACACACCATATCCATTCAACCTTATACTAGGTGTTGAATAAGTAGCCTCTTAAAAGCTCCAAAAGAACCCTCCCGCTGAATGCGAGCCGGAAGGGCGTTCCACAATCTTATAGCTAGAACGAAGTAAGAACGCTCAAAAACAAGTGTACGAAAACGCGGCAACAATATTTTCAGACCTTTATCAGAATTAAAAAATGTGACATGTTCATACAGATAAGTCGGCTGAGTTGTATGAAGAACTTTAAAAAGAAATAGAAGCAATCTACGTTTCAAGAAGACTTCAAGAGAGCAGCTGAGAAGCGAATCCTGTAAATGGGAGACATGGTCATACCTTCTGAGACCGAAGACAAATCTGAGACAGTCATTAAAAGCTATATTTATTTTCCGCCTACAGCAGGAGTCGAGTGACCCAAAGACCAGGCTGCCATTAGTAAAGTACGGAAGTAATAGAGTTTTCACAAGTCTCAGACGTAAACTAGTCGGAAGAATACTAGAAGATAGCCACAGTCGCCGAAGTCCAGCATATATTTTAGATATGTTGGTACTAATATTGTCACAGCATTTCATCCTTGAACTGAGAAGTATACCTAAATCACGTACCCTGTCCATATACGGCAGGGACATACCATTCAACGTAATATTGGGGAATGAGGTAAAGTCATTAATACGAGAATGGAACGCTATGACTTGAGACTTCCCTGCATTTAGGCAAAGACAATTCTTAAGAGACCAATCATGGATTCTCTTTAGGTCACAGTTGATTCGTTCAATGCAGTCTTCAATTAGAACGATTGGACGGCTCAGGTAGATTTGAACGTCATCCGCGTACAGATGAATGCTGACATCTTTTACAACGAGTGGTAAGTCATTGATGAACAGACTGAACAATAAGGGACCCAGTATCGATCCTTGAGGAACACCCGACATGAGATGTAGAACATTCGAAGATACCTGCTGATTTATTGTGACCGTTTGGGATCTTCCAACAAGAAAGTTTTGGATAAAAAGAAGAGCTGATTTAGAGAATCTAAAGTGAGACGAAAGCTTCTGTAATAACATAGTATGGTTTACACTGTCAAACGCCTTTGAGAAATCTAAAAGAGATAATACACTGACTTCGTCAATATCCATTGCGTGGCGGATATCGGTGGTCACCTTAAGAAGTGCAGTCTCACAGCTATGGCCAGCCCGAAAACCAGATTGCCAAGCACTCAACAAATTAAACGCAGTCAGATATTCATTTATTTGATTATAGATTAATTTTTCAAATACTTTTGAAAGGAAGCACAACAAACTAATGGGCCGAAAGTCTGACAAGTCTTTGGGAGAAGGTATTTTTGGAATTGGTACTACATTAGCAATCTTCCAAGAAACTGGAAAAATAGACATTGTGAAGCACATATTGAATATGTGCTGCATTGGCCAAATGATCCAGGGCAAGATGAGTTTGAGAAATTTCGGCGAGATATTATCAGCACCAGAGGCCACAGATTTGATGGATAGAAAAGCCTTAAAAACTTCATCATCATCCACGCAGCGAAAACTGAACCCATCGATTGAATTATCAGAGGAAGATAGCAGTGCATCTACTCTTAAACAAGGGTCCGGTAATCGAGTAAGCGCAAAGTGCTTATTAAGATCGTCAGGATGAAAATCGCATATAGGTTGTACAGAACCATATACTCCCGCTTTGCGTAGGTTAAACCATAATTTCTTGGCATTTAAGTTAGGATTAAATCTATGTGCATAGAAAGACCGCTTAGCAAATCGTATTTTGCTGTTCACACGATTTCTAACAGCTTTATATGCACGTTGGCTAGCGGCCGTCCTGAGACTCCGAAATTGCTGAAAAAGATAATCACGTTCAGCAATCAGTGATCTTATTTCTGGAGTGAACCAAGGACGGCTTTTACTCGTGACTTTCTTCCTACGGAGGGGAATGAACTTATCAAAAAGCCCAAGAAGTAAATAATTTAGAAATTCCACTTTGTCATTTACATCAGCGAATGATTGGATATTCTGCCAAGGCAATGAGTTACATTCATCATGTAATGCTTCTATATTTACCCTAGAATAGTCACGATAAAGAATGGTCGCGATGTTATGCTGCATTTTAATATCGTAAGTAAGGAATAAGACATCATGGTCGAGTATGCTTGGCGGGGTGAGTTGATTCTGGAACAGAACTAATGTCGGGTCAGATGCAAACAAAAGATCTAATTGCGATGGGTTCATCGAATTATGATACGTAGGAAGTTCATTAACCAAATTCATATGCAGGGATTGCATTAAAAATAAAATAAATAAAAAATAATGCCATCTACAAAATTTTAGCTCTCTACGTCGATGCATTGTCAGGCAGTGCCCAACTACATAGTGAAAAACAAAATTGTTATATGGCAACTCTAGGAGGGAGTTGATCGATTTAGGTCATTTTTGAAAATTTATTTATTAAATTTATGAAAAACGCTGTGCACCAAATTTGAGCCTACACGTCGACGCGTTCTAAAACTTTTTCCAAATATTTAATGAAAAACTAATGTTTTGTATGACAACACTACGAAGGAGTTACTCATTGGTTTCATTTTCAAACTGAACTGGACCTTTTTTAAAAAACAAAAGCCCGTGTACAGAATCTCAACAATTTAAGTCAACTTCTTCTGGAGTTATCGTGAGGATGGACAAATGGACGAAGGACGGACAGACGGACATGCAAAAATCAGAAAAGCTTTTAATATTATGCGCTAATATTTTGCTCCACCACCATTATTTCTATGCATTACAAACGAATGACAAACATAGTATACACTGATTACATCATCTAGGGTACAAAAAATTAATAATAAGTGTAGGTGTCAGCTGTGTCTGCTAGTGGAACATAGCACAGAACGAAATACGAGCAGTCTACATTTAAGAAAATATAACGTAAAGCATAAAAGCCGCAAACAATCGTTTTCATATAACTTAAATAAAACAATAAAACTAATAAAAGTCTGAATTCAAAAATAATCAAGAAAATTAAATTAACAAATAAACTACTTGAAATAACAAGAAAACCTTACAAATGTCGATGCGGAACGTCTGGATCATACTGCAAGAATTAAGCTCGACCAACCTCAGCAAGTAAAACGAGAAAAAATAAAAGCTGACTTGGCTTTAGAATAAAGAGAGTACAGGAAGAATGATAAGCCATATTTAGCGTAGTCAAATTCTGGTAGTGTTAGCATCTGTTGCCGCTGTGTAGTGAAGCTCAGTACAGCCATGTAGTAGAATCAATATAGAGAGCGGGGCCACAAGATATATGGTTGAAAATACTGCATTACTCCCATCGAAAATACCCTTAGTCGTGCTGTTAGTCACTGCCACTGCGCCAAGATACCCAGGGAGTTTCTCAACTGTCAGAAACGTAAACAAATCTTCGATATTTCATGTTTTTTTTTGTATTAATTTCAATTTAATTTAATATAAAAATGTGTGCAAAGTACACAAAATAATATTTTATAACTATACTTGCCTGAAAAATGATTTCCAACTTATATTTTCACCAGATTCAAATTGTTGCATATTTGGGAACTTCGTTTGACAGCTGAAAGTACATTTGTCTCTTTCTTCAATATAATTCTGACCTACTTCACGATACCCTGAAAAAATCCACTCTCATGCACAGGAATTTTACTGGAATCAACTTATCCTGTCGTCTCTATATCCTAAGACTTGGCTTCTGGGTGTGTGATGTCTTTGCTTGGCTGCAGGCTGATGGCTGGAAAACAAGTGTTGGTGCAAAAAGTTATATTTTTTAAAATAATATAAGTAGGGAGCAGCGAAAAAAGTATAGGCAAATAAAAAGAGAGAAGGGAAACTCTACGAAACTGGATAGTAGCTGTTGACCAAGGAACATCGGTGAAATTAATGCCCGTTAAAGAGACCCCGATTTAACTTTCTGGATTTGGCAAGTGGCCCATGCTACTCTAAGATAAATAACAAGAAATCTAGGGAAAATGCAGCAATCAATTAACCAATGTATAATATGTTTTTCGTATTTGAATTTATTGTACCATGAGGAGCTGAACTTCATACTTTTTTATTTTGACACCTCAAAACAAAATATATGAAAAATCAATTTCAGAAGAAAAATAGAAAAAAGTGGATGGGATGGCCACCCCTAAATCTTCCTCCCATTCGTTGTTCGTTGTTTCTCAATCTTGGAGCATTAAAATATTTTAATATGTCGAAGGGTCTTAATAATACAACATGAACTACAATATTAAACAAACTGCCTCCAATTGTGGTTTACCTGGTTCTTCGTCGTTTTATTCAGGATCTTATTCTACAATTTGTATAGAATTGTATGTAATCTTATATTGCTAACATAGTTTGTGAAGCACACAGTAAGCATTGATTAATTGTTTGGATTTTGCAGGAGAATAACTTCAGAAAGTAGATTCTAAATCTACAGACCTGCACCGCTCTTGAAGCAGCTGAAAAATATGGTGCTATAAGGTAAGGCAACGGATGTAACCAGAACCTCCTCCAGAAAAACAATTAAAAATATTTATTTATTTATTTAGCTAATAGCCAGGTAGTTCTTTCGGAATTTCAGACACTATATGTTTGGGAAACTACAATTTCAAATAGAAGAGCCATATTACCTTATGTTTTGAGTCGAATATTGTGATCACATCTAAAAATTCTAGTCCGTAAGATTTTTATTAAATTTTGCAAAAATTAATAAATTCTAGTCCATAGGATAGTGAACAATTATTGGTAATACTTTATTTCTTACCAGCATATTTTAAACTACATATAGAGTGTGTTCAAGTTTTGGCTATATCTGACTAAGTGCTTTGAAAAGACTTCTGCAATCATAATTATAATTATAATGACACATAATTGTAAATTTTATAAGTGCAACTACAGTTGAAAACTTTTCAATTTAAGATTACCAGAAATGGTAACAGTAATTCATAATTCTTTAGTTCTAAATTTCCTGAAGTATTTGAAAATTTGGACACTTGTGATAACTTTTTTAATGATTATTTTTTCTGATTACCTGCTGATGAAATATAAAAGATGAAAGTGAGTTTGAATGTAAGCAGAGTATTTCAGATCTAGGTGCCTTCCGGTTACTTCGCGATTCCTTGAATTGGCTGAGAACAGAAGGTTTTCCACAGAGTCCTTCGCCCCTAAGGAGTCCACCTTTGAAGTTGTAGCAATTTAAATTATTTCGCCAATATTCGTGAACCCTCGTAGAAATAAATGAGTGTAACTTTTGAGTCACCATATGGATTTTTCCAGTTCTTAGATTTTTTTATAGCGTACAAAAGCAGCTTTCAAATGAGCTTTTATTAGTTATATTTTATTGAGGTATGTATCAGTTACGCACAAATTATTAAAAATTTAGGTTTTATTACATTCAAATTTCATACGTATCATTACTTTTGTATCTTAATAATTTTCGTCTAATTGACCTAATCTTATTGTACAGTATTAAAGCAATAATATCCTCTTTCTTCGGAAAAAAAATGACATTCAAGTACCTGCAATAGGTGCCACACAGAAGGTAAACTGGCTTACCCATGCCAGTTCATAAAATTGCATACTGCCTATCACAGAGAGGTATGTTGGCTTCTTTTGTAATTCGACCTAAAATAATGTTATAATAATAGAATACAATGGTGCACTAATTTAGCATTAAGTAATATTTTATGTGTTTATAAAGTATTTACTTGTTTTACATCTGTTAAGAAACTAAGACCGTAAAAATAAGCTTACTTGAAGATTAATGCAGAGAACAGAAATTTCACATTCAGCAGTTTGGCGCTTCATTTTTCGAATTATTTGCCCTCTTAGCACTTTCAAGCTGTGCAAGCTTTACAGGAAGGATATTCAATTAAACGTCTTTAGTTTTACCGTTGGATACTTTAGCAAAAGCCTACAATTTTGTAAAAAATATTGTTCGCAGATAAGGCTACTTTCGAAAGAGATGGAGTAGTAAATACTCATGGTTTACCCACTTGGACTTCAATGAACTCTCACGCGAGCTGATCTAACTGAATACTGATTATCCCCGACTAACAGTACAGTTCTAGGCAGCACAATAGTGTAAACTACACTACTGAAATCCGATGACTAGGTGAGATTGATTATAATAGTCTGTACATATTTTAAAGAGAGCTTATTTAAAGTACAGTTGGCAAATAATTATATAATCCCAAAGGAAAACGAAGAATTGTTAATTATATTTACAATTAGTAGTAATTGTAATTGCAAAATTTTCAATCACGATTGCCAAGATTTAAATACTTTCAATTATAATTATAATTATGTAGTATAATAACTTTATAATTTTGCTATCTATATGCCAAATGTCTTTAGCTAAAGCTTGTATTTGTGTGAGTATATGCCAAGTTTATGTTATTTCAATTTCGTAAGCTTGTATTAGATCCATTGTAAGAATTATGACGAGTAATAGAAGACAACTAGTTGCAATAGCAACCATACTAAAAGAATAGATTGAGGTTAGAAATTGAAGGCATTCTTTACATACAGGCGCGGATACAGTTTTTCGCTAAGGGGGGCAATTTTGCGTAAGTTACCTATCCTCTGAGAAATCCGCTTTGGTTCTGTGATTTATATGTGTGAATCGAAAAAATCCGTCCAGGGTTTCAAACTATAAATAAGCTGCAGAACCAGGGACCAAAACCAATGGTTATCATGTGAAAAATGTGCTTCATTTCAAACCAATATACTTTGCTTCTGATTATTTTGGTTATTGGTAAACTTTTTCTAAATTCTAAGCAATCAAAATGACAAACATTTTAAAGGTCATTTTTTCTAACTGTTATTTTTGACAAAATGAATAATGGTTAAGCAATAACGAAAATATTGAA
Source organism: Dioctria linearis (assembly GCA_963930735.1). Taxonomy (NCBI): domain Eukaryota; kingdom Metazoa; phylum Arthropoda; class Insecta; order Diptera; family Asilidae; genus Dioctria; species Dioctria linearis. The sequence continues at coordinate 200,998,728 of OZ005741.1, read as the reverse complement.
GGAATATTTTTTTTATATTTTTTTAATAACCAAAACTCGTCAGATTTTCTTTTTCAGTTAATATTACTGATATTTTTAGAATTAATTACATTTTATGAACTACTAACTAACAATACTATGAAAGTACGGGCATTTGCTTGCTTTTTTAAGTTTTAATTTAGTTTTATTAACAAATATATGTACTAAAGCTACATTTGATAAATTTGACCGCTGCAGTGCTGTACATATATCTGTCAAAGGCAGTTTTATTTTCAAAAATTATCCAAAAGAAATATGTAAATAATATATGTATTTACATACATCTATTACAATTTTTACCCCAATAAATACATTATTAGATTTAATACATTTCTGATGAGGGAAACAATACTTTCTTCGAGTCGATTTCCTGCTAAAGTTTTGTATTTTTTTCTAACTGCGAAATCAGAATGAAGCAACAAGTAATTTGCTTGCTTGGGTGATTAGTGATAGCTCCTCAAGCGGTATCTTCCTTCCCTAAAAAAACATTTTCTCGAAATAATATGAATTGTTCCTAAAAATAATGCTAAATGCGTTTTCAGAAAAAGTGAATGCTCCCACCGCACAGACAGCGTTCAACCATACTTTTTTTTTATCAAAGGAGTTCAACAAATTCGAAATTGGAAGACCAATATACAAAAATGACTATTGAATTTTGTTTTTAGTTTTTACTATTTAATTTAAAAAATCAAGTAAATCAATTCTAAAGTAGAGCATACATGGTCAGCGAGAAAAATTAGAACAGTTAGCCTTTAGTTATGACAATTTTCCAGTGTTACTAATACAATACGGTATTACTATCAGTACCGGACACAAAAGTAAATTCTCATTGACAGAATTCAAAATACTTTTGATTTGTTCATTATAATTGGCACCGTCGTACACCAGTAGGGAAAGGTGCTGCACCTTGGTACATTTTTTGAAATAGCCAAGACTTAAGAAACCGATAATTATAGATTGTCTAACCCATAACCTTTCCAATACTAGTCGAATATGCAGTTAAAAGTTCATATTTTAGGATATATGAAAGGAAATATGAAGGGACTTCTTTCAGTAAAAGGTACAACATGCAGTTGTACCATGGACCGTGGGGTATTGTACCTTGGACATTTGTAATTTGCCAAGAAGAATTAATGGTATTTCAACACAGTTAAATTAAATAGCACTCTTTATTCAACCAAGAATAACAATATTCCCAAAACAGGTTACTAAACAAAAAATTGCTGTAGCTGTGCATATTTAATTTATTATTTATGTATAGGCCGAACTATGGCAGTTGTTTGACATGTACGTTGTACAAATGTTTGAAGTGTGCAAGGTATATGAACGATTTATAATAGTACATACGTGGTGGTCAAAATAATAAATACACCTCTGCGTTTTTTGGAAAACATCTGTTTTTTCAGCTTTCAATACCTCGCAATTTAAGCCAGTCTATTCAAACGATACGTTGGAATGTGTAAAACATATTAGTAGCAAAACAAGCGTCTTACCTGTTAAGGGCTTTTAATATATTCCGATTTGGATTCATTATCCTAATTATAGGGTGGACAAAAAAATAAATACAGTATGAGAACTTTTATAGAAAAATGAAATTCTTTTCAAGAGAAGTTTTATGTTTTATTAATTTTTTATAATTTCAACTTAGTAATTTATTGCGTGACCTTTATTTGTAAGAATTTGTTTGCAACGAGCCGGCATCGAATCCACTAAACGTTCACAGCTTTCTTTTGAAATCAGGTGCCACTCCCTTTTTACTGCAGTCCACAATTCGAACTTATTTTTGGGCCTATGTACATAAACCTTATCCTTGACTTGCTTCCACAAGTTCTCAATAGGATTGCAGTCCGGTGACTGCGCCGGCCAATCGAGAACCGAAATTTTTTTGCGCTGCAACCAACCCTTCACTATTTTTGCAGAGTGCTTCGGATCATTATCGTGTTGAAATGTCCATCGAAGCTGCATGTCTTCCTCTGCAAATGGTAGCATTATGTCCTTTAGTATGTCTAAATAAATTTCTTTGGTCATAATCCCGCCAATCAAATGAATTGGGCCTACACCGTACCAAGAAAATGCTGCCCACACCATTATGTTACCTCCTCCATGCTTGACGGTCTTTTTGGTATATTGTGGATCAAATGGTTTGTTGAGAGGACGCCTAACATATTCTTTTCCGTCCGATCCGAAGATGTTGAATTTGCACTCGTCACTCCAGAGAATATTTCGCCATTTTTTCGTGCCTCTTCTCCGCTCCAATCTAAATGGGCCCTTGCAAAATTTAGTCGGTTCCGTATATTTTTTTTACTTAGGAGAAGCACTTTTCTTGCTGATCGGGCTGGTAAGCCTGCGTTCAATAATCTTCTACGAATTGTTCTAGCACTCACGCTAGCATTTGTTTCCCGCAAAATCATGACCGAAGACGCGAAAGGGTTCTTTTTAGAGACGCGCACAATTTTTCGATCCAATGATGGAGTGGTTTTCCGTGGCCGGCCGCGATTTTCTTTATCATTCTTCTCCTTCATAGCATTCTGGACCATTCCCAAAGAGCAGTGAGAAATTTGTGCAATCTGTCGGAGAGAGTAGCCGTCGTCCCTTAGGCGTTGAATTTCGATCCTCTTTTCTGGGGAACAGTGCTTATTTCGGCCCATGTTTGAACTAGAGAATTATTGACGAAATCAGATAATTTGAACTTATTTGAAAGTTATCACTAAGCTTACTCGAATGAAAATAAATTTGGAAAAAAAAATTAAAAAGTGGCTCGAAAATACTTATTTAAAAACACTGTATTTATTATTTTGTCCAATGTAAAAGTGGTCCTTTGACTATCAAACTCAATTTGACATGTGCGCAAAAACGATATGAACAGGCTCGCTGCTTACAAAACTGTCTTCCCAATCTAACGGTTCATTGCAGTTGATTGCGTCACTTGAAAAGCATTGCCAGCTGAAAAAATAGATGTTTTGCAAGAAACTTAGGGGTGTATTTATTATTTTGACCACCAGTGTATAAATGATTTTTACATTAGTTGGAATCCAAAAATATAGGAAGAATAAAACTCCAACACCTTCAATTCTTTATCACTGGAAAATATTTACTATTTTCACGACTTTTCTTTTAAGTGCAATAACTGCATATTTGTCCGACAAACTTATTCCCAGAATAGCTTAAGTGTCATATGTTGATTAATAAAATCGCGTAAAAATGCGCTTATGTAGGTGGCAATTACAGTCCGTGTGGAAAATAAAATGACCAAGGTACACATATGTCCAAGGTGCAGCATCTTCTCTACTATTAATAATAAATTGATGAATGATACTATGGCAGGATGAAGGCTTAGCTTAACTGCAGAAAGTACTAAAATATTATTAAAAGTCTGAATTTTTCTATATTTTGTGAAGCACTGGCATTATTTTTGTTTAAATGAAAGAGTGATTGAATTTCTAAGCTGTTAAAAAAAATTTATAAAAACAAACAGTAGACGACAAGGAATTAACAGTTCAATTCCTTACTCACTTTCTTCACGAGTCAAATTGTTGATCTCTCGGACATTGTTTTTCTAGAGAAGCCCTGTTTAAAGTTTTATAGTTTAAGATTGAAAGCGCCTACTCTTCTTATACCTATATATAGTATTTTGTGCATACATAATTCCTATATAAATTTCTTGCTTTCTCTTCTGTATTTAATCCTGCAATTCTAACAATTTATCTATTATTTAATGTAAGTGGTTCGGTATGTAGCATAGAGTCTAGCTTTCTTCTTTGTTCAATTGGAGCATTATTCATTTGTGAGACAACTCTCTTTCATTGGATAACAGTTTAACTTTATTTTGCTGTGTTTACTGGGAAAGGTTCCATTTCTGCCACTCGTATATTGAGCGTAAAAATGATTTGAAACCCGAATACTCTATCTAGCTTTGTTTGTGCTCAGTTTAGTGGGAAATCAGCCTAATAATTTGGGCTGTTTGCTAGTTTGAGATCATTTTCCCGGTACAGTTTGAAGATCCAGGCCCTGGGTGGGAATGCCATTTCATGTTGGTAAGCTTTGAATACCGCACAATTCAGGGCTCAATTAAGGCTAATTTAATGTCTCTAACCATATATTTAATCCCCTAATATTTTGTAACAAATTATATGGATAATCCAGCTTGATCATAATCTAGGACCACAACTACTGAAAAATAAGTTAAATAATATTCATTCACTAGTGAGCTTATCATATAAAAGTAGGTTGAATTTCGTTAAAACAGCATAATTTATATTTTGTTCTATTCGTATTATTAGAAAGAGAACATACTGGATCGTAATTTGATAGAGCCTCAGTTTTCTATGGAAGCGATTTTTTAGACTACATGTAAAGAGGTCATGGATTCTATACTATCGCTACCACAGAAAAGTAAAATATTTCTTCATTATAATGAGAGCCAATGTAATTTAGGTCAACTTGCCATAACTAATGTGTATAAATGTTTTAGTTAGAATTCCTACGTCAGTGCAGAAGTTATATTCCATCGGTGTTGAAAATATTTTTATTCTACACTAAACTGTATTTTGAGGTGTCAAGCAACCTCAACTATTATGAGCACTTGGGCGCGAAATACGTGGAAATATAGATTTCTGTCAGTTACAGATTCTTGAATTGCAGTAATGAGCCCAGAAACATACCTATAAATTATAGAGAGGCAATGTAAAAATATGACAATTATATATTTGAAAACTGAAAATAAATGTCGTCCGAAAACACCAGTCAAGTGAGTAATACGGTAGGCATTTTTTAAGCTTAACAAAAACATCATAAAACAATGTGTATACAAGCAAAAAACAAGCAAATATTTCAACGCGACTATTAGATTAAACCAAAAGAAAGGCTAACACAGTAAAATGAAAGTGAGATTGCGCTTAGAATTTTCTTATCAAAAGTTATACAACGCACACGAACACACCTTGACTGTGTGTACATTACAATTCTTCGTCTGAACAAATTACCTATGTACGTACACGTGCACCAAGTCCAAATAATATGTATGAGCGAAGCAGCAAAAATTTATGAAATGCAAATTTAGCTGGGGAAATTTTTTAAACAATAAAGTTATAAATTTTCATGCTGCATTCCAGAGCTACAGCTACTGTTTGGTAGCAGTGAAGTCACAAGAGAGGTAGTCGGTAATGTTAGACATGGTAAACGATTTTATACAGCAATCGCAAACACCGTCACATTACTGTCTGTAACAGGCAAACACTGGAAACAAGGAAATAGATATGCGACGCATAGCACTGCAATACTTAGCATAGAATATATACAATCCTATATAAAAATTAGGAGTAAGGCGGTGCGCGCAGCTTTAGCGAGTTAAATATTATCGCAAGATTATGAATTTGAACCGACGATATCTCGATTTGATTTGATGATCATTTAATCCGGTATTTTTCCAAATAGCTGCATAATATCGAGTAACTATGGAAGAAATGAAAATAATAGTTGATTAGATTACGAGTAGGAGAAACTTTCACCATTTTTCACTAGGGCTTTGTAATTCGTATTTTACAGTCTCGTAAATCTTTCAATTTATTTATTCGTTTCAAGTTCATCAAGGATTTCCTTAAAATTCTTAGGAATAACAATAATAGCAAATAAAAATGTATATACATATAATAAAGTATAAAATAAATATAACAGTAAAAAAATCACAAAAAACATTCTTAGATGACTCTTGATTTAGGCTTTTGTCAAATTAAATTCTATGCATTAGGAATAAGCCATATTAAAAGGACGAGATATCGCAGATATTGACTCATGCATATACCGTAATTAGTACTGTGATTGATAGTTACCATATTTTAATCCCTAAAGATGTCATCTGTTGCTTAAGAATGTTAAACGAACTTCAGGAAAATAAAGGAGCTTGATGTTACGTCTAGGATATTTTTTGGCGCCTACATTTAATTTGTTTTTTGTTTTATTTTATATTTATTTTTTACGATCAGTCAATAGGACAATGAAAAATTTCGCTGACCAAAATAAAGAATAATATATAAAGCAAAAAACAAAAGAAAATTAAAGAGAAATAAGTATAACGCTATTAATAAAATAAATTAACATCTAAAACACATTAATCAAATTTTAAGAACATTTAATCTACGCTTACTAGGATAAAGTGTTCAGGTATTATCTAATGGAACTTTCCTGAATGCAGAGTGAATAAATCTTCTCTATTTATATTTCAAGCGACTTAGATGTGTATTATAGAATAAACCACGTAACAAGAATAATAATAGTCCACAAGAAGTCGAACAGATGTGAGATAAAAAGCTCTTAGAGTAAAATGCTGCAATCCAGAAGATCAATTTATACTTAATTTGTTGCAGTAGTCGCTTTATTAATTATCTTATCAAAAATTAAGTTTGAATAGTTTAAAGTACGTCAAGGTCGTTGACATCAATATATTTGTCCAGGGTAATACATATATCAATACTATTGATATACGTATGAAATTACAAGTGCTACATTACATGAACAATTTGTCTGCATGGTGCGGCTATCAGTAGAGAACCATTTTAAATCAATAATATATGTACATATAAGAAAAGTAATGGCTCAAAATGGCTGCTTTGAGAATAGTTGAGAAAAACAAATAAATTAGACAGGCAAACAGAGTTTGATGTATTATTATATTCACTACCTATATATATAATTCTAAATACTTATGTCGAAAGGTATGAAATAAAAGAATTGTAATGGCCCAATATACGGAAGAATCTTACAACAGCCAAAGTCGCATTCTGGCAAAATAATCAGTGATTGCAATTGCCTCGCATGGAATTGTTCAGCAGCTGTCGGTTATTTTGCTGCTTCAGTATATTTGACATCGAAATTATTTGCTTGAAGCTTTTCTGTCAGAATCAAAGTCATTCTGCTTTATTTTTATTTTTTTTTTACTAGAAAGAAGCTTCTCCTGGCTCACAGTCACAACGATCTACTCAACAAAGTGTGTGTCAACAGATGAAAAGTACGAAGACCGCCGAATAATAATGGATAATACATAATTAATATATTCAAAAAATATTATCACATTACAAGCGTTATTTTGATGCCACATAACGCAGTGTACGCGAAATCCTTCTTCGAAAATATATAATCGTAGATCCTGTTTTCTTTAGAGATATCTAATAACAATTTTGTCTCCATACCTTTCCCCGAATGTTTTTCTAATAAAGGGTTTTCCAATAAGAGGTGTTATTTTAATTAGCCCGCTATTTCGGTAGATGTCACTTTTGGAGCTGTCATTTTTTTACATTTGACAAGTAGAAACTACGCCATTAATAAAAATGGAACGATACACGATTCACCAACGCATTGAAATTATTTAAATTCACTATAAAAATGGTGAAAATGTGGCAGAGACGGTTCGTAAAACTCGAATATTTTTGGGTCGTCGTGAAGCACCTTGTCGGACCGCAATACAGAAATTGGCAGAAAAATTCAAGCTGTCGGAACAAGTTAGTGATGTGAAGAATAAAACCCGTGCACGTCGCTCAAGAACAGCCGAGAATATTGCTGCTGTAGCCGAAAGTGTTGAAGAAAATCCAGGTTTGTCCATTCCTCGTCGTTCTTTGGAATTAGGCATTCCACAAACGTCATTACACCGTATTTTGCATAAATATTTGGGTCCTAAGGCTTATAAAGTTCAGTTAACACAAGAACTCAAGCCGGCCGATCATCAACAACGTCGAGTCTTTGCTGATTGGGTCCTTGAAATGCATGAAAATGATCCGGAATTCCATCGAAAACTCATCTTGAGTGATGAGGCCCATTTCCACCTCGATGGCTTCGTCAACAAGCAAAATTGTCGCATCTGGGGCTCGGAAAACCCAAGAGTTATTGTTGAAAAGCCTCTCTATCCCTAACGTGTGACTGTTTGGTGCGGTTTATGGTCCCGCGGGGTCATTGGACCTTACTTTTTCGAAAATGAGGCTGGAACAACAGTTACGGTGAATGGATTGCGCTATCGACAGATGATTAATGATTTTTTATGGCCGGAATGGGATGATATTGATCTGGACAACGTTTACTTTCAACAAGATGGCGCTACGTGCCATACAAGCAACGAAACCATTGATCTTTTACTGGAAAAGTTTCCGGACCGTGTTAACACTCGAAGAGGTGATCACAATTGGCCACCGAGATCTTGTGACTTAACACCTTGCGACTTCCTCCTTTGGGGCCACGTGAAAGAGAAGGTCTACGCCAACAGCCCAGCGTCGATTCAAGACCTCAAAGATGGAATTCGTGAGGCTATCGAGGACATAGGGCAGCCACTTTGCGATTTGGTTATGGAAAATTTCATGAAAAGGAAATGGTCCTGTAGGCGTGGTCGTGGTGGTCATTTGGCTGATGTTATTTTCCATTATTAACGGCATACCTTCTTCTTTATAATGAAATAAAGATCCGATCATTTATCTCAAAAAATGGCATTTTTCTTTGAATATCAAAATTTTGGAAAACCCTTTAGTTCTGTCATCAGGTGCATAATCTGTCAGTACAAGAAGTGGGAATTCAATATAACCTGAGAGTCTTTATCAAAAGCGTTCCATTGAATTTTAGTGTACGATAGACAAAAAAATTTCCACCTCAAGTTTTACTTTGTTTGTCTGAATGCGACCCAATTTGAAAATTGCAATGAGGAATTCATACTTGCTTTTGATAAAAGTGATTTATATGAGAAATTCGGTGATCTTTATCATCGAACTTCTGTGAAAAGCAATCAGACATAAATTGCCTTATTTTTATTATTTATTATTTCTTGTCTATATTTATGGATATTTATCTAGAGTCTCTTCAAAATGGCGACCAAATTCCGCCGAAGCGTTAGTCGCTACCTTAAATTTAAGGTCCTACTAAAACGAGCTATTGGCCCTCTAATAGAAAGCTCTACACATTCTCTCTCTCTCTCTCTCTTGCTGTACTATGCAACATGAACTCTTCGCAAAGATAGCTTTCTTAGGTTGAATAAAAAATTAAAGAGCTTTCAAGAAGTGATCCGGTTTTATATGGAGATTTTCTTATCTAGTTGTAAGTTGTCTCAGCCTTAACCAATCTTGATGCCTTCTTGACTGGCCAGCTAGCAAGCTAAAACTGATGTAACAAACTTGTTGATATTTAGCTTCAACTGCACCAAAATTTGGACGCTTTCTTAACAGTTTTTGGCCAGGTTGCCTCTCTTTTTCCGGCTAGAGCTAAAATATTATCTTCAAAACTGAAAAATGAAGCATTGCAGATATCTTTTTCTTCTTTTTCATCGATAGCTACGTTTTCACAAATAAAACATTATAGCCTAGTCGGTTTGGCATATGACCTCGAAAAAATTCCTGTCAACAAGTTATTGCTCTAACCTTTATGGCGGAAGGGGATGTCATTGGTAATCTAAGTTCAAAATGGCGACCAAATTCCGCCGATGCGTTAGCCGCTACCTTAAATTTAATGTGGAATTGATTTTGCTCAATATATCGGCCATTTTAAATTTGTACACTAAAATAGTAAGGACTTAAGTTGCTATGAATTTGATTCTCTACAACTTTAGTCGTTACAATTTTTAACGTGCGATCAATATTTTTCGCATTAAGCGGAAAAAAGTGATAAAGTATAATTATCGAATTAGCTCGTTTATTATTAACTTTAGGACATAAATATATTGGAAAAAGTTGTATAGAATTACATTTCCTACAATTTTAATCTCTACGACTTTTTCGTTGAACCAATATTTAAGGTTCTACGCCTATGGCAAGCCTAACGGGATCCGTAGATGCTGCCGTCACCCACAGAGTGAGCCTGCACCGTCCCTTCGTCCTGCAAAGGTTAAAGCGGGAAACACAATGCTACGGTCATTAGAGCTCATCAGCTCAAATTTCAATTTATTCCTATATCAGATAATAGAATAGAATGAAATCTGATCTGATGAACGCTGATGGCCGTCACATTGGGCGCGTTCACTGCCACCGAAATAGTGACTTTTTGTCGACTACGAGTCACTACCGAGCGTTCACTCCACCAACTTTGACAGTAAACGGCTAAGCTTGACTACGACTATCGTTCACTCCGCACTTTGAATGTACCAAATAGTCGACTACATTCGACTACGCTCAGGAGGATAGTCGATCGTAGTCGGTTTGACAGAACTACACTACGACAACGACTACGCTACCGAAGTGGCAGTGAACGCGCCCATTGTGTTTCCAGTTAGTTTGTCGACCGATGCTCTACGGAGTAGACGTGTTGAAGCAAAATGGATTGTTTTGTGTATGGAGAAGCTACAAGCGAATATAATATGTATAGTTAAAAATACTGTGAAAAAGCGTAGTGTTGAGGTACTCTTGGGATGCCATACATAACTTTTGCTTTTCACAACACGTCGACGTGGAGAGCTAAAATTTTGTATACACCGCTTTAAAAAACAATGTAAATTTAAGTTCAAAAATACGAGCGATCCGGCAACTCGTTCGTAGGGTTTCCATACAAAAATTTCATTTTTATCTACATATTTCGGCACTGCCTGAGAACACGACGACGTAGAGAGCTAAAATTTGGTGCATGGTGTTTTTATAGTAATGGTAAATAAAATTTCAAAAATGGACTAAAGCGGGTTATTCCTTCATCGTGTTGCCATACAAATCCTTAATTTTTCACTATATACTTGGATGCTGCCTGAGAAGGCTTCGACTTGGATAGCTCATATTTTGTACACGGCGTTTTCATAAAAATTGCAAATGCAAGTCCAAAAGTGGAGCAAATCGGGCAACCCTTTCTTGGTGTTGCCACACAAAACCTTAGTTTTTCGACCCTGCCTCACGCGTCGACGCATATAGCTAAAATTTTGTACACGGGCCTATTTAAAAAAAGGGAAATTTAATGTCAAAAATGGAACAATCGGGTAACTTCTTCGTACGGTTGCTATACAAAAAATTCGTTTTTTACTATATTTGGGAACTCGTCGACGTAGAGAGCTACACTCTCGCACGCATTCGAATGTATGCATACACACACATATGCAGAGTGAAGCCCTAGAGTACGGAAGCGCGCGATCGAGTCAGATGATAGCTTAGATATTATGCATCTCTAACCACCACAATTTTGTAGAAACTCAAATTTCTGCGTATAAGAGGCTAGTCGTAAAAAAAATTCAAGGTAAGAAAACGCCACTTCAAAGGAAAATATAATGTTATAGTTTATTTATTATTTAGTCCGAAAACTAAATAAGAAATTTTATTGAAATTATGGCTATGAACCCAAGGATTTGAAGGGATAAAATTGAACAATTGCAATTTTCTCGCTACTCGTTTTGAATCTGGCATGTCTCACCGCTTCAAGTAGCTTTTACTATAGACATGCAAATTTCAAAGCCATTGCTCGATCTTATCGCTTGTGTCCTCGTTTCCCATCGCTTAATTTCTCGCGTCCAGTATATTCGCAGACTAAGGCTAATTAGTCGGAGGGTTATGCAGTTCCCCCAAGGTGGCTTTCTGGTGGACCAAATGTCGGGTAGAGAGCATTATACGAACTATCGGCTCCGGTTTTAGGCAGTTCGTAAGCTTTTTCATTAACGTCTACTCCTTCGTGTCCAGGAAGCAAAAGCAACTTTACTTTTTTGTCCCAAAACAGTAGCTGCAGTTTCCAGTAGCAGCCCCAGACTAGTTTCGAGTCAAAGTCTAGAGAGGACAGAACCAGGAGCCCAGCATGGCTGCCTGAAACAGTTGTAAATGTTGGAGTTTTTGCAGCCTCTGTTTAGTGTATAGGCTTTCCCGACCTCCTACCTCTATTTCCTTCTCATGTTGATTTTGTTATGAGTATAATACTTCTTTTTTAAGCGCCTAAAAATATACAAACGAAAATTGGTATGTTTAGAATTTTATCACCGTGAAAATGGAAAGAGTACTAGAGCAAGGTGATCAGACTATTATCTCAGCATAAACAAAATGATGGCTGAGAGGGAGCAAAACAAACTACAGATTTTTAAAATCGTAACGCATTGGGACATTTACCAGCGCTGAACAATTTTGCCTAAACCACACTTTTTAAAATAATTTCGAGGAAATCATTGATTATTCATACATAGACGTGCCCAGAATAATTGACGGGAGATATCACTACTTGCAAAAACTTTTATATAAACTTTTATTTAATGGTGCAAATAAAACTTTTCCAGCATATAAAGTAAAAATGGATAAAAACTTATATCCATTCTTTAATTAAAAGATTTAAAGTTGGAAATAACAAGCAAAAGATTAGTAGCAACATCTCCTTTCTAAGACGTTAATAATTTTGGGAACAACTATAAATAAATAAACATTGGAGGAAATAACGATTTCAAATTCTGATGATAATGATGATGAAATTTGAAACTTTTATATATATTGTATCCATTTGTCTTTTATATAAAGTATTCTTAAGGCACTTTCACATGAAACACAAGAATCGAAAAAATGTAAACCGAAAAACTCAATTTATTCCAGTTTAAAACAAGATTTTTGCTCCAATGATTAATAAAATCATGGAAAATAGGATCAACTAATAATTTTACTAATAAAATAGAATATTTATCTTAGAATTTTTAAGAAAACACAACTTTTATGATTTTTCCGCCGAAAAAGTTTTTCGGCCGATAAAACATAAAAGTTTTGTTTTTCTTCAAAATCTGAAATAAATATAACTATTTTCTCAGTAAAATTCTTAGTTTATCCTATTTCTCTGGATTTTATTAATCATTGGAACAAAAATCTTGTTTTAAAGTGGAATAAATTGAGTTTTTCGGTTTACATATTTCTGTTCTTGTTTTTGATGTGAAAGTGCCTTTACAGTTACTATACTAAGTAGAAAAAAAATATTGGAATAAACAAAAGGAATAATGAATAATAATTTAAGTGCGAATACTGATCAAGTTTTGGGTACAGGCAACAATAATTCGAAATATTTTTGCTACCAAAAAATTGAAAAGATTTTAAACTTGGTATTAAAAATTTTTATAAAAAAACTGAGGTAAAATGACTTCGTCACAACAAAAGGAGATTAACTCGTAATGCATATAATAATGAAACAAGAATCCCTTTATTTTGTCAGACTAAAATAATTATAATAAAAGACCAGCTATTTAGCTATTGAACACATATGCCTGCTTACAAAATTCCGCTTTGGTGGGTTCCAGAATTCCGTGTTTCATTTTTGGACTGGTATAATGGAATTAAGTGTCGTTGGCGTATTACAAAATTGCAGCATTTTCGGAAGGTATAATGGTATGCTGTGCCGACGGTAATATTGGAATATTTGTAACACGAGAATTTTTAATGTGGAATATTCTTATCTGAACTTTGAAAAACAGGATTTCGTAATATTGAATTTTCTAATACAGGTATAAGTAACAAAAGGTTATGCAATACGATATTTTGTAAAAACGCAATCATTTTTTAAAAAGTTTTCTGGTCTATGGGTAAATATGCCGGACTCAAAATCACCTGATAATACGGTTGGTTACTACTTAATCTTTTATAAAGCTTGATCTGACAGAACCGCAAGCCTGACCAACACCACGCATAGTAGTGAGAAAGAAAAATTGCTGAATAATGGAGTAAAGTACTGCCCAAAGATTAGATCAAACAAAACTAATTAGGAAAATCTATATGCGAATCCTTTTGTATATAGCTTTCGGTGCAGGCAACAATCATTATATTATAATATTCTTGCAACCAAAAAATTTAAAAAGCTTTCAAGCTTGATATTAAAAAATGTTGCAGAAAATCTGGGGAGCAATGTCTTCGTCACAACAAAGGCAGACAAACAGAAGACATGTGCCATAAACTTATGAAATAAAGAATTGAAAATAATAGGCAGCGACTACATATACAACAGAAAGCGATGTACCTGCGTGAAATCACTAACCATAAATGATAATTCAGATTATGATGCAGCAATTTTGCCAAACATATAATACTTGTATAAAAAACAAGGTAGTATATAGCATAGGGAGCGCTAGTAATATAAATCAACCTTTGAAGTTCCTGGTTCCTCAGTAAACCTATTTCCATTTTCGATTTCCCAATAACTTACTTTAAAATTTCATTCTTGGTAAATCTATATCAAGACAATATATTAAAAATTAAGTGCTTTTACAAAATTACAAATATTTATCAATATTCTAATTCCAAGTTTATTATTAAAAAAGATACAAATACAATAATTACTACATTTCCACATAAAAGAATGTAAATATTTTTCTATTTAATCCCCTTTCAATTTTAACCTTACCTACGGCTTTTTGTGCTAAGGTACATTTCCTTACAGAAAATAAACAAAAGTGACATTTAGAAAGTGAGGAAAATCATCACTTTCGGCATGCAACAATTGCATACGCATATACGCAATGGCCTCTCCTTTAGTTTCTTACTAGTAGAAGCAACCCTAGGTAGAAATTAAAAAAAAATTTAGTTTCAGCTGTAAGTTGCAGGCTTTGTTCTTCGATCTCATGATACGCGAATTCTATAACCGTTCCAATGGATGAAATAAGATTCTAGGTACTCAGAGAAAAAATAAATGAAACAAATAGCAATAATAACAATAGAGAAAATAATATTCTGAGGAATAAGACACCGGCATAGCAAAATTAATACCATTCAAATACTGGACACGTATAACAAAAATATGCAAGGCTTTTCTAGAATATAAAATTAATAATGCCTCGACGATGCCTCAACTTGAGCACTTGATGATGCGCCCAAAGGGTAAGCCAGCAATGCATCGCTCCATACAAAATCACCGTTGCCCTGGCCCTCGCCCCGATGAAGAAGAAAACCACAATTTTTTCTGAGAAACTTACTGGATATTTCTTCCTTGGAATTTTTATACATTAGCCGAGGCCGACAGCAGTGCCTCGCCCCAATATAAAATCAACGATGCCTCGACCTGATGTAGGGAAGGGAAAGCTGCAACTTGTTCTTAGAAATTTAATGCACATTTTTTCCTTAGAATTTATTCGCACTGTTGGAGGGCGCTAACAATTTTTATGAGCGTAGACGCGTAGCCAAGCAATAAGCAATTTCTTGTTTTTTAGAAATTTATACAAAATTTTTCGGTAGAATTTTTATTCAGGTTGGTGCCGCCTATTATTTTTAGGTACAATACTTTCATTCTGTGATGTAATTATTATATATATACAATATACATACTAATAAAAAATACAAAAGCTTTCAAGTAAAATTAATCCTACGTAATTACGTGAATGTTGAAAAATATGATACGAGATTTATTATAAGGTAGACAAAACAATTTATGTAAATTATTTCGATGAATTCAATATTGGAAAAATGCATGAACTTATCTGTATGTTTCGGACGTCAAGTAAATTTTATTATACCCTAGAATCTATATAAAATAATTGACATAGAGTAGGTATAACCAGTTTGTTATTCCATGTGTAATGCAAGTAGGTACCGTAACATGAATTGGACACCCACGTATTTTATTAAAATTATTTTAATTTGTCCGCTCATCCGTCTGTCCGTCTGCATGAAAACGTAAGTGAAATTCTGAAAATTTTTGAAAAATAAAAATGCAGTCCAGTCTGTAGGAAGTTATACTTTGCAAGGGACTCGCAGTTGTCAATTTTAGCTCTAACAAAATCTAAAAAATTGTGTAGCTCTTGAATTTCTCTACGATATATAGTATGTATCTTTCATGAACTTATTATCGGAAAAACAAGCAAACAATTGCTTATTGCTAGTCTAAGCGTCTACGCTCATAAAAATTATTGTCGCCCTCCAAGAGTGCGTATAAATTCTAAGGAAAAAATTTCCAGTAAATTTCTAAGAAAAAATTGCGGCCTGCGCTACATTAGAACGAGGCATCGTTGATTTTATATTGGACGGAGAAAAGCATTGCATATTTTTGTTCTACGCGTCCAGTCTTTGTATGTTATTAGTTTGTCCATGACACCGGCAATGTTAGGAAATATTTGACCGACATGGAAAAGTTCAAGACAGAACGCAAAAAGGATATTAAGCCTGGAATCGGCCTTCCGTTGAATAGAAATTTACAATCAATTCTCCAATAACCAAAACAACACATACCAAAAGCCAACAACGTGATCTTAGAATGATTGCCCAGCTGTATGCATATTAGCTATATACCAGGAAGACACTTTTCCCACAAGAATGATGGAACAAATCTGCAATATTAAAAACAAAACACACACATAAAATTGCCGATAAACTGATGAACTCGAAATGTTCGAAATTAATAATCATTCAGAAAGGCGAGATTTGGATGTTCTTAACGATAATTTACCTTTTCTGAAACTACTAGTGCCAGAACTCAGAGTAGATTCATTAGATGGCGCATTATGCTGCAGACAACGAAACCGGTCACCACATTGGTATAAATATCTTTATTATTGTAGCAGGTGCCCAAGAGTAAAAGTAAAGTACACTTGTCATAAAACAAAACAATCCTTACAGCACTAAATTTAGCACCGAATATACGAATAATTTTCAGAGAGGCTGAACAGATTTGATTTATATATTTGCTTAAGGTACTTACTCGTATCTTCTGCTAATTATTGAATTTTGATTCATCATTATTGTCTTGAATTCTCCGATGTCAAGGCTATTTGTAGAAATTTGATATTGTTACCCCATTCTTTTGAAAATTGATAAATCATTTATCGAATGAACACTTATCCTTAGGCTAGATAGTCACTGTAACTTCAATAGCATTTGGTTAGATACACATGGTCCACACATGCAGCCTGGTAACTTTAAATAGTTTGCACCAGATACTCTTCAAATCTAACATTTTGATTGTCTTATATAAAATTTGGTTTATGATCATACCAATTACTAATTTCCAATAGCCGAAGAGCCACTTCAACAGAATACAGCCACCCTTTTGGAGCTTTATGTGCTTTGTTCACTGTACCCTGTTAAGCAAGCAGCGCGTTGGCTTAGAGAAGTACGAATTGATTATTTTAATCAATAAAAGGATATGTATCTTCTGTCTCACATGCTTTGATTTCTATTATGTAAGTAAACGAATTTTATATGCAAGTGAATTCTATTTTTCCAAACAAACTAAACGGAAACTAAATCAAAAAGATTCCTAAAGTAACAACAATCAATGTCAATAGTGACAATCAAACAATATCCATAGAAAGTGAATGTAATTTCACCCAAATAGAAATGTGTCCCGAGAGTGAAATAATTCCGTCATGCCCTCCGTCAATTCAAAGACACTTGGGAGAAAATCTTAAACTTTCTAGCTGACAACCGTGACCATTCTAATTCGCTAATCCATTTCTTGATAGTCGCTGTATCTCTTTGAAAGGTCCAAGATCGTGTCGCCGATGATTTTTCCGTTTTTTTTTCTCCTTAGTTTTTGACTGTATTCACGCAAGAGAAAAAATGGCTTTAAATATTTTGTTAAAGAATTTCCATAAGAAAGCAAGCAACAGCAGCACCATAATCCGAGACATACCACGCCGATATGTGTATATATGGCAATGCGGGATACTCAGCCTCCTGCTGGGACTGATGCATAAGGCGAACCCCTGTGATGCGATTTTGAGAAGATAAGGTCAAGACGTCACGCCAGTCGCGGTCATCTCTAGTTAAAAATCTTTAGATCTTTTCATATGGTTTTTTTCCACTTTTGTTTTGCGGCAATAGCGTGTAAATATGTGGTCTCTAAATGGGCCATCCCCAACCTGCATAGAACACCCATTAGATAAGTGCCCTATAACTGATATAAGCTAGCATTTGCGCTAATGGAAAATGGATGAGATATATATCAGATTTTTATCTTTTGGGTATAGTAACTTGAAAGATTGCTCCGACATTAGGTGATTTATTTTATGGAAACAGATTTTCCTGTACTCATAATTGAAACGTATTGATGGAGTGTTAGTACTTAAATAGATACCTGCACACTTTATGCAAAAGTTGGAAAAATTCAGCAGGGCTCTAAAGTGGATTGAAATTTTAATTTAAAATTTTGCCATTCAGGCAGGTACATATTAATAAAACTTCGAAAGAAATTCGTCCTGGCTGTTTTGTGATTCGTTCAAGTTAGTAGTAAAATAGTATAGTAGGAGTCGTAGCAGGTCTTTTATTTTTTTCAACATTGTCAATTTATGACCTAAATATTTCTTCCCTTAGTTTGTGAAATGCTAATCATTAATTTTTTCATATTTAATAGAACTATGTGCATTCAGAATACAGTCAATAATTATTCCTGATAAACGTAATAGCCTCCATCTTTTGATCCAGTCCGTCATTGCAGAAATTTCGAATTTTGTTATTTACATTGAACCAAAAATGTCTACGCGATAAAAAACTGGCTGTCATTTCCGATAAGATATACTTCAAAATTCCAGAATCAATGATAACTTTGATAGACGTGCTAACGATATAACATGAACTTTCAACGAGCAATATTCCACTAAATACATAGTATACTATAAACTATTGTATTTAGTTAATGACTTTGCACGGTGCAGGTATGTAATTAAGTTTGTTAAGTAGTTCATCACTGGCTTTCCTTCAAAATTATACATTTCTATTAATTTGTACACATCAACCAAACCAAATAATATTTATCGTGTATCAGATTAAAAAGGGCCGAGTCAGCATTTGTTAATGTTAAGAGTAGGGGCGACGAGGCCTCCAGTACACCGCCACCAGAGAGAATCTATTGTGCCTTCTCCTTAGGTAGTTAGGCAAACTTTTAACGAGATCAATTATTGCTCTTGAGGTTAACTTGCAGACTTTATTTGGAGAGATAGGTGCTCCTCCAGTTATTTGCAGCCTTAGACCCGCAAGCGCTGGTCACTCACATATAACATGCATCGAAGTTTCATCTTCCTCTTCGCACAGTCGGCACAATTCACTGCCGGATTTACCTATCTTCTTCAATTCAACTTTTATATGACATAAAAGAAAAACCTCTTTCATCTTACAGCTTTGTGTAGTAGGATGAAATCTTAATGCAGTTCCAAAAAATGTAACTTGATCACGTTGGGATGGATAAATCTCCCCAGTCTCATTTATATCAATGAGAGTTTAATGTCATAAAGCGAAAACTCTTAATTTAAAGGTAAAGAAGTAAAAAATCCTAATGAGGTATTCTTATAATACCCTAGATGAAAGCCCGTATGAAATTTCGTATGATTGTTGAAGTGGTTTTTCGCATATATTTCTAGAACGGTTCGTCAGACAGAAAAATTACTATAACCAATTTCATACTCTGCAGAACTTAAAACGCCTAACTGATCATTTTCATAGTATACGTAAAAAACATGAATTTTCATGTGGCAACACCAAGAAAGGGTTGGTCGATTTAGTCCATTTTTGAAATTGTATTTACAATTTTTGTGAAATGGTCGTGAAAAAATTTCAGCTCTTTATGTTTGCGCGTTCTCAGCAAGTATCCAAATATTTAGTGAAACGAAATTTATGTATGGCAACCCCACGAAGGACTTACCCGATTTATCTCATTTTCGAACCTAAATTTAGTTTTGTTTTAAAAGCCTTTGTGCAAAGTTTCTGCTCTGTAAATACACACGTTTTCCAGTTATCGTGAGGACATACGGTTGGCCGAACGGACGGACAGACGGACATTCAAAAATCAAAATAACCTTTAATATTATGCGTGGGTGTCAAAACCATTTTGCTTTACCAGTATTATTTCTGTGCGTTAGAAACGGAATGGCAGTAGACCCTATACATTTCACTTATGATATACCAAGAGTATACCTCCTTCATTTGCCATACCTGTGCTCGGATTCTATAACACGGAGAATTGTGGAATTTAGGAGATGAGAGTTGATTTGACCGTTATTATCCACTTGGAATTCTGTAATATGGCGAATTTGTTTTGAGAATTACCATATTCTCTACTCTACGTTTTAAAATTCTCCGATGTTTTGCAAGTGGAAAAGTAAGAAAAAGAATTCCCAACTGAGAGTATTGTCTATTTTTGTTGTATTTTGAGAAGGTGTAACCTAGGTAACCTAAGAATTTTCAAATTAGCCTGTGGGAACTAAAATCTCTCTTTTCGCATTTCTCTCACGTTTTCCATAATTCTCCATCGTTTTCCCTAATTCTCCAAACATGTTCGTGAATTGGGAATGGAGAATTAGGGAGTTCTAATCAGAGAAAACGAAAATTCTCATCTCCTAAATTCCCCAATTCTCCGAGTTAGTGAAACCGAGCTCCTGAACGTGTTTTTGTAGGATAAACGATAAATCATGACACGGTTGTTGTCAAATCTAGCGCGTAACTTAAGAAGCTGGTCAATAGGGAACAAAGTAATTATATTTCATGGATGATATTTCCGTTATATTTTAATTAATTTTATATTATTTATATATGCATATTTTTATTTTATTTTGGTTTTCGAAGTAATTTGATTTGATATTAAAGAAAACCTTTTCACAAAGTATTTACTTTAATTTATTTTTCACATAAACCTCTTAAATCTGAGCGGAGTTTTCCCAGCGTTTCTCTATATTTATGATTCCATTCCTTAAGTGGGTTCTGAAAATGATTCCTTCCACGCTCTAAAAAAACTAACATCATATTCATTCATAATGCCGGGTATGGTCCGTTGAAAATTTCTTCCAATATTCAAATTATTATCCCAAGAACAGTTCATCAGTTAGGTCAAGTGTGGGAAGCAATGAAATCTTTTATGGCAGCTAAAAAAATTAAAAGAGCTCATTTAGCGGTTGTAGAAAAATATATTAAATGGACAGTGCTGAAATAGGAACGGTTTTATTTCCTGACATATCAAAATATTATACACACGAAAAGTTCGATTTTTCTACATTTTCAGTGCATTATAAAATTCATTGAAATTATTTTCAGTGAATGTCAGTCTATAGGGACTAGAATTATCCACCCATACATACTTATTTACGTATTTGATATTCGATGGAATTAGAGTAGAAAGAAGATCAATAAAGAAACGCTTGACTCAACAGTACTATGTGGTAACTGTAAAGCAAGTAAGGAGAAATATTATGACTTGGAGAGCTTTTCGGTTCATAGAATGTATTCAGTACAAAAATATAAGGAATAATGCATATATGAACCTACAAAAAATACAATAAAATATAACTTTAATATTGAGGTTTGTGCAAAATAATGATCCCAAATGCACCTTCAAGCTATAACTTGATTCTAGAAAAATATTTTTACAGTCCCCAAATATATTTATATTTACATATACATATTTAAACCCAATGGAAACAGTATAGGAAACTGTCAATCAAAGAGTAAGAAAAACCAATTATTTAAATAGCATCAACTCTATTTACCAAACAATTGAAACCGAATCGTATCAAATACTAGAAAATGATTTAGAATTACAAATACCGTCAATGCCTCGAAGATGTGTAGCACGTTAGATATAGAGAAATTGGAACATATTTGCGAACCATTTGACACTTTAGTTTAGCTCCCTCTGTTTTGTATAGCAATAATATAGATGCTCAGATGAATTGGAGCGGAGGTTGACAGGGGTGGGGTGGTTAGAAATGAATAATATCGAAGCTATCATCTGATTCGATTACGGAACTCCGTACTCTAGGGTTTCGCTCTGTTTTTCTATGTTTGGATGTGGGTGCGTGCCTGTGGGTGACCGTGTATGTGTGTACATGCATACGTTCATATGTGCGGGAGAGTGTAGCTTTCTACGTCAACACGTTCTCGGCAGTGCCCAAATGAATGAGTAAAAAACGAAAGTTTTGTATGGCAACCCTACAAAGGAGTTCCCCGATTGGTCCCATTTTCGAACTTAAATTTCCCTTTCTTTAAAAAAAGCCCATGTACAAAATTTCAGCTGTCTACCTTGACGTGTGAGGCAGTGTCCAAATATATAATGAAAAACTAAAGTTTTGTTATCAACACCCGATTTGCTCCACTTTTGGACCTGTATTTGCAATTTTTCTGAAAACGACGTGTACAAAATATGAGTTCTCCACGTCTACGCCTTCTGAGGCAGCTTCCAAGTATATAGTGAAAAACCAAAGAAGTGGTAACTCGATTTAGTCCATTTTTGAAATCATATTTACTATTGCTATGTATGAAAACACCATGTACCAATATTTAACTCTTTACGTCGACGAGTTCTCAGGCAGTGCCCAAATATACAGTTAAAAACAGAAATTCTGTATGGCAACCTTACGAAGGAGTTGCCCTATTGGTACCATTTTTGAACTTAAATTGAATTTTTTTTATATAAGTAGAAAAGCTAGAATTGTTCTAAGACCAATTCTTATGATACCCTAGATGAATGCCCGTATAAAATTCCGTATGATCACCGATCTATGCAAGTTTGATTTTTGAAGTGGATTTTCGCATATATTTCTAGAGCGGTTTGTCGCCCAGAAAAAATTATTATATCCGATTTTATAGGATTTCCTATTTTGAAGAAGTTTTTAGTGCAATAAAAATGTCTTGGACTGATCGTTTTCAAAGTATACGTAAAAAACCTAAATTTTTATATGGCAGCACTAAGAAGGAGTTGCCCGATTTAGTCCATTTTTGAAATTTTCTTTGTTATTACTATAAAACCAACATGTACCAAATTTCAGCTATCTACGTCGCACAATGATCGGAAAGTGGATTCTGAGCGAGCGGAATTATTTAGCCATTAGTCCACAAAAGTTTATCGACATTTTTTTTTATTACACTTTGCGAGCTCTCATCGAGTCGTTTAAAGTCACTACTTTCTCTAACTACATTCAACACAGCTTCATTTTTCTTCGAAACATCTTGTTCACTTAGCCAAACTCGAAATAATTCTATTCATGGAATTCCACGAACTAAAAAAAAACATTTTTATTGGCAAGTATTGGCATTCAAATTTATCATGAGTCAAAGTAGAATATGCAGCATTTAGAACCAATTCTGATCAATTCAAATTTTAGCTGTCCAAGAAATATAAGACAAATTACTAAAATCGATAAGAAATGATTAGTTTCTTCTAATAGTAATCTCAAGCGTATCCTAAATTAAGTGAACAAAATTTACTGCTGTATTAAAAGTACATTACCTATACTAGTTGAATCCATCGCTAGAAATACAAATCTGACAACTATCAACGCACTTCAACATCGCCAACTTTTAATACCGACTGACGGCAATTCGAGCTCTTTTGTTGTCGGCCTAAAAGGTTGTTACCTGCTCTACTGTACTCGAAGGATCTGTGTTATCAAGAAAAATTGTAAAGGGATTTTATTGGGTATGGAATTAGGTGTCGTTTGGTGCGTATATTTTATTTTAATTGCAACATTACGTTTTGACCTTATCGCTCGCTTAGATACCTGTTTTCTACCACTGTGGCGTCGACGCGTTCTCAGGCAGTGTCCAAATATATAGTAGAAAACGAAATTTTTGTATGGCAACCCCACGAAGGAGCTACCCGATTTGTCTCATTTTCGAACTCAATTTTACTTTTTTTTTAAGGTCTGTGTACAAAATTTCAGCTCTAAGTATACGCGTGCTCGAGTTATCGTGCGCACAGACGGACGGACATGCAAAAATCAAAATAACTTTTAATATTATGTGTGGATGTCCAATCCATTTTGCTCTACGATCATTATTTCTGGGTGTTACAAACGGATTGACAAACTTAGTATACCCTATAGATTTCATCTAGGGTATAAAAAGCTCCGTGTACAATATTTTAATTCTCTACGTCGACGCGCTCTCAGGCAGTGTCGAAATATAAAGAGCAAAACTAAAGTTTTGTATAGCAATACCAAAATAAGGTCGCCCGATTCGCTCCATTTTTGAACTTATATTTGCAATTTTCATGAAAACGCCGTGTGCAAAATTTGAGCTCTGTACGTCTAGGCGTTTTCCACGTATATAGTGAAAAACCACAGTTTTACATGGCAACATATGGAATGTTTGCCAGATTATTCCATTTATGAAATTTTATTTACAAATGCTATGAAAACACTATGTACCAAAATTTTGCTATCTACGTCAGGCAGTGCCCAAAGATATAGTTAAAAGCCAAAGTTTTGTATGACAACACCAAGAAAGTGTTGCCGATGCAAATTTTTCTTTCCTTAAAAGCCGTATTCGGACTATTACGAACATTAAGAAAAAAAAAACGAGGACAATTCATTTTTATTTATATATACCTATAGATTGAGTGCAGAAAAAGGAGATATTTTTTGTTTTATTTGTAAAAAGTGTTTTTTAATTAAATTTTTCCTCACATTTATTTAAGCGAAATTCCCATAATGCCGATGTATTTCTCGGTTTTGTCCGACACCAATAACTGTGTTCATTTGGAAGTTAGCGACTTACCATTTCACACTAGGTCACTCTACAGCTCTAGGCGTTATAAAATAAAAGACTTTTAATTTAGAGATAACACTTAATTCTTTATTGGTTTTTTGGCTCTTTTGGCCACCTATTACACGGTACTTGGTTAATCTAAGCGTCTACTGTATTGGACGGACTGTCTGTTGCTCGTGGTAGAAAGACACTCTACTACACTCTACTCGAAAAATGACGCTACTACTACTATTACATCTTTTTTGTTCTAATGTTCTTTCATAGAGGGCGCGACATCACTAAAGAATTACAATTCGTTGCGCTAGGCGCTAAATTTAAATGTTGCCCTCTAACTTCGGTGGCGGTTGCCACATTCATTTCTGTCCGCAGAACAGAGCAAAACAAAAGATACACAAAAGAACGCCTTATACATACTCATAGAAGATGTTAAAATGAAGCGAACAGTAGAAAAAGTTCACCACAATCGACAGAACAATTTGTTCTCTCCAATATATGGGAGTTCCAGAACAAGGTACACAAAAGAACACTGCTTATATGTGTAGTATGATGGCAGACAAACTAGAAGTTTTAAGAATTCGTTGCATCTCATACAAATATAACAAGAAAATTTGAGGTCTGAGGCTGTTAACCCTGAATAAAATGCAAAAAAGGAATAAAGTTAAGTATTATTGCATATCATCTTTCATGACTAACTATCACTGAATTCATTCAACCCAAGACGTCTTCAGTCACTTGCCGTAGGTAAAAGATAGGTATATACACGTCCCCGTCAATAAGCAATATTCAACATTTGAACACAATTCGACCTATCATCCAGGTAATTCATTTGTACGAGCTTTTGGATTTCTCTCGAGAACAGGTATTGTTCTGCAGCCCGAAAATTACATATCTCATTTGTGAGTCAGTATTTGCCAGTAATTTGTTCATTACATACAAGATGTCCCTGATTCCTTTGATCCAGATAAGTCAAAAATTGGGAGTGGAGGGGGGGGGCACGAACACATATGGATCTCTGTCTCATGGCTTGGTAAGTGTTTCTCAAGGGTTTTGACTCTCTATTCGTTATAATCAAGTACATGGAGATTAGTTATAGGGCCCCTGTACATTTACAAGCGGGAATTATTACTATGAGTGATGAGTGATTAGCGAAGATTAGAGTTCTTATAACAATAATTGTTTTAGTTTCTTATAAAATTGTGTTTGCTTTGTGAAATAAATATCTGTTCGATCCGTTTCTGTTACAGTTTGTGCATTTGATATTTGTGAGTGTGGTGGCAAGTGTTAGTTGCTTCACGTTTTTAGACCAGAGATGCAACCCCCCCCCCCCCCCTAAAGGCTTCTGTACCCGTCACTGGACTATCGAAACAAATAGCTTTGTTGGGATACGGGCTCACCGCCTTTAATCATCAAATTTTCGAAACGGTAACAACATTCTTCAATACATAATAATAAAAACTTCTTTAATGAGGTATATTTTGTATGCACTTCATGGCAATAGATTCTTTAATATGTAGTAATGGGTAAGGATTCAAGGTCTTTTACGTTTCAACCATTCAGGCCAGAGCAGCGCACTATGAATACGTATCGTCCTCCATCTAGTTAAACGATATGAAAACGTGAATATTTCTGTATGTACGTATGTATGTTCAAACTCCAGTCATTAATAGATCTTCCGTGTCTTAATGGAGCTCTATATGTATACATTAAGAAAAATAATGCTAAAAATTTAGGGACAAATCGAAGATGGCATTGATAATTAATTGCCTGGCTAACTGCAGTATCGGTGTACGCTCTCAAATATAAATGTTATATTTGTATTCCATATTACACCACACGACAGAACAAAAAGCATTTTAGTTTAAACCAAATGATGATTATATACAAGTAGACTTGACTGAAAACTTTCAAAGAATCCTACCAGTTACTGCGGTTAAATTCTGTTGACTCTTGTCTATTGAAGGTACTTGCAAAGCTCTCGGAAGATACGTTGTGATTGCGGTCATATTATATAGCTTGGTGATTTGACCAATTTGGGAGATAAAAGAAGTTTTTACATTGAACTTTCTGCAGTTATGTAATATATAACAAAAAGTTTTCTTAGTTTTATAAAATTCTAATAAATAAATCAATCAGAATGTTGGAATGTTTTGATGAGAGAACATGAAGTAGTTTCTACATATATACCACACTCTCGAGCGGGCTGGTATTAAAGAATGCCACACCTAAGCTCTGGGGTCTGCTAGGCAGAATCGCATGAAGGAATTCTTCCCACCGGACTATTTTCAATAAAAGCAGTGGCAATGTACATAGTTGATCATTTTTGAATGCTTGTGATGGTAGAAAAAGCTTTAATACTGCTCATCATGTTGAACTCAGATCTGGCGTCCTGTACTTAATAGACACTATATACTCTGGCTTTACGAATAAAACATACCTATAGTATAATTAGGACAATTTTTCAATCAAGTGGACATCTGAGATCTCATGAAATAAGGACGTGTAATAGCTGAGCCAAACCAACAAATGAAGCATGATATCTACCTAATCTTTCCGGACTTTTGCAACTAAACAAACAACGAAATGAAAAACAAACAAGTAAAAAAGCTAGAATTGGTCTAAGACCAAGTCTTATGATATCCTAGATAACTTCCCGAATTAAATTTCGTATGGTCACCTATCTATTAAAGTTTGATTTTGAAGTTGTTTTTCGCATATATTTCTAGAACGGGTTGTCGCACAGAAAAAGTGATTATAACCAATTTTATAGGATTTCGTATTCTGCAGAAGTTTTTAGTACAATAAAAATGTCTTGAACTGATCGTTTTCAAAACATACGTAGAAAACCTAAATTTTTATATGGCGACACCAAGTAGAAGTTGCCTGATTTAGTCCATTTTTGATATTTTATTTTCTAATGTAGTAAAAACATCATGCACGAAATTTCAGCTCTCTACTTCGACGCGTTCTCAGGCAGTGTCCAAATAAATAGCGGAAAACGAAATTTTTATATGGCAACCCCACGAAGGAGTTGCCCGATTTGTCTTATTTTCGAACTTAATTTTACCTTTTTTTTTCAAAGTCCGTGTACAAAATTTCAGCTCTCTAAGTATACTTGTTTTCGAGTTATCGTGCGCACAGACGGACGGACATGCAAAAATCAAAATAAAATTTTAATATTATGCGTGGATGTCCAATCCATTTTGCTCTACCATCATTATTTCGCGGTGTTACAAACGGAATGACAAACTTAGTATACCCTATAGATTTCATCTAGGATATAAAAATGAAGTGAGTTCAAAGGAACAACTCCGTAGTATTTCGAAAGTGTAACTTAGCCGATTTGGTACCTTTGTACTTGATTATGTGATGGAAATGGCTGAATCAAAAAGAATGATACATCATGACTGATAAGAGTGAGTTGACATCTTCGAAAAACTGCAGGAAACAAACTAAGGTACTCAAGACAAAAAAGTTTACCGAACTAGCAACGAAACATGAAATGATAAGCAGATAAATAAGAATTCTATGTTTAGAATATTTTAGGATAGATTTAAGAATATACCTATAGCAAAATTTTGCTGGAGTTTGCCATAGGATGAATTGAAACGAGTTTAATAAACATAGAAATAGTGAGAAAGATAAAAGTAGCTTATTGTTTCACAATAGAAAAAGAAATCTTCAGAGACCCTAAACACCCTCGAACTATCACATAAATCGTTTCAGATCAAAAGTCAGCTTTACCAGTAATTTATAATCCAAGCATTACTTGAGAACTAAATCAAAAATTTTAGGTTATTGTAGGGTTATAATGAAAACTCACACAAATTTGTTAAGAGTATCGAGACACTAGACTACCTAGAAGGATGCCGATACCTAAACCAATTTTAAAGTTATGTGAAAACGATCCCAATGGCGTGTAGCCACGCTGATTAAAAGTACATACAGTAAAATGGAATTAGATTCAAGTTAATATAGTAAATAAATCAATACTTAGGCATTAGAATGCAATTTGTTATGAATACTTACGATATTGCGAAGATGATTTTGTGAAGCAAGCAAGGCCGCGCGTGGAAACTATAGTGGAAGAAAGTAAAGACGATAGGTAGTACTTATCGGCTTTATGAAATAAATTGACAGAAAAATAAAAATAAAATGTTTTTAACTTACCGGATTCAAGTTCTTCTTGCTCTTGTTTCCGAAAAACAGACACCTACCCTAGCACAAACAAGATTTCCCGCCAGAGCTTCAAAGCCCTGGGTATAAGCAAAGCAAATAAAAACGAATGTTAAATCAAACTTCCAAATGGAAAATTTCAAGGAAAATAAATTTTAACGAATTTTCCGAATACACCGGAAGAAAGCAGAGGAGTATATTATTATAAGAATTATTTTGGCAGGAAAATAAAAAACATAAAGGCGAAATATCAGATAAGTGTTGCCATCCATTTTATTAAGTTTCTTTTTTTGTGATTAATTTCTGTATATTTAAATAAAAAATTTTGTTTGTAAAATTACCATTCTAAACGAACTTCAATTGCTAGCTTGCGTGCAAATTGAAATGTATATATCCATTAGTATTGGTGAAAAGTGAAACAAAGAAAATTTAAAGTAACGTTACGTTGCAATTCATTTATCAAGAAATAGTTCAATAAAATTTCTAGCGTATGGAATTTAACTGGTTCTTTTTTGACGCATCGGCATTTGTGCACTCTCAAACCACGTAACTTCCACTAGCCGGGATTCCCCATCCCCATCCATCTAATAACACTATACGCTTTGTTAATTAATCACTGAAGAATGTGCGATATGAACTGTGAAATGATGGCAGCAGACTCACAGGTTGTGGGATAGGGTGGTTCTTAAAATCTATGTAACTCTATTATTTGGCTTCATTTTGAAAACCCTTTTTTTTCAAATCCCAAATTTTGATAAGTGCTAGCTATCCCTAAAATATATTTAAAATTTTTTAACGAAAGCTATAGTAATTTGTTGGGTTGTAGAACATATGGGTACCACAAAAAAATTAAAAAAAAAAACTAGCCATGTAAGGACTACCCCATTTTTGAAGCATGTAAGACCCCCTTTCACATAACACACGACTATTCTGAGGTTATCCGAAATGATAAAGTTTTTTAGGGACACTGATTTGCTGTAGAGATTCGAGAAAGGTACTTAGATAGACCACACGATAAATATCCCTTCTTGGTGATAGACCTAGTCGAAAATGTGAACCTACCTATGAAAATTCGAAATTTTGGCTCTTCCGAATGCTGTCATATCCAGCGAAAATACAATAAAAAGGTCATAAGAAATTACCATTAAATTGTCAAAATATATTCACCTTCTTCACAAAATTATGAAAACTAATTGCGCAAAAGTTAACTCTTCCCAAATTGACTAACTATCCGAAACAAATGACCGTAAACCTTATATATCTGAAAATCTTTTGAGGCTAAATTTGTACGTGGGATATCTTTTTTCGACCAAAATAATTTCCACTCATCCCATGTCCATCAATTCTGATTGCTTACATAAAACTTTAAGTGAAAATTATAAGCGAAAAAATGCTACGTCACTGGAAAACAATGTGCGCAATATACTTAATAAATGGTTGGATCGCTTGATTGTGTTTTACGATTGACGAAATTCGCCACGGTAGTATCTGTATAAAATCAATAGAAAAATCTACAATGATCTGAAATCGGATTGTCGACTCACGAAAGCATTTAAATTTTTAATGGAGCTATACATGCGCTTAAGTTTATTATAAAAAAAAGTCTGTTAAAAGTAAGCTGTGCTTGGTAAAAGAGTGAATGCCCACTTACGCTCTGTCAGTTGGATTGAAAATACTTTTTTCTTTTGTATCCCCCAACATTGAAATAGTGAAAGATCAAATTGTTTATCAAATAATGAATTCTTCTCAAATTAACGTCTGGTTTCTAGGAAATCCATGGGTTATCTAAGTAAATCATCTGTCCTGTCAAAAGGAGCACCTTTCCCAGCAGTGAGCCATGCTCCAACCAGAAACTGGACCATGGACATTTAGCGGCGGAGCATTCCAATCAACGCAAAACTAAATTCGTTGATCATCCCTGGTTTTTACACAGTATCAGTTTGTTTATCACATACGTAAACATACTCGGGATCAACAAGGGAATGGTCCCTGTGAGCTTCGCCCATTCCGATCTCGGACTGAAAAGATCAAAATCATGCGGGCCTGCGAAGACACTGTGAAGACAAACATCTTTACTGACCTTAGAAATGAATTTGCATATTAAAAAACTTGATTTGAGAGAAATAAACAAATTCACTGATTTATAGGAAATCATTTATCACTCATTAGAATTTTACTCAGCCTGTGTTACAACTGCGCACGTGTCGTTGTTTTACGTGGCTCATTGTACCAATTGCAAAACAACTTAGCAGATTATGAGCTAATTTGTGAAATAAAATGAATCGATAACGGTAGTCAAAATCAAAGTGGCTCTTACATCGCGTACTTCTGTTTGGGTTTTTGTTAAAGATCAATTTTGCTTTTAGCCTTGGGTTTTAATTGTAAGTAGGCTATTAAAGTAAATTCAAGACATTGAGCTACAGAAATTGCATACGAAAATATGCAGAATTAGTTTTTTATTAATTGGTTATTTCCGTTTTGGTGCAAAAGCTTCCTTAATATTTTAACTCTATGCTGCATGTCATATGTATTACAGCAGGCAGATGTACTTTTAAACCGATGGCGAAGCGTAAAAGGTTTCAAGGTATTAATTGAACATCCAGCCTGTGAAGGTATATTACTCCAAATAAAAAGTTTGTTTTCGCCGTAATTTATTCTTAAAATAAAATTAAAATATTCATCACAATGTTACTACTTGATTTTCATGTTCCCATACGCTACATGCCTTCAAATGGAAGCTTCCTTACATAATCATCAATTAAAACAGAACGCAACGAAAAATTCAGGAAGAAGAATTAGAGAAAATGCGTATGTCAATTCAGTGTAGGTACATATCCCACAGCTCTCGTATGCTCTTGCATTACTATGCAGGGTGTTCAGATTTAAAATTGAGCATGACAGACAGTACAAAATTTGAGAATGCAGAAAAAGGAAATTTATTCTGTCTAAATTTTTTTTTGTTCCCCACGCCACATGGCATGCTTTTGAATTGTTTCAGTATTGCCATCGAGCTTAATTATTTTCTATTCAATTTTCAGAAAAATGTGCATAAATTTATATTATAATAACTGTCAAAATCATAATAAATATAATTATAAGTAAGATTCATAACTATTTAAAACCTCCATGCACCCACCTATTAAAACAATATTTTAAATATATTTATATTTATATATTTCAAAACTTGTTCGCAAGAGTTCTTTTAACCATCATTGCACAGTAGTTTGGGCGAAGCTTATGCTACTCACATAAAATATTGTGAAATACCATGATTAAAAACTCCATTAAATTTTCAAATACAACAATTTTAGATTAAGCAAGGAATTAGCACGTAATTAGTAGGAGAAGGTAGAATATAATGACATACCATTAACATTTTACCTTGTGGATCTTAACCCTTTATATTTAAGAACACTTTAAGTACACATTTAACAGCTTAAAAGTGTTTGCTTTCCAATTTTGATGAATGTTAGACATTAAAACAAAGACAAAATTTTCTTTTCCCTTTTTAAAAAACACCTTATGTGTTAGTTTGATGGCGTGTGTATAAAAAGACCTACTCTGTGTCAATTTGGGCCACCTATGTAATTTTAATAAAACGCAATATTGGCTCAAAAGAGATTTGGTGTATTTGTCAAAATAAACGAAAATACAGTTTTTCTTTTTAACTTTTGTATGCTTATATTACAGTGCTATTGTATTAGTCAACCTCTGAAAATAACATAATTTTTAGAATCCATGAGTAAAATGACACAGGTATGGTAAAGGTATGTCATTTTACCCAAATGGCCAAGGGTAAAATTAATAATTATAATAATATTATTATTCATGACAAACCTATGAATGCATCAATTGCGTTTTTAGAATAGGACCAATCCGGCAAAAATAGCATATTAAATAAAATCAATACAAAACACAAAAAGAATACTATTCTCTGTAAAAAAAAAAAAATAAAATTTAAAATTAAAGGGGGCCCCATACGAGAAACGTGGTTTTTTTGGCGGTTTTTTCCTCGTTTTATTCTCATTCATTATTATTATCATAAGTAGGTAGCCATTATTTTTTTAAATGACGCCTTCTCTCATTTGAAAAAATTAATAAAAAGTACACAGTGTTAAATTTTGTACGACGGTACGGAGCCCTACGTGCGCGAGCCCGACTTGCACTTGGCCGATTTGTTTTTCTTTTCGCCACTAATTGGCTCCAATATAGTTTTGGACACTGCTATTCTTGTTGTCGGCTCCAAAATAACTTAAGAACACGACCAATACTATAAGGAGTGCGTCGGACGCTCAGATATTGTGGAAAGGACAATGCATCGATTTACCTGACTATGTCATAATAGGCTACCTTCCTCTGCATAAATCCCGAGTGAATCAAAATTTGTTTAGTAGCATTTATACTAAGGCAGCGTGGACGACAAAGTCGTCCTACATCCCAATTTTGCTTCCTTAAAAACCCCTTTAATTTTTTTAATTTAGAATTTTTCAATTAGAGAGCGAATTAGCAGATAATTAGCACATAAATCCTGAGTGAATGAAAACTATTTGGACAGAATTTTCACGGAGGACGGCGTTATCCTGAACGTCATATTTCGATTTTTTAAAAACTCAATTAAATTTTTGAGTAAAAAGGTTTTAGATTTAGCAAAGAATACGTACATAAGTAGAATAGAACATAATTGCTAATTGAATCAAAACTTTTGTTGGCAGAGTTAATATTAGCCACACCGCACTTTGAATATTTAAATACAACTATTAAATTTTCGAGCACAATGATGTGTTGTATGATAAGAATTATTTTATCGACAATACCTTTTTTTCATTTTTTTTTTTTACTTAAGCAGGGGACAAGAGAAGCCAAGCGCGGAGTCCAAAGCGGTACATTGTGCTCTCCTGCTAGAAACCCCATCACCAAAACCTTCCAGTTCTCTTAATGAAGGGCATCAGGTCTTGGTGACGAACATTTTCAGTTCATTTACAGATAGGAAGGCAGACACTCCGGGCGAAGGCCGGACAAGCACACAGAAAGTGTTCGGTTGTCTCAGTATCTCCTTCCAGTCAGGACAGACACTCAGGGTTGTCAAAAACTCCCATCCTTGTTAGATGAGCGTTAAGTGAGCTATAGCCAGTGATGATGCAAACCAGAGTTCTACATTGTTTGCATCCGAGCCCCATGAGAAAATCCGAGACATTCCTATTGGGCTCATCAAGAAACAGTTTTATGGACCAGCAGGTACTCAGCTTCTCTCATCTATGCTGATTTTTAATATTAACATCAGCTTTGAAGAGAGATCTGATACTCGAGATGGCAACACCTACGGTGGTTTCTGGTCCGAAAAATAGCTAATAAGTGCCAGCCCTAACTTAAAGGTCAGCCCTTTCATTCCCCATTATCCCCAGGGACCAGGAACCCACTGAAGTGACACCTTATTGTGGATACATAGCTTATCCATAAACGACCTGAAGTCTCCCAGTAACTTAGATGTTATCTCGGATAACCACTCTGAGCCATCAAGGCTGCCTGACTATCCGAAAGGATAGCAATGTCTTTACCCTTTCTGGACTTGTATATCAAAGGCTATCGTCCTGCCATTGCGATGGCGAAGACTTCAACCTGGAAGACAGTGGAGTGTCTTCCAAGTGAGTACTCCATCCTAATCTCAGGTTCAGGAAAGTAAACGCCCGCACCTGTTTCTTCAGTAACTTAGGTTTGTACCTACATCCTAATAATTGTTTTGCTGCACAAAACAAAAGCAAAATATTTTTTAAATTATTTTAAAAAAACAAAACATTTGAAATATAATTTTAGCACCTCTCTGCGTACGATTTCTAAATGAACTGAGTGTATCTATTAAAGCTATGATAAGACACCATTCAATTTCTACTATAATGTCTATTTGTATGGATGTCCTAACTGCCCATTACGTTCCAAAAATATTTTACAACTTGAACTACTGCGATCAACATGCACTCCATCTATAATAGGCGGCTTTGCTTGTTGGAAGGTTAAGTTAAACTCATTTTTCTGATAAAATGTAGCTTATAGTATGTGGGTTAAAAATATAAGTTAGAGGATTTGAAATGGTTTTCTTTGCTACTAAATGTGCTTCTTAAGGACATTATTATGTTTGCTTACCTTCTATAACAAATAACCCGAAAAGTATGTTACTATGTACCACTACTGCGTCTGCCTTGTTGTCCTTTAATATTTCACATTTGCAATTAGGGTTTCATTAAAGATTTGTTGTTCGGAAATTTGTTCAGATCTTTTAATTGTTGCAAGGCTACTCTACAATTACAAAGTTGTTTTGCAGTTCATTAAATGCTGCATGTGTACATATATATGGTTGATGACTTCGTAAACTCATGCACTCAGACAGGATTTTAACGAAGGTTTCTTGTGTTTCTATTACAATTAATATGGGTTTGGCTTTGGTAAGGAATACAATAAATATCTTGAATTCAATATAATTTCAACTTGGAATTTCCACGATTATCACTTTGTAAATTCTGAATTCTTACCAGATTTCTATCCATCCTGGTGCTTCTATGTTAAATTATATCAATAGTCTCAACCATATATGAGTAATTAACAACTATTTTGCATAAAAGGTCTCCCCCACTGATTTGTTTAGATCTTCTTTTTTAACCTTTTAGTATAATGTTCCTGGACAATGTTCATATATGTAACTTTATGTACATTCGAGTAGAAGTAACGTCTGGTTTATTTGATAGACCAGATAAGATAAAAATGGGTTTCTTTATTCATAGTAACGATGAATACAATAAAAATAGTTTAGTAATTTGTTGGTTTAAAATTCAGTTCGTGAAACCGCCAATAATCCTGATAAAGTTGATTGTGCAAAAAAAAAAACAAATTCCCCCACAAGTTTGGTGATATCCCCGCTCCCAAATCTGTCGATTAATTGATAATGCTGTATGTACCATCGCACATCATGCTTTCCTCCTTCATTATGAGATATTTCTCCGATATATTTTCGACCTTTTCACGTTAACCTGTACTACCACATTTTCATGTCCCAAGAAATGTCAGAAATGGCACAGTAATTCTTAGAAGCTGCACTTTAAAAACATATTTTATCAACATTTCGTTGCATAGGAATTACATCTTTTCCCCAAACTTTGAAATATATTCCCTTATATATTTTTTTTTTCTGCATGTTTAACATGCTTAAATAAATGTGATTCTTTGTAAAAACTAAATATATTTTTCTGTTTTATTGTTACTTCAAATTATTGGCACTTTCAGCATTTTCATCCGATACTCCTCAATTATATTCAGTGAAACTATAAGTAGGTAATGAATATATTTTTGACAAAGACCTCTAAACGTAACAATTAAAACAAAACGTATCATTAAATTTCAAAATATTTCTAACGGACAACAATCGGTTAGAATTTCAGTTCACTTTTAACAAGAAATAAATTGCACTGATAAAAGTCCACGATTTTTAATTAGAAGTTTTAATTGAGAACATTTTTTAAGGAGTCTCCTTAGTAATTAATTTTCCAATGAAGGCTTCAATCTTTTACTGAACTGAAATTCATAAATTTTTCTGAAATAAATTTATATGTTTGTGTGGATTTTTTTACTGTCGAATCGATTCCTTTCCCAGTTTCGTAAATATAATAATATATGTATGTACCTATGTAACTTTCCTCACAATGCTGAAAAATTCTCTTAGATACCTACATGGGCATAAAAACGTATACACAAGATGACAGTCACTTTCCATTCTTTCTTATATCTGTTGCCTTCGCACTTAATACAAAAAATAGCAGGCCGCTTGATCCATAATTCCATCATGTCGTCGATTCCTTACAATAAGTTCATTTTTACAGAGATAGGAAAATCCGTATCCAAATGACTTCCTTAATAGCGAACCAAAGCGAGTCTTGGGCAAAATAAGAAACAAGTTTTGTATGCAAATGCCTTTACAACTCTTTCAACAAGCGCCGCACAGAGCCAAATTTATGCAGGCCAAGCCACTTTCCATGCAAATCAGCATAAATGCAATTTCTAACTTTTTTACTACACCGCAAGTTGCAGTGTATGCGACGCGGCCCTCATACAATGCATAATACACACTTCTGGCTTGAGGAAAGCAGGCGTTCAAGTAATCGTAAACTGGCGCAGTCGACATGAAAATTGTTAGTAAGTGAAGGCTGTCCGGCTAAGAAGTCCAAAAGTGCCCTCCTCTGGGCAACTTTAGCCTATGAGGGAATCACTGTATGCAGAAATTTGCACAACGCTAACAATAACGAAAAACTCTGTAGAATTAAAGCAATGGAACTTGTGCAACTCTAATGAATGGCACTTATCCGTGCTCACCTGGTTATTGTTAGAGGCGAAACATCATTTTGCTGTCTAAATCTCGGATATCTCAACTTGCCGCTGCAGGCAAAAGTTTTGGAATTTGGAATTCGTGCAGACTTGAGGTTTCCAACGTTTCATTAATACCATTGGCTTGTGGGATTCTATATTTTATCATAACTAATTAAAAATGTTTGCAGAACCTAATTATACATTTAATATCAACAAATACAGGGACAAGTAAAGTTCAATAATTTTTTTTTATTTATTTTAGTCAGGGATTCGCAACGCGATTTTATTAAATATCTTCCTTCTTCAGGCGATTGAACTCATCGAAACACCGCAGGAACCTGCAGAAAGCTGCAGAAGCAGTTGCATCTTAAAAATCTCAGAGACAAAAATAAACAATAAAATCTGAACAAGCACAGAGCAGCAACAGTAACCGAATCATCGAAAATTGTAATTTGTGCATGGCTGACACTTATGTGCCATAAATTCGGGTTTTTATTGAGCCTCCGCT
Source organism: Dioctria linearis (assembly GCA_963930735.1). Taxonomy (NCBI): domain Eukaryota; kingdom Metazoa; phylum Arthropoda; class Insecta; order Diptera; family Asilidae; genus Dioctria; species Dioctria linearis. The sequence goes on along the minus strand of OZ005741.1, from coordinate 200,961,336 downwards.
GAAGTTTATCACTTGTGACTTTTTATCCACAGTTATAATTCTGCAATGAATTTTGGGTAGTCCTGATGGAGCTCGGGGTGTGATGAATTTCTGCTTGGGAGAGAAGTGCAACTATGATAAATGGACGTGTAGTGGACAACGACAGATAATAACAATGAAGTCAAAAGTTGTCCAGGTGAAAATAGTTTTTCTTAGCGAAAGTTTATTGATCCTGACTGGAGTCGTGTACACATCTTCCAGTGCCAGGTCTGTTGTTCCATCAAGAATCGGAGGGTCCATACTCTCCGGTTTCTCGGTTTCACTAGTAATGATTAAATGACTGCAGATGGTTCTCCCTCGTATCTTGCAATCAAATGAATTTCATCGTTTATTTTCACCAAGAATATTTATGAACAGGCAAATTCCTGGAGAATTTCACGCATCTTATGGAGATTGAATTTTTCACGTGGTATAAAATATCAAAGCCATGCACTTTGCAAAAACAGAATAAATCAGAGAATATACATATGTGTATGTAGGAATGCATATAAAAAAATATAAATATGAATGGAATGCATTGATAATTAATATATATACATACATATTTATGATACTTATGAATGACTTAGAAAAGACAGCGGAAGAATGAGCATATTCATCGTACTTTGATGATACCGTATTTTAATTTTAATGTACCTTCAATTGAATGTTTCATATGTATCCATACACACTGTTGAAAATATTGCATTAGAAATTAAAAATGATAACTACTAATAGAAGAGTTTATAAAAATTTCCATAATGAAAACATTTCCGTCATCTCCCGTTCCTTCGTTCTTTATTCAGTGACATGTATTGGTTCTAAAAAAATCTGCGATGGTCCTTGAACTAGTTCGTGCCGTATTATCTTCCTATCAAAAGTCTAGACATTTTCTACCCAGATACTCGGTTGAATTAAGTGAATTAAATCTGAAAAAAAACCTATGCCTATGTATCCACATACTTTATATCGTCAAAGCTAATTGGGCATGCATATTTAGTTTTGGTATATACAATATGCGTTCCATCAGTGTAGCACTAAAAATTTATTTAGAATTAGTTCAACTGCTCGAAATGGATCAAACCTGCGACCATTGATTCAGTACTCAGTATAGTATGTACTACTTGTCCGAAGCCACGTCATTTAGATGTTCAGGGAATAGTTCAAGGATCGTCATATTAGCTAATTATAACCTAGACATATGTAATGACTCCCCTTAAAGATTGAACTTATCAAATAAAAATATGAAAACTTTAATTAAATTAGACGGAATAAGTACTCTAGCAAACGTTACTATGCGATATCAATTCGAGATCTGTTCACTAACGCGAACCTTAACTTCGATAGCGAACTTTTTTTAGATGATCTCGAAGTAAAAGCGACGAAAAAAAAGCTATATCGAACAGATAGGTATGACGATTCTACATCGCTCGATTGCACAAGAATTCGTTGGAAATTGTAGCTTATCTGTTATAACATTCACATTTTCACCAGTAAGACGAATTGTTGTCATATTGTTATCGAATTGCAAATTACTCTGTACGACAATTCAGGTTTTCTCGAGGTTTTCTTATATATCTGATTTCGAAATTACAATGAGACAACAATTCATCTACGCTTCGAATTTTCTGCGAGATTCCTTAGTTTCTCTGATGTAGATATTAAATTCAAAACTTTTTAGAGGGGCTCAGCTTACTGATAATGTCAAAAGTAAAAATAATTCATATATTATTTACTAACTAACCGTGTGAACACCGCGACTAGGATCTATTCTGTCCTCCATGTGTACGCTGCAAGATTTGCCTATTCACTTTTAAAAAATAACGGAATGGGTCATGACTGTATTACAAAATAGCTTGATCGATTGTATTCTAAGACCAATCAGTTTGCTTGTCTGGAAAGAAGAGGGTATGAAGAATTCCTTCACTTACTAATACCGTTCGCGCTATGCCAGAGGAGAGTCAGTTACTTGTCTTCCCACTTCAGTTGTCCCCGGCTGGTGAGCCAAATGTTGGATAGGAATTACTATAACGACAGTTCTCTGTTTTAAGCCAGGTCGTCCGCATTTTCATTTCTGTTCACTACTTCGTGTCCAGTAATCCTAAGTAAGGTTACTTCATTGTCCCTAGACAGCAGCTGCAGTTTTATTTGGCAGCTCCCGATTAGTTTCGGCTCAAAGTCCTCAGAGGACGGAGCCAGGAGTGGAGATTGGTTTCCGAGAAAATGTTACAGTCTTTGTTTAAGATTTGCTGAACTCCAACTTTTATATCGTAAACCTCCACCTGAAAGATGGATGATGACTGACCAGCAGAATGGGTTGTCCTACTTCTGGACCCACCACCTCTGCGCCTATTTTGTTATCTTTCCTGGATCCGTCAGTATGTGGACTTGAGAGATGCCAATTGTATATTCAGTCCTCTTTCGCTGGTCTGGAGTTATCTATTTGCAGCCCACCAGTTCCAGAAACTGAGGAGTCGGTGTGAGACTACGGTCTTGGAAGACTGGCTTTTAGTCGGACAGTTCCGGGGCTTCAGGAATTATCTTCGGCAAAAGGCAGACCGGAACGTCTGGCTTCTAAGCGGGCTGTTTTGGGGAACCTAGCTTTGGTTAGAAAGACCAGTATTTGCTGGCTGGCACCGAACATGTAGTCTTTATGAAACCCAGGAATGGCCTGAGAAAAAACTATCCTTGAGGATGAGCGTCTGCACAGACAGTCCTTGGGGAAGGACGATTCATAAGGATGGGCTTCTGGATAGACAGTTCTTGATGACTGGATTCGGCTGTTGGGGTGGTTACTGAAGCTAAGGAACGAAGTAAATATAAAGCATCCTTTCGGGAATAAAAAACCGACAATGTGGTTCTTCAACACATGTTTCCTTTGTTGAAGTTTCCAGATTCTGGTGAAGTTTGTGGAAATTTACAATCAGGAATGCCTTCGGATGATTCGTCTGGGAGCTGGTCTGTTCGACTTGGCAATCAAAACTAGATTGACTTACAAACTAATAACGTTTTACTTTGAAATTTAATTTGCCTACTTTCTAATTCTTATCAAAATACTCCTACGCCGCACAAAGTAACGTTTTGTGATCTTAAAACTACATGACTATAAGTTCAATAGGGCGGTTAATTTTAATCGGGTAGATACTATGACCAAAGTGTGGCTTTGTCGCAATAAGTATTCCAAACATTGACCCGTTGCTGGAAATGGAACCCTCTGTCGCACATCGTGCTTTAATCTGGTCACCTTAAGAAAATCTTTTGGCCATTACATCCGTTGGAGCTTCTGGGTCTTCAATAAAAGGAGGATGTTGAGATGTCCCACTCGGAAAAAAATGTGATCATCTAACCTTAACCTAAGAGGTGGAGTGGCTATAAGCCAAGAATGTCTTCAAGCGTTCGTTTGAGGACATGATAATAAAAAGTCCTCTACCGAAGTTCCTTGCCCTTATACAATTTCGCATTACAATCCATTTTCATTTATGAAGAAGCATCGATATTAAATTTAGCTCAGTTCATATATCTGCAGTCTTCAAGTCCATCGACTGATATATCAAAGATAGTAATTTGAGCAAGATGAGATTTGTTCATATTATTTTGAAATTGCTTATGTAGGGGCAGGACCTGTTTATTAGAATGGCCGACCAAACATCAATAGCATTCAATTTTGAATTATAGAAAGCAATACCATTAACACTTGGCGGGATTAAGACCCATTTATTAGACAAAGATTATTCGCTTATTTGGCTATAAGATCACAATTAAATTAATAGGCTTAAATAAATAAAATAATCGTACATGTGAATTTTTACATCCTGCACATCTTACATCTTTTTCACAAAGAAATGTCCTAGGCTTGAAAGATAACGATTTACTGAGAATAAATAAAGGAAAACTTTGAACAAGAAAATAGCGGACAGACTGAGATTAAAATAATGAGCGGGCTTTTTTCAAACGATGGTATTATCAATGTCTAGAAAAACGAGATCACTGTTACAGCGCATACTCTTCAGGTATTTTAGAAACGTTTTTTTTTTAGGCTTTCGAGAGAAAGTATAATTTCTAATTGATAGAAATTCAGATAATTACTTTTAGGAGGGTTTTTCGGTATAGGAATCACAAGACATTCCGAGTGAATGAAATGTTTAAGTTGAGTTTGCTTTGGGAAGCTCCCGACGAGAGGATTGAGATGGTTGAGGGATTTCGTTAAGCTCTAACCTTAGATCTCTAAAGGTAGCTCTCGATTCGATTTACGTTTAAATGCTCAAATGTGTTCTGAGAATACATCCTGTCAAGTCATCTGTGCAGTCCTCGATAAGTATCTTCACAATTTTTTTTACAAACGGAAATGTTATTTCTTTGGCTTCTTCGAAAATAATATGTAAAAGAACGAGATCTTGGCATTTTACTGCTATCCTTCGGGCGCCGACTTTTTATTTCTTTTACTTCCTTAATTTTTATACAACCGAACCGCTTAAAAATATGTTTTGTCAAACTTGACTAACTAAATTATGAAATGCCTCCATAACGCATTTTCTTTCATCAGACGTTAGTTTTCCGTTACATTTTTGACGACAACGGCTTTTTATATCTACAAATGTTTTTGCGCCTATTAAATATCCTCTTCTTTTCCCGTATTTCAGGCCCTTTATTCTTCTACGCCCGTCTGGACCTTCCGATTTTAGTTAGCAGGATTACAATTTTTTTTTCCTTCGAAACGATGTTGCAACAAGCCGTATTTATAAGAAAAAGGATTTGCTTTTACTTGCAGAAATCAAAGCATTTACTTCAAATTTTATTCGTAAAAGAAAGAAGGAAAAGATTTATCATAAAAGCACGAAGTTTTGCTCCAAAGGAAAAGGTTTCACTTTTTTTAAATTCATAAAAAGTACCATTTGCTTAAAAACTGAAGGATTTGGTTCAGAAAATATGCATCTAGTCCCACGAAGCTTTTGTTGCAAGTATTAATGATTTAGTAATATTCATGCAATTGTAGAGGAAAGGTGTTTAGTTTTAGTGATTTCGTGTATTTTGAAATTTTAGTTTCCCATGGCAGATATGGTGCACGTACGCGCACGAAAAGTGTACAAAGAAAGGCCTACTCCACATAAGTGCGACTTCCGAGCCCTATTTCGGTTGCCGAAAGAAACGTGCAGTGGTTAGCTGACTACTTCTTGGAGAGAATCTAGAAACCAGGAGAGGTGCACTTTCGCCAATACACAAAATGAAAGTGTTTTTAGGTACATGGCAAATCCGGGCTTCCAGAGCGGTATCGGTGAGGAAGTAGGATGTTCGCAGCCTACAGTCTCTAAGAATTGTCGATACCACTCACGGTCTCATTAAAGACAAGGCGAATGAGTGGATCAAGTTCTCATCGATCGAAAATGAAATTATGGAAGCCAAAATCAAATGAGCAGCAAAACAGAGATTCCCAAATGCAATAGGAGCTATCGACTGCACGCATATTCAAATTGAAAAGCCGCGTCTATTTGGGGATGAATATGTAAATCGGAAAACTGTGGCTAGTTTTAATGTTCAAGTCATATGCCCTATTTGATGAAGCCCTTTTCCATCGTGGAAGACGCAGCGCAGGTTGCCTTCAATCGACTATTAAATAAAGAGAGAGTAATTATAGAACATGCTTTTGGACAGTTGAAGAATCTTAAATATGTGTGTCGAGTGAAAATGGAGAATATTCCGAAGGTAATAGTGGCATGCGCAGTACTTCACAATTTCGCAAAGTACTTTACCGATGCTGATTTCGAGGGTGCGGATGAAATGGAAGATGAGGAATTGCATGAAGCACCGGAAAGGACGGACGCAGCGCGCGAGCTCAAGGTCAAGCCCGTCGTAAACAATTAGCTCAGTTTATATACAATAATAACATAGGTGAGCGTACTTTACTTTAATGATTATAATTATATAATGTTTGTCCACAGGAGTCTAAAGGACTACGGAAATGCACTGCTGTTATGAAAGACATCCAAAAATACAAAAAAAAACATAATTTTCATTTAATTTTCTGAGAAAGTGTTCTCTTTTATTTTGAAGTTTATTTTCAAAAATAAAACTTTTATAAAACGTATTTAAATGTATTATTATAATATTTTAAAAGTGTTCTGATCCTCGCAGAAAAAATTGGGAGCGGTAAGGACTCGATTCTTCAGTTTAGCACTGAAATATTCTTGCTGGAGACGCGCAAACTTGAGTTGTTCCAGTAGCACTAATCGCTGAAGTTGGCTTGTAGTTAGTTAGCTCCCTCGTTTCCTCGGTTTCGTGTGCTATGCCAAATTCTCCAGTTGCCATCGAGTTTCGTTTGCCAATATTTCCTGTAATTTTGTGGTGGACGCTGCGCTGCGACAACTGTTGGCTGTGATGTACGTTGGCCTGCGGAGTTGGGATTTTTCCAATATTTCGGGGTATTGTTTTACTCGGGAATGAATTTACATTCAGATTGCTCATCTGTGGCTTGTAGCACTAAATGGTTGTCTGATAGATCTTCGTCATCTTCGTTAACACAACAACACAGCTTACTCAAATATCGAATCAAAGCTCCGAGTGTCAGTACAACTTCCAAGGTCATCTATGATCTATGTAAATACATTACTGCAAGTTTTAATAGATTTCTATGACGAGACAACATTAAACAGTTATCTCCTAACGATACGTTGGCAAACCTGTGACCACGCTGCTCCATATATATCTACGTATGTACAGGGTGGGCCAAAAGTCACCATGGGGGCCAAAAGTCACCATGGGGTTTAAAAATTTAATAACTTTTTCGTTTATATATTTTTTTTATTTTTTTTTTTAGATTATATAAATAACCCGTGGTGACTTTTGGCCCACCCTGTATATATAAAAAAATTATTGTTTTCGCCATAAAACCTCCATTACCAACAACAGCAACATTAACACCCTCGTTTAAACTGCCATGATTTTCGCTGTTTGCGGTTTACCCTTTGTGCTCTCATCTACTTACATGCAACCTTTGTAAGCAGAGTGAGAGGAGTGGTTTTCGGTAGTATTATAAATTTTATATGAGTTTGGATTATTTGCAACGTTTTACTTTAGGGTATGGAGGTTATCACATTGGCTAAAACAAATTTTTGTTATTTAGTAGTATTAAGCCTAATTCTTAACGAAATTTGTTTTAAATATAAAAAGCTATAAGTCATTAAATTGGTTTGAAATTAGAAATGTAAAAATTCAAAAAGTTGAGTTAATCAATTTGGTAAGTAAACATGTCAAACTTGCAATTCATTTCTTTGCACATTTAAATGGATCACAATTCGCGAAGCTTAGATTATTGGCCGTTAATTGAACTAGAAGTAATTGCAGAATGAATGTAAAGCTTGCAATTTATTTATACTTTGTATGTTTACATTTCTCGACGACTAGGTCGTGAATTGGGCAACAGTTTACTTACATTACACATTAAAAAAAAGGCATAAAAAATTCGCCGAAAACAAATTGTATATTTCTTAACATTTGACACACTAGGATGACTTTCTTTTATATTATGTGACAGAATGCACATTTTATTTTTTTAATAGGAGGATAAGAATACAAAATTTCAAAATTAAGCGAAATTTAGTGGGGTACAAATCACACTACTAGGGAAATGATGTTTTAGCAGCTATCACTGATCGACCATAACACCAAATTAGATTTTTTTATTATTTTATTTTACAGTTAACAAAGTATTTATTGAGGTAAAAATATCATTGAAACTCTATGAAAATTTCCAAGTTGGTAAAATATACCGTATATTTTACCTACTCGGTAGGAAATTTTCCGTAAAATGAAATTATGATTATTATTGAAAATAAAAGAAAAGTCGTGGCTTTATGGTCCATGCCAAGATTTTGGTAGATAAAACTTGAAATTCAGGATGCGACCTTAGAGCTTGATTTTTTCGACCTCTTTTGGATTTGGACACTTATAGTCCCCCCCCCCTTCTCCCAAATCTAAATCCGGCGTACGCTACTGGCCAGATAGGAAAGCTATCTATAATTATCGGGCTGATAAGTCGCTTATATACATCATTCACAAAATTATTCGTGTACATTAGTTTCGATACTGTTGGTGTGCGCACAGTTATCTATAATTTTTAACGGATATATATTTGTTTTCCAAAAAATAAACTGATCCATGTTTGCAAAGCTTTGGATTACATGATTCATTACTAAAAATAAACAAAATTTATCCTTCAACAAATAAATATAAGTAAAATATTTCTCACAAAATTATTTGTGCCTCCAATTTCATTCACAAAATAATTTGTGCACACATAAAAAACTATTTACACAGTATGATTCAATTATACAGGGTATCACATATGTGGTGTTACATTTATCGGCAAAAAATTGTATGGGTTTGGGAAGGGAAATCTTAACGGTTGCCGTGGCAACGGGACTTAAAAATATTTGGGTATGTATTTATTGATTATCCTGTAATTTCTGTACATGATACCCTATGGTAATAATTAAAAAATATGTTAGACTGATAATCTTTGAACCATTCCAATGGTTTTTAAACTTTTCCCCTTTTCCTTTCGGTTTTGAAATCACGGCTCAATAAATCTAATATTTTGAATTCTTAATTTATTAATTTTTATTTAACTACTATCTCTATCAGCGCCAATTTTTCATATTGGATTTAAGAAGCCCAAGGCTTTAAAATAACCTACAATGTACCCAAAATGCAAATCTTTCTACCCTTGGTGCACTTGAACATATCCAGCGAAAATGTTCGATGAATGACAGAAATTGGGAATGAGCTTTTTAACCCACTTTCCCTGGATATGTTCAAGAAAAATTGCAAAAGGCGCAAAAAGGTCTACATTTTGGGTAAAGGACGATATTGATTTTGAGTTGAAGACATGTTTTTTGATAGGAATAGTAGTTAAATAAAAACAAGTAAAAATGCAAGAATTTGGCAAAGATCAATTCTTATGATACCCTAGATGAATGCCCGTAAGTGCAAGTTTGATGTTTGAAGTGGTTTTTCGCATATATTTCGAGAACGGTTTGTCAGACAGAATAAATGATTATAACCAATTTTATAGGATTTCGTATTCTGAAGAAGTTTTTAGAACAATAAAAATGTCTAAGACTGATCCTTTTCACAGTATACGTAAAGAACCTAAATTTTTATATGGCAACACCAAGAAGGAGTTGCCCGATTTAGTCTATTTTTAAAATGTTATTTATAAAACCAATATGCGCCAAATTTCAGCTCTTTATTTCGACGCGTTCTCAGGCAGTACCCAAATATATAGGGGAAAACGAAACTTTTGTATGGCAACCTCACGAAGGAGTTACCCGATTTGTGTCATTTCCGAACTAAATTTTAGTTTTTTTTTTTTTCTAAAGTCCGTGTTCCAAATTTCAGCTCTCTAAATATACGCGTTCTCGAGTTATCGCGCGCAAAGACAGCCAGACAGACGGACGGACGGATGGACGGACATGCAAAAATCAAAATAAGGTTTAACATTATGCGTCGGTGTCCAATCTATTTTCCTCTACCAGAATTACTTTTACAAACGGAGTGACAAACGCGATATACACCTATGATTTCATTACTTAGGTGGTATAAAAAGTATGTGAAGGAGAGATGTGTTAGGTGCCATAAAGTAAGAGGATCCACTATACTCACAGCACTTTACAGATTAGTGAACAATTTGCAGGACATTTTTTTCAGAAACTCATTTTAAGGCTTGATAAAAGAAGCCGTTGACCATTAATTGTAACTTGTTGGATATCAATATAAAAAATGAGAGGTCTGCCTTGAACGAAGTGCTCAAGTTTGATCCTGCGATATCTTTGAAAGGCGTAAGGGCCATTTAAGTGACTATACCTCCGTCGAAAAACGAAAAAAAATTGAAAGTATATTGGAGGGGAAAGCAGTGAATTTAGAAATGGTGGTCTGAACAAAAGTGTGAATAAAACACTTCAAGTAGCTTACTTGCATACTCCCCCTACATATTAACCGAACACACTGTATATAGTCTGACAATCAACACACCTCAGCAATTTTTGTTTAAAATAACCTGAAACATATTTATTTGAAAAACAACTCCATCCAAATTTTGTTGCGTCTCAAATGAATCACGCCAATAAAACCAAAACTATTCAATTAACTTAAACACAATTTCTTCCAAAATTAGAATTCTTAATTACATGCGAAATTGACCTCACTTAATAATTCTAATAGTATACCGAGCCGAACGGAAACTTAACACTGCTATGACTGATAATGGAACGGCACTCGCTAGACAAGTCATTGGTCTTTTATGCTCCAATGCTTGGAAGTAAACTTTTACTCACAACGCGGATATGTAAACAAACGACAACAATCTTGTGGTTTGTTCTACCGGCTCAGCACCTGAGTCAGTTAGTAGCAAACAATCTCACTACATCACAATTACAATGCGAGGTTAATTATTAACGTGATTGTGTATTGCTCCGCTAATGCTCTCATTGCACCCAGCTGTTGAGCTAATCAGCGAAATAAACGACACGGCTGTAGAGCAATTCCATACGAGGCAATTCTTTAGCAATCGCTGATTATTCTGCAAGAATGCACCCTTGGCGGTGGAAAAAATCTTTCGTATACTGGGCCATAACATCCCTACCCCCTTGGAAAAGCTAGTTCCCGTAGGGAACTAGGTAGATCTGGAAAGTGCCACGGTCTTAATTAAAAACTGTAAATATTTTGTTCCCCGTTCGGTTCAGATTCCTTTATAATTTTCACTACACCATTACTATCAAAATCTATTATTTTTCTATTTTAGATATTTTATTAATATCCTTCTTTCCTTGTTTTTTCTTACTTTCTGTATTCGATCTTTTCTTTCACATTTACTTTCTTTTTTTTTCTCACATTTAATTTTTTTTATTTCTTTCTTACATTTGTTTCGTTAGCATTTTTTTATGCTGTTTTCTATTTCATATTCTTCTTATTTTAAAGTTTTCTCTGTCAACATTTTTAAAGGTAGGGGAGTATTTCATATGTTTTGGGTGTTTTTTTTTTACTTTAACTTATTCACAAAAATATGAATAACTGCATTCTTGTAGTCTCTTTTACATTTTTCTGGTGTATTTCTTTATTATATTTGTTGACTTCACATGTCTTTTATTTTGAAATTTCCTCCAATTATCGTAGTAAGCTTTTATTTCCATTACATTAAAATTTTATAATTAATCTATTACACAAGAATTCCTTAATTAATTTACACGTATTACAATGTTAGAAAGCATTACGTACTGTCTATATAATAAAAAAATGACAAAAATGCAACAAAAATAAAAGCTTCCTTTTAAAATCATTTGAAGGGTACAGAGAACGAACAAGGTAAGTCACATTTACTTGAAAATGAGATATTTAATGTTTAAAGTTTCAAAACCTGTTATTCAGCGGTAAACGACAATTTAAGAGTATTTTTAAAAAAAATTGGAAGAAAAGAAAAATTTAAACAAGTATCGCTAATAATATTCCATTGGTGCCAATCAATCAAAAAATATACCGATTACCCGAAACCCAACGGAAAATAATCAATGAACAGCTCAAAGAAATGCTAGACAGTGGGATAGTCCAATCTAGCAAAAGCCCTTGGAATTCACCTCTAATAGTTGTCCCCAAGAAAGCAGGACCTTAATATCAAAATAGTTTGTTCGCAATAAACAAACTTTTAAGAGTTTCAACAAAAGTACTTTTCATAAAAGGAAATATCAATGTAAGTCCAAAAAAACAGTAGAAAAACAATTCCAGTCATGTAATGTTGAAAGCAGCTTATACCTAAGTACTTTTGAGGTGATACTTCAATAGTTAAATTAGGCCTTTTCATTCATAATCTCGAGTGTTGTCAGAATGAGGTAGTCCTTCGAAAAATGTCTGAGCTTCCAAATCGTTGTATTTTGCTGTGCTGAAGATATTGGCATGATTTTCTTGTATAAATTTGACGGTGTACTATGATAATTTCTGTTAATTTTTTTTTTTATTTCTTCTGATAGAAGTCTTCCATGGGCCATTATATGATTTTCTTAGCTGTATCGCAGTAGGATAATCATAAGAAATTAATAATTCAAAGATTGGACGAAATGCGAAATTGGGTTTTCTTTTATAAATACCTATTACTAAGGTACGCTTTGTCCAGGCCTTAAAATTGTTTCTTTTACATTCGATTACAGGGAATGCTGATGAGCTATGGCGTAAAGCTTTAACATGATTGTCCCATTCTTTGGAAGCTCAAGGCGAACATTTTGTATTATTTGCTCCATATTTTTGTCGCATTCTATCTAGCCATGGCCCCGAACAAGAAAAAAAAATCGAAACATCACATCAATCAAATAATGCAAAAATCTCATGGTGTTACATTGTTTTTTCATACAAAATTTGAACCTATGTCCTTTATGTCCTTATCAATGCGATTTTTGAAGTTTCTTGTTGCATGTACTTAAAGTTCTTTGCCCCACCTTTAGACAAAAACGTGACTTACCTTGTTCTTTCTCTGTACCCTTTATTTAAATTAACGAGAATATTTACAAAAATATTATCTAAACCCTTAAAAAAACAAAATGTCTCCAATAATTCCAATTTTTATCCTAGCCTTAATGTTATACGTTATATTGGTGTCCAAAACAATTACATTAATTACAATACCGTAAATACGCAACTATTCCAATTCTACCAGATGCTTCTGTATACTGGCTTCGGCTTGCTTGAATATACTGTGGTTTATTGGCCTTATCGATCGTTTGCTGTTGATTGCTCGAGTCAGTTTATTTTTTTGACGTCCAAGTGGCACACAACTCCTACTAGTACAGCTAACATTTGATCGCCTTGAATTTCAAATGAGATTTTATTCCGGAATGCTAACCTATCCCATTAAATACTCGTATAGATTGTTTCATCTACACGGCATTACTAGAAACCTTGAAATCAATTTGAAGCTAGAAAGTATGACCATTTGTTGATACAGTCACATCTTTAATTTCATTGCAACCAACAGATCAAAGAAAATCGTTGCTAGTAGAGCCGGTGGTCAGAAAAAATATTAGTAAAAAAAATTTCTTTTGGGCAGCTGTCTATCTACAGCTTCCTTAAAACATATTAACGATTAAAATAAAGAAAAAAACCGATTGAACGCATTTTGAGATATTCAAAACTAACGGAAATATCCAATATCCTTGAAAACAATTTTTTAGAAAATGGGCCTCGATTAATTTTTCTCTAAAACTTCAAAACTTCCTTAAATAAATAATGTTTGTTTTACGTTCTGAGATATAAATTTATAAAATTACACCTACCAAGCAAAATTTGCGACTTTTTTCAAATTTGAAAATAGCGTACCTATCTCCGCTGTAAATTAATTGCAACAAAAATATCTCAGAAAAGTACTATCAAAGATTCTATAATACAAAGATATTGCAGGCACATTGTGTACTTTGGCCTCAGTGAAAAATATTGTGGAATCTCCAAGACTCCACCTCTGTTCAAAAAATTTTAAAACTTCACATTGTACACGGTCTCCACTAATCATGAGCACCACAGCCGATGTAGAGAAACCCTCGATTTTTTCTTAGATTTTTACTGGAAATATTTTCTTTAGAATTTGTATGCAGTATTGGAAACCGACAGCAATGCCTCTCTCCAATATAAAATCAACGATGTCTCGACCTGAGGAAGTGAAGGCCTCAATTTTTTCCTTGAACTTTTTTTGATATTTTTTCTTCAGAATTTATAGGTATTTGGCCTACAACAGGTGCTTGGAGGGCGGCTAATAATTTTTATGAACGTAGACGCTAGTTAACCAATAAGCATTCACTTCTTCTTAAAAATTTACAGAAATGTTTCGGTAAAATTTTTATTCATTTAGTGGTCGAATCCATACAAATTCTCATTAAAAAATATCCAGTGAATTTCTAAGAAAAAATTTAATTTAAGAAGATTTGTTGGGTGTGAAACACTGTGGAGTTTAAGATATTCAATTCTATTTTAGAAAAATGAGTTCTGTAGACAGGCTATACCATATGCCTGCAACAACTTTGTAATATAGAGTCTTTGATACTATTCACAATATAGCCAACCTTTCTGTGAAATTTCATCAAAATCAAAGATGTTCCATTCACAAATTTTCACAAAACGTGTAATGACTCGTAAGTCCTGGAAGCCTATGTATGTATGTAAAATGAAATAAATAAAGTATTTTAAACTCCTAGCTAATATGTGGTGGTTAAAAGTACGAAACTACAATGATACTGAATAAAAATATTAAAAAAAAACATCAAAACAGCAGGTACCTAGGTATAATACAAAATATTTTTAGCTTTGACTTATCACACACCACACATGTACAAACATATTGACTTTTGTAAAATGTCGGTAGGTATAAGTAAATGAACTCCAACAGGTTCATTTTCCTACAAGTTATATTCACTAAGCTAAGTTAAGCAATCAATATTGAAAACTAGAAATTGACAGAATCGCAAAAATCCGCAACCATTACTTCTACCCTTATCTCACCTTGTATTTTTATATTTTGATTACGACCGAGTATGGATTTTAGAAGTATGCCTCTGACTAAGTAGTGAAATGCATCAAACGCATTAAGCGTTTCTTGGGGTATAAAGTTAATGGAGAAATTCAATAGAACCAAATAAATACCTCGGTCTAATTAGCGAGATATTATTATCAGTAGGCAGAACACTGTTCAATTATTATTGCTTGTTATCTCACACAAAGAATCATTTAGAAGTGTCGAAAAAGCCCAGCAGAATTTAGAATTAACTTTTTAAATTTTTAGATCAGGTACTCAATTATTATTAAAAATTTGCTAAGAGCTTGGAATTTTTACCGAGCCATTGTATAGTGTGGTCTGGTGAAGCCATGCAATTTGCTACAATAAAATTAAGACAATACGTTTGCAGGAGTAAACTTTTGCGCTTGAGAGATTTTATTTTGTAAGATTTTGTATACCTACCTAAAATACATGTCCTTGCGAAACAACCACCAGAGATAACCTGATGTTTTCACAGTAAACCTCACCTCATTGTTCCGCTCCCTGGGCATTCATCCATCCCTCAACAAAGCAGCTTTAATGTACGTTAACGTTTATCTCTGATTGTGTATAAATTTATCCAAAGCACTCTGCTGAGCTGTCAGTTCATTTGACTGACACTTTGACTTAAGATATAAACGCTTGGTCGGCGTATAAACGTGGGCAAACATCCGAGAGGTACGAGAAGTTTACAACGTTTAGATCTTTACAATCGAATGGAGCATTTTAGCTAAATTTCAGTTCTCTTTGGTACATTACGACTCCCCCGTACCTGCCCTTCCATCCGCCAGTCCCGACCTAAATTTTTAAAATATTTTTGCTTTTCTATTTTTGTTGTTCGATCCACAGACCGACTGGGTAGATCGTAATTGATGCTTGATAAACTAAGCAGAAAATCTTACAAAAAAATAATTCCCGCGCTGTAAAGCTGTGATTAAGAAAATTACATACAAATAAATTAAAAATTGAAATAAGGAAACTTACGTAAATTGAATTAATTTGCTCCGCGGGTCATTTATTATATTCGCACAATAAAAAGGGAGGATTAGGAGTAAGTATAGTATTATCATATTTTCATAATGATACGCTGTTGGTAGCTGTATACTTATTAAGTTATCAGAAGCTTAGTCAGTGTAACGTGAGACATAGACTCTTGTTATATTGATATGTTTTAATTTAAAATGTTAGATCATTATTTATGCGTATTTGATTATACGCACGCAATCAAAGTAGGGTAAAATAATGTATAGAGCTAGTGTTATAAACGTTTTTTGTTTGTTTGTTTTGTAATTAAGTCCAACAAAAGTCTATCGTAAAATTTAATTTTAATTACTATACCAAATTTACTAATGACTTTTGTCATGCATACCATATTCTTTACCTGTTATCACTCTATGAGTATCGTGCTCATCAGTTCAGACGTTAGCTTAATTGAAAAACAGTTTAAGTGAAACTTATATTTCATGCATACAGATTGATTATCTTTGATAAAAGTGGAACAAGATGCATTTTTTAATAATGGAAAAATACACTATGGAATGTGCGAAATCATGAAATGATATCATTTTTTTTCTCTTTTATTTTTAGAAATTAGAAAAATTTCAGGCAATGAAAACGTTAATTCGAACTTGTTTCGAATAGTTTCCAGCAGTTGATATTTTTGAGACTAGTGAATTTTAAGTTTTGTTTTATGATATTGTTATTTTGGTAGCGGATACTTATTACTTCTGCAGTGTCACTCATGGCATCATGGCACACGGGAAAACATAATGCAACACAGACTCTTATGATTTGACGACAAGTCCTGTATGTGATTAATTAATATTAACACAAACAAATAATAAGTAAACCGTCTAAATTATATTAGGTAGGGATGAACCTTTACGTTTAAGTTTAATATAAGTTTTATAAAAATCGACTAATAATATATTAATAGAGAACGGCATAGTAAGATAATCCATTTTGTCCATAAGCCTGGCGCGGCATCGTATATAGACCCTAGGAATTTTCGTATAATAGGTTCCTTCTCATTATATTTTAATGTATATACATATTAAGGAAATTGGCTTAAAACTGTCTCCCTTAAACACCTGCCTACAACCATACCGAATAGGCAGATCGACTAAAACGGCTTTCCATTCAAAGATTACAGTCATTGAACGAAGATTGGATCATAGATCCATCACCTGTAAAACTTTTTTGTACATCAAGTGGGCCTTTTACAGGGCCACTTCTGGTTCACTGTGGAAGGTTGATCGTCGGCATGGGATTGATTGCCCTGTAGTGCAATGGATCGGCCAAATGTTAAGACAATGAAGTATAATTGTTGAGTTTGGTGATCGAACCCACTGACTTATAACAATGGACTGAGCGATTTGCTATTTCATGTGGCACAAAAAATATTGTGTTTCTGTATATCACCCTTAGAGCACCCTTTAAAACGATTACATAAAAAACATGTAACACTCAATCAATCAGATGAAATTATACACCCGTAAATCGAATTTAATTTAAAAAAAATATTTTCTTGTGCCCAAGTGATATTTTAATCGCTTATAAGGAATTACACTCATTCCGACTTTAATTTTCAAAAGCTATACTTAACTGAATCCTGCTTATGGGCAAGAGAGACGGAGCATGGTAAACACTATCTTTACCTTATTCCTTCTGAGGTGATTGCATCTGTAGCCAACATAAAAACTCAAATGGTATAAGCTAACGTTCCAGAATGCTATATTTTGTATTGGTAGCTCCAACTCTGCCATAGGGCGAAAGAGATAACTATAAAACTTGTGCCATGCTTTCCTATAGGAAAATGACAACACGCTCAGTCCATTGTTATAAGTCAGTGATCGAACCACACTCAGTGGCTGATGCAGGTAGGCTATGCACACAGGGTTGTGTACTCTACCCTGTATTCTGGTGTGTGTTGGTTGACTCATTCATTACGGCACTGAAAAATAAGGGTTTTTAGTCTTATTACCAGGCCTGTAATTAATGCAGCAAGGCTTCAGTACTGCTGGGAACTGCCAGTCACGAAGACCAGTTGGGGGCTTTTACCAGAATACATAAGCTTGTTCATCTTTGTTCTTCCAAGGCCACGTCCATCCAAACCTCTCCAGTTGTCTCCCCACAATAAGGAACAGTCTCTACCTATATCTGTCTGTGTTCAGAGCAGGAAAAACTTTGGCTGCACTTGTGGCATGAAACCGAATGTAGTGCACTGGATAGTAACAACCATGCTCACTTGTGCCTCTTGCCGATGGTGACGCAGCCGGCAAGTGGGAACTGCGAAGTAAAAGCTGGCTAGCTGGCAAAGGCTAGCTTGACTAGGTATTACAGGCTTCATGCAGTCAGTAGTCACAGTCACGCTTAAAGTCATTTCGAACCTATCAGCCCTGGACCTTGTCATTGAGGGATATGCCAAGATCTCTGTGTGCAGATTGCACTCATGGGGATGGTCGGAAGATGACTTGAAAGAATCACTTTCCATTGCTCAGTGACGTGGGGGTTGGAACAAAAAATCCTTTGGCCTACATGCCATTTGATGCGATGGTACGGGGCTACGATTTGGCCATTTATTCTCTGTTATATTCTCTGATAGTGAACAGTGAACTGAGGAGAGAATATTACCTGATCTTTCTCAGTCCGCTCTTCTATTTACATCTCGGGCCTGGCATTGAGGTGGAGTGGTTAATTGAAGTGTTTCCCATTGCCTTCTAGGTTGAGGTCTTTATTATTATAATGACAATGACCAATGCTATCCTTTTAGACAGACAGGTAGCCTTGATAGCTCTGAGTGGTTGGCGGACAACATCTAAGCTGCTGAGGGATTGCAGGAAGTCTTTGGATAAGCTCTATATTCATAACACGCTAACTTTTTCTTAATGGGCTCTGCGGAAAACAATGCAGAGCTGTGGTCGATAGCACCACTGGACATCTAATAACTCTGGCGGTTTTTGAGAGCCCTGTGTGTCTGCCCTGCCTAGACAACTGAGAGTTTCTGTGCGCTTGCTCGGCAATTGCCTGTTGCCAGATCGCTAATTTTGGGTCTACCTTCCTATCTGTGGAAAAATCATACCTCTCCGGGACCTTCATTAAGGTTTCGATAATTAGTCCTTACTGTTTAGCAGGTTGGGATCTTTCGTCCCCTGTCTCGAATTAAAAAAAACTGCATTGTTTATTAAAAAAGTGAGTTCTTAGAACAAAAATTATGTTAATGAATACCGCCAATTTTTTTATCTGATCCTGTTCTTGCCTGCCTAAACTCTTGTTTCGGTTTCTAAGGGAACGAAAAACATACAAGATGTTCAGAAATTAAGTATTCCCCTTGAAATCAGTATTAGGAAAAGTCGAAAACAGGAAAAAAATTATTTTCGTTACGGGGTGTCAGACGTGAGCTTTCCAATTCATGTGATTAAGAACTCACTAGATTATTTTACAAAGTGTCATTTATTTTAAAAACCACATCTTATACTGGTGTATTAGCGCATCGTTGCAAATGAAACTGCCTGATCTTTTTAAGAACTAAAAAACATTTTCTTGCCCCCTCTCGATCCGAGTGTATGGCATCTAATGTTGAAAATTTCGTAATGGCATATTTTTAGAGTATATATAAACAAAAATAAACCCTTTAAAATTTGAAAGTCCAAAACTTGTAGGAAAGACTGAAGATAGTTTCAACTGCTTTAATCAAGGCAAAGTAATATCAGTCCAAAGATTTTATCTAGGCCGCTTTGTACTGTAAGTACAACGAAAACCAGATTCATATTGCCAAAAATACGCTGCGGTAGTTGCTTTCTAATTAATTTTTTGAGGACTTTAACAATAATCCAGAGTAAATTTATTAGCCGAAGATTGCTTTACTAAAGGTTAAATTTCACCACTCTTATAAGACACTCTAGTATTAGATAAGTTAATAAAACAATCAGCTATAGTCGGAAGTAGTAATACTAGAACGTACCGATGGAATTCGTCAATATCCGAGATCTTTGTACTTCTCTAATTATTTCTTCATAAGATAGGCTTCGGAAACCACATTTACTTTTCGGATACAATATAACATCTTGTTCCTAATTGCTTTCAAAATGGTGGGCATTTCTCAGTTTTCAACTTTTTGTACTTTTGATAGAAATGCTCTCATTCGGCACTTTTTCAACCTCTGAATTAACGAGGATATACCAATAGTTTATGCACGTTTAAAACGCAGAGGTTATGGTCTATCAAATAAGTGAATCACTTTAATCAGATATATAGATCATTATCAGCTAGACATAACCACTTGCGTAATTGTATATATGCGGTTTCAAGATAATGCAGGAGTATCGTGGAGTAAACTGATATGTCAATTTTGCCAAAATCGCAAAAGACATATGCAGCCTTGGTCAGGTTAGAATTAGTTAAGTACAAAACTATCAGACTAAAGGGAAAAATAGGAAAAATTGGGTAATACATAAACGATTCAAATTAAACACTTTAGTTCTAGGAATGGCTGCGTCTCTTTACTGATTCCAAGATCAATTAAGTATAATTCAAAACTATCGTTAAATGCACGGAGAAAATTCTTAATTGCAATTGTTCACAAACTCACTACTAGTAGACTATATTAAAAACTTTACTTCGAGTTATTCTGAATAACAAGTTCTTAATTTACTTCGTTTACCACACACTCCCGGGAGTCCAGTGTGTTGACCTTAATCGATTGTCATCTTATTAAGTAAATATGCTTCGCCTGCCCGGCGAAAGCAGAGAAAATTCAATTATTTCTCGCGATCTTATAATATTCAAAAAATCATTTATTATCAAAATTCAGAATTTCTAATTAACTAAAGCGAGTTAAAAAAACATAAGTCTTTATAATCTACTGTGCTTGATGAAGAAGAAAAGATCCTAGAAGTATTAAAATCGCGTTTGATCAAACAATCATAAAACAACAAACACAACAATTCCTATTGTATAATAGAAAAGAAACCGTCAGTGTAGATCATTACTTCAAATAGTACTTCGCAGAATATATCTAGGTCCGATTACACATTTATATACGGTGAGTGAATATTGATATTCTATAATGATCTTCAACATCAGCTGATGGTGAGTTTGATTAGCTTCTCACTCGCTTGACTATGCGGAATACCAACAGTTCTAATACTGAGAAAAGAGCAACTAAAATTTATGAAAGCCTGGGTAAATACACCTTGTTACCGGATGTGCATACGAAAACCACAGTCGCTCCTATATCAATAAAAGAATATATATATTTACAAACACCCAAGCGGGGCTAAAATCCATCTCACACACTTGCCAAAAAGAAGCATCCATGCCCCTTTTGAAACTCGAACCACTTTGCAACAACTTGCATAATACCGCGAATCTGAAGAAATTAACGTACTAAATAGCAAAACCGAATGGACCCTAGACATGGACTTCAGTGATAGAATCCACACAAATAAAAAGGTTATTGAGATTGTCTAGGATTCAGCTCATAATTATTACAGGAGTCTTAACTGGACACTATAAATTTAACATATACATGCATCGGATAAGCCAATCACTCACTGATGTATGTAGACTATGTCTCGTCTTAAACAGGATGAAATATCGGTGCATGTCCTACAGGAATTCTAGGCAATTAGATTCCAGATATGTAGCTCACATCTTGACTAGAATCATAAGTAAATGTGTGGCATTGATAACAGCTATATTACACTTTTCAAGTAGAAATTCCGAATTCTACTAAAATTTTGACACAATACCCCATTTAATAAAAATAGTTTAGTCTGTCCAGAACACTTTCTTAGTATACTACAATATTATTTTAATATAGGCACTTTATTACATCAACTGTCTCAAGAGAATTGTCATAAAGTAAATGCGTAATCTCGCATCTGACAGTCCGAAATTTTGAAAATTGCTTATTTAAGTGAGGTTAGTTAATAGCTGTGCGGAATTTTCAAATATGAAATTGTTGAGGCATGTTATTATTCGCATGGGACGCCATAAAGGATCATGGAACCGTAGAAATTTTCTTTTCTTCCTATCGTATGAATAGCCTGAAGTACCGGAAAGTCCTCAGAAAAAAATCCTTCCGAATCTTGCGCACTATCCTGCCGACCATTTAATTTATCAACAGGATAACGCTGCGATCCACATAAGACAATTCACAAAAGATTGTTCCTGGGTACAATATCAACCTTCTCGGCTATCCGACCCGTTCTCCTGATGCTGGTTAGTTCCAACCATTTATAAAGATGCCAAGGAAATTAACACTATCAGTGAGCTTCAAGATATCGTTGAAGCTGCTTGGCTAACCTTGACTCCAGAATGCTTAGATCCTTCATGGAATTAATGCCAAAAAGGCTTCTGAACATCGTGGCAAACAAAGGTGGAACTTTTGATTATTAATAAAAATTATTTATTTATTTTTGTGTAATCTCAATATTGTTTAAATAAATAAGGTTAAGTGCGTCTATAATAATGCAACACTAATTTTGCAAGGTTTTAATCGAATTGCTCTACAAGTACCGTTCTCTCTGCAAATCTTTTCTTGTTGTTGGAGTAACAAACTTACATATTAGGAGAAGGTACCAAGGTACAGCACGTTTTTATACGCTCGATAGGGTATACTAAGTTTATCATTTCATATGTAATGCACAGAAATATTGATGGTAGAGCCAAATGGATTGGGACACCCAAGCCTAATATAAAAGTTATTTTTAATTTTACATGTCCGTCCGTCTGTCCGCCTATCCGACTGTCTGTCCTTCCTCACGACAACTCAAGAACGCGTTACAGAGATGAAATTTTGTACACTGGTCTTTAAAATAAGTAAATTTAAGTTCGAAAATAGGACAAATCGGGCAACTCCTTCGTAGGGTTGCCATACAAAAATTTATAGTTTGTCTCTATATATTTCGGCACTGCCTGACGTGGAGAGCTCAAATTTTGTACACCACGGCTTTTCTGCCTGAGAGCGCGTCAACGTGGAGAGCTCAAATTTTGTACACGGCTTTTTCATAAAAAAAGTGAAAATAATTTCAAAAATCGACTAAATCGGACGACCCCTTCTTGGTGTTGCCATATAACAATTTAAGGTTTTTACGAAAACTGTGAAAACGAAACTAATTATAGATTGTCTAACCCATAACCTTTCCAATAAATCAAATATTCAGTTAAAAGTTTATATTTCGGAATATATGAAAGGGAAATATGAAGGACATATTTTCTGTACAAGGTACAACATACAGTTGTGCCATAGACAGTCGGATATTGTACCTTGGCCATTTGTAATTTACTAAGAATAAATGATGGTATATCAACAGAGTTAAATTAAATAACACAACAATATTCGCAAAGCAGCATGCTAAACAAAAAATTACTACCTATACATATTTAATTTATTATTTATCTAAATGCCGGTCTACGACTTTTTTTGACATAACAAATATTTGAAGTGACCAAGGTACATACCCTTTTTAAAAGAAAACAAAACTGCCTGTGAAATATTTTAAGACGCACAATTCACCATATGTTGCACGATTTATAATAAAGTACATATGAACAAGTTTTAACCTCAGCTGGAATCCAAAGATTTAGGAAGAATAAAACTCCAACACTTTAAATTCTTTATCACTGGAAAATATTTTACTTTTTTCACGACTTTTCTAACGAGTGGTATGTCCCCGCAATAACGGCACATTTGTCCGACAAACAAATTTCCAGAATAGCTTAAGTGTCATCTGTTGATTAGTAAAATTGGATAAAAGTGCGTTTCTGTAGGTGGTAATTACAGTCCGTATTGAAAATGAAATGACCAAGGTACACACATGTTCAAGGTACAGCATCTTCCCCTATACCCTACAGATTTCATATTAGAGAATAGGTAATAAAAACAATCGCCGCGTTCGGTTTTTGCAGCCGAGACCTTCCGCTTTCCGGGTGATTGCTCTACCACTAAGCTAACAAGTGGAAGGTCCCGGCTTCAAAAACTAAACGAGGCGGATCCTTTTTCTTTAGTATTTTATAATTTAATAAAAAAAAAATCTGTTCGATCTATGACCGATTTGTGTGTGAAATGGGGCAAGATATTTATAAATATATTAAATCTGATAATTAAGTTTGAGTCACAAATGAACATTTTTTTTGCACATATGATACTGATATGTGAGACTATAGTGGTAGTGTTGACCATGAAATTAAGCTGTTACATATCACATATTACTTTCGTATGCTAAGGCAAAGTTTCCATTTTCTACCCCGATCTCGAGTATCGATTTATTTTCAGACTGCCATTTGTTCTGAACTAAACTTAAAGAAAATATAAACAAACGGAAAACAAATACATAAAATTAAAAGACTCGGTAAGACCATTTTTAGCCTTAAGTAGGCGCAATAGCAAAATTGCACAAGTGAGCGCATTGGGTCAGCAGTGACCCCCATTTCTTTTTAGAAATTTAAGTAAACCACAAGATACTCAAAAACAAAACTAAATCTTATTGCTTTAACAAAAAGTGAAAAACAACTTCTCTTTTTGTTAACACGAAAATAAAATAACATTTTTTTTATCCTGAGGAACTTCTTGCCAGTCTTTATAGAAAAGTAAAAAAATTAGAAACACTATTAGGAGTAGAATAGAAAAGCTACACTATTCACTATCCAGTCGGATAATATTATAAAATATCGAAATTTCGAAAGATATACCTAACAAAACTTACTTCACGAAAGAATTACGTAAGTGGGCAACTGCACTGTAGTACAAAAGCATGCGTACGTTGTAGTTGCTCGAGTACGACGATTTTTAAAATAGTGTTCTAAGATGAAAAGTTCTCTTCGAGTAACATGAACGAGAGAGAACGCGTTCTACATTTTTCTCGCAGTTAAGAATGCTCTGACCCTATTCGCCTACTTAAGGGTTAATGACAATAAAACAGATCCTCTAATGAACAAAATACAAGGTAGGTATAGAATATTTCTGCCACTACAAGATATCGCAAACAATTTTCAGTCAGATTCGATTTCAAATGTAAATCGGAAGAAAGGATTAAGAAAATTGAAAGAACCATTGAATGTTGAGTCCTCTTCTGGTGATTTCAAAAATAGTCTGAATAGCTTGAGCTGAGAAGAAATAAAAACAAAAAAACAATGTTAGTTGCGGCGTTTGGATAAATGTGAAATGTAAAAAGTCTGAGATCTAACTAACTGCCCAACTTCAACAATTAGTTTATTAAAACAAAATCAGCTACCGCAAAAGATCCTAGAAAATATCAGTAAAGTAGCTGAAGTATACTTATGTAATCGTAATGGATAAGTAAAATGAAAGGATTAACAAAGTTTTTTAACCGATATTTTTTTCTAAATTAGGGTTCAGACTTAATTACGCCTTCTTATTCCTTCCTACCTACTTGCAATTTTCTCAAAATCTGTCTGTACGTTTTTTTGATATATCGTTCTGTTATGTAAGTTAATATAGTTTGAAAATTATTCTCATCTTTGACGTAGGTACTTGGCAACATCAAGCAGTATAAAGCATAATGAAATGACTTTACGTATATTAACTCCGGCAGTACTCTCAACTTGTATTGCAGACGGGTAAATTTCATCTTTATATGTCCGCAACCGGGCACAATAATTAGCCTCTCTTTTCTGAGGAGTTTGTTAAAACTAATTTGTTTTCTGTCCACACAATATCTGTAGGGCGTCATTAAATTTTATGCTAAGCCATATCCTTTATCACCAAGTAAGGCAAGAGTCAAAATGATTTTCCGAAAGATTACAATCATGTCAGAATACTTAAAAATCCGCGAATCGTGTAACCTGGCCGTGACATATCAGTGCTTGTAAAAAACACGTTGGCATCGCATGTTGCTCACAAATTGATGGATTATTTACGATTAATGTATTCATATTTGTGATAGGACAACTTTGTAATTCTTACATGGGAACTTATATTTTGTATTTCCCAGATTCCTTGGATTCTCGAGTTCTTGAAAAAAAAAAACTACCATTGGTAACAGGGAATTAAACTGGGGTCGAGTGATAGTATTCTTAAATATATATGTATTTACATGATTTTTGTACATGCCAAATTCGAGACATTGATTCAAACTGGAGGCGGATCTCAGCATGCGAGATTAAGTCCGAAATTCGTTGAATACAACAACATTGAGGTATGTCTTGGAAATACTGAAACATAGTTTTTGTATGAAATCACTTTATAATTGGAAATTTTATGAAATTAAAAAACTGTCAGCCCTCGTGCTGCCGTTAACTCAGAAGTGATCAACACCAATGAGTTTGGTAAAAAATCGAAAGGCCAAAATGTATAGATATGAAGCTCTTGTTATACCAAAAAATTAATTATTTTATCTACTAATGTTTATTCTATAATTTAATTAATTTGAAATAAAACTCAATAAACAATTTTTTTCTGGCTATAATGCACTGTTAATCAGCCTCCTAAAAAAACCAGCTATGTGGGAAAGCAAAAGGCTTTCTGAAATTATAGTTTCTAACGATAGATAGAAAGAGGAACCAATATTAGCATGAAGCTGCACTAAAATAGAGCTTAAATAAACAAAAACAATATTTACTACCTACTTACTTTTAATTAAATATTTAAAAAAATTATTTTTTGTCCAAAAACTTTCATCAACTTATCTTTTCTTTACCAATGTTATATTATGTTTTGTAAAATAGAATAATTCATCCATGGATGTGTGTAATGTTTTTTTTTTGTTTACTCAGCAAAGATGATACAATGACCTGCAATGGAAATATGAAACATATAAATTACAACATCAAACAAGTAACTAATACTTATGAGTTGAGCATGTAAATTTAATATTTCTAAGATTTATGAGGCGTTCTTTTTTGCCAGCAAAAAATCGCATCCGACAAATTATTTATAAATAATGTAAGATTCAGGACAAACAAGTCAAATATGCTCGAAATAAACTCTAAGCACAATCAACGTTCCAATTTATAGAGAAACTTACTATTTTCTCACTATCTTAACCTGATGTTTCACTACCAGACTAATTTCACGTTTAGAAACTTTCACTGAGCTGTCCACGTTAACTACGAATGCACAATTAAGTTGGAAGAATCGTTTGGAAATTATTTAATATTTGTTTTAAATATAAAATATACGGAACGTATTCTCAACAATTTCTAATGTTTTCACGGGTCTATCATTAATTGGTTGACTCCCTTTATAGAAGGCAAATCCTAAAGGAACCAGAGTCATTATCTGTCGGCATAGCAAAAAAAAACTTGCATCAAGCGGGAACGCTACGCCACATGCTTGGCTGAATCTGTGCGCAAACTATTCTTCTTGTTTTCTTCGACAGCAATCTTCACAACTGCTTGGAAAATAGCCCAGAGTTCAGCCTATTCCCAAAAAGGGCGCGTGTAGTGGTCCCTCATACTATCGATCAAATGAATCTATCATTACCTCAAAATTAATGAAAGATCTAGCAACCAATCAACTCATTAACGATCGCTAATGTGGCTTCGGGACTGGACGTTCATCTGGAGACTTGCTAACTCATCAGAACGTTGGAGCCGTAGTCGCCGTAATTATGGTGAGTCCAAAATCGCTGCCCTGGATATTTCAAGGGACTTTGATGGAGTCTGGCAGCTTGCCATTTTAGGCAAACTAAAGCACTTGGTCTCTTCCCACCTCTTCTATTATGGATTGAAAGCTTTCTATCTCGTCGCCTTATTCGCGTTGCATTAGATGGCGTTACATCTGAATCTCACCATATAAATGCCAGCGTACCTCAGAGCTCTTTTATCTCTCCCTCTCTCTTCCCAATTTTTAAAAATGATCTGCTTTCCCTAACTTGTAATCAAATCCATAGTTTTGCCAATGATAGTACCCTTGATTTCGCTTACTCCTTTGATACTCTTGTGGACTCCAGAGGGAATGCCGCATGTACCAAACGAGATTGCATGATTAGCTCATAGAATGACGATCTTTACAGTATCATCGCTTGGGATAAATCATCAAATTCCATGCATTTAAAACCCAAAGCAGTATCATATCTTTAAGACAAGATCACCATTTAACCACTCCACTTTGATGGAGCGTTAATTACTGATTTAGCGTGTATATCCATTCTTGGCATTAATATTTCTAGAAAGTTAAGCTGGACAGACCACATCTTCTTTGTTGCCAAAGATTTCTGGAAAGGTTTAAAAAACATTTCAGCCCGTCAACGCTCCTTTACAAGTTTTGTATATCAGACTTAGAATGGAATACAATTCTCAAATCTGGGCTGGAGCCTTATCTTCATTGGATATTGTCCAAAGGAAAATTTTCAAGCGCATTGGCGATGTGGCAATAACTTGACATATCGACTCACTCAAACACGGCCGCAATGTTGGATGTCTTTTGCTCCGTTATCACTATATGCATGGTCATTGTTCTGATGACATCCTATCACCCTTCAAAATGCTTTGGGTGTACAGTAAAATTCCGTGATGCTTTCTTATCCTAAGCTGTGTGAATGTGGAACAATCTGCCATCTTCTGTTTTTCCTCGTGGTTATAATCTGCGAATTATTCAAGAGTGACATATATCAGCACCTCCGCCACTTTAATCATGCCCCCTAATCCTTTTTCTATCTCCTTCTAGCCATAGTGTGCTTTGAATTTTAGGGTATCCCCTGAGATTGGCTTAATAATATAAAACAAAAATACTACGCTTAAACAGAATTTTACAAGTAAGTACATATTTGGCTTTTTATTAAATATTTCTGAAAATATTAACCAACTGTTTAGTTTACTTTGAATTCATCGGCAAACCAAGGAAAACAGTAGGTTTTGTTGTTTTCGTGGGATTTAGTTTAATTATTTGACGGTCTTTATGCACCAAGAATGAGCTAAATGGATTTTTGAGAACCATCATATAGAGGGCAGTCCGTACCAAATTTGTTTTACTTAAAACGCATAAAAAGATATAAATAAATTCTCCTCTGTAGGAAGAAATTCGAAGCAATATAAAAAACAAGTATAAAAACTAGAATTGGGAGTGCAATACTTTTATGATATCCTATGAATATAACTTCGTATGGTCACCTCTTTGTGCAGGCTTGATTGTCGTGTCGAAGTGGTTTTTCACATATATTTCTAGAATGGTTCATCGTTCCGTAAAAATTGTTGTAACTTATTTCATAGGATTTCATAATCTGAATAACTTTTCAGAAAAATAAAAGCATGTAGGACTGATCGTTTTCACAACACACGTAAAAACATAAATATATACATGGTAACATCAAGAAAGGGTTGCCCGATTTAATCCATTTTTGAAATTACATATTAACTATTTTTATGAAACCGCCGTGTACAAAATTTCAACTATCTACATTGGCGCATTTTCAGGCAGTGTCCAAATATATTGTTAAAAACGAAATTTTTATATGACAACCTCACGAAGGCGTTACCCGATTTGCTCCAATTTAAGAACTTAAGTTTGTTTTTTTTAAAGAAAATTCGTGTACAAAATTTCAGCACTCTAAGTAAAAGCGTTCTCGAATTATGATGCCCACAGAAGGACGGATAGAAGGACAGACCGACATGCAAAACCAAATATTACTTTTAATGTTATGCCTGGGTGTACAATCCATTTTGCCCAACAACATTGTTTCTACGCGTTACAAACAGAATGACAAACTTAGTATCCCTACCTAATATTATGTAAATTTCATCTAGGCTATAAAAATTATTAAATTTGTAGTTCAGAGTAAAGAAAAATTACAAGATATGATTTTAGGGATACAAAAGAAATCTGTACTTTAGGCGAAAATATTTAAATAAATAATAAATAAATAATAACTATAGCCTTCTATTTAACAAAAAATAAATAAATTACGAGTAAGATTGTTGCACTTGTACAAATGTTGCAGTTTCAAATTTTGGAGTGATAACATTCCATTTTAAGCGCGGTGAATTTATTGCAGGTGCAATTTTTGGAAGTAAGAGTCATATATAACCTTATACCTGAAACAAAATCAGTAATATTGCAGGTGGGAGGTGCGTCGAACACCTCTCGATCAACTTTCTGAAGCGATGTCATAGATTTGGCTGAAATTTTGTCAGCTTATTGCCTTATAGAAATTATTAAAAATTGTTTGAAAATCACAAAAGAAAAATACAATTTTTGTCGATTCGAGATAATTCCAAAAACTCATATCTCCGGTTATGCTAAGCCGATTATAATGATCTAAAGCGTTTTGGAAAGGATATATTTCAGGTTTTGAAAAATACCTTGAATGCAATTCTTGTAAAAAAATTGTATTCGAAAAAAACGGTTGTCCTTTTATTGTTGAAAAAATCCTTGATTAGACGTGTGACAATTAGCGGTTATTAAGTATATATCACGTGATCTCATCTCTCTGTTTGCAGATGTGCATAAATTGTGCTTCTCTATACCTACTTCGTTCTAATCCGAATATCGCTTTTATTAGACCTGCACTACATATGAGATTAAATTTAATAAATTTTTCGGAAACTTAAAGTTGTCGAAAATTTAACGGATTGAAATACAGCTGAAGTTGACTCACATTATTTTACTTTTTCACCTCGAAATTTATGCATTCATATGTATCTTCACTCCGTTTTTTCTATATCTTTATCTAGATCTAATGAACCTTTTTTCGAATGAAATGGGAGAAAATTAACTGATTATGTGCGTTAGGATATTGATAATGGTAGAGCTACTATACTTACTCTGCTGGATTTCTCTAAGGATTTTGATACTGTTAATCACAAGCGTCTACTTTGCAAATTGAAGAATTTTTATAATTTTGATTCGACTTTTCTGAATCTTATTGACGTCTGATTTCCTTAACCTACGTTCGGGAGTTCCTTAAGGCTCTATACTGGGACCGCTCTTGCTTACTCTTTATATAAATGATCATCCTGACATACTCAAATTTGTGAACATTTTAATATATGCAGATGATGTTCAGATATTTCTGAGTTAATTGAGGACTGCATCCGACAGATGAATCAGGACTTGAGTGCTATTTTGAATTGGGCACTAAAAAATAATTTGAAGCTAAATCCTGACAAGTCTTAGGCTATAGTACTCTTCAGAAATTATATTAATACTAGTACATTTTCTCCATTAATTTTTGCAAAAATTAAAACCATTTCTAGAAAAGTAAAACCTTGAGTATTATTATAAATAAAAATTTAACATGGATTGATCATATCAGTATAGTCTCAAGGGTATATAGGAGTCTTCACAAATTTTGGTGCAGCGCGTTGTATACACCACTGAGCGCTCGATTCACTTTAGCTTAATCACTGTTACTATCTATCATTACGCAGGGAGATATAATATGTGGCAACCTTGACTCTGCCTCGCACAATAAGCTTAATGTCTGCTTTAATTCTATAGTTTGATCATGTATCGCAGTTCGTCAATCAGTTCCTTGACTGTTCATTTTCCTCGTATATGATAATTCGATTGAATATATTTTTATTCAATTTGATTTTGAATGGCAAGCCTTTCTTCTTGAAAGAAAATCTAGTTGTAGATACTCTTGTTTACAATCCAAACGTTTATTTTTTGTTCATGCCATCATCCTGTGGAATTCACTTTCTACTACTATAAGGCATGCGGGATCGTTGGTAGTATTCAGGGTATTGCTGAAATCACATTTAACAAGCCACTGACTAATATATTAGGCTAGTTTAATTCTTTTATTTTCTCATGGTCTATCTAATTTTAACTTGATTTTTTCATTATGAATTTGAATACATTATTATTTTCGTTTTCTTATACTGACAATTCATTGCTCTGCGTTACTAAGCTCTCAATTACATCTTTGCGACCATATACAATCCGAATTACTCAACTTCATAGATATGTACATACATAAAGAAATTTCTTATTTGTACAAATTATAACCAAATAAATTGAAATTGAATTGGAATATAAACGGCGAAATTTTGCAAACATTCATATAATAAAAGTTCAAAGAAGATTTCGCAAAAATTATGTTCTCAAATCTCGGTTCCCGTAGATTTGTTTTTGCATTGGGAACGAAATCAAATACCACTGATTAACGTGAATCTATGATAAATCAAAGGAGTAAATACCTACTATATTTTTAAGGATCCATTTTAGAACATTTATGAATGCATGTTTCCTGCAAGCTATCATTTATGATTTATTTAATATATTTGTATTTCATACATATTTAAAAAACGAAAAAAAAAACACATGATAAAGAGATGCAAAAACTCTTTTATATAAAGTGCCCTTATATGCTAGTTTTCCTTTTGCGTAACTTACAAGCCATAAGAAATAGAAATAGGACTTCTGAATGTAGATTTATTAGATTAGACTTTAAATCCGTTATTGCTTTGTACTTAATGCCGTTTGGGAAGTGCATAGGCTCAGTCCACAACAATTTCAAAGTTGTAAGGGCTGCCACCCAGTGATATATATAATGTACATTAATATTCAGTAGTCTACCAATATGGTGCCATGCTTTCACCATAAGAACAACGGATGGAAGTATTTCAAGAGAAAAATAACTGAAATAGAAACATGCAAGAGTATTAAATAATTTTCCATCTGGAGAACACCACAGATAGTTTATTCAACAATTTAATCTGCCCATGAATGCACTCCAGCAGTAATTTTTAGTAGAATAATTTTAATATATGTGGTAATTTGTGACCCCGACATTTAAAAAAATCCAACACTTTGTTGAATGACACAACATTTGCGATACAGAACAGTACTTCATCAAAATTGTCAACATTGGAAATCTCATAATTCCTTCAAACCACAATAGTATCTATAAAATGCCATAAATTACTTGAAAACTTGTAATCTGCGGTAGCCGATATAATTTTTCAGCGGGCCTAGACAGTAGATCCAAAATCGGTGCAACAAATTAAAATGGTAGAGACATAAATTAAAATAAAAACCTGCAAAGGATTTAGTAAAATAGCCACACACAATGAATCATCGAATCTCGTTATCAGGATTTGGATTCTCCCTCACATACTTCAATAACCACACTTTGAAATAACTTTCACGATCTCTGGCTGTGAGATCATATTAGGAACGAATAGGAAGATATCATTCACAAGCACACTAAATATCGAAGAACAGACTAACTGGCACATTCCTTCTGAAATAAGAATTCGAAGAAGGCAACTAATTTGAGCACTGGAAGTCTTCGACGTGTATTTGAAGGAGTCCAAAGAAGAAGAAGTTGTCAATCAACACAACATTTTCAGTCAGCGCTCTATAAATATGTGAATTTGAAAAATTCTTCTTGATTTACTTTTAGTCATATATCCACCAAACTTCAATTTACCTGTACGACACATTGTAGAGCATGAAATTTAAAATAAAGGTCAGGTGCGACATGTAGATCCGCAAAAACACTAAGCCATTTTGATGGAATTTCAGAACATGGTCTGAACCTTGGGTTCTCTCGATCGTCGTATTCACCTGAATCGTTACTGTTTCATATAGTGACAAAGAATGACAATGAAGGAAAGTCTCTATGGCTTAGATTATCGTCATCTCAATGCTATAACCATAGCTGTGTTCTATTGCGTACCTTGTTCTAGAACTCCCATATACTGGAGAGAACAAATTGTTCTGTCGATTGAACCGAACTATTTGTACTGCTCACTTCTTCTATGAAAATGTATGTTCTTTTGTGTACCTTTTGTTCTGCTCTATCCTGCGGACCCAAAAGAACACAGCTTATGTACAGCTGACAGGTATTCATTTGGACCTATATATTCACTATTTTTCCATCGAATTTCGAGAATGTAAGATATTTTCGCACATCGAATTACTGCGAGAACATATCACCAAATTCCAATAGTAGTTCCAGGGTACATATATAAAACAGCAATAGCGATACCTTCCAGCTTGTTTGAATTTACCAATAATAATCGAAGTTGTAACAAATCTTGATTTTGTGGAACCGTATGTCGGATTTACTTGCTTCCAGGGCGACCAAGAAGGATTGCAAGTCATATTTAAAAACTGTTTTAAGCAGCTATTAAATCGTATTACTCAACTTAAAAGTTGTGTCAATTCTGTACTCAATGTATCTCCACCAATATCAATACGATAAGCTCTACCCTTCTAAGCGATGGAGTTTTTTTTTTTATAACGAATCTTATCAAAGCAAGTCTGCACTGTTAGCATTTATTCTTAATTAAGAGCTAGATAGGAGTTTGAAAAGAGAATAACCATTACCCATTGCCCCAATAAGTTAAAATGGGCATTTCAAAATATCACAAATGCATTTACTCATGCTACACGATCAGCTCACCCATAGTAGGAAGTGAAAATTACAGGATAACTCTAGATACTAAGAGCCTCTTAGCTGCCGTTCCAAAAAGCTAACACCGATGGATCAAAAATACTAAGCGTTTCATGGCGAATTGTAACTCATATACTTAGCTATCAAATACATCCGCTACTTAGGTAAAGGAAGAAATCACATTTGTCTTAAAACACTTTTTGGTAAAGAACTGCGCCAATTACGATCAAACATATAGAAATATCAAATAAAAAAATCAAGTTTGAATTCTTATGATAGAAACGTAAATTTGTTACGAAACCAGTACCACAAATATTAATCCCTTGGTACCTCATCCATTTTTAAAATCTTCATTTAAACTTACATATTAACAATTTGTCTCATTCTGGTGTGCAGATCACATGGAAGGCTTTCAAGTACCTAATTTTAGCCATCCATCAACTAAGACAACAGTGATTGGTGAAACACATGCATTTTTAGGGTTAAGTCTACAATTACTTGACATATCATACCCAGAGTATGATTAATTCTCCTTCGTATCAGGCCACGTTAAACAATTTATATTCGTCATGTAGGCACCTTCCAACGGCTATTCATATATTTTAACAACTATTGGTAGATTCACTAGTTAGTATCAAACGAATAATTGTAGAACCCAATTCTAGATCAAACTTTTCAATAAGGGCACTAACCTATTGAATTTCATTACATAATAACAACAGGATATCTTTCTTAGGCAAACAAAATTATTGATAATTTACAATCGCACCATCAAGTCCGCAATCACAGCTCGAAGAAAGCCTTTATCTTGGACAGAAAACCAATCGGCTGTAGCATTTGGCGAGATTTTTGCAGTTATAAAAAACCCACAGAACTCGTGTATGGCCAAGATTTAAAATAGTATCAAGTGAAATATTTGTAAAAAAATCTCCAAATACACCTCGAGACCCCAAAAATATCATACATCAACTTCAAAGGAACTTTGAAACAAGACAATTCATAAACATTCTAATACCAAATGTCTAGATCCTTAAAGCTCGTATGAACCCATATTACGTTTCCTACGCTAGAGTTGCCAAGGAAAAACGGGTTTACAAGCATCTCGCAATGGATCGTAAAACGTTACTAACCGTCTTAGGAAACAAGATGAATTCACAATGATGAACGTTGCAAGCAGGTACAAATCTCTACACTCTACACTCTATATCAATTCATATATTAAAACCTGTGCAGCAAATATCGGGAAAAAACTACGTACCAACTGTCAAAATAAAACAATAGGTTTAAAATAAAGTTTCAATTTTTATTACGCAAAACATGAACGATTCGCTGGAGAGGGACTTTGTCGTGGTCTAATTTCTTTATTTCCAAAAGCCAATGTTAATTTTACCACAAAATTAAAATTCTTCAATAAACTATCAATCCTGTCAGCTCTGTCTAAATTAATATACCATGCATGCGCATTGCACATCACGCTCTGATCCAGACATGCTTTTAGGTTTAATATTGTACGTGAAAAGTATTCTGATCACATGAAAGGTTCCGAGCGAGTTCGCATCTTAATTCTTTTCGGAAGTAGATTCGGAAGTAGATTGATACTTATTACAATGATTATTAATTATTGTTTTATTGCTACAAATACATTCTCATCATAGAGAATCAGATTAACCCTAACTGCACCATACCACTATGTATAAATATCTATGGAGAAGAAGCAAAGAGCTTCTAATTCCTCCATAACATAAAAGATACCGAATTTTGGATATGAAAACATACATATTCAAATAGAAACACTCAAAAACCCTTATCAGCTACTCTTGATGAACTCCAACCGGTCTTCGTAGTTACAAAACAAATCACGAGGAGTTATCAGCAGCTCTATAACTGATAACAATAGTAGGTACCTACCGTTGTATTGTTACGAGACGCAATGAATGTAAAAAATCACAAATTAAAAAACCAAAACGATAATATTAACATATTATTGGTTGACCTGATACAAAACCCACACCCAGCTGGTTGTACGAGAAAATCATACCCTGCCTGAACCACTTGACTTAACCCTTTTTACAGATGCAGATATATGATAAAGTGAACTAAAGGCTGTCGCACGAAACAGGCTGTAATGAAGAGTCATCTTTCCGCTTATGTTTGTTGTGTGATTTAAGAAGAATGAGGTGGATGTATGATCGGGTCATTTGCTCAAGTACACTCTTATCGCTGTAGCCAACAGGGCTAAGAGCAAACATTAGCCCATCCAATTTCTACGATTAATGAAAATCTATGCATACATAACCACGCCTTTTTAAAGTACATGAATATTATTTTGTTATTTGCCTACCTATATCTTTGAATTAAACATATTTATATACTTATTCTATATGTAATACTACTCGTACAAAATATATATACCATCCACTAAAAAACTGCAATGATTAGAAACCCAGGCATTTTTATTTATTTATGTGAAAATACCTTTCTCAAGATTGAGTAAAAGTTCTCGCAAGAAGGATAATCATCCGGGTAATAAATACTTAGCCTTCTTATATTTTTTGTCATTAATAGAAAGGGCTGAAAAACGTTCAATAAACAGCAGTTACTTATACTTATCGAACCCCATCCAACATCAGCTTTCCGACAAAAGGCTTTGAATATACGCTAAGATCCTGACGTTTATATTTTTTGTTTTGTTTTAAAGTGCAACCTGACCATAGTTAAATCGACCTGCGGCAATGCAAAAAGTACTTAAGAAGTACTTCAAGAGGGTTGGCAGGACTCCGTTCCATGATGGAAGAAACCCTGACAACAAATTTATTGCCGCTATGAAATTGTCAATTTAACAAGAATATATATTCAGTTTAAAATTCTGCATCGCTTGCATTGACGCCACGACTGGCCGAGCCGGACCGGGCCGGTCGGGAGAAGGACAAAAAGCGATTAGAGACCGAAAAAATTGTACACACCGACATTGCCGTCATTTATTGAAGCGAAAATCGGAGCAAAAACGAAAAATCTACGGCCCCATTACTCACTGGCAGCGGTATGAAACGATGACCAAATCACAACAAAAACGAAAAAATCTCTCTTTTATGCGATCAAAGCGCTTATACCGGCTGCTAGTTGAACTTTTTTCCATTCCATCAACAACACAACACTCTTGGCTGGTGGAGCTGAGAGGCCGAAAGTAATCGTTGTGTAGTGACTGACTTGCGCAATAACTGCGGAGGGATTGTTCAAGAGCTACTGCTCACGAGAAATGAAGTCTGGTTACTGATGTGTGTGCGCCCCATTCTGGTGGCTTGTACACAACTTTGCCACTTTTGATGGATAGCTTGGTTCCGCCCTGTTTTCAATATGGCCTGATATATGATTGGTTGTCGGTGAGTGACAGGAGGCGGTTCTTCAACTGAAAAATGTGTCAAATCAGTTGCTTGCTATTTTTAGATTCGTCCAACAAAATGCAGTCACATCATGTGCTTCTCACTTGGATTAAATTAGTAACGTGCACTGAGTGTGTGCTAGAATTCTTGATAATTTCATTCTGCTCTTCTCAATTAAGTTGACTTAATTGAGATCATTACCATTTTGGAAGTTATTATAAGATATCTACTTAGATGATATAAGTATGTAGATACGAATGCAGGTAGGTATATGCATCGAGATTTGTTGTTGCATGCTGTTTTTATACTCTTTCTCTCAATTTTGCTGACAACAATTTTCCAAAATTAATTCTTTAAGATCTACCTATACCTACTAACATCTAATTTAATAAATTTTAGTTCGTGTGGTATTTCTGGGAATAGAAACTAAATTGATATTATGGAACTTTTCATTCAAGAAACAACAGCACCATAATTGCGAAAGAGTAAGCTTTGTAGTAATCTGAAATTGTGGATTAAGTCTTGAAATACATTTCGCTCATTTGCAAGTCTAATTAAATATTCGTACATTACCTAATCTAAAATCTGATACTTTTTCGACATTAGTGATTTCTGGACTGGTTTTGTATATGCAAATTCTTATCCACAACGTTCCTGTAAGAATCAACTAAGTGGTGAAACGAGTGCATAAAATCGAGATTGCTGTGATTTGAAAAACTGGAATAGAATTCTGAGTGGGGGGGGGGGGGGGCTGAAATGTCTTCGAGAAAAGCCTAAAAGAGAGTGGGAGAAACATTGCAATAGACCCGCAATGATTACATATATCTTTTATTTATTTAAAATTTATTTAAATTAATGGTATGCGGAATAAAAATTATTAAATAGGCGCGACATTGCAGACGCGATTTTGATGAAATGTAATAAGCATTACGGATGAAGTAATGACTACTAAGGGAGTGAGGAGGATACATTTAAGATACTCCATAAATTGATCAGAATTGATAACCTTGTTAGATATCCAAAGCGAAATCGATTTAGAATAGTAATATCAGATATTAAAAGTGTCGAAGTGAAACAGATTGAGCCTATCTGAATAAAGCGATAGAGCACTGAAATCGCTCCAAGGAAGGTTATGAAAGTATACCTCTGGAAAATTCATTGAACAACTTTAATGCCACCACGTAAATAAAAGCCCAAACAGGACAAGCATTCTCCAATAAGGATATAAAAAAAGTAAATTAGAGAGAATGAGCAACATAAGGGTTGTCAAATTCCCTTAGCTCTTTACAAACTTCAAAGTAGCACTATCCTTGTTCACGATGAAGTCATTATGATCCTTAATAGGAATACGTCACTTGAAGATAACACCCAAGTACCTAATTTTGTCAGGAGCGTTCAATGAATTTTCTTCTACAGTACAATAATAAAAAACAAAAAGGGTATCTTTTTTGCAGAAAAGGATATCGTGGAGATAGAAGATTGGTAGATCATCATAATTGGTTAGAATTAATGTTAGAATTTAGAATAGCGCAATCAATCAAATCAATTTTTACATGCTCGGCATAACAGAAAATATTATCTAGTCAAAAGATTCCAAGGACGGTAGTTGAGGCGAGGCGGCTCATTCTACTACTCTGTTAAACATCTTCTCACCAAAACCTTGCTGTCCCCTTAATGAAGCGCCTGAGGTCTAGGTGAGGTAAGTTTTTCAGCTCATCATCCACAGATAGGAGGGCAGACCCAAGGGTATCCAGCC
Source organism: Dioctria linearis (assembly GCA_963930735.1). Taxonomy (NCBI): domain Eukaryota; kingdom Metazoa; phylum Arthropoda; class Insecta; order Diptera; family Asilidae; genus Dioctria; species Dioctria linearis. The sequence continues at coordinate 200,922,312 of OZ005741.1, read as the reverse complement.
TACTCCCAGCAAAAGCCGGACAAGCACACAGAAAGTGCTTGGTTAGTTTAGGCTCTCCTTCCAGGCAAGATAGACCACTCAGGCTGTCAACAACTCCCATCCTTGTTAGATGATCGTAAGGTGATGCTACCCACACCACAGGTCTGTTTTGTTTCAATTCATTTCAATTCAATTTATTCAAAAACACTATGGTAGAGTACAATTAACTGACATAGCGATATAATGGATTATTCAGTTAAAGAGGATTCTAGATATAGAAGACAGAAACGTTCTAAAAGATTTTAGAAAAAGTAACAGGCAAAAGCAGTTAAGTTCTAAATTACATACTAAACAAAAGGAGAAGATCTAGTTTTAAAATAAAGTTACTGATGTTACAAATGTTAATTGTATACAGTTTAACAAACACTTAGAATTAAACAAAACAAGAAAAGAAATAGCCTAAAAAGTAACAGTCCCATTAGTCCCATAGCAACACATTATAAACTTACAAATTTTTTCTTGAATGCCTGTCCATACTCATAATAATCTGGATAGAGTAGGGTAAAGAATTTCAAGGTTCTTGCCTCTTGAACAAAGTAAAAGCGCTCTTGAACCATTTTACAATAACACAAAATTAGAATATTACGATGGCGTGATAATGTGGCTAAATCAGAGCTTTGATAAGCTTCAATTTGTTGTTCGAACTTAGAATTTGTGCAGGCAACCAGAACCTGCATAGGCCCTAATAAACCTTTCCCAAGACCAATCTAACCACAACATTTCATATTTACATTGAGCCTAATTCCAAGATTCCTGACTTCAACATATACTAAATACGGAGGGGATAGGTCTGATCAAAGTACCACCACCCAAATGAGACATTGAGACTTGTCAAAATTAAGGATTACGTAATTCACTAGAGACCAGTCATAGATTCTGGAAAGATCCTCACAGACTCGCTCCAAGGAATGCTCGGATAACTCAATCGGTCCTCTACTATATAACTGGACATCGTCGGCGTATAAGTGGATGTTGACTTGTTGGATAACACTAGGTAAGTCATTGATGTATAAGCTGAACAACAATGGTCCTAACACAGACCCCTGAGGAACGTCAAGAGGTACAAGTAAGAAGTCTGAATCACACTCGTTATAAAGAACTTGTTGGCATCTTCCCGTGAGGAGGCTTTTGATCAAGTTAAAAGCCGACTGGGAGAAACCAAAATTATTGAATAACTTCAAGAGTAGCCTCGAGAGGTTGACTCTGTCAAAAGCCTTAGAGAAGTCAAGTAGCATGAGAATGCCGGCCTCACCCTTATCCAGGCCTTTCCGCAGGTCCGAAATAACCTTTAATGTGGCCTAAATTTTTTGTAGAAATATGCAGGCTCTGCGATAAGAATCCCGATTTCTGCAATGTACCAGGGACACGTATTTGAAGTAATCCTCTTGGTGCGCAAAGGTACGTAATTATCAAATAGACAGCTGCAAAGGCTTTCAAAAACAGCAACTTGATCGGCGACAGAGCTTGGAGCTTATATCCCAAGGCAGGTTAGGCTATTCATGTCCAAATTTATTAAAGTCTCTAAATGAGAAGCAAATTTCAAGCTGCGGACAGTGAGTACGACTTTAGGTAACAGATGAACAGTTTATATGATCCAGGAAACTAAGGGAGTCAATTTAGTTAAAATACACGACTCGACGTTTATCGTGTAAAAATAAATCAAGAAGGGATGGCCTAGAAGTATTAAAATATGTTGGAAGAGAGTTGACGGAATTAAGATATAGAGACTGCATGAAGTGAATAGATTTCGTGGATCTATTATTGGAACACAAGATGTCGATATTAAAATTCCCGATAATAATAATATTATTATATCGACGAGGTAAATTAACAAGCACAGATTCAACTTCCGAAGCTCGGTCAGCAGAAAAACATTCAGGAGGACAATATACCGCTGACAGTCTACATCTCTCGATCCCATTATTCAGCTCCATATACAAAAATTCCACGTCGCTGGTAATGGAGGAGTAAAAAATTGTAGCCTTCAGGTCGTTCACGTAGATGCTAACTCCGCTGCCAATTCGTTGATTTCTGTCACTATGGAGCAGCTGGAATCCTGGTATAGAGACTAATGAAGATGGTATCCGATTTCACTGACGAAGATGACATGAATATCAGTGTTAGCATATATAAGGCTGAGCTCATCAACCTTATTGCGGAGACTACGAGCATTCATCAGGCACACATTCAATCCCTAGTGAATGCCGAGCTAAGCCTTTTCTTTGATTTTAATCGAAGACATTCCCGTAGAAGAGCTGGAGAAACACTTTCATTTATAAAGAATTTGAGCTGTGCGGAAAAACCCTACAGTTAATTTAATCTGATAGCACTGTGTTCAGCAAGGGCAGAAAAGAAAGATTTTCTTTCAGCTGGACAAGATAATTTAGCTATGATTGCGGAATTAGACTGACGCCCTGGTTGCAATGAATTGGATCCGAAGCGGAAGGCCGAAGTATATTGGGAAAGTGAGTGCTTGAAAACGGAGCAGATGCTCAGCAATATTTTATGAAGATTTTCACCAGTAACATCAGGCGCTTCTCTAATCAATACATCAGATGATTGTCGCAAACAGTTGATATCCTCAACAAGATCATCTCTTTGAATTTTAATTTGAGCGAAATTACTTTTGATGTCGCCTACCGGATCTTACAGTGCAGTAATATGGTCATTCAGCTTTTCAATAGAGTTTTTAATATTTGTGAGAAGGCGAGCTTCCATCTCCACTGGCATCAAGTTGAGCCTCTTCATCAACTTACCTCTAAGCCGCAAGCGCATCATCAGCAACTGTGGATGGAGAAGCAATGTGAGAACCTTAAGCCTCCTGCGCTCTCGTACTGTGGGGATGTACAGATCCACCTACAGAGGGATTATCGACATTTGGTCGACTTCTGCGCTCATCTTGAAATTTACCGTCTTTTTCAGGCATATTCATTTCGAATGCTTAAAGAATATTGCACGAAAAATTTACCAGAGTCACGGTCCATACATTAATTTAACACAAAATCCGAAAGGCGATAGATGAACTTTATTGCAGATTTTTGCCGAGAGATTCATATAGAAAGCAAAAGACACAGGAGCTAACTAAAAACACGTCTACTCGCTTGCTAGCGTCATACTCAATACCTGTAAGTGCTCAGGTTCGCAAATCGCTGCTGATGTTTCATGCGAACATCCGTTTTGATGAGAGACCTGATCGACCGAGGCGGAAACGCCTACAGCGAATCCAAGTATAAGGAAGGGAGATCCAAAGCTAGACCTGGCTAGGAGGTCAGCATTTTACTTTCCCATGATCGCCATGTGACCAGGAACCCACTGAAGGGACAAAAAGTTACGGATACACAGCTTATACACAGGCTATATATGTATACTACTAAACGCACTACATTCTATTAACGTGCAGCCAAATATCCTCTGTAACAAAGAGAGAAGGAAAACCAAATATCTTAGTGACTATAAGAACAAGCTTAACACAAGCTTGCTGCAGTGACAAGTTTAATAGACAAACGGTCAACAATACATGCTTTTCATCATTTAGTCGGTGTTATAGTTTTAGTATATTAAAATAAACATAAACCGAACACCGGATAAAATGACATGCAACATAGAACCAGAAAATTTAAAAAAGTTAAATACTGCAACAAAATTAAATATTATATAGATGTTTTTTAAAACATGCTTAGAAATGTCACCACCAAAATGCGCAGCCGTATTATTAACAGTAATGCACATGTGTTTAATAGGTTCGTACTTGCTAAAGTTAGACCTTGAGGAGTTAACATGCAAAAGATTTAGTCTTTTCTAATTGTGCCTGCAACCACGGAAAGATATTTTGTTAAGTAACAACGGAGAATCTATATTCGCGTTTAAGATGTGGTGCACAAAAGTTACATCGCCAACCAAGTTATTGTTTTTGCACCAATCGTAAAATCCAGTTCACAATCGTTAAAAGAATTAATCTGCCCGAAAAGTTTAATGTCGTCAACATAAATCAAAGCTTTATAGTGCCTCACAATAGAGACAATGTCGTCAATAGATAGAATAAAGAACAACGGTCCCAAATGACTCCCTTGAAGTACACTAGACGAAATCTGCAAGACTAGAGGAAACCAATACTTTTCCATTTTAAAGAGTATCACGAAGTGAAATAGCTTGTCTTACTGATAACTGTATAGCCGCAGTCATATTACTATCCAGACTCAATGGATATACAGAAGGGTAAGGAGTGTGAGTAAGTTTTTGATTGAACTTCTAAATATTTTATCAAGTGGATGTTCAAGGTGCTTCGAAGGCCATAGATAGAGTCAATCAATGTAAAGGAAATTTGTTTATGGATTAGATTGGATTTAAAAGAGGTTGAGTCCGCCAGGGGGAATTCTCTGGAGTTTAAGCCACAGCAAGGTTGATTATTCACCCAGAGATTCAGAATTGGGCCCAACCCTCCCTGCCTGCCTCGTGCAGTTCCTCCAAGAGGTGTGAGCCAAGGAATCTGTAGCGCTTACCGGAGAGTGCCGCACAGTTACACAAGAAATGAGTCATCGTTTCAGGTTCTTCTACGCATCCTCTACATATAGAATAATCAACAAGTTTCAAATTGTGCAAGTGACCCCTGAGAAAAGAGTACCCAGTGAGAATTAACACCAGCATTCTCAGAGTTGGCTTACTCAGTCCCAATATCTTTTTCGTTAGATTTGGGTTAGATTTACCCCTCAGTTCCTTTGTAGTTTTGCCCGTGGGATCATCCAGCCAGAGGCGACTGTGTTGGCAGCCAGCCCAAGCCTAAATTTTAGATACAAGAATGTTTGGTGCAATTCCTCTGAGATTGTACCAATACGAGCGAGCTCATCTGCCTTTTCGTTCCCGCTAATATCGCTGTGACCTGGCAGCCACACAACAAGTATCCTGTTATACAGCGAGATGGAATTTAGAGTACTGAAGTACTACTTAACTTGGAGGTTACAAAAGGAATTGACAAGGCCTTTATAGAAGTTTGGTTGTCCGATCAGATGGAAATCTCCTTGTTCGCCGTATCGGCGTTGAGGAGATACCTTCCCGCTTCAAGAATAGCCTTGACTTCAGCTTGGAAAACCGTGACATGGTATTCAAGGTGTAGGGCGATTCCCATACGAGGCTCCTTACAGAATATACCTGCTCCGGTATTTTCTTCAGTTTTGGAGCCGTCTGTGTAAACAATAGGGTTTGTAAATGGTTGTAGCACGGAGTGCGACGCCCAATCTGCCCTAGATGGAATTATTGATTTAAAGTCGCTTTTCAGTATAGTCTTTAGAAGAATTTGTCTATTTTACAGAAGCTCTTACTACAACCTTAGTTAATGCTCGTACATATTTTCTACGAATGCTCGCTTAGCTCGCTTAGCTCGCCGAATAGAAGAATTTCAGTTCTTGCGTCCCTTTTTATAGATCTGTCTACATCTGGCTGATATAACCAGACTCGATGACAGAAATGTTGCGGCCTATTACTTTCGTCGCTTTGTAGGTCCTCTAGTATCTAGTAACTATAATACGCTTAATAGTAGACAGATTTTAAAAATATCAGATAGTTAAAATTATGAAACATTTATTACATTTTTTATTGTTATCTAAATAATAAAATATTTATATATTTTTTAATATTTACTTTAAATTTTTCTTTTTATTTTTATCGAGGAAAAAATCTTTTATAATTTCAGCAAAATCTATTTCTAGTGCTAATGGATGTTCTATAGATAGCAAAAGCCAAACCATGCAATTTGGAATCTGAATTATTACTTGAGAAGAAGTTGCCCGTCATACGGGTATGTGGTTACTCTATATTTTATCAATTTATGACTTTAACTCGCTGCCTCAATTGCACTCCAATAATGCATTGCGAAGTTATTTTCAACCGTTCATGCAAAAGATAACATTATATTTCATATATTGCTCTCTCTATGCAATGTGAAAAATGCTTCCACTTTGATTCGCCTGTCTCTTAACTTCTTCATTATTTAAACTTTGTTCGATATGCCGCACACCAACTTGTCAAACTCTGAGTACAGTATTAATGAATAACGCATAAGTGTATCATATTGATAATGTACACGCGGTGTTTTGAATTAGTAGCTGAACATTGACAAGATATTTGCTTTTCACTAGAAAGAAAGTGATGAGCCAAATTATCTGTGCATTTCAGCAACAGTACATGGCACTTGTATTGCTACGCATACCCTTTAAGCATTAATTTATCAACCTCTTTTGTGTCGGTAGATTTACGAACGTAATAACTTTATTTATGTCCTCTTTCTCTAATACTCCTACTCATACACATAATAATTGCCAAATTATCCATTTGGATCCAAATGTTTTTAAACAACGATACCGGGGGGTTCTGGATCAAAACTTGGCATTTCGGAATATTTCCTACTCCCGAATGCCTCACATCCTAAAGAGTGAAGCGTATACGCCTAGGCTAATTATTCTTTTTCTAAATGTATTTTTGTTAAATGTCGGTTTGCTAAATGTCCTTTTTGACGAATCGCTTTTTTTTTGCTTAATTAGGTTTTGCAAAAGGTTTTTGTGTGAAGTGGCTTTAGGCAAAGTGTCTTTTGACTTGTATTCCGGCCAACTGTCATATTTCCATAGCTGGGATTATCTTTGTGCTCTCCTAGAGTTAACTATTTAAATTCAGTTACGCCTGGATTCGGAAAGTCCTTAGAGAATCCATTCTCACATTTTATAATCCTGATTGACTAAGCTTCTGCGCAAACACTTCTACTTGTCTTATTCTGCAAGTATATTTCCAACTGCTTGGAAAATAGCCAATCTTCAACCTATTCCTAAAAAGGAGAGAATAGCGATCCATCAAATTATAGACCAATTGCAATCACCTCAATTCATTCGAAGGTTTCTGAATCGATCATGAATTCCAAATTAATTAAGTACCGAGAAACTAATCAACTCATTAACAATCGCCAATATGGCTTCCGATCTCGACGCTCATCTGGACACTTGGTTTGTCAAAAATTATTGCCCTAGATATTTCAAAGACATTTGATACAATCTAACAGTTTGTCATTTGGTCCAAACTTAAAGTCCTTGGTCTTTTCCCTCTTCTTCTTCCACGATTGAAACTTTTTTTATCTGGTCACCTAATACGGGTTGTATATGTATTAGATGACATTACATCAGAACCGGGCGCTGAAAGTGCCGGTATACCCCAGGGCACTGTTATCTCTCCGTCTCTCCTCTTAATTTGCTTTAATGATTTCTTACCTTTCCGTTTTTTTCCCATCCAAAGTTTGGCTTAGGGCAGTACCCTTGATTTCGCTTACTCCTTTGACACTCTTACGGACTCCAGAGTGAATGCCATATAAATATATCTATCGAGATTGCAACATTAAATCATTAAACTACGATCTTGAAAATCCCCTTTCTACGTAATAGTCTACCTTTTTTATTCATCAGAGCGGGGCAGTCACACGGTTGGATTTCCTCCCAATCCATAGAGCTCCTGCAGAAATCGTTCGGCGCTATTCCAAGTCTCCTAGCATGGTCTTCTATGGCCAATGACCTATAATAGCACCTACTAAATTCCTGGTATATGCTCTGCTGCCATTATACAGTTTCCTTGTCCTCTTCCGGTCATATGCTGGCCACAATTTCCTCGCAATATGGCAGGTTTCTCTGCTGATCCACCGGAGGCTTGCCTTGTGATAGGCGCTCCTGGTCATATCCTCTTTTAAATATGCGATCGGGATAAGCTGTCCCTGCGAACCTATCCATTTATGAGTCCTTTTTAGCCAACTCATCAGCCATCTCATTGCCTGGGATATCCTTGTGACTAGGTACGCAACAAATGGTCACCTTGCGCTATTCCTCAAGGCTAGTCTTTCATAACTGCACCAATTGTGATTTAACCAGCACAGCATCCAGCGTCTTAATGGCTGCCTGGCTGTCAGTGCATATACAGATGTGTTGTGTGTGAACTCTCTGCACATAAATGCCAAAATTACTGCCTGGTAAATCGCTCTTGTATTTATTAAGTCGAAGGTTGAAACCTGAATCGGTTTACTAAAAATCAAGGAAAGTTAACGACGGAAAATTTTCCACTCGCTGTATACATATGTAGTGCAACCAGACTAAAGTGATAGATAGAAGTATGAAGCAGCATTTGGCCACTCCCATCTATAAAGATGTTTAGCAAAAATTTACGCAGAGATTTTCTTTTTTCTATAATCATCATTTTAGGATATCTTGAAATTTCATGTTTGTAGTAAAAATTGTCATTTTTGCACATTCTAATGTAGAAATAATCTGGCTAGACTATAGTCACAGCCAACATAAGGGCTAAACTAGTAGGCTAGATGGGTGCGTCAGTTGTATTACTGCATAGAAATGCGGGGCTTACAGTTGCATGTATTTTTGTATTATTATCATTTGTAAGGTTTTTTTTAATAAGAAATATTTGAATACTCTCCCAGTTTAATGGGGAAAAAACGTTATCCGAGCTTTCAAATTAACATGAGAAACAAAGCAATTTCAAGCTTATATTGTTATATACACGCATGTCACCGCTCAATCGTAATACGCTGACATACAAATCCTCTTCTCTTGCGGTTATGTTGTCATTAGTATCGTGTCTGTCCCGTAAAAATTCGCATTGAAGAAGTAAAATGTGCTAAAAAAAAAAATTTCCGGCCAACATCAAAGCATCTTGTAACGAACGAATGAGCGGAAAGGATTTCATAAGATGCCGCCTGCATCAAATCAGTAGCTCTGTAGAGCAGTACAATCGAATTTTATCAACAATCAACAAATTTTCATACAATTAAGCACGGTGGCCTTAGTGCAGCGGGATCCATTGGAAAAGGAGGAAAAACTCCGCCATCAAGAAATTGAGATGACAGTAAGTTGGGATCACAGCAAAAAATGGCAATGGCATGCAAGAGACTGCCGCAATCGCGCATAAATTAGCTACTGCCATGACGCGCTCTGTGCTTTTATGGGAGTCATTGATTGCACGGCATTGCTGGTACATAAAAGAAACTAAAGCAGGTGATCTTTGTACAGTAAGTATATATGGTAGCAATATTGTCTTTTTGTGTGTGTGCTATAAAGTACCTGTTTGAAATACATACATATAGAACTATGTTATTATGTGCTAACTACATAAACTCAAATGAGATTTTATCTTCAAAATATATTGCAAAAACAACGTTTCTTCTTGGACTATTGTTCTTCAAAACTTCGTTTTGTAATATTTCTCGATAGAATCTTTTGATTAACATACGTCCTTACAGAGTATTTGAAGAACTAGATCTTATACTATATATATGTACATAATAACAGAGGTAGAGCGGGAGAAATAGTTCCATAGTTGATGTAGTATAGTAAATACAGCATTAATCAGGAAACCGTTATTCTTAGTACGTCATTAAAAGCAGTACTGGGCACCGTTAATAAAAAAATTAACTTAGTTAATTATTAAAGCGTTCCTTTACGGAAAATCTAACGGATTAGATTAGTGAAATGAGCAAGTAAATCAAACGTACTATACCCTAGACACACGGAACATATCAATGATCATTGGCGGAGCAATGATCATTGCATAGCTCGTGTGATATTGCATCATTGGTGCAATGATCATTCGTTTTGTCATTACACCAATTACGTCTCCACAAGCTGATTCGTTTGCAATTATGCATTACTTGTCATTCCTTTTGTCGATAAATGGTGAGGAACCGCAAGTTATTGGAAAAATGAGCTGATTTTCCATCCGTCACTGTCAGATGTCATTTGTGAAATTTGCTGATACATTTTTCAAGGTAAATTTTGAATATTTTTCAAAGCAAATCATTGAAAAAAAATTCTCACATTATATATTTAATACAAGGCTCTATTCAATTTTTCACAAATTACTTCACAGTTCACAATTTTTAATTTACAAAATTGACAACTGTCATCTGTCAAATCGAATGACCGTTAAGATATCGTGTGTTTGCCTTACCAAGTAATGATCATTCGATCAATTACGTAATTAGATCATATTCATTCTAGCGAGTCGTATGTCTAGCATATAACCCTTGCTTATAAAAGAAATGTTTTTTTTTGGGGAAGTTTAGGTAGGACATAGAAGATAAATAAAAAAACAGTATATAAATTTTAGTTTATTAGAATAATTATTTCGGAATCAAATTAAAATTACGGGAGAATCAAAATATTTGACAACAAGTTGACATTGTTCGTCGTCCGAAGAGGTCGAAACCTTTTATTTATGCCCTTTAATAAAGCATTTTGTAGAGCTGTGCAATGCACAAGATCGCTATCCTTGATATTCTTTAATTTAAATACAGTTGCTGCAATTGTCGGTAGGAGTGATCCAAGATATTCTGGTGCTTCTCCTTGAAGCATGACGTCTTCTATGCGTGATAGGTTCTATGCACGGAACCTACGCGTAACAACACACATACATGCTAGTCTGAGCAAGATTTCCGCGGCGTGACGACATGTTGGTCATAAATAGTAGGTACCTTATTAACGGTTTATGGACTTATTGAAAGTTAACGGACGTTAAAGAGTCCGTTAGTATTCTTTAAAGTTAATCTGCTACTCGAAAAGTTAATTTCGTTAATTACGATGAACGGATTAACAGTTTTGTGCTCAGCTCTGATTAAAGGCATGAAATATACCGATCGCCCTCGGATTCACTAGCTTTTTGTGAGCTTTCTTCAATTCTTTAAGCCTTCCTTTCTTCTGACACTATTCACATCCTGCAAATTCAATCGAATTCCTGTAATGCGTTCCTACTTACTTACTTACTTAATGCTTACTTAAACCATCGAGATAAATTAAACTGTAGCTTTCCATCGGATCCCGTATCTCACGAGAGCATTTAGCTCACTACTTGGTGTCTCAGTTGATGCGGTTTCTGTTAAAATATGTAATTTTGGATTTTCTGGTGCGATTTGATTTACTAATTAAGCTACCTTCCGATGTTGAAGTTATCTGGCCGTAAAAACTGGTAAATTTAATTCCATATACTTCTTTTGATTTCTACGCCCACCTTGTCTTGACCTGACTTGATCATCTCCAAAGCTTTTTGTTCAGACTCACTTTAGCCAAATTTAAATATTTGATGTGAACACCTATATAAAAAGTTTAGCAGTCAGGGCGAAATGAGTTGCGCGACCTTTCACGTCTCGTACATACGTATATACATTACACATATATATACCAGTACTGGTTTCACATAGTTGAAGTTTTGTTTTTCATCCATCGGAAGCTGAGAAAATAAACGCCCTAATATTCCGAATCCAAAAAGGCCAGGCAAACGGGAAAAACCTATTCAATTCGGGTGAAAGTCTGTATACAATTCTTGTAGAATCCTCTTAATTTCGTCAGGAGTAAGATTCTTGTAATTAGTATGACATTGTTATATTCCTTTGAATATGTATCGAAGCATTATCCGCATGTTTTCATACTTTAGATGCTGGTAACAGCTCGATTTTACCGGGTTGAGGATGGAAATAGAAGTAATAAATTTTGTTTCTAGATATTCTCGTAAGTTACTCAATGTAGCGAAAAAGTCTTCATACGATGCTAGAATTGGAATTTCGTTTGTCATTAAATAATGAGCATTGTCTTTTAAAAATTGAGATACCGCGTTATCCCTGTCCACCTGTTTATAAATAATGATAAATAATATGTGAGATAAATAACATGTGAGATCAAGGGTAACTTCCCATTGCAATCGGAAATCAGGGAGTTAGTAATAATACTTGTATTTATTTCCCTTAAATAATCGTTGATCGACTCATGAATACCTTTAGATTGTTCCTCCTGTAGACATGATTGATTACCTGCATCTATAGGCTGTTGAGGGACTTCTGCTTGTCGAGTTCGATGTCGTAGGTTCATTAGGTATATATATTCTACTGAGAAAATCGGCATTAGAATGTTTTTTTTTCCACTTTAATGGATGATTTCAAAATCGAGTTCTTCTAATAAGAGTCTCTACCGCATCATTCATGAGCTTATATCTTTGCACTTGAACAAATAAATAAGGGGTTTATGATCAGTGTGCACCTTGAACTCCGAAAAAGATAGGATCGGAAGTGCTTTACGGACCAAACTATTGCGAGCAGCTCTTTACCAGTAGTTGAATATTTTAATTCAGCTTTCCCCAATTCTCGGGAAACATATGCTATAGGGAGGTCCTGACCTAGCTCGCCCTGCGATTGTACAAACCGAATTGCTACTCCACTAACGTCTGTAGAGAGAATGAAATCCCTAAGGTTGCGGGCAGAGAAAATTACAGATACTATCGACTTTCTTTGAATATGGGCTTATGCCTTGCTGGTTAATAACACGCCCCAAATAAGTTAGTTCTGCTCTTAAAAATTCGCATTTTTCCGCTCGAACCTTGAGACAATTTTGTCTCAAGCGGTCGAATGCTTCTGCTAATTTACAATTATGCCCTGGTAAAGTTTTACCGTATATTACAATGTCGTCCATATAGACGAATATCTTATACACTTACAAACCGGCCAAAACGTTGTTCGTAAATCTTTGAAAGGTGGCTGGGGTTGAGAATGCTGTCTTCATGCGATCCTTGGGATTAAATTTGATTTTAAACGCATAAGCATCACTAACAGTTTTGTCATTTAGTTGGCGGAAATCCACGATGCGCCATTGCATATTGCCACTAAATGTCAGCTTTTTTGGAACAACCACTAACGGAAAATTCCATGGAATCTTAGAAGAACGGATGACATCGTCCTTCAACATTTGGTTTACTTGCGAGTTTACTTTCAAACGTTGCACCTCTGGCAAACGATAGGGTCTTGCATATATCGGTTCTACGCCAGGAGTAGGAATGTTATAATAGGCAGAATTGGTATGAAATAGTTGAGTGTGTGTGTGTCTTAGGCCTGGGTGCGACCTTTCCCTTCTGCACTCATCTCACTCTCGTAGTATTTGGTTATATCGTGTGGTATTACACTATCGGTGCAAAGGATTGTAACATTTCATGAAGTGACTAAAAATTTCAGACACTCCGTGTAAAAGCTAATTAGGCGAAAACTGTTACACTATCTGCCTGAAGTGTTGAGTTACGTCAAGTGTCTACGACATATATATATAAAAGTTCAGGTAAATTGGAGCTACATACAGCTACATTATCTAGAAGAGAGCGTTATATGCTATTGGGAATGCGAAAAGGAAAAGCTGTAATATTAGCTGGGTAAGAATGTAAATGTTACTCGCAAAGGGGTCGGGAAGAGTGAATAACCGATAATTCCTCACAAAAAGAAGAATGTGCGAAAGTTCTTTATAAAACAATGAATGAATAACGCAAAAACTCAGTATTGAAGTTAAAGATAACAAAGAGGCTATTAATAATAAATGGAAGCGTCCGATTTTGCTTTCGAATCTATACGTAGCTTTGTATTATTATATGTGTACATTAATATCATTCACGATTTACTTGTAAGAACCAAGCGACTAATCACACTAAGTTGATAGGCCCCGTTTTCTTAAACCTTTGGTAAATTGAATAAGTAAGTAACATTCTCCTGTAAAATTAGGCACTTGTCAGCAACCTCTCTAAGCCCTTTGAATTAGCCTAAAATCAGGTATTCCAATAAACTGCTGCACTTTTCACTGGGCGGTAAGTTGGATTAGCTGCTCGTTGCTATGAATTTAGAATACTCAGAGCAGCGACCATAATTCTTTATGCAGCATGCATACCGGTTTTCTAGGGAAGAGGTGAGAAGAAGCAAAGAGATATCTCTACACTTTCGAGAGATATCTCTTTGCTTCTTCTCACATCTTCCCCAGAAAACCTGTTTGCATACTGCATCAGGAATACTCGTCTGGGATGGCCCAATTGCTAACAATGCCATAACTTGTGACATTATTGTGCAATATGAATTTCCCAGTTCATCTCCAATATTAAGTTCAGCATCTTAAAAAATTTAAAAAAAACTTCTGACAATTCAACAGCTGTTTGAATCCCTAATCGACAATCTAGTTTAGTGCTTGTAAGCGTTTTTCTAAAGCTTTCCTGCCAGGTTTTTTATACGTACATGCACAAACTTGTACTTATTTGTGCAGTGCTTAAGTCACTTAACTCAGTAATACTTCTTCGCGCATGACATAATATGTTGGATATTTTCCTAGTGGTGCACATCTTCTCCACAATACGCGATGGGTAGTCGCGTTAAAATTTGATAAGGGATTTGTATCTTTTCTTACAGAACTCCAGAAGATATGTCGTTTCTTTTAAAGGTTCTAAGTCGAGTGACTTGAGAATCAAGCGTAGGTAATTACGAGCGCATTTGGACAGATAGCCTTTTGTTACCCTTATTTGTTCCCTTATCCTGGAAGCCTCTGCCAGGACCAATACGTTGGTTTTGTATGAGGGTTTTTTGGGCTATACCTTGTAGTACTATCATAATCCTGCTGGATTGTGTCATATTAACCGCTTCATACTGGTCTGTCAGCTTCGTTTGGGGTAGGGAGAGTCGAAACTGCACATGCACAGCCATTCAATTTCCTCGTAATTATTGCTTTGTCCTTCACCGAAATCGGCATGCCCACTCAATGGTGATGGCCTTGATTCCGTTCCACATAGTTCCCGCGTCGCGAATAGTGAAGATATATAAAGTCACCACTAGAAGAGAAACGTGCTACCCCACGGGATGGCAGATTTATTGAAATCGGGGGTCGTTTGGTATCCCGAACTTGCATTCTAGCGACTTAACATTCCATTTCTATACAGTCCTTGGCATATGCTGTTCCATCTTGGCTTGGAGGGTCTCTGGTTCAAGAAGAGATTCCTTATTACTCTAGTCATAACCATAATTTTCATTTATAAAAGTGCCTATAACTAAGCTCTTGTAGGGTAAGTGCACCAATTCGCGTCCACTACCCAATTTGCATCCATTTCATTTTATAACATGCCATAAATATTTTCCTTAAAATGCAGATATTTCTATATCCCCATGTTCGTGTATATTTCTGCTACTCCAAAATCGAGCCACAGTTTCGCTGAGTTAAAATTCAGTCACCAGAGTCCAATTCATTAGGAGTCTGTACGTAAATAATGCGGATAAGTAGCTTTCCTCAATCTTATCGAAAAATATCTCAGCTTTGTGGCACAAATTGTTTAGGGAAAATATTTTCACTGTGTTGTTATATTTCAAACAAATATAATATTGTTTGAAGTTTAAGTTATCTTTCGGAATAACCACATGAATTTTATTGGTAATGTATCTATGACTACTATCATGAGCCAGTTTGCGTGTGCAGTTTTTACCTTTTTATATAAGTCCAATTCCGTCAGTTCCAAAATTATCCAATCGGACCCATAATGCTTTTGTAGAAGTTTACCTACGTCGCCTAGCTCTCATTCCTCACAAGTCATCCTACAGGAAGTTCTTTGGATGCAATAGAAATGACTGATCCCCCTTTTTTATAGATATTTCAAGTACTTCCAATGTCACACCTTTTTACATAAAGTATTACGGCTCTCTATGAATTAAAGCGTGTGTTCTGTTGAGCTTAGCTTTAGTGAGAATGGGAAATGCCAGTTTCTCGGTAACTTCATGCGTTCATTGACCTCCGCCTTCCAAACGAAAGATTGTACTTCCATTCAAAGAAAGTGAGCCTTACCCTGATTATTCTACACCTTGTGGTAGTCCTCAGGGTTTATAATGATTTCATGCCGTTTGACCTCATTTCGATTTGTGCAAATACTCTATATGGGGGAATATATGAATAGCCGGGAGTATGGAATACTAGCTCAAATTGATGATTTGACATTGGAACCTTATTCACGACCCAATAAGAACATATCGCCATCATTGCGCTTTTTTGTATTGTGCACCACAACCATAGCAAATAAATCGCACGTCGGATTTGTTTTGTGATATTTTGTGGTGCAGAGTTTATGGAAAAAGTTGGAAGATATCTCGTTACATCGACACAAATGCCAAAATCGGCTGATATATTTGACCGTTTCAAAAAATGCTCGAAAATTTATTTATACCAGCTGATGAATACGATAAATTTTACTCAATCGTAGCAATATCGCTTGGATACTCTTCGTCGATGAATATGACCTTGAAAGTTTTGTGTGAGAGTCTGGTTAACTGTTGATATAATAGTCCAGTCAGTAGGGGTATTTGCCCTACAAAAAGTAGGGTAGTTGTGATTTTTACGTATGCTATTCAGATGCGGGTCCCGATGAAAAATCCAAGTTTTCACCCTTGGTCCTACGACCAAAATGTAAAAATATAAATTTTAAGAATGCTAAATTCCCTAAATTTTTTGCATAAACACTTTTTTTGTAAGTCTGATGTGTAACGAGTTACAGTGGCGGAAACACATATAGTACCATTTAAACAGGGTGTTTCGTCCATCGTGGTCCATAGGATAGGAGGTGATAATAGTCACATAGTCAAACAAAAAATTGGATGCGAAAGGGGGGCCAGCATCTTAACCGTTTTGGAGTTAAAAGGTGATTATAAAAATTTGCTAGTCTTTCACAAAATACCCTGTATTTTGAAACGTACGGTCACTTACAGACCTCAGTGTATGCAGGACTTCATGGCCTTTCCAACGACTGCTCGACCAGCCCCATACTCCTCTTTCCTCAGAAGTTATGATGGTCTAAACTAAACTAAAGATAATTTATTAGGTTAGCGACTAAAAATACACAATTTAAAAATTATATATTACATTAGGCACCTCTTTGTAAAAAAAAGAGGTCAAAGTCAATAAAAAGGAAAGAAATTCCGAAATTCTTAGTTTAGACCATAATAACTCCTGTGGACGGAGGAGTACGGTGCTAGTCGAGCAGTTGTTGGAAAGGCTATGAAATCCTGGATACAATGAGCTCTGTAAGTGATCATACACTGTACTTTTTAAAATACAGGTTATTTTGTGAAAGACTAGCAAACTTCTTTAATCTCCCTGTAACTCTGAAACGGTTGAGTGCTGGCCCCCTTTGCCATCCAATTTTTTGCTTGACTAGGTGACTACTATCACCTCACCACCATGGACGAAACACCGTTTAAATTCAAATGTATACATTTTTTTGGAAGAATGATCACGTTTCCGTCACTGTAACTCGTTATACATTAGACTTACAAAAAAAATGTTTATACAAAAAATTTAGGAAATTTAGTCTTCTTCAAATTTATATTGTTGTCGTAGGATCAACCGTTGAGGAATTATTTTGAAAAAACCAATTTTTGGTACCTTTTAATCTAAAATAGCGAACCGCGTGGGCTTGTATTTCTCATCGGGGCCCGGAACTAAATAGCATATATAAAAATCACAACTACCCCACCTTTTGTAAGAAAAAGGTCTTATTTAGTCCCTATTGACTGCACTATAAGTGCTGTGTAAAAATATGCGCCTCAGATTGGTCAGTTCGACTAAATTTACTTTTGGACACCTTATCCTTTGCAGTATTTGTGCGTGTAAACTCGGCGTAGCTTGTTGAGGTAAACGTGAAATAATTATAATTTTTATTTTATAAATAATTATTAATCCTATCAAATTGCAAAATTAAATTCACAAAATAAGTTGAACACATCTGAAATTTATTGCAGATCAATATTTATGGTTTTTGGCTTAAAAATGAAAGAAAGACAGATGTAGTAAATGGACACCAAAATTAATATTGTTAATAAAAATATCTATCATCTGGCACCACTGATCATATGTATTTACTTTATCTCCTTAATACTGCTTTTATTTACATATCAGTCATTAAATGTTCAGTCAAGCTTAGATAAAAAAAAGTAGATATTGGATCGAATTATTTTTGGATGACTAACCATTTCTAAAAATTTAGCTTTTACAAGTGATATACATATACACAATGAATAGTAGGCAGAGTACTTACCATATTTGGTGAACAATCGACCTGAGTTACCTTTCATTATTGTGCCTTTAGCCTTCTCCTCCTACCAATCTGCAGTCATTTTAACTTGGTTTATTTGGTTAGGATGCTTTTAATGTTTCTGTCAATCAGAAATTATGCTTTCGCTGAAAATTTATAGCTCCATTCATAGTGGACCCTCATAATATCTAAAGCACAATTTTATTGGCCGAATCAAAACCACTCCTTCTGATAATGATATTTACTACCTGTATATACAAAGTCATAAATATATGCAGCCCATATGCCAGTGTTCAAACAAGGGAGGTTTTTTTTATTGTGTACTATAATATATGGAGTACAATTTAATAAAATATTTTTATAGAGTTTTCATCAATCCGATAAAGCATACTATATGTATGTTATTCTGTCAAATCTTCAAAAAATATTCGTCTGTTAGAAGCTTTGAAATCTATTTATATACTATGTCTTTATGAGAACATTACTTACATACATATATAAATTTGGCATAAAAATGAAGTGATTTGATTGTCATTTTTATTCAGGTCACTATTTCTTCTACTTCTAAATAAAACCACGTCATGTGTATATAGAGTGACCATTATCTATTCGCATAAATCGTGCTTGTGCATATTGTATCAGATCGCAACGTCTTACGCTTTTCAAAGTTAATCCGTGAGGCTATCTGATCAATAAAAGTATTCTGCATGACTATTTTCCCCTGTAAACCCTAGTTAAGGATTAAACGAAGGTTCAAGTCTATTTTATAACGGAAAGATTACAATCAGTTAATGTCGAGATTGCTCTGTCCAGTCTTCTTTTATAATCCGGTGTGGTTCCACAAAGATCGCTTATTGGCCCACTGCTCTTTAGCGCCTTAATGAATGATCTGCTGAAAATAGCTGAATATTTTAAAAGTTTTATGTATCCAGGCGATGTGCAAAGTTATCTGAGCAGAGGTGTTGGGTCATGAAAGACAGTTTCGGCCGTGCCAGTGTTGATGTCAACAGAATATAAAACTGATGTATTAGTAATCATACACGGTTGAATAAACTACTCATACTAAGTGACAGTCAGGCCTATGAAAGCCTCTCTCCCAATATCGAAATAATTGGCAGAGATTTGAGTGTTGTAATAATTTAAAACGAAAGTACTTAGTTAGTTATGTGTAAGATCCATAGAGGATTTCACTAGCATGGGCTCTCAGCTGATGTAAATTCAAAGGCTCTTCTATCGAACTAATCTTTTGGAAGCTTTTTTTCCCAAAGTTTCACAATAATCGCGCGTTGGATTCATCTTTGTGTTTCCAAGGTTTGATAATTTTTTTCTTTTTTCAAGGCTGAACTTTTGAGGTGTTCATTAAATATGCCTACCTAAACATCAAGGAGTTTTAATTACTCTGATTCTCTCCGGAACCCTAGGGTTTTTGTTTGATAGTCCTCTTACGCCAATCAAAACATGCTTATTCCAAAACTATCTACGAAAATTCATAATTTATTGAAATCATTTCAGGTGGCTAATGGCTAAAACACAATGTGAACACAAACTTTTTATCGACGTTACTTACGTGTTATTTATCGTGTCGCTCACATTGTGTTTTAGCCTTACTAAGTAACCATTTTGTTCCAGCTGCTACTGCTTAAATGATCTTTACTTATTTCACGTTGATACGTTAGACAGGGAATATCGAGACGGCTTTATTCTAAGTATTTTTTATATTTCTGAATCCTTACAATCTGTGGATTTTAAATTTCTTATCAGAATTTCTATTTCTGTGTAATGCATTTGGATCATTTTTCCTCTCTTTTTGATTATTTTTCCTCTCGTATAATTTAATCTGATAAATAATTAATAATTATTTTTAGTTCTTTAAAAAAAAATGATATTTTAGTTTGTTTTTCCCAACTGAATAGTAAATATGTACCTACGTTATAAAATATTTTTTCCGATAACACAGGGTACTAGACCCTTGTGTTATATAGTACACTGAATAGCAGCAACGATATTATTATTCACTGATCGCAAAATTGGCTACCAGCCGCTCTATAGTGACAACTTAAAGGGAAAGTCTAAAATTAAAGCAAATATTAGAATGTTGCTTTGGCTTTCAATATAATTAATTAATATTAATGCGTTGTGCAAGCATGAAATGCTCCATTTTAATTTTGGAGGATTATATGGGTACCTACTTGAATCTGAAAACAGAATATAAATAACATTAATAATAAGCATAAAAAGTTATTATAACGTCATCTAGTATAACAACAAGTAATTGAAAATACTAATAAATAAATTATTTATTGAGTGCTAAATCTAGTACTTACCCCGAACACTTCGCTTCTTCAAGTTATATTCATCGTGGTCACCGGGTAACTGCTGTTACATATGATTTGAGCTACGCGATTCTTCCACCTAAGCGCATCTTCCCTCTTGCCCTCAGCCACCTAAACTGTATGGCTTACCTAAAATCCACAAGGCGGGTAATCCAATGCAGCCGATTGTCAGTCAAATAAATGCGCCTAGCTATCTTTGAGCTAAGCTAACAAAATCCTAAAGTGTGGTTCAGGTATGTGGATGACACCTTCTGTATTTTAAAAAGAGCTGACATCGAGAGTTTCTCAAACTCTCAACACTCCAAGACCAATTTTACGTTTGAGCAAGATTAGAACGGATGTCTTGCGTTAAATTTATACGGAAGTATTATGGCACGTTACGACACACAGCTCATCGCAAAATGACGTACATTAATCCTTATCTACATGCTACTTCACACCACCACCCGGAAAATTTAAGACCTGTCATTTCCATACTAGTTCACCGTGCCCACAGAATCTGTGATGATAACATTTTAGCCGCAGAACTCAAGTATGTGGAAGATGTTTTAAAACTCAATGTCAAGGGAAAGCAGAAGAGAGCCTTTCTGCCCTACGCTAGAGGCGTTAGGATAAAGTGGGAAAAGTTTTTAAGCGACACGTTGTGAAGTCCTTCTTTTTACCACCTAAGGAGGTGATAAACCACCTGCAATCATCAAAAGATCGTTTTCCACTCCAAACACCAGGCGTATACGCAGTCCCTTGTTGCTGTGGGTTATTTTATATGTATTGGGCAAACATATAGAAGCATTGCGACCCGTCTGAAAGAACACATAAATGCTGTAAGCAATAAACAGCGGGAAAAACCAGCTATTTGCGAGCATATTCTGGAGCATCCAACAGAACATCATTGGATTCATTTTGAAAAGGCGGAAGTCGTGGCTCGCGAGCCTTATTAATCTCCTCGTTTCGTTCGTGAGGCGATTAAAATAAAACGTCGACTTAATTTCAATCGCGACAATAGTTTCCAGCTTTCATGAATATAGGATCCCATCTTCAACACATCTTCACGGTTGATCCGAAATAAGCTTTACTTAAAAAGTGACGTATTGAATTATGTTTGTTCGCAAAACTCTGCACAACAGCACACAGCAAATGCAACAACCACAGCAACAGCATGCGGTACCGGTACAATGTGCGTAGCTCAAATCGTATGTAACAACTGAGGCAGTTACCCGGTGAGCACGCTCAATGTAATTTGAAGCGAAACGTTAGCACTCAATATATAATTTATTTATAACGGGGAAAACTTAAATAAAAATGTCAGTAAGCAACCGCGAAAGCCTAAAAAGTTATAATAGTACTAAAGATTGTTTTTTTTTTATCTAAGCCAGAAAAGGTCAAGTGAAAAAATGATTGATAAAGTAAAGTAAAGCTTGCTTCTTGGTAGTGCAAATATATTCTCTCCAAATCAACCGATAATCTATCCTTAGATATTTAAAATTCTTGATGAATTAAGTTTTAATAGAATCGTTGTTCCAGTAAATATTTTATTAAATATAAAACATTTCTAAGTTGGGAAACAATAACGAAATTCCATTTCACTTAGTTTAAAAGCGATTTCCTAATGTTTGTCAAATCTTAGAAATTTTTGACTCACGTCCACGTGCTATTCCAAATAATCTTATGCATGAATATCACATCTCTATAAGTAAAAAAGTTTTTAATTTATTTTAACCTTAAGTAGGACTCAGTTTCTAGTTGAGAATTATATGTATCTATTTATTTTGATAGTGCATTATACATTTAATGCTTATAAGAAACCAGTTTCCAAATCAGTCATACCCCGGTGTATGTATTCAAAAATCATAACTTTAGTTATAATTACCACATCAACATGCTCTTTAATTTATTTTAAAAATAAAAGTACAATCCTTCAGGAAAAATTATCAAAAGGGCACATTTTAGATGAAAAGAGAATAAGGATAATAAATATCTCTCCTTTATCAATTATATTTAAATTAATGCTCATATGTATATTGCTAGTTAACGCGTTAAATTTTCAACTTAGGGTCTCAATGAGTCTGAATGAAGAAGAGAATTTTTATGGCCAATAGTGGTGTGTTATCTTTTATCCCGTAAAACTATTACACCAATGATATAATATTCTTCTTCTAAAATATGACCCATTAATAGTTCTTCAAAACATAGCCAAAGTCCTATTCAACCATCAACATCCACTATAGGTCCATATCCAGCTTCGACATCATCTCAGAAGGACATAATCCTTCGAGTATTTCTGCTTCAAGAAGTCCATCATATCTCCAGCAAGATATCGTTTAACCCCTGATAACTCGACTTTCAAATGGAAGGTATTCTCTCTCTTTCATCCTTCCTTCAATAGATTTTCCTTTCTCTGTCTCTGTGTTTTTATTATACAGGGTGTTTCCCCCTAGGAGGTCAATAAAGCAGGAGGTGATAGTACTCACCTGGTCTAACGAAAAATTTTATGGCATGTAGGTGTCCATATCAACCGTTTCGTATTTTAAAAAGTTTTTATTTGAATGAACATCAGACCGCCTATCTACACGGTTTCCGGCTGAGAGGTCCAAAGAAAAGGAGGTGATAGTACTAACATAGGCAAATACAATAGCTTGTACGGAAGGGGAGGCATTTTAACCATTCAGGAGTTGCAGGGTGAATAAGAAAATATAACAGATTTGTACAAACCATCCTATATCTTGAAAAGTATAGGGTTTACTTGCGGTCATCGTTAAGACCTCATTTTATGTAGAACCTATCAACCGATCCCGTACTCTTCTCCTCTCCAGAGTTATGGCGGTCCAAAGTAAATGTTTCGGATTTTTTTTGCGTTTTTTCTAACTTTTTTTTATCAAAACTGTGTAAACTGTGGACTCTCCTCTTTTAATTTGACCTGTGTGGGGAATGAAATCCGAACGAATTTAAGAGGGCAAGAAATTAAAACACGTGCGAAAAAAATGTGTCGTTAATTTTTTTTTAACTCTTCTAAATGTGTAATTTATAACGTTATTTACAGAAAAATATTTACTCCTTCTTTATGAGCTTTTCTAACTCTTTTAGGTACTTTCTTCATTGCTGCTGGGTTTCAGATTCATCGATTATATTCAGTTCTTTTTTAATTTTTACAATAAAAGTATTTACATTTTTCGGTAGATAATTATTGCTGTATACCTTTCTCTTCAAATTGGTCCAGAAATTTTCAATGGATCTCAATTGTGGAAGATTTGGTGGGTTATATTCCTTAGGTATATATTCTATTCCTCGCTTTTCCAACTCAAGTAAAGTGTCTTTGGCATAATGCGCAGATGCCAAATCGGGCCAAAACAATACTTTTTATTTTTTGTGATATTTTTTGATAAAATTATTAAGCTTTGAAATGCATTTCTCAATTATAAATTGTTTTATTTACAGCCAAACCACCTTTGAAAAAAACTGGTTCACTTATTCCCCTTTCACTTAAAGCTAACCACACTAAAACTTTTGCTGGAAACTTGTATTTCGGGATAATTTTCACTTCATCTGGTGCTACATGGTCTGTACTCTCGTAGTAAAATTTTTGTTGCCATTCGTTCCCTTCAACTGTAAAATAACTCTCATTATCCATGACACATTTGTAATATAAATTATCAGAGAAATTATTTTGGGAAAAATCCTCAGTCTTCTTTTGATTACTTCCACTTGACGAACTGATGTAAATGGTGCAAATTTTTTTGCTTTATGTCGAATTCTCATGGCTTGCAGGTACTTTTTGATGATTTTGCGATCCACTTCATACTTTCTTCCTAACTCCCTGAACGACTTTGCACTTCGTACTATAATCTGCGCTTTTAATTTAGACCGAACTTTGGCGCTTTGAGGGGAACACTGCTTACCAGGATTTCTCTTTCTACATTTTTCCCACTCTGAAATAGTCCAATTACAGATATATAGCAGTCTTCTTGAATCCCATTAAAGTAAAATGCTGAAACACTTCATTTTGCTTTTTGTCTGGATTTTCTTCCCAAAATTTAAAAATTAACTTTTGGCGATGTACTTTTGTTAACGACATTTTCCGACTAATTATAAAAACAAAGAAATCTCTACTTTAATTTCACAATAACAGATCCCGTTAGTCTTCTAGAAATTATTTTGTTTATATGGATCGCGAAAATTTAATGTAAATGCACTTATATATGTGTTCGGATTTCATTCCCCATACGTTATTACATCTAGCCGTTAAAAAATTATTAGCTTGACGCAGATCATAATGTAATTGGACGATATTTGTTATAAATTTTGTTTTCAATTACTAGCGGAACAATTCCCTTACTTTACTATAGTTTTACGCAAAAAAGAAAACGACACAAACAAACAAAAAAGTATAATAAAATTTACTTTAAACGTTTTTATTGAGTTGTTTGCATTCTTCAAAAATAAAAATAATTCATTACCTTGTGATGTTAAATTTATTCCATTAACGTGATGTCACATATTATGCAGAACATATGATATTTTTATTACTAAATCTTTATGTTTGGTTATAAGTAAATTGGTCTATGAAAAATGTCAAATCAGCTTGCCAATCTTCCAAATGCAGTACGATATCTATAGTCAAAATAGCTATAAATTGTTCTTTTAATATTACAGCTTTATAAGAAGCTTTATAATATGTACTTTGATTGAACTTTATTTACCGTGGTATAAAATAGAGTCAACTTTTTATACATATTTCACATGCTGTACCATTATTTTGTGTATGAACAAGCGCTAGAAAATTAATATTCAGTGAAAGCATTCAACTCTAAATATAGTGAGAGGGCCTCGAGGTTTTACGCGTTGCACAATAATTTTAAATCAATGGTGTTTATATGTAGCTCGGTACAATGTTAGCCACCTCATTTTGTCTTGCGTTGTTGTAAATTTTTTAATTAATAAATTGTTTTAATTAATACATTTTTACTGGTATTGCCTGTGTAGAATTTTGTATTTTAAGCTTTCAAAACATTTTCACAGCAATTAAGTGTAAAAAAGAAAATGGAAAAGTTTGCCAGATTCTTCTGGAAGGGAAATTGATTTGAAAATGCACCTTCTGGAAGCTCGATAGCACCATATTAGAGTAGAAGCATTTCCATATGATGACGTTTCTATCAAAATCTACTGAACCTAGAAAGTGACCCATTATAGGAGATGATGATGTGTTTGAAGTGTTAATCTGAAATGGAAATACCACGTCCATAAACAAAAACGACATCAATAGTCAAAATATAGATCTATATTCATCTGCGGATAACACGGATGTATCTGCCACAAAATTTGACAGCTCACTTGACCTTACGGATTAAATTATCTTCGCTATGGGAGCAAGATCGGCTGACCTAACAAAAGAACTCTCTGGAGATCTAAGAGAAAAGCAAAAGAGGCATTAATTTAAGTGCGCCTGCGGCTACGTCTCGCTCAACTAGAGCTACAATAAAGCTGGCACCGTCAGCTGCAAATTCCACTACTGGATGTGCTAGTGATTCAGCTTTAACATTGCATAAGTTTGAGGCTAGTATGTTGGCTAAAATAAATCAGCTTCTGCTCGACTCGGAGAAGCGTATGACCGCCAAAATTGAGAAAGCGATCAGCAATTTCAATGATCGATTCCGTCAGATTGAGAGTTCTATCAGTTTATTCGCAGCTAGAATACAAACAGTGGAGGATTCTCTTAAAAGCCTAAACTCTGAGTACTCAGCTCTTGCTGATAATGGTGAGGAGCTTTGACGTTTTCAACGATCATCTGATGTGGTTATACGTGGTGTTCCATATAAGGCAAGCGAAATACCAAATGAAATTTTTCGCAAAGTTTGTCTACGCATCAATCACGCTCCTTCTCCTTATATATCTGCCTTTCGTATCAGACCCAGACAGAGTGCAAATTACCTGGATGCTGCAAGATCTTCTACCTCGCCAATTATTGCTGGATTTTCGTGTACGTCTGAGAAGCGTGCTTTCTTTGCTGCCCTCAAAGCTTTCGGCAGATTCAACCTAGCTGACATCGATGGCTTTGTTGCTCAGAGGCCAGTGCTTATACATGAGAGTATTACACCTACTACAAGCAAGCTATTACGGGAGGCTCTACGACGACATCAGGAGGGGAAAGTCAGCTCTGCTTACACTCGTGACGGCCACTTGTATATTAGGCTGGTGAAGGATGGAAAACGCTACAAAATTATCAACTTGGATATGCTACTATCTCTTTGCGGTGCCATACAGGGAGCCATGTGATGTATTGTGCAAGAATTTTTTCTGTTCTAATTGTTTTTTTTATTAATATGTTAAATATGTCTTTCTCATTTATTTTAGTTAATCCTTTTTATTTAAGTTTAATCTATTTCGCTGACTATTTAGATTTTATCATAGTGAGTGCTTATATTGTTTATTTATTCAAGTCTTGTTATATTTATTTTTCGTCAATCTGTTACCACAGAGTTCTAGACCACTTATTATATATTTTGTAGTCCACTCAGTTTTTATGGTGATAATGTATTTTTTCATTGGTGCTGATCGTGTTTTTGTTCCCTTCACCTTGGTCAGTCGCAGCTCTTATGTTTATCATTATGAATGAAAACATCTTTACGCCAAACAGAGTAAGAACTCTAATCAATATTTTTTGTCAGCAGTCGGAAAGTCTTAATGTAATGAGCTTGAATGCCAGAAGCATTAGACCAAAATTTGATGAATTATGTGATATTTTTGTGGGTTCTGACATTCATGTGATTTTAGTGTGCGAGACATGGCTACATTCCCATATACCTTCTACTCTTGTTAGATTTCCTGGTTATAATCTTTTTAGAAATGACAGGTTGGGTCGAATTGGTGGTAGTGTGGCCATTTATGTCAGAGATTGTTTGATTCACGAATCGTTTACTCTTCCGGAAGTTCCCCCTTAGAATTTTTGTGTGTGGAAGTAATCTTAGGTGCTAATAAATTTTTGCTATCCTCCGTATATTGTTCGCCAAATTCTTTTTCCATTGATAACGCAGCAGAATTCCGTTCTGATGTCTCTGATCTAACACAAAGATATGCAAATGTTGTCTTGGGTGGTGATTTTAATGTCAATTTGTTGAGACATAATAGTGTGACGGACTCTTTCTTATTCTTTCTACAGTCTCTTCACCTTTGTGTCATTAACGATCTCCCAACTTATCTCAATACGGATAACCCATCCCTGCTTGACCTGCTTGTTACTGCTGATAATGATTCTGTTAGCTTTCAAAACCAGATTAGTTCGCCTTCCATCTTCGATCATGATTTTTTTTTATGACTTATGCATTGATATTGGAAACTGCATAAAGTACAGGGATATATCATATAGCAAATATGATGATATTGATCTATATCAATTGAGAGATGAGTGTGCCTCCCTGCCCTGGAATGACATCAGCCTGTGTACCTCAGTGGATGAGAAAATTAATGGTTTTAACGTACTACTACATCATCTTCACGATAAATTTGCTCCAACTCACTCTCGCAGAATCAGGGAAAATGGTTGTCCTTGGTTTTCTGCAGTGACTCAGTCACTTATCGCTGAACGGGATTTTTTATATCGCAGATATCTTAGACTAAAGACCACTGAAAGCCGTGCGCATTACAAATTGATTAGAAATTTGGTCAACTCTAGGGTACGTGCGGCCAAGAGGCAATACTTTCAGCAAAAATTTGACCCCCTACTATCATCCAAAATCTTGTGGAGAAACTTGCGTAAGGCCTCCGTGTATGGCAGAGATAAATCCCAGTGTAACCTAGACTCTGACTTACTTAACTCCCATTTCACTTCTATCCCTACCCTTGCCTCACGTAGTTCTGAACAGCTGGGTTTTAATCGTTTGATGTTTCTTTCCCTCAAATAATGATCAACCCTCTTTTTCTTTCAGATGTATCGATGCCAGGGAGATTGTCGTGGCAATTGGTGCCGTCAAATCTGATGCAGTGGGGCCAGATGGTATCCCACCTAGGTTTATCAGGCTACTTCTACCTCTAATAATAAAGCCGATTCTCCATATTTTTAATACATGTCTTACCATGTCGATATTTCCGTCTGATGGAAAGTCGCTACAGTTGTACCTGTAGCCAAAAAGAATACACCTGAGGTTCCCGGTGATTTTCGACCGATTAGCCTTTTAGGATTTCTTGCTAAGGTCCTGGAAAAGTTGATGGTGCAACAAATATCTGAACACTTAGAAAACCTTGACTTATTAAGTCCTTTGCAGTCCGGTTTTGGGAGGTCTCGTAGTTGTGAGACAGCCCTTCTGAATGTCACGAGTGATATTCGAAGCTCACTTGATAGGGACTATCTGTGTGTTCTTGCCCTACTTGATTTCTCCAAAGCATTCGACATGGTCAATCATTCCTATTTGCTTATAAAGTTGGCCTCATACTTCCAATTTCACTCTTCTGCTGTGTCCTTAATCCGCAGCTTTCTCTCTAATAGATTCCAGCGGGTTAAGGTAAAAGATCGTGTTTTCGGTGCTTTGCCTCTAAATTGCGGTGTCCCTCAAGGTTCTATTCTTGGCCCCTTGCTATTCAGCCTGTATATTAATGACCTTCCTAATGTTGTTGAAGACTGCAAAGTTCACTTGTATGCCGATGATGTCCACGTGTATCTCAGTCGGCCAATAGGACTTGTGGAGGATTGTATCGATAGGCTGAATTCCGACTTGCGCAATATTGCACGTTGGGCTAATCATAATCTTTTATTGCTTAATGCAGGAAAGTCGCAGTGCATAGTTTCCTATCGCAGAGCAATTGAGGTGTCTGACCTTCCACCTGTAGTTTTAAATAACACGGTGCTGCAATTTTTCAATCGCTTAAAAAATCTTGCAATCTACCTCAATTCTAGAATGCTATGCTGTGACCATGTTAACGATATGACAGGTAGGATTTATGGTGGGCTTCGTCGGCTGTGGTTGTCTTCGGGAACTTTGTCTACGAACATGCGTTCGATGCTGGTTAAATCTTTGATTCTGCCGTACTTTTCCTATGGCTGTCTCCTTTTTCCTCACTTGTGTTCTTCCTGTTCCGACAAACTAAATGTGGCTTTCAATGACTGCACAAGATTTGTTTTCTGCCTTAGGAGATTCGATCATGTTTCGCAACATCGTAACCATCTACTTGGTTGCTCCTTAAAGCAATACCGTCTACGTAGGCTTCTGGCATTTCTACATAACCTCATATATTCCAAAAAACCTAGTTATTTATTTAATAAATTAGAATTTTTGGGCTCCACAAGGCGTTTGCTGATACCAAACTTTCATTATTCAGTAATGGAAAACTCTTACTTTATTCGTGCTGTTCGAGTTTGGAATAACTTACCATCTAGTATTCAGCGTACGAGCTCGACTTCTGGGTTTATGTAGCAGATAGCGCGCTGTAGCACCATTTTGGAATAGGCATTTGGTTTTGTTTTAGATGGTCTTGACTTTGTGTTTTATAGTTTTAAGCTGTTATATATTGGTATTTTTTATTTCGTTTATTTTATTTATTTATTTATTTTAATTATTATTTTATGTTCTAAGTATTATTTGCTCATTTTATTTATTTTACAATTTTTCAAATTTAACTTTTAATTTTAATTTGCTTATTTTTTTAAATTTATATTATTAGTCGCTTACCGATTTAATTTTAATTTCCGCCTTCTTTTCGTAGTAAATAAAAGATATTTATATTCTTGTAGTACATAGCCCTAAATAAATAATTCTATTCTATTCTAGTTCTCTTTTTCAAGTATCTGCATTCTGTGGAATGATTTTCGAATATTAATATTAATATCACTTGAAAACTATTTCTACTCATCCCCGTTACTTTAAAAAATAAGTCCTCGTTGTTTGAAATGATTTATACGATAGCTCATAAAATTCCAATATTTCTCTTTCTTATGCTCCCATGTCCCAACACATTTTCTTTATATTTCTCTATTCATTTTTTCCATAAACTTTTAAGACAAGAATACTTGTTTTAATTATCATACTTAATTCTTTTTTATCATTTTTGAAACACTTCACTCAATTTCACAAAAATAGCCAACACACCTCAGACAGTTTAAACTAGCAAGTTTAAAATAATGCGTGACTGGCGTCGTATCTTAAACGCTTATACATATGATCGGGGGTGATTCTGATCTTTTGTGGTAACGCAGGCGTACATTTTAGTCACATGTTTTGACATTTCACTACAATTTTGTCGTACTTTTATATTCATCATATTCATTTTGATTTATCCTTTTTATCAACCATAAAATAAACTAAAATGATATGGTAATGAAAAAAAAAATCATGAAAGCGCAGCATCATTAGTTATTGAATTCCCTAGCGCTAGCAAGCGTCATTCATTCATGAAGAAATTCAGTAGGCATAGAGGTTTGAAGCTGAATACCATTGATAGCGGTTTGACTACAGATAATCGGATCTAGAGTTTATCGCATAAAAACAACAAAATTCTGCAATCGGCTCTAAATCTACGCCGTCAGGACAAACTTCTTTCTGTGCGCGCAAGAAATGGTTCTGTGTAGTATTTTGAATAGCTCAGTGAAATTATTACAAATTAACGTCGTCAGCATTTCAGGATTCAAACTGTATTGTAACGATCGAGAAGATCGTGTTGGGGCTATGTGTCGGGAACTTAAATCAAGAGGTATAAAATACTCTAGCATTAACGAAATTGAATTTATTTGCGTGGAAGTTGGCTGCGGCCCAGACAAGTTACTATTGGCTTCTATTTACTGTCCTCCTCACAAATTCTACCACGAGAATACTACAGAGCTCGAAGAGATATTCACCCAAATCTCCCATCAGTATTCTAACGTAATCCTGGATCGAGATCTTAATGAAATTATACTACGTAGGGATCAAAACGCGGATTAATTCTTACAACTTTTCGAGTCACTCCATCTCAACGTAGTAAATTCCGTTGAGGCTACCTATTTTAACTGCAACAATCATTCACTCTTGGATATCTTCTTCAGCTCTGACGCAAACAAAGTCTTATTCTTCAATCAACTAAATCCGCTTAGTAATTTTGATAATCACTTCATCTTCCTATCATATGAGTTCCATTTCAATAATCACCTGAGAATTCTAAAGAGTCGTAACTACAATAGAATTAATGTTGAGCTTGAATGTCTACTCGAAGAGGTATCAACGCTTCATTCTGAGCTGATCTACTCTGTAGATGATCAATTAGAAACATTTTATGGATTGATTAATTATTTATATGATAAATTTGCACCTGAGAGGACCAAGCGCTTAACAGGTGTCGGGTGTCCGTGGTACTCTGACGAAATTGAGAACACGATTGCTGAAAGAGAATATCTTTTCCATCTTTACAAGTTGCTCAAAACTTCTTAAAGTCGTACTACATATAAATACGTAAGAAATCGAGTAAATGAGAGAATCAGATGTTCAAAAAGGCTTATTTTAGCAGAATACTCGACCCTTCTCTAACACCAAAGAAACTATGGTCTAATCTGCGTAAATAGGGTATTCAACGTGTTGCATAGATTCCAACGCTCTTAGCGATTTTTTCACAACCTTTACGCTCACCTCTCCAATAGTTCTTTAAACTTTGTAGAACAATCAGTAAACTTCAGCTTCCGATGTGTAACAATTTCTGAGAAGTTAGAGGCCATTGATGGTATCAAATCAGATGACATCTGTGATGATAGCATGAGTATCCCATCTAGATTTATTAAACTGCTTCTTCAAGTTAAATTAAGCTTCCTGTTATATATGTTCAATTCATGGCTCACGTATTCTCAATTTCCTCGTAAGTGGAAAAATTCTGTATTATTACGGCTGGCAAAGAGCTCTGTCCCTAACGATCCAAGCGACTTTCATCATATAAGTATACTAAGCTTTCTAGGGAAGTATTGAAGAGGTTAATTGTCTCGCAAATATAATATTTTTGTCGAGCGGAATGACATGATCTTCAGATGGCACTCGGGTTTCCGCCCTGGGTATAGCTGCGAGACTGCTTTACTGAAAATCACTACAGATATTCGAAGCGCGCTAGACAATAATGATCTATCTATATTAGTCCTGATTGATTTTTCTAAAGCCTTCGACAGCATTGACCACGCACATCTTCTACACAAATTGCATGAACAATTCCTTTTCTCCCGAACTGCAATTAGAATAATCAGCGAATTTTATCCAATCGCTTTCAACAAGTCCTAGTTGATGGAGTTAAATCTAATATCCTTCCAATTGATTCTGGAGTTCTACAAGGTTATATTATAGGTCCGTTGCTCTTCACATTGTTTATAAATGATCTTCCACGTGTTGTAATGGATGCGAGTTTGCATTGTTGACGTGCAGCTCTATCTGTCTAGACCTATCGGATTGCAGAAGGACTGTGTTACTCGTATTAATGGCGATCTATATCGAATATCTGCTTAGGCTCAATCTATCCGGATCTAACTAAATTCGAAGAAGTCGTCCTGCTTAGCTGAATAATTAGATATTACCTTTCTCTTTTTTTTATATTATTAAGCCAAGCTTAGGCGATACCTTATGATGCAAAGCACAGCGTGGCAGGAAGGAGATAGGGAAAGGATTAAGGGATATGAGGAGAGCGGCGGAGGTGCCGATGTATGTCGCCCTTAAACTTTCGCAGGTTGTATGCCGGAGGAAAGACAGAAGATGGTCGACTGTTCCACATTCGCACAGTTCGAAATAAGAAAGCATCACGGAATTTTAGTGTACGCCCGAAGGTAATTTGAAGGGTAAAAGGATGAGCGCGAGATGCAGCGCGAGTATTGCGTGCAGGAACTATTCTACAAGGGATCAGACTAGATATTTCATCGGAACATTGACCATGCATATAGCGATAAAGGAGCGAAAGGCATCCAACATTGCGACGGTGCTCGAGCGAGTCGATATGACGAGTAATTGCCACATCGCCAACGAGCTTGTAGGCTCTCTTTTGGACAATATCCAATGAAGCTAAGGCTGTGTGACCAGCCCCGGCCCAGATATGGGAATTGTATTCCATTCTAGGTCTGATGTAGGACTTGTAGAGGAGCGCTATATTTGATGGGCTGAAATATTTCTTACACCTTTTCAAAAAACCAAGACATTTTGATGCTTCTTTGGCAACCGAGAAGATGTGATCTGTCCAGCTTAACTTACTGGAAATATTAATGCCAAGAATTCTTAGTGACGGTGAATCAGAAATTAATGCTCCATCAAACGAAACGGGAGTGGTAAAGTGATGGTCTTGTTTTAATGAGATGAGACAGCTTTGGGTCTTAGATGCATTGAATTCGACGCGATTCACTTTGCTCCAAGCGAGAATATTGTCAAGATCGTTATTCAATGATCTAATCATGCAGTCTCGTTTAACACATGTGGCGTTCCCTCTGGAATTCACAAGGGTGTCAAAGGAGTATGCAAAATCAAGGGTACTGTCATCAGCAAAGCTATGGATAGGATTGAAAGTAAGGGAAAGCAGATCATTACTGAAGATTAGAAATAGAGTCGGAGAAGTAACAGAGCCCTGGGGGACACCGGCATTAATAGGATGAGGTTCAGATATAACGCCATCTAATACAACACGTATTTGGCGACTAGATAGGAAACTTTCAATCCATAATAGAAGAGGAGGGGAAAGACCAAGTGCTTTGAGTTTGGCTAAAAGGGCTGGATGCCAGACTCTATCAAGGGCCTTTGAAATATCTAGAGCAACGATTTTGGACTCACCAAAATTGTGAAGACTACGATTCCAACGTTCCGTAAGAAAAGTCAGCAAGTCTCCAGATGAGCGACCGTGCCGGAAGCCGTATTGGCGATCGTTGATGAGCTGATTGGTTTCCAGATACTTCATTAATTTGAAGTTAATGATAGATTCAAAAACCTTTGAAAGGATCGAAGTGATTGCAATTGATCGAAAATTTGAGGGATCGCTACCCTCTCCTTTCTTTGGAATAGGCTGAACGTGAGCTAGTTTCCAAGCAGTTGGAAATTTTCCTGTCGAATAGGACAGGTAGAATAGTTTGCGCAAAGGATTAGCCAAGGATGAGGCACAGCTTTTAATTAATAGGGGCGAGAAACCATCAGGGCCTGCGGCTTTAGAGACGTTGATACCATTAAGGACCTTGAACACATCCCTCGTACGGATGTGTATTGGCTCTTGTACACATCCGCACGGGGGATGCACGACAGGTGCCTGTGAAGTGGATGGAAGAAAAGAATTTGATGCGAATCTAGCAGCCAAAATATTAGCTTTATGCAGGGAGTCAACAACCACTTCACCATTATTAAGTAGTGAAGGTATAGAGGAACTGCTGAAGTTGTTCCTGATGGTTTTGACCAGGGACCAGAAACCTTTACTACCTTTGCGGCTTGCCAAGATTCTTTGTCTAACATTCTGGTCAAAAAGAAATTTTTCTCTCTGGAAAATGGACTTGCAGGTGTTCCGTGCAGTCTTGTAGATTTCTTTCAGTTCTGGACAAGGATGCACTTGATAGGCGCGAAAAGCAGACTCTTTCGCTTTTATAGCTTGATTGCACTTATCGTTAAACCAAGAGCGATTTTGCTGTTGTTGAGATCTGCTGTAAGAATACGGAGTGTATTCACGCATGCCTAGACTAAGTATGTTACTAAGTTCTAATGTGCATTCATCAGCATCCCTCGAAGCAAAACAGACCGACCAATCTATATCTCTAAAAGGTTTCTAGCTTTGGTGTTTCCCCTAGCAGCCAACTAACCTGCTACGCTCAAGTCTGTAGCATAGTCAGGAAAATCTATGGTGGCCTCCGAAGATTTGCGACTAAAACTGGTCACGGCTCAGCTCTTCCCTCATTTTGTTTACTGCAGCACTATATTCTCTTCCCTCGATGCAGCATGAAATCGTAAGCTAAATATAGTATTCAACGATTATGTGCGTTTTGTTTATGGACTTCGTCGCTTTGATCATGCATCACAATATATTCACTCCTTTCTTAAATGTTCGTTGAATGCTTATTGTGATGTCACCGCCCTAAATTTTCTACATCGTCTAATAAATACGCGTTCATAAGTACATTGTTATTCGAATACCTTGGTTTCTTGCACTCGCACTACCATTTCAGCCTACTTATACCCCGATTCCGCACACTAGTTGGGTAACGCTCTTACTTTATCCACATTGCACGTAAATGGAACTCTCTTCCGAAGGATATTAGAACGATTCGCTCGACAAGGATTTTCAGAGATAAATTAAATCAGCTTTTAGTATCCGCTGAAATAGTTTGAGGTCGCGATTGAATGAGGTTGGTCCGCTCCCGACAACAATTGTAGG
Source organism: Dioctria linearis (assembly GCA_963930735.1). Taxonomy (NCBI): domain Eukaryota; kingdom Metazoa; phylum Arthropoda; class Insecta; order Diptera; family Asilidae; genus Dioctria; species Dioctria linearis. The sequence continues at coordinate 200,886,739 of OZ005741.1, read as the reverse complement.
CTGATTTTTTGAATTTGAATCTTCATTTTTCTTCTCTTTTCTTCTGTTCCTCTTATTCTTTTCTTCCCATCTTAATCTCATTATGATTATTGTAAGCACATATTTGTAAGATAGGTTAAATTTTTTTGTTTTTTTTAAATTTAATTCTCTCCATTTTATACCTTCGTATATGTACAAAATCAAAAGATATCTTCTTGTATACATTAAATAAATTAATGAATTATTGAATTGATTCAATAAACGTCAGAATATTCGCCTAAAAGTACAGCAAATTGGTCAATTGTTTCCGAGGTTGTGACAAGAAAACTAAACTAAGATTGTAAATGGCAAATGGATATTCTAGACAATACAAGTGCTTAAATTCGTAAAATTTGTAATGTGAAGTGTCATTTTCAGTTCATTCTACGGGGGAAGGTAGTGATTCTGATATATTATCGTACTTTAATGTCACAATATACGACAAAATGAAATGAACTTTCATTCTGTTGTTTTTGTGTTTTTATTCAGTTCAGAAAGCCTTCCATTACGTAGAGTGAACTGAAAATGACACTTCACATTACAAATTCAAAAAAATTATTTCGAAGTGAAGAGCTTATATTGCTCTAAGTTGGTGCAGAATATCCGTTTATTTTTTGTCACAACCTCGGGAGCAGTTGACGAATTTGTCGTTCTTTTAGGCGTATATTCTAACGTTTGTTGATTGGAAATTCATTTTAGTTTATTTTGTGGTTGATGAAAAGGATAAATAAAAATGAATATGGTGAATATAAAATTACTACATATTTGTGTGACAAAAATATACGCCTAAGTTGCGGCAAAAGGTCAGAATCACCCCCAGGTAATGGGTAGGTTCTGACTTCCAAAATGTCACAGAGAGTTGAAATTTGGTAGATGAATGATGATGATGATGGTAATGAGCCTCAAGTTTGACAATAGAACTCCCCTGCAACTATATGATGTCATTCCCTTGAAAAATTACGCGCATTACACAAATTTTACACATATTACCACAGAAATGCTACATATTGTTACGCGCCACAAAGTGACACAAGCGACATCTGTTGGAAATACAAACAACTTTAGGTTAGTGTCATCTTAGTAAACTTAGGGTTCGGAGAACGGAATATTCAGAAAGGTTCTAGGATAATTCGTAGAGTATAAATACGGCGCTTCTCACATCCAAGAGGTGAGTCTTATTTCAGACGATAACTAGAAATACAGTACTAGCGATACTAGCGAGAGTAAAGCATCGACAACCTCGGTAGGAAGGAACTGAAGTATCCGGTGCAGGCAGAATGAGACTTCCAATATTTGAAGGACAAAATTCGTGGCATATTTTCAAGAGACAATTCGAGGCAGCTTCCAAAGTAAATGGATGGAATGATGCAGACAAAGCTACAGCTCTGGTATTAGCTCTTGGAGGTCCCGCGTCATAACAATTACAAACTATATCGATTGACAGGCAACGTGATTACGCTTCATTAGTACAGGCGATTAAAATACGTTATGGAGATGAACACATGCAGCAAGTATATCGCTTGCAGTTACGTAACATGACTCAGAAGCATAACGAATCACTACAACAACTACAGGCTGATATGGAAAGATTATCTTATCTTTCATAGTCTAGCGTCAATGCAGAATTCCTTAATGAAGTGGCAACAGAAGCGTTTTTGAACGTTATTGCAGATCAAAATTTACAACAAGCACTAAGGCTAGCAGGAAAGAAGTCAACAGCAAAAGCACTAGCCTATGCAGTGATGATGAAGATGATAAGGGACCTAAGAAAAATCAAAGCATGGAAGTGTGCTTCAACATAACATTAATCGAAGATCTTATGAAGGTAGTCAACTATAATCAGCGTGAACTGGATTGAAATATTCCTATATTTCTAATGGCTTATATATCAGCTGTTTACAATACGACCGGACAAAGCCCAGCTAAGGTCATATTCGGAAAGGAAATCCACTTACCTAGCGACCTTAGGTTTTGTATACCCAGAAGTGAACAAAAGTTTTCAGAAGACTACGTAACGAAGCTCAGACGACGATTAGCTGGTGTACACGAGGCCACGAGGCGTTCTTCAAAATTAAGACAACACCAGCAGCGACCGTATGCAGTTGAAACTAGAATTAATAACATGGGATACAAGATTCAGCGCGGTACAAGATGCAAAAGAAAAATCGTTCATCTGGATCGCTTGTCTTAATTCGGCGATCATCAAGACCGTGGATCACCTGTTGTTCGGGACGAATAATTTTAAGAAGGGGGCAGTGTTACGCGCCACAATGTGACACAAGCGACATCTGTTGGAAATAGAAACAACTTTAGGTTAGTGTCATCTTAGTAAACTTTGGGTTCGGAGAACGGAATATTCAGGAAGGTCCTAGGATAATTCGTAGAGTATAAATACGGTGCTTCTCACATCCAGGAGGCGAGTCTTATTTCAAGCCAGTGCAGTGAACGAAGTAAACTATTTGGATTGCGATAATTATAAGTACAGTACTAGCGATAACTATAAAGAGTTGATTTGATAATTATTTGTGAATTTGTGAGAGCAAACGGTAAAGTTAAAAGAACTTTTGAATTATATCCGAAATATTGTGTTTTAAATAACGAACTAAGGCCACGCTCGTAACAATATATTTTAAGCTTAAAATGCACGAAGTAGCACTACAAGAAAAACGCCTTGTTCTCTGTGTATCTCGGGCTTTAGAATCAATAGCAGATATTGTGCAATAAAGGTGCCAAATTCCATTTCAATCGTTATCCGTTTGCTAATTTAAGCAATCCTGCTCTAATTTTTCGTAGCTGAAAATAAAAAAATTTATTATAAAATAAATGTCTGCATTCATTTTGTAATAAATAAAATTATATTTAACTAACAAGTGTATTATGAAATCTTAAAAAATAAATTTGCTATTCTTACTTGCTTATTCTGTACTTCAACTTTAGAATTTCTGTTATTACAATAGAATTACAGGTTTTTCCGCACGGGATTCGTAATACGGGTTTTCCCATACCGAAATCGTAATACGCAATCAATATACGCAATTCATTATACATCGTTCGTCATAGCTACAGTAATAATACACACGCAAATACATTTTGGCTGTTGGTAATTGGTTCCGTCTTACAGTTCCATCAGATAGATTTTTCCTTTAAGTATTTACTACTGGGGATATTAAATGAGACTTTCATATTCCCATCGCCAAGCTAGGAAAATATCATTGAACACAAAACTATCGAATAAATTAAAAAATCCGAAATATCATAAATTTTCTTTATTCATAATGGAGCAAATATACTGTAAACTAAATAAAAACATATTTCAAATGCATATCAAATTGGTGGATATGGTTGAATTATTCAATTAAAGCTCTTGCCTTCCCGCTATATACAGCAGCAGGTATTGGTGCATCCATCGAATCAAGCATCTCCAACGCGCGATTATATTTATGAGATTTTCCTAAAGTGATTTCAACATTTTACATTAAAAATATTTCAAAAGATTTATAATGTAGACAGCAATAAATTTTTCATTTCGGGAAGCTAAATATCATATCTGGTGGACGGAGAGATCGAAACTCGGTCTTATAAATGTTCATTATAGAAAGCCTTAGCATTCGTCTTACATATAAATATATATATATACATCAGAGGGTCCACCACTTGATCCACCATGTCTCGGTTAGACCAAATTAACCCCAACTCTGAGCGATTTGCAATAAATTAGAATTAAAAATCAAAATAATAAGCGAATAAAAGGTACTTCAGGTGAAAAACAACCACGACGACAAATTTATTTTGAATTTGCAATTAAATTCGCTGCAGGCGATTTCTGCGATTGGAGCGCGCCTTGCATATTATCTTTTAAACTGTTCATGCCCGATGTGGTCAAGTGATTTTCTCGGTTAGGCTAAGATTTGCGGATTGTAGGGTCTCGTCCTCAATTGGAATGTAATTCTGGACTCTGAGTGGAACGAAGCGCAAAAATTCCAGGTGAATAAAAACAAACGACAACAACTAAAATGGAATAAATAACTGCTAAGAGGCTCTCCGAGGGAAATCCCTACAGATATAAGAAAATAATTTCATTTTTCATATTACAAAAATAAAAGGCTACAACTGAACACGGATCTCGTGTTTCACTACTTCATCTCGTCGTGCTGTGGGCAGACTTGTTCTTTTCCACTTTTCATTAAATTGGAGCTTTGTCTGCATTCACCGGAGCAGCCTATCAACCGGTGTTTCGCGCTGATTGCGATATGAATTGCGCGACTTCTGTGCACTTCACCTGCTTATTGCTAGCTGCTGGAAGCAATTTTTCAATTTTACGTCTGCAATTATGAGGATGCCGATATGTGCTCGCCCATTTGAATACAGCTGTTATGGCAGAATGCATATAAATACAAATACTGCATATGTAGCACTATTTATTGTTTATTAATTAAAAGCAACAACAACAACAATTCTTTAGAGAAAATAGTATATACTACCTCACAGGGTCAAAAGCTGGCTTGAGTTGAGATAAGAAAACATTGAGTAGAAGAGGAGCTGCAACAGAAAAGGATTTTGTTATTTGCGATACATTTTTCATATACGTACATATCTTGTGCAACCTATGTAGTTATGACAAAGCCTAAGTTTGAAACAGAAAAGCAGTAATTGGCGATAGTTCTAGCTCACATCACAGCCACTGAGAAAAGTCATTACATTCATTGATTATTTATATACCTACTATAGTAGATATTCCAGAATCTTTTCTGTGTTACATAAAAGATGTCTCTACTTGCACCGAATTCAACATAAATTTAATTTGGTTCCTTTGACAGTGTGAAATATATTTTTTCTGCATACCTATTTAGTTAATCAAATAAAAATGTGTTTGCCAGTTAACGAAGGACTCAATTTTTACTTATAAATTTACTGGATATTTTTTCTTTTGAAATTTTATGCATTATTGGAGGCCGACTCATGAAAGTATTGTATATGAAAATAAATAATTCCTGCATCTGCATCTGTATCAGAAAATAACACCACGAGTGAATAAAAATTATAACATTTTCTGTAAATTTCTAAAAAACAAATTACTGCTTATTTCTTTTCTGCTACTCTTCTTCTCATAAAAATTGTTCGCGGTTCCAGCATCCGCAGTCCAATATGCATAAAAATTCTAAAGAAAAAATTGCCAGGAGATTGTTAGGAAAAAATTGAGGGCATGCCTACATCAGGTCGAAGCATCGTTAGTTTTATATTCGAGCGAGGCATTCCAGGCGTATCTTTTCGTTACGTCATCAAGTCGAGATGTCGTCGGGACATCGTCGATTTTGTATACGATACTTATGCCATGCGGATGCGGATAATACTAGGGTTTCCAATCCGGTTATCCGGATATCAAGTTATCCGGATTATCCGACCCATTTTGACTATTCGGTAATCCGGATATTTTTCCTTAATTATCCGATAATCCGGATATTTTTTTATCAGTAAAATACTGTTTTCTTTCTAACTGTTCAACTATTTTCAAAAGATTATACAATTACTTTCTTACGGGGCAGTTTTATATATTATTATTATTTATTTATTAAAGTTTCTTTGCATAAACAAATAAGTTGTCTTGTGGATGGTTTTTTATCCAAATTATAAATAAAACAAGTAAGAAAGCTAGAATTGGTCCAAGAGTAATTCTTATGATATCCTAGATCAGGACTTCTTAAACTATGGGTCGCGACCCCAAATGGGGTAGCTTAGCGAAATCTTAAATAATTAATAAATTCAATTTTATAACTTTTTGTGCAATTTTTAATTTTATATTTTTGTATGTTTTTAAACAAATTCTAAAACAATAAATCATCACAAAATATTTACATATTTTTATTTTATTTTTGTTGGGATCGTGAATGAAAATCACAATCATAAATGGGGTCGTGAATGAAAAAAGTTTAAGAAGCCCTGTCCTAGATGAATACCCTTATGATCCTGTTTAGATGGGTCAATAAGCTGACTCTGCTCCACGAAAACTTCTCGGTAATATGATGGTTGAGGGCAGCAATGAAGTATCACCCAACCTACAGATTTCGTGCAGCAGAGGCAGCATACTGGGACTGTCTAAATTGGGTCTATGTAATTTCGTATGGTCACCCATCTGTGTAGGTTTGATTTTCTAATTGCTTTTTGGTATATATTTCTAGAACGGTTCGTCGGACAGTAAAACTTATTATAACTAGTTTCATAGCACTTCATATTCTGAAGATCTTTTGAGTACACAAAACACGTCTAGGACTGATTGTTTCCACAGAATACCTACGTAAAAGATCAAAATTTTTACATGGCCCAATTTAGCTCATTTATGAAATTTTTTTTACTATTTTTATGAAAACGTCACGGAGAAAATTTCAGCTCTCTACGCTGATGCCTTCTAAAGCAATGTCCAAATATGTAGTGAAAAACGAAACTTTTGTATGGCAACTCCTTGAAGGAGTTACCCGATTTGTCACATTTTCGAACTTGAATTTACTTTTTTTTTTTAAATGCTCATGCGCAAAATTTCAGCTCTCTAAGTACATGCAATCTCGAGTTATCGTGCAGACACACAGTCAGATAGACAGACGGACAGTCGGACATGCAAAAATCAAAATAACTCTTAATATTATGTGTGGGTGTCCAATTCATTTTGCTCTACCATAATTATTTCTATGCGTTACAAACGGAAGGACAAACTTAGTATACCCTATAGATTTCATCTAGGGTATAACAAAACCTACTAAGCACTGAAATTACATGATAACAGTATGGTTAGAAATTAAATATATCTATAAATAAAATATTGAGTTAATCGCCCAAAATTGTAGTATATATACATTATTTATGGAGTAAATAGATGTCTTCAGATTCCGGTGTAGGAGTTTTCTGTTATCCGTATGGCGTTATCCATATATGGCGCGAATATGTATATAAAATCGAAGATGGCTCGACTTGTTGACGTAACCAACGGGTAAGCCAGCAGTCAACGATGCGACATTTAATTTTTAACCATTTAAGGACAATCAAGTTTAAAAGAATTGTTAGATGTCCTATCACCACTAGAGACTGCAGCAAAGGAATTAAATAAAAATTCAGCGACACTTTTGACCGCTGAATGTGTTTATAAATTTCTATTTGAAAGCTTAGACGAGTTTAGAACGAACTTAGGTTAAAATTAATCGAAACAGAATAAAAAAGGAATGGATGAACGTCGAGATAAAATGCTTATGAAAGTAAATCTTCTTAGAAGCAGGCATATACCACATTCCATAAATATTTTGATTATAATTTAAAAGGTGTTTCCATTACATTGTCAGTCTGCAGCGATAACTGGAAGTGGCAATTTCTTCTGTTGATAAGCAGAGCAACGCAAAAAAAACAAGGATAGATTATTTAACAATGCATTTCTTACAATAAAGCCAGCATTTACAGTTTCAATCGTAGCCCTGACTAAGACAAAATTTAGAACTCGTCTGAATTTTGAAATGTTCAATGCAATAACTTTTTAAAATATTCTTTTTTAAAAACAAAATAAATTTAAATCATACATAATTAAAATATTTGAATAAAAAAAATTATAAAACACCATGTAGTATTGGATTCAAGCTATTTATTTATTTTGTTTTTTTGTTATCTGGATATCCGGATTATCCGGATATTTTGAGTTTTCAGTATTCGATAATCGGATAATCATTTATGACGGATAATTGGAAACTCTAGATAACACATCAAACTCGTATACCGATATCTGGAGATATTTATTTTTTGTATTGTAAATTGATTGTATTGTTTGTATTGTTGTATTGAAGATCAAAGATGGCTTTGGGATATCCTCCTATAAAAAAATTCGTGGGTACTGCAGTAACGTAGTATGACTGAAAAATGCCATATTCGCGAACATAAGTGCTCACACGGCGGGATATTATTTAGTATTTATCTCTGCGTAGAGCCGCACTGGCGCTACGGGCGATCAGACGCTAGTCCGATAAGCTCGTGGCGTCTGGGCCGGTCCGTTAGAATTTCCCCGGAACCTATAAACACTGACAGGCCGCGGAGCCAAGGTAGCTTGTGAGACTTTTCACTTTATTTTTTACTGGGAATCAAAAATATAAAAGAAATCTTAATTTAATTTCAGGAACTGTGTTTAACTTCGACTAATTCGATTAAAACCCGATTAAGAACTAACTACTTTAAAAAATATCTTTTCTCATTTTTCATTTAGAAATTTTCATTTACGCTAATTCAGCTAAACGTGCCGACGTTGAGTTTGTAACTCGAGATATATGTTTTTCACGATTTCGCGAATAAAATCGTGGGAAGCTTATTTTTAATAAAAACGGAAATAATTACATAATAATTACAAATATTATGCGAATGCGTTTAGAAAAATGCTGAGTTCACCGGGAATATAACTTGAGTGCTGCCAAATACCAAGATGGCATTATAGATGCCAAATCTGCATCACATGGCTTCGAAATCATTCGCATTTTTTGAAAAAAGCATTTGGAATATTTTAACATCATAATAAATTTTATTTCGAAAAACGCAAGGAAAATGTGTTTTTATCAACAAGGATTTCCAGGTGTTGCTATATCTATCTATGCTTTTCATAATTTTTTATTATGCTATATTTTTTATGGGTACATACACTATTCAGTATTTTGCGTTACCATGATTTACTTTTTTTATCCTTTAGAAATTGAAAAACCAATAAATCCGCAAAATCTGTTCTTAAGTTTTGTTTTTGGTTAGTAATTTTTAAAAAATCAGGTAATTTTATTACAAAAATTATTAAAAAACAAACAGTAGGGGACAAAGGAATAACGATTCACCTCTTTCCTCACTTCCTTCATTAGTAAAATCGTTGGTCTTTCGAGTACTGTTTTCATAGGGAAACCCTGTTTTAGTTTTAATATTAAGGGTGAAAGGTGCAGCCACTCTTATACAAATTATATACAAACATGTTTTCTGTATTAATTTCTTGCTCCTTTTTTTTAAATATTACAAATTCGAGAAAAAAATCTAATTTTATATTGTTCGATATTTACTATTTACCATAAAATCTAACATTCGGACATACAAATTTGAAAGTGAGTTGACGGCAAATTCTGTATGCATTGTACAACACAAAACATCTCATGCGTTCCATTGTTTCATTTTAATAGGAATATAGCGGAATATGCGCTAATAATTGGTGATAACCGCCGCATTGTGCTTCCCGCTAAATCCTCTTACTGCCATGCGATAGGCGGCCATGTTCAATGTTTCTATAAAAGACACGCTAAGCTCCTCTGCGTATATAGAATTTTCGTAAATTATGAAGTGTTTACCGAGGTGTTTACGTTTAAGTATTCTTGTTTTCAATCATTCAAAAATATTTTAAAACCAAGTAACTAAGTGAGTTGCGTGTCACTAAAATTGCATTTTTGGATAAAAAAAAACCATTTACGAATTAACCGAAACTATTTTTAAACTAAACCTCTTTTGCATGGAGTGAAACCTTCTTCGCATGGATCGCAACTTTTTTCAAATGAAATGAAACTTTTTTCAAATGAAATGAAACCTCAGCGAATAAAAGTTCAATTAACTGAATTGTATATTTCACTTTTCTACCAAAGTAATTAATTTTACACTTTTAGTTTTGAACAGCAGGCAAGATATACACCACCTGCCTTGCGTAAAAAGCTCATTATTAGTATAATAATCCCTCTGATTACTTACTTATGGGGGTCGCACCCAGGCCTGCGACACAGACACCCACACACCACACATCCTCACATACCCACATCCACACTCATATGCACACACACACACACATGCACGCGCCGTTCGGAAACGGTTTTAGCATTTGATGAAGTGACTAAAAATTTCAGACACATAATGTTAAAAGGGGCTACGTCAAAACCGTTACATTATTTGGCTACCCTCCATGAAGTGTCTAGACTTTTCGTGAAATGCTGAGTTACGTCAAATGTCTACGCCATATATATATGTACATATATTTCTTTTCTATCTACCTTGCTAACGGGATGAGTGTAATTAAGAGGAGTCAGTACTCAGCAAAAATTTCAATTTTGATATCAGCGAACCGGTAGGCAATAAAATTTATTATACGTAGGTTTGTGTCTTGAAAGTGAGAAAATTCATATAAAACTAGTCTAGATCTAGATCACATACCACATTAGAGATATCTAGCGTAAAAAACAGAAACCCAACATGCGACAAAAATATACAATTTAAGACGAAAAATGAATATTTGCAGTTTAAATAAATTGAAAATTTTTAACGAGAATTAACTCTAATAATTTTTTATTGCACACAATTCTTAATTATTATTAACTTTCAATGAAATATTTCAATTTCTCGTCGGTGAAATATCGGGAGAAAGAACAAGTACTATTAGAGTAAAATAATTAAAAAAAGCGAAACTAAAAATGGAAAAAAACTCCACGTTATTTGCTAGATCTTGGCTTTATCTTTCTAAAATAGTTACAATCTAAAGAAATGAGAATACCTACTAACAGGAATTTTTTTTTGAAAAACTTCAATTTTTACCATTTTTTACAAGTTTCCGTTTTAATGTCATTTTTTTCCGACGTTATTGACTAACCCTCTTCGTTATCTTTAATTTAAGAAATAATACAAATAGTTTGTCAGAAATTTGCATTGAAAAATGTAAGAAACTTGCAAAACTTGGTACTGGCTATTCTTAAGTAAAAAATACTAAAACTCTAATAATACTGTACTGTACTCATTACATTTTAAAACTGTGGCTGTAAAATTAATCGCTATGTTAAAACAAATAAATTAAATTGCGATTTTTATTCATTTATTTCATCCGCAAAGGGTTTCATTGTGTACGGCATTTCAACATTTCTTTAATTTTGACAGGCTTCAATGGAATACTGAAAATGAATGATATTAGTAAACGAAATTACGAAAAAGTCAAAGCGTCAAAGAGAAAATGAAAGGGAGAAACGAAAAACACTTTTGAAAAAAGTCGAGAAGAGTTGCCTGCAATAGAGTATCGGATTTTTTTTACTGCGAAAACAAATAGTAAAAAAACAACAAGTAAAAAAGCTAGAATTGGTCTAAGTAAGACCAATTTATATGATACCCTAGATGACTGTAAGTATGTAATTTCGTATGGTCACCCATCCGCGCAAGTTCGATTTTTGAAGTGGTTTTTTCCATATCTTTCTAGAACGGTTCCTCGGACAGTAAAAATGATTATAACCAACATGGCAACAACAGGAAGGAGTTGCCCGAGTTAGCCCATTTTTATACCCTAGATGAATCATTCCGTTTGTAACACCTCGAAATAATGATGGTAAAGCAAAATGGATTGCACACCCACGCATAATATTAAAAGTTATTTTGATTTTTGAATGGCCGTCCGTCCGTGCACACGATAACACGTAGAAAGCTGAAATTTTCTTCACAGCTTTCAAAAAAAAAATTAAAGTTAAGTTTGGAAATGAGACAAATCGGCAACTCCTTCGTGGGGTGGCCATACAAATATTTCCTTTTCCACTATATATTTAGACACTACCCGAGAGCGCGTCGACCTAGAGGGCTGAAATCTGGTACATGGTGTTTTCATAGAATTAGTAAATAAAATTTAAAAAGTGCAATAAATCAGGCAAACCATTCTTGGTGTTGCCATATAAAAATTTAGGTTTGTTTACATATACTGTGAAAACGATCAGTACTAGACATTTTTATTGTACTTAAAAAAAAATTAAAATTAACTTCGAAAATGATACAAGTCGGGTAACTCCTTCGTGTGGTTGCCATACTAAAATTTCGTTTTCCACTATATATTTGGACACTACCCGAGAGCGCGTCGACCTAGAGGGCTGAAATCTGGTACATGGTGTTCTCATAGAAATAGCAAATAAAATTTAAAAAATGGAATAAATCGGGCAACCCATTCTTGGTGTTGCCATATAAAAATTGGTTATAATTATTTTTTCTGTCCGACGAACAGTTCTAGAAATATATGCGAAAAAGCACTTCACAAATCAAGCTTGCATAAATCTGTGACCATACGAAACTTTTTACTGCCATTCATATAGGATATCATAAGAAGTTGTCTTAGACCAATTCTAGCTTTTTTATTTGTATAATTATATTTTCTATTTCTATGAAAACACAGTGTGTAAAATTTCAGTTCTCTACGTTGACGCCTTCTCAGGCAGTGTCCAAATATGTAGTAAAAAACGAAATTTTTGTATGGCAACCCTACGAAGGAGTTACCCGATTTGCTCCATTTTCGAACTTATCTTCCCTTTTTTTTTAAAGCCCGTGTGGAAAGTTGCAGCTCTCTGTGGAATAAGTGATCATCAGCATTACTAGAGGAGTATACCAAATAAGAATCTGAACAGGATGATGTGGAAGCAGGAAACGGGGATCGACAGCACAGATTCTGCAAACAATATTTACTTTGCTGCTACTATGTGCTTCAAAAATAAAATATATATGTTGACGCATATCCTGATCCAGAAAAAGCATATAAATATTTTATTAACCCTTTCTATTTTACAGGCTACATGAGAAAGGTCCTTTTCTAAATTAAAGTTTATTTTAAATAGATTAAGAAGCTGTCTCTCTCAAGATCATTTGGAGGATTTCATGCTAATGCCTTCCGAAATGACTTTCTAATGACAATTGAAAATGAAGATATTTTGCATAATCTGACAGATAAGTGTAAAATCATGAGATACTTATTTGTAATGTGATATTTTTCCCTAGCTTTAATACTATATTTGCTCCTTTTTACTTATGTCGTTTTCGTTTGAACAACCACGTTCGCTCTGCAGGCAACCCCGTTCAGTCGAACAGTTTTAGTGTGCACTTGAAAAATTTCTCTTGTGAATGTATACTAACGTCAAAGTACGATATGAATTTTGTGCGGAAGTGGAAGGTAAATTGTAAATAGTAGAGTGGTCTTAATAATTGTTGTTGCCTTTAAAATAATGTCAAATATAAAAATGTCAAATCACAACTAGACTTGGTTTGTGTAAGTGAACTTATAGTGTACCCGAGAAAATTTTCAGAGAGAACCTGATGCTTTTTGTGTTGCCACCAGAGACAACCCATGACGTCATTTTTGCTATAATCGAACGCCTTGACAGCACTTAAGTTGCCTCTAGAGCGAAACTGATCAGTAACATAAGTATTTCGTTACATCTATGTGCAATAAGAATTTGCTAATCTCATCTACTATTTTATATTTTGTGTATTATATAAAAATGGTTTATTTTTAATACATATTTTAATTTATGTCAAATGTATTATTTTTAGGGTTCCGCAACCAATGGGTGCCAACGGGACCATATTACTAAGCATCCGCTGTCCGTCCGTTCATCCCGTCTGAGCGCCTTTCTGCCAACGGGCTGTATCTCATGAGCCGTTGAAATTTTCAAAGAGTGAGTAATACTGTAGTTAGTATAACAACAAATAATGAAAGTAAAATAAAACTAAAAGGGGTTCTAATTTAATAAACTTTTGTTTTTGCTCGATTTGAAAAGTACATACCGTTAAATCTGAAACTAAAGTTAAACAAAAATACTTAGAGAAGACTAGATTTGTTTGGATGCAATTCATAATGGACCAGGGCAGGGGGGGGTAGTTCTGATCTATTTGTCGTAGCTTGGGCGTATATTTTTGGTCACTTATTTTGACATTTCACTTCAAGTTTGTCGTACTTTGATATTCACCGTATTCATTTTGATTTATCCTTTGCATCAACCACAAAATAGACTAAATTGAATTTTCAATTAATTGATGGCAGAATACACACTTAAAAGTACGACAAATTAGTCTACTCTTTCAGAGGTTGTGACAAAAATTGTATACTGTGGTAAATGGATATTCTACACCTAATTAAAGCACTACTGCTTAAATTGAAATAATATTTTGATTTTGTAATTTGAACTACCATTATTAGTTCATTCTACGTAATGCACGGCTTGCTAAGCTGTACAAAAACACGAAAATATTAGCAGAAAATGTCATTTAATTTAGGCGTATGTTTTGACATTAATGTACGACAAAGGATCAGAATCACCCAGGCAACACCAGACAAAATGACAACAAATAAAAGTTTTGTTATATCTAACGTGAAAAGTAGAAGCTAAACAGAAATATTAATTAAAAGTCTCACTTACTACTGATACTTGTTGATTGAAAGTTGCGACAAAACAAATATCTATTAACCGGTTCAAAAGGAAAGGTTCCGTTCGGGTCACACATATACTGAATGTAAAAATGACGTGCGAATAAAAAGATGTATCTTACTCGACTTGTGCTGGGCTCAGTGGGAAATCAGCCTTACAATCTCGGTTGTTTGCCTTAAAAAGTCCTTTTTGGAAATCCAATGGGATCGGTTTGGATTGATTTGCCTGGGCCGGTTGGAAGACCAAGTCCGGCCCTGCCTCTGCGAAATAAAATATGATATTTTTGACTCTGTGGATACTGTAGTAATGTATGGTGATGGCAACGGTTATGTACAAAGAAGTAAAGTGGTCATGCAAGTCAGAATAATAATATCTCAAACATTAGCCCAATGGGCGTAGGACGTTGTAGATGATGAATGATGGAATTCAAGCATGTATGATAGTTGTGTGTACATGGTTAGTATGCATGGTCAGCTATAAGACTACTGGCGTGATTTCCGTAATCTCTATCCTCTTTAGACTTGAATCCGGGCATATCCTAACCTTCGCATGGTCCCCGCTGACAGCGCCCATTCAGTTTGTGTTTGCCTGTACCTACAGGATATATACAATCTTTTTAGACGTTCCAAATAAGATCTTAGTCCCGAATGGAGTAACCACTCCCATTTATAAAAGGATACCTACTTGTAAAGATACCATTGGAAGTACCTATGACCTTATGGTCATGGACTACTAAGCCATACCAACATTGCTAATTTGGTACCACGGGATTGCGGACCCCTGGATGGTCCTGCAGTAGAATTATTCTTCTTATTCTTCTTTGAACCGAAGGGTAGGTCCTTTTCACAATTGAATACTGCGTCCAAGGATTTGAAGGATGGTCGCCTATTAATGTATGCTTATATGTTTGGCTTTCGGCGTGACAAATCAACCGGTGCCGTGACCTAGAGAGATCAGCAGAGATTTTAGATGAGTTTCGCATTGACCAGTAAGGTCAATGTCAGGCATGCACTGGCATAAACTGATACTCATTGAGACAGAGTATACTCTGTCTGATGAGGGCGTTTATTGTCGCATTGCCTATATTTAAGAACATTTTTGGTTCGTACCCATGATATATTTAGCCGAGATGAGTTATTGAGGTTTGCTTTGAGCTCTTCCATACATCACTTTCTTAGTACTACCGTCGATATCTGGGTATTTCTTGGCTGTGATATCAGGGTAAGCGACAGAATTTAAACAAACGGGGAAAGTGAAGAATGTTTCACAATATTTGCTGTAGTCCTTGGAAAGTTTTGAATTTTCCGTAGAAATTTTTGCTTGGTTATGCAAAGCGACAATAGATGTGATGCGAGCATTTTTTTGAAATTTTTGTTGTTAGTTTATTATGTTTACAGTGTCCCACATTCTGTTATGCATTTATTTGTTGAAAATACCTTGAACTTCTGATACTGTTGAATTTTTTTATTTCAGGCGTTAAACAAGTAGAGCTTTAATAACTACCGGCCTATTAGGATCACTACAAGGTGGCAGGAAATAGTCATATTCGATTCGACAGATACACCATCCACCACCAATTGGTACACATGCACACCATTTAACTAAATATCCACAAACATATACACATTACAAGCACAATACGGAACGAACATGGGATACATCGTTGGAGAGTAGTTTATGTAGTTACAACATTGTAAAACACATTAGTTCCTACGATAAGTAGAGATACTCTAACTATATGCTCAAGTACATGGTCAGCCCATAGGAGACTAAATCCTCGGTTTTGAAAAAGATATGCTAGTCCAAATATCTTTATAAAACAAAATATAAACGTAAACAACAACAAATTAAGTTAAATAAGCTCAGTGGACAATTATGCTGGTTAGAGGAGCTATGGTTTAGATATTGGCACATTTAATTAAAAGTACATAAATCGATGCTCTAATTTGAACAAATAAAAGGCCTTGTTGGTAAACGACTCTAATATCCGTTCCACAGTAAATTCGCAGCCAGATTGCTCACTTCACACAGTACCAGCGGTCATTTCAGTTTTACTTTGCGGAGGGTCGGGACCCAAAAGGTGTAAGGTCAGAGAAAAATATAAAAAGAAAAAAAATTACTGGAATTAAGCTACAAAGGAGGAAACAAAAAAAGGAGAAGAAAAAATTATTAAAAGGAATTTCGGACCAGAGCAGCGTAATAACGTAATTTTCGTGGTATTTAGATCATAATAAGGCTTACTATGCTACTTGAGGATCTACATATACCAAGTTAAGTAATTTTTTTTCTTTTGAACATAAATTTTTTTGATAAGTTGATTAGATTTTTCTTTTTTTTTTATAAAGCTTGCTTAAACGCGGTACACTTGAATTTTTTTGTTTATCTTAAAAATCATGCTTTACCACATTGAGTGTAATTATTAGGAATAAAAGTGAAGTGTTAAGAGGAATCGCTGCATTTTTTTCGAGTTTCGTGATACCTCGAGTCCAAATCACGTTGCGCCCAACTGATTCTCACGCATCTCCACGCATAAACCCACTGCCCCTTTCAATAGACCTACCATTCCGTACGCATCAGGGCAGCAACAATTCGATGTGATTTTAATCCTTCGCTTGTTAAAATAGTTACCGATATGTATTGTATTTTAAACGGATGATACCAGCATTTTAACCGACTTATTGGTGGAGCTTGTAGAGTTTGTAGAATAAGTTCAAAGTCAACACCTAGCTTTCTCTCTTCATGAAAATTGGTACATTCACTCCATTTCATTAAAATTATCCTCCAAATACACCCTATTATATCGTATTACCACCTATATGAATTTTCAAAACGTCGGGGTCTACGTACATCACTATATTACACCCAAAAACAGAAATTTTTCGTCCCGTTTTTAAGATAAAACTTAGAAAATTGTCACACGAACTGATTTTGATCATTAGTAGCTGGAACATTTTAATATATATGTATATTCCAGAGCTTTCCTTTCATTTTTTATAATTACAGTTGTTAAGTGTAAAAGGACCTAAATTCTAAAAAGAGGTGCCGGATGCGGAGTAGAATGGGAACACAATTTTTCTGGTAAATTTCAGTGTGTTTGATTCAGGAAAAAGTGCTTAAATGTAAAATTGTATGCTAACTTAATGTTTAGAATTCAAAAAATAAAATAACTCCAAAAATAAAATTAATAAATTCAAAATAAATAAAAAACGAATATAATAAATCCAAAATGAAAACGAAAATAAAAATAATAAAATAAGTAAACAAAACTGAGTCCAAACCGCATGAAAAAGTAGAAAATAAACTTTTCTTCACTAAAATTCAAATTATGTTTTAAACAGCGCTTTTTAGCTGTATTCCAACTTGATCCCATATAACATGAACTTTCCCGATTTTTCCATGTTTTCCACAAACTTTTCTTATTACTATGAAATTTTTTTAAAAATTTACCTGAATTTTCCTCGATATTTCATGCAAGATGTCATGATTGTTGAAGAGAAAGTATTGATGCCAGTAGGACGGAAAAAAAAATTATTCCGCATAGCTTATAAAACTTTTTTGTCGGAAAATTTTCCGGAAAAGTCGGAAAATTCCGGAAATTTTCGGAAAATTTTCCAAAAAAAAATTGGAAAATTCTGCATTTTTCCTGAAACAGATTTATCACTAATCATATAGGTGAAAATTTGTCCGATGATTTTCCCGCTTTTCCGGGTTTTCCACGGAGTTTTCCACAAAAGCAACTTTATGCAACTCATTTCGCTCTACAACTGTGTCCTAGGTTGCAAAACGCTTAAACGCTTCCTTGGTCTGAAAAACTCCGGAAAAGTGTCTTACATGAATTTTCCTCGATTTTTTCTGCAAGTTTTCACCATTGTCGCAGAGAAAGTAATGATGCCAGTTGATAGAGAACTTGATCCTGCATAATATAGAAAAAAAAATTACCGGAAAAGTCGGAAAATTCAGGAAATTTTTTTCGGAAATATCGGAAAACTCTGCATTTTTGCTGAAACGGATTTATCACTAATCAAATTTGTACCAAATTTTCAAATGATTTTTCCCGATTTTTCGAGTTTTCCATGGAAATTTCCAGTTCAAATTTTGATAGATTCAATTGTCACGCGACATGAACTTGTGTGCCAAATTTCAGCTCGCTGTGATTACGAAAAGTGGGTCTACGAGAGTATCGAATATAGTAAAAAAGACAGACAAATTTGTGTACGAGTTAAAGGGAATGGCCTCAAAAATGAGGTTCAGCATGGTGGTGAAGTGTAAAATTAAATGTTTTCCCTTAACCGGAAATTATAAATTTATGTTAGTATAGGGTTCACTAAAAAAAATGTAACAGGCGTCAGTGAAAAATCAATACTTCCTAGCGGGAATAAGTTCAATAATGAACTGGAACATATTTCTTTTATATTCACTTTTTCCCTTAGAGTAAACCACTCACTATTTACTGTAGTTTGAATACACCTCCATAGTAATATGGCTAGTGTGTGCCTATTATAAAAGGTAGAGGTGGATATTTAAGCTTCAAGAATGTTTACCTATCCAAAATGCCAAGAATCATTACATTTTGGCTGGCTTGAAAATTTGCTGAAAGGAAATAAAAAAATTGTAGTATATTTATATTTAGTAAATTTGTCTTCAAGTCTGCCAATATATTAAACAAGACTAATTTCGAGTCTTTGGCGACTGCTTAAAATGCAATGCCTGATGCCCCAGGCATCGCCTTATTTATACTCTGAAAATGTATAGAGTAAATCGGGGATTTAAAAAAAAGAGTGCGTAGGGGTTCTGTATGCGAGCTCTGGAAATGCTTACGGTTGCTATGTAGTAAGAGCGAGGGCTACTCAGCTGCATTGAATAAATAACTAATCAGGAAGCGGAGTATCGGGCGAGTTCAGTGCATGTGTGAGTAAGCCATTTAATGACATTCGGATTGGGCTTGGTTGAACTTGCCTTGACGTTTTTTCAGATTTCCGGGAGTTCAATGAAACTTTTTGAAACTTAAGGATTTTAATAAATATTATGTAGTTTAAATTGTGTTATTTCTGAAGCTTGAAGTGTGTAGTTTTATTGAGTGGAGTATTTTTTCAAATCAAAGCTGTTAAGCTATTAATTAACATGACGACTTGTGGGGTGCAATGTTTCAGAAACAATCGCGGAATTACTAGGGGAAAATCGTTTTTATGGAAATGAATATAATTTAAAATAATACATAATCTTGTATTATAATTATTCTTTAAATAAATTCTTAAATATATATAACGGAAACAAGGAAATAGAAAAATATACGAAACGTTAAGTTGGTTTAAGGTCATTTGCGATTTGTTTATTTGAGAAATTTGGATTAATAAAAATGTCCCTCTTTAAAATGTCACAATTTCACTACTGCCATGACAAAACGAATACAAACACATTTCGCGAGCGGCTTAAGTTTTCACTCGAAATGCTATTTTCTTATTAGTTATTTATTCAATGCTATCTGTAAACTGGCAGCCGGCAGCTGTAGAATTTGTTGAGGCTGTGTTTTTTTTTTTTGTTTTTTTGTATATTTGTATGATTTTTATGTAAAAATTGTCTTTTCCCTTTTTAGGCTTTTCAAAAGGTACCTTTTAATAATATGTGATCTGATAATTTGTTGTTTTGGTTTTTCTTTTAGGGTTTTTGTTTTGTACACATTGGAGCTTCGTGGGAATATTCACGACGAATTTTAATTATTTCGTGGCGAAACAATATCTACAATCATGAGAAAACGCAAAACAACAAATAGTGCAGAGCGATGATGAATTGTATCTGCTAAAACAAAATAATTAAATTATTTATCAAATTTTACGAGATTTAGTATATCCACTGGATGCATAACTCCTTACACCATATACATATTATATAGATTAGCTGAAGTGGCAAGTACAAATGTACAATTGATCTAGTTGTAATGTAGAAGATACCTTCGCTTTGGAAAATTATTTATTTTCTTAGACATTTATATGTAGCAGTTAGAACAAGAGAACGAGGGATTCAATTGGTTTGTTAAAAAGAATAAAATATGTTATATTAAATCGTGCACTTATTTTTAACAATTTAAAATGTATAAGAATGGTAAGAAGAATGAATGAATACATAATTTAGTAAAATTGCACTTTTACTACTCATTCATTTGCCTACAAACGTCTGTTTATCTAAGGCATATTCGATCTTCCCTTTACAGTAATTAAGTTCAAGTTTATCTTTTTCAATATTTATTTAAAAAAAGTTTAAGCTCAACGTACGCGTTGATTTTATAACCTGCTCTTTTTTAATTTATCTTTTCCATACTTGTTAAATTTTTCTTTTTTCGGGTCATATATCTCTCTAAGAAATCTACTTTTTTCTGTGGATTCCCTAAAATTTTTGTCTAAACACAAGAAAACTGTTTGTTGAAAGTTAAGTTGCTTTCCCGCGATATTCACTACAATCTCAATGCTGTTCTTGAACAATGACGACATTTTACCGAGAATAAGCGCTATCAGGCTAAAACCGGGGATGGATCCACGAAGGGTGCAAGCACTTGGGCTAGTGTTCACTACAGAAATTGGCAGTGCCATTGCTGTTACTTTCAGGCAAAGCTTCCAGCAATTCACCAGGCGGCACTATGTGCACAGATTCCATACAGCACATCTGCATATACACTGACAGTAATTGCCCACGGCCTTTTTAAAAATATCGTAGATTTTAAGTTCGAAAATGGGACATATTGAATAACTTCTTCATAGGGTTGCCATATACAAATTTCGTGTTCTACTTGATATTTGGGCACTGACTGACAAGCGTCGACGTAAAGAACTGAAAATTTGTACACGGCGTTTTCATTAAAATAGTAAATATAAATTTAAAAATGGACTAAATCGGGCATCCCCTTCTTGGTATTGCCATATAAAAATTAAGGTTTTTTGCGTGCTGTGAAAACCTTTAGCCCTAGACGTTTTTATTGTTCTGAAAGGTTCTTTAGAATATAAAGTTCTGTAAAATTGGTTAAATTCATTTACTGTCTGACAAACCTTTCTAAAAATATAAGCAAAAAGCGCATTAACAATCAAACTTGCACAGAAAGTGATCGTACGAAACTAAATTCATCTTGGGTATCGAAAAAATCGGGCTTAGACCAATTTTACCTTTTTTTCCTTGGTTCTATACACTCTCGTTGACATGAATCTTGTCGACAGTTTTATTAATTTCCATCGACTGCAATATGGGTGCTAGTGTCTTAAAAAATTTGTCAATATCGACAAAAATCAATATAAAGTCTAGATACCAAAAACAGGTCCTATTTATTTACACTTCTCCAAAATTTGTGTGAGATTTACGTATGTTCCTGCTCGTTTTTAAGAAACAGTTAAAATTTATAGGATCATCATGCGCGTTTGGCGCGGAGTGTATATCCCAACAATGTAATTACAGGTTTTCCGAGAGTCACTTAGCCACTTGTATGTTTTTCATTAACACTTTTTATGTACCAAAATCTAGTTTCCATGCCTTTTAATAGCGAAAAGCTTATACAAGAAGACTAATTGAGCCACTTCGTACGAATAAAGTAAGTGACATACTGTTGGAGTCAATTTTTAAAAAGCAAACATTCTAAAAAAATGGTAAAAGTAAGAAATTCAATAATAATTTGAAGTAACAAGGGGAAAATAGACTATATATAAGAAAAAATACTGAACCGAGGCTAAAGTTGAAAAAATTGCACAGAATAGACTTAGATGTTTCGGTCATACAGAAGGAAAAAATCTTTATATATTTAGTAGAAATATTGCAACAATCCTTCGAACTCTACCTCACTTCTTAGCCTTACAATTCATTAGGTAACAAAACCTCAAGTCCCTTAATAATCTGAACTTCAACAGAATTAAAAAGCATTTGATTATTTAATGATCTTCAAATTAAAATCTCTCAACATTGCAAGTATGATAAAAATGCACGCACATCGATAACTAAAGCTTCAAAATAAAAGTTACAAGAAAAATGCGCTGGGCCAAAGTTCGACAAGTTTCAAAACGAACAAAAATTTCGTTTTACTTGGTACCAGAGTAATATATTTTGTTGATGCTTCAGGCAATCCCCTTTAATATGAAAACTAATCATAAAATGGGGGGAAAGGGTCAAGAGGCAAAATACAAAAGGATAGGTTAAATATTTTTACATTCTTTGTCATTCCTGTAAATTTCATCACAATTGGAGAGGTGGTGTTTGGTTTGGTACATGGAAGCACTGAATATGAATCACATGAAAAATTAAAGAAACTGTTAAAACTGGATGCATAATTTGTTTCACTAAAAGAGATTGTTCGTTATTGTTGTCGTCAATCTCTTGATTCGAAAATCAGATATATTAGAATATCCAGATTTAAATTTTCCATCTGTATACAAATCACACCTGTGGCAACAAATAGAACTTAATTAATTTTATTTAAAATTTTTAACAATTATTTTGGTTTATCTATTTAGTTTGACTTTCATACAAAAGATACAACTCATGCTACTGAATTTAAGTGTCTACAGAATTTAAGTGTCCTTTATCATACTTTTATTCGACATTTCATTAACTTCTGCAAAGCCTTGGACAAATCCTATTGGTTCTGGTGAAACACCATCAGTTATTTTAAAGTCAGCTCTGTATCTACCAGATGGGATCACAAGATGCAACATGTCGTTAATAACATATCCACCTTTGAAGCTAATCTTACCCTACAATAATATGAATACAATTTACTAAATTTTTTGAGCCACTTTGATTATTATTTTACCGTATATGGGCACGAATGATTTAGATTGGAAAATTTCATAATTCCTTCCATAGCACTTTCAACATCATCGACCGTTTTCCTTTTCTGAAAAAGTCGCACAAATTTATGTCGTAAGTAACGATGAAACGTCTATAACCACTGTAAAATTTGAAAGATTCAGCGTGCACCTATGTATATTGTATAAGTATAAAATTTCAATCCAATTTTATGTGATATTTTAATTGTCTACCCAAAAATTGTTCAATGGTTTGATTAATTCCGCCTCAAAACTGACTTCTTGCCTATTTCGATTAATAGCTTTCAGCGTGCATTTGCCGTTTTTAATCCACTCAGGATTAAAAGTGCACAGTAGTTTAGTTATTTTTATAGTATTGAAAGAATTCTGAAGAAAAGGCAGATAATTCTTGAATCGACAAAATTTTAATTCACAAAACATATTACCACTGGTGCACTCTCAGTTTGCTGCATCATTGCTAGCAAAAGAATGTTGAAAACACTAAATACTCTTAGCTTCCCCATTGTACTGACAAAATGAAACTAAACTTTTATCCCAAGCTTTGCAATGTAATAATAGAAGTCCGGTGATTATTCTCCTATTAGTATTGCAATATTTTTGTAATTGTGCTTTTTTTTCAACTGAACATAGATTCATATGAATGATATGAACAGTCATTTGTCACAGAATTGTAATTCTGTGAGGTTTAATCAGAAAATTGGAAGCCAGATAAAGATATTTAAATTGCGAAGACCGTTTTAGCTTACAATGTGCGAAAAACTGTAGATGTACTCGGTTCAGATTTTGAGTTAAGTACTACCCAGCAATTGTTTAATAGGGCGAAAAATTTACATTTTTTGGCGTATGGTGTATCACTGTAATCTTACAATAAAAATATATACGGAAGGGGTATATATCCCATTTTAGCGTACTAAGTACTAATCCAATATATTGTCTTCTGCTATGCGCATAAATAGAATTTATTTGAAGTGAGTCATGCGTTAGAATGTGTCTCCTGTATTAAGAACTTCAGGTACTCAGAGTTTTAATACTGAGAACTTTGTGGTTTCAGGTGACGGGCTACAAAAGGTAGAGTGCGTCACCCCGAACTTGTTTGAGAATGATAAGGCACAAAATAACGAACCTGAATGGTATGATTATATCCAATAACATTTCCTGAGTGCTCCGCTGACTTTTGTACGTAGATACATTTGTTTTTGTAGCGAAATCTCAAGCTGCCAAGCTGAATTAAAAAATTAGATAACTTAAAATCTAAGCGGAATATATCCACAATCTTATGCATATCGATAGCTATTGACTATTGTGTAGCGCTTCAAAATAAAATTATAAAGAAAAATCCAATTAGAAGTAGAAATAAGAAAGAAACTAATTACTTTTATTACGAGGTGTGATAAAAAAAATACTACCAGCCATACTTATGTTGTATGGTGACAGTAGCTCGCCATTGTGAACAGAACCTCTTTAACTGCCACAGTGGTCATGCGTAGAAAGAATCTAAGAGTCTTCTACTACAATGATTACGTATTATTAATTTTGTTGTTGTGATGACAGGAGTGAGTATGGTTCAGAAATAGCTGCTTTGGGTGCACAATGGCGAGTTATCAATAAATCGGTATATTTTGTATTTATCTTAATTTAATTTGGTTGATTACACAAAGTTACTGTTAAACAAATATTTGAAGCATACAGAAATCACAGCCCATGAAATATTGAAATATGATTTTACGAGTAATCGAAATAAACTCAAGTGGTTTCAAATGTTTTGCTAAAAAAACAGCTAAGCTTAATTTTCAGAGCGTTCCGTTTTGAAACTGAACGATTTAACTTTATGGAACAGGTGATCTCTTTAAGCTGAAATATATAATTCTTCAGCCGGGAAATTGATCCGTATCTTTACGAACTTCTTAATGAGACCAGAAAAAGGTTTTTTTAGAACTCTAAAAATACTATCTTCCAGCCACCGAAGAAAAAATAAAGAACATAAAAGATTTGCCGCCATTTCTGTCTAAGCAGGATAAAACATATTGTCAGGCTTTATTTAGACTAAAATTAATTAATAAATTTTTGAAAAAATTGTTATAATTGATTGAAGCAGAGTAGTAGAGTATGCAGTATGATTCTATTAAGCATTTCTATAGCCTATCCGAATGCATTGAGTTATCTGATACCATGAAATAACATTAATATTTATATATTGGATTTTCTAAAAGAGAATCGTACGTGCTAGTAATTAATTTTAACAAAATTTATTTTGGTATAGACGTTTCTCCATCAGGTTTATATTAGTTAACGATAATTATTATACAATACCTAGTAATATGAATTTTTTATCATTTAATTGGAGTTTTTATTTTTAAAAGTTGATTTACTGAAATCATAAAATATGCACTTACGTACGACTTTCCAAGATACAGATGATATTGTTACGCGCCACAAAGTGACACAAGCGACATCTGTTGGAAATAGAAACAACTTTAGGGTAGTGTCATCTTAGCAAACTTTGGTTTCGGAGAACGGGAATATTCAGGAAGGTTATAGAATAATTCTTAGAGTATAAATACGGCGCTTCTCACATCCAGGAAGCAGGGTCTTATTTCAGACAGCGAAGTGAACGAAGTAAGCTATTTTAATTGTGATTATTAGAAGTACAGTACTAGCGATAACTAAAGAGTTGATTTGATAATTGTTTGTGAATTGTGAGAGTAAACAGTAAAGTTAAATAAAGAAAGAGCTTTTGAATTATATCTGAAATATTGTGTTTAAAATAACGAAACAAGGCTACGCTCGTAACAATATATTCCATTAAATACAATATACAAAATTTTTGAATACATCAGATTGCTTTCTTTTGTACCTGAAATTTTTAAATTTTATACACAAATAAAAGTTAATATAATTTCAATGTTTAATTAAAATATAAAATGAAGAGAAACTCTAAGAACTTTTGTGAAGGAAGAAATTATTTTCTATTTGTTAGTGTGGATTTAGAGCAGTCTTTTTTAAAAGTTTTTTTTTTATTAGAGTATAAACTTTGACTTTATAAGAGCTATAGCGGGGGGCGATCGGAGCTCTAGGGGGGTGCGATCGCCCCGATTCCCTTTAATATGAGAACTCAATCATTAGTATTGGTGTAGTCAGTCACAAGTTATTATTTCTGGAAAATATGCTTTCACACAAAATATACAAATCTCCACAAATCTTTAAAAAAGGGGAGGAGTCAAGGCAAAATACAAAAGCATGAGTGGAATATTTTTATATTTATTATCATCCCTGAAACTATCATCAAAATCGGATGAAGTCGGTGCGAAAATCGTGCTAAAGTGCTCATTTTGGTATGAAGTCGCTGTATTGAAAGGTCAATTAAGCTGGGACCTCCATTTCATGGTAGAAACGATTTAAATACGTCAAAATTTAGGGATCAATTAGGGTTAATTTAATACGTGTTCCCCGAATTTAATTCTCTTTTTTTTTTGAAAAAAAAAAATATCATAATCCAGCTTTATCCGAAGTTAAGACCACTACTACTGAAAATAGGTAAAATAAAATTGTCACAATAGTCGACAGTGTAAAATATTTAAAGGTGCTATTCAGGCAAATTTAATCCCTCTTCCCCGAAGTTATTGGTCTAGTATTTAAAAAATAATCTATAGATAAAGCTTGATCAAAGTTAAGTCAAAAAGTTCGCAATAGTTCGGTATAAGCACAAAAAATAAGTAACCAAGAAAACATAAAAATACAAATTTAAAAATAAAATGCTACATCGAGTTTGAGCCTACGCCTACACGCTACCTAAATTTTAATATTTCTGTGTTTTGAATAGATTAAAATCTGTGATAAAAAAAAAATACTGGAAAGAAATTGAATACTCTAAACTTTTCCGTATTGATATTGGGTGGTAAGGTTTTATCCATAGAAATGTAAAGAAAATATTATTTATTTGAGTGCTTTTCTGTAGTATTATGCCTAATCTCCACCAACTAGCAAACCGTGAATCAACTTTTAACCATTGCTAGGACAAACAGCAAAATTTAGACAGTTGTGGTAGATACTAAACTGGTATCGAGCTTAGAATCTAGAGAAAACCGCTACGCTAAATTTGGGTTGCCACACCTTCTGTTTTCTTTATAATCTATTATGCAGCTGAGTTGCGTATTGTAACACAAGAGAAATATTAGTTTCTGATTTCAGTAGTTGTCAAATTACAAGAAAAAATTTACGTCAAATTTATGTGAAGGTAACTAAATTTAATCTCTGCAATTTATTAAGTTTTCGTAGATTTACACAGTGGTCACTGCAAACTTAGTTTGCTAGCCCTACATTACCGTGTATTGAAAGAGTTTAAAATTCTATCCATGGTTGGCCATTGATTTGTTGCAGATAGGCATTAAACTTATAATATTTGGGCTCTTAAAATTTATGGATTATCCATGGACTTTTTTAAGAACTACTGCAGTATTAAAATCGAAGAATATTGTATTATTAAATGATCTCTTATTAAGCCCTAATATATTATGCAGTGAACCCTATTGTGACAATACTATTTAGCCCATTTTCTGTAGTGATGGCCCTAACTCTTGATAAACATGGATTAACCATGGATTTGGTTTTAGTACTAGAGCATTAAATTCGGCAAGAAGCATTGAATTAGCTCTAATTGGAATACAGGAAAATTGATTTTGATTTTATATATATATATTTATATCCACTGCTTGAGAAGGCGTTGAGCTAAAAAGTTGAGGTTCCCATACTTGTGGAAAAACTTTAAAATTAGAAAATACATCACTTTAGATTCAAATAAAGGAAAAGTCAGGCAACATACAGCCACAAAAAATGTTGGGTTTTAAGTCCTTTTTTATATATTGTTACGAGCATGGCTTTAGTTCGTTATTTAAAACACAATATTTCAGATGTCATTAACAAGTTCTCCTTTTATTTAACTTTACTGTTTTCTTTTATAACATTCACAAATAATTATTAAATCAACTCTTTAGTTATCGCTAGTACTGTACGTCTAATTATCGCAATCCAATGTCTGAAATAAGCAAGAAAAGAAATAAAACGAATTATGGCGAAATTATAAACCGAACCGATATCCCGGGAGATTTGAAAATATTTACGTACAGGCTTTAATTTTGGCCTAGATTTCACTTTTGTCTTTGATTCACTTTATACTTTAATTGTTCGAATAATTATAAACTTCATGTTACGTGATGTCGAAATTATTACAGCTTGTTGCGCGACGGCAAGCTGTGTTCTTGTCTGTTGTTTAATAATTTTGGGATGTGTGGATTTAGAGGAATAGGGAAGCTGGATGGGAGTGGGAGGTTGTGGAATGTTAGAGATTTCTCTTACTTGTTGTGAGTTGAAGACTGGTGTTTCTACCAACATGCTGAGAAATATCCCGCAAGTCCAGATTGGGCCAGCGTTGATAAGTACCACGATGATCGAGATGCCAGGATGGTGTCCTATCCACGGTGGTGGGTTCCTTTACTAGTGAAGAAAGTAAATCTTTCGCCCAGGTAATAAATTTTTCTCGTTTCCGAGTTGATTAGGTGAAGAGGTGATAAGTAGTGGAAGCTTTCAACTTGAAGTTGCGTTGAAAGCTGGCTAATGAGGAGGTAAGGATGTTGAGAGATCTTCTCAAGTTGTTTGGCCGCGAGAGAAAGGAGATAGTCCTCGATTGGAGTGATGTTTGCACTGTCATACAAAAAGGTGTTGGGAAGTAGTGTCCGTCGGGTTTCCTATACACTCCTGTGCAGGCCCTTAGGATCTTTCTTTCGAGGGCGCTGATTTATTTCATATAGGATGGCGAAATGGTGTGCCAGATGGGGAAGCAATAGCAGATGATAGGGCGAATGAGCTGTTTATATATAAGCAGCTTTGTATTTTTCGGGAGATCGTTTCTCGTCCTGATAATAGGGTTGAGTAGGGAGTAGGCATAGTTGGCTTTCTTCATGGTCAGTTTGGCATGATTGTTGAATTTTAACAGATTATTCAAAGAGACAGCAAGATATTTGGTGTTCTTTGAAGGCTGAAGCTTTTCGTTATTGACTTCGATTTCGATGTTGTTGGCTCGAGTGGCGAGATGGGGTCTTCCCCTTGTGGAAGGATTACGAAAGCAAATTATTTCAGATTTGTTGAGATTTTTTTTTTGCCCCACTTTTTGTAGAACTGGTCGAGTTTGAGGCATGCCGCTCCACTTTGGTAGCGGCGAAATTGGCTGACATGGAGTGGGCGTGGGTAAGGAAGTCATCAGCATAGAGCAGTGTGGTGGAATTTAAGTCATTGGCAGGCTGATCATAAGTGAAAAGATTGAAGAGACTTGGTCCGAGTACCGAACCTTGGGGGACACCAGCACTGGCTGGTGTTGCCTGAGATTTGATATTTTCGATTTCTATGTATAGATTCCGAGATTAGAGAAAGTTATGTATAACTCGGGTCAGATAAGGCGGGAACTCGAGGTTTATCATTTTGAAAATTAGCCCGTTTGTCCAAACTGAATCAAACGCTTTCTCTACATCAAGGAAGCAGCCTACTCTCTGCTCCCTTTTATTGAGGGCGTTTGTAGAAACAGAGAGGAATTTGAGCAAAGCGTGAAAAGTGGAGTGCTGGGACTTGAAGCCGAATTGGGTATCTTGCCTGATGTTTAGGTCGAGGCAGGTATTTTCAATGTGTTGGCGGACAATTTTTTGAAAAGTTTGCCCAGGTTAGACAGAAGAGAGATTGGGCGGAACTCATTAAGGTTTTTCGAGTTTCCTTTTTTGGGAATTGGAACTATGCGCGCGGTTTTCCAGACATCAGGAAGGTATGAATTATTGAGGCAGTTATGGAAGATAATTGTCAGAAATTCTATGGCGACAGGTGGGAGGTTTTTGATAACTTTGTTGGAACTGTTATCTGGGCCGGCGGACTTTTTGCCTCCGATAGTCTCGATTACGACGAACACGTGAGTAGGATTTGAAAAGATGCTTAAATCATCCGGAATAAGGGACGTTTTTGTGGAATTAAAGATTTTGCCTTTGTGTTGCGAAGCCTATTTATGTCCTGAAAGCAGTGTGGACCGGGTAGAATAGAAGCCAGTTTCTTCCTTAGTTCTTTATCGAGAAACATTTTCGTTTGTTCCTCTATAATTGTTGACAAGCAATTATTTTTCAACAACACGGCTCTGTAGGCTGGGTTGTAGCTATTAAGGGTTCGGTGAAAAATACGATTAAGTATTTTTCGAAGATTCTGCCTAAATTTATATAATTTTTGCAGTTGAGGCGAAAGATTTTTGTATGTGTAGTGTTTGCTCGGCACTACACTGGAAAAGAAGGCGTAATTTCCTTCAATGGCGTTGTTGAGGAAGTCAATGTGGAAGTGAGTTTCCAAGTTTGTGAGATTCTGTTGCCAGTCAGGGAGATTTCCTGCGAGGAATTAAGAGAGCCAGTCTTGAAATTGTCGCCAGTCAACGTCTTTGAGTGAAGTTGAGGCTTGAGCGTTCAACTTCCAAGTGATCAGATTCAGTCATATGCGCGGTGCAGACGTAATTTGAGAATTGGGGTAGGAGATTAATTAGATTAGAGGTTGCGATATAGAAGTCAAGAATTGACCAAGATCGCGGGAAGGTCGGAGTATCCTGCGAGACAACCACGAAATCATGGGTGGTGTTAAAGAGTAGCTAGTCATGTACTGCCTTGTCTGACTGACTTACGACAGAGTCATTCCAAAACGGGTGCCTGGCATTAAAATCGCCACCAAGTGCCGTGAATGTGAAATTGTCTGAGATCCGTGTAATGCTGTTTAAGTTATTCTGGATATCAGCTCCCGTGGCGTGACATCTATTGTATAGGGCGATTAGGAGAAGAGACTCGCTGTCTCGTAGTTTGACTTGACAGCAGTGCATTCCATATTGGAAAGGTTACTTATTTTCACTCTTCGAATTTAAGGTTTTCCTTAATGAGAAGGGCAGTACCTAGGGTGGTCTCAGATTTGTCTTGACGGACGAAGTTGTAGTGCTCAAAAGCTGACTTATGTCTCTCAGTGAGAAGAGTTTCAGAGAGGAACATAAACGTGGGTTTATGCTCAATGAGGAAGAGATTTAGTGCTGCTCTTTTGCTGTGCTTTACCAGCGAATTGCATTTAAGTGACATGATTTTGAGCTTATTTAATTGCCTGCTGCTTGTTTTTCCGAGATGGAAGAGAGCATCTTGTATTTAGCAAGGAAGTTGTTGATTTTGCACATAAGGACGAAAAGCTCGCAGCTAAATAGAAACTTGGCTTCTTTGGTGCAGAAATAGTCAATTTCAGCACTCTAGGTTTTCTAGAAGCTCCCTTGGGGCAGACCTAGGTGTTGCTTGGGGCTTGAGAGCTGTGGGCTTAACAGAATTGTTATTATTAAACGTGTTGTTAGAGATTACCTGGGCGAAAGATTTACCTGGCTGCACATAGTTCTTGTGGCTTGATTTGAGAAGTCTTCACGTTGGCGACGCTCCTCATTCTTTTTGGCACGTGGTTGTACGACCTCCTTGTACTTGGAACAACCTCTGTAACTGGCTGGATGTCCTTCCGCTTTACAGTTGATGCAGTATGGGGCACCTTCCATCTGGTTTTTTCGCTCACACTCTCCTGGCAAGTGGTCGACTGCACAATTCCTTGCAACGTGGTCGAAAGCCTGGCAACGCTTGCACTGAGAGACTCCCGATCCGCGATATTTTTACTGCAGGCAGTAGTACGCTACCCGACTAGCAGCAGCGCACAGCGTGGGCCACACGTCGAACGTGCTGCTGACGGGACTCGAACGGACGATTCAGGTCTAACCGGGACAAGTACCCGAGCGAACGGAAAAGGAAGAAGGAGAGGATAGACATCTGTCTTGTATAGAAAGTTACGTTCATCAAAGAACAAAGTCATCAGGAGTATACCAAATTCGGAATTTTCTTTTGGCATCGGTCTTTTATCTTGAGATATTCAGGAAAATTCCAATTATATTTTACAATTTAAATAATTTACGTTACCAATTTTTGATATCCAGCGTAAAAAAATTGCCGATACAAAACGATACCGGCAAGAGTCAGTGACAAATATTTCATACCTAGGGAGTAACCAGACAGCAGATCCCAAAACGCCGTCGCACCGGTTAAATTTGATGAACCCCGTTGCCATAAAGAGAAGAGACGTGCGCCAAAACCATACCGGAGGAGTATTTCATAGTAATCAAAGAAAAAAAGGGACGGAAACGGGAAATACGGCGTAATATAGGAGATAGTTTTCCTCAATACGTCTTGCTCAAAACAAAATTGAGATATCTGCATAAGCATATTTGTTTAAAAAAAACAAGCAAAAACGTATGGAAGAAAAGTTGGGTGCAATAACTTTAATTTCCATATACATCTAACGTGGTGGTATCATATATATATATATCTATCAACACCAAAATTGGCCACATAGGTTGAATCAATCAATCAATATCTTCGGATTAGCATAACACTCACGTCGCATGTCCTATATTCAACGATTGAGCAAGGAAAGAAAACTGATCGAGAGCTCAATTGTTGTCCTCAAGACGTTCTACCAAGCAGACATCTCCGAACCCCACTATGATATCACAAGAAAATGAAGATTGGCCAAGCTCAGTGAAGTACCGTATATGAGACCGGAGCTATGTAGAGATGATAACCAAATTAACTAGCATAAATGCCGAATTTTGCCTTCTTATCCAGAGGCCAACTCTCACGTATATGACGTCGTTTGTAGGGAATAGGAAAAGACTTTTAATTTGATTGAATTAACAAAAACCAAGATATTCTGTTAACGTAGTCTAACTAGAAACCACCATCATTATATTACCGGTGATCGAAAAGCAGAAAGGAATTCACTCAGAGTTCTCAACTATAGGACAGCGAATGATTTTCAGTGCTCAAGGCACCAACCTCCAGGGAGCTCCTTCGAGGGAATGAATGAAACGTAAGCCGAAATTTAGTATTTTTTTTTTTATTGGCTATATTATATTATGTTGTAACTATTGAACGCAGTCTGCCTATTCATACGGCTACCAGGCCTATAGATCACCTTGTCATAATGACTAAGCGTGAAAAAGATTTCATAGGCTTGTAAAGTTGTACGAGAATCTGAATGGGTCCACGTGTGAGCCTGGAAAAATAAAGAAACCAATTGAGAAAAGATTATGTATGTAGCGAAAAGAATTGTCATATAAAAGAAAAACAAATTGTTTTTGTTGGTACTAAGGCGTATTGGATTTGAAGTAACAATCTTGATAATGCAAATACTAATGGCCTAATTAAATTTAAAATTAATGATTTTGTTAGGACACAGGCCCAAGCCAAATTGATTTGAAGTCATAATTTTGTTAAGAAAAAGGTCATAGCATAACAACTTTAAAATTAATGATCTTGTTAGGACACAGGCCAAAGCCAAATTGATTTGAAGTCATAATATGTTAAGAAAAAGCTAATAGCATAACAACTTCAAAATTAATGATTTTGTTCGAACACATGCCAAGGCATTGGATTTGAATTGAGGAACTTCCTAAGGACAATGCTAATGGCATAGTCGTTGTAAATTAATAGCAGTTAGAAGAAATCCTAATGCTAGGCATACTTTTGATGAACTAGTAGTAAAATGTAGATAGTAAGTAAAATGTTATAATAGCGTAATAATATTCCTTTATGAAAGGGGTTAGTATACGATAGATGTTGTATTTGTTTAGAGTACATTCTGAATTAAACTTGTTGTAACATAATGATTTTGTGATCTGTCAGCTCATGCTGGCAGTCTGGATTTCACGTCAAAGTCATTCACACGACATAGTACCATAACACGTAGTTTCCTCCAAAGTTAACTACGAAGGAGTTTAATTCCGTGGTTATGGGAGTTTTACAATGCGTTACAGAATTTATGATGAATCCACGCAGTTTTTGTTCTAATGCTGCCTTCACATCCTCGGCGTGGTATGTGTGCTGAACACCTTTCAGCAGAAGTGTCGTCGTTCTGTCACACTTAGGCGTAAACGTGTAGCTTTGCACGCCGATGTCCTTGATAATATCAAAGAAACATAAAGACGTATGTCTTTATGTTTCTTTGATAATATTGAAAAGAGTCCGATGATCGTCCTGCGTTATTGGCTTGGTACCCTTTGACGTCTTGATGATGAATTCTGGCCTCATTTGTAGCTTATCAAGCTTGCAATTGAATGCTCTGACATTCAAGTTCTGGCAGACGATAGGAGGGGTTTCACAGCCTTCTCACTTGCCTTTTCAATTTGGGCCTCAGTTGCTTTGGGCTGGATCTCAAAGTCCTTCCGGTTTCCAAGGATTTGATAAAATCCACCAGTGTTTTCCTCTCGGGTTGGTTGCTGCTTGGACCCTGCTGGCTTCCTTTTGCTGGCGGCTGATAGCGGCGATGTCACTGGGCTATACCTTCCTCTCCGCTTATTATTTTCTACTACGGTGAAGTTGTTATCATCGTTATCATCCGCGGAGGATGATGAGTCGGATGATGATGTCCCACTTGCATCAGTAGACATCTGTTCTACTCCGCTGACTTCATTATCTCGGCGCTCAGGTGTCAAAGAAACTCCATCGTTGAAAAGGTTCATGGCTGCTTCCTGCGTGTCTATTTCCGGTGATCCCATTTGGTAATTTTTGTACAGCCGTCTTAGGCTGTTTTTGACCGTGGCCATGAGGTTCGCCTTTTCGGCTTCAAACCCTGGATTTTTATTATTTGAATCTAATTCACTCATAATGACAATGCACACAAAACAAGGTGTCCTTTATCACCGCAATTCGGTTAATTGTTTGATTGTATTTGTCCGTCACTCACTTATAATATATGTGTCTATATCACAATGTGTCTCTATCACAATCATAACACTTAAAACTTTAGATTTAAGAATATGTGTCCCTATCACTTTATTTATCTGTATTTGATTATCACACACTACCTTACACATCTACACGGGCACACGCGCACTGTGAACTATGAGAATGCCGTCGGCAAAACTGTGTATATGATGAATATTGAATATTATATTATAATTTCTGAGTGGGATGTTGTCACTGCCACTGACTGACTATAAATGCTATGAATGACTATGACTCGCCTCTTTGATGTGAGAAGCGTCGTATTTGTACTCTACAAATTATTTTAGAACCTTCCTGAATATTCCGTACTCCGAACTCAAAGTTTACTAAGATGTCACTAACCTACAGTTGTTTACATTTCCAACAGACGTCGCTTGTGTTACTTTGCTGAGCGTAACAATACACTAAAATAACCTTGGCTCACAGCGGGATGAAACTTTACTTAAAACTAGGGTCGAGGGTCTCGGACGGGGTATTTTCGATACCAGCCAGGAAGCATACATCACCATAAATAAAATATGTGTGCTTCCTTCAGGCCTTTACCTGAGCACGTCTGACTAGAAATACTCGATTGAAGCAGCAAAACGCCATGCTTGCCATTTGGTAGGGCATATCATTGCTAATTGTCTCAAGGGAAGTGGGAAGAAAGCTGAACAGAAGGTTTCCTCGAAAGATACTACTACTGCAGTAGTAGTTTTGACAGCGGTAAACTTGTTATTATGGAGCAGCCAGTAGTTATAATGCCTGAGATTGTTCGAGAGACAAAAAGCGTTGCAGCTGTAAACGGTACTGCTTCAATACAGGAAAGCGCAGCTGCTGTGAACGAGGAACCGATTAGCCAAGTATTACGAAAAAAAGAGGATGAGGAAGAAGAATTGGATCAAGTAAGAGATGATGCCTCCAGTAGAGCCAGCAAAGTCAAACGTTCCAAACGGCCCAACTGGGAAGAGGATGAGAGTACACTGCAAATTTTTTCCCATTAGATTACAGTGAATTTCAACTAGAGTTGGTTTACTACACTTTTCATTAAAAAATCTAGTGAAAATCAAAACACTAGAATTCTATTACTGTATTTCTATTTAATTTTGCGATAATTTCCAATGAATAAAACTAGATTGTCAGTTGAACTTTAAACTACCTTAGTTGTAAAATTTACTAGAAATAGGATAACAAGTAATGTTAATGTAGCGTTGGATTCTAGTTCTAGAATTTCAGGAAAATGTGCGAAGTAGCGAAGCTTCATACCATTCAAATGATTCTAGCTTTCGTAGGAAAGCTACCCATATCTTCTTGAATGAACCTAGCTGCCTAGATATTTTAGATTCAATTACAAATATCTAAAATATATTCGCATCGCTTGGAGATGCGCGCCAACCTGTGTGTGTGTGTGTGTGTGTGTGTTTGTGTGCGCCCCTGCCAGCCTGCCTGTGTGTGTGTGTATGTGTGTGTGTGTTTGTGTGCGCCCCTGCCAGCCTGCCTGTGTGTGTGTGTGTGTGTGTTTCTTTAATAAATTTTTCTATACCATTCTAACTAAATATTTGTAATGAATAAAAAAACGCAATGCTGGTAACCCGAATGTTCGGAAGATATGTTTACACTACTTGTATACGTGTTACTAAAAAGAAGAAGAAGAAGAGTTAATAATTGTGAGAATGTCAAATGGTGTTGTGAAATGCAGTACAAAGTTCGGGAATTTTAAAGTCGATTATCTCGGAAACTATAACTTTCCGACAAATTTCGTTTTCATATTTGTGACTTGTGAGTGAAAGGAAACCAGTGTGCAAAGTTTAAAGAAATCGGTGATTTTTCAGGGATGCTACCCTGTTCCGATCTTTCTTCTTAATAAAATGTCTCCCAGCCAACTTCGAGCTGGAAATAACAATTAAAAAGTAAATTAAAATATGGATAAAAGGTTTATAATTTTTACATAATTTTTAATAATAATTATAAGGTTTTACATCACTACAGTGTGCGGAAAATATTGTATACTTATCACAGTTGAATTCAGTTGCAACATTTAACTGTGAGGTTACTGAACTTGTTGTAGCTTGATCATAATGGTTGTTTGCAGCCACATCATCCAGCAGGTAATCAATAATACCTGGCCCAATTGTTTTTTTAAATTTTTGGTGAACCCGCGAGGTGGTCTTTCTGGGTCCTAATTTTTAAATCCGGGAGAATAATATCATTCTCTGATATGTCTCCAGCAGTACTTTCGTCGACACCCTCATCTATTATAGTAAATCTATTAAACTAGCTCTATGCTTCTAAACATAAAAATGTTTATTTCAAAACATTTGTTTTTTTAATTCTAGGGCCCATATTCATAAATCAGTCATAATAATTAAATAATAAATCTAATACATATATTTTATTGCAACATATTTGCCCGGTTCTCCTTTAGCTCGCCAAACTACGTTTGGTCTTCGATCTTTTATTTTATGGAAATTAACTATTATATTGTTTTCTTTTTCAAAACTTACTTCAAAAGCGTGCAAGTATTCATCATATGGTATAATATCAAGAATGGAACAACTAAAGTATACCCATTGTTCAATTTCAAATATTTCGTTTATAAAAGCTAAGCAAGGAAATCTGCTATTCGAATCAATAACTTCATCGTCAAGCGAAATAATTAGTTTAATACGAAATTCTACATCATCCAAATTTCTGACATAAAAAGCTGCAGGAAAAGTTTCAGAAATATAGTCTGCGCTTAACAGAGATGTGATTTTAACAATTTTGTCTGATTTTATATCGACTGTATTAGAAATTTCTTGGATTTCTGAAAAGTTGTAAGAAATATTTCAGCCCGTCAGATCTAGTGCTCCTCTACAAGTCCTATATCAGACCTAGAATGGAATACAATTCTCACATCTGGGCCGGGAGTGGTCGCACAGCCTTAGCTTCATTGGATATTGTCCAAAAGAGATCAAGCTCATTGTTGATTTGGCAATAACAGTGGCAATGTTGAATGCCTTTCGCTCCTTTATCGCTACATGTATGGTCAATATTCCGATGAAATATCTAGTCTAATCCGTTGTAGAATGGTTCCTGCACGAAATACTCGCGCTGCAAGCCGCACACATCCTTTTACCCTTCCAATTACTTTCCGCCGTACAGTAAAATTCCGTGATGCTTTTTTATCCCGAACAGTGCGAATATGGAACAATTTGCTATCTTGTATTTTTCCTCCGGCATACAATCTGCGGAAGTTTAAGGGCGACATACATCGTCACCTCCGCCCATCTCCTCATATCCCCTAATCCTTTCCCTATCTCCTTCCTGCTATGCTGTGGTTTGCATCATAGGCTCATCAAATCATCTTCTATAGAGCTTCCAAGCGATGGCTCTAGAGGCACTTGAGTTACTTACTTGCTCCTTTGCTTATTTTTCATGATAAATCAGTGAATAATCTTCTAAAGAGCCGTCAAATGATGGCTAAAGAAGCGCTAAATTGTGCTACTTTCAGAAGCGCTGGTTTTACGTCCCAATGGAATATAACACCACTAACACAAACACATTGTGCGCATTACTTCGTTTTAAGTTTTGGTTCGTCTTAGGATCTAATGTAATTCGAGAATCATGTTCCTTTTACTACGCTGGTAGTCTGTTTTCCGTTCGATATCGAGTTCCACCTCGAAGTTTAAGCCAAAGATTACGATTTGCTATCAAATCGTTTTCGAATCATGATGTTTGCAGGGGCAGCGCAATTAATAACTATTCCAGCTAATATCATTAAATGGGAATATCAATATGTGTAATAATTCACAAATTCAATAAGTCTCATTGGAGCTCTTGATGATAGCAAATATTTATTCATATTTCTCTTAATAATTCTAGGTGACTGTGACAGAGGATTTGCTGGCAGGTCAATCTGGGGCTTCTCCTCGACCTCATTATCTCAAGAGATCTTATAGTCTGATCATTTCCACAACAAGCCAACAGTTGGATTATAGGCCTTGCTGCTCCAGTAACATTGACAGGACAGCATAAGTTTCCACTCCGACGAAGCACAACAGGTTATTATAGACGATATCCATACGGAATAAGGCATACACCCACATAGCAGTACATTACACAAGAAAAGGCAAGCCATCAAAATGAACGAAAATGCCACAAACGACATTTCACATTTGAAATTACTGTACATATTATTCTTATTTTGAATAAGAGATTTGTACTGATCTAATTGAACTTGGTATATTTCAACATAGTACCAAACCATCATTTCAACCCCACTCGTTAATAGATTTTTTTAATAAAATGTACTCCCTAGGTGAATAAAAACTTTGCAATAAACTTGGATTGATAACAAACACAGAAGTTTTAAAAATGAAGTGGACGAATACTAAGAATGGAGTACTTTTATAAAAGGAGTAGTACCGGAGAACGCTATTAGATTTCGTAGTATAAACGCTCCGAATGGAGTAACAAACGACAACACTGTTCACCAGGCAGCGCAACACTTGCCGCTCCTTATCGCATTGCATTGCATAAGAGAATTTTTTTGCTTAAGAGAATTTTCATTTATGCTTATGACAGATATAGTATCGACATGGGGTATCGATATACCATGTCTGTCATAAGCATAAATGAAAATAATCTTAAGCAAAATGTTATGCAATGCATGAGTGTGATGCGATAAAGAGGGGCGAATGGTGCGCTGCCTGGTGGAAATTGTTGCCGGTTGTACTCCATTCGGAGAATTTATACTCGGAAATCTAATAGCGTGCTCCGATACTACTCCTTTTATAAAAAACAGTACTACGACATAAAAGGGGGACATTGATGCAACAAACCGTACTTTGACATATCATTGACGGATTTTACACGTAAAAAATTTGGAAATGGAAGTGACAAATATATTAGCTTTACTTCCGGCTAAACGGCAACAATTAATTGTAAATATGTATACGACAAATTAAAGATTTGGAGCGAAAAAAGAAAAAAATCCGATTTCTCTATGTATGTATACTTCGATAATAAACGTTGTTTCCGCGGAGTTTGATATTTTCCTTTTTTTTCATTATTTTCCTCGCGAAGTGCTCCTTTCGACTCTATCAGTACGTTTACATGAATACTTGAAGTATACTTCAAGTAGAGATCCAGTCATCAAAATATGATGCAAACGCGCATTGACTTCAAGTATACTTGAGTCAAAATTTCAAAATTCTTGTTCAATTTACTTGAAAAAATTCATGTAAACGCAACTGCAGTACTTGAACGTTTTACATTTTGCGAGTTATGAAAATGGTAAAGAGGAGCAAAAAGAAGATTATTGTTGACAAATCAGGTTGTGATTTTTGGTAAATTTAAGGAAAATTTCAAGTCAACTAATTGGAATTAATCAACCAAAAACGCTACTTGAGTTTCATTTGGATTTCCATTCAAGTATTCAAGTATTCATATAAACGTACTGCGTGTTGACAAAAAATTTGTTGTTCTTCTTCTTGTTTTTCGGCTTCCTTGAGAAAGCACAGACATATTTTTGCTTAATTTGACACATTATCATATTATTACTGACAACTAGATGGCGCTACGCAAGAAATGGCGATGATCAGGATATTGATATCTAGTCTATGCCTACTAGTTTTGTGGATATATTGGGAGTATTTGATGACATGCATGATGTATAAACGGGGTATTCCGAATATCTAGATATCGATACCCCATGTCTTTCATAAGTATTATATTAGTAGAACAGATGGGGCATAGTAAGACGAGCGAATAGGATGGGAATAATTAAAATTGATGGCCGATAAATAGTCTAAACGAGTTGCGTGGATTCGGGTGCCTGAATCGCTAAAAATATTCGCGAATGTTCGCACTAGCCTAGGCAACCATTCATTCGTTTCAATTTTCTTTTAGCATTTTTCGTTAGAATATGTAGGCGAAATTAGTGACAGACAACGGTTTAAAAGATTTGATTTGATTCGGATATTTCGAATGTTAAAATTTTTTATAATAGTAGATATTGCAACTAGCAATGAAAGCCATAAATACAAAACATTTTTTCCGCTTTAAACAGCATGATCATAGATACTAGTTTTTTAACGCATCCAATATTCCAAAATGCAGGGATCGTTCCATTCGTTCCATCTATTTGCTGCGAATAGCAACCAGAACATTTATTACAAATATACACAATTTTTGTTAGAGATAACAAACAATTGAAAACAACACAAGAATAGCGACAAAATTGTCACTTGTTGACAAATTTCAAAATATCACATAATATTAATGTGGCTCCCCTTAGGTGAAATGATTAATGCGATAACAGTACACGGCAGCTGACTTCAACCAACGACAACGTACAAGAAGATTTGTAGCGGCCGTATAAAAATATGAACCAAAAGCTTCGTTTTAAAACGAGCTGCTGGCTCCCTGATAGAAAGCTCTTCACAATTTTGTTGCTAGCAACTCGGTGTCATTATTTCAGCATCATTTGTATCAGCTAGTTGTTCATTGAAAACATAAATAAATTGTAATTTCAACATTCGTGATTCTGGTTAATGCCCGCTGTAAAGGTCAGAAAATTACAAAATTTGAGATCTGCTGCATCTGCTTCGTTAATTCCGATAAGAACAGTCGGACAGAAAGCGGACGGTACCGACTTCAACAACCGGACGAAGCAGTTAATTTGTATACCCTAGATGATGAAATCATTGAGTATTATGAGGATACCATTCATTTGTATCGGATACATAGAATATTGCTGGTAGAGCAAAATGGATTACACATCCGCGAATAATATTAAGTGTTATTTTGATTTTTGCCTGTTCGTCCGTCTGCACGATAACTCAAGAAATTTTAACTGCTGAAATTTTAATAAAGATGAAGGTCGAAGTTCGAAAATAGGATAAATCAGGTAACGTATTTGTAAAGGTGCTATATACTACTATATGTATATTTGGACACTGACTGAAAATGGGTTGACGTCAAGTGCTGACATTTTATACGCGAATATCTTAAAAGTATTTTGTATACAATTTGAAAAATGGACTAAATCGGGCAACTCCTTCGTGAAATTGCCTTACAATAATTAAAATTTTTTACCTATACGAGGAAAACGGTCAGTCTCACCCACATATTTTTAAACCACTGAAAAGTTCTTCAGAATTCCACAATTTCTGAAATTGGTTATAACCAGTGTTATTGTCCGATGAACGTTTCTAGAAATTAAAGAGAATCCACTTTAACGAGTTAACTTCCACAGAAGGGTGGCATATACATACATACATATGCAGCAATTCTATACAAAAATAATCAAAATTATCAATTTTCAGACTAGAGCCCCCTCCGATTTCGATGGAACTTTTAGAATTAATTAAGTATTAAAACATATTCGACGCATATTTTTTTGATTAGATTGACGATCTGAGGTTTTGGAAACAGGGTTACTTAAAATTTAAGGTTTTTACTGTATTCATTCATGTTTTTAATTTGCTGATTACTTGGGCTCGGGTCACTCGATTCTTGGTATTGGTATTAAATGGGGCTTTTCAAAAATATAAAAAACAAATAATAAATTGAAGGAAAAACTAAATTTTTATTAATATTGGAATTTTTGACACCCACCGTAAGAGAAAGGCCCCTAAAAAATACTATCCTTGAAATGTTCTAACATTAGTACATATAATATCAAAAATGTGCGGATGTTCAGCTCTTAGCTCAGCAGTTACAATTTTTTTATTAACTTCTCTCCAAAATCTATATAAATAAAAATCAATTGCCGCATGTTTCTTACTCATCACTTGAGAACGGCGGTTTGGCTATTTTTTTTTTGTTGTGTTCGTATTTTCAGGACAAGGTTTTTAGGGAAAGAAAAATTGGAATCAGCAACTCCTTTTTGGTGTTGCCATACAAAACTTTAGGTTTTCACTAAATATTTGGAAACTGCCTGACAACGCGAGAGCTGAAATTTTGTACACAGTATTGTCATAAAAATAGTAACTGCAATTTCAAAAACGGGCTAAATCGGGCAATCCCTTTTTGGTGTTGCCATATACAAATTTCGGATGTTTTACGTATATTGTAATAACAATAAGTCCTAGATGATGTTATTGTACTGAGGAGTTCTTCAAAATATGAAATCCTATGAAATTCGTTATAATCATTTTTAGTGTCCGACGAACCGCTTGAAAAATATATACAAAAATAATAACGATCCACGATCAACCTTGCACTGAGGTGACCATACAAAATTACATACGGGTAGTCATGTAGGGTATCATAAGAATTGGTCTGAGAGCAATTCTAGATTTTTTATTTTTTTATTTATCTTTCAATACCGGTGTAGTCCCTAAGAGGTAGGTAAACGTATAAATAACATTTAGTGGATATATTGTACAGAAAAACGCATCAATCTTAATTTAGAAAAATAAAGCAGAGCCTATCCAAAACAATACTTAAATCATCCAGCAGTATTAATTTCCTGGAGCTGAAATAAATCAAAAGAATTAAATTTATCTTCTTCATGAAGTTACATGTGGCAGCGGATTTGAAAAATATTGCTTGCGCACGATATTTTCCTTGTTTGGTATAAATTGTTTTACTATTTAAAAGCATTTTTCAAAATGGTTTAGGACGTTCGGAAACATTCGAGACAAAATCAATTATCTGCTATTATGTAGGCAAGCATGAATGATATCTTGACAAACTTCCCCTTTTTGTTTATTGGCTTGAAACTATATTTTTATATTTTTAAATCATTTCTGCAGTTTTTTGTTTGCTTTCTAAATTTGTTTTACTCTAATCATCAATTTTGCATTATCAGAACTATAAAAATTTAAATTTTTTCTCTGGAATGGCATAACGAATAAGATTAAAACCAAGAAGATCTCTATCAAGACGAGCTCACAACCCTCATTGTTTGAAATAGTTTCGTTTCCATGGTCGTTTCCTAGTTTGAACGTATGTATAGCATGTACATATATATAAGTTCTTTTTACCTAGAACTGATAAGCCTTGATCTACTCTTCATATTTATCAGAATTTTTTTTTTTTAAATCGAAAATCTCCGATTGTTCCTACAACTAGACGCATTTCTGCATGAAATTATGCACAATACCCTCTTATATAGAGACTTAATAAGAAAATAAAATTTACGGAATTCCGTCAAAATTGGTGTTTTTTATTTTGCGGTTGAAAAAATATATTTGCGAATATTTAAGAAAAACAAAAAAAAATGGAAAAAGTATTCTTAATGAAAATAACACCTTAAAATTACATCCTTAAAATACTTACTACGCACCTTAGCGGTACTGAAATTGCAATAGCTCTAAAAATTAATGGAAAACCAGATTTCCGTAGCAATAACAGTTTAGAACAAGTGATGCATTGCCTTTGCATTTTGCCACTTTCGCATATAAAAAATGCTATATACGGTGACAGTCATACATGCATAGATGAGGCTTAGTGCAGTTCACTGAATATTGAATGAGAGCACAATGAATGGATGTCTGAACTTGAACTATGAATGAACTATAAATAGAAAAATGTTGAGAGAATCTTTAGGAGCGGCGACAGAAAAGCTTCAAGCTCTTATACTTTCGCAACATTTGCAGCTGGTTAGATAGTGCATTTCTAAAAG
The DNA here is from genome assembly GCA_963930735.1 of Dioctria linearis. Classification (NCBI taxonomy): domain Eukaryota; kingdom Metazoa; phylum Arthropoda; class Insecta; order Diptera; family Asilidae; genus Dioctria; species Dioctria linearis. The sequence continues at coordinate 200,842,278 of OZ005741.1, read as the reverse complement.
TTGGTCACTCAAAGTTTAAAAAGTATGGTCGGGCTAGGGATGGGAGATTTCATATCTACTTGTACGTTGTCGCTGCTTCGACCATATAAAAAGGCGAAAAGCTGCACGCACAAATCACTCTTTACTTGGTCTTTTACCAGTAAAAGTCAATTAAAGCGTCGTAGGATATTTTCCATTTAATTTTTTCATTGGCATTGTTGAGCAATTTCGAGAAGCTCAAAATTTGTAGAGTTATTCCCACAAATTTAATTTTACTGGTTTATTACAAGGTAAGCAAAGCCAAAAAGATTTTTTTAAGACATAACAAAAAAACACTTTTTGTTTATTAAATCATTTACTGCGACTCAAAATATATTCACAGTTTTGGAAAATTACCAAAAATAAAATTCTACAATGTCAGATTTTATTTTTTGACGTTTATGTAACTATACGACAAGTTAATTCGGGATATTTCCAATTAGCTGACTTGATATTTCATTACGGGGCATCTCTAATTGGAATACCGTTGTGAGCTCCCTTCAACCACTAGATTAATCAGAGCGCAAGTGGTATTGGGAAACTCCCATACCACCCATGCCCCTACCTGGCTACGCCTAGCATCGTTATCCTCGTCGGAATAATAATCTTTTTTTATTACCAGAGCTCCTCGCGAAGTCTTTGTAGAGTATATAGCATTGAAATAAAACGAAGATTTCCTGGAACATCATTCGAATGAAAACGAGTAACACATTAGATGGCACTAAAAGGTAAGTAGTTACATTCAATACGCTTTTTAACTTCTTCTTATTTCAGATATTGGGTGTCAATTAATTTTATTCGAGAAAAATTGAATGTCTGAATAATTTTTATTCATTAGCTTTAATGCGAGATCGCAAATTATATGCAAAATACATTGGTCTTACATTTCGGATGTAATACCCAAAAGATTGTCCTTTGAGACAGGTGGCAAAAATTTTAGATGGATCCATGAAGGATAGCAAAACAGGCGCAGGGGAAGCGCTTGGTACGTAACCAGAATTTCTTTTTGTTTTTTTTTTTTTGAAAATCTAACAGGGGCCCCAATACCTCATACATCTGCCATTTCTCAAACAGACGAACTGCGCACCTGGCTCAGTCCTGTCAATATTTTAGTCAAAACTAGCATTTAGCTGCTACAGGAAACTCCAACTGTTTTCTAACAACACGTCTCTCTTCTCAGTTACCGTTTGCTCAGCTCAATATTCAAATATCTTGAATTCAACTAGATTTTGGATTAGTTTAGCAGCGAATATCCAAAATGCTGGTTCGTTCCATATGTCCAAGAGGCTTAGTTTTAATTCTTTTTTCTTTTTTCTTTTTATTATTTATTAGTTTTTATTCGTGTCTATGGCCTTTTTAGACTAATACACTGAATAATTTCACGGTTTCATTTATTTTTTAGCTTTATTTTCTTTGAATGCGCAGTCGCAATAATATATAATGATCCTCTAATTCGAAGTACTAATATAACATTGTAGATCTTGTGTACTGATGAATTTTATGAATACATTATTATATGTATTATTATTAACAAGGTAACGTTGCTATGAGTTCCTAGTTACGAATAAGGGGACTGCAATGAAAAGGTAAGCAATCTACCTAAAAGTGGGCGAGCTGCAAATTAACTTTTTAAGTTAAGAATAACAAAATGCTTGGTCAATAACACTTAACTAACAGAAATATAACAAAATTATTGGTTAAACAGGCGTGTATTCCTCCAAAAAAATGGCAATGTTATTTACAATCATAAAACTTTGTTAATTATTACCAAATAACTTGTTTACATTTAACTAAATTACTTGGATCTTAATATTAATAAACTTAGGCTTGGTTAAATACGATTGTGTTACTTAGTACTTGATTAAATAACGGAAATTTGTTAATTTAACCAAGCGCGCTTGGTTAGAATAAACAGAACTGGGTTTAATCTAGCTTTAACTAAAGCAAATTTCTTGTCATTGGTAGAAATTTCGTTTCAGTTTGTGCTGCGCAGTGATATATTTCAGGAGTTTAATCGCAAAAAATTCGAACGAAAGTATTTTAATGCGTTAGAAATGTTAGATTGCATCCATGGTGAAAGGAATAAGTGAAGTTCGCAGCAGACACAAAAAACCAATCCGCGGAGAACTGCAAAGTTTAAAATTGTTTTTATATTCCAGAAATTTGTATTGTAATTATTTAATGGAAAAATGCTTTGGTAAGTAAAATTTATTGTAATGCTTTTTTAAAAATAACTTAAAATTTTGTGGCTTTTTCAAATAACACATTTTACACAGTGCATTGTGATATTTTTATACAAATTATTATTATTCAATGCACTGAAATATTTGTGAAATGAGTTGCATTCATAAAATAAGTGCTTGGACAATCTCTCAATTTTTGTAAAAAATTAACAGTTGTGTTTTATAGTAAATTATTTTAAATAAATATATATAATATATAATAAAATTGATAGCTACTACGATATTTTAAAAATCATATCGCACTAACTAAAATAATTGTTAACCCATTGCCGCAAATGACGGCTATAGCCATCCAATTTTTGGCGATATGTAGACGAATTACGGCTATAGCCGTCCTGCATACTTTCATTAATAAAAATGGAAACATTTTTTGAACGGACTGTACTAATGCATTTATATGTTAATTCTTCAGAAAAACGTTGAGCAAAAATGACGTAAAATTCTAGATAATTTGTAAGTTGATTTTGTGTACGGTTTTCCATGTCTTGAACAAGTCAATACATGTTCGCTGTAATAATCAATTGACGGCTATAGCCGCTAGCATTTTATACATTTTGTTCCAGTCAGTTAAAGAGTGTATTTCTGTTAGGATCAACTATTTATTCTGTAAGCATTTTTTCATGGAAAATTTTGTTTTGACATTACTGTGAGTGTTTGCGTAGGTACATAATTTTCGCTTTATATAGGAGAAATTTTAAACCCTGAAGTGGAAGTGGACAATTATAGTGGCGATAGTGAGCTATTTCATTTAATGGTGTGGTCTGAGGATGAAGATTCTGTAAGTAACGATGATCCTGACGATGACGACTGTGCAGTTTCTTCACTAGTAACGGAAGATAATGAGGCCATTATCGACGATGACCATATGTGGTATGATAATAAATTGAAATTGGTTGAATTTGCAATTAACAATATTGAGTGTGGCGTTAAAATGAATGCTGATATGAATTCCAGTGCAAAAGATATTTTTGATCAGCTGTTTTCAAGAAATATAATTGAGACAATTGTCAGTTGCACAAATAAATATGGGAAGCATTTACTGGAAACCAAGCTGCCTGCAACAAGAAAGACTCCGAAGGTTGATTTCGTTGAAACAAACGAACAAGAGCTACTTAAATTTTTGGGCCTTTGCTTGCTCCAAGGTCAAAAAAATGTTCCTTCAATTTGACACTTGTTTACTAATAATGCTCTTTACTATTCACCAATATTCCCATACACCATGTCGAGACGCCGGCCGTTTTGAACAGCTGCTTCGATGAATCAATGCACATTATACTGGGGATACTGATAGCATTACCACAAAATTGGAAAAAATGTATCCCCTCCTCAAGCCTATTCTTGCCAATTTTCAAGCAGCATTTTCACCGTCGAAAGGACTTTCACTGGATGAATCCCTTTTATTGTTTCGTGGTCGGCTAAGTTTCCGACAGTATACGAAAGGAAAAAAAGCAAGATACGTCATAAAACTTTTTGAACTTACTACGACGGATGGATATGTCCTACATGTTGAAATTTATCAAGGAAAAGCAGATAACCTAAATGTATCGACAAAAACAAGTGATCTTGTTTTACGATTTGGCGCAGAAAAGGTCAAATCTTTATATCTAAATGGCGGGATAAACGGGAAGTTCTATCCATAACAACAAATCATCATCCAGAAATAATTGAAGTTAGCAACGCATTCGGACAAAAAATGTATAAGCCAAATGATTTAGCTGAATATATTTCGAATATGTCGGGAGTTGATAGATGTAATGAGATGGTTTCCTATTATTCATCACCACGAAAATCGATAAGATGGTACAAAAAAGTTTTTTTTCATCTTTTGGATATCTGCGTTTGGAATTCCTTTTTCATCTATAGACAGTATCATAAATCAATTACATTCCTCCAGTTTAGAGATTTGCTAATACAATCATTGATCCTACATGACAAGAATATTACTGGAAAGCAATAAGCGGCATTAACAAACAACAAATTGATTAACATCGACATCTACTGCTTCTATACAACAACATTTCTTGGAAAAGATTCCTCTACCTATTGGTTTTAAGCGTAAAATTAATTTTCAACGTTGTAGACAATGTATGGTTAACAAAATTAGAAAAGAGACGTCATATAGATGTAAAACTTGTCCGCAAAACCACCATTATGTCCAGAATGCTCCGAATCGTTTTATTCACCTTAAATCTGATACATTTATAATGCTTTTTCGTATATGTAATTTGTTTCATGAATTTGTTTTTATTTTATAACCAAAAAATTACATGTAATACTTTTATAATGTGTTGAATAAAAAGACAATTTTGTTTGCAAATAATTTACTTGTTATACTTATGGACCTTTTTTTTACAAAAATAAAGATCCCATACACATTTACAACCTCTGTGGAAACTAATACACATTAAAACTTCAGACGGCTGTAACCTTCTTTTGTTTATAAGAACAATTTTGCCAATGCCGTCTATAGCCTTCGTGACGGTCATAGCGGTCATTTGTTCTGAGCACAGAAAAAAGGTCATGATAAACAAATTACGGTTAAAGCCGTCGAGAGTTTTTCAGGAAAAACTATGGAAAAATGTAATAATTTTCACTTCAAATCATATAACTGACGCTTAGTTAACTTTGCAGTAACAAACAATTAAAAAAAATGCGTTTGTGGGCACGATTTTAAATCTAGAAGTGTGCGGCAACTTTTTTTTCAGATTCTGAAATGCATGATATTTTTAATGTATTTCGACATATCAGGGAACCTTGGGAATTAATAAAAGAAATGTGGTTTTTAACAAGGTCTTAATAGAACTCAGCAGATCCTTACAAGTATGATATGACAATTACTGATATGCTTAAAAGCTGGCCATTATATACACATTCTAGAGCCCCAGAGTTGGTAAAAAATGTTAGTTGCTTCTAATTATTATTGTTTCTAACTGTTGCTTGAATTTCCAGATCGAAATAGATTTTCACTACATGTATCCCGAACAGTCTTTGTTCAAAAATTGGGATTTATTTACTAAATACATCCCTCCCATTTTCAAGAAAAATATTAAAGATAAACGGATCAAGCCAATATTAGACGACATTATGACGCAAGACCCTTCACAAAATATTGGTAAGACAGTTTATGCTAACATTATTATTATTATTACTTAAATAGACAAATTTTAATGATTATTCCAGACTTTAAAAATGTAACTTACGTCCAACTGCTGCACGCTTTACTTTAGTCATTTAAAAAATGCCATAAAAATTAATGAAGCGTAATGTATAGTAGTATAACATGTATGTATATTACATGGAAATATGTAATATTTAGCAATTCAATTTAAAGCTATAATCAAAATTTCATATGTAATCTTTAAGAAATTAAACTTATTAGTTATATGTACGTACATCTGCCTGAATTTAGTAATATTATAACTTTTTGTAAAAATTTAAAATATTTAAAATAATATTTTCCTGACTATTTTTTTGATTTTTCGATTTTTATTAGAAGATAGTAAATATTTTTTTTTATGAAAAACATTAACTTTTATATTACAGTTACGTAATAAAGAATATCCAGTTCGCAAAACGAGTATTTTATTATTTTGTACATATTTCCTTGATAGGTTTATTTCTTATAAAACTACAGATTGACCACAGACTTGGTTGAATACTTGACAAAACTTTGTTCGATTAATTGAAGGCTCAGTTAACAATTTACTTATAACTAGATCGAATTAACCATGCTTAGGTTGGAAAGTTACTTAATTTTGATTGAATTAACTAAGCTCTTAGTTCATATATTAACTAAAGCTCCGTTGAATCGACTAAAGTCTAGGTTGAAAAAAACCAAGGTTTTGGTTATAATAAAACTCAAACTAAACTTGGTTGATTTGACTAGTGCAATTTGTTGAGTAAAAAATAACAAAATAAATTTGTTTGTTATAACCAAAAGCTCGATAGGCTGAAAACAAGCCAAGCACTTGGTTAATGTAATCTTGGTTTTTGATTGTATTTACCAGTGCTTTTTTCTCGGTGTATATGTAGGTTAGTGTGCATATTGTGAGAATGGAATGTGCGCCTGATAATAAATGCTTAATTGCATTTCATTATAATTATGGCGAATAAATTTGAATGCAATTTAAGTTTTTGAATAAGATTAAATTTAATTAAATAATTTTGTATTTTCAGCGACAATCTGAGATACATCAATATATTGTATAGGCCAATATATTGATGTATTGATCTTATGGTTGTGATTCGGGGCATTGGGTACCTGAGTCACAACAGTGTTTACTGATGTCAGCTTCGCATTCGCTGTGACCAGAAAAATCTATTTTGAATCCCCGTTTAAAATTATTCGCATAGATTAGGGCTGCTAATGAAGACCAAAACCTTTCTAGGATTAAAGTTCCACACATATAGGATTGTGTGGAGAAAATTCATGCTCGAGATGGATTAATCTCCGCTTCGCAATTGCAGGGCAAGTGCTCCGACCTTTTGTGAGAATCCTGGGAGAAGCGAATAAAGTCTCGGCCAAGTCCAAAGTGTTTAGGAAATACTGCAAGAGGCAGTGGTATAAGAAGGGCTATGTAACTGTTTTGAACTCTGTCCTCCTGAGTAGGAGCAGTTCTTTTATTATTTCCTTTCCCCCTCTCCTAAACTGGAAAAAAGGGATTTGTGTTTTCTCTCCTTGTGATTTAGGGAATTGAAATTGAATTTGGTAACGGACTTTAATAAGCAAATGAGTTTGGACAGAAGCTGAAATTAAAAATGTAATTGAGCAAAATGACTGAAAATGTTGAAAGTGTGCGGACGCACTGCTTTACGAAAAAGACTTGAAAGTCTCTTATTCCATTCAAATGTCTCATATACTTCAATAGAATGACCAAGACCATAGACAAGATTGAGGTTACATATATATAATGCAGTATAATTACCGAATTTTTGCAGCAACATAGACCGCGCCATCTTTATCTGACTGATATCATTTTCTACGTTTAATTCTCAAGCTTCAACACCTAATGTATGTATGTATGTATATAAAAAAAAATAATACTTTTTTCGAAGTTATTCAACATGAAAATGTGGTACTTATTTTTAAAAGGGCAGTAAATACACAAATTTACACCTTCTAACTATTGTGTATTAGGTACAGACGCTATTTTGCCTTCTGTTGCTATTTCATTTCAGATTTTAAGTGCAAATTTCTTGCAATATATAATTTTAAGTTCACACATACAAAGAGAGAGAAACATTTCTATCAATTTTGCTAATAAAACCCTTAATATATTTCGAATATTTAATGATGAAAATAAATTTTTCGGTTTATCTAATATCAGTTCATTTGGAGAATTCCCCGCCTGTATGGTTTCAAAAATAGCAAAATAGTTTCCGTAAATCTTGAATTACATCTGAAAATTTGAAATTTTCAGTAATAAAAGTTTTTCTAAATGTCAAAAGTATTTATGGTGTTAATGTCAATTATAATCTTAAGTGCTATATTTAAGTATTATACAAATTGGAAATTAAAGAAAAATTAAATTAAATTAAGAAGCTTTAGTTAATAATTTGAATGCCGTGCAAAGGAAAAACGTTTTGCTAAAGTTTCTGTGTATGATTTCTGAACATAATTAAGGTCTGCAATGTTCCAATATTAGAAAGTCAAAGAAAAAATTGTAGTGGAAAACTCCTGATGAAACAACATTAACAGAATATTTGCATCTATAGCGAATCGATTTTCTAAAACCTTATGGACAAATTAAGCATCATAAGATGAGGAACACGGGACCGGTTTGCCTAGAATTGTAAGGTATGTGCACCAATTTGCGTTCACTACCCAATTTACATCTAGTTCATTTTATAACATGCCATAAATCAACGTATTTTCTTAAAATGCACATATTTCTATATCTTCAATGGATCGTTAACTTAAATTTTAGTCATCAGAGTTCAGTTCATTAGGTGTCGACATTTCATTTCATTTATTTCATTTATTCTTTTATAGGATATCAAACCTTATTTTAGTACAAGATTAATAGGTACATTATCCAATAAGTAATATTATAATAAACTAGACTAATAAGAAATTAATTAGTTAATTAGCACTAAGATAAAGAGGAGAGAAAAAAATATATACTTATGTTATTTACAATGCTACTAGACTGATTTTAAGTACTCAAGAACTTTGCATTTAAAATTACCAAACGTACCTGACTCAAACAACAATCTTAAATTTATTGGCAGAGAATTCCAAATAATAATGGACTATATGAAGAACTGACGCTTAGATGTTAGACAATTATGTCTATAGGCACTATTAAAGTAGTAACTCGACTTGATCTCGCAATCTGAAGTATATTATACAAGTAGCTGGGGTTCCGAGACTTAAGAGTCCCAGCCAATAAAATAACAGCGCGATATTTGAAATAGACCATAAGGCTGGAGTTGGCGTAAGGACAGACATGATCAAAACGACGGAGACCAAAAACATACCTTATAGTAGCGTTGAATGCAGTATTTAGCTTTCGAATGGACTCATAGTCAAGAGAAGCAAATATTTCGCACCCATACGTAAAAAGAGGGACGAGAAGCGTCCTGACGGGTTTTTGCTGGAGTGAAATTACTAGTCGCCCAGAGTGAACGAAGCCCACCATATATTTTTCTAATTAGAGCATTAATATGATGGCGCCAGGAAAGAGTTCTATTGAAGATAATTCCCAAGTTAGAAACGGAATCAACAATTGGAATTTGCGTTCCATTGATTACGACAGGTGAGAAATAAGAAGTATCTAAAATTGTTTTGTATATAATTAAGCATTTAGTTTTGGTAGGGTTCAAGTGTAGCATGTTGTCAATGGTCCACAAATAAATAGAATGGAGATCATCATTTATACAAGAAACACCATCTTCAGCTAATGCAATTGGTCTTGATATGTACAATTGACCATCATCAGCATAAAGGTGCAGTTTGCTGTACTTAACATAATGAAATAAATCATTGATGAAAAGAGAGAACAACAAAGGACCCAAGATAGACCCTTGGGCACTCCTGAAGATAGCAATTGAAAAGAGGAGTTTAAATTTTTAGAATACACAGATTGATACCGATCCCTCAAGTAACTGCCGATAAGGTTTGCAGCCTGGGGAGAGAAATTAAACTGCATTATCAATTTTCTACATAGCTTGCTATGATTCACCGAATCAAATACCTTAGAGAAATCCAAGAGCACTAACAAGGAGAACTCATCCCTGTCAATAGCAATCCGTATATCATTGGTTATTTTAAGAAGAGCAGTAATACAGCTATGCTTAGGTCTAAAGCCTGATTGTTCTTCATTTAGTAAATTATGATATGCAATGTATCTATTTATCTGGGCAGACATAATTTTTTCAATTACTTTAGATAAAAAGGGTAAGATACTAATAGGTCCGAAATCGATATTAGTTAATTTTTTCGGAACAGGTATGACTTTTGAAAACTTCCACTGGTTCGGAAACTGAGATGACGTAAAACACGTATTACAAATGTGTGCAAGAGGACAAAGAATATAAGGCAGGAGATAGTATTTTAAGTACATTGTATTATTCGTTCAGAGAAGGATAAGGCACGACCAATAAAAACCGATCCTGGAAAATAACTACTTGCGCAAGTCAAATAATAAAAAATTACTTTAGAAATTTCTGAGATCTCAAAACGTTTGAGAAAAATTGAAGCAAAAGTTAGCCAAAGGGGTCTATACAAACACAAGCGAAAGCATATTTCGTCGAGTTTAAAAAATATTATCTATAAAATTTTACTTTTATATGCATATCTAATAATTGTGTTAAATACTCGATAAGGTTAAAATATTAAATTTTATGTATGTATGTATGTAAATAGTGTTAATAATTTAAGTTATAAATACTTTAAAACTTTGAATATGTTCAGTTTTTGTGATCAGAGCCCCAAAGAAAATATAGAAAAGTTATCTTTATACTTTTTTCTTCTCGTCTAATTATAATTATCAAGTACCTAATAATTCACGAGATTATGGCGATGTAGGTTTACGTGAAAAACCTCAACCGAATTGATCTCTAATTGAGATCAGATCTGAAAAAATTCAAGTAGACAGACGTCTGCATTGGTCATGAGTTGTCGAATAAACAAGCAGTTTAGCCCCTGGCGCCACTATTTAAGTCAAACAAGAAAACAAACAAAATTTTTATTCGAATTAAATGGCGTCATCATAAGCAAACAGGATGTTCAAGGTGTACTCATCTTTCAGCCAAAAATGTAATAAGCTTCCTACGTTTTGTATACAAACCGAAATTTTTTCTTAAAGTGTTGATAGCAGATTTAAGAATTTTTAAATTTACTTAAATCCTCTCAGATATTACAAATTAGTGTAGGTAAATGATTTACTCGAATTCGAAAGACTTCTTGGTTTATTCCAGGGTTCAATTTTGTACAAGTTTAATTAGAATTTAAATCGACTTTGTTTGTATGAAGTAAAAAGATAAGTTTTGAGTATGTATTATGATGCCGGCTTTATGTAAAATTGATATATGTATAATGTATATAGCTGTGGCAAAAAGATTTTCCTATTGATTTAGTATTCGATTGATGATTTATATTATTCCAATTAATTTTATTGCAATGAAAGTGTTTGTTTATTTGGTATACGACTGCGAAGTTTTTTTTTTTTGGTAAAAATTTATAATTTTTATATCAAATTTGACTTTTTTCAATTTAAAAGTGCAAATATTATTGTATGATTACTTATGGTAGAATTGACAGAAAGCTGTAATACGTATAAACCTTTCATTTGGCCGTGACAAGGTAAGCCCATTAAAATTTTGACACTTTCCAGCTGATAGTCTGTGACGCAATTCTGTGACTAATGTATATACACTTTTATATATAGACAGAGAGACGAGAGAGAGTATTGTGTTCTCTGTACCGTGCTTTCCTATACATTTTTATGATAATTCGTCACTAATGGCGGAACGTGGTTCGTAATGGGAATATCTTGTATTCTCTATAACTTGGGCCTCGAGTGTTTTTCCTATCTGGCTTCATTTTAATTTATTTAATCCGCATAGTATTTTTGCAAAAATATTTTTGCTAAAAATTTTGCATTTCTCTGACTGTGCATTCAAGTTTCTGTTGGTGCAATTGGAAATGTGCTCTGCTATCTTTGTGTTTGTGAGTCGTCCCTGTGCACATTGACGTCATAGCGGGAAGAATTAAAGTAAAGAGAAAGTTCCGTCAATCTCTAACTCGGAAGAGTGCGGACGGGTCGTTACACACAGTAGGACAAAGGCATTGACTGATGATTCGCGGCCTATAGGTGTTGTTTTGGAAAGCTTATTGGAGTCTCGGACTTCAAATAAAATTGATCTGCTTTTAAAGCAGTTGGAGGACCATCTAATTAAAAAATCGACGACGCCATTAGTTCCTTCAGCAGTAATCTTGACTCCTATAATAATACGTTAAGTAAACTTTAACGGAACGAGGATCTACTGCAGTCACAACCTCTCGACTTTCATCGCACTCAGTTTAACTGATGCAATTGTTAGGGGAATACCGATCCTGAGTAATGAGAATGCTCACGACGTAGTGAAGAACATTGCTGCTGTTATTAAACACTCTTTGACACCGTACATGGATGATTTTCGTATCAAACCTAAATCTCCAGGACAAAGTACACCAATTGTTATCTGCTTCTCATGAGTTGCTGACCAGAAAGCTTTTCTGACTGCTTTTCGTAGGCATCGTGACTCAAAACTATCTGATGTGGAGGGCTTCTCTTCAGCCGGCCCAGTATATATATCTAAAAGCTTGATCCAGCATAAAAATTCAATTCTACAAGAGGCATTAAAACTTCGTAAACAGGGGAAGTTATTCTCTGACTGCTTTTCGTAGGCATCGTGACTCAAAACTATCTGATGTGGAGGGCTTCTCTTCAGCCGGCCCAGTATATATATCTAAAAGCTTGATCCAGCATAAAAATTCAATTCTACAAGAGGCATTAAAACTTCGTAAACAGGGGAAGTTATTCTCTGCCAGCACTCGAAATGGTTTCGCCTAAAGTGCAAAAGAGAAAGTATCGATATGAAAATTACCAGTCAGGATGAACTCATAGAGGTTTGCATGTAATAAAATGATGTTACGCCACAAACGGAGCTGATGACGTTCAAATGAATTCTTCATTGGAGAAAGGTGTATCGTTTTTGACATTACACAGATAGTCTGCTGTATTCTAGCGTAATTTCAAATTCTAGCCTAGCCTTTATGAATTTTTTCTTGAAACTTTCTTCTTTTCACTTTTAGTATTTTATCATAAGATTTCCTTTAAATCTGAATATTAGTAGTATATACATATGTATAAAAATAGTTATTTTAGTATGACTTGTGCCAACAATGTAGGATTACTTCATTGTACTTCTTGTTTTCTTTGTTCAGAACTCGACACAACTTATTTTTCTATTTTTATTTTCTGTTTCATTCATTTATGGGTTCGGTTAATGGTTTGTGTGGTTTGGACAGCATAAGATCTATATTTAATATTCTTTGTAGATATTCCCGTAGATTTCACGTGTGTACCATTAATGCTAGAAGCATACGGAATAAGATGGATGAATTTTTTCAGATTTTTGTCGATTAGTGGGTCATTGGTTATGGTATAATATCACTGCGTTAACATTCAGCTCTACTTGCTCTAGGTCCATTTCCGTCTCTGTTCTATATTTTAACAGTTCGCTTTACTGACCCATCAGAATTTCATGAAAGAGATGAGCGGAGCACATGAAATTTTTGCTTTAATATTTTTCCCTCTTTTCTTTTCATCGTTTTCTTCGACTGAATTGTTTTAGGTATTTACCATAAAAAAATAGTTGTCATATTTTCAACTTTCTAAATGCTATTTGAAATTTTTAATTTAGGTTTCGCAATAACATTTATAATTATAAATCCTATCAGCTACGTTCGGCGAAAGTTTATATGTGTGAATATTATTATTTACTATTTTTTTTTATTTATCCTCTATGGCATGAGATATAGCAAGATTTGCATTCTTATGTATCTGGAATGAACATATTAATTTAAATTGAAAATAAATTATGAAGAGAAAAGGAAAGACTTCTATAGCTAGAAACTAATAGTGAAATTCAAATAGTAATAGTTCAAAAAGAATTAGCTCAATAACTAAAAAAATAAAAGTTAGCAAAGAATTCTTTAACTAAAAACCAATTAATAGTAAAAGTTGAATTATATTATAATACAGGTAATATTCAACACAAAATAATGAATACTAATGAAAAAAAAAGGAAAATAGCTATGTTTCGTGTGCCGGAAGCAAAACAAATAAAATAAAAATAGTTTAAAAGGATCCACAAGCACATAAATAAACGGTTAAATTCTTACATTTTATTAGTATTGTAGAAATAGTTCAAAGTTTCTTACAGATTTTCAAACTTAGTAAAAGCCTGCAAAATTTTTAAATTGCTCTAGGGATAATTATTGTTAAATTATATTAAATTATGTTAAGTTATGTTAAATTATTATAACATCATGTTGCTAAGTAGATATATATATCAGGTGAATTGCACTTGGAAATTTATGCTCAACGAATGGAACGAGAATACAAATGACCAGTTGTTTTGGGTGAACCAAGAGTGACATTTAGAGAGACATTAGTAGTACCGAGCTCGTTTGACTATTTTCATAAAAAGCAATTAGAAGATCTGGTCAATTTGGTTTGGAATAATGGAACAATTACTACCACGACAAAATACATCACTAGAATTTTGGAATAAATCGACGGGAACAAATGTTCCCAAGCAATTTGTCGATTCCAGTGAGCTAGCTTTTTATTTAGCTGTTCAAGGTGCTGTTTAGGAAGTTTTCAAGGTGGTTTTTATATAAATCTAAAGATGAACATTCGGGATATGATGGCAGTTCTTCAACTGGTGATCACTTATCTCGAGTAGTTGTATTTGGTGATCAGAGCAGTGAAAAGACTTCTGTATTAGAATCTATTGCCCAAGCAATAATTCTCCCCAGAGGAAGTGGAGAAATGATAGCACGAGCACCAGTGAAAGTAACTCTCGCAGAAGCTCCCTATCATGTTACCCAATTTCGAGACTTAGAAAGAGAATTTGCTTTAACTAAGGAAAGTGATTTATCTAAATTGAGAAAGTATACATATATGTTTAAATCTTGTAGCGTATTTTGTTTTTCTGAGAGTAAAAGTTTTATTTTATTTTTATACACAGAGAAGTCGAAATGACAATGCGAGCATCAATTCGTAGCGGTAAGACTGTAAGCAATAATGTAATATCGACGACTGTGACAGGACCTGAACTACAATGAATGGTGTTAGTTGATTTACCTCGAATAATACGAGTAATATCTTCTTCAGTTTCTTCAATTAGGAAGAATTTATAAATGCAATTAATCAAAAAAATTGTTGCGTTAAAATTTAAATAAATAAAAAATTTCCATTAAATCACATTCTCCTAATTAATATTAAGCGAGAGTTGCTATTGTTTTAATAACTGAATTCATTATTGAAAATTTCCTTTTGAATTATGTATGTAAATATTTTATTAAAGTTTTAATTGTGTTAAATGTATATCTATCCACTTTTAAATAAATTATCTTATCTGAATTGTACTCCCTAAATGGACGACAATTTCTTAGATATTTTGTAATCAATTTGAATAAATTTAGTGGCAAAACAATTTTTAAATAAATTTAAAAAATGTTTCCAGAGAAAACATTGAGTTTTATCACCAAGGAAATATTTGCTCCGGGCCGAAAAACTATCAAAGAAAAAATATATAATAGTATATATATTTTACCTAATTTGGTAGAATTATATAGTGCTTCAATCTTACTACAGTTTTGTAGTAAAATGGACAAAGATATCTTCAGATGAATTCGAGTTATATGTGGGGTCTCAAAATGAGGAGCTGAGCTGCTTGGAGCTTGTGGTTATGTCAATCAGTTAACGAACTCATCTGATTCGACATCAGATTATTTACTAGATTTAAATCACCGAAATAAAAAAGTATTCAGAAAAATTGTCGAAGTAAAAAATTGAGTATTCTTATTCAACAGTTTTTAATAATTTTCTCTTGGGTTTTTTGTCTTAAGTGCAGTCAAACTGCTATTTAAATTTTTAATTCTGAAACCTACATTTAAAGTCTAATCTTTATTTAAAGTCGCAAATATGAACTCTAATTCCCGTACGTTATTCATGAAAGCAGTAGTGGGTTTTCTCAGCCCTCCTTCCGACAGCTCATCTACCCATGTTGATTTGGAAGAAATTCCAGGTATTGGTACTGGCTTTACTACTCCGTCCATAATCCCGCATTTGTGGATTAAAACCCTCCCAAGTTTTTCATGGAATCTTCTTTCAATTCATCGAAGCTAATATTTTCATATTGAATTACTTCGGACTCGTCTCCCTTCCGCTTTCCATATCGAAAATTGTATCTATAACTAGAGTACTCAATAACACGTCCGATGTTGCTCTTAAATTATGAAAAACTGATGTTCGAAAGCATGTTTGACAAGTGTGTGGGAGAAAAAGCTTTCACGTGTGACACACCAACTTGCGTCATCGTGTATGGGCCCCTTTATATCTCGGTGCCGCACTTCTTTGCTGGAACAGGTTCGAAATTTTCTCCACTGTCTTGTGTATTGCTGAACGCACTTACCTACTGTGTTATGTCGGAAAAGCCATAAAATGAGAAGTAAATTAGTAAATTATAAAAAAAAGTTACTTCACAAACCAAATGTATACTTTTGCTACCATTCTAACATCCTGTGGAATAAATTGTATCTAAATAAAATAAAGCGAACGATACAAACGAAATGTTATAAGCATTATTTTTTGAGTTAGTTAGTACAAAAATGTTCAATGTGAGTTTATTCAAAAATTACCTAAAATACATGAACGGAGCCTATATTTAAATTCTAGTGATATATGATCATGAAGATCGCCCCTAGCCCGTATAACGTCAAAAAAGTGATTCTGTTCATCCTGACTTAGTCTGCAGGCTAATACATATTTAAAGCTGTTTCTTTTTCGGGTAATCAAATAGTTGAGGCAGTGCATTATTTAGCAGGATACCTTTTTGGAAAGGAAGCAAAGTTCTACTTCTTGGCGTTCTTAGTTTTTTATTGTTTATTTTTTAGCTTTTGCTATATACCGGAGAATCCAAATAAATTCCTTCTTGAACAAATATTTATTGTTTCAGTCATTTTCGCAATTATTTGTGAGCGTCAATGGATAGTCCGTAGGCTTTCATCCTATCCCTAGAATCAGCAGATGGAGGGCGCCTCCAGCTGAAATATCAAAATAGTCGTTATCCAATTTTAGGAAATGACTACAATTTATGGCATTTGGTGAATTAGTTCTCCCAAGCTCGGCACACCTGCTAATGCACTTTGAGACAGAGTGAGAAAATAACTGTGAAGCTAGCTTTTCTTTCTGACGTCCTGCACGTTTAACGCTGAGATACTTTGGTGTTAGTTTATGACACATTTTTAAATCGGATTTCTCCAGGAGTATATTTTTTTACCGGTTTGGAATCTATAACCTTATCTTCTAAAACAAGTCCTGTATCGACGATATAGTTTCGAATTAGTTTTATTAAGTGTGGGGTATCAGCAAAAAAAAAAACTCGTCCAACTCATTTCCTGAACATTGGATGCATGGTTTGTTCTCACTAATATCTTGTTCCCTCCATAAGGCCACATTAGTTAGTTAGTCCCATGTCGGAAACTATCGCAACTACGTCGAGAGATATTTCCCGAAGTGATTTATCGATATTATAATAAATTACTTGCTTACAGTATTTAAATAGTCCTCGTACCATAGCCACATGCTTGGTTGTAAAGTCTGGTCAATTTACTTGTCATAATCATAACAAATTTTCATTTCATCTCATCAAATGAAAGCATATATGACTTGTCTATTTCATTATAATAACTTTATGACGTTAGCCAATATTATTGGCTTCAGTACTAATTTTGCCACACACCTCCCCAAGGTGGACTTGCCAGGCAGAGGATAGTTTCTCTTCCTTAACAACCGAATAAAGTGATGTAGTGGAGGAGACATCTTCATTGGTCCATCTAAACAATCTGGTAGGTTCTTTTATTCTCCTAAATTGACCGGGAGTGAATATTTTGCGAATTTGATACCGCTGAAAATGGTTTGTTTTTTTTAGTAATTTTTTATTAGTCACCTTTGATCTACGCAGCTCACCCTCTACTAAGCTAATTATTTCAAGCTCCCGCCCACTTTCAATTTCTACCCTGAAATAATTCTATACAACAAGAAGTAAATGAATGACGTAAATTAGGAAATTACTGAAATATCGGCAAAATTACTAATAGCCTCATTTTTTTCCATTTCTTCTTGTCTCTCCCCGTCTTGCATTGGTTCCTCGATTTGAAGAATTCTTCCTCTCTCTCTTCTAGATTTAATTCACCTTCCGGTAAACAATCCAAAATGGCTTCTTATTGTTTTAACCTTTTTACAAAAATATAGTTTATCTCAAATATTGTAACTAAATAAATTAATTGCCTATCATTCGGGCTAACCGCTTCTTGAGTGAGTTCTTTCAACCTTGTGGCTCTGAGCGACGATGCTTTAATTAGGGTGAGAAACATTCACTGATGGAACAACATGTTCTTTCAATCGCATTAACTTTTTTGATGTATTAAAAAGAGTGTCCAGTAGTCTGTAATCACTTCCTAGAAAATGATCCGAGCAAACTGGAGTAAGCACTAAGCACTTTTGAGTTTTTGGGAAATGCATGATGTCTTACAACTTCCTCTCCGGAATACTTTCTCCAATAGTTCTCACAATTAAGAACGGAGCACTTCGTAATTTCCACAAATATTTACTCGTTCTTTAATTTACAAATCACCCTAAATAATTCGGTAAAACTTCAACAAAACCACGGTTCAGAGATACTGTGAATTTTAACACAATGCAGCTGATGTGCTGTGACGTGTTTCGTCTAATAACAAGTAAAAAAATTAGTATTGGTCTAAGAACAATGCTTATTATACCCTAGATGAATGCCCGTATGTAATATCGTGAGGTCACCCACCAGCGAAAGTTTGATTTTTGAAGAGGTTTTTCGTATATATTTCCAGAACGGTTTGTCGGACAGTAAAAATGATAAATTTCATAGGATTTCATATTCTGAAGAACTTATCAGTAAAATAAAAACGTCGAGGACTAATCATTTTTACAGTATACGTAAAAAACCAAAATTTTTATATGGCAACACCAAGAAGGGACTTATCGATTTAGTCCATTTTTGAAGCTTGACTTTCTATTACTATAAAAACACAGTGTAACAAATTTCAGCACTCTACGTCGACGTGTTCTAAGGTAGTGTGCAAATATATAGTAAAAAGCGAAATTTTTGTATGGCAACCCTACGATGGAGTTGTCCGATTTGTCCCATTTTCGAGCTTAAGTTTACTGTTTTTTAAAAAATCCTGTGCAAAATTTCAGCCCCCTAAATGAACGCGCTCTCGAGTTATCGTGAGTACGGACGGACATGCAAAAATCAAAAAGCCAGCAATACCTCACCCCAATATGAAAACAACGTTGCCTCGACTCGATGAAGGGAAGGCCACAAATTTTTCTTAGAAATTTCCTGGGCAATTTTTTCTTAGAAATTATACGCATTTTTGGAGGCCGACAAGAATTCTTATGAGTGTAGACGGTAGATAAGCAATAAGCACTTTTGTTTTATAAATATACAGAAGATTTCTAAGACAAAATTTAGCGTTTCCCTACATCAGGTCGAGTCATCGTTGATTTTATATTGGAGCGAGGAATTGCTTTCGACCTCGACCAAAGCATAAAAACTCGAATGAAGAAATTTCCAGTAAATGTCTAAGAAAAAATTGTGCCAAGGTCCTCTATCAGCTCCTGAAGTTTTAACCATCAGTTGTAGACTGCCCTTTCCCCTACATCATGAGAACTACTTTACGATCCAGATATCGCCGGAGTTCTATTATTAAATAATAAATATTATACGATAAATCCTGGTCGTTTTAAAATTATAAGGGGTGAAGAACCTGGTTATTACGACCTTAAAAACTTTTTTTTTTTTTTTTTTTTTTTTCAATAGCCACATACAATATCACAAACCAGAAGCAGTAAATTTTAAAGTCGACACGGCATACATTATCCATCAATATGAACATTTGATTAACATACACAGAGAGAAAACACAGAATCGGGATTAGCCGACAATAGACTCACATTACAGCATAGGCATTTAGTTTTATATTATTATTGACGACGTATATACCGACTAGTGTAACGTTTATATGTTTATTTATTTAATTATTTATTTAGTAATTTGTTTCATACATGTACCTACCGTGTTTAGTTTTTACCTTGTTTCATGTGTAAAAAAAAAATTTCGTAACTTTAATGTAATATTATTTTTTAAATGTAAGTACATCATTTTTAAAATTTAGAAATAAGCCCATGATGCTGAAAATACTTTGTTACAGTACTGTATGCCCTGAAGATGGCCCAATCAAGGGACCGAAATATAGAGTGTCCCTCTTACATGACAATAAATAGGCTATTGAAAGGAAAAAAACAGAACGTTTTTAAGGTCGTAATACCCAGGTTCTTCACCCCTTATTAAATAATAAAGTTTAGATTCCGTACGCATAGTAAAATTTGGTGACAATTTGTTGCTAATTTGGTAGGCTTAATATATGTATATATAACCATTTTTGCCTCAAATTAAATACTTAGAAGAAAACGGAATCTAATATTAATTACCTCGGCTATAATGATTTTCCCAACGTACTAATTTTCATCTAGAGGCGCGGCTTTTGTAAGCAAAAAAATGCAAAAAAAATTTCTTGTACAGAAAAATCCTTAAGGGGGGTTACCACAAAACAAAAGCTCACGATTTCGGTTCTCAAAAGCACAGTGGAACATAACCGCATAAAAGTATGCAATTTGAAAAAGGAAACAAATCACTATGTGTATATGCAAAGCTATATGATGCTGTGGTATTCGAGTGCATTGAACTCCAAAGGATTTCAGGCATCTGTACAGCAGTAGGATTGCATAAACATGGCGAAATTTTAGACTTGTTGTCGGATTTTTCATAGATTTTTTTTTTTGAACTTATAAAACGTTTTGCGTGAGGAGCAGGCAAGGGGCGATAGTAATGTGCGCGCTCTGTGCTGGTGGTCAGACACTTTTCTTGTAATTTGTCTGGCATCATTTAATGCTTGAGCAAATTTTATTTTACTGATGCCTCTCATCAAATAAAACTCTTCCGAGAACTCTGCGTTGTAATGTTTCATATTATTTTGGCAATGTTCACAAAATGTCAGTTTTACCATTTTATTAAGTAGATAACCAAAGAACTACATTAAACAGTTAGATTTGCTTTACTAACAACCATTTTCTCCTTCCTACATTTTCACAAAAAGCCCATTAGGGATTAAGATCCATATAATAAAATAAAAAATATCGGGACTGCACATTTTGAGATATTTAAGGATAACCGAAATATCCATTATCCTTGAAAGCAAATTTTCAGAAAAATCACTTTGAATAATTTTTTCCGGAAACTTCAAAGCATCCCAAAATAAATTACCTTTATTTCATGGATATACGATGATAAAGTTACATCTACTAAGCAACATTCCCACATTTTTCAAACCTCAAAAGACCGTAACTCGGTCATATATGGATCGCAAATTTCATCAAAATCAGAAAAACAAAACAAAGTACACATAATTGGTCGATTTTCTGTGTAACGGCTTATAGGATTATATATTTCATATACATAAATTTACATACCTAGTAACATTCTGTTTTCTCTTCTTTATTCCATAATTATTGGACTGAGTTTTACTCCCCTAATTGTAAGATATGTAATTAGTTTTTTAGTCTGGTAAATAATTTTGGAGATAGGTGGCAAAAAAATGAATCAGTCTTTCTTAAGGTGACATATTTTCAACTCATCGTTATGAAGAACTAGTAAGTCATGGAAATTCACTTTCGATGAGACATACATAACAGAGTACTAATGGATGTGAAATAAAGAACGGAAGAGCTATATGCAAAATACTGGAACTGAGGTGTATATGACCCAAGTGCAAAAAATCCGTCTTTCGGCTGTAAAAAGTCAGAACGACTAGATCAGCAACCAAATAGATGTGTGTGTATGTTACGGATGCCAGGATTGATTTGTCAATAATTATCTCCTCTACGGGTTTTTCTTTCGCCGATTTATATACTCATGGTCGAATCTGACTTTAATTTAATTGAAATTTCAATTACAAACTATTTCAATCTTAACCTAATTAAACTATTAATCTAGATGTAAAAACTGCACGATGTCGCTGAGTTGAAAACTGAACCAGAAGTGATCATTGCCAGCTGAATTGTTCAGTTTCCCTAAAGTTAACTGGTTTGTTATCGCTGTGTGATGAGCATGGCGATAATAGAGCAGTCAAATACTGCAGCTGCAGCTTGTGTATAGTACGTATGTGCGGTTGACCAATATTGCATATTGATAGAATTTTCTGGTACTGCTGCAACAGTGTATGTAGAATTTCAATTTTTGTGTTGTTTTGTATTGCTCACCATACAAAAGAAGCCGCTCATCTTTATTCTTGTAAGAGAATTTTTCGGAATGTCAGCCACTCTATGTCAATGTTAGCATGCTTTGAATCAGTGTCCAAATGGCAATACCACGAAGGATTTACCCTATTTCACCTATTTTCGTACTTAAAAGCACAATTTTTATATATCCCATATCCGTGAAAATTTTAGTTTTCTACGTTTACGTACTCGCGTGCAGTGGTCAAATATATACCGAAATCCGAAATTTTCGTACGCAATTCTATGACGGAGTAATCCAGTGACGTGCGGAATGAAAATTAAAGTGACAGTAAATACCAACGATTTTTTGCGTATTATTGGTATTTCTATGCTTTACGAAAAGATTAACAAAATTCGTATATCCTGTGATTTCATCTAAGATATAAGTAAAAGTTAACTATCTATATTCAAAGTCGATAAAATATATTACCATTGGTGCATTCTGAGTAAGTTGCACGGTCAGCTAAATAATGTTTAAGAAACTAAAAACTCCCAAGGTGCCCATTGTGCCGACAATTCGAAACTAACATTTTGTTACGAGCACTGTAAATTATAAACTTCTATTGCGATTGCAAATATCTGATTGTAGCTATATTTGTATGTTTCTTATAAAAATCTAATTTATAAACCCCACATTCTCATGTCTGTTTATTATTACAACAATTTGTTAATAGTAGGTACTGTTTATGAAATTATAAAAGCGATAATGATATGGACGGTCACTGGGCACCTATGCAGGTCTTGTGGGGACTAGATTGGATTGCATGGAAAAATTTGTAGCTATATTCAAATTATCCAAAATGTGTGTAGCCAATTTATCAAAATACTTAAGTGCGAGATAGAATGGGTTAAATATTAAACTATATATGTACTGTAATATGCTTCATTTCAATATCATGCAATACCTTGCAAAAGACTCAAATAATAAAAAAGCATGCTTGAATACAAAATGTTGCAATACCTAGTGACGCAGTTACAAATAGCAAGAATGTGCAACGCATCATTTTGAACGCATGCAAGTGCCGTCTTTGGTAAACTAAGCATAGATATGGATCAAATATATCTTCACGAAGTGAAAATGGAAGGTCGGGCATATTGCAACTTTTATAGAAATATGCACGGTAGAATTAATTATCGATTAACCGAATAATAGAGCTGTCAACTGTATAAACAGAATGAGCGCAATTAAGAAACACAGTCTTTCTCCACAAGAACATCTGAGAACACAACACGTCGGTTTTATTACTGGGAGTTCTGCTGTTTGGCTGCTCCCCATCCTATCACCTGGAGTAAATGCTTTCCACCAGAATAGTTAATGCCCGCGGGCAGGTCTTCTTAAGTACGTTAAAGGGTTAATACATCCCCGGGCTACTCTTGCGAATATTCACTTGACTAACTTAACTGCGTAAAGTAATGTAGCAAGGAAAGAATATCATTACAATACCCTCTGATAAAATTTACTTCTCAGTCAAGTGTTGAAACTTGAGGCAATACCTATCATGTAAAACAGTCAAGAGCAACTTCAGCAGTTCTTCGGCAGTGCCCCTAATTTATAGCGTGGATATGTTCCCGGAATCATTGGAGAAATCCAATTTGTTTGCAGCTAAATTTTCTGCGAGTTCTTTCTTACCATCTTCTTCGCAAAATCCTCCTTCTCTAGCATATTGCGTGCCGTTACTTTACCGTATAAGGGAAGTTTTCAAAACGCTCGCGAGTATCAATGTATCTATTGCTGCTAAGCCTGATGGTATTTCGCCTGGTACTCAAGTGCGGCACCTCTTCTTTAGTTAAACCCCTACGAAAACTATTTCACCTATCCTATTCGAAGTGAGTATTTTCTCCTTGCACATGTTCAGCCAATACCCGAAAAAAGAGAGGCAAACGATCCCTCAAAATTATAGACCAATTGCCCTCACTTCGATTCTTTGGAAGATTTTCTAAACGGTCATCAACACTTAAAAAATCAACAAACTAATTTACTAACATTCCTTACCGCGCGTTGGAATCAATGTCTCCATAATTTTGGTGAATCTGAAATCGTCAAATTAGATCTTTGATTGAGTCCAGTATCCTGCTCTTTTAGTTAAACTTCAAGCATTAGGACTAGACCCTCTTTCCTTAAAATGGATTGAAAGTTTTTTCTCTCAGTTCACTAAACAATGACCTTACAACAATACTTGCTTATGGCAGAGCGAATCGGGTCTTATTTAATGCTTACAACACCGCAATGTTGGCTGCTATCACCGCAACCGCAACACACGCTCAATCATTTGAGAAGGTAACTTGAACTCGCCATGGCACTGAAGTATTCATCAACTTTTATTGGTCCGATCACATTTTGGTATTTCCAAAAACGCCATGAAGGGCCTGGGCTTCTTGCAAAGATGGAAAAAATATCGTACGCAATCAGCCTAGGCGTAAATCTACAAATCTCTTAAATGGTATAGATTGGAAAATAATTCCCATATTTGGTCAAAGCCTGGACGCATTTCATTGTCTGCGTTAGACACAGTCCAAAAGCACGCCTTCCGGCTTATTAGTGCTGATCCCTTGTACAATTCTTCCTATGAACATCACACCAGGTGTAACCAGCGCCTACCCTCATACCCTTGAAGTTAAATTCGGCCGTAGTGTGCAATTTCGCGAAACCTTCGTAAGCAGAACAGTACGTATGTGGAACAGCTCTGTTTTTCCTCCCAGCTATGAACCGCAAACATTCAAGCGCAATGCACCCCGTCACCTCATTGGCGCAACCCATTAATCCTCAATTCCCTACCCCTTCTTCCTCTCCTGACAAGGCTGTGCTGCGGCATCATAGCCTTAGTAGCATAAAAAAAATATCCCCCCCCCGCCCCGTCTAACACCGTCCATGTCTTCGAAATTGGGGTTCAACAAAATCAAAATTTCCGAACTCTAATTCGGTTTTTTTTTCATTTATCTGTACAGAGTGTTCCATACCTACCGCATTTCCTTTATACCCCGGATTCCTCACTCAATTTTGAGAAATAAATTGTATGGAAGGAGAACCGGAAAATGCACGGTGTTTGCGGTTAGGGGTTTTGTGATTTTGGGTGCTTTTTATCGTAATACCATAACTTTCTTGTTATACACACTATGAAGGTGACTTGCATCTCAGGTGATAGTAAACCCTCTTCGGTTTCCAACAAATTCACAAACACCTCTCTACCCGAATTCCGTCGGCAGTTATAGGACGTCAAAGTGAAAATATAAGAAAATTTTGCAATTTCTTTCCAATTTTTACGATTTTCCCGCTAAAAGGCAAGATAAGGATAGAACTTTCCTGCATAATTTAAGACCTCCGAATGTTACCTTTTATTTGATTCTGCACATGTGCTACCTAAATGCTACGGTTTTTGAGATATTCCCGTTTTTATGATGCATAATTGTATGAATTTTGCTAATAACAATATAAATCGCGCCTAATTTTATGCAATTCCACGCAAAATACCAAAATTAATCAAATTATGAATCATAGAAACGGAATTCTCAAAAACGGTTGCATTTAGGTAGGTACATGTGCATAGTCAAATTAAAGGTAACATTCCGGGGTTCCTAAATCTTGTAAATAAACTGTATAGTTATCATCACCTGAGAGGCAAGCCACCTTCATAGTGTATAACAAGAAATTTACATGGTATTAGGATAAAAAGCAACCAAAATCACAAAACCGGCCTAACACCCACACCATGCATTTTCCGGCTCTCCTTCCATACAATTTATTTCTCGAAATTGAGTGAGGAATCCGGGGTATAAAGGAAATGCGGTACATACGGGACACCCTGTATATATTTTATTTGAAAAAAAAAAATAGTCATGAACACCAGTTTTTTTTTATCGTAATCCGGTGAACAATTTCAGTAAATACATACATAAAGAATGTTAATTTTTTCTGAGAAGCTATTTTTATTGGATATGCTGAAGAGAAATTTCTAAACGCTATTATGGTCGTGGTTTGAGTAAAGAGTGTGACAGGTCATTTTAAATTGAAAATTACGGGGTCCGAAACTTGGGCTTGGTTCAGCCATAAGTTTGATACGTAGAGGAATCATTATCATCGGGTGTTTTTGTACTAAATCAAATATACAAAATTCTCCAATTGATTTTAGTATAGATACATTCAGCATTCTTTAATATCACATTCTGTAAATTTCAGTTAAAGGAATGTACCGTTATATTTGTTAAAAAGAATTGTTTTCCAGCAATTTCTTCAATTCTGGCTATTTCATGGTATTCAGAGGTAGCGCATTTTATGGTTCCATGGCTTTTGAACTATTTCTAGTTTTTTTTTTTTATGAATATAATATTACATAAGATAATCAAGAATAATAATTTTATAAATAAATAAAAGTGCCTGGAATATTAGAAATTTTTCTTTCAGAAAGCAGATCGATATATTTCTTCACTGTTTAAACCCTTTTGTTTTACATACACTTGACCAAACCCAGGAAAACATTTTGAAATAAGACAGTGAGTAAATTCTAACTAAATTTTAAGTTCAATATTGGAGTTGAATACGAGTGATTAAGTGGAATAGCTATTAACTATTATCAGGCAATGAAAGATCTATATTTTAACGATGCATGACGAATATTATTATTATTTGCGTAAACATAGCGGAATTTAAGTGCGCATTGTCGGGATTTAGTGAGAACTTAACTTTTACAGTAATTTATTTTTTGGGAAGAGTAGATTTGATTAGATTTGTGAAGGGGTGTATAGGCGTTAGCCTCGCAATCACTGCGACCTGAAAGATCTATTGTGAGTCCCCGTTGAATTTGCTCCATTTATAGGTTTAGACTGTTAATAAAGTCTAGAGCCATTCTGGGCTTGAGGTTCCATACGTAACTTGGTTTGGGAAGAGTACAAGGCATAAAAGTTTTTCGCGTTACATAACAATTTCAGTCTGTACATATTTATTATTGAGCAGTTCGCAGAATTTAAGTTTAAAAAAGTTTTCTTTACAAACAAAAGAGTCATACTTCTTATGTGCAGCGATTGAAAGACTTGTATGTATTTAAAGTTAGCAGTGAGCCAGGGGAACTTACTAGCCGAATCGAAGTTTGTCGTTTGGCTGGTACACGCAAGGAAGATCAAGCGCGTATACAGGGGGAGGGTCACGGGGGTCATGACCTCCCCCAAGGCGTGTGCTGAGCTGGAGAGTGAGTTTTAAAAGTTTAACAGGACAATTTTCCTATAGTACGGATACAATGTGTAGTTATCGCCAGCGATTAATGCTGGTACTGTAACGCTGGGCGTATGTTTGTCTTCCTTTGAATAGTAATAGTGGATTCTGGAGTAGGTATACTATGTAGTCATTTCGTCGTAGCTCTTCGGCTTTGAAACGTGTATGATTTTTTTTAGAATTTTCTTGTGTTTTATGTAGTGTCGAAAAGTCATTTATCACACACCTATCACAGAATAGTAACTAATTTTGGAATACTACTACATATTTGTTTTAGTATGACATTGTTTAGAAAAAGGCACGCAATGCTTAGCAGCCCGGTTAATATGAAGCTTTTATATTTTTGTTGCACCGATTACGCCTATAGATGAAAAAGCTCACAACTTCGAGATCTGAAAGTGTGATTGTTTTTAAGAAATTGGTCAGCGATCATAATGTTTTTTTACCTATCTGATTTTCCGACATAAAATCAATGACAGGGCAACTTGGTGGGGAGCTCCCAACAGAAGCATAAAAACTGACTTTTGAATTAGGGTTCTTCCAGTAGAACCCTAGTTCCATGCAATCAACGTGTAGCCACTCGTTGATTTTCCATGGCGATACTGATCCAAGCCTGAGTTGTTCAAATGTTTTATGTTCGTAGGGACGCATTAAAGTTTTCTTAGAAATATACCTGGAAATTGTTCCTTAGAGCTTTAATGAATAACTTATTCACCGACAACAGTCCAAACAAATTGCTGGATTGGTTCTGGTGGTTCACTCTTTCGGACAATGGCGCAAGCATTCAGTTTTCTTAGAAAGATTTGACATTTTTTCTTTAGATTTTTCATGCATTACTGGGGTCGGATTCTGCAACTCTGAGAGTTTGGAAGTTTGGAAGATGAGAATTTTCGTTTTCCCCGATTAAAACTCCCTAACTCTCCATTCGCGATTCTCTAACATACTTGGATAGTTAGGCAAAACGTGGGAAGTATCGCAATATTGATGGACGGCTAACTCTGTGTGGGAGGGTCGTAGAGTATTGGTATTGGATGACAAATTTTTGGGGGAGGGGTTTTTGGGATGGGGTGGGGTCGTATAATCCCTAATTGGGGGTTGTCCAAAATGCGTCATATTTGGTATCAAATTAAAGATGGAGAAGCGAGTAATATAGTGGTGTAGTTCTTTTTTGATCATTCTAACTTCATATCTAACTTTTTGCCGCCAAAAGGCGGATTTTTTGCACCAGTTCCTATATTTTGCATATATTTCGTCCGTTTTTTATTTCACATCTATTAGTACTTTGTTGTGAACATCTTTCTCATGGAAAGTGAATTTCCATGACTTACCACTTCGTCATAATGATGAGTAGAAAATATGTCCATTTTTGTACCAAAAAGCGGACACATTTTTTCATCTTAAGAAGGACTGATTCACTTCTTTTGCAGTTATCTCCAAAACCATTTCCCGGACTCAATTACATACCGAATTAAGGGACAAAATGTATATGCGTTTTAATCCTACATACAAGCTTTAACGTGCATTTCTAAATTTTGTATAGCATCTCTACTGTCCTGGAAGACGATCAAATTAACCATTTTCGAGTGATTTAAAATTTCTAACGGGTACCTTGAGACACCAAAATCCCCATTTCTCTGTAAGTATTGCAAGGATTTCCATAATTTGCTTTTGTAAATATAGCCAGGATATGCAGTAGTCCATAATTTAATTAAAAAATCTTTCTTTACAAAACACAACAGAAACAGCGAATACTGTCAGTTGAGAAATATTCTTCTTACTTCTCCACAACAAACACAGCCGAGATATGCCAGGATATGCAGTAGTCCATAATTTAATTAAAAAATCTTTCTTTACAAAACACAACAGAAACAGCGAATACTGTCAGTTGAGAAATATTCTTCTTACTTCTCCACAACAAACACAGCCGAGAGTTTTGTCGAGTGGAAAAGAGAGTTTGGTACTTCTCAATACAAATTCTCCGAGTTACAGTATTCCGAGTGGAGAGTTAAGTGTCAAAAGAACTCTCATCTTCATAAACCCACAACTCTCCGTATTAGTGAATCCGGGCCCTGGTGGCTGACCATGGTTCCAAAGAGTTATATTGATTCAGGTGCTTTGCAGATCTTGGTCGCGAAAGCTATTTATGAGTGTTGACTATCATACATTTTGTTATTGGAAATTTACTTGAAAATTATTCTTTAGAATTTTTAAACAGAATTTTTACTGCAAAACTATAAAAATAAAATCCATTCGCTTTCCTCTGCGGTAGCTGGCGATGCTTTGCGTGTACTTTCGTATTAATTCAAGTAGTGTTGATTTAACTTCACGTTTACTTTTAATTTCTATGAGAAGGATAAACTTGCTCTATCAGTTAGCGATGGAAGTAGAAATAGTAGCAAAAGTGTAAAGCGGAAGACTGATAAGACCATTGACAACTTTTTTCAGAAGAAATCAAGATCAGTTAAGTTCCCATCAGAAGAAATTGTCAGTAGCATATCATGCACTCCTACTCCCATTCCTTTAACAATCCTTTCTACAATCTCTGCACGAGAACGCGTATCTGGTTATGAGTTATTAATGTCCACCCTGAGATCGACATGTGATATCGATAGGTTTTAAAAATCAAATTGAAAATTGCATTTTGTGATATAACGTAAATATGATAAAAAAAAAATTTAAAAGCGACTTCTTCCACCTTTTTCCTCCCCTTCGAACGTTTTAGCTGTGACCCCCCCTAGGCTGCAGGTCTGGTAGTTGTAAAGAAGTAATTTAACTCACTTACCTCACTTTTCGGGGAAATATTAAGAGTTTTAAAACTTTGTGGATACCTCACAAAAGTAATCTATAACAACGAAATGGTAGAAAGGAGCTTGTTCTCATCAATAAAAAATTTAGCAATAAGGTCATATCTAGCAAAATATTCATACGACTTCATTAACAAGTCAATAATTTTTGTGAGTTTTGTAGTCAAAATATAGGAACAATTCAGTGCAACCAAGCGAAGATTCTTATGAGTTAATTATCACACTATATGGAAATGCCGAGTACAGAAATATCGTGTATATTCCATGCCTCATCATACACCGCTGCACAGATACTATGTTACCTTGCCATCAGTGGTGGATTTTAGAGTTATTTGTCCAGCTTTAGAGACTCTAAATACAAATAAAGTCTGGACTACAATTGCCATATTCGTAAGTAAATTTACTTAAGTGTGGCGAACGATCCCTTTCGTTAGGTTTAAATGTCAAATTGTCGTAAGTAAAGGTGCGGTAAGAGTCGCTCATTCCGTAAGGACGTGATGTCTGGATCAATTAAATTGTTATTAAATGATTAAAAGTGCAATGTAAAAATTAAAATGGAACAAGAATGGAACAGCAAATTAATAGAAAAAACAAATCTTCAATAAAATCAACTTCCATTTGTTATTTTTTGTTTTTTTTTTTACTACTTTTAAAATTGAAAACATTAAATATCAAAATAATAGCCCTTACGAAATGTGATATCTATTTAGACTAAACATATAAATTTTTCGTAAGTAAAACTCAGTCTCGTTAAAATCTTAAATTTCCTTACGGCAGTTAGTTACTAATAATACTGCTTGCCACACCTTTCTTATTTATAACAAGTAAAAAACGTAGAATTGGTCTAAGAGGAATTCTTATGGTATCCTAGATGACTGCCCGTATGTAACTTCGTATGATCACCGATCTGTGAAAGTTTCATTTTTGAAGTGGTTTTTCGCATATATTTCTAGAACGGTTCATCGGACAGTAACGATGATTATAACTAGGATTTCATACTCTGAAGAAGTTTTCAGTACAATAAAAATATCATTTTCGAATTTAAATATTTTTCTTTAAAACCGCAGTGTAAAATTTCAGCTCTCTAAGTGCACGCGTTCTCGAGTTATCGTGCACACAGACGGACGGACGGTCAATCGAATACGCAAACATCCTGTTATGATCAACACCCTTATCAACACAGCACCCTTAGGTTCTCACGCCGCTGTCCATACCTACTTGACAAGGAATCAGTTTTCATTAATTTTCTTTAAATTCTTAAACCTTGTCACGTCTAAATTATGTTCACATAAATTTCGTTTCAAGAAAGTGCTAAATAAACACTCTAGTGTTTATTTGAACCATGCACATAAAATATCCACCATAATTACAGCTCTGCTGACTTCGCTTCTTGCTTCAAGTGAAAGATCAGATTTCCAAATATGTGAGACAGCGCGTGGGAGCCGGGGCGATAAGAATTAAGAATGAACAAGGGTGTATAGATTTTTAGAGAGACGGATAGAGTATTTCCGAGTCCGTGATAGTGAACACACTAAGTCGGTAGCATCGTACAAAATAGTTAAAAGAAGTATTCTTGATTTTTTTACAAATAAAGTTTTAAAAGTTATCAAAACAAAAAAAATAAAGTCTTTTTCTTTACTCAAACAAGTGCTCCCGGGAGAAAAACCCGTAAAAATATAACAAAAATGGTGGCAGCGGTGCGATCCACGCGATCCTAATAATAAAATTAGTGCGCTATATTATAATCCACGCGATCCTAAATAACAAAATCAGTGTAAATCGCCAACAGATCATGAAGATTGATTGATTGATTGATTTAATCACCTGGAAGAAGTGGATGACTCTGAAATATCCGTAATTTGGATGAATCTGAAACATCCGTAATTTGCAGCATCCCACGAAAACATATCAGCAACTTAACTGGAAGCTTATTAACTAAAGTGAGTTATTTTGTTTACCAAATAGCAGCATAAATAGTGGATACTGGAACAGAAAAAGCGAAAAGGCTCAGAATATTCGAAAGGAATTTCATGAATTTAATTAATCAATTGAATAAAATGGAACCAATATGGATGGTACTGTAAGTCAGGATATTAGTTTATATTTCTTTATTTCTTGAGATAAATTATTATTACATGTACTAAATAAAAAAAAAAAAGTTGAATTTTATCTAAATTAGTGTGTCGAATATAATGGAATCAATACATTGGTACTATGAGTTAGGATATTATTATAAAATATTATAAAATATTTTTTTTTTTCTTTTTCTTTCTCATTTTATTGCTTTATATAAATCATTATTAAGTGTATAAAAGTGAACTATGCAGCTCATGGGAAATAATAAGTGCTGTATGCCTTTGTGTTGTTTGAAGTGAATACGAAGCAGTAATTTCATTCGTTCTTGTGCGCATATGTAAAAACAAAACAAAATATATATATATATTTTATTTAAACAGAAATAATTTTTGCTCTTGAAAAAATGGTGTGTATCTCACGTGCATATTTACAAATGGTATTAATGAAATGATTGCGAAGCACGATTCCACGTCAATCATGTTCCGGTCCGAGTGCTATTAATTGTTAATAATTTTTTTTTATTATGCCATCTCCGGTGCTAGATTTATTTTGTTTTTCTGTGTATGATAAAAAAGTTCCTAATATCTATTTCATTTCATCGACATTCTGAAAAAAAAAAAAAGTGGTTCTCCTTTCCTAAATTAGCTTTAATAGTGCGGGCAAGTACTCAAAATGTACATAATAATTTTATAAACGTTTTATTTCCAAAAGGTGTGTGACGGTCACTTCGGTAATCCCATGTAAACAGCCTAGACTACAAAATAGTAAATTCCCAGTACAATTCATTCGTGACTTCTATGTATTGTTATTCAACTTGTTTTTCCTTTCTCCTCTCTTCACGCTTTTCAGTCGTACAAGATATCGTCTACTTGCATTGTTTTATTTTTTTTTCTCGGTTTTACGGAGTTGCAAATTGAATTTTGATTCTTTATTGGAGGATTAATAAATTAAGTTACCTTATTAATAACAGCGTAGCTTTTTCTGGAAGTTCCTTTTGATAAGAAGAATTGCGAATATTATTCTGCATGCTTATTAGAAACTAGTGATAATCAGCGGAGTAGTAAATTAAATTATGGAAAGTTTTCTAATTCCACAATTAACTAAAAGAACCATATAGGAAAAGAAAATAATTACATGCTCTCTTTCAACCTTTCTTTGCGAGGCGGAAAAAAGATTCCACGCAAACCGGGTGAACCAGATGGCTCCCAATCCGACGAAGAGCCAAGTGAATCAGGAGAGCCAAGTGACACTCTTCTAGAGTCAGTAGCGGACAAAGGTACCAATGACCCAGAATCCTTAATTAAATCCTCTAATTCTACTCCAGCAATTGAAGGAGAACCAATAAGTTCCCTTCCTCGCAATTTTCAAACAAAAAACAATCAAAGCATGGCCTCCTTTAATTTAGCAAACGCTATAAAACTTATACCGGAATTCGATGGCAATTCCGAAGCAGTCGCTAGATTTCTGCAAGTCGCCGAAATCCATTACTCAAAAGCCTCTGACGATAATGATAAAGCCGAATTTCTTGACCTGATTAAGTCAAAATTAACCAATAGGGCATATACCGCGCTTCTTAGATATCAAAATTTTGATAACTGGCCCGACTTGAAAACAGCTATAAAGAAGAACTTCGTGAAGTTCCGGTCAACTCAAGTCATACAGGCAGAACTGTTCACAATAAAGCAGGGACATCGCGATACAGTTTCTGAATATGCAGCGAAAATCGAGAAATTGCTAGACGAATTAAATATAGCGAGTACCCAAGGAGAAGGAGACGAGGGTAGTAAAGCTATACGAAGTCTTAATGAAAAAACGGCTACAAACAATTTCAAGAGAGGATTAAAGCATCCTCTGAAACTTATAGTTAAGTCCACGAAGCATGACACTCTTGGCTCTGCGGTTGATTATGCACTAGATGAGGAACTCACAGCCGAAAACGAAAAAACGGATTCAAAAAAATGCACCTACTGCAAAAATTTAGGCCATACAGCTAATGAGTGCCGGAAATTACAAAATCGGAATAATCCGGGAACTTCGAACGGATACAATCGTCCGCACCTTCCAAGATTTTCTAATTCACGCGTGAATACGATTCAAACAGCGCCATCGCGCTGTCGGTATTGTAAGAATATAGGGCATTCTATACAAGAGTGCAGGAAGCGACAATATAACAATGCGAAACGCGAAAACGCGACTGTAAACCACAATACGACAACTAACAACCAAACTCGAGTAATTGAGCGTAGTGGACGACGTCCGAATTCGGGAAACGCCCCAACACCTTGCACCAGCGGTACTATGGTGCGGGTACAAGACCTAAACTAGAGTGCCAACACAAAATTTCACCCATATCGACAAAATTTGCTAAAGAAACATCAATTCCAATTCTAAAATTCAATTCACAGCAAACGTTTCAAAATGAAATCACATTAAATATTCTTCAAGCGAAAGTAAAGCGAAACAAATTCCTCCTCGACACAGGAGCTTCTATTTCTCTAATTAAAGTTAGTGCATTAAAGAACAAAGTTTGGGTGCATACCAATTTGGCCATTTCAATTAAAGGCATTTCTGAACAAACAATCCTCACTAAAGGTATATGTCATCTAGATATACATCTGACCGAGACTTCTATCTTTAGTCATCCATTCCATGTGGTCTCCTCAGATTTCCCTATCCCTTATGAAGGAATTATTGGTGAAGATTTCTTGTCAAAAACAAATTCCGTACTTAACTATAGATCCCAGACTGTAACAGTCCAAACCAATGAAGGAGGGGTAGAACTTCCTTTTATATACTCAAGGAAAAATATAATAATTCCACCGAGGACAGAGACCATCCTCAAATTCGGCCCTATTTTAGAAAACGAGGAAGTCATTTGTCTGCCGACGGAAATAGCACCACAAGTATATACCTCAGGGTGCATAACAAAGCCCGAGGACGGACACATATATATCTCAATAATAAACTCTTCCCAAAGTGAGGTAGAAATTACAGATACAACTCCCTTGAAATTTGAGAAAGTTAACCATTATGAAGTATATGACCTGAAAAGTGTCCGAAATCAGGACAGAATAGGACAACGACTGGAGAAGCTTACAGCTCTTCTAGATCTAGATCACTTAAATTTGGAGGAAAAGTTATCCATTGACGACATCTGTCGTGAGTTCAACAACATCTTCCATCTCGAAGGAGATAAATTAACTTTCACACCAACTATTTCGCATGATATTCCCATTATGCCAAATAAATACCCCATAAATGTGAGACCGTATCGTCTACCTGAAATACATAGGCAGGAAATTAAAAAACAAGTAAACCAGATGTTAGATGATGGAATCATTCGCCACAGTACTAGTCCATGGAACGCGCCACTGCTAGTAGTACCGAAAAAGCCGGATGCTCAAGGTAACAGGAAGTGGAGAGTGGTAGTGGACTTCCGCAAATTGAATGAGTTAACTGTAGCTGATGCGCACCCACTGCCTAACATCGAAGATATCCTAAATCAGTTAGGAGATTCTAAATATTTCTCCACCTTAGATCTTGCGAATGGCTATCATCAAATACAAGTAGCCGAGGGGGATAAACCGAAGACAGCATTCAGTACCCCTTACGGGCATTTTGAGT
Organism: Dioctria linearis; assembly: GCA_963930735.1. Lineage (NCBI taxonomy): Eukaryota > Metazoa > Arthropoda > Insecta > Diptera > Asilidae > Dioctria > Dioctria linearis. The sequence goes on along the minus strand of OZ005741.1, from coordinate 200,806,655 downwards.
TTAATCGCATGCCATTCGGCCTTCGAAATGCTCCTCCCACATTTCAGCGTTTGATGAACCAAGTGCTGACAGGATTACAGGGTATTAGATGTTTTGTCTACCTTGACGATGTAGTCATATATGGGCGAGATCTAGAGGATCATAACCGTAAACTTCGGGAAGTGTTCGAGTGTTTACAGAAACATAACTTAAAACTCCAACCGAACAAGTGCAAATTCCTCTGTAGGGAAATACATTATCTGGGCCATGTAATAACTGACAAAGGTATAAAACCCGATCACAATAAAGTAATAGCCATAGAAGCCATCCTGCCTCCTAAGAATATAAAACAACTCAAATCCTTTCTAGGCCTCGTGGGCTACTATCGGAAGTTCGTCCCACGATTTTCCAAGCTTGCCAATCCACTGAATCAATTACTAAAGAAGGACGTTCCCTTTAATTGGGATGCTCATTGCGATGAGTCCTTCAATCTTCTAAAGAAATCTATTATGCAAGCTCCAATACTACAGTACCCTAACTTTGAGAAACCATTTTTCGTCACTACTGATGCCAGCAATACGGCGATAGGCGCAGTGCTCTCTCAACGAAAGGAACTAGACGGTACGGACCTGCCAATTGCATTTGCAAGCAGGGTCCTGAATAAGGCCGAAAGGAACTATTCTACCATTGAAAAAGAAGCACTAGCGGTCGTATGGGCAACTAAACAGTTCAGGCCGTACGTTTACGGAAGGAAATTCACTGTAGTGACAGATCACAAGCCTCTAGTTTGGATCTTTAATCTCAAAGATCCATCTTCAAGGATTATGCGCTGGAGAATCAAGCTAGAGGAGTACGACTTTGTTGTTGTCCATAAAGCGGGGCATTTGAATAAGAATGCAGATGCATTATCCCGACTGGAAGCAAGAAACGTCACTGTGATGACTAGATCTCAAGTAGGAACAAAGCAAAATCAAAGCAAACTCCACACTTCTGGTTCAAACCTGACGAATAACGCAACTTCAAAAAACACTAAGTCTAATAATAAAGCCAACAGTGAATTAGTACCCTGTCTGGATCCTAGCAAACAATTTAATTTCGATTCAAGTATACTAATACAGGATCCTATAACAGACAATTTAAAAGACTCAAAGTCCAGTTCAATTGAAGACAACTATTCTGGTGGAAATAAACCAATAATATTAACAGAGAAAGACAAAATTGCAAAAGTCATTCACGAATACCACTGTACTCCCACTGGCGGACATCAAGGAGTAAACCGCACAGTTAAAAGAATAAAACAAAAGTACATGTGGAAAAATATGTATAGAGACATCAAAAAATATATATTATCCTGTGACAATTGCCAAAGGAATAAAGTCACAAGAAAGGTCAGAATCCCCATGAAAATCACAACAACTTCCACAAAACCATTCGAACGGGTATCATTAGATATTGTGGGACCGATTAACCCACCATCAAATAGCGGAAATCAGTACATACTTACCTTTCAGGACGATTTAACGAAATTCGTACAAGCCATCCCAATTCCCAATCAAGAAGCGGGAACCGTAGCTGAAGCGTATGTACGCAAAATAGTTTGCGTTTTTGGTACTCCGCGGTATCTGCTAACCGATCAAGGTAGTAATTTTCTCAGCGATTTATTTAAAAGAACTTGCAAATTATTAAATATAAAAAAAATACAAACTACACCCTATCATCCTCAGTCCAATGGATCCCTTGAACGATACCATCGTAGCTTGAATGAATATCTTAGAAGTTATACGAGCAAAGATAGTAATAACTGGGACACTTGGATTGATTATGCTGTTTTTTGTTATAATACCACTCCGCATTCTGCAACAAACTTTACCCCGTATGAAATCTTATTCGGTATGAAACCTGAAATCCCATCTTCCATCACCAGGTCAGTGGAACCAGTTTATAACTATGATGACTATGTCATAGAAATCAGAGCTAGGTTACAGAACTGTTACGCCCTGGCTCGCGAAAACGCAGTAAGAGCGAAAGAACGTTCCAAATTCTACTATGATCGGGGCACAAAGGCAACCACATTTAGCATAGGAGACAAAGTGCTTCTAGAAAACAAAGTACGAAAAAACAAGAAACTGACCATGAAATATGAAGGGCCATATGAAGTGGTAGAAATCCGGTCACCAGAGACGTCCGTAATACGTATAGGGAGAAAAGAAAAGTTGATGCACAATAACCTGCTAAAATTATATATAACATAAAACATTAATAATTTTGTTTCGATAATATCGTTGGAAGAGTATTTTTGCTAGCCCAATTTGCACCGATACTTGGAGCACTACCACACTCTCTATTCATAGCAATTGCTTCTGCCTCTCGATCAGCATCATTTTCCAGATCGTCTCTTCTTCCCAGGGGCATTTCACATGGCTTTTCACCTTCTCGGAAGGGAGTTAGGAATTCATTTTTTATATCTAGACCAGCTAAACTATAAACCAGATTTTTTTTTTCCATATACTGGAAATATTAAATCACAATCAGGTTAAATGGACATCAGTTCATCCTCGAAACCACAACTCGGTCTCCAAGTTTCACACATTTTCTTCTATAATCTTATTCTTGTAATAAATTAATTAATTGTACATATCACAGACAAGTTGTCGAAATAATAAAATATCTAAATCTGTTCTGTTCGCTTTAAATAATAATAACCCATACTCAGCTGTATAAAACCTCTATTTAATTCAATTTAGTCCCATTGAGAAAACGTTTTCTGCTCATTACAGGGTCATGGGCATACTCTTCACCAATACCTACGCCCAGCAAGTTGAATCATATCACACCAACACGCCTATTAAAAACGCGAGTGGCATCTACTTCGAAGAATTGGGTCTGCTAGGAAAATCTACCTCAGTCTGGAGACTGGTGGTACACTTTGACATCGATAAATTCGAAATAGAGGAAAAACAGCTCCAACAAAGGTATGAAGATGTCTCTAATTTCTGTATAAAACTAAAACCTCTGCTGGATCCGTGCAAAGCTACTCTTAAAATATTAAACGCAACACTAAATGAAGTTATTGAAAATAATGTCATAATTCGTAAGACCTTTCGCCGACAAACCACTCAAAGAAAAGTCAGAAGTATTGTAGGCGGAGTGGGAAAGCTGTCGAAATTCCTATTTGGTACTATGGATGAGGATGATTCAACAAGAATCGATGCGGCAATAAATATCCTGCAAAGCAACCAAAAAGTCCTACATCAAGTTTCAGATCAAACAACTGTTATAGCAAATATAATAGAAACGCTAAATAACACGGAAAGTGCAATAAATAAAAGATTTGAAGATGTCCAAGTCCTTCTTAACTCCTTAGCAGAGGGCCTCAATAGCAAAGATAAAGTCGAGAAAACATTACACCTATTCGATGAATTATCTAATTTTATCACACTGTCCCTTAGCCGTGTCCTGACCAAACAGGAAGAACTTACGAGTGCAGTATACGAAGCAAAATTGGGTAGACTTGATAAACATGTATCCAGTTCGCGGACATTTATTGAAGCTCTTAAGGAAATACAGTTAGACCTTCCAAATGATCTGAAACTACCTATCAAAGCGGCAATAGAAAATTTACCTTTCATAAATAAAATCTCTCGGGTGGAACCGCTTTATACCTCCCAATTTCTGGTACTTAATATAGACATCCCATTAGTAAGTGACACTTTCAAATTATATAAATTAACAAGTATGCCTGCGTTATATAAAAACGACCTATACTACCTTATTCAAGCAGATGCGGAATACGTAGCTATCAATGAAAAACTAAGACAATATATATTCCTACAGCACAATGAACTTGAGCAGTGTCAAGCTATTGAACAAATGTATATATGTACTCAAAATTATCTTACTTACCTTCAAAACCCACAGAATTGCATAATAAGTTTACATCTGGGACATAGCGAAGTAAATAATTGTGAAATACGAATTTTTAAAATCACCCATGAGATTTGGCACTCACTCAATAAAGTCAATGCTTGGTTGTATATAACTCCGAGCCCAAGCCATGTGAGAATCTATTGTAACAATACCGCATACTCAATTCAAATAACACAAAGCGGCATACTAGAATTACAACAAGGATGCAAAGCATCCACCCATGAAGTGAACATAGAAACAACTAGTATAAAGAAAATAACAAAAACATTTGTACAATATCTGAATAACATAAGTATGGAAAATGTTACATATATTTTGGAAGAAAATTATGAAAAAGGTTATTCCAAAGAACTAAAAGATTACCATTTACGAAACCCTAACTTAAATGTAAAAGTAGAAAAGATAAAAGAAAAAATGCGATCATATAAAGACTACTCCGACCCCCAAATTTCTACAAATACCTTTATTATAACCACAGTAGTACTTCTAATAGTAATAATAATTTTTGTAGCATGGTATGTAAGTAAAAAATACTTCAAATGTAAAATAAATATTACCCCCATTGGAAATACAAATGGTAGACAATAGAAATTAAAATGTATTAACAATATGATTGAAAAGAAGAGAATTCTAGGTGGAACAAATATTTTTTTCTTTTACCAAAATTTATTCGTTATATAAGTACATACAAATTAAAGGAATTGTCTTAAATAAATTTTTAGAATATAAAAAAAAAATAATAATAAATAAAAATATAGGATTAAATAAACAAAACTTTTTTTTAGATATAAAACAGTTTTATTTTATAAAAAAAAAAAAAAAACACAAAAAAAAAACAAAAAAAAATCATAGTACATAGCACTATTTTATTTTATTTTTTTTTCTCTTTTGTAAGGGGGGAGGAGATGTTATGATCAACACCCTTATCAACACAGCACCCTTAGGTTCTCACGCCGCTGTCCATACCTACTTGACAAGGAATCAGTTTTCATTAATTTTCTTTAAATTCTTAAACCTTGTCACGTCTAAATTATGTTCACATAAATTTCGTTTCAAGAAAGTGCTAAATAAACACTCTAGTGTTTATTTGAACCATGCACATAAAATATCCACCATAATTACAGCTCTGCTGACTTCGCTTCTTGCTTCAAGTGAAAGATCAGATTTCCAAATATGTGAGACAGCGCGTGGGAGCCGGGGCGATAAGAATTAAGAATGAACAAGGGTGTATAGATTTTTAGAGAGACGGATAGAGTATTTCCGAGTCCGTGATAGTGAACACACTAAGTCGGTAGCATCGTACAAAATAGTTAAAAGAAGTATTCTTGATTTTTTTACAAATAAAGTTTTAAAAGTTATCAAAACAAAAAAAATAAAGTCTTTTTCTTTACTCAAACAAGTGCTCCCGGGAGAAAAACCCGTAAAAATATAACAATCCAAATAACTTTTAATTTTATGCATGGCTGTCTAATCCATTTTGCTCTACCATCATTATTTCTAGGCGCTACAAACGGAGTGACAAACTTAGTATACCCTATGAATAATAGTGATCACATATTCTAAGCCATCCAATTGTGGCAAGAAGCCGAAAAATGTTCATAGAGTTGAGACAGAATTCCACGTTTTGTGGCAATATCTACTTAATTATCTATTGTTTAGCGTTTGTAACAGCTTCCAGAGCCTTGATTACTTCAGTGAGCAGAAAACTAACCCTGGGCATAATTTCTCTATACTACATGGGAATTTTTATAACCTAGATGATGAAATCTTGGGTAAACTAAGTTTGTTCTTCCGCTTGTAACGCATGGAAATAATAATGGTGGAGCAGAGTAATCCATTCTAATCCACCCACGCGTAATAAGTTTTATTAAAAGTTATTTTGACTTTTGCATGTCCGTCTGTCTGTCTGCCCGCCCGCACGATAGCTCGAGAACCAGTTCACTCAGAGTGCTAAACTTTTGGCAACAGGGCTTTTTAAAAAAAATAGTTGATTTAAGCTCGAAAATGGGCAATTCGGACAACTCCTTCGAAGAGTTGCCATACAAGATTTCGTTTTTCACTATATATTTGAGGGGGAAAAACAACCACCTCGTCCGTTGTTTTTTCCTCATGTATTTATGATTTGATCTAGAATCGTTAGAAATAAAAGTTCTTAAAATTCTTCTACTCCCCATCTTTGACCAATTCTACCAGTTCGATTCACGTCCTGGGAGAAATAAATATTTATTTATTTTGGTGCTGGATTGTTTAGAAAAAGGCAGGCAATGCTTAGGAGCTCCATTATTATGATACTTTTATATTTTTGTTGCACGTGATTACTCTTATAGATGAAAACGCACACAGTTTCGAGTTTGAAAGTGTTAAGCTTGCTTTTCTCGGCTCGTAGATTCATGAGCCAAGCCACTTAGTCCGGACGAGCTTGAGCCACCTCGCGCACGCCCGACGTGCTCGCGACACCTCGAGCCAGACCCTTCCCACGGCACGTTTGCTTGTGCTCGCGCGGCGCGTTTCGTAAGCCACGCGCCGTGGGAAGCCAGCTTTTTTGTTTACCTATCTGATTTTCCGACATAACATCAATGACAGCTCAACTTGGTGGGGAACTCGCAGCAGAAGCATATAAACTGCCTTAACGAATTTTGATATAGGGTTCTTCCAGTAGAACCCTAGTTCCATGCAATCATCAACGTATAGCCACCCGTTGATTTTTCAGAGCGACAATGATCCAAGCCTGAGTTGTTCAAAATTTTTACGTTCGTAGGAAAGCGTTAAATTTTTCTTAGAAATATACTGAAAATTGTTCTTAAGAATTTTAATGAATTTTAATTCACCGACAACGGTTCAAACGAATTTGGTGGATTGATTCTGGTGGTTCACTCTTTCTGACAAGGGCAGAGGCACTCAGTTTTTTTAGAAAAATTTGACATTTTTTCTTTAGATTGTTTTTTCGCTAAAGATATTTATGAACATTGTCAATCATACATTTTGTTCATAGAAATTTACTTGAAAATGTTTCTTTCGAATTTTTATACACTATTGGTGGCTGGAAACCATCAGTTGGACTGATTCGAGCTTCGTTAAAATTCATTCTACAATTTTTCTTCACAATTTTTACGGCAAAACTATAAAAATAAAATCAAATCGCTGGCGTTGCTTTGCTTGTACTTTCGTATTAATTCAAGTAGTGTTGTTTAATTTAATTTCACGTTTACTTTTAATTTGTAAGATTTGTGTAAAGCGGAAGACTGATAAGACCATTGACAACTTTTTTCAGAAGAAAGCAAGATCAGTTAAGTTCAGAAGAAATAGTCAGTAACATCACGCACTCCTAATCCCGTTCCTTTAAATGTGATTCAAGCTGCAAGGTCACTCTCAGTCAATTACTTCACCCGTGACAGAATCGCTTGCGTCAGCATCTATTTCTATAATCTCTGCACGAGAAGGCGTATATGGTTATGAGTCCTTAATGTCCACACTGAGATCGACATTGATGTGGATAATATTATCGATAGGTTTTCCAAATCAAACCTGAAGCTAACTTGCAACTTCAACTGAGTGTATATTTATATGGCTAAAATTATCAAACTTGCGCAACCTATCGGTCCACCCGGATAATAAGTCTTATTTTGCCCAATACTACAGGGTTTTCCAATAAGAGGTGTTATTTTAATTAGCCCGCTATTTCGGTAGATGTCACTTTTAGAGCTCTCATTTTTTGACATTTGACAAGTAGAAACTACGCCATTAATAAAAATGGAACGATATTAAAATTCCGGAATTCCATCGAAAACTCATCTTGAGTGATGACGCCCATTTCCACCTCGATAGCTTCGTCAACAAGCAAAATTGTCGCATCTGGGGCTCGGAAAACCCAAGAGTTATTGTTGAAAAGCCTGTCTATCCTCAACGTGTGACTGTTTGGTGCCGTTTATGGTCCCGCGGGGTGATTGGACCTTACTTTTTCGAAAATTAGGCTGGAGGAACAGTTACGGTGAATGGATTGCGCTATCGACAGATGATTAATGATTTTTTATGGCCCGAATTCGATGGTATTGATTTGGACAACATTTACTTTCAACAAGACGGCGCTACGTGCCATACAAGCAACGAAACCATTGATCTTTTACGGGAAAGTTTCCGGACCGTGTTATTTCTCGAATAGGTGATCACAATTGGCCACCGAGATCTTGTGACTTAACACCTTGCGACTTCTTCCTTTGGGGACACGTAAAAGAGAAGGTCTACGCCAACAGCTCAGCGTCGATTCAAGACCTCAAAGATGGAATTCGTGAGGCTATCGAGGACATAGGGCACCCACTTTGCGATTTGGTTATGGAAAATTTCGTGAAAAGGATATGGTCCTGTAGGCGTGGTCGTGGTGGTTATTTGGCTGAGGTTATTTTCCATTATTAACGGCATACCTTCCTCTTTATAATAAAATAAAGATCCGATCATTTGTCTCAAAAATGGCATTTTTCTTTGAATATCAAAATAACACCTCTTATTGGAAAACCCTGCATTACGAGGATCTCTTATGTCAAATATATTGACTACCTTGAATCGAAATGCTTTCATTCACTACTCTTCCTAAAGTAATTCTATATATATAATTTTAATATATTTTTATATTTCTTTCTAATTATATATTTTTTTCTATTCTTTCTTAGCTTTGTAGTGTTTGTAGTACCTATTATAAGATTTTTTTTAGATATTGTATTCTTTTAACTTGTACCTACATCACAAAAGAACTTGTATACATATTTGTATAATATTTGTTCAAGAAGGCATTTTTTTGGATTCTCCGGTATATAACAAAAGCTAAAAAACTTTTATTTGATATTTCATCACACAACCCATTTTATTTTTGGTGATAAGTTTCAAGTCTTGGTTTTGACTCATCAACAGGTCCCAAATAGCGATACTGAGTGACTTGAAAAACAAACTCAAACTAAAAATAAACAAAACTGAACTAAACACAAATTCAAACAAAAAATATTAAAAATAGGAGTAATTTAATAAAAAAAAACAAAAAAAAAGAGAGAGAAAAAGTAACAGATAAGACTAGCGAAATATATTTAAAAATAATTATAATTAATTCATTCATGATTTAACTCAAGCTAACACCCCAAATAAAATCAAAGGAATATACATATAAGTGAATTATCACAAGTTTAAGTCACGCCTGAAGATATTGATAGAGTAAGCCCTCTGGCCACGAACGGGGATAGAGTTCCACATTCGAGCGACCTGAACAAAATAAGAAGCTTCACCTGTCAAGGATTGGAAACGAGGAACAAGAAGATTGGAATGTCGAGAAGATTGCAAGAATTGTATCTGATCATAGAGATATTCAGGTTCATCAGAGTGTATTAAGTTATAGAGGAAGATTAAAGCTTTACGCTTTAGGTAAGATTTGATCGAACAGCCAACCAATAAGAACCTGTACGGATTTATATGCTGCCATCGTTTAATGCCAAACATAAAACAAATACAATCGTTAAAGGCAACTTAAATTTTCCGCGCGCATACGGTATCAATTTTATGATATATCAAACTTCCGAAAGTAAAATGGAATAATAAAAGAGTTTTTACAAGTTGTAAGCGAATATTAGTTGACAGTACTGCTCAGATAGCCATAATCTGCGTAAACCGCCATAGATCTTAGAAAGCATCAGTTTGACGTGATCACAACAACTTAATTTCCCATTTATATCGACCCGAAGATTGGTGACAAAATTCACAAAACACAGAAGGGAGTTATTAAGAAAAATGTATGGATATCACTTATGTCATACAAAGAATTATAGATAGCAAGACAGTGCGATTTGTCAGAATTTAGTGAAAGCACGGTGTTTACCGAGCATGTATAGATCCAGGAGAGATCATCATTAATGCTAATGACACAATCTTCTATAAGACCAATAGGCCTACTTAGGTACAATTTTACGCCATCAGCATCAGAATGAAACTGAAAATCTTGAATCATATTTGCCAAGTCATTAATATACATAAAAAATAACAACGCGCTCAAAACAGATCCTTGGGGTACACCCCATCAAAGGGGGAATAGTGAGGAAGAGGAGTCATCAATTTGAACCTTTTGAGACCTGTCAGTAAGGAAACTACAAAATAAGCTGATCGTAGAGGAAGGGAACTTAAAACTACTGTGTAATTTTTTTAATATCTTTGAGTGGCTAACGCTATCAAAAGCTTGTCGAACAAGAATACCAAATTTCTCGAGTCGACAATCAGGTGAAGATTATTGACGACTTATAGTATAGCAGTTTCACAACTATGCCAAGATCGGAAGCCAGACAAGCCAGAAGGCAAATTCTGAAATGTATAACGACAAAATTTGCTAATTGTCCGAAGATCAGCAACTGATTTAGAAGGAAAGAGGAATAAGTCAGATAGGAGTTTAACAAATGGAGAATAAATGGTGAAATATAGGTTAATAGCATTTTAATAAATAGGGGATGAATTCCGTCAAGACCAACGGCATTGGACGTAATGTAGGATACTGCCGCAATGAGATCACCGTGAACAATACCTAGAAATGAGAGGCAGATTTTCTGTTGCTGAAGAGAAGAGGTGTTCAAATGAAGCAATCGTGAGTTAGTATCATTAATGGAAATATTGAGCACTCCATTATCAGGATTAGGAGAGGTAGAATATAAATTTAGTTCGTCGGTATTGATATTACAACGGGCCTCACTATGACGATAAATACCAGCAAGATAAAAGTTGCGCCAGAGCATTTAAAGAGGTATATTTGGGTCAACTTTGGTCTTGTCTTAAAAAAGGTTACGGGAAAAATTGCTGCATAGTTGTTTATAATTCTGGCACGAATTTATCGAATAGATAATTTATTAGGCAATACAATTTATTCACTATGGAATCAAGAGTTATATAATTATAGACATCAGCCCAGGGTAATGATGTGCATTCATGAAACAAATTAATATTATTTTTGTAACGATGGGTAAGACGTAAGATATAAGCGGCAAATTAATCAGAACTCCTAGTGGTAAAATTATCGGCGGAACAGTACGTAACAGCCAAAAAACATTTGTCCGCGCCGGTGTCAACATCCCAACACAAAATTCAATGCTGTTTGACTTCGAAAGATCTACTGTTCGACCAACCTAAAAACAAAGTAGAAATTAGATTGAAATCAAATAGAAAAATCTTACCAGCATCTGGATATTCACAGATGCAAAGGGTCCCACGACGACTTGAAATAAACAAACGAATTAAAACATGAACTCCAAATATATATATACTAAAGTAATAAATGAATTTTAAAGGAAAAACGAAAAAATTTTAATCTACAATAAATAACAATAACAACAACAACTTGTATGTACATAGCAGCATATAGGCACAATGCAAATGTAATAAACTTTATGTTCTATAACATAAAATCATACAAATAATAACGTACTAGGTACGTATATATAATTTAATTACCTTTTACGAAGAATGCACAGATACTTTAGGTGAGACTTCGCGAAATAAATTCACCTGACAGGTATCTATGCCATTTGTAAAAAGGCAGAAATTATACATAAATAACACATAAAAGTAAGAAAATTTTGTACTCACCTGAGTTAAAATGCGTAATTCCCTTGATGAATAACTAAAAAGAACACATAAACACTGAATTTAACACAAAACTTACTAAAACAAAACTCGCGCGCGTCTGACATTTCGCGTATAAATAAACCGGCGAACTTCATATTTTCGCGACGTTTAAAATATCACCTCGGGGTAAAAAGAGACGAAGAATCGAATGGGCGCGTACGCGTCGCGATATTTTCACGGCTTACGGAATAATCGCAAATTCCTTACACCAATGAGTGCGAAAGAGACACAAAGGTGTGAACGGATGAAGATGAACAAAAATGAATTCTGAGAGGAATTTCATAAATTGAAATTAAACATGGCGAAACGATATTGCAAGATTTAGAAAAACTTATCATAATTATGCGAAATTAATACTGATTTCTATGGGAAAGGTGTCAAAAAATTCAATTTGTAATTTGACGTCAATTGACAATAACGAAATCTTATATTGAACTCAAATTAAGCCTGAAAATTCAAGAATTCATTTTTGTGGATGCGAAATCGGAACAAAATTCTCTATAACAAGTGAAAAAACTAGAATTGGCCTAATACCAATTCTTATGATACCCTGGCCTAGATGAATGCATGTATGAAATTTCGTATGGTCACCCATTTGAGCAATTTTTATTTTTTGCATTGGTTTCTCGCATATATTTCTAGAACGGCTCGTCGGACAGAAAAAATGATTCTAAGCAATTTTATAGGATTTCTTATTCTGAAGAAGTTTTTAGTACAATAGAAATGTCTAGGACGGATCGTTTTCAAAGTATACGTAAGAAACTTAATTTTTTATATGGCAACACCAAGAAGGGGTTGCCCGATTTAGTCCATTTTTGATATTTTATTTGCTATTACTATGAAAAACACAATGTACCAAATTTCAGTTTACTATGTTGACGTGTTCTCAGGTAGTGTCCAAATATATCGTGGAAAACGAAATTTTTGTATGGCAAACCCCACGAAGGAGTTACCCGATTTGTCTCATTTTCGAAGTTAATTTTACTTTTTTTTTTAATGTCCGTGTACAAAATTTCAGCTTTCTAAGTGAACGCGTTCTCGAGTTATCGTGCGCACGGACGGACGGACAGACGGACATGCAATAATCAAAATAACTTTTAATTTTATGCGGGGGGTGTCCAATCCATTTTGCTCTACCATCATTATTTCTGTGCGTTACAAACGGAATGACAAACTTAGTATACCCTATAGATTTCAATCTAGGGTATAAAAAGGGGTTTCATTCGTCATTCTTTCTTCTTATTTTCAAAGTTGTCAAAGTGCGAACATATGCTAGAGCATTCTTCCCACATTTTGCGATAGTGTCAGCAGCACTAAAATTAGAATTTTCAGCAAAATAATATGAATATTTTTCATCAGTGCATCAGAAACATAAAATTTAGAAGAAGGCAATTCTCGAAGCAGCAAAAGATTTTCAGTAACCTTTTTTGTTAAATTTCATCAGCTACGGATTTTATACCAAATTCAGGGTAACTTTGCAAATTAATTATTTTCTCAATTTGCGTTAAATTCATTGTGTATGCATGCCAGGTGTTGGTCATACACACATGTATGAAATTAACAAGAACGATTGGTTTCTCACTAACTATTTTCTTCATTTCAGCTATTTAAGTCTTTTGCAATTATTTAACTCAATCAAATCGAAATTTTAAGCAATTATTCATCGTGTAAAAACTATGCCATTAAGTCATTTTTTACACAACATAATAATTGGAAACTAGATCTGCATTTAATTCTAATCATCCTTAAATTTTCAGCCATTACTGAAATCAAACATAGTTAAAATACATAAAAAAAAAGGGAAACAATTTTTTAACCTTTAATATATTAAATTTAAACGTAATATATAATTTAATTTTCCTTTATTTTTACATAAGTGTAGACATAATTAGAACCAGTTAACTGAAATTGAAGTTTATAAACGTACTAGTGTAAGTCATTTGACATAAAATTTACAACTTAAAAAAAGAACTAATTGTATTAAGTTAAGGTAATTGTTTTTGCATAATATTAGCATTTGTCCACTAAATAATATTTTTCCCGCAATAAACTTGAGTGAACAATTAAGTGACATCTTTTTATTTAACCGCTACACTCCACCAGAGTATTTTATTTCATCATACGTAGATTCTCGTTTGTAACTGCAGTTTGTTCGAAATTCAATTATAGGAATTGACAAATTTCATTAAACTGCACCATGCGAACGCAGTTTTTTCGTAGATGTCAATTATTGGAATTGACACATCAGCTGTGGTAAAACATCTACACTTTTTACTTTTAAGGCCCTGCATCACGTAAATAGCAATTCCTCCACCGACACAGTTTTGTCGGTCATTCCTATAATAAAGGCTATAGTCGGAAATTGACATAAGAATAGAAGGTATACCCACGTGGAAGCAGCTTTCCGTTACGTGCCAACATAAATTTGAAAGAGCTTTTCAATTTTGTTGTGTAGGCTTCTGGCATTTCTCAAGCAAGTATTTAATCAAAACGAGATATTCAATAATCTTCTAAAATTGTACAGGTCACTCGAGCTATTATCAGATAGCACTTGCATACAAAACTCCGTCCACAAATTCAGGCTAAATAACCAATATGGCTAAATTAGGAAAAATGGTGGTGTCAGATTTATTAATGCTAAAATAGGAAAAGCCACCGAAATTAAAAATAAAATCAAACAAAAACGACAGAAAGTTAAAGTTAAAATTAACAAAGTAAAAACCATCAGGTGAGCCAGAGGTATTACAATCAGCAAAATTGCGTAACAGAAATAACAGACAGAAAAATATAATATCTGTTAAATATAATTAAATAAAAAGTGATCATATAAAACAATTGAAATATAAAATACATATAAATTATATGAAAACAAGTAAAAAAGCTAGAATTGGTCTAAGATCAATTCTTATGATACGCTAGATGAATGTTCGTATAAAATTTCATACGGTCACCGATTTGTGCAAGTTTGATTTTTGAAGTGGTTTTCCGCATATATTTCTAGAACGGTGCGTCGGACATCAAAAATGAATTTTATAGGATTTCGTATTCTGAAGAAGTTTTTGGTACAATAAAATTGTCTAGGATTTATCTTTTAACAGTATACGTAAAAAACCTAAATTTTTATATGGCAAAACCAAGAAGAGCTAGTCCGATTTAGTCCATTTTTGAAGTTTTATTTTTTATTACTATAAAAACACCAAGTACCAAATTTCAGCTCTCTATGTCGAGGCGTTCTCAGACAGTCTCCAAATATATATTGGAAAACGAAGTTTTTTTATGGCAAGCCGACGAAGGAGTTGCCCGATTTGTCTAATTTTCGAACTTAATTTTACATTTTTTTTAAAGTCAGTGTACAACATTTCAGCTTTGTAAGTGAACGCGTTCTCGAGTTATCGTGCGCACGGACGGACAGACGGACGGACATGCAAAAATTAAAATAACTTTTAATATTATGCGTGGGTGTCCAATCCATTTCGTTCTAGCATCATTATTTCTAGGTATTACAAACAGAATGTCAAACTTAGTATACTCTATAGCCTTCATCTAGGGTATAAAAACAAATCAGAGAGACTACAAAAAACAAAAACCATTGAGTCATTAATTTTGAGCATGTCTAAGGTTCATTGTACGGCAACAACTCCGATATTCCCAATCGCGCTGGCGGTGATTATTTTCGAAAGTCGATCTTCAGTTCTTCTCTTCACAAAAACATATCCATCCATAGTAAAAATAGAAGCGTGGTTAATATTTCTCCGCAAACGTAAGGCTACCCGCAGAATGCTGTTGGTTATAAAAGATAGGCATCAGGATATCATTGGCAAAATTTGGACTGTGGAGGTAAACCCTTCGATAGCACAGAGCTTAAGATTTCCACGTATCTTGCAGGAAGAGATAAATGCACGTCGTTCTGTCGGACAGGAGAAGCTCGCTAAAACTGGAGCCCCCGCATTACGCTTTATCATTTGAATTTGCGATTTACTGTTCAAATGGTCGGTCAACCTCCTTCTTGGTGTTGCCACACTGGTGTAACTGTTATTTTATGTGGTTTCTAGTTTTATCACTTCACAGCCCACGAAGGCCTATAAAATTTAAAATTTTCATATGAAGTGATAAAACTTGAAACCACATAAAATAACAACGCTGGATTAATTAGCAGTTAAATTCATTCAATTAAAATTCCGTTTCTGAATAAAAATTGTATTAACTCTGTAATGATTTCATCATTTCAGTTTCATCTAAAGGTGTTCATATCATCATAGGCTTTCAGAAGCTGCAAGTACGCTGGCTAGACAGTAGTGATGATACAACAATAAAGAAGTCGAGAATTCTTCTATTTATTCTTTGTATTAAACGGGAGAAAAAAGGTACGCCTGAAACTGAAACACTGTAAGTTATTTTCTAGGAAATATTTGGCTGAATTTCTTAAGCTAGGTGTATACGCTGCTAGCATGCGTCAGAGTTCGTAGAAAAGAGAAGAGTATTACTTTAACTTTGAATATTAGATAAGTAAGCAATGAAGAAAAATTAAAATATGTATAAGATCAAATTTTTCAAGTTGAAAAATTTTGAAATTCCCTCAAGCTCCCAACACTGATGTACGGTACGGTTATCAGTGGACACGAGCTCTTACTATATGTAATCGGATATTTCCGGCTACTTATGTGGGAAGCTCAGATACTCATTGTTTTTCCTTTTAATGTGCTTTCGTGAGCATATGCTGGGGCTGCCAGTGGTTTTGTACGAGGTTTGTTGATGGATGTAAAACACTAAACAAATAACTTTGGCAATCCAGATCTTGGCTACACTGCTCGCAGTACCTACGAAACAATTTTATTTTTTTGCTCAACTCTGGCTTGGAGTGAGTGGAGTGAAGGCACTGTTAGGAGATCGTGGGAACCCTCCCATATTATGGGAATATCTTGCCTGAAAAATATTAAAAAGAGAGAAGGGAATAATTTCGTCTCCCCGTACAAAATTATAGGAAACATCATACGTCCGAAGCTCAGAAAACATTTACTTACAATTGACATAAAAAATTAAATTTTGCTGCGCAAGTATGTTAATTTACGGGGGGTGGGGCACACATCCCTAGTTAAGCCACTATGTTGCCATATAACTACTTAGGATTTTTACATATACTGTGAAACAACCAAAACTACGACTGATAGTAGTTAAGCATGGGACCAATAAGATAACTCCTTCATGCGGTTGTCATATAAAAAAATATATACGAAAAAGCAGTAAAAATCAAACTTTCACAGATGGATGACCATACGAAGTACATATGGGCATTCATCGGGGTATCATAAGAACTGGAAGTCTGTATGTCTATCCATCTGTCTGTTCGTCTGTCAGTCTGTCCGTCTGTCCACCTGCCCGTCTATCCGTCTGTCCGTCTGTCTGCCTGTCCGTCTGCACGATTCCTCGAGGTCGCATTTAGTTACTTAGAGAGCTGAAATTTTGTACACGGCTTTTTAAAAAAAAAATACATTAACTCCTTCGTAGGGTAGCCATAAAAAATTTAGTTTTTCACTACATATTTTGCACTGCTCGAGAACGCACTAACGCAGTGAGCTGTAATTTGGTGTTCTCGTAGCAATGTTAAATAATATTTCAAAAATGGACGAAATCAAGTAAACCCTTCTTGGTGTTGCCGTACAAAACTTTGTTTTTTCACTATATGTTTGGACTCTGACTGAGACCGCGTCGACGTAGAGAACTGAAATTTAGTATTCACCGTTAAAAATAGTAATTGAAATTTAAATAATGGACTAAGTCGTACAACCGCTTCTTGGTGTCGCCATACAGAATTTTTTGACTTTTTTACGTATACTGTGAAAACGATCAATCTTAAAAGTTTTTATTGTAGTTCTTCAGAATAAAAAATCCTATGAAATTTGTTATTATCTTTTATACTGTCCATCAAGCCGTTCTGGAAATAGATCCCAAAAGCCTCTTACATTTCACAGTGTGGTTGTACGACATTATATACGAGCATTTAACTAAGGTATCGCAAGAATTGGTCTTAGAGCAATTCTAGATTTTTTACTTGTTATGGCAACACTATTCAAGTTGTCATCGTATTCCGTCTAACCAGCGGATTTTGTCATATTTAATGAAATTTAAATTCAGTTTAATTCACTTATTGTTGTACGAACAAGAATATATAATTCTTTTTGTATGTACTTAACCTAGATTTATGTACATCTAACACAAACGATAATATATAATTCCTTATCAATAATTTATGAAGAAAAAAATATGAAAGCTACAACTTACTTACTCTAAAAATGAATAGATAAAACTGAAGAGGTATGATTACCAGTATTAATAAACTGCTTGGGATCAGGTAAAAAGTTCACTATAAAACGAGCAACCCTATGGCTGAAATTGTGTAATGTGGAAAGTTTCATACATAAAATACTATGGCTGATAGAGTCAAATGCCTTTGAGAAATCTAGTAGGGTAAGAATAGTAAGAAGATCACTGTCCAAATTCACGCGAATATCATCGATAATTTTAAGAAGTGCTGTAATACAACTATGCTCTGCACGGAAACCAGATTGCACATCCGACAAAAAATTATTGGAGTCGACATAAGATGCAATTTGATTTTGCATAATTTTTCCCAGTCCTTTTGATAAAAATGGAAGAATATTGATGGGGTGGAAATCCTCAGGCGCGCAGCATTTTGTTTTTTTTTTTTTATAAGGATGACAGCTGATAATTTCCATCTTACAGGAAAACGTGAAGATGAGAGACACGCATTTATAATATGGGTAAAGGAGAGGAAAATATAAAGTGGTATTAGCTTGACAAAGCGTCAAGGAATGTTGTCAGATCCCGAGGAATTTGATTTTATGGAATTAGTAACCTGTTGCAGAGCTTCCGAGGCATCAACTCCACGAAAATCAAATGCCTCATTGTGATCGTTTTGCGGGGTCCTACATACTACTGGGGAAGCGGAGACAGGGCGCAGCTGGTAAAGTAATTATTGAGGTGGTCTAAATTGAGGTCACGATCTACAGTCCTTGCTTTCGATGCACCAAGCTCACGTAGATTACGCCACAATTTTCTTGAAGGAAGATTAGTGTTTAATTTTTTATGATAACACTGGTATTTGGCCCTACGAATGGAAGTATTAAAAATATTACGCAGTACTTTGAAGCGTTCAAAATCCCTAAAAGATCGTGTCTGTTTCCAAATAAATTGTACCTTATTTCTCCGGTGCATAAGTTTGGCGATAGAACTGGAAAACCAGGGATTCCTATTCTTTCTTTTAACAATCATAATAGGAACAAAACTCTCGAATATCTCTAGTACCATATTCTCCAAAATATTAATCAATGCAGCATGTAAGGACTGCATATCTACAGAGTTGAAATCTCTGAAAATGAAGGATTCAGTGGAGCGATTGCCACTCCCAATGTTAGTAAGCGAATATGTAAGAAATATGAGGTCATGATCTGAAATGCCCGGTATGGCAAGTTGGCTAGAAAAGGACAAGTTGGCGGGGTTATTGCATATGAAGATATCGAGCAATGATGAACTATTACCGGTGAAATGCATTGCTTCATTATTTATTACATGGAGATCACATGCAGACAAGAAATTTATAAACTGTCTAACCGGGCTGATCATCTTTAATAAATTTAGGTTAAAATCTTCACATAGAATTATATTGGGAAAACAGCAAGAGAGATTCAAAGATAATCCGTGAAAATATCAGATAAAGATACCGACGGAGGCTTATTAACGCAGCCGATGAGCGTTTTGTTTTCATCAGCACCAAAAATTTCGAGAAACAAAAATTCCGTAGATGAAATTGTAGAAGACAGAAAGATTTTTGCGTGTGTGTAAGTACTTATGAAAATCGTGACACCGCCTCCTCTTCTATCTTCCCGATCATGTCGAAATAAACGATAATCTTCAATGTTTATTAGTGATGTGGGTACTGCAGGCTTAAGCCAAGTTTCCGTAACACGGAACACAGCTTGGAGCTACTACGGGAAGTAAAAACATTGATCATTGTATGACACATATGTTCTTCGTTCAGGCCATGAGATAAATCCCCCATAATTAAAAGATTCCGAGATGCCCGTTCCCCAGAAGATAGCCCGATGTAGCACACCGAAACAACTGAAAGACGCACCTGACAAGACGAGATAAATTATAAAATTTATGTGTAAATCTAAATTAATTGAATAAGGATTGATCTTAACTAACAACAACAAAAATACAAAAATATAAACATATAAACAGCTCAAATATCGATCACTAAACCTCTAATTGACCTATATCGGAGATTTTTATTGAAACTGAGTTGGCAGATCTTCTGATAAAAATGGAACCGTTTAACACAAATACGGAGTCAATTTTGCCTTGTTTTTTCAGCCGTCTTGCATGAAGAAAAATTTCTCTGTCCTGGTGAGTGAGCGAATGATTGATGTAAATTCGATCGTGTGGTAACGTCATAGAGGAACCGATAGATTTTAAATTCATGTCTGCAACTTTTACTGGTGTAGACTTCATGTACTTGGCAACAAAATTGATAGAACAATTTATTTAAAACCGATCCGCGTGTCTTTATTGCACTCATTGTTTATCTTATCTTTATCGCTATCGAAAATGAAAACTTATTTTCGACGAAATATAACTTTTCTAGGCAATGTAAAAAATCATCTAGCACACCCACACATACATACTTTTCTTAAAATAGACTTGCTATGTTATCAAAATGAAATCGACCAATCCTTTAATAAATCTTCCAAAAATATTTTCCAAGCATTATGATAAATGTGAACGTAATTTATTTAGTTAGCGTCAAATGTGCAATTTAACTTGCACTCGGTTGGAATCTGCAAAGGATGCAACCGCGAAATAACGAACCAAAAGTGTGTGTTGATGGGCGGCATATTGTTTAATTTCTTAAGAACGACAGGGTTCGGCAGGTTATTTACGCTTGTACGTGGTTAAGGGAATGAGGAACATATTTACTTATACTTCATGCCTAGGCGTGTGTACTCAACGATTGAGTCAAGACAGGAGCCGGAATGTGATAAATACAAACAAATTCTCCGGAACTTGTGTCTGTTCCAGCCATTTTACTTATTTTTTTTTTTTAATATAAAAAAATCTCACGATTAACTTAAAGTTTTATTTATACATGATTTGTACTTAAGTTTGAATTATACAACAATGATTTAACTTTGTCTACTGGAATGGACTGCTTGATTTTCTGTTTCATTTGGGCACAATTTTCTGACCCAACATTTAAAAAAACATTGGCGGGAAGTTGAAAAAATGAGCTCGTAATTCGAAAAGTTATTTTAATAAAATCTTTCCGATTTCTGCTGCATATCTGTTGAATAAATTGCCTTTTTTATGAGTAATAACACTAAGTGATTAATTTAAATATTTATTTTTCGAACCAACTTATTAATTTGTTCTTGTTACAATTCTCTCTCACTTGGTACTTGGTGCTCAGATCGAAAGACACTCCAATGTAAAAGTGAGCCCATTTTCTGCAGTGTACTTCAATGAACATATTCAGTCCATATCCCTGAAAACATTTTAGCGTAGAACTCGCTTTCTCAAAGTTATCTCGAATTTAAGCATGCAATGAGAATTTCGAATTTCCCCCGAGATTCCTCCGTTTCTCTGATTTTGTTACGAATGAGAAGATGACAATTTCGCCTTTTGCCCGAGATTCCTTCAATTCTCTGCTGATTTCGGAATTATAATGAAATGAAACAGCATGCCTTTTTGCTTGGAATTTACTGCGCGATTCCTTCGTTTATCTGACTAAAGGCCTGTGCAACGCGACGAAGCGTTTATTGCGCACAATGCTCTAAGCATATAGTTGCGTTATGTGTCAAAGGAAGTGTTAACATTATGAAAGATACGAAAAAACTCTTTTTAATGTTAAATACATTATACACTATGTATCGTATTTTATTAAAAATGAAAAGTAGAAGACGAGGAAATAATATAAGAAGGTGGTGGGTCCGTGAGATTAACAAAAATAGGGATATAACGGGATATTACAATGTCGGGTTCAGAAATATGAAGGAGCAAGATCATGAGCAGTTTTTTATCCACATGAGGATGAGAAAACCAGTTTACGAATTACTGCTAAGCTTATTAAAGTCGAAGCTTACAAAAACTTCAATTCGTAAAGCAATTTATCCTGAATGCCGCCTGGCCTTGACGTTAAGGTAATGTGAAATTATAGAATTATTGCTCCATTCCCACCATTTGTAGTTTCTTATCACAGGGAACCCCTCATCAATTTATGGCCTGGTCTTTTCAAATGGGCAAGTCTACAGTATGGAAAGTAATTTTAAAGCCTTGCGATGCTATTTGGGAAACTCTGTCACCAGTTTACTTGTCGGAGCCAATTTACCATTAAATGCCCCCCTAATTCTCGAACGCAGTTCTTTAATTATAAGCACCTTTTCAGTACTGTACTATTAGCAACGTGTGATGCGAAATATAAATTTACGCAAGTTGATTTTGGTGCTTATGGGAGTCAAAGTGAGGTAAACTTTCTGAAAAAATATAATTTATTATCCCAACCTCACCGTTTTATTTAAAAGGCGTTTTAAGAGAATCAGAATTTGGGAAATATCTGTTGATGAAAATGCTTCCTATACCAGAGCCAATACAATTACACAACAGCATTCTGTATTCCTACATTACTTTGTTGGAGACGCAGCCTTTCCGCTAAAAAATTATTTATTGAAGCCATTCCAGGGAAGCTGTTGAACAGACGAAAAACAATCTTCAATTACCGATTTTCAAGGGCTCGAAGAGTTATAGAGAACGCTCTTGGGATCTTGGTCGCAAGGTGGGCATGTCTTCGAACATCATTGGAATGTTCTTCATCAAACGCCGATCGGATAACCTTAGCAACATTAGCATTACATAATTTCATTAAGCATCAAGATAAGTTTCCTTATTGTTTTCCTACTTTTGTTGATTGGGAAGACGAAGACAAAAATTTACATTCTAAATAAATAATAATAAAATAAAAGTTCATATATCACATGATTTGGTATTTGTCATTGTGTTTGAAACTCTTAAAAAAAAACAAAAAATGCACTTCAATTTTTAAAACGAGAAGTTAAAAACTAGGTTAATCGAGGCATTTCTTTTGTCAGGTCCATTTGTAAGTTTTCAAGTTTTATTACATACTCGGTTATTTCCAAAACTGCATTGTTTTGAAGTACCGTAGGCAATTTTTCTAACTTCAGTGCCATCGATTTCATAAATGTTTGTATGAAACTTGCACTACTATCTGTATCACACGCCTTTTTAAAAGCCTCGACTGCGCTTTGATGCGTTTGAGTCAGATCTTCTGTGGTGCCGCTTTCAACTTTTTTTCTTTTAGGCTTAGGTGTAGAAGCCATGTGAGATTGGGAAGACGAACTTTCCGGAGAAAATAAATCTGCACTGCTTTCTGTTGTGCCGTTAAGCTCCATAACATCAGAGCTAGCAGCACCATAATCACTTTAAAGAAAGCACTATTCACTTTCGTGGAAGCATATGATCTTTTAAAAATTATAAAGGTTCATATAACTCCCATATGGAATGCACAGAATAAGCACTGCCAGACGGAGCAGAAAGCTTCCGAGTTTCCCAAACTAACCTATCCCGCAATCCTTTCCATCTTTTCATACATATTTCATTTGAAAACCAAATCTATAGTTTCCAGGATTAAAAATATTTAATATATATTACTGCTATGTAGTGCCAAGATCAGTGGCTATTTTTCTGTACACCTCTGCTTTAAAATGAATATTTTTATAACCAGTCTTCGACTTATTATACAGCACGTCATTTTCACTCACAGCCAATATTAGCCGCTCCTCAAAGTTTTCCATTTTTATTTTTTATTGCGGATACAAAGAACAATAGGGGTATTCACTCTTTAATGTATCAGTGTAACCGATGTAAAAATACAACAAGAACAACAAAGAGTGAACACACCCTTTAGCCTTTAGCTTACTTCGAAATGTAACAGGGTGATAAAATGGCCCCGTAGGAGCTCTCCCCTGACCCGGAAAAAATTGAAAAATCCTCAAGACTCCCAGGAGTCATAGTTATTATAGAAAAAAAAGAATTATAAAGATCCGGTCAAAAATAGCTGAGATAAAAACAAAAGTATCTCCACACAACGGCTTAAATTAAGGAAATGCCGGTTTTTCATGGCGTTTTCTGACCGTTTTGGTCGTTTTCAAAGTTTTTATTTCTACTATTACTACTTAATTATACACATTTTCAGTATAATGTGAGCTGATAAATGAAGCCTGTTTTGTTTGGAACGTTTATTTTCAATTAGCTTTCCGCTCGGGCTGATAGTTTAGGAGAAAACTTAATAATAATAGAACAACATTCTATTACGACGGCTTTTTGCCGTGAGATGATGTAAAAATTTACAATTTCTCTTTACGGAATAACGGTGCTTCTGAGGAATTTTTTTGAAAGATGAAAAAGTTTTGTAATTGAACACTTTTGCCTATTATGAAAAAAAAAAATTGAAAAATAACTCATATGTAGCAATGGGGTATATGGAACCCAGATGAGGAAAAACTTTGAACTTCGGGAGGAAAAGCTCAGTGAGTAAATGTGTCGAATTGAAAATAAAGACATTCTAGTAGATAGAGAATTTTGTTACCTTTAATTTGAATGTAAAATTTTTTCTCTAGGGGCAACCGTTATGACGCAGGGTCCGACAAAGTGAAAAAGTGGCTTTTAGGTAAAATGTAAGACGGTGGAAAAATACACTACGAAGTATACCGTATTGAAAATTTAAAAACGCCATTCGATAGAGCTCGGCGGGGGCTTTAATTAGACACCCCACATGCCATATTTGGGCCTTGAGGGGGTGGGGTAACAGCCCTCCACCCTAAAATTCCCCCACCCCAACTTTTTTTCACAACTTTAATCCCTTCATCGAACTAAAGATGAGTCTAAAGTTGGTTTTTTAATCCGCCCCCCCCCCCACCTCTCCCCACAAAAAAGGTTCGAATATTGAAAATAATTAAAGCAAATTTCTGAACTTCAAATACTATTATTAAGTAATTTAGGGGCGAAAAAGTAAATCGATCACACCAGTTTGTTTTTCGGTGATGTTTTATTAAGTTTTCCAGAAAGTTTCATGCTGTTTGATGCGCCATTACTTATGTTTTTGATTAACAAATTTGCAATACCTTTTTTTGTGGGGGAAAACCGTGATGCTAGTAGATGTAATTTGAACACCCTACTAAATCAACCCAGTACCACTTAGAAAAAATATAAGTGCACCAGTCGATAGTTAGTCCTCAAAAGGATCTTTCATTTGGCCCACTGGAAATATTCCTAGGACCCCCCCCCCGAACACCCTGACATTTGACGTTCAATCTGAACTCCTAAGTACAACTATACAAGTCGGTTTACACTGCCAATTTGTGAATGTAAAATACAAGACCCTTGTATTGCATTTTATATGCACAGGCCTTGTATCATTTTACTGGGTTGTAATCAAATACATCTTTTACAACGATACACTCTTTGATACAACATTGCGTGAATACTCTAATGTCTCAACATGATCTATATAAATTGCACATTAAACAAAGTTTCAGATAACATTTTGAGGTTAAGTCAATCCGTTTGGGTCCGTCGATTTTAGAATTTAATAAACTTGAAGCGTTCAGATCCAACCATCTACGACCTGATCCGTTCATTGTGTTCACTCATATTTGAAATTCATGTTATGAAAACCAATTTGACATTTCGGTGCGCTGCGCTCCGTCGCGTTGCATTGTGCTCAGGCCTTAAGATTTAAATGGCTCATCAGTTACTGATAATGCTCAAAATAAAACTAATTGGTCTGTTTAGTGGCATGTGTTGATATGTCTAGTATTAAATTTGACTATCAGAACCAGCTTAACATCAGCTCGCTGCATGGACACGTTTAATAAATAAACGTCTCAACAATACATGCGATTCATCACTTAGTCGGTGTTAGTATTAGTATGTTAAACAAAATAGATTAAATATTATATAGACGTTTTTTTAAAACATGCTTAGAAACGTCGAGAACAAAATGCTCAGCCATATTATTAACAGTAATACACATGCAATTAACAGGTTCATGAATGCTAAAGTTAGACCTTGAGGAGTTAACATGCAACAAAGGTAGCCTTCTTAAATTGTGCCTACTATCACGGAAAGAGATTTTGTTAAGTAAAAATGGAGAATCAATATTCCCGTTTAAGAGTTGATGCACAAACGTCGGCAACCATACGACATTTCTCTAGCGAGTTCATATTTAAAAGCTTCAAGCGATCCTTATAGGGTGGAAGAATTAATGAATTATTCCAGGGTAGGTGCCTGAGAGCAAATCGTACGAAGTTCCGCTGAACAGACTCGATACGGTCGATGTGTATACCGTAAAATGGAGACCAGGCCTGGCTAGCGTATTCAAGAAGGGGTCTCACAAAGCAAGTGTACAAATGTAATGTAATGGTGGGATTCGAGAACT
Source organism: Dioctria linearis (assembly GCA_963930735.1). Classification (NCBI taxonomy): domain Eukaryota; kingdom Metazoa; phylum Arthropoda; class Insecta; order Diptera; family Asilidae; genus Dioctria; species Dioctria linearis. The sequence goes on along the minus strand of OZ005741.1, from coordinate 200,780,578 downwards.
CTCGAGACCAACGTTTTATAAAGCCCAACATAGAACTACTCTTTGATACCATGAAGTTTATATGGGAGACGAAATTCAATCTTTGTTCACATTTGACACCCAAGTCACAAACAGAACTAACACGGCGAATCGAGGAATTCGAGAATTCATAATCATAAGTGATTGGTTTCAGATTCCTGTGGAAAGTCATAACCTCACATTTGTCGATATTGAGTACCAAATTATTGCTTTTGCACCAGTCGTAAAATTTGTGGAGGTCACCCTGTACAAGTTCACAATCGTTAAAAGATTTAATATGAGCGAAAAGTTTAATATCGTCAGTATAAATCAAGACTTTGCAGTGCTTCACAACAGATACAATGTCGTCAATAGATAGAATAAAGAGCAACGGGCCCAGGTGACTCCCTTAAGGTACGCCGGACGAAGCTTTCAAGACTCTACATAGAGAAGGAATGGCGCAAATTGCTTTGGTATGTTCTGTTATCTAAATATGACTCCATCCATTTTAGGAATGTTAGGGGAAACCCATACTTTTCCATTTTAAACAATATCACGGAGTGAGATAACTTGTCGAAAGCTTTACTAAAGTCAGTATAGATACAATCTGTCTGGAAGCCTTTTGCAAACCCGCCATTAGTATCCGAGATGAATTCTAATAAGTTGGTGGTTGTAGACCTGCCCGAAATAAACCCATGTGGGTTTGAAGAAAGCAAATTCTAAACAGGAAAATGATAGCTGAGAGTAAATGATTGATTCAAATAATTTGGGCATGCATGATAATTTCGCAATAGGCCTATACTTAGAAATATCATTTTTACTACCTGTTTTGTGAATAGGTATGATGAAAGAATTTTTCCATAGCTGCGGAAAACAACCACTACCGAGCGATTTTTGGAAAATAATTCTCAGCGGGGCTACTAGGGAGAAGCAACATGACTTCAGAAAGGCTGGAGGAATCCCATTGGGACCCGTTGTGAAGTCATTTGGAAGCCCATTAATATGATCAAGTATATCCTCATGTGTAATTGTAGGGATAGTGAATGAAACTTTATGAGAGTCGTTCATATAATTAAAGTTGCTATTACGAGGTTGGAAATTTGAAGAGGAAAATGCATTTTCAAAAAATGAAGCAAACATATTGCAAATTTCAGACGAAACGTCACTAGCAGAATCTTTGTACCTCATGGTATTGGGGTAGTTGTCTGTTTTTTTTCATATTAGTAAACCTAAAAAAGTTACGTGGGTCACTAAATAATTTCACAAGCATACTTTGAATATACTCATCATAGAGTGAAGAGGAAAGTTCGTTGAACTCATTATAGGATGTGAGGAAGTTGCTGTGACTTATAATGTCCTTGTCCCGCAAATATCCTTTCCACAGTTTATTCTTTCTGTTTTTAAGGCGTTTCAGCTCTTTATTGAACCATGGCGGTGATGTTTTGGAGATCCGCTGACGCTCACGGGGAACATGAGAAGCGAATAAATCGAAAAGATTTATGTAAAACTTAGAAACATCTTCATCAACACTATTGCAAGACAGCAATGTGTTGAAATCAATAGAGGTAAGTCTACTAGAAAGTTCCGAAAAGTCAGCTTTTCTAAAATTGAAAAAGTATTGTGTTTCGTCACAATTTGCGAGATTTTCGGTTTCATGGCAATATGTAATTAGTAGAGGGGGTGATATTTGTCAAGAGTAGACATTATAACTGAGCTAGGTTCAACTAATAAGTTCCCAGCGTCAGTAGAAAATACCAGGTCTAGCTGCCTACCCATGTCATTCTTAACAATACTGATTTGGCTGAGACCAAGAGATGAAATAGTGTCAAGGAAACGTGATTCCCTTGTTGTCAAGTTATTAAGTGGAAGATAGTCATCGTCATCTTCATTAAGTACCCATTGTATATTGGGTAAGTAAAAATTCGTCAATAGGTTCCGTCTTACCATGGATAAAATTAGATGTTAAAGTAAGTAGGTCGTAAATATTTTGACCTTTGTCATCGACAATATTTATGGAGTCTGGAGGAATGTAGCAACAAATTATGTACAAGTCATATTTTAGGAGAGATAGCTTAAGAGCTATGAGCTCAATATCGAGGGTGGTATTTATCTGATACGTGATATTATTAAGTGTGTAATTAAGTGATCAAGACAATAATGTCAACGGACCTTATTTCCCACTTAATATGAATTAATGTCCATTTCCATGGGTTTAATTAAATTCGTTTTACGAGTATGCTTAAGACACGAGAATAACTCACAAACACGTTGCTCGCATTTACCTCGTTTTTAACATCAATTTCGGTTTGTCTTAAGCTCTGAAGCAATTCGCTATCGAGAGAATATCTCTAGTTGATCATTTTACTACTCACGCTGGTAATCTGTTTTCCGTTCGGTTTCGAGTTTGTTCTCGAAGCTTAAGCCAGAGATTACGATTTACTCGCAAATTTTTTTCGAATCATAATGTTTGCAGGGATTATACATGACAGTGAATCAATTTTAACTTGCCTTACTTACATAAGTACTTAATAGTTCCTGATGCAAAAAAAATATCTATTTATTTTGTTTTTCTTAAGCATTGGACCTACAAGTTAGAAGTGGATAAATTTATCTTTTTTGGATGTTGCATCCAGCGGGAAAATGAAGCATTTTGGAAACATTCGGAAAACATTATGTGAAAGGTATGAAAGCAATACGCTCTGATAACCAGTCCATTTCTTTTAATGCATTGAAGTCCTACGACTGGAAGGTATATAAAGTGGCTATACTTGCACACCTTACCTCTGCATGACCAGTAAGGTGAAAGGAAGCCTTCCTTATTAATTCTTTGGAAGGAGAAAAGAAGCATTCCTTATTATTTCTTTTGAAGGTGAGAAGAGCATTATTTTTAAATTCCTTGGAATGTGAAAAGGAGGATCACTTTTAAATTCAATGGTAGCATTCATTCTGCCATTTTATTAGATCTATCTTCTCTAAGTATTCCCTGGAAGATACATAACATGCTCAAAAATGCAACGCATCAACAAATTATGCCTGCCATCCAAAGCCAGGTAAACGTAAGTTGGAAGCCGCACACATCCTCACATCATTCAAAATACTTTCAGTCGTTACAGTAAAATTCCGAGATGCTTTCTTATCCCGAGCTTTGCGAATGTGGAACAGTCTACCATCTTCTATTTTTCCTCAGAGTTACAATTTGCGAAGGTTCAAGAGTGACATACATCGGCACCTCCGCCACTTTCCTCATGTCCCCTATCACCTTCCTGCCATGTTGTGCTTTGCATCATAGGGTATCCCCTGAGCTTGGCTTAATAATATAAAAAAACTGCACTCATTACTAATGCATTTCAGGTACTGTTAATAGTAAACCTTATCTAAGTCACGCATTCCCATGTTCCCGCTGGGTAAATAGTCATAATAACAGAAAAACAAATAAACGTTATTTATCATATGTTCTAGAAACGCCTTTCATGTCGAGAGTTTTGTTAATTTCACGAGAGAAGGAAAGTATTTAAAATATCTTATTTAATTGGGATAGATCGACGAGGGGGAAGAGGAATAAGTGTATCGTTTAAGAATGGTAAATATAAAAGAAAGTGAGCTATAGATATAAAAACCGAAACCAAATCCAGTAATATATGAAAGATGAGCTCTCATACTACACAACTTGTACCTAACTAAATAGATGACTTGATTAACTTTGCTTTGTGAACCAATATGTAAAAGTTCTATCTGAAAGTTTGGATGCTTTCCATGCAGAGCTTCGACCTTCTGTAATGATTTTAGCGCCACGATACAAGAAGCAGACCTTTGCTTGGAAATTCGCAGTGTTTCGTTTCAAAGTATATAAATTAGGTTAGCCTCTTTTCAATAGTACACATGCAATCTTTGTCTTCGACATACGTTACATATATGTACATAGGACTAATGTTGGTTATTATTTTTAGTAGAAAACTTCTTTTTCATGATTTGGGAATATCTTCCGTTGGTTTTATATATTTAGGCAAGCAGTAGATTTTATTTTTAGATGGTTGTTGGGCAAGTGATCTCCTCGAAAAGTTTTCAGAAATATAATTTGTTTTGGCATATAAATTCAACCAAGATGTTGCAGGAAATTCATTTTCCATGATGATCCGTTTATGAATTTAATCATAATAAGTAGACCTTTTTCTAGCAAAACTTTGGTAGGTACTCAAATCCATAAGCAGCAATTGCAAAGACAACAATGACGAATATATATTTGAAAATTCAAAATACTGACAATCAAGTAGGGCAAACGTATGACTCCCAAACTTTACCTGCTACTAATATAGACAACAATGACTTAGAAATACTTCTTGAAAATTATAATTTTGATGTTATCGGTACCTAATGATGAAAAAACCGTGGAGAATTCTTGTTTACGATATTTTCTGGGGTAGTATTATTCTCTTTAAAATATTACGGAAGGGAAATTGCAAATTTACCGAAGATTGGAAATACAGGAAACACATACATATGTCTTGAAAAGCACTCTTAGCACTTTTCATTTAACAAATTTTTATAAAAAATTCGGATTTCGATAAACTAAATTCGCCTATAGACATTTTTCCCAGCTATTTTAAAAATGTTGGTCAAAATTATTGCCGACAGTCCAAACATAAAATCCATAAAAGAAATTATAAAGAACACGTGCATTGAGTAAACAAGACAAATCAGTAAATTTAGCGACTGGTTTGCAGAAGATCATATTTGGTGTAAATATTATGTAAAAATACTTGATTTCCTTATTGATATTTTTATTAAAAAGCATTACCAATGAGAAACTCTGATATTTTTAAGCAAAAAAAAAACAATCACCCTATGATGACGATTTAAATTTTGGTGGATAGATAATCGGTGGACCTTTCCAATGGTCCCTCCTCCTCTACGTTTTGAAGTCATGGCTCAACAAAATTAAAACTTCATCGGAATTTTGCTACTATTTTTTATCAAAAATCACGTCATCAATACCAATTTTTAATATTAGATTTAAGAAGTTCAATATCTTAGCTTTAAAATGACCTATCACACTCTGTACCGAAAATGTAACCCTTTCTGCGTTTTTTGCACTTTTTCTAGCGAAAATGTCTGAAAAGCTTAGTAAGTGCCAGTAAGTAGGCAATTATCTTTTGGAAATGACTTTTTTCAAGCATTTTCGCTGAATATGCTTAAGAAAAAGTGCAAAAAACACAGTAAGGGTTACATTTTCGGTACAGAGTGTGATAGGTCATTTTAAAGCTAAGGTTGAATTGGGTGATTTTTTGATAAAAATAGTAGTTAAATGAAAAAGAACGAGTGAAAATTCCGAAATTTTAACTTTGTTGAGCCATGACTTCGAAACGGAGAGGAGGAGGGATTATTGGAAAGATCCAACGATTATCTATCCACCAAAGTATAAATCGTCATCAAAGGGTGTAACGTTTAGAAGTTACAGGGTGATCTATAAAAACATACTAACGTTTATAAGTTACAGGGTGATCTATAAAAACATACCCAATTATCTTTAAGTTCCGATATCTCGGAAACCGTTAGGATCCGTCCACCCCCCTCCCATACAATTTTTTGTTCGTCTAGGTATGATCTATATCCATAGTCTTACTTGTCATATTATTCATAATTCTATCATCATAATTTAAAAGAAAGTCCACATTTATTTACGATTCTCGGGTGAAAAAGTAATCGAATGGAGTTTATTGAAGAAGAAGAAGAAGAAAATTATGCTATTACATAGTATTCACCGAGATATGATACTAAAAATGCACCAATTTGTAAATCTTGCAATACGGGATGACATCCTCTAACCCCGAAAACCTCCCAACCCCAACATTCTTCCCACTTATCATAGAACTCCTCTTTTCGTCATTCCAAATTAAAAAATTATTTTGTTTTACGCTGGCCACTGAATTATGGCCGTTCAAGAATCTTCCTGTTGCTCTCAAGCAACGGCCTTAATCAAAAAACATAGTACCCAAGGCATATTTCCATGGATTCTCTAAGAAAACAGTGCTTAGTTTTTCGATCCAACTTACAGTCATTCGTTAATCTTTCTTATTTCCTTTTTACAATACCAGCAAAAACGAAAATGTTTTCGCAAAATTAAAAAAAAACTAACTAGTTCAAATTGAATTAAGTGCAAAACAACTACCATATGTAATTCGAAATACTTAACTTCGAATTCGAAGATCTGAAATGTCTATAGCTAGTTTGTTAAAAGCATCCTTTAATATATCCTACAAAATAATCTCATTCCAAACTAATCATATTTACGATATAATTAACGCAAGTATTTCAATGTTATAAAGAAAAAATGTGATGTTTTGGATTATTACCCAAAAATATACGTTACGAGGATTTAAAAAGTTAAAAATTTTCAGCTTCATCAAATAAAGACAAATTTATTTCTAAGACGCTCTCCCTCCGCTCATAGTACAGACAACAGACAATTTCAATATCATCCGATCATTATTATTATTATTCTAAAGAGTGCGGACGTGTCAATTCAAGCTCCGTGAAATTTCTAAAAATCAGTGTAATAATAAAAACAAAAAAGCGAGAAAAGTCAAGAATATTAAGTGTGTGTGTTGTTCCACAGGTTCTTTCTTCAAAATTTTGTTGAAAAAATTAATAACAAGAAACTTAAATTATTGTGAAAAATCGAAAAAATTTGTGACATTTTAAGAATTTAATCTAATTTCGGTCGTTGCCACGACAACGAGGCAAAACTGACAAATTTTTAGTGCAAATTAAAAGTGGTATATTTTGATAAATAAATAATTTTGGACAGAAGTAAAAGAATAAAAATCATAATAAAAAAATAACTGTAATCTACTCTGCCGCGCTCACAATGGGCTCGAGTAGCAACGAATCTGAGGATGATCCCCTCAAAGTGAAAGGAAGTAGGAAGAAGAGCAGAAACGCTTCTTCTTCCTCTTCCGGTAAAACTCAAGGGCCCAAAGAAAAGGCCATTAAGGGCCCCATTCAAGAGGCCATTAAGGGCTCAAGTGAAGAGGCCAAGGCAATTGCCAGGAAAACTCCGACTGTCCAAGAAGAGTCGGGAGTACCAGCTCCAAAAACTACAGCTATTGCTGCAGAATCTGTAGCTGCAGCTTCAGCAAATGCTGAGTCGAAATCTTCGACTCTAGGACAACATCCTACTCTGAAAGAAGTTGTGCAAAAGGCTTCGTCGTCGGCGCCAAAGCCTAGCGGATTGGTAATGAGGCCACCGCTTTCTTCAAGCGTCTCCAAGAAGCAACCAGTAGTACCATGAGTTCAGGCAGCAGCACCACGATCCCCGGCGTTAGTGTCAGGGATCTCTTATGCCATGTGGTGGTTCCAAGAACATTTCCATAATCGAAATTCAGAGCAGGGGCATCACTCCTCGTCCAGCCCCATTGGACGCAGGTAAGCCTCGGCCCAAGACCAGTGCGGGTCTCCAGGGCTTCTTCGACGGGAGGTGGCAGGATGAGAGCTACGGTATGCAGCCCGAGCACATCAGAGGATGTCCTCAGAGCGCATACCTGAAGGCAATCTTCCGCGTCGTCTCCTGTGAGCAGCTATTCTCCATGGGGATAATAGCTGGGGGAATGGTTGAGGTGTATACCACAACCCTCGAGAGTGCTACCAAGCTAATGCTTGAGGGTATCGAGGTGGAGGGTAGACACCTCGTTCCATTCCCGTTAAAAGAGAAGCCCACGAAGGTCGTGTTTTCGCGGGTCCCTATGCGAGCCCAACATGAAGACCTCTCGAATTTCCTTGGGAGATTCGGGAGGGTTCATGGAAAGGTTCGCGCTATTCCCATTAAAATTGGGGACGAGGGTCTCGGGCGGGGTATCTTCGGTACTAGCCGGGAAGCGTCCATCACCTTGAATAAGGGGTGTACGCTTCCGTCAGGCTTTTACCTGGGCATATCCGGCTCGAGATACTGGATAGACGTTGGCACCGAAGCGAAATGCCATGCTTGCCATTCGGTAGGGCATTTTATTGCTGACTGCCCCAGGAAAACCGGGAAGAAGGCTGAACCGAGGGTTCCCTCGAAGGAAGCCACTGCTACAGTAGTGGATCTGGAGAAGGAGCCTTCGGCCGGCACTCGACCTGCTATTTTGGAGCAGCCAGTGGTTAAGGTGCCTGAAGTTGTCCTAGAGGCAAAAGGAATTATGGCTATAAACGGCGCCACGTCGGCCCGTAAAAACACGGCTACATCTGACGAGGAGTCGAGTAGCCATCTAGGCAAAAAAAGGAGGACGAGAAGGAGGAAGACGAAGGTGGACCGGGTGATGCTGCCTCCTCCAGAGCCAGCAAAGCCAGTCCCATCAAAGCGGCCCCACTCAGAGGAGGACGATAGTGGAGCTCGCGGTTCGAAGGTTGTTGTGAGGGACGCGGAAGTGTCTCTCGAGCAGCTTTCGGACTGCGACATGACTGGTTTGGATGAGACTGGTCTCTCGAGCTTCAGTGGCTATGAGCCGTGTGGTAGCGCCATTTCGACTGGTAGCCAATTTGAGGTCTCGAGGGGGATGGAAACCCTTCCTAGGGAGAAAATTCGCAGCATTCTTGGCCAGCTCTTGTACAAGAAGAATTCAGGTAAAATCTGGAGTATTCTTGTACGGGAGCTGGAGAGGCCAGAGTTGTTACTTCCTCAACTTCTACTCCTACAACAGGAGTCGAAGAAAAAGGGGAAGTACAACGATGTAGCTCGCTTGGATCGTCTCCATAGGAGGGTGGAGGAGCTGATTCAAGAGCATGGCTTGGTCGATTCTTCTCGTCCGTAGGCGTCGTACCATCATCGATTGAGCTTCTTATCTCTTTGAATGTGTAAGATAGGCTCTATTAACACCGGGGGTTTAAGTGCTCATACAAGACTACACAGTACTATCGAACATGTCCAAATGTTCGATATAGACATTACACTTCTGCAGGAGACGAATTTCACTCAAGACACTTATACACAACTTGAGCGCTATGCTTATCTACACACTGGTTATGCACTGTTTGCTACACCTGCGCCTCGTCGAGGCTCAGGGGTGGCAATAATTGTATCTAACAAATTTACACAATCGTCTCCTGTCTATACAGATATCTTCCCAGGCTTCGCTTCTTCCATGGATTTTGTCGTTCAAGACAAACATATCAAGGTAGTAAACGTGTACCTTCCTCATGACCAGGACATTACAAGACAAGTTCTTGATAGTGTTCAGTCCTGTCTGGTGAATTTTAGCGGCGAAACTGTCCTCGGAGGTGATTTCAACTGCACTCTGAATCCCTCAATGGATCGGTACTCTGGAGTTGAGTTCAACTCTGTCAATGCTACTCGATTGAGGAATTTTGTTGGTGTTTTCAGACTCGTGGATATCTATCGTTGGATGCATCCTACGACTAGATCATACACGAGGGTCTCGCGAAATATCCATGGAAGTCTCACAGGCTCCAGAATTGATAGATTTTACGTCTCACCTGGAATACTAGAACATTTCGTTGGTGTCACTCATGAAGTGTGTTCGGTTAGTGATCATCTTCTTGTGGTGGCGACCAGCACTCTAGTTGAAAGACGAACTGCATACTGGATATTCAACAACTATTTGTTGAATTCCGAGCAGTTCATCAATGAGTTCATTGATTTTTGGCACGATTGACAAGAGAGGAAAGCTGACTTTCCTTTTCTTAGTCAATGGTGGGATGTTGGAAAGCTCCAGATTCGGTCTTTTATCGAGACGAGTTTCAATCGAAGTGGCTATCAAGCTTCTAGCTTGTCGGCCGATGTCTCTCGGGTGGCAGCTCTTCTCCCAACTCAGCCGGGGTTGATTCTTTATTTCAATGGAATAAAGGAACGCTTGGCGACACAGACTTACAAGCACAGCTTGGAGTTTGTGCTGCGCGGCCAATCGCGCTGGCTGAGAGAAGGCGATTCTCCAACTGAGTACTTCTTTCAGGCGACTAGACGTCGTACTGCTTCTTGTGAGGTCGAATCGATAATTGATGAATCTGGACAAGTCCTCAACGGACAACAGCTATCAGAATATACTCGAGACTACTACAGTAGTCTCTACTCTGAATCGACGTCGACAACATCCTCGACCACTCATGAATTCCTTGAGAATATTCCCACTTTCTCTGAAGACAGTAAGGAGCTCCTGGATACAGTAATCACATTGGAGGATATGATTGCTGCGACAAAGGATCTAAGGCGACACACTTCACCTGGTTATGACGGCTTGACTCCGAAATTCTTCATACGTTTCAGGGATTTATTAATTCCTGACCTTATGGAAGTCTTCAATTCGGCGGTTGAGACGCATTCAGACTTTCCTTCTAGTTGGAGGAGATCTGTTATGCGCTTAATTCCAAAGAAGGGAGATTTGCAGATGATGGGGAACTGGAGGCCAGTAACCCTATGCAATGTAGACTACAAAATCGTCTGCAAAGCATTAGGGGCGATACTCCGCTCAGTGATTGCTTCGGTAATACACCCGGAACAGTCCTATTGTGTACCTGGTCGTAGTATCTACGACAATATCGCGGTAGCCAAGCATTTGTTTGCCTTCCATGAACAGACAGGTACACAAATGGCCATGATTTCACTTGATCAGCAAAAGGCTTTTGATAGTGTCTCGCACGAGTATCTCTTGACTGCGCTCGAGGCATTTGGGTTTCCGCCCAGGTGGCTCGATATCGTCAGGAAACTGTATAGAGATTCAGCGATTTTGATTAAGCATCAAGGACAAGTTCTGGCTCCTATCTCGTTTCATCGAGGTATCAGACAGGAAGGAAGGTGGAGAGATCGTACAGATACTCCACTGAACATCCAATGGACTAATACTTGCCTGAAGTATTTAGGTGTGTATATCGGCCGCGAGAGTAAATCAAATAATAGCCGCATCGCTCGTGAGAAACTCTCTAGAGCTGTAAACTCATGGCGTAGTCGACTGTTTCCATTATCCTTAATGGGTAGGTCAGTCGTGATAAACTATTTGATTACCTCGTCCATCGTTCATCTGCTAAAGTCTGAGACGTTTGATGAAGGCTTCGTAGGTCTGATAGGCGCCTTTTGGTGCGGAAGACGATGGGTTGCTGAAAGCACGCTCTGTCTGCCAGTCAAGATAGGTGGATTAGGTCTCACTAACTTGGTTGTGAAATCAAGGTGTCTCCAAGTGCGTGCATTCCAAAGAGTGTTTTGCCAGAGAGACAGCTTGATTTCTCAACTGTGGGTGAGTGTACTGGGAGGGATCGGCATAGGGGAGTATTACTACCTACTCTCTGTTCGACCACCTTATCCTCGTGACTGGCCACAGGATCTAATCTCAACGATTCAGACCTGGGGCAGAATCAGGCCAGCATTTCACCTTCAGTGGAATGCTCTAAGGTACACGCAATTCGCGTCGATTCCCATCAGGTTTAATCCTGAATTAATAGATTCAGTGTTCAGTAATGCTCGGGGTTTTGAAGCTGACACGCATACACTGACGGTTCTCGGAGATATTATTGATATCTCTGGAAACTGTCGAATAAACACTAACACTGCACAACTACACGACCCGGCTGCTTCTGCGCGGGAGAGATTTCGCCAACTTCGGACCAGTGACCCTGGCACTAAGTTGGAAGATGCTTTCGTTCTGAACAGACCACCACACACACCTTTCAGCACACTTACAACACGTGTGCTCCGTGACGTGCTTATGTCAATAAGACCTCCGGAGTATACAGGATACAACAGATGGTGAACACACCTCGGGGTGAATATGGGCGTGATGGGAGGGATAACTTGCAGAGTAGTCTACAGTTATCCTTCTAGTTACAAAGATGCTGATGTAGCATTCAAATTGCTGCATCACAGTCTTATGCATCCTAATCAGTTGTCACATATCGACCGCCGAGTTCAGAGGATTTGCACAGTTTGTGCTGGTGAAGGCACCCTGTTTCACAGGTTATTCACTTGTCCGGCTTTGCAGGGTCTAATGGATCTCGTGCGCGGTATGTGTCAGTTGATCCATCCGAATTTCGGCATTACTAGGACATCGTTTCTATGGGGACCAAGGGTCTGTAGTCGAGTGAATTGTTTGATTAGCTTTGTGTTGACACTGGCCAAATCTACAATTCACCTGTACTACATGAGAATCGAAGATGGGAATCAGAACACTGACCCACAACACCACGCACACGCACTTAAGCGCCACTTCGTTGACAGGTTGAAGAGACGTTTACGTCTTGAATATCTGGCAACGAACGCAGACACATTCAACTGCACATGGCAACCACTATCGTCGGTGCAGGACTGAGCTCTTGTCTTTCGCTGGTGATAGCAGGCCACAGCATTTGCAGCACTAGTCCACGGGGCTTCTCCTCGCTTAGGAATCGTTGCAAGTGCTGTGGGAAGGACAAGTACTTTGTTAGAGATGCTAAGCTGGAGGGATGATGAGGGCAGTTTGTAGAGGTCTATGATACTACAGGCTGCTCTCGCGGGACTCTATAACGGTATCGCGTAAATTTTTCGTTCGTTCGGTGATTTATTTTTAATTCGGTTTCGGTTCTAAATTGCAAAATTTTTTGTTGAAATTCGCTCGTTTAGGGACATTTTTATTAGTTTATTGTGAAATTTTGGAACTTCTTGGAACTGCCACTTACCCAATTGTCAAAATTGGGACTATTAAATTTTTTGTGCATATTTTAGATCCTTTTCAAAATTCTTGTGTCCGTTTTTTAGTCTCTTTTGAGAATTTTGTGTCATTTGTTTTACATTTTTGTGTCTTTTTTGATGTTTATTAGTTGTTCTAATTGTTTTAAATGTTATTTTTTGTCCCTATTGACTTTTTATACCATTTAGTTTAGCTAGCGTCTTTTTTTACACTTTGTAGAGCCTTTTGCCACGTATTTTTAAGACATTTTTAAAAGAGCCAAAGAGCCAATAATAAAAGAGTCGTATATACATAAAAAAAAAATTATTATTATTAATCACGGGGGATGCAGACAGGGTTTCTGCCTCTTATCTAGTCACTGCGACCAATAAGATCTATTGTGACATTACCCCTGGATGCCCTAGGGCGCCTATTCGAACTTAAGATCTTTGATGAAGCTTATAATATTCTTTAGGGCCATTTTTCCGACATACTCTGGCAGTGAAAATGCCTTTCCTAGATGTCTTAGCCTTATGCGGCACAGAGCTTCGCAGTCACATAGGACATGTTCAGCGGATTCATCGTCTTCCATACAGAATCGACAGATCTCATCATTGACCTTACCCATCTTCTTAAGATGGTATCTAAGTGGGCAATGCCCAGTAAGTAGGCCCGTTATGAGCCTTAGTTCTTTCCTGCTGAGTGTGAGGAATTCTTTTGTCCTCTGTTGCGAGTACTTTATAAGCTTCTTCGCTTGTCTCAGCCCCGGGGTATTTTCCCAGTATTCCTTCTTAGTTCTGTCCTCCCAAAGCCTGATCTGAGCTGAGAGGTGACTTTTCGCGTGTCCCAAGACAGGCTCAGGGCCAATAAACAGAGATTTGGCTCCTTCCTTTGCAAGGCGGTCCGCAATCTCCTTTCCCATGATGCCTTCATGTCCTGGTACCCAAATCAGTGTCACCCTATTTGTCTCGGCCAGTTGCTTTAAGAATCATCCGATCATAATATGAAGTACATCGACGTATGGCAAAAATAATTGATGAGTTTGTAAAAAATGTTATTCATACTTTCGAAAATATCCTATCGAATTTTTAGGAATATTCGCCAACTATTGATCAACTTTCACATTATAAGTACGTCTGTAAGATAAAAACTGTCGAAAGTAATATAAATATACGGCAATATTAAATCACTTTGAAAATTAAACCATTGTGATTACGATTACAAAAAAAAAAAATATCGCCGTGATGCATACCCATTGGAAAGAAAAACCATATATCCAGGAAGATAAATAAAGGCGCAAGTAAGTAACTTAAGA